>CM056994.1:353479847-354962347 GCA_029891345.1 Dryococelus australis
AAGTAAATTAATAGTTTACATAAATTAACAAGAGCTGTTAAATTATACTATTTAAATAAGGCCTTCTATTCCGTAGAAGAATACTTACAAATAGATAAATTTCTATAACGCAAACAAGACTGATATAAGGAGACTTCATGTAATACCTTGTGTTTCAATCTAATGTAGACTTTACATATTTATACTTTAATATCTATCTGTGTATGCACTGTAATAACTTGTACTGCGACCAAAATGTAGTCTTTACATGTTTGTAGAGCTTTTATAATAAAGTGTGTAAATTATATTATTTATCTGTTATATATTTTTATGTTAATGTTAATGTAACTGTGTGCAAATATCCATATTGTATAACAAATAAAAAACAAAAATTGACAAGTCCTTTCCAAAATGTATTGGAATACGGGATGCGAATAAATAAATAAATAAATAAAATGATTTCCCTTGGCTTCTTTTCCGCCATGCAGAAATAAGCATGTGTCCTCTATTCCTGTTCTTTTTAAATCATGTCTTATTACCACTCATTGTGGTGTCTCCCGCCAAATTCAAAAGAGTGGTTTCGCGATACTATAAAGTAAACAATGACGGCCTACAACACGCGCGACACCTGTGATGCGTTGCTGTAATGAATCACTGCGCGTGGAGAGCCCGTCACTTGTGGGTGGATGCAAGTGAACTGCCATTTTTCAGGCTTGAAGCACAATAGATTTTACAGCTTGTGTTGCTTCTACATGCATCCTGCAATTTTCAACGTCATGTACACCAATGTGTTGTGGATTGACACTTTTCAGTTTTCCATTTGCAATGCAAATTTATTAGTATTCGCATATTCAAGTTCATCATATTGATGGCTATGTAATTAGTAAAATAAAACACATTTCGAAATTTTGGGTTATGGAAATCTAAAATTCAACCTTACACAGTATCTCATTATTACCCTGATTTCAAAATTTGTAACGGTTTTCATAGCATCTCTTGTGCCATAAATGTAGATTTCGCAGCTCACAGCCACATGTCCCATGCCCTTTTAAGGGGAACCGCTGCCACGTGGAGGAACTTGCACAGGGACAATCTCACGTGGGAAGGGTTTTCTGAGAGGTTGCTAAGGTCAGTTCGACACTGACGGAGATGCTATACAGACATAAGCATGACTGTGTCATGAACAACAGAGAGAGCACGAGGGAATTGAAGAGTTCATACAACGTAAATTAGGCTTGTATAGGCATTTACACCCAGGACAGGCCACCCGCGGGGTATTAGAGATAATTGGGGCGTTATCAACATCCGACATTAGACCGTATCTATGGAGGGTGACACGTGCCAGTGTAGAACATTTCGCGAGAGAAGCGTGTTTGTATGAGAGGGACGTACGCGCAAATCAAGAATATCAGTCACAGCGGAGAAACCACCGCACGTCAACACCTACAGTGTTGCCAGATGTTACACGACCGCCACCAATGTTTGCACCCGCGAGGCAGAACCGCGGATACGGAACAAATTTTCGCAACGGTCACCGCGAAAATTACTACCAGGGCAACAGGTTGGGAAACTAAGTAGGGAGGTTGGCGAAAAAGCACCTGCACCAATCTCACTGCCAGGTCGTAACAATCCACCTACCGAAAATGCATAAGTGTTTCAAGTGACTGACAATACCGTGAAAGCATTAAGGATCTGTGTTGAACTTGAAGGGAAAAATATCAGAGCTGTTATTGACACTGCTGCTAGTCACAACTTTGTGCTTGAGGGTTTGATACAAGTGATCAGAACTAGGGTGACACAGAGATGCTTGCAATTCGCTACCACACACCAACAGGGAGAAGCAAAAAGTGTTATGCACGTAACAGTAGGAATCAGAGAGCTGCGTACCAAGTGCAATGTTTACATTGTACCAGACTTGTGCGAAGAAGTGATTTTGGGACTGCCATGGCTTGTTGACAACCAAGCCATGATAGAACCGCACCTGAATCATTTGCACATGGGTACACGTGGCAGATGGATCGTTTACGCAATGGGAGCAACACCACCAACAATAACAACATCTGCTGGACCAGCATGCTAGTGTGTTCCACACTGAGGGGAAGCTGCAGCGCACTGATATCACGGAGCATGCGATCATCACAACGCACGAGGACCCGGTGTACTCCAAGCCACGAGACCCAGGTATTTTCTTTCGCCGTGTTATCAACCAGCAGGTATGTGAGATGCTCAATGATAATGTTATTGAACCTACACAAAGTCTGTATAATTCAGGTATTATTCTTGCTCCAAAAAAAGATTGCGAATGGCGATTCTGTGTCAACTTCCACCCCCTTAACAAAATCACCGTAAACATGCTGCCACCAGTCATAAACATGAAAGACACTTTGTCAACATTAGGACCAGCTTCAGTATTCACATCACTTGATTTAAAGTCTGGATATTGGCAAGTGCCTATCCGCCCGCAGGACAGAAAGAAAACAGCCTTTACTACCCCAGATGGACGTAGATTTCAGTTTATAGCCATGCCATTTGGTTTAAAGTGTGACCCTATAACGTTTCAGAACTTAATGGTTAATGTATTGGATGGATTTATTGGAGACTTTGCGATGGCATATTTGAATGATGTACTTGTTTGGTCTAACAGCTGTGGAGAGCACTAGCACCATTTGAGCCTTGTGTTTGAACGGCTCGAACGTGCAAAGTGGAAAAGTGTAAGTTGGGTATGAGTAAAATGGAGTTTCTAGGACATTATGTAACAGCAAATGGACATGACCAGAACAACAACACATACTGGACATTCAAAACAAACCCACACCCAGGTCACGTAAACAAGTCGGGAAGTTCTTTGGCTTAATTAATTGGTTAAGGGAATTTGTCCCAAACTTTTCCGTAATCACTGCACCATTAACTACTTTGCTGTGTGAGAAACGTAAATTTGTCTGGACACCGCAAGCCGATCAAGCATTTAAAAACATTAAAATTGCATTTCAGAACTGTAATTCGCTGTCTAGATTCAGCCCAGAGTTACTCGTAGTTGTAAAAACAGATGCCAGTCAAGAAGGCATTGGGGCCGTGTTGTATCAAGAGGGAACACACTGAGAAAAACATATAATCAGTTACCACAGTGCCACGTTCGGGGACGCAGAATGTACATATCACGTCAATGAACAAGAATGTTTGGCCATTGTACATGCATTGCGGAAGTACCGGCCGTACTTGCTAGGAAGGCAGTTTACACTCAAAACTGACAACCAATGCCTTGTATGGTTAGATGGAATGCATAACGGGAAAAACAAACTTGCCTGCTGGGCGCTGTCACTGCAGGAATACGATTTCAAGGTAGAACACGTGGCGGGGAAAACCAACGAGCTCGCGGACGCCTTGTCCAGGAACCCTTGTCCAAATCTAACGGTAACTGATGATGCGGAGTGGGAAGAGGCGCTACCACCTTGGCGTGCAATACCAACTGCAGAAACACGAACTCTCATTGTACAAAACATTGTTGCCACATAACCTGGCAAACTCGTTTCCTTGAATGTACGTGACATGTTAAAAGAGGTATACACTGCACAAGAAAACTCCCTAGATGCTGCGCAATGCCGACAACACTGTGACACACGTTACACAGGACACTGGAGGGTAGTGGACAGAGAAATACAAACCAAACGACCTGGTAACTGTGCGCGATGGCGGACATATGTACCAAAAGAGAAACGGGAACTTGTGTTAAAGTATGCACACGACAGTATGGAGCATGGACACATGGGATCCGAGCAAACACGAAGGAACGTGCAGAAATTTTTCCACTGGCCAGGGATTCAGGGAGATGTCAGAAAATATGTACAGAGCTGCATCACATGTAACACCCATAAGCTGCGGAGAGCAGATGGCGATGCTCCACAACAGCCAAGGCTGCCAAACTGAGCCATTCAAAACAGTAGCTATCGAAATCATGGGCCCGTACCTGGGTACGAAAACTGGGAAGAGATTTCTTGTTGTTGTCATGGATCTGTTCACCCATTGGACCGAGCATTTCCCGTCAGCAATGTTTGTGCACACACAGTTGCACAAGTAATGTAGAATGAGTTTTTCCTGAGGTGGGGACACCCCGAGTATTTTTTGACAGACAATGGAATACAGTTTGTAGGGTGAAAATGGAGGGAGTACTGTACCAGGTGGGGAACAGAACACCGTACCACCCCAGCCTACCATCCCAGGGCTAACCCAACTGAGAGACGTAACCAAGATATCAAAATCCAATTACGGGTCCGGTTAGGCAAGGACCATACTAGGTGGGCCGAATTTATCCTGGAGGTGATGTTTTGCCTACGGAATAGAGTGAATGCGGCAACCGGGAAAACACCCGTCAAGATGGAACAAGGTTGCAAACTCCGTGCGCCCGGAGCACACTGCGAGAACCCGCCCAGATCACCTGAAAAAATTGTCGAACCCCATGCGCAAATACACGAACAAGCCAGGGTGAACCAGCTCAGTTATTGTAATGTGTGGGTAGCGGATAGCAAAAGGCCACCACCCAAACTTGTACCCGGGATGTACGTATATGTATGTGAGAACCCGTTATCGGCTGTGGTGAAGAAGTACTGTGCTGGACTGGCACCTAGATGGACAGGGCCAGTGAGAATGGTGGAAAAGATGGGAAAAACCATGTATCTAGTGAAGTTGGGATCCAGGCGTGTCACGTAACTGCATCGTGATGACCTGTGGATAGCCCGACCGCCTGTAGGGGAGAAAGGCAAGGAGATGACATTACGCTCAGTACCGCAGCAAGTTCGGAGAATTTCACCAGGAAGTACATAGGAGAGCAACAACACGTACACTGAGGAGAACAACAACAGTAACATGGGAACACCCAGCCAAAGTAATGAACGGTCATTTAAGGGTTTTGAACAGACAGAACACTCAACACCTAGTAGTGAGGAGATGGAAGCAAGTAGTACTGCAACACCATTTCTGGGTCTTTCTGATAATGTCTGTAACAACACAACAGATCAGAGTGAATTTAAGGGATTCCCAAGTGTACACGAAGAAAGTAGTAACATAAGTCTACATGTAAATGTCAACATAACCAGTGCCAGTGAGTTGAGTTTTAAGTGGTTTCCCCAGGGCACAGCTGAATTTGGTTGTAACCAAAGTGTATATGTAAATCTTGAAACCATTTATGAAGGTGAGACGTCTTTTAGAGAATTTCCAGTTCCTGCAGAGGAGAGCCTAGTAGGACAAGAGAGTTTGAAAGGGTTTGGGGAAACTAGTAGGCCAATGAGTGTGACATTAAGGGTCAACAAATTGCAACACAGCACTCGCAAGAGGCGAGGCGAGTCACCACCACGTACCCAAATTGTTGTTCCTGCTTACATCCCTACCCCCTGCAAACACCGAAGAAACTGACAACCTCCGAGGCCATGTTTTCTTTGCCCTCAATCGGCAACCAGCCGGGCAGAGCCCGCCAGAGAAATGTTGCATTATTCACACCATCTTGGCCTTTGAGGGAGGGGTTGTTTGACACCAGCTAACAGCAAGCAGCGCTAGAGCCCATGACGGTGCTTACCACGCACGTGTCACGTGTCCCGCACGTGTGCAAAGAGTCTAATAATTTTGAATTTTCGTATAAATGTCAGTTAAAGTGTAAAATGTGTTACATTGTCTTTGCAGTGTTTAATATGTCCAAAAATGTTTTAAAGTGTTTGTACTAATGTTAAATAGTTTGGTTATAAAATTCAAAGTGCCTGCGGCACCGAGATTGGGATCATTTAATATTCCGGCATAAATGCCATCATGAAGAGACACTGAAATAATATTGAAATACATAAGAAAATTATAGAAATGCAAAACAATATTTAATTTGTGCCATTTTATTTTCAATCATTAAATATCTTACTCGGCGTGCACAGCAGTTCTGCTTATGTGAAGCTCTTAGGCGGCCATGGTAGGTCCGTGCGATGCTTGTATCTAGACAGTCTGTCGAGGAGAGCTGGCGAGGTAAGACACTGTCACGTTCACACTACAACTCTTGTACACTGATTTAGGTTCCCATAGTTAATTTAGTTTACCGGTTAACCTTTGCTTGTGCACGTTTTTGCTAGACATTTTCCCCAGCATTATGCTTCCGCTTTATTAATTTCTTGCGCCCTTGTGGCATTTTCAACTTAAATCGAGGAGAAGGAGGAGAAACATGTCGGAGAGGTCACGTGACCCACGCATTTTGAATCAGGTGCCACCCGCCTATGTTTATGGCATTTCATTGTAACTTCTGTGTTAATGCTACACGCAATTTTATGGGCTTTATTTTTATGTATTGACACCGTCGGGTGAGACACGAGACGAACGATGACACAAATACTTACTGATAATTTGGGCGCCAGCGGTACTTCCCAATCACTGCACTATTGAGACTCAGGGTTCTCAGGGATGTTGTGGGTTCTGTGTGTCCGTCTCACCCGTGCGTACTTACAAACACATTGGCAGTACTAAACTTTTAATAAAATCACTGAAATAAACAATAGATAAAACAGATGTGGCTAGGACACTGTCACTACTGAATAAAAACTGAGTTCACTGTAGACTTGTTTTTATTGATATTATTCATACACATCAACATGCCAATGAAATGGTTATCTCGGTCATTACTAGCCAATTCTGCTTGGGTGCTCCCCAACCCATAATTAATCTAGCGCACGTCTAAATGGATGATCTCACCGAGGTGCGTGAAAGCACAGCCTTCACAAGGGAAAAGGGCCGACAGCCGCTAGGGTGGACTGATGATTTTTCCCTGAAGACAGGACACGGTGAATTACAAATGAATACCCTTTATACACATTAACACGAGTGATTACTCGGCATCACTAATGCAAACTTGTCGGGGCTCACCCTCCAGCACGTGGTTGGTGTGGTGATGGCATATACACAAAGCCGGCTAGGGCGGGAGTAATTGCATCATACACTAATTACACAATTACATAGACCCTTGAATGATACATGAAATAAGATGGGACACGAGATGAATATCCACAATAAACACACATATGTGTGAAAAAAAGCTTAGGTGGCGCGGATGCTGCTGGATGAAGTTCGTAGCAGACCATTGGTGCAGGTGAAATTGCAATATTTCTGCATGGAAACAAACTAAATTCAGATAAAATATTATTTGTGTTGAGCAAGTGATTCTCTTTATGATTAGCGTTGTTACAGGCTTGTAACATACCTGATGATGGTAAAATCAAACATTACTGTGACCGTGTGATCAAGTACACAAAGCATCAATTTATGTGGAAAATACAGTAAACCCTGAATGAAAAATTACATTGAACCCTGAAATAAATGATTGCACATACAATGTTATATAAATAAGCTCTTAAAATGCAATGATGGCGTATACAAAGACTTGGCTTCAGTCGGCCACGTGGTTATACGTGATGTTGCCATAAAATATTCAAACACGAAAATTACCCTTAAATACATACATAAAAATAAAGCTCTTAAAATTGCGTGTATCAATTATGCAGAAGTTACAATTAAATGCCATAAACATAGGCAGATGGTGTCTGATTCAAAAAGCGCAAGTTGCGTGACCTCTCATATATCTTTCTCTTCAATTAAGTTAAAAATGCCACAAGGGCGTACGAAATTAGTAGAGTGGGAGCATAATGCTGGAGAAAATGTCTCGCAAAAACGTACGCAAGCAAAGATTAACCGGTAAACTACATGGACTATGGAAACCTACATCAGTGAACAAAAGATGTAGTGCGCACGTAACAGTGTCTTACCTAACCAGCGCTCCTCGACAGACTGTCCACACACAAGCGTCGCACGGATCTATCATGGCCGCCTACGGGGTTCATATAAGCGGAAGTGCTATGCACGCTGAGTGAAATATTTATAGTGAAAATAAAATGGCACAAATTAAATTTGACATTGTTTTACATTTCTCTAATTTTAATACAAATTTCAATATTATTTTAATGTCTCTTTGTGATGGCATTCATGCCAGAATATTGTGTTCTTAATCTCGGCGCCACCGGCACTTTGAATATTCATAACCAAACAATTAATTAGTACAAGCACTATAAACATTTTAAGACATATTAAACACTGTAAACACAATATAACACATTTTACCCTGAAATTAACATTTATAGGAAAGTTCAAAATTGTTGGCCTCTTTGCGCACGTGTGGTACACGTGACACGTGAGCGCCGTCAAGGGCTCTAGCGCCACTGGCTGTTAACCGACATCAGTATGTATTTGAGGGTAATTTTTGTGTTTGATTATTTTACGGCAACATCACGTATAACCACGTGGCCGACCAACATCAAGTCTTTGTATACGCCATGATTGCGTTTGAGAGCTTATTTATGTAACATTGTATGTGCAATAATTTATTTCAGGGTTCTATGTCAATTTTATTCAGAGTTCAATGTATTTTTCACGTAAATTGATACTTTTTGTACTTGACCACCCTGTCACATTAATGTTTGATTTTACCACTATCAGGCATGTTACACGCCTGTAACCACTGCAATCATTAAGAGAATAATTTTCTCAGCAAGAATAACTTTTTGTCCGAATTTAGTTTGCCGTTTCCATGCAGAAATATTGCAGTTTCACCTGTACCCTATAGTCCGCTACAAACTTCATCCAGTGGCATCCGCGCTATCTATGCTGGTTTTCACACATGTGTATGTTTATTGTGAATATTCATCTCATGTTTCATCTTGCTTCATGTTACATTCAAGGGTTTATGCAATTTTGTAATTAGTGTACAGTGCAATTATTCCCGTCCTAGCTGGCTCTGTGTATAGGCCGTCACCACACTACCCACGTGCTGGAGGGCGAGCCCCGATGGGTTTGCATTAGTGATGCGAGTAATCACACGTGTTAATGTGTATTAAGGGTTCCATTTGTAATTCACAGTTTCCTGTCTTCAGGGAAAAACCGTCAGTCCACCCTAGCGGCTGTCGGCCCTCTTACCTTGTGAAGGCTGTGCTTTCATGCACCTCAGTGAGATCATCCATCTAGGCAGTGTCCGAAATGTCAGATTTTGTTGACAGAATGAACACGTGACCTGATTTTGTATACAAAAATGGGTGACGCATCTGGTAATTTGGTATTTCGTATTTTCTATCTAGCACAGTGGATGTTACCAAAAATACAAAATGAACACATGCGCAAATGTTTTATAAAATAAAACTTGTTCATAAAATACACCAGTGAAACTTACGAAATTACAAATTACAAAATAACGAATTTGCCATTGCGATTTCGGACACGGCCTCAGTTACCCCCCACCCCCGCAATGAAACACATCTTGCCAATTTATCGATCGCCGGCCCAGGTCATTGTTCACTCGTTTTCGCAACATCAATAAAGCATAAAAGGACAGTTTAAACTATTGCGGAAAAGTTATAAATAATAAAACAATTTGAGCATGGTATGCTATAAACAAACACATCAATTCCTGTGCCATACAAAACAAAATTGTAGCCTTTTCCAAGAAAGACACTGTTTAACTTTATTACATTTTTTCGTATCATGTGTTTAAATTTTAACAAAAAACTGAACATTCCAGAGATTTAAAACTTTTGTGTGTGTTTGTAAGTCGGTAAAATTTTAATAAGTTTTTTTTATTATAAGTGTTATTTTTTTAAATGGGGATTGTACTGTACTGTTTAAATATCAGGTTACCTCATTTAAAGTCCCGTTATAGTCTAGTCTTCATTGCATTGCATTCTAAGCTTTCAACTAACTCTGCCATCTAAAGGACGGGTCTGAGTGACGTACAGTGAGAAAGTGACTCACACACAACTACGGACTGCTTATCTATCACTTCCGGTCACACGCTCACCAGACGCCGACGAAAGGCTGCGTATACTCGATGCGCCGTGAATTACCTACACTCGGTGCAACATAAATTTCATTTAAAGTATCTTATACTTTAAATCCTGCACATAGAGTACGTGATTTGTGTTTGCTTTGAAATGCATAATAGGTACTGTGTTTTATCACGATTTTAGGAGCCAATATCGCAGTTCCATTAATAGTAAAAATGTGTAAATTCGATTATCCGGGTTTTTTTAATACAAATTCGCTTATTCATGTTTTTTCTGGCTCCGATTAACACAGTTAATCAGAAGTTTACTGTGTGTACACTTGAGCTATAGGTTATATATCTACAGAGTGTTTTGGAACAACACCAATAAACACTTCTCGGTTATTCCTTATAAAAATTTCTCACTACGAAATCTCATGTACCACTTTTTCTTTAAGTGATTATTAAGTGAGCTACACGCCCCTGAAAATCAAGTTTTGAAATGCTTTTAGTTAAAAATATCAAAGTATCTGTGATGAAGTATGTGACTTGTGTAACAGAGAACTAACACACTGCAAACACAGTTGATAAAATCGTTCCTCTTGATCACATTAAAAGGGATTGCCACCCAATGTTTGCATGATACTTTGACAAATTATGAATCAGCACATAAATCAACAGATAAGGTCTGGTTGGTAGACTCACAGGTGAAATGTTATGTCATACCAGTGCATATTTTACCATATATGCAATATCTAAAATCTTGTCCCTCATCCCCCATCTCTATCGTGCAACACTCTTCTCCGAAATACTGTAAGAATTAACTAAGCTATTTTGTGACCACTTAGTGGTTAAACTATCCACCATAATGTTGATTTTATGTGTAATAAGCAGTAAAAGTGTCTGGCATTTTAAGGTTATGCATAGCTATACTACGTATTAAGATTACTATGAATGACTTGCTCCACTGAGTGTTTTGTATGACAAAAATTGGACTTTACAAAGTCTGTGTGAAGCAGTGTACAGGATCTGTTAGTTCACACCAAGTTAAGAGACTATAATACGTAATCAAACAGTATTTTGCAAATCTCTCATCAAACGGATATAAATAAATCAAATCATAAACCACAACGTACAGACTACTTATTTTCAGTAGTTGAGAAGTAGCTAGCGCCTATTTCTTAAGTTGGCATAATTTATCTCTCTTGAAGGAAACAATTTTTGTTGTGAAAAAAGTTGAGTAATCTACCAGTGCACCTGTTCTGTAATGCTTACCCAGAACCTCCATTCCTTTCTCATCTTGAATGAGAAAATAAAGTACAATACTCTTTACCCTCACCCCACCTACACAGAGTACCAATCTGATTTTCACATGCAACATACCCAATGCCGTGGATTGCTGTGATACGACGTAAGTTTTTTCAGGTGCGATTGCTGCAGTGAGGGTGTAAGTAAAGATCGTTCCTACATTTCAAAACACATCACATAAGTTTTGCATATTTCAAAAGAGCATTACAAATATTACAATAAACATTTTTTTTTAAACGTAGTTTCGTAATTGAAAAGAATGATGATTAAACTGAATAAATTTGAGTTATGTACTTTTATTGATTTTTGTGTCCTTTTCTGAGAAAAGCTTGAACCTGCAGAGCTAGCCAGTTTAATTGTTGTTCTTTATTTAAATTCTGTGTGCTTCTAGATTAAATTTTTACCAATTATTCTAAATGTTACAGAAAAGAATTATCAACACAGAACATCTTTGCAGGTACAAAATTTTAAAAAGATTTATTTATGCAATGTGTACGTCAGTTATACTTTACAAGCAGCAATTTAAGAATGGGTACAAGTCTTTAATTGTGATTTCTATTTAGGGATGTTTGCCAACTTCCTGCTCATAATTTTATATTCACGTGAAACATGAGTTTGTACACACTGTCAGGGCATACAATAAATTTTTTAAGTCACGTAGTTATTGCTTAGTTGGCAACCGAGGCTTCATTTTATTTATGTGATGCAGTGTTAGTAAAAACGAAACATCTTAAACTAAGAAAAAATTGAAAGCTTAATTTTCAGTATAAAAATGACCAAAGATGGTGCCAAAATTACCATGTTAATTTTTATTTTTTTAAGTTGTATCAGTCCAGTAATTTTTTTTTTTTTAGTTTTTCTGACTACTACATCACAAAATTTTCAAAATTGTAACTGTGGCTGCTAATTATGCAAAAAAAAGTTGAATCAGAAAACATTTTTATTGCATAAAAATTTTTCAAATGTTATTTTTTTACAAGTGTGCAGGATAATTTTCAGCTCATTGTTACAAATTTATGTGAAAAAATGAGCTGAAAAGTATTTTACAAACTTAATATTTAAAAAGAAAAGTGTATTTGAAAAAATATTTGGGTACAGATTTCGAATTTCCCGCCATAGTTCGGGTTTGAATAGCCTGCCATTTTATTTAGTATGTGACACAGCCGCTTGGGGCACTAGTAGTATGCTGTTGATAATTTCTCTATGGGTGATACCAATCTACAGAATCTGCTGATCTTCAGGTTGCTTGAATAATTAATGTGGATGCTGACTGCAATCTTCCCGTCGCACGGCATGTAGAAATTTGTGCCACATGTGAGGGCACCAATTGTGATGTTTCCTTTACGATACTCGTTGGAGCCCACAGCAAACAACAGCTCGAAACTAGCTCAGTTGACAACACGAAGCTCTGACCACACACAAACAATTGAGAGTTTGTTGATAACAGGAGTTCCAACAGAAAATAAGTAAAAGGTGAAGTAAATGATTACTGGAGTTTATTACCATCTCTTGAAAAACAATTGGCACTCGCAACAGCAAAAACAAAATAAGAGATAGAATGTCAGCATGGTGACTCGCTGCCTTACACTAACACTACATTGCTGAACTGACTTGATGAATACATTTTGCTGCAAGTAAACTAAGAACAGACTGAGAAACTGTGATGAGAAAGTCACGCTTACTCTATATATATTGACAGAATGTTTCATCAGGTAAACATGGTCCAATTGTGGCTTCGCAAAGTGCAGTAATGTCTAAAAATAGTCCGCAAACACTGACGTGGCTCTCGAAATCAAAGGATTACTTGTGTGTGGGCTGTCACGTCTGCCAACTGTGACCTCAGTATTCTCATTGCATCAGGTGGTGCAATATGGCGGCTATGTGTCTAGCTTTCCAACCCAGTCATCCTATGACAATGTTACTACTGATGCAGTGACTCAAATAAAATAATAAATTAGGAAAAATGAACATATACCAAATACAAAGAAATTATTATTGCCACGATCTTCTAAATATTAAATGAATTACTAGCCTTAATGCAGAAATATAGAGGATAAAAAGAATTCCTGAAAATACAAGCTCATGTTTACGCAGAAATAAGGTTCATACAATTTAGCACGTAGTTTCCTGTAGTGGGCCCAGCCCTGAACATACAAAAAGTACAAATAAGCAACACAGAGACTAGGATTAGGATCACAAATGGTTATATTGAGCAAAGAAGAATTCCACTCACACAATAAAGCTACCCTAGCCTTAAGTGGGCATGAGATTTAGGCCTGCCACAGGCCGTAGCTGCAAAAAGTACTGTTCAGCACATGATAAATTGAAGGTATTACTCCAGGGCGAGTCTGACGGAGAGGATACGTACACGGGAGGAGAAAAACAATTAACAAAAGGTTCCGGTACACTTAACACTTACTATTGCAGCTATGTGGTTAAACAAAGGAGGTGAAGGCTCCCGTGAAGCGCGACACACGTGCATCCTTGTTGGCCCGCTGCTCAAGACTGAAGTTGGTGGCCCAGAGATCCGGCTACCTTGCCGAGCTCTCCCACCAGCACCGTGAGGGAATTTAGTTGAATTACAGATCTGATACAAGTTACAAACAAAAACACTGCAAAAGGTCCAATTTACACTGGAGGAATTTGTGCACTAATTCCAACGTTCAAAACTCATTACTTTCTGTCCAGTGTTCGTTTTTGCACTTTTGTGTCCAAAATTAATAATAAAACAAACAAGCCAGAGTGGGTCGAAAAGCATGTAGAAATTAATCAGAAAATATTGTAAGACATTTTACATATGCACTGACACTTAAAATTCTTTTATTAAACTAAGAAATAATTTAATATAAAGTGAAAGGATTTTTGTTTTGGGCACGTGGCAAGGCGGACACCGGAACTGTCAGTATAGTTTATGTTACACATTAATACAATTCGAGAAAATGAACCATGCCCTTTTAAATTAAATGAAACATGACACAAGCACTAGAAAATTATATTATTAATTAATTATGAGCATCTCAAGTTCGTGTTTGGTAACAATACATAACCCATATGGCTTTGCACTCTTACGCTAATTACGCCTCACTTATGGGGAGCAAGAGAGAGAGATAAAAAATTACCCTTACGTGTGTGTGTTTATATATATATATATATGCTTTTAGGGGCACAGATTAAATTATCACTGTAAACATACTGTGTTGAGTTTACTTTTGGTAGGACGGATAAAACGGGTCGTGACCAGGTTTAAAGACCTGTTCCTGCATGAACTGCAGTGGTGATCCATACATGCACAAACAAAGTGCGTGACCGATGCACAAGGACAGCATCAGTGGGCTATATCCCGAGCGGGACAGTAAGGGCGACGTCAAGTAATTTACTATACTTTACTGCACAGAAAACTTGTAATTTTGAGACAGAAATGTATAAATAAGGTGATTATAATGGATTTATTCACTGTCTTTAATAATTAATCATTCAAAACCACATCCTCTGATTTGCCCTATCTTGGCTTACACTGGACTTGCTCAGTGCTTACCTACCCATTATTACATGGCAAAAGGTGTCGAATAGGCCCTTATATTTTATCAGTTTATTCTAAAGACACATGTCTATTAAAATACCTAAATTAATATAAATCCTCCAAATTTATGTAATGTGTACATCAGTTATACTTTACAAGCAGCAATTTAAGAATGGGTACAAGTCTTTAATTGTGATTTCTATTTAGGGATGTTTGCCAACTTCCTGCTCATAATTTTATATTCACGTGAAACATGAGTTTGTACACATTGTCAGGACATACAATAAATTTTTTAGGTCACGTAGTTATTGCTTGGTTGGCAACCGAGGCTTCATTTTATTTATGTGATGTAGTGTTAGTAAAAACGAAACATCTTAAACTAAAAAAAAATTAAAAGCTTAATTTTCAGTATAAAAATTGCCAAAGATGGTGTCAAAATAACCATGGTAGTTAGTTAGTTTTTTTTTAAGTTGTATCAGTCCAGTTACTGAAAATGAACTTTACACTTATAATACAAGTCACTCGAAGTTTACATACAATTTTTGGCGACAAGTGACAAGGGGAAGTCAAGTATATCTTTCTGGACATAGGCCTATAACTTTATTTGTGAAGATGCTGCCCTTTGAGTTAAATAAATATAACGTTTTAAAATCATGTTAATTTTACACCAGATACGACAGGCCTAACTTACAAGAAAAAAAAAAACAACCTTTAATCACAAAAGAAAACATCTTTGCTAATAATAATTTCTTGTCAAAATGTTTTGCATAACATTTTCAGGCGAAACCATTTGCTTTGAAGTATAAGTAATTATAGGTGCAACTATTTTGAGCAGCGGATAATCTTGATAACATTTCTCTGCTTGCTAGGCATACAAACACATTTGCTCTGTGGCCGGCATGTGAAGGCAAGCACGTTTAGCCGAGACACTTTGTTTTTCTTTCGCTAGACAACAGCTTCTCCTCTCGATGGCCTGTGAGGGGAGGAGGTGGGTGCCTCAGAGAGACAGAAAGAAGGGTGAGAGAGAGGATGCTAGGTTGCCATGCTGGTTGCTAGGTAACCACTTCCCTTCTTGTCAGGCGTATAAGGAAAAGTAGCAGGCCATCACACCACGCCGCAGTGTCAGACAGATGTGTTGGGAAGACACTACACAAAGTGCGTAGAGCAGTGATAAACGGCGGCGCATGTCGTATTTCACATCCAGTTACTAGACGTGTGCATAAACAACCAGCTTAAAAACGATAGTTGTGGGAAATCTTAGGTGACGGGACCCGAAACATACTTAGATTGACATAACATGCGATAAACAATAACAGCAGGTTATGTTAACATTATTTATTAGGAATTTCGCCGGGACCACAAAAACTTGTTGTTGGATGCGATTTAACAGTACATGCAATAACGATACTCCGAGAGTCAACTGTAGTTTATTCAGTGTTTGGAGCACTGTGGTAGTATAATTTTTTTTGATCTGATGTGTTTTCTTAGCTTTTCAAAATTTATTTTATTTCAGTAGTTTGACAATGTTAATGATTGTAAGGTGTTGTTATTTACTTTTCCTTTCCCAATAAACTCTGAAAATGCAGTTGGATGTTGTAATTTTATGCAATGTATACAGCTGATTCCCTAATTACCATTTTTCAGGGGACTGTCAAAAAATTTCTTTACAACCAGGATTTCAGGAGATTTTAATAAGTTTAGAATCTGTATTTTACTTATGTACATGTCAGTAAATTCTGCAATTGCAGTTGGATGTTGCGATCTTGTGACAACTCTGTCCAGTAAATCTTGGTTCAACTCAATAGATTGAGTGCCACTGGTTTTCATTCATCATAATGTTGGTCTGCGAGATTTCTGGAAACCATTTTGCAACAAATTTTTTTAAATACCTAAATTGTTATTTAGTATTATGCAAACAGTTTCCCAATTCCTGTTTGATTCTCCCACGATCACCTTCACTAATTCTGAATGTCTCAAATTAATGTTTATATTCTTTGAATATGAATAACAGAAAGACTATTAAAAACATTCCAATGGGATTGCTTGTATTTGATGCTATAAGGGGTGTGTGCAAATGTTAATAACAGTTACAAATGTTCAAAGTCCAACAACAGCAGCAAGATACTGTCTGCAATGCTTTATAACAGAATGCCAAAGAGTAGCTACAGTTTCTATGGGAGTGGGTTCACAGGCAGCCACAATTATATCTCTCGTGGCATCCAATATATGTGACTTTGTGGCATACGCAGTGTTCTTCATGCTTCCCTGGAGTGTATCGAGTTGGCACTGTATAGGATGTGTATGTTATCTATGGACTTATCCGGTGTTGGTTATATTGCAGTTGTAAAGAGGCGAGCACACGGCTCGAAGTATCCAATAAATATGTGTGCACCCTGACACCAAGGAGTTATTTGATACATTCCAGATGGCGAAGAGGTAAACTATTTTTCTCGGCATTGTTTTTTGGATGTACTGTTTATTTTACTTTTATCACATCATGCCAGAAAACGTAACTGAGTGAGTGTCGTTGTCAGTGGCTAAATTGACAGGGAATTTTTGGATTTTCGGAAATATTGGCTCAGTGGAAACGTACTATTTGTCCCAAGATTGAACTATTTACTGGGAGCGCCTGGAACAATACGTTGCAGCAAACCAAGTGAACCAGGCGGGCAAAGTTCTAGTACTATTGACTGTCAATGCTACGCCGGCGTATAAAATGTTTAAGATATTTGCGTGATTTAGTGTTACCTAAGGAAGCCAAGCGAGGCCATTGATGCCTGGTTTGCTAGGCTTAAGAATGCCGCCATGTTATGAGAGTTCGGCACTTTGTTGGATGACTTTGTGAAAGATCGCTTTGTGGTAGGTATGCTTCCCGGTGCCATTGTCAACCGGCTGTGTGAAGAGGGCCCTACGAAAAGCCTGGGTGACTTGTTCAACATCGCAGTGAGGAAGGAAAGCGCAGCACGTGAGTCACAGAGCACTACACGTGACGTCAACGCCAAGGGAGTAAGAGAGTTTTTTCTATGTGCCAGTAAGGAGCGGGCAGCGAGTACCACATCTGTCAGTGTGACTTCCAAGCCGAAGGCTTCACAGGGCAGTGCAGGGAGAGGGCGGAACACTGCTGTTTCGCCTGCGGCGAGCCCAACCATTATTTAAAAACCTGCAAGTATAAGAAGTTCCAGTGTAATAGGTGTCAAGGTGTAGGCAACGTTGCCAAGGTATGTAGAAGCAAAGTGATAAATGTTGTTGAGGTTAAGGAAATATATGGCCACAAAGCCACAGGACCAAGTAGATCCCATTTTTGTTCCGGTTGTGGTCAATTCAAATGTGATCGAGATGGAACTGGAAACAGGAGCGGCCATTTCAATATTACCATTATCAATGTATACAAATATTTTTAGCCATTGCAACCCGATGCCAACCATCGTTAAACTGAAATTGTATGGTGGTGAGATTTTAAACCCAGTGGGTGAAATTAGCCGGGGTAGGTTGGTTGCTGTGGAAACCGAGGGTGACCTTCTGTTAGGTAGGGACATGATCGCAGCGCTTAAATTGGTTGAAAGGTCTAGTGTCTACACAGTTAGTGTTCCTCCTAAAGGATTGGTTACGGAGCTGTATTATAAGCAGGGCACTTACAAGTATGGTAAAACAATGAAAATGGCATCTGAAGTGAGGCCAATTTTTTTTCCAGCCAAGGACGGTTTCATTTGCTTTTCAGGAAAAGGTAGATCTGGAGCTTGAGAGGTTGGAATGGGAAAACATTATAAGCAAAGTGGACACTAGCGAATGGGCCATGTCTCTTGTGCCTGTTGATAAGGCAGATGGTAATATTAGAGTGTGTGCAGACTACAAGGTCAGAGTAAAAGATTTTCTTGAAAATGTGCATTATCCTATTCCTCGGGTGGAGGAGCTGTTTGTGGCATTGTAGAGGGGTAAGTATTTTTCGAAAATAGACTTGTCTAATGCCTACAACCAATCACTGAGGAGACTTGTAATAAGCTGTTAGCTTGGAGCATGCACAAGGGTTTTTATATTGTGAATAGAGTGTCTTTTGGGGTGAAACCTGCTTGTGCCATATTTTAGAGAGTCACTGAGAAGGTGTTGTTGGGTTGTAAGGATGCTGTTTCTTTCCTGGATGACATTGTCATCACAGGTGCTATGGAGTCTAAGCATTTAGACAACTTGCGACAAGTTTTCCTGAAGTTGGAGGCGGCAGGGTTCAAGTTGAACCATGATAACGGAAAGTTCTTTGAGGAGGAAGTGCAGTATTTGGATCATATCATTGACAAAGAGGGCATCTAAAAGGACCCTGACAAAATCAGGGCTTTCAGTGAAGCACACCGCCCTGTTGTAGATACAATAAGAGTATTTTTGGGTACAGTGAATTACCAGAAGTTTATACACAATTTGTCAAAAATCCCATGACCATTGTATGATTTGATAAATAAAAGGGAGCAGGAGGTTTGAATGGTCGGATACGTGTGAGGAATCTTTTGTAATGGCTAAGGTTGCTGTTCTATCTCCCCAAGTGTTGGTCCATCTTGAGGCAGACTGGCCAGTTATGGTAACCTGTGACGACTCCATGAAGGGAATCGCAGCTGTTTTGTCACATGTTTTTCCTGAAGATGTGGAAAAACCAATTTGCTTTCCATCTAGGATTTTGACAAAGGCTGAAAGCAATTACTCTGTGATACAAAAGGAAGTGTTAGCTTTATATTGGGGTGTCAAAAATTTTCTCAATATTTGTTGGGGAGGCATTTTATTTTGGAATCTTATCACAAACTGTTGTTAGCGCTCTTTTGGAAAAATAAGGAAATCCCAGCGATGGCCACAGGAAGACTTCAAAGATGGGCTTCATTCTTGTCAGGATTTGATTACACCTTCCAAGCATGTGAAAGGGAAATGCAATTTTGCGGATGGCCTGTCAAGATTGCCATTGGCTGATGAAGTTGTCCAGACACGATCCTACATACAGTGGTAGCATACGTACAAAATGGGTGGCCTCGTACAGTGTCAGACGAGTTAAAACCTTATTTCCGCAAGAGGGAGGAACTATCTGTCGAACAAGAGATAATGTGGGGCTATAGAATAATCATTCCCAAAAGCTGTCCGATGAGAATGGTCGAAGAGGTACATTCTACACACCTGGGGATGGTAAAGTTGAAAAATTAAAGTAGGTCTTATTTGTGGTGGCCTAACTTGAACTCTGATTTGGAAGAGTTCATAAGATTCTGTGAGGTGTGTATGTTAGCAAGGGCAGATCCCTCCAAGGTAGGCAAGGTTAAGTGGTCAGACAGTAAGGAGATTTTTGAGAGAATACAACTGGATTATTTAGGACCGGTGAATGATACACATTTTTTGATCATCACAGATTCATTTTCAAAATGGGTGGAGGTATTCCCTACGAGTTCCTTAACTACGGATACATGTATTGGCAAGCTTAGGGAGACCTTTGCCAGGTATGGGTTGTCCAGAACCATTGTTTAGGATAATGGCAGCAATTTTGTTTTGGAGGAATTTGAGGTTTTTTTTTTTTTGCAAGTTCAACGGTATTGAGCACTTGACGTCACCTCCATGCCACCTTGCAAGTAACGGGACAGCAGAAAATGTAGCACTGCAAGATGAAGTTAATGCACATGCTTCAGTAGGCACTCTGGTTAGTCATCTAATGTCTTACAGGTGTGCCCCTCATTGCACGACTAAGGTTAGTCCAGCTCACCTCATGTTTCATAGAACTGTGAGAACTAGGCTAAACTTAGTTCAATCCCAGGATGTCAGGGAGCCCGAGCAGCCTATCGTGGCAGAAGGGAAAAGATGAGTGCAGTTCGCAGTAGGCGAGGAAGTATGGATGCGTGACTATAGTCCTCGCAAGGATTGGAAAAGAAGGAGAGTACAGCAGGTCACTGGCAACAGAATCCTGTTTGTTAAATTACGAGATGCGGGGCTCGTGTGGAGGAGGCATTACAACCAAACCATTAAGGCAGGGAAGGGTCCTGATAGGTCTGGTCAAGCACCTGGTACCGGCAGAGAAGAAGTTGTGGAGCAGCAGCCAGTGAGATTACCCTCACGTAGGACCATAAAGACTCCAAAGGCTTAACCTATAAGAATTTGTATTTCTATTTATGATGTAACCACCTAGTATGAGATATGGTAACTAGGCATCTGTATAAAATTGGTATGTGGTGTTTGTTTTGCTAAGAATGCCCTCCAGCTTGAGGGGAAGGTGTTGGAGTGTATCATGTTGGCACTGTATAGGGTGTGTATGTTAGCTACGTATTTATATGGTGTTGGTTATGTTGTAGTGGTAAAGAGACAAGCACATGGCTCGAAGTATCCAATAAATATGTGTGCATCCTGATACCAATGAGTTATTATTTGATACATTGCATTCCCCACATATAAAAATCCAATACTTCCTTGTCTGTCTATCCGCCTCCCAACAAATGTTTCATCCAGAAGCAACCTACGTCTTGATGGTAATGTATTGGTGAACCATTCTGATGAAAATAGCAACTGTCATCTGGATAGAGTTGGTGAACAGCTGGCACAATATTTTCCTGCAATACGATACTGTAATTTTCACCTGTCACCGTTCTGCCAAAGAAAATGGCCCCACAATCCCTCTGGAAGACATACAGTATCATATTGCTTACCCAGGAAGAAAAATTGCTTGCTCTACCACAACATGGGCATTTCATGAGCCCAGTACATCAGTGGTGATGATTGACAGTAATTTAAAGGTTACCTCATTCTACCAAGTGATCATGTCAATAAAATTTTCGTTGTCATTGTAAACATTCGGAACCTACTCACAAAATTAGACATGCCTATCTGGGCTATCTTCATTAATAGCGTGAAGTAACGTGCAAATGTAGAGCCTCCACTTTAATTGCTTTAAAATGAGGTGGAAACTTGATTTAGTGACACCTGACTCATGGCTTTGACTTTCCTGGGGAACATGTAGATGTGTGCAAAACAGCCCCCACAATTTGTTCGTCTGTTGTTTCTTTCCTGCTGCGCCATCCTTTCTTCACATCACACACAGTTCTCTCCCTCTCAAACTTGTCACATGCAACTATGTCATTGTTACACGTGACAGTAGCGCAGTTTCTATAAAATTCTGCTCTCCATTGTCTCTGCACCTCAGTTATGTCCTCACATTTCCAATAACACTTTAAAATCCACTTACATCGCTCAACAGAAAATCTTGTCAGCACAACCATTTCTTCTGCAATTATAGTGCTGCCACTCATTGCTGCAAACGGAACTGACAACAGCATAATGGCAACAAGCGCTCACACATACCCAATGTTGGCCTTACAACATCAAATACATGCAGTCCCATCAGATTGTCTTTAATAGGTTCTCCATTATTAACGTCCAAATAGCGTAAACATTAATTTGGGACAAACACTATTTGATTGGATAATACAAGTTTACTGACCTTGGTTGTGTTGTCCACTGTTGTATTTGTCTTCAACATCTGCCTTTACGCCCACTGTCCATATTCAATTATTTCTGATATAAAACCTTTTTATGTACTTCAAATGTATATCCTGAATGTTTAATAGTATGAATTCTTAACAAAAAATATAAGCTTTACAAACAATAATAACAGATATATTAACAGTTAAAATAAAATTGATTAACATAAAATTGCGTTTGCAAAAGTGGGAAAATTTAACTTCATAACACTTTTAAATTCAAGGAATCTTTAATTTCATAGGCATTTTACAAATGCAAGATATAAAATTATAATCAACTAAGATTGTCATTGAACTAATTGTGATATAGTTAAATGTAAAATAATCTTTTTAAACATGACATCATTTAAGTAATGAATTTTACCAAAACTTCCTACGCAGGACATTTTCACCATCACATAATACAGTACGAACGAGAAGAAAGCTCAGTACTATTTATTTGCGGATCCATTTTTCAGATCACTCAGCAGTTCTCTAACACGAGCTGAAGGAGAAGAACTCGCTGTGTTTGTTGCGGATGTGACATCGCAGGGTGTCAATGCGACTGTATGATGCTGGGCAGTAGGGACAAGAGCTTCTTTTCGACAAGTGCATTTGATAGTGATGCCATCTGTTGCTCACCACCTTCCCACAGGCTCGGCACTTTTGGACGAAACTATCAATCGGTTCGAACATCTCTCTGTATGACATTGGACACATGCTTGTATCTGAAAAATAACCATAGAATCATGCTGTAAGCAAAAATCTTCATTTTTACTTACAGGCATAATAAAAGTTAAAAATGAATACTTTCATTAATATGCAGAACATTTGCTGGTGTTTTAAGGCTGTTCAAAAGTCAAAAATTTTTCTAGATTTTTATGATGATATATTGTGGTATTGTGGAATGTTGCTGATACTAACTTAACAGAAATGCAAGCAAATAGCATAACAAATATCCAAGAAATATGTTTCGTGACATTGTCATAAAAATTACAGTTATTTTAAACTACAGAATAAATAGTTATTTACTTTGTACAATTTTGAGATTTCCATGAAAAATTACATTAATTTAAAATTTATGTAACTTATTTTATTTGTTTTTTGAATTACGTCCCTCAATTTTCATACTTTTCTCAGATTATTATTTCATATCACAACAAAAAGGGATGTAATATGCTAAAAATGCAGAATATAATTTAACCAATATTAATGCTTTTAAACGTGTCCATAACATGAAGTATAATCAATATCCACTCAGTTACTTAGAGTACTAGAAGCTTGAATTTTTTCAGCAGTTGTCTGTCTTTTACATCTATATACTGTGCAGAATCGTGTCTCCACACCTGGAAGTAGTGTGGGTAAGGAGTATCTATCATGAGGTTACAGTGATGAATTTATATTTGCTGCACAACACTGCTAAAAGTTATGTGTTGTTCAAGAATTTTTAAAAAATTATTGCTAACAAAAGAGACTGCCATGCATAACCACCCTCGGGTATCTATGTCAGCACTTGGGGACGAAATGAACTTGTGGTGACTGTTGAATTGCGGACACCAGGACACTAACCATGCTGCCTCTGGCACCTCGATGCCATCCGGTCCACTTCGCATCACATCCCTGCTGTCGCGTCAACTCTGCCTGCTGACCGCCCACAGTCACACACGGGAAGCCTGCGCCGCAGGAGTGCTATGCCACTATTAGTCTCCTGCTGCAGACCCCGTCTCCCCACAGTTTACCACATCTGACATCCGACTGATGCAACACCACCACCTCAACCCCAAGTTAAAGATGTCGCCCCAACTGGCATGCATGCTGAACAGACACCACATGTCAAAGCCAGGTCACATCTTGTGAGAGAAGATCAAGTGTGCGAGTTCCTGTGATGCGTCAAGGGTGCAACAAAACAAGCGTTCTCCAGCACCATCATACTCCTGCTAGTCTGTGACACCCTGCCAGCACGTGTGTCAACAGAACCGTCATGTGGTCTTCGGAACCCACCTCAACCAAAACTTCAAAACGGGTGGCCTCGGCCTGCCCTTCGACCACCATGGTCAACAGATACAGTTAGAGCAGAGCCAGGCAGCACCAGATATACCAACCAAGGTAAGTCAACCAATTCATGTTAGGCCCTCTGCACCAGGACAGTGTGGATCCAAGACAACCCTCCAGACCTTGGCAATCCACCAGGACTGGCATGTCGTCGTACCTCCTCCGCTTAGTTTTAGTCCAAACCGGGTGACTACCCAACAGCACTCAGAGAACTCTCCCAGTGCTAAGTGAGTGTTTAATGTGCACTGCAAAAATGTAATGTCACAGGCTGGTATAGGCTATTCATAGTGAGCACTTTTTAAGGCCCACCCAAAAGGCAATAACCACTAATAAATATATTTTATTACAGCCTTGGACGTTAACTTTTGAAACAGGCGAGATGTATACACTTTGTTGATTATTTACATGGTAACGTTCACATCAAAAAGTTGCGGGAAGATAGAAATTGGCTGAAAGGAAAAATTTAGTATGGCCTTAAAAATTGTTCACTTTACCATGAATAGCCACTTTTCCCAAGCACGTGACATTATTTACTCTTGAACCCCTCAAGATAGTGATGTCACATAATTTCTGCCCCCTAGGCCAAGGAATTTTATGTACTTTTAATTATGGAACCTATGTTTAACACCAGGAAAGAATGATTTTGTTTTGGGATATTTTGTGTAAAAGAATCAATGTTTCATTGTTTCACTTTTTGTTTTTGGTTCAAGGGTTTTGTGTAATGGTCAAAGGAATACTTGGAGAGGTTGCCTTCCAGCCACCATGTTATCAGTCTTGGAATAGCAGTGGTGAGAGATGGACGTGCCTTCCATGGGGTCTGCATCTTGAGTTTGCTGAAGCGATTTGTTAGTTTCTGTCTGTATCGTAATTTAATTCTGGAACCTTTTTTCCTTGCCCCAAAAGTACCCTAACCACTTGAGGATTAACTCAATTAGTGTTTATGCCTGAGCTGTGGTGCCCACATGCTGGGTGCATGATGACAGATATATGACACCGGCCACTTCCAGTTTCAAATCCATTAGCATCCCAGATTTAGGAAATCTTACAGGATTTCACTTTTACATAATTCCTATGGGCATAACCTAAACTTGTAGCATAACTATTTTGCACATGTTTGGAAATCCTTGTAATTTTTTGTTGGATTTAGTGTGGTGGCTACAGCCAATAAAACCAGTGAGAAAGTGTCCAGCGCATGCGTTCTTATTTAGTCGTAGTACAAGTCTGTTCTTTATGGGCGTGCAGTGTGATCCCAACAGTATGCACAACTCATGGAGTGTAAACAGGCTCTTATCTTTTGTCATTTATGCATGCTGAACATTCCATGCCATCCTGAGGACTCTTTCTTTACTAGTGTTTGTCTACTGTGGCTAACAGGCGCCCTGATCATTTAATCCATCTTGCTCTCTTAAAGTGGTAGGCACATGATCAGCCCACCTCAACCACCCCTGGATGGTGACAAATTAAAATTGTTAGGTAAACATTGGTGAATACTGAAATTATATATTTTGCTTTATTATTTTTTTAAATGTATATAAGTGTAAGAATTGGCTAAGTTTACTATTTTTAATAATTTCACAGTTCTGAGTTAACCTATGCGTGAATAGTGATCAGGCTCATGGCAACATAAATTTTACGTGTAATGGATTAATCCACAATGTGCATACAAAAAGATCTTAAGCAGGACTTTCGAAAGTGCTCAGTTTATAGTGAACAGCCTATAACTACTGGAACCTTTTGCTTCTTTTCCATGCCTAGTATTTGCAGAGTGTTTGCTTCACCACTGCTAAGTACTGTCCTCCCCAGGAGCTTAACTCAACTTCAAGCCTTTGTGAGCCACATGCTTTTTTGCTTTTTCAGCACTCACTTCCAGCAGGCCTCAGTTCCAGGCCTGCTTAACATATGCAATGTAAGCTATGTAATGTTATGTAACAAATGTTGTATGTGGAACTTATGTACATGTGTTCTTGTTTATGAACTTCAGCCGCTTCACAGCTGTATAGGGTGTTGGGTCCCACTCCTTGACTCTCTGTTTTCAAACAAGTTTCATAACTACGATTTAACATTCATAAAAAGGCACATGGAGTGGCCTGTATAACTCTACGTTCCATTAACGGTGTCTGAAAGGTCTACATCTCCACTTCCACAACATAATACCGCTTAAATCTTCACTTCAAAATGACGACGTTGAAGGTGGTTATGGGCTGTCGACTGCCTGATCCACAACTCTGCACATACACAGACGCTCCTGAGGAGATGGCACTCATAGAGTTGGAAACTCTCTCTTTCTATTCTATTTCCTTATTAAAATTACACAATTTTTACATTGCCTACTAAAACTTAGATACAACCTCTCTACAGGCAAATACATATTAGTTTTTAACTAGGGTAGTTTGACAGGGTATAGGTCCACGCTATGAATGCTATACACCAATCTTCCACCTCCTTCAACAGCAGACTCACCAATCAGACATCCTATCCAGGGCAGCTACAACTGTGCAACAGTTGTAACAACACTATTAACAACACTCTCAGACAGAGAATGAATGGCCATAGAGTAAACACCAAACAAGCCATAGCTGGAGCAAATATAAATTTACAGGAGAAGTCAATTGCAGCACATGCAGCATCTCACAACCAGAACTTTGACTCCTGTTACTCAACCAGAATGGTGAGGGACTCTTACCACCTTCTAATAATAGTGTAAAACTGCGACGCTGGGAAATGGCCCACAAATACATCACCAAATCCAAACATACACCTGGCTTAAACATAATTTCACGCCTCACTAGTTTGCCTCCTGGCCACTAAGTTCACTGTTTGCCAACCACCGCTCACCAGACTTCAGTGTGCCGCCGCTCGCTGCCTGATGAAGCTGGCCTAACCAGCGAAACATTGTGCATCCACATGGAAAATGTGTTCACTTGATGTGCGTGCATGTCTATCAACAAGTACCACCCTGTGAGTACTTGTGCATTCTGTCTACTTTTAATAACATAATATGTAGCCTAGCTGCCTATTACCGTCACTTATTATTATTTAAATATTATAAGTTACGTATGGTGGTGAATGGTGTAGAATGAATAAAGATGGAAAAAGAATAACTGTATCTGAGAAGAAGTTTTGAGCACTAAAAGGATGCACATTAAGTGACTGCTTTAGAAGTGAAATTTTAGATAAAGAGCTTTAAGTTATGCACCTTCTAGAGCAAAATCAAAAAAATAAAAATAATGGACAGAACATTTGGATAGGAAGGAGGAAGTCATATTCAAAGGACTTGGAGATGTGAATTTCTCAGGAACAGAACCTAGAGCAGACCCAAAAGGCAATGCCGCGAAGAACCAGAACAGGCCAGGAAACATACCCTATTAAGACTGCAGCAGTCAAAAGTTTAAAATCCTGCAGAGTGTGATGCTCATCATAAAAAGGAATTCAATTGAGGTGTGCATAAGTCCGTGGGCACCAGTTAGCTACAGGACTAACAAAAATAAGAGCATAAATTCAGGCCAAGGTTCTATTTTCCAGCATTGTGGCAGTAAGCACCGGCAACCATGGTCTGAGTTAAGGCTGAAATTGCATGGTACTTTCTATTATTTACCTAGGCGTTAATTAGGTAGGACAAATGTCTATCCAATACAGTTTCAATTAGCACGGATTCTATTGCCAGAGAATTGCATGATACATTGGAACACATGGCAAAATGGCAAACATGAAAAAAACAAGTCTCTCCCAAATACAAACTAAACAGATATCTTGGAAGTGTGTGCTAAGAAAATAATAATAGGATGCCCGCGCAAGATCCTCACTGGCCGGGATGAGACGGCCAGCAGGAATTGAAATGAAATATTAAGTTAAACGAGTCCGCCGTGGTGCAAGCGACGTGATGGCTAAAACGAGAAAAGATTTAGGTAACTTAGGGACTCGGACAGCACTACTATATCAGACACAAAACTTGAAGGCCCCCATCTGACATATCTTCCCTTGATCGACCGTGGTTCCATCCAGACTGTCCGTCATGGCCGGCAGAAGGGAGGGCCAGCGGTGCTCCTTCCATTGGCCACATATTGACATACAAACCCTAATTAAAAACAATCAAACACGTTTTGGCAAAATTACAATTAATTATTTCCTTAATTAATACATTGGGCTTTTAGTTCTGCAATGTCCCTTTCTTGGTTTTAATGTTTGGTAGTCTTAGTACTGAGGGGTTTCAGATTACGGGCAGTGTGATGTCACAGTCAGTGCCTGCTGAGTTTACCATTAAGCCGTTGCCATGGCCTTGATTGGCAAGCTGGCCAGCGTGTCCTGCTAGGCTCCCATCCCTATCTCCTGTGGTGTCTTGCACAACCACCACACTCATTACACTGGGGGTTACTTTGCTATTCATTTTGGTAAGAGCATGATGAAGGGGGGGGGGGGGGGGGGGTTGTCACAACACTTCACACTGCCAGGGTTTTCTCCGCCTGTTCCTACCGTTCATTGCTGTTAGGACCGGGTTAAGGGCCGGGGAACGAGGGGCTCCGATGACATGATGATGATGATGATGATGATGTATATACAGATAAATGTTGACACAAAAGTATCTGTCTTGTTGTGGTATAAGGAACTAATCTCTAAACTTTTTGTCAACATTTTATGATCATTCTGAACTGCCTATAAGTCTCAACCACATATTTAGAAAATTAGTTTTGCTGTATATGCTATAGAAATTTACTATTACAGAACTATTACAGAATCATAATAAATAAGGAATTGAACTTAAAAAACTGGTTTAATTTTTTGCTTGTAGACTTAGTTGGATTGGTTATCGGTTGAATCCTTACCTTTTTCCATACGAGTAGTCTGGTGCTACTGTTCATGCTTGGTCTCCTTGTGTGTGGCTAGGACCTCAGTCCCAGCAGGTGCGTCTAAATGAGTCTTAGTGTTGTATTGGAGGTGTGTACCTGTTGGCACCTTGGGGATCTGTTTGGCTCTCAAGACCTCGTTAAGAGCATCTTTCCATTGGTTTTTATTGTGTTATGTTGGCTTCTATTACATGATAGTCTGTTGGTTTCTGTTGTATTCCAGTGGTTTTTGTTGTGCTTTGTTGGTTTTTCTTTTTATTACAACCAGTGGTTTCTCTTGGTTTACCTGTGGTTTTCATTGGTTTCTGACTCTTTCTGTTAGCTTCTGTTGTGTTGTGGCTTTAGCTTCAGCTTAATAAGTTCGAAAATTAATTTTATTTAAGTTATGGCATTTTCAATTCCAAATGTGCGCATAAAATAATATATGTTAGAAAATTAAATTATTCGTGTACTGTAATAGAGTTCTATTCTAACTAAAAGAAAAAATAAATCATTAGTGAATTTACATATTTCACTGAAATTATACAGTTAATTATCACATTAAAATAAATAAGCCAGAGTGAAATCTAGTGAAGAGTTTTCGAAATGGTAGCAAACATGGGTTTTGTTGTATTTTGTTGGTTTCATTTAATTCTGTTCTATTGTGATGCTATCCCAGTGGTTTTAATTGGTTTCTGTTGAGTTCTGTTAATTAATTTTTTTATTCCATGCAGTTGATTTCTGTTGTAATTATTATGCACAATACCACGTTAAAACTTTATTTAATACTCATATCATGGTTAGATGATCGACACACACACAAAAAAAAAAACACTGCAACACATCAGGTGAATCAACACAACAAAAATATATATAGCACAAAAGTTTGTGTCTATAGACTACATATTACCAACTTCAACACTCTCCCTTAATCTGGAGACTCAATGCCCAAGCCTTTTATACACATACTGTGTTTAGTACCAGGTAGTCCTTTGGTCCAAATGTCAGCAATCATCCTCTCGGTGGGTGCATCAGATAGGTCGACCAGCTTCATCCTGACAGCATCCCTGACAAAGTGATGGTGAACGTCGATGTGCTTCGTCCTGTTGTGGAACACTGGGTTATTTGCCAACTTCCGAATCCCTTGGTTATCATTTAGTAACACAATGTTGGTTTTCTTCTCAAGCAGTTCATGCAGCAGACTTCTGATATGGATAGCCTCCTTGGTTGCCTCAGACAAGGCCATGTACTCAGCCTCTGTGCTGAATAAGGTTACTGTTCGCTGCTTCCTTGACTCCCAGGCGACGGCTACTCCTCCTAGTTGAAATACAAAACTTGTATAAGATCTTCTGTCTTGCTTGTCATTCACCCAGTCAGCATCCACGTAACCAAAGATATTGTTTCCAGTTTTTCTGTACAAGAGACAGTAGCTGGAAGTGCCTTTCAAGTACCTTAACAATCTCTTTGCAGCTTTCCAGTGCTCTTCATTGCATGCTTTATTAAATTGACTAAGCACACTCACAGCATACACAATGTCGGGTCTCATCCACACAGCTAAATACATTAATGAGCCTACCAAGCATTGGTACGGCAAACACAAGTCCACATTGTTGATGGGGTCTACTTTACTCATGTCGCAATTCACATCCAATGGAGTGCTGACTGGTTTGCACTACTCATACCAAATCTATCTAGAATTTGAGATAGGTATTTGCATTGATCGACATACATTTCTCCCTTCTCTCTGTTCCGCTGAGTCCAAGGCAATTGTTTGCTTCACCGAGATCTCTTCATAATTTCATCCATCTTCAGTTTCATAATTTCATCCTTGAGTTTCCCTTTTTCCTCCAAGTAGTTTGAAAAAACTTACAAGGTCATAGACATACATAGCAACAATGACAATGTTTTCTTCACAAACCTTGCTGTATACACAGGGTTCACGCTCAGACACTTTATAGCCCATCTGAAGCATTGCACCATGCAGTCTCTCATTCCATTCTGGATGACTGTTTAAGGCCATATAATGCTTTATTAAGTAGACATACCTTTGTTTCCTGGCCTGCAATGACAAAGCCCTCTGGTTTTTCCATGAACACTTCCTCCTCCAGCTCACAGTTTAAGAAACCTGTTGCAACGTTCAGGTGGTCCATGTCCCATTCCCGTTCAGCTGCGAGTGCCAGCAGTATCCTGACTGTCGAGTTCCTTACCACAAGGGAGAAGGTTTCTCCATAATCAATCCCAGCTTCCTGGGTGAATCCCTTTGCGACCAGCCAAGCTTTGTATCGAGTGAAACTGCCATCTTCACCCCTCTTCACCTTGAATACCCACTTGCTCTTTACCACCTTTTTGTTCTCAGGTGTGTCAGTCAGGATACATGCATCATTTTTGACCAGTGAATCATACTCTTCTTGCATTGCGGGTTGCCACTTGAATTTGTTTCCACTTGAGAGTGCATCTGTGACAAACCTTGGCTCATCACTGTCGCACACTGTTTGGTATGGCACCATGTCAGTGAACTTCTTTGGACATCTTTCCCTTCTTGGGAACCTTCCTTCATTTTGCGGTGGACACTTCGAGACTTCTTGTTGATTATTACATCCCTGTTATGCCTACTGCTGCACTGATATGGTGTCTTCTATGTTAGGCTCATTGTTCCTGGACAGAGGTGGCAGTGGAAAGCCAAGAAAGTCTGGTGACAGTCTTCCATGTTGCATTTCAGTCTCCACTTCACATTTTGGTTGCGCGAATTTCACAGTGGACACTTCCATTTCATCAGTCACGACTAGACATCGAGATTCCCCTTCAATGAACACAACATTGCGTGAACCATTGGTTAATTTTAGGACTATTGGGGTCAGTGAGTCTGTACTCTTTTGTATCTACACAGTATCCAACGAATATCATACTTCTGCTCATGGCATCCCATTTCTTTCGCTGTTGTTTGGGTACATGCATAAAGGTCGGACATCCAAACACACTCAACTTGCTCAGATCCACCTTTTGTCCCGACCACGCTTCTTCAGGTGTCATGTCCTTTAAGGCCTTTGTCGGTGATCTGTTCTTTAGATAAATGGCTCTGTTAACGGCCTCAGCCCAATAATTTTTATCCAATCCGACATCTTGCAATATTGTGCAAGCTTTCTCAACAATGGTCCTATTCACTCTCTCCACCACTCCGTTTTGCTCTGGGGTGTACTCAACTGTTAACTGATGCTTTATTCCAGCAACTCCAAGTATCCTTTGCATCATTTGGTTGACATATTCCTTTCCATTGTCGGACCGAAGCATTTTGACTTTCCTTCCTGTTTCACTTTCTACCCTGGACTTGAATTTGCAGAACTTGCTTGTCACTTCATCCTTTGACTTAATAAAGTAACCAAAAGTCTTCTGGGTGGCATCGTCTATATGCGTCAGAAAATACCGTGCTTCATTTATGGACTCTCTTTCCATAGGCCTGCACAAATCTGTGTGAATAAGTTCTAGTTTGTGTGCTGCTTTCTTGGATCCTTTTGTGTCGAAAGGTTTTCTTGAGTGTTTTCCTTCGAGGCAAGGGATACAGGCCTTCTCATCTTCACTCACAAAATCTGTACCCAATGCCATACCATCTCGCAGTAAATTATTTTTTTCCAACTCAAGTGTCCTAATCTCCTATGCCACAATATCTGTGTGTTACCCTTCACTGCAATATTAGCTCTGATTGGTACCATATTTAGTTTATAGATGCCCCCCCCCCCTACATCAGTCGCACTTGCCTTCATTTCACCTTCAATGCTGCAATCAGAGTCTTTATAAATCTGACAGCCCTCAGCTATGAACACCGCTACCATGCCTTTCTTCACAATTTCACTGACTGACAATAAATTTGTTGATAAATTTGGCACGTAAGTAACGCCTTAGATGGTTCTCAAGTTCCCCTTGTCATCTACCTGAACTCTCACGTTCCCTGTGCCAATCGCACACAATTTCTCACTATTAGCACACGTTACTTCTTGCTGTTCTGAAACATGGTAACCCTCTAACCAATCTTTGCGGTTCATCATATGGTTGGTGGTGCCCGAGTTCACGTACCAATCACTTCCATCTCCATTTGCAAATAATGCTGTCAGAAGCGACCAGTCACAGTCTCGTGATTTACTCCTTCCTTGTTTCTTGGGACAGTCACATGCCTTGTGGCCTGGCTCGTTGCAACTAAAACACCTGAATACTTCACAGCCCCAGGTTTTCTTAAAGTTCATACCTCTCACTGGTTTTGAGAATGACATATCTTTTATTGGCAACAAAGGCTGAATCACCTGAATGTCTCTGATTGGCAAGTGTATGTTTAATGTCTTCCTGAATGAGCTTCCCCTTTACAAAATCACTTGTTATCGTGGCCCCTGAGCTTTTCATTGCCATCACCATGGGATCATATTCAGATGGTAAGCCATTGAGCATGATGACTCCTACAAACTCTTCATCAATTGGTGCACTTATGTCTCCTAGTTGCTGTGCAAGTGACATGACCTCAGATACATATTCTTCCATGGTCTTGTGTTCCTGCAGTTTCACTCAGAACATCTTGAACAACAGACCTAACCTCCTTGTAAGTCCCTTATTTTCGTAAGCACTTTTGAGGTTATCCTATGCTTCCCTAGACTTTTTGATGAGCGAACATATATCAGGTAGTGAGGCTGTACCATCAAACAAATCTTTGCTCTTGCCTTTTGATCTTTCTTCGGGTCGGCGGCCACTTTTGCACCTTCATCCTGGAAGACACAATCCCACAAATCTTCGTACACTAGGTAGAGCTTCATCAAAAATTTCCAGTTGTTGTAATTACTGGTACCTTCCAACTTCTCAATTTGAGGTAGCAATCCGGAGTTTGCCATGGTAGCGAAAGTAATCGTTGCTTCGGCATAGCTCATGGCAATAAAGGATTCAAACGCCCTCAATTACTGCCAGTCGTCAATGCACAATATCATGTTAAAACTTTATTTAATACTCCATATCATGGTTAGATGATACACACATAAAAAATAATGCTGCAACAATATCAGGTGTCAACAAAACAAAAATATATATAGCACAAAAGTTTGTGTCTACAGATTACATATTACCAACTTCAACAATTTCTGATGAAATACTATCCATTACACATTAATTTCTGTTGTATTTCCAGTGGTTTCTGTTGTATTTTGTTAGTTTATGCTGCATTTCTAGCTGTTTCTGTTGTAATTTTTGGATTCTGTCACATTTCATTCTGCTATAGTATGTTGTAGTCCCAGTTATTTCTATTGATTTCTGTTGTGTTTAGTGGTTTTCTGGTGTATTTCTAGTGGTTTCCATTGGTTTGTGGTATTTTGTTGGTTTCTGTCCCATTCCATTTTGTTGTATTCTGTTGTAGTACCAATAATTTCTATTGGTTTTTGTTCTGTGTTGTGGTTTTCTGTTGTATTTCTTATGGTTTCCATTTGATTCTATTGTATTTTGTTGGTATCTGTCACATTTCATTTTGTTTTATTCTGATGTCCCAGTAATTTCTGTTGTTTTTTGTAGTTTTATGTTGTACTTCTAGTGGTTTCCATTGATTGGTCTGTTGTGTTTTGTTGGTTTCTGTCCCATTGGTGAAATCCAAATAATTTTTATTGGTTTTTGTTGTGTTTTGTGGTTTTCTGTTGTAATTCTAGTGGTTTCCATTTGATTCTATCATATTTCCTTGGTATCTGTCACATTTAATTTTGTTGTATTCTGATGTAGTCCTAGTAATTCCTTTTGGTTTCTGTTGTGTTTTGTGATTTTCTGTTGACTTTCTAGTGGTTTCCATTGGTTTCTGTTGTATTTCGTTGGTTTCTGTAACATTTATTACTGGGACTACATCAGAACAAACCAGTAATGAAATTTGACAGAAACCAATAAATAGGCTACCAGTACATCAGAAACAAATGGAAACCACTAGAAAATACAACAGAAAACCACAAATCACAACAGGAACTTAAATACAACAATGTGACTTCATCAGAAACAACAGAGCAAAATACAGAGAATAACAATATAACACAACAATAACCATTAGAAACCATTCAGACTACATAAATATTCAGCAAAATGAAATACAACAGAAACCAACAAAACACAACAGAAACCACAAGAAAACAACAGAAACCGATAACTGTCAACAGCACAATAGAAACCATTAAAACACAACAGATACCAATTTAAACCATTAAAATACAACCAAAATCAACTGGCTATGGCACAATAGAAATAAACAAAAGTAACAGAAGCCAAGGGAAACAACTAGAACAAAACAGAAACCAGTGGAAATCACTGAACTACAATAGAAACTTTCTAGCTGCAGTATAATAGAAACCAACAAAACACAACAGAAACCAATGGGAACCACTAGAATACAACAAAAAAAAATGAACTATGGTAAAACAGAAACCAGTGGAAGTCACTGGAACACAACAAAATTTAACAGACTACTGTATAGAACAACAGAAACTAATAAAACCCATTAGAATCTCACAGAAAATAATAGACTACAGCACAATAGAAAACAAAATACAACAAATTCCAATGATAACCACTAGAATACAACCGAAACCAACAGGTTAATTTAAAATAGAAGCCAACCTAACCCACTATAAGTAATTGTACTCAACAGAAAAAAATTAAAACCAATCGTTTTAGTGTTTTCTTACAACAGAAACTAATAGAAACTATTGAAATGTTTTCTGCCCTCTAAATTTGAAAACAGAGACAACTGGAAAGCAATAAAAGCTATTGGGCCACCAACTGAAGACAACAGAAACCAACAAAAATACACTAGAATGATAATTTCACACAACCGAAATCACTGACATTTCTGTTGGATTTTGTTGGTTTCTGTTGTAAATTTTTGGTAGGGGCTACATATTTTAAATTTAGCTGTCCTTTCAAACACTATGAAACTGGCAACATTCTTTTTTTATTTGCATGTTGACATGATGCTGACGCGTGCCGCTTATACCATTATTAACTATGATTACGACTCATCACTAATCACGTCAAGTGGATCCTACTTCAACCCACGTGAGAGTCGATCCCGCAAACCAATACTTGGACGTTGCAGACCACCACAATCCTGGAAGGCACCCCGAACACGTGGCTTTCAAGGTTGTGTAACCCAGCGAGCACGCCGCCTCCCCCCGTGCTGAGTGCCAACAAGCTGTCAGCCACCTCGGGGCTTGGCCGAGCGCCGCCAAACATTCACAAAGCCAAGTGCTGACGGGAGGGTTCTTACCTCCTACGCCAGCTTCACAGCAGAGGGACGTCACATGCCCTCCCTGCAACTTGCAGTAGCACCCTACAGTTCTGACTATATAAGTCCGTGCGCTGCTGGGCTCCAAGAGTTATTTTTTGCAATTTCTTGAGCTCACTCCAACACACCTAGTGCTGGGGCCTCCAGTGAACCTCAAGTCTTCAGCAGCCCCCAGCGGCTGCTCCCTGCGATGACAACAGTATTTGACAACCACCAGTCGCTTCTACCAATGTCGTCGCCTGAGGCTTCAGTGATGGCAACAGCGATCAAATACCAGAAGCTTCATCTGCAACAGCAGTTAACACGAATACACCTTGCTACTAGAACAAAGGAACTTTAACTTCTTTTTGTCTCTTCCAGACACTCTTCAATTAGACAGTTTTCATTCAGTATTAATTAACTCAGTTTACTAGTTCAACTTCCCCTCTAGCCTAGAAACAGGTCGCCTACACCTGGCTAATGTAGGTTACTTTCAGTATACCATCTGCTTGGTAAGAAATAGCACGTGTCACTGTATTTATTGAGTTTTCAATAAATACAGTTTTGTTCTCTAGCCACAAGTTTTTATTCCTACAGTAATATCCACTTCGCCAGCTAGGAACGATTCGCACTGTGCACTGCTGACAAAACCGGGTACTTTTCAATCTGAACTAGCTTTGACTGGGGATCCCCTTCCAGAGTCCACCAGTCCAGAACATACACATTAGACGGCCGCCTGTTCTCTTCCTACCGGAGTACTTAGGTGCTGGAGGGCGTGAAAAGAGGAGCCACAACCACTGACAACTCCTCCAACCAAAGAGAGACAGCAAGCCTGAGTTGTATTCTCTACCGGAACACATAGGTGCTGAAGGGGGTATTTGCTTGGGTGTTGTGGCTTGGCCTTGGCTGGCTACCACGTCCAGTAGACGCAGTGGTGACTCACATGCCTCAAAGCTTCTGGTCTGCCCGCTATAGTGGGGGCCTTCTGAGGCACAGAGCTCATGGTACCAAGCGACTACTGAACATAAACTATTATAGGAAATAGTTTCTCGTCCATGGTGCACGACGTGTATCGTTCAGCGGCAAACCACGCTCTATGCCTTTTAAGGTAAGGCATGGCCGACAATGTAGGAAGCAAAAGATAGTTCATCTTGCTGCCAAGCAGCGGTCTACCCTAGCTCCTCCTATGAAGAAAAGACAGGCTGAATGGGACCGTGCCGCCTCACTAAGGCTATGAGCAACACAGACTGCTCCCCGTGTTTCGCTACATACCCTTTCCACTGCACGTCCGTATGAGCCTAGACACTACCATCCTGTTCTGAGGGATATAGTGTATGGGACTGAAACAAGGTATGGGATCGCCAACGCTAGGTTTTGGAGCCAAGAGTAAGCGACCTGGAACCTACAGTACTGTGTGAGCCGGCACAGCTTCACTCAGCCACTGACCCAACTTCACCAACCGGCCGAAGAACATAAGAGTAAGTCATGTAAAACTAACACCTCCCACCAGCTACCGATACGACGACCCTCCATGGGGAATACGGTAGCAATCCAAGACTTCGTGCCAACTCGTAAACCAACACGACCCATCAAAATCTCTAGTCGTAAATGTTGCTAAAGGTTTGAAAATCCCTCATAATGTGCACTCAGTCTGCCAAGCAGTCAGTAACTGGGCACGCATCAATGCAATGGGGGATGCAGCTGTACCATACCTCCCCCCCTTTTTTTTTTTTTTAAAGTCTGTGGCGCACAATAGAGAGCCTAGGACAGCTGATGACTATATGGCTGGTGGACAACACCAAGGGGACTGTGTAAATCATACGCTCGCATCAGCTGCAGAGCCCAAGAACATGGCTCCAGTACACAACAGGCCAAACAATTTGCTGGCACATCCACGAGGCAAAATGGGCTCAGGCATCTTTTGCAGCAGTCCTTTGAAATGGGGCAACCTCTCTAAACCATCACCAAACCAGGAGCAGCGTCTGCTGGTACTTTAAGTGTTATTCCTGCTGGGGCCTTTTGGACACCCTACGAATATGAATGAACCACAGACTTGCAGCCCTACATCCTCCTGCTAAACCTGAGTAGTTTTGAGTTTGTAACTTGATGATACTGTATACAATTCTTGAAAATGAGGGAAAATGTATAATGTTCTCATGCAGAATTGGGCCTTGCAATGTGGGGTAAGTTTCAATGGTAAATGTTTAAGAAGCCCAGATAAAGGAATATACAATGATATACTGGTAAAGGAATTGCTGTTTTGCCATGAAAGTTAAACAGAAAAAAATGTTTCATGGTTGTAAGTAGATAATTTATTTATCTATAACTTTCCAACAACATATTGAAAATATAAGCTGGCTCCAAATATTTGAGATGATTTGTTGACAAGGTCAACAATACAAATAAAACAGGAATCTACATTTTCAAAATTAAGTCTAATAAAGTGTCTTTAATTACATAAAAAAACAGCAGATATTTAATACTGACCTACCCATTACATATTAAATTTAATAATATCTTGGACAGGAAAAACTAATCACCAATGAGTGAAAAATATATAATTTTGCACATTTTTAAATAACTTAACTATTCTTTAAAAACATCAATGTATACAACCTGATAAAATGCAACAAACAATACATTATTATACACAAACTGACAGTAATATCAAACTTCACAAGTAATGAAAGTACACGTTTTATTTTTCAAAGCTGATTTAAATACATTTATTAGATTTACCGTATGTGAATTTGATAGTGATACGAAAATTATACTATAACATTTGTGTTTCATAACTGAGCAGTCAGTCTGCAAAATCCATTAATTCCAGGCCAACTGAAATTTGTATAATTGAGAAAAACTTATGCAAATTAACATAACAGTCACAGGATTGTGACTGTACTTGAAAACTTCTGAGATTTTTCCTCAAATCTCTGTACTACAGAATTGTTTTATAAATTTCCATTTAGAAATTATTTAATTACATAATAGGTTTTGCACATGAAAAAAAAAAATAACAGGATTTGCAAATGTGAGGTCTCCCATTATTATTTTCTTTCCGATAGTAAAATACGTTATATTCAAAATTAAGTAAGGTTAAGGAACAGAGAACAGATAGGCACTGTTCAATACCACAATAACATTAGAAAGAACAAAAAAAATATACATTATAAGGGCAAAAATATTAAAGTCTTCAGATTATAAGTACCTAACCATATAAATTACCAAAAATTATCTTAGTTAATATGACAATCATGTAATTCAAAACATTTCTAGGAAAAGAGATTCCTATTGCACAACTGTCTGTAGGCGCATCACTAAAACGCAGACTTAGGATATCTGAGTACCTTTATAATTTATACAGTCAAAATCATTCTCTCGTTCATCCTCCTAACACTAAGTGGAATCCCGGCCAGAAATGGGTGCAGATAAAGGATATGATTTCATCCCCATACATTTCGGCCATCACTGTTCCATGTTACACAATGAGGGCAGATCTGCATGCAAATGGAGCCACTGCTGTTGCAGAGTTTATGGTAGCACATGTAATCGGTGCTGCGATCACATATTTGCCTCCACAAGGCACCTGGAAATAGTTAGTAAGCACACAGAAGCCCAATACTGGCTATTATTATGGACTGGGTCATCGTGGGATCCCTCCGCACCTGGCGCACAATCCGTCAATCCGCCCAGCTGGTAGTCGACATTATCTGTCCTGAGCTGGTCTTCCATCTTCACATATTCACTATTCCCAACAGCATTGGACAATATGGTCCGAATGATCCACATGGTGGGCTACATGGTGATATGACCACCCTGCGGTTTTCAGCCCAATTACGAGTCCTCTCTTGAAGTCCGTCAATTATGTAAAGTGACGTCTTTGGTATCCTCCCAGCATTCTTTTTCACTCTGTATGATTGCTTACATTAATGCAGCTTCGTCTACATACCAGTGTCAACGACCACTAATCAGAGCTTGCAAATACCACATTGCTGGGTTTGCAGGCAAATGCACCAACATGGGATTATGAGCATAGTTTTGTGGCTGTTGCATAGTTTGTTTGTGGTACTGTATGCTGTTTTCATTGTCAGGCAGTGTGCAATGTAGAGGTCAGCAGCCTTCATTCTTATGCCTTTAACTACTTCATAAATGATTTACCTTTTCTGCAACGAGTTTTGGGTTCTCCACTTTCAAAATTACAAAATGGCTTATTGTTTACCAAAATGCCTTCACCAGTTTTGGTTGTAGACAGCATATTCTTTGCTTTCGAAGACTGGAAGCATCAATTTTCTGACTGCTTTAAAATGTTTTTTAAATAAAACTTCCAGTCACTGGCTGCATAGTCCTTACCAATAAGAGTAATGGTCCCAAACTTGCGAGAAAAAAAAAACTGGATTATACTTTTCAGTGTTCTCATAACACCTAGATTTTTAGCCTCTTTATAAATTTCCAATTACCCTGTCAGGAGGTATGAATTAATCACCAACAATGGAAAAACAGAAGATCAGTGACTTACAAATTTTTAGGTGCTTACAAAAGCATTCAATGTAACATCACTCAAATCATAGTTTGAGTCTTGTCTTGGCCACTATATCAGAAGAGATTCAGGCTGCTAAGCCTATGATGTAAGCAGGTGCTACTTGGATAGTCTTTATTAGCATACACACTTTCAGTCAAAATATAAAAAAAAAAAGTGTTTAGAGAATAGGTAGGATGTAATACTTTTGTATAATATGAAATTAAATAAATACACTTGCCTTTTTTAATATGCTGCTAGGTCAGGAATTTCCAGAAGAAGTAAGTTCTTCTGAAAGGAATAACTCAAGACCAACTCAGTGTCTGCTTTCTCGCTGAATTTTTTAAGGAATATCTCAAGAGTAACTCATTGTCTGTTTTCTGGCAGTTTGTGAGAAAAGGTTTTTGCCCATTTTTATGTACCAGTAACAACAAATGAAGATTTGTTCTACAGTCAATTCCCTTTCATTACTGGTTTTGTTTTCAAGGCTTGTGTATTAGGGAATTACAGCTGATACAGAAATTTTCATTAAAAGCCCTCCGAAAAACTCATAGGCTACTCACAAATGTTCATTTATGTGTTTTAAAAGAACTTTTTTTTTTTTACCTTACATTTTAAAGGCTGCTTAAAACTGATGCACAGTGCAGTATTCCTCCCTTACACTCCCCTCCCCCCCCCAGCAATAATGACTCTGTAATGGCTTAAATGTTTTGATAAATTCTTTTACTTTTGTCCTAGAGTCAAACTTCTTGCTTGGCAGAGTCGACCATGAATTCCAAGTGGAGTGAGATCAACTTTAGCATATTTTTCACACAGTTTTTGGACTCAATGACAACTCTCATCAAGAATACTAAGATATTTTCTACATTTTCAATTGTACTTGAGTTTGCTTCGATAATGAAAAACTTGAATTTGCTTTACTCTTTGTTACCATCTGGTAAAAGACTTCCTTTTCTTCTGAATAAAGCAATTTTTTTTTTTTATTAAAGATCTGCATTCATCCTGCACTGACAACTTAGTGAAAACTACGCTTCTCCCGCCCCTTCCACCCCCCCAAAAAAAATTGTATCCCAGGTAATCACTTTAGGCAATGTCTGGAATCACATTATACCCATTTTCCTGAAGAGTGGTATAATATTATTATTAATTTTCACAGTAGGTATACAATGTCATTAATATTGTGCAGGAAATGTGTTGTTACACAATTCACCATTTGTGATAGTAAAAGTAAGGGTGTTATTAAAACACCTTAATGAACCTTCTTTGCATCATTTTGTTTACAGATTTGAAGATGGCATTTCCTTTTCCTTGATTTGTACCCAGGAGTAGGGTTACCAGATGTCCTCTTTTACCTGTACATGTCCTCTTGGCCTTGTAAACTGTCCAGCCGGGGTTTACAAAAAATTGAAATGTCCTCTTTTCCAATAAAAGTGAAAGATAGCAAAGTTTTACTTTTTTGTGGTTTTATTTATATGTCGTTAAGACATTTAGTAATGGTGCCAACAAACTTCCTGCAAAACTGCAAACTTTATGTAGAATATTACGTAATTCTTTTGTCTTTATTGACACTCATATTTTTCCTGGCTGTTTTTTTATACGTATAAGCTAAGAAGTGCGTAATCTATTCAAAATCTTACGATTATTTTCTAGGAAATAGAAACCTGTTAGAACGAATAAAATCGTCAAACAAAAAAAAAAACATCTCCATGGAACTGAATTTGGAATACAATTTTGCATGTAATATAGCTTCAACTGACCTCAGACGTGATAAACTAATTTTGTGTACTTCCGTTGTAAAATTATGTGTCCTCTTTTTGAACATCACACATCTGGTAACGCTATCCAGGAGTCTCTGCTATAATGGTAGCACTTGAATAATTTTAATGATCTACTTTGAATCCCATTAATAATATTTGTTAAACAAAATTACCTTACACACAATTCCAGTAAGATAGCCACACAATACATCCCACTGACACAGGTTACAATAGAATTTGGTTCGAAAATTTCTAGATAACAGGTGATTCACACAATCCTCTTTCTCAGCATCAACACTGCACCATAGCTAACACAATTACACGAAAATTAATTATATACTAAATATAAATTTCAAGTACAGGACTATATGCTTACAACAAAAGGTTATATGTATGTGGTAGTTCAAATTGAAACAACATGCGAATATTATGGTTGAAGTGGATGTAGTAAAAATTGACTACTAAAAAAAAAAAAAGATTTATTTTTCAATGAGATTTGCATTTGTTGTTCATTAAAATACAACTATTGCAACTGACCTAAATTTTTTTTATATTTGAATATTGTAACTGTGGTATACCACTCAATATTCACACAAATGCGACTTAAAAAAAGTAATGAATCCAAAAAACATTATTCTGTAAACTTAAGTTATTTTTGGATTTAGAGGCTTTTGCTTGATGGCTGCTCTTATTTAGTAATATTATATGACATACAAGTCAGTGACTTGTTTTTGTCTATCATACTATTTTATACTTGAAATACATCCAGTCCAAAAGTTAACTTATGTATCTTTAACACAGAACCAACAAACATTTTTCACGATAATGTATTGAAGTTTATCTGCGCTAAGACAAGGAAACATGTAAACTTAATACTTGCGGAGAAGAGAATTTTGTGTATTTCTTAATTCACTTGGTTTTCCAAGGTTTCAATTTTACTCATTGCCATAAAAATTGCCGCATTCAGAAAAGGAGTTCAAAAAGCAGTGAAACTTGAAATAGGCAATGGAAACAATGATAATAATAACTGGTTACAGCATCAAGACAAATGGGTTGCTTATTTGGAAAAAACTGTACAGGTTAAAAGTACAGTTTACCAGCATCCCTTGTATGGATAGTTGCAATATGGTCCAGCATGTAGTCACAGATGTCTAACACAATCCTGTGGAAGATGCATCCCACTGTTCTGTTGTAGCTGTTGCCATCATGGCTGACTCCACCCATGTTCAACAGGCAATGAGCCTGGAACCCAGGCTGGTTCAGGAAGAGTGTTGATACCAAGACTGTAATCCTGGTAAGTCAGTACTGAATGTAGACAGGCATTATCCTCTTGGGAAATTGTTTGTTGGGTCCGCATCACAAACTAGTGCATGAGAACGCAGAATCTCCACACTAGAACGTACTGCTGTGCCATCAGAGTTTGACAGAACAAGCACTTTGCCTGTCTCCTGTTGTTTGATTTGTTCTTTCTCTCTCCATACGTTATTCATACCTCCATCGAATGTGTCCCAGAGGCACGGTGGCCACTCAACAACAGTTACTCCACATGCATGTGAATTATAGAGAACACAGCTTCATCATACAACTGTTTACATTAACAAGAGTGTAGAGGCATTGTCGCCCCCTTGTGGACTTCTGTACGGCCAATCATAGCCCAACATAAATCGAATACAACATTACCTGTTGTGATGCTGTGTACAAACTCTGGTCTCACATGAATAATTTGTTCTGAGTGCAGCTGGTGTATTTTTATGGCAATGAGTGAACTACATACAATTTTGTTAAAATCTGTATGGAAACTGGAAGAACATAGTTCTGTTACTGACACAAAGTTAGGTTGGTAAATGACTATCAAGCTCATAGCATATAAGAGCCAGTGGCAAAACAGGCTTAAATAGGATGAGCGCAAACAGTATATTTTTAATAAACAATGGCACTGGGTGCTTAAAAATGCAATAGGCCACCATTCACAGTGCGACACATGTTGAAAAATGTTGTCTATTTAGCAGCTATATGGCTGTAGTACGTAAAATATCCTATTTTCAGGTGTAGATGTCATTATAACACGATTTTCACTTTGTAGGTCACAAAAATGATGATGAGGTACTGCCCTCTATGACAGGTAAAGATGACTGCCATAATATAATCAAGCCTACACTGAAATGGAAGGTGGTGATTTTGAGAATACCATATTTATTCAATTATAATCCACGTTAGATTCTAAGCTGCACTTAGATTTTGGGGAAAATCCTGCGGAAAAAATATTAGATGCATGCAGAATCTTTTGAATTGTCAATCACAGCCATGTTTTTGTATAGAAAACTGAATCGCAGTGGAAACTACCACTATTTATTTTACAGTATCATTGACTGCATTTTTAAAAGAATATTGCGAAAGTAATTCAAATATTTAGGCTATATTCATGGGTTGCTTTCATTTAATCTGTATACTATTTTGAAGAAGCTATTTATATAATGAAATTCTGCGATAATGCAATTGATGGCTACGCTGTTACACCACCATGTAGTTGTTGATCTACTAGATGGCTGCATAGCTGCACTGTTACTTAAAAGTGCAGTTGCAATGTTTGTTGCTAGATGGCTGCACTGTTACACCATGTGCAATTGCTATAGTATTTCCTGCTAGATAGTTGCGCTGTTCATTACAGGCATTACAGTGCATCACCCTAGATTCTGTTCCAGCAAAACACATTCGCCAGATGGAATATTTCCGTAGTTTTCCGAAGGATGATTTGTAGTTTTCCGGAATATGTTTATCACGTTGTGGAGCATTAAGGCAATTATTTTGTTACAAAAGTACTTTGAAAAACTATATTTCATGTCCTGCATAAAATTCTGCCTGTAGAACAAGTAATTTCTATGACCAATTTCACATAATACGTACACGTTACTTAAATAATAATACTGTGGACCTTCACTTATTTTAAAATTTGGGAAATGAATATTTTAATTTAATGAGACATCATATGAATAGCACTGCTGTAACAACTAAAAATAATTATTCATACAATTAAAACAGTTGCACAAAATACTTTTTGGGGCTAAAAAAATTGATGGCAAGTACTTGATTCTAAGCCACACCATTGCTTTTAAAAATATTTCAGATTAGAATCGAGTAAATGTGGTATGTTGGCATAGAACATACCGTCTTGCTTACTGTATTTCTGTAATGTATCAGTGCACATGACCTGATCTGAGCTACTTATTTTGGCAACACAGTTATTATTTAAAAAAATGGCCAGCTCTTATGCTATTTCAGCTTGTTTTGCTATATAGCATATTCCAGTTACTGCTCTGGACTGCACTCAGTGCGCACTGGCCGAGTGCTGCGTGTTCCAATTACCAGAACTCGCTCTGAGAGCAATCGGATTTCTGTATTCCAATTGCGAGTTGAACTGAACGAGTGCGCACTGAGAGCAATTTTTTCAGCACCGAATCTGGCGTCAGTTCTGCTTTTCAGAGAAATATGGCGGCGACCCGTGATTATGAAAACAACAAGAAAATGATTGCAATGTTGGAAACTCTACAATATTTAACATTTCGACGGATAAATAATAAGTAACAGTTAATATGGAACAAATATGCTCCTGGATTATATTGACAATATCGTTTGTAATTACAGAGGCAATAAGGTAAATTTCACCCAGTTACTTGTGCATACATTTGCCGACGAGTTGAAAAAGAGAAATTGGAGAAAATTATCAGTACGGAATTTCATAAACTTAAATTTAAATCCTTTTATCAACATTGTAGTTCAAGCATTTCCTCCAAAAGATGATATGTTGTCGCAAATGTTTTGCACTGTTTTCGCGGCGTGTTCCAGTTGTCGGTGCTAAAATAATATACACTCATTTCTGGCAATCACGTGACACAAGCACTTTTTCAGTTTTCAGTACGCACCCAGAGCAGTCAACTGGAATACACAATTAGTTTTCATGTGTTGGGAGCTTGTTTGTCTTGTGTCAACTACACAGGTAGGCAGACATGCCACTATTAATTAAAGTGTATCCTAGCCAAAGTCCTATTTTCACAACCTCACATTATCTCATCTTCATAGAAAAATACATTGAAAAGTTTGTAATAGATAAATATATACAATCTGTCAATGACAATACACTATTTTGTATGAGAATTTTCCAACTGTAAGACTACACAAATGAAGTTTCTAAGAAAAGCGAAATCCTCTACAAAAAATGTTTCCGTGTATATGTATTAATGAACATTCTGACAATTAACCCTACTACAGATATCTTAATCATAAAAATAGCTGCACAATAATTTTTGTGAACTTACTTTATGTGCTATTTTCAGTGAAAAATAGAATAGTGCAAGAAGTTCTATTATACGCAGCTACAAAATGTGAACACAGAGTTTTTAAGATTCAATATTCTCAGAGCATATTACCATAGCTGAATGACGATGTATATCCACAATAGTTTCTTGATTACACTTCTTAAACTTTGCAAGAATTGTTTTTATTTATAAATTTTAAACAATTTATGACCATACATTCCTTTACGAAGATTTCTGTTACATTCCATTACAAAGCTGCAGTGAAAACTGTATATATTTCTAGGTGGAGTAAAAACCAACTCTTCAATTTCTTCTGTTTTTGTAAATGTTTCTCAGCCTGTTCAGCTTTATCAGTAATTTCAAGATTTATTTTCATAGTTTATTGAGATTTATGGCTTTTTTTGATGATTCTACCCAGTTCAGTTACAAAGTGTTATAGTGCTTTTGCAAACTTTACTTTAAGATTTCTAATCACAACTAAAGAACCTTACTGGGGGGAACTGTTTTCGTACAAAGAAATTAACTTATTAGAGACATATACAGTATAAAATGAAAATAGGAAACTACACTGATCAGCTGTTTAATCATTTACTTAATTGTTAAAATTCACTGGACATTCACACATAAAAAAAGCGTTATTAGCAGAACCAGTTGTACTCCTCAAAAACTTGTCGTTCAGAAGCTTTTAACAAAAGGGTCATCAAGAGGCCAGTGAAAACATTTCTAACTCATAAAGGAAATATGCTGAATTGGTCACAGAGGCCCAGTGTCTCTACAGAATACAAACTCTGGGTGTTTGACTTTCTCGTGGTAGCGCAGGCTGTCGCTACGGGTGTACGACAGGTTGCAGATGCGGCACTGGAACTGGCCAGGAAAATGAACGTGGTAATGATTCCACAGGTTGGAAACAACTTTCCCGCATAGCCGGCACCCACTGAGCATCATGTTTCCCGGGACACGGTCAAACATGTTCCTAACGTTCCAGGCCTTGGGCTCTGCAACAAGACAACCATCCCTCTGAGCCGTAACATGCTGAGCTAATGAATGAGAAACATGGTACTGTAACTACAAATTACAGACTCGTGCACACTTGCACAAACACACCAGCACGTACGAGCTACTAAAAGAGGTGGTAAATCACGCATGTGCTTGTTTCAGTGCTTTAAGTGCAGACTAACAATATCTAAGGTGAATATAAAAAAAACTGAATTTCTAAATACATGATAATACACATGTACATCGAGTTTGGCTAGGACGATGCTGCTTCATACTGTAACAAAATTATCACAAATTCTTTGAGTTTGTTGTAGTTAGCTATGATTTTACTGCAAAAAAAAAAAAAAAAAAAAATCAGTATTTGTGGATTGTATTATGGAATAAGGAACGCTGGCAGATATATCTGTTCATCAACATCCTTTTCCAGTCAGGTACAATACAATAAAGAAAAAACAGTGTTACACAGCAAATATTACTACATATGTTCACACAACAAAATGTTAAATTGTTATCCTCAGACATAACTTGTATGTACTATATGTAATTGCTGAAACATAATACAGTCAACTGTCAATGTATTATTATCGCATGTATCGATAAACCGCATCCACCAACAATTTTTTGTGGTTCCTGCGAAATCCCTATGTAAATAATGTTAACATAAACCGGTTGTATCGTTTATTGCATGGTGCGTTTATCAAAGTATATTTCGGGTCTCTTCACCTAATATCAAAATTGTTGCACCTATCATCTCTTGTATTTCAAAGCAAATGGTTTCACCTGAAAATGTTATGCAAAACATTTTAACGATGAATTATTATTTGCAAAGATGTTTTCTTTTGTGATTAAAGGTTGTTTTTCCCATAAGGTCGGTGTTTCATCGTATCTGGCATACAATCAACACAATTTTAAAACGTAATATTAATTTAACTCAAGGGGTTGCATCTTCGAGAATAATATTATATGGTCACAAGCATATACTTGAATTCCCCTTGTCACCAAAAATTGTTTGAACATTAAGCGACGTGTATTATAAGTGCAAATAAAGTTCTTTTTCACGTGTATTATAATTGTAAAGTTCATTTTCAGTAACTTTTTGCAGGGAAATTAGAATATTTATAATGATTTATTTTAATAGACACCAGTCTTTTGAATAAACTGATGAAATGTAAGTGCCTATTCGACACCTTTTGCCATCTAATAATGGGTAGGTAAGCACCGAGATGAGTGCAGTGTAACTCACTAAAGGGAAAATCAGAGGACGTGGTTTTGAATGGTTAATTATTAAAGACGGTGGAGAAATCAATTATAATAGCCTTATTTATTCATTTTCTGTCTCAAAATTACAAGTTTTCTTTGCAGTAAAATATAATTTATTACTACAAAAGACAGATATTTGCCACAGGCACAAAGTGTTGGCACTCGGCAACAAGTAGCAGCGCGGAGCGGTAATCATCCTCCTGCAACCCCTGCTCCACCCAGCCGCTGTGAACACACTGCCCAATTGATAACTTCTCCGTGTGCTCTTAGCTGAAGGAGAGCGTGGGACATTCAAAATTTCATTTGCATTCTGTGTCATATTATTTTCATTTTCAGAGGGTTTGAAAGTTTTAGGTCAGCTTGCATTTGGTGTTGGATTACAATCAATTACATAAAGTATTTTGAGACATTATTTTCTTTATTTAAATTAGTTTAGGTGAAATGTTTTTTACTGTATTACTTACAACAATAATTTTTCTAAAGTTCTCATTTTTACTGAGTTTATTTGCTACACTTTATTCACAGATAATGCACAGCTCTTACTATACTCAACATAAAGTTTTATATGGTTAGAAGTTGTATTTTATTGATGTATAGGACAGAAACCACTACTACTTCCAAATTCGGGCTGCATGTATGTACATTTTTTCGCAGTCCTTCCTGAAAACAATAGATCGAGAGTCGACTGTAATCACCACAGAATTTTCCTGACAATTTTGGAGCTGTTTTAATAACTTCATGTGTAGCGTTGTCTCATCACATACTTTACAGTAATTGAGGTAGAAATATCGCCTGGTCAATATGTAAAATCAACTTACCACAAGAATTCACTGCCCCATCTGAGAAAATTATACTGCTTTTATAATTTAAAATGAGAAAAACAGTTAACTAAACAATGTAGAAATGTTGAGTGCCAACTTATTTCTTCATTTTCAGACAGGAATCAACAACTTTATAAAATGTGTTACATAGAGTATCGCTGGACTGTTACATGCACATACCTACACATCTACACATAAACATGAATGATGAATGGTTTAGTTACTTTGTGAGTTCGTTGGTGATACTCAGGAAATCGCCCAGCAACTTGTGCAGAAGTAAACCAATGAACTCGCATTCAGGAGGACCTGGATTCTATTTCCAGTCAAGCAATCCCGATTTAAGTTTTCTATGGATTCCCTAAATCACTCCAGGCAAATGATGGTATGCGCTCTTATTAAAGGCCAAGATTATTTCCTTTCCCATTCTTGCTTGTGTGAGCATCTTGCTCCATCTCAAATGACCTTGCTGTCAATGAGACGTTAAGTGTTACCTACCTATCTACCTTAGCAAGTCACTTGACTGATGTTGACAGTTTGCTGGTAGGGATTGTGTTGTAGTGTGGACAGGTTGGTTGTCAGTGTTTAGTAAAGTTAATGTCCCGTAGTTAAATTTTTGTAGGGTCTGTGCAGGGTGTGAAGATAGGGGTGGTCGATTCTACTGCTTGCCAGAGTTCAATATCACTCACCTACCAAAACACTGCAACTGGCTGCATTGTACGGAGGTTCCAGCCATCAAGAGCAAGGTTTGCTCATGGCTCAGAGCATCAGTCAAGAAGCTACACACAGCTGCCTGGACTGACTCAGAGTAACTGACCAAAGAGCAAGTGCTAGGTCTTACCGAAACAGTGACTGCAATATTTGGTTTTTGTGCAGTTAGCCCACATATTTGAGGAGTTTAAAGATCAGTGGGTATAGTGTTAGTCATACACACCAATAGGTCGCCGTATTTTACTTGCCACTGACTCATCCCATGCCCAGGCCTCCCAACCTCTGCCTATCCAATATCCCTACACTACAGTGGGAATGATTCCCAGAACTTCCTCACTTATTCAAGGCTGTAGGTGGGACCAATATCCCCTGTGACATCTGGGGAGTAGCATGTTGTACATAATCATGTGTAGATCATGACTTTGTTATTAGAGATGGTGCTGACCTTAGGAAAAAGGAGAGAGACATCATGGCTGGCTACCTCCTGTCACAAGCACAACTAAGTTCAAGCTATCTTATTTCACCTACCATGATAGAGAGCACTTTGGCTGAGACTGTGACATGGCATGATGGGCTCAGCATCCATGATTGCTCCCTTGGAAACTAGGGATTAGGATGCCATGGAGCCATCCAGCTATGCCTGCAGAGCCCAGGTTTGCCTACCACATCCACTGTTTCACCACTAATCCAGAATTAACTACAGTAGAGGTGTTGCCATGTGTTTGAAATTCAGGCTTTCCCCCCCCCCCCCCAAAACTATTAAACGTGTGTCCAATGTGCTGAACTATGAAAAGAACACACACTTTGATGCTGTCGGGTGAGATATGAGACGAACAATTACACAAATTACTTACTGATGATATGGGCACCAACGGTGCTTCCCAATCACCGCACTATTGAGACTCAGGGTTCTCAGGGATGCTGTGGGTTCTGTGTGTCTGTCTCACGACAGCATACTTACAATACACGTTTGCAATACTAAACTTCAATATGTAACATTTTTAACACTTGAAAAACACAGGTGACAAGGACACTGTCACTACAAAATAAAAGAATGAGTCACTGTGAGACTCGTTTTATTTATACAGTACATACAAATCACGTGACATGAAATTTAATGATACAACTCTGTCATGTCTAACTAACTCCGGTTGGGTGCTCCCCAGCCCGCAATTACTCTAGTGCACGCCTAAATGAATGATCTCACCGTGGTGTGTGAAAACACAATCTTCACAAGGGAAGAGAGTCGGCAGCTGCTAGGGTGCACTGACAATTTTTCCCTCAAAACAGGACACTGTGAAATACACAATGAACCAACTCATGTTACATAAACACGTGTGATTACTTGGCATCACTAGCGCAAACTCGTCGGGGCTCGCCCTCCAGAAAGTGGGTAGTGTGATGGCAGCTTATACACATAGCCGGTTAGGACGGAAGTAATATCACCGTACACAAATACAAAATTACACAAATATCCTTAGAAGATGATGGGGCACGAGATGAGTATTCACAATATACACGCACATGGGTGAAAATCAGTTTAGATGGTGCGGATGCTGCTAGATAAAGTTCGTAGTGGACCACGTGGTACATGTGGAATTGCAATATTTCTTCGTGGAAACAGCAAATTAAACTCTGACAAATTGTTATTCTTGTTGAGAAAATTATCCTCTTTACGATTAAAGCAGTTACAGGCTTGTAGCAGGCCTGATGGCGGCAAAAGCAAACATTGAAGTGACCACATGGTCAAACACAAAAGCATCAATTTACATGGAAATTACACGGAACCCTGAAATAAATTATTGCAAACATGATATTACAAAAATAAGCTCTCAAAGTGCAAGGATGGCGCCAATATAGACTTGGCGGTGGTTAACCACGTGGTTGTACGTGATATGCCGTAAAATACTCAAACATGAAAACAAAGCCCTTGAAATTGAACACTGTAATAATACATAAATTATGACTGAACACCTTTAGTAGAAGCGGATGGTGCCTGATTCAAGTTTCGGGGGTCGCACAAACTCTTCGACATCTTTTTCCTCCTCCTCCTTGATTAAGTTGAAAAATGCCTCATGGGCGAAATAAATTAGCTAAGTGGAAGCATAATGCTGGGGAAATGTCTGGCAAAAGTATACTAAAAGTGCTATTGTAATCTACATCAGTGCTCAAAAGTTGTAGTGCATACGTGACAGCATCATAACTCGCCAGCTCTCCTAGACATACTGCCCAGAGGCAAGCATTGCACAGATCTACCATGGCTGCCTACGGGGTTCACATAAGAGGAAGTGCTATGCACACTGAGTAGAACTTTTATATAGTGAGAATAAAAGTGATACAAATAATTTAAATATTGTTTTACATTTTAGAATTTTCTTGTAAATTTTCTGTATTATTTTAGTGTCTCTTTATGATGAGGTTCACGCCGGAATATTACTTTTCTTAATCTCCATGCAGCGCGCACTTTGTATTCATAACCAAACATTTTCCAAAGTGACAACAAACCCTTTAAAACATTTTAAGAAATTTCAAATCCTGAAAATATAATAACAAGACACATTTTACACTGCAAAAATTATATTCCGTTAGGGAAGTCCAGATTTGAGCCTCTTTGCGCTTGCGCATGTACACGAGACACGTGTGTGGTGAGCACCATCATGGGCTCTAGCGCCGCTGGCTGTTAGCCGACGTCAACTTCAGAGTATGCCTGTCAATTACTTTCAAGACGTCACGCATATTAGAAAAACAATTTCAAAGCACTCCAACATGGTTAAAAACTGCTCTTTCAAATACCTGTATCTCAAAATATACACATATATACACAGAAATACTCTATGGACATGAACCAAACCTTTCTACAGACACTGTCCATCAATAAAGTTATAGCGTCATAGCAAGTTCCATACGTACACGCAGAATGACTAGAATTCTACTCGCCAGTTCAAAGCCCTGCATGTAGCGGCGGAGGCGCACTTGTAGCATGTGCCAGAGTAGCTGCTACAGCTCCTGCACATCTCGGCCTCAAAAAGCAGAAAAAAAAGGCATGCGGGCTTCTTCAGACGTGGAGTCACAACGAGTAGCCAATCCACTCACAGCTGCATCCTCTGTGCCAAGCTTATGAGTGGACCCAAGAGCAACAATTGCTGGAGGAGGGAGATAATGCTACATACAAACTTATTATCATCACCTGAAACATTCCATTGCCTCATGTACATGTTGTTCCCAGCCTCAGTTACGTAGTAGTGTGGCTATAAGCTGTCGCTATCAAGTTTGGCTTACCCATCTGTGGGTTTTTACAATGTAAAAGACATTTACATACAAACGATCATTTCTAGTAATTTTTCTACCTGAATGTTGAAGTAGTTGTTAGTGAGTACAAAATATACATTAAAATTAGGGTTCACACGACCAAAGAGACAACCATCACCCGCACAAGGCAACAGTTAATTTCTTGCCATATTCATGGACAGACACGAATGAGATGGACTGGCTTGCGGTTACTTCTCTTTCATAAATTTGTTACTTGTTCCAGTATCGCAAAACCTGTTTCAGACCAGACCATACAAACTTTGCTTACTTTTCACACCTGAATGAACGCTGCCATCACCAAACTCCACTTGTACAACTGTGCTTTATTCTAACATACATCATAGAGAAATGATGTGTTCACAGTACATCAGTATAACTAAAATGGTTACAGAGCGACAAGTACAGCACACACACACTGTGTCATAGGATACTAAATAGTCCCTTTTGGATTTCCTTGTTCTGTTCTCTTTGCTACCGTCGCTTTTGCTGCTACGTGCTATTCTTGTGGTATATTTTTCAGCAGATCTAATAACAAAGATGTTTTGTGGCAGCAACGTTAATATACTACCAATTTCTTGGTACACACACCAATTTGTAATGTTTCACTCTTGTATGCAAAAATAAAAAGATTCTTATACTGATGTTGAGCTGCGATAGAAATGTTAAAAAACTCAGAAGTTAATAGTGCCACTTAGTACTGTAACTGTATAATATTACTGATAACTTACTTAGCACACATTGAATTTTGATAATTTAAAGTTACTTGGCTAGTTATTTATCAGTCAACAGTTTTCCTTTAATGTTTTATGTAGGTATCTCACTTGCTTATAAAACATCCTCTCTTTTTAGCGAATGATAACGTGATTCCATAATTGAAAAAAATCACATAGGTTCACAGTTAATCTTGTATCTCTATAGACTTAACTTATTTATCCTATTTAATGTAGTTTTCTAGTAAAGACCCTTTTACATAATCAAATTTTTCTTCAAATTGCCTTCAATTTTTATATAATTCAATTTATTGAATGCTATACTATCTCATACGAATGTCATGAGCGTAGCCATTATCTCTTTCAATTTCTTAAATGTATCGTTTCCTTTCAAGATTTTCATTTAGAACATGTTCTACAGTTCCTTGAATCCAAAATTGCAATCATTGATTGCACCTTTTATGTCTGATGGGCGATACAGAGAGAACAGTGAAAATAAGGTGGAGTTATGTTCATGGGCGCTACAGTCGGGAGGAGAGGTTTTTATACTCCGGGCATGAATAAAAGGATGCTCCAGTTAGTTACTAAGTCTACTGCAGCTGAGGTCGGCTAACAGCCAGCCGCATTAAGACCATGATGGCGCTCACCACTCACGTTACACGTCGGCATGCACGAGCCCGAACCGGTCATAACCTGGACTTTCTCGTAATGGGATATTTATTTTAAAGTGTAAACTATGTCTTGTTTTGTTTCAGGGTCCCATTGGTTTCAAGTGTTAAAAATGTTTGTTCAAAATTTTGTAAAATGTTTGGTTATGAATTCAAAATGTGCGCCGCGCGAAGAATAAGGATGTTATTATTCCGGCTTAAATGCCTCCATAAAGAATAATCAACGAACACAGACAATTCACAATTTAAAAGTCTAATGTGATCATGTATGCAAATTGTTTATGTGTCATTTCTTTATGATATTTAAAAGCCCTGTCTCTGGGCCATCCATTGAGGAGAGCTGGCAAGGTAAGATGCTGTCACGTACGCACTTCAAACTTTTGCACTGCTGTAGATTACCATAGCTCACTTGTAGTATACCGGTTAACCTTCGCCCTGCGTACATTTTGCCAGACATTCCTCAACATTATGCTTCCGCTTAACCTAATAATGAGGAGAACGGAGGAAAGAAGTCGGAGAGGCTACGCGGCCCGTGAAACTTTGAATCAGGCACCATCCGCCACTGTGAAAGGCATTTCAGTGTAATTTCTGTTTAATTGCTACGTGCAATATTAAAGCTTTATTTATATGTATGTATTTTAGGGTTTTTGTTATGTTAAGTTGTTTTATGGCCACATCATTTGCGACCACGTGGTTAACAGCCGCCAAGTCAGTATTTGCGTCATTCATGCGCTTTAAGGGTTTATTTGTATAATATCATGTGGGCCACAATTAATGTCAGAGTTCTATGTATTGTTTTATTCAGGGTTCCGTGTATTTTCATGTAATTGATGCTTTGTATGTATGACCACACTGTCTTTTCTGTGTTTGATTTTCCCGCCATCAGGCATGCTACAAGTCTCTAAATATCTCAATCTTCAGGGGAATAATTTTCCCAATACCGCTACCGCTTTGTCCGATGACAATTTGCAGAATTTTATGAAAACACTGCATAGCGGACCACGTGCACCACGTGGTCCGCTATGCAGTGTATTCAGCAGCATTCGCACCACCTAAACATATTTTCACGCATCTGCATGTTTATCGGGGCAATTCATGTCGTGTCCAATACCGTCTCATTTTTATTTATGTCATTGGTGTAATTTTTACAGAGACATTATTTCCGTCCTAGCCGGCTATGTGTAAAGGCCGCCACCACACTCACGTGCTGGGAGACGCGCCCCGACAAATCTGCATTAGCGATGACAAATAATCACATGTATCCACTGCTCATTTAATAATTCTCCGTGTCCTGTCTTCAGGAAAAACCTACAGTTCACACTAGCAGCTGTGGATCTCTTACCTTATGGGGCTGTGTTTTCAAACACTCCGGAGAAATCATCCACCTAGGAGTGTGCTAGAGTAATTCTGAGCTGGAGTTAAAAGCCCAACGGAATTTGTTAGACACGTACGAGCTATAAATCACTAATTCATTTTGGCACGACTTTGCAATGGAAGAGCAATATATGGTATGTATGCAGTGCAAATTGGTGCGTTAACTTGTAGCTTCAGTACAGCAAACCTCCCGCATATTTTCTGTGATAAAGTTGTTTAGTATTGACCAGTATTTTGTAAAGACGCTCAGGTGAGACAGACACACAGAACCCACAGCATCCCTGAGAACACTCAGTCTCAGAGTGTGGTGAATGGGAAACACAGATGGCGCCCCCCTACCATAAGTATTTTGTGTCATCGTTCGTCTCGTGTCTCACCCGACGCCGTAAATTGGCACCCAACATGGAGCCAGTATGTCCATCAATGTTGTGTCATCCACGTCAACCATGTCAAAATGGTGGACACCATATTGATCATCCGGGAGAATGCCTCAAGACATCCGTGTCGGCAACCGCGACTACCACGAATGCGAGCACGAACTACCTGGACATGCTGATCGACTGATACATGCATTGTGCAAGAGTAAGTGAAGTCAACCTGTTTAGTGAAAATCTATGAGATCAATGGCTATGCCAATGCACGTCTGACACCATGTCAATGCCATCAGAACCATGGCTGTGCATGTGCACCGGATGTGACAGGACGGAACAAAGTGGGCACAGTGCCAGCCGTGCAAACAGGACTCACATTTGTGATGCATAGAGCCTGAGGAATATGTAGCCTTCCGCGATGGTGTTATAAACTGCGACGATTGCTGTAAGATGATCTGTGCAGAGATTGTGCCACCAACAACACCAGCAGAGGTGAAGCCCACATCGCCACCAGTAGTCGTTACGTACACGCCACATGGCTTAACAGGGCCGGACTGTAATGTAATGTTGCCAACTTTTGCAGAGCACGATTCAGAAGACCTGGGTACTTTTCTTGCAGTTTGCAAAGAGATATTGAACAGACACTGTGTACATAGGAAAGATTGGACTGAGGTCACTGCCAAACGACTACGGGGAACCGCCGCCACATGGACGCACTAGAACCCTGTATACTCCAAGCCATGAGACCCAGGTATTTTCTTCCGGCGCATAATCAACCAGCAGGTATGTGAGATGCTCAATGATAGTGTAATTGAACCTACGCAGAGTCTCTATAATTCAGGCATTACTCTAACCCCTAAAAAGGACAGTGAATGGAGTTTTTGTGTAAACTTTCGTCCTCTTAACAAAGTAACTGTAAACATGCCACCTCCAGTAATAAACATCAAAGACACTTTGTCAACACTAAGGCCAGCTACACAGGATATTTGTAAGTACCTATCCATCCACAAGATTGTAAAAAGACAGCCTTTACCACCCTAGACGGGCATAGATTTCAGTTTGTTGCAATGCCATATGGCTTAAAATGTGCCCCTGCCACTTTTCAAAACCTAATGGTAAATGTGTTCAGATGGTTACATAGGAGACTTTACGATGGCCTATCTTGATGATGTACTTGTATGGTCAAACAGCTGGGAAGAGCATCTACACCACCTGAGCCTTGTGTTCGAGAGGCTCAAACACAACAAACTCACATGTAAGGTTGACAAGTGTAAGTTGGGGATGAGTAAGATGGAGTTCTTGGGACACTATATAACAGAGAACGGACACGAACCGGAACAACATGTACAGGAGATACAGATTAAACCCACACCAAGGTCACGTAAACAAGTGCAAAATTTTTTGGTTTGATAAATTGCTTGCGGGAGTTTGTTCCGAATTTTTATGCAATAACTGCACCGTTGACTGAATTGCTGTTTGGCGATGCGGAACGTAAATACCACATGAACGAGCAGGAGTATTTGGCAATTGTACACGCACTGAGGAAGTAGTGGCCTGTAGCAGGCTCCATGGGGCCGCACACGACAAGTTAAGGTTCTACAGGATATAAATTCCATTGCGGACACCTTGTTTAATCAACAAGCCTTGCTGACCCACTGAAGCTAGGCTAGCTAAGAGCCGAGCTCGCACCCCCACTCCCCCCCAGGTGCCTGGAAGAGTTTGAGCAGTGTCGACGTCGGTGCCGGAGCGGCACGAAGGAGAAGGCCACAGAGATCCGGCTATCTATGTGCCAAGCTGCTGTTACTATTGGTGAGCATAAGTCCGGCCAGGCAGTAGGGCGGCATTCCCGATATTGAGGTCCTGTTAATAAGACATAATAATGTACGTGACAAGGTTAGGGTATTGGCATAATTATATTCTCTTAAATTATTGTAATTAACGTGTCATTTTCGAGTAAGTTGAAATAAGGAAACTGTAGTCTGATTCTTATGTCTTTGTGTATTGATCTGTTATTGCTAAGGTATTGTAATAAATGTGTTTAGTTGAATTTCACTTCTCTTATTGAATGGTCGTTAGTGAGAGATACCCCCCAAGTAGGCCCCTACCTAACTAGAGTTGTGGTGAGAACGAGGCAGGAAGAGTAGTGATCAACAGGAACATTAGCTGAAGGCATAGGTGTTAGGTAGGCAGATGTTACAGTGGTGGAGGGGAGGTCTTTCCTTCCCTCTCGTTACCAAGCAGAAAACTCAACCACGCGCGTAAGTCAATTAGCTCAAATAGATGTTCACAGCAAAAAACATGTGGCAGCGCATCACGCTAACCACAATGCACGTAGGTGTAGCGTATCCCCCTTTTGCAGTATTAAAATTACAATTAATTATCCTGTCCATCCCTCTCTATTAGTTTTTAATCAATCCAGTTGCTTAGAATCATGTATAACGCAGTGAAGGTGCCTAAGTGTGCAAACAGCTGTTAGCTTCCCTGCGGTCAAGGCCAGCACACGGCACACGCCAATTGAGGTAAGTTAGTATGCGCCATGTGCATGACGCAGCGTAATCGCGCAGCCGACCATGCCACAGCGCAGCAACGTTTTGCCCTTCCGCCATCCCCTTTTACTGCTTATGATTTTTAGTGTGAATTAACTATACATGTGTAAATCGCTTGTAATTACATGTTGGGACATCTGTTCCCTTTGATAGCAGGAAACGCTCCATTTGTTTTGGTGTGACTTAGGAGTGTTTTCACGTTTCTTTCCTTCTAAGTTAAATTAAATATAAGTTAACACAAAGTGTGCAGCACCACTCACATACATACACCACATACACAACACAACACAACTCTAGTACACGGTACATGGAAACACGCAGTCACAAGAAACAATCAGCGGTTATAAACCTCATTAAACTTGTTTTACTTGACACCAGTGAAATCGAGAACAGGCTAGACACACGCAATCAACAGAACGAACTAACACAAAGTACAGAATCCTCTATTAACACTGACATACACAATCAAAATATAGCAAACCCTCCCAAACCACTCCGCCACCACCTTCACCAGACATACCTCCAGCAACACAAGACACAGAATACTATCACTCCCCCTCAACTTCACCAACATCAACATTTTTAGGGTTTCCTTCATTATGAGCAGCTTACAACAGGCTACCTTAACCCTCGCACATCCCCAGCCCCTCCCTACACACACTACTACTACAACACTCACACCAATCATCCCTTATAGGCTGTTCACGATAAAGTGAGCACTTTTTTAAGGCCCTTCCAACTGGCATTAACCATTAATAAATGTATTATATTGCAGCCTCGGGCATTAATTTTTGAGAGAGGTGAAATGTATGCACTCTGTTTATTAGTAACACGGCAATGTTTATATTAAAAAGTGGCAGAAAGATAGAAATTGACTACGAGGAAAAATTTAGCAGGGTCTTAAAAAGTGCTCACTTTACTGTGAACAGCCTATATCTATTGTACCCATCATGGCCAACCCCTAACCCCTAAAAATCATTGTTTCCCAACCCAAGAAACCACAGACATTCACAGGCACGCCAGCAGAAAACATTTCTGATTTCTTGGAGGAATTCGAGTTAGTAGCTGACAATAACCAATGGGACACACAAGAGAAATGTCGCCAAATTAAATATTGCCTTCATGGACCTGCCAAACACACGTTTGTAAATATCAACCATAACAGCCAACAACCTATCACGTGGGACGCACTAAAACAAGCCCTCACAGACACATTTATGTCCCCAGCCGATACAGGAATAGTCAAACATCTGCTGTAGAGTAAAAAATAGGCTGTAGGAGAGGACACCTCATCACATGTACAAACAATGCAATTTTGCAGGATCAAATACTACCCCAACATATCAGACCTTGAATTTCTTAATGTCCTCTGGCGTTCCCTCCTTCACTCCAATAAACTTATTGGCCATCAAACTGATACCCTACCAGACATGATTACTGCACTCAAACGCACCAATGCAGGGATCTTTAAATACTCACAAACAATCACACACGGACACGCCAACCCCGATTCTCCAAAACTTGAGACAGAAATCACTAAATTAAAACAAGAGGTTGCACAACTCACTCTCCACCAACAACAGAACACAACTACACACATCCCTGCAAACCTTTCCGCCAGAACCACTATAAAACCAACCACTATTAACCACAATGTGGACATCCCACACCCCCCCAGGGATACGTCACAAACTACACACCCCCGCCCAATGTACCCCCAACACAACACAGAACAACGTGCACTACATCCCAGAACACACATTACCCGAACAACCACTATAATCCAAGAAGTACATCATACTTCAGGGGTAACTTCAGGGCTAATTATACCCAACAAAATTCATATAACACCACAGATAATTGTTTCAACACACAGGGCCAACGATACTATAACACGACAAAAAACTTCTAAACGAGGGGGTGACCCCCACAACCCCTGTGGACAAGAACGCTCAAATTCGCGGGGCATGTAACACCATTTTCAATAAGGTTGTACCATGCAGAATATATACTAAAATTCTGATGTTTAACGCCTATAGTGACATTCCGCCACCAATCCAAACACAGCCACAAACCATTAACAAACAAACCCCGGCAAACAACAGACAACACAAAGCCACGCCACAACACACTTCTCTGTTGCAGGCGAAACCAGTGTCCACGCCGAGGTCACGTAACTTTCCGGCAAAACAAACACTGCGTACCTCCGTCGATACGACTGTGAAGCACAAGCACAGCACTCCCCTCCCCTGCATACAGCCCGCCGACGCTGTAAAAAACACCGCCGCAGTGTGACCTTCAAGGCGGTGTTGCCACATCAACACAGCACTCCACTCACAAACAGGAAATCATCGGGCCGCGCAGCCTCGTCCACGACACCTGTGCCCTGTGCTTCTATGCTGGACACAAGGCCAAGTACTGCCCCCTTTTCCCCAAACAAAATTTTGCTTTCACTACGGATATCACAGCCCGTTTCAAACGTTTTAAAAACACATTTCACCTCATACCACAAACAGTTTAAATATAAGCAACCCGCTGACATTGCACCACACCCACAACACACTGTTTTCAAAACACATTGAGGCCAGTTCGCAATGATGAATCTGTGTTTGCACCAGTGCTGAAAAACACACTGAGCGAGCTTCCGCCTCATACTACACTAAACACCTAACATACCACACTAGCATATCAACACGTGGCCAAAACAGCGGCGACACCCCACATATTAGTCAAAATAAAGGGAGTTGAACATTATGCATTACTGGATACGAGATATTCATGAAGTAGCATAGCCACCACACTAGTAGTTGATCAGCACCTTTCCCACTAAGAGAACACATAACATTAGAAGCAGTGTATTATGTTCTCCCAAATTCGAAACTACTGTCAATTTAAATATAGCAGGCCATATATACCCCCAAAAATTTCTTGTAGTCGACAACCTGCAACAATATTTAACCCTTGGTGTCGATTTTACCAAGCATTATGATATTCATAACTATCTTGAAACATGACATAATTTTAATTTACGGGCATAACCTGAACAAAACAGTACAAGTTCCGTTACAATTAACTCCATTTTATAGTGAATTAAGAAATTCCTTTGAATATAATATGCAAGTACTAGAATCATTTGAAATGCAGCACACACAAACACCCCAAATAAACAAGAATTTGTCACTCAGGTAGCAGCCATCAAAAATATCATAGAGACGTATCAGGGCAGATTTTCCAATTCTATTCTGGAACTCTCTGAAGCAAAGAATTTTGAGATCAAGCTAGATCTTACTACTGACAAACAAATCACGACTCACCCATTTAGGATTAGTCCTAAAGTAAGGGAGGAACTGTGGAAGCAAATCAAAGATATGGTAGACGCAGGGATTATACAAGACGCTGATTCCCTCTATTCTGCACCCAGTCTAGTAATAGCAAAGAAACCCGGAGGACTAAGGTTTTTAACCAATTTTCGAAAATTAAATCCATATTTAACCAGAGTGCAGTATCCGTTACCCCGAACGGAAGAAATTTCAACCGCCCGTCAAAATTCAGTATACATTACCAGCTTAGATTTATTTTCAGGTTTTTACAGTATCCCCATCAGAGAACAGGACCGTTGTAAATTGGCTTTTACAATTGATGGCGTAGGCCTTTTTCAGTATCAAATAATGCCAATGGGGTTAAGCACCTCCCCCCAATATTTCCAGATGTTTATTAATAAACTTTTAGGACTCCTCAGATGGATGGCAGCCATCGTATACATAGATGACATTTTTATTCATGGAAATACTTTTGAAGAGCATTTAGATAACATTAGGAAAGTTTTTGACAGTCTCAGACTATTTGATGTTAAAGTTAATACCAAAAAATGCACGTTTACAGAACAAACCATCAAGGTACTTGGACACATTATCACCCCTAACTGCATCTCCAGAGACCCCAAAAAAGTAACGGCCATTGAGAAAATATCACCTCCCCCCCCCCCCCCCATGAACAGTGAAACAACTGAGAACCTTCATCGGTATGACCTCCTACCTATGCAGTTATATAAGGAACTAAGCCACCATTACCCAACCTCTTATTGAACTTACCAAAAACAATGTCCCCTTTAAGTGGGCTGACGAGCATCAAAACGCATTTGTTAATCTGAAATCAGCAATACCACAAGTCACCATACTACACAAATTTCACAAAGACAGGGAAATAATTTAAGTATGCGATGCTAGCAATGAAGCGGTAGATGGGGCCCTTATACAAATAGATCCGCACACTAAACAACGACAAATCATTGCTTTTGCCTACAAGCAATTTTCACCCCAGGAGGCATGCTGGAACACAACACAACAGAACATGAGCTTGGGATGGTAAGAAATTTATGTAAAAATTTCAGGCAATATTTGTACGGGAGACACTTCACTATAGAAACCAGTTATGTGAGTTTGAGATATCTCCGATCTATGGCAGACCACAACATTAGAATACAAAAAATGGCCATCTCCCTCAGTGAATATGATTTTGACACCCAAATTGTAAAAGGTAAACTCATCACCCTTCCTGATGCCCTAAGCCGTCTGACCACTGCACCCCCCATCCCCATTCATCACGTCATAGTCAATGACAATGCCTATCAAATCAAAGAAACCATGTTGACCTGCACTTCCCCTTTCGAGGCGATCGCCGAGGCCCTTTTCCAAAATAGTAGCAAAGCAACCAAAATCAAAAATGCGTTAGCCAAACATATTAAAAGTCACTGGGACGAGATTAAATATAATTTCAGTACGTCTGACCCAAAAGAAAAAGACAGAATCACCACAGCAATAGCCAACGAAGAGATTTTCCTTATGGCTATTATTTGCAAAATAATTACTACGTTATACAAGGTAAACATTCAAATTATCAAACAAAACAATCAAACCCCACTCGACACAACGTGTATTGACCCCGTATAAATTGTACCATCATTATCCTTCTTTGTTCAGACAAGTTGCATTAACTGCCCGTATACACCAAAATTGATGATGATTCTATTTTTCTACTATGCCCCATAACAGTTAACACCTCCCCGTTTGTAGGAGAGTATGACTGCGACCCACATATCCAAAAACTAAAACATGCCTTAATTAATCCCGAACAAGCTGACACTAAATATCGTAGGTTGAGCCATAGATATGAACTTACAGCGAACAGTGGAATTTTTTTGAAAATCAATACCCCACAAGACCCATCCAAACTAACACTCGTCCCCCAAATTTATGTTAATGAAATAATCCAAGCACACCATGGCGCCATATTTGGCAGTGGTCATTTCAGTACCCTTAAGACGCTTGAAAAAATAAAACAATCCTACTACTGGGATACAATGTATGAAGACGTCAAAAAGTGTGTGAAATCCTGCACCACATGTTCAAAAATCTAAAGCAATTCACACACAACCACCAGGACAAATAACTTCTACCCCACCTCAAGCCCTCCTCAAAACTTGGGCTTTGGATGCAAAAGGTCCCCTCCCCACCACTACACTAAAAAATTAATACACCTTGGTAATGACTGAATATGCTACCCATTACGTAGTAGCCAAGCCAGTTTAATCTATTGATGCAGCTACGTGCACAGATTATATTAAACAGGTGATTCTTCCATTTGGCTGTCCTGAACAGATTCTCACCGATAGGGTTTTGAGTTTCCAGAATGAATTGGTTAGTCACCTTTTACAATCTCTGGGTATTAAGAAATTGACAACCACCGCTTATAATCCACGATGTAACAGGCTTGTAGAAGACTCGAACCTGCTAATTGGGAATTAACAAACAGCATGTGCCAACACGAATCAAATAAATTGGGATTTATATGTCGAGTACATTTGTTTTAATTATAACACAAGCACCAAGACTACAACAAAATTTACCCCCTTTTATTTGATGCACGGTGTAGAGGCCACCATGCTCCCTGCGCAGGTGGTAACTAAGCAACATTCACCCTGAGCACATGACTAGGGGAATCCACGATCTGAATCCAAACTAACAAAACAGTTGTCCCCAAATATGACACAATTTGCACGTAGCATACGAAGCTGGCCTTTACGAGATAATATATTGTTTATTTGTGATTAGAATTCTGATTTCTATGTTCTACGTTCACTATCTGTGTTCCATGTTTAATGTTATTTGAAAGTGTGTTACAGAGTTATTATTGTCTGTGGAAAGCAGTCAATATTCCCCCCGCCAGTACAAGTCCGTGCTCTCATTGCGTTGCCACATGTAACGGGACTGTGCTGACAGCGGACTGGACTCAGTGAAAGTGTGCACACCGGGGATAGGCGACACGAGGCGCAGCCAGCCTTCCATTCTGCTGCCATGGCACATCACGTCCACAGCCTGCACACGGGCTGGAGAGGGGCAACCCTACTACCAACCACATAACACGCCAGGGGACCCAGGAAAAGCGACGTGCACATGTCGGAGCTGCCTGTTGACGTTGGCAGCACTGCACGCTCACAAGCCCCACCTTGTGCAAGCACATAACTGTTGCTAAGGCAACCGTCACTATAGACAGCCTCCCGCAGGAGGCGTGGGGACCGCACTCCAATGAGATGGCAGCCAAGGTCGTAGCGGCCATCTGTGCAATCCTCGCGCCAGTTATGTTTTAAAGTGTTTGTACTAATTTTAATTGTTTGGTTATGAATATTCAAAGTGCCGCGGCACCAAGATTAAGAACACTTAATACTCCGGCATGAACACCATCACAAAGACACATTAAAATAATACTAAAATTCATAAGAAAATTGTCGAAATGAAAAACAATATCTAGTTTAATTTGCGCCATTTTATTTTCAATATAAAAAAATTCACTCGGCGTGCATAGCAGTTCCGTTTATGTGAACCCCCTAGGCAGCCATGGTAGGTCCGTGCGACGCTTATATCTTGATAGTCTGTTGAGGAGAACTGGCGAGGTAAGACACTATCACGTTCGCACTACAACTTTTGTTCACTGATTTAGGTTTCCATAGTCAATGTAGTTTACCAGTTAATCTTTGCTTGCGTACATTTTTGCCAGACATTTTCCCCACCATTATACTTCTGCTTTACTAATTCTTATGTCCTTGTAGCATTTTTAACTTAATCGAGGAGAAGGAGGAGAAAGATGTCGGAGAGGTCATGCGACCCGCACATTTTGAATCAGACACCATCTGCCATGTTTATGGCATTTTATTGTAACTTCTGCATAATTGCTACATGCAATTTTAAGAGCTTTATTTTTATGTATGTATTTGAGGGTAATTTTCGTGTTTGAATATTTTACAACAACATCACGAATAACCATGTGGCTGACTGAAGCCAAGTCTTTGTATACGCCATCATTGCGTTTTAAGAGCTTATTTATGTAACATCGTATGTGCAATCATTTCTTTCAGGGTTCAATGTATTTTTCATGTAAATTGATGCTTTTTGAACTTGGCTACGCAGTCACAGTAATGTTTGATTTCACTACCATCAGGCATGTTACAAGCCTGTAACAACACTAATCGTAAAGAGAATCACTTGCTCAACACAAATAATATGTTATCTGAATTTAGTTTGCCATTTCCATACAGAAATATTGCAATTTCACCTGCACCATGTGGTCTGCTACGAACTTCATCCAGCGGCATCCGCACCACCTAAGCTTGTTTTCACACGTGTGTGTGTTTATTGTGAATATTCATCTCGTGTCCCATCTTAATTCATGTATCATTCAAGGGTCTATGTAATTTTGTAATTAGTGTACGGTGCAGTGCAATTATTCCCGTCCTACCCGACTTTGTGTATAGGCCGTCGCCACACTACCCACGTGCTGGAGGGCGAGCTCCAACGAGTTTGCTTTAGTGATGCCGAGTAATCACACGTGTTAATATGTATTAAGGGTTTCCACTTGTAATTCACAGTATCCTGTCATTAGGGAAAAGTCAGTCCACCCTAGCGGCTGTCGGCCCTCTTCCCTTGTGAAGGCTGTGCTTTCACGCACCTCGGTGAGATCATCCATTTAGGCATGCGCTAGATTAATTATGGGCTGGGGAACACCCAAGCGGAATTGGCTTGTCATGACTGAGATAATCATTTTATTGGCACGTTGATGTATATGAATAATATCAATAAAACAAATCTACAGTGAAGTTATATCTTTTATTCAGTAGTGACTGTGTCCTAGCCACATATGATTTATTAAGTGTTTATTTCAAGTGATGTTTAGTAAAATGATTAGTATTGCCTACGTGTTTGTAAGTACGCATGGGTGAGACGGATACTCAGAACCCACATTATCCCTTAGAACCCTGAGTCTCAATACTGTGGTGATTGGGAAGCACCGCTGGTGCCCAAATTACCAGTAAGTATTTGTGTCATAGTTCGTCTCGTGTCTCACCCGATGGCGTCAAATTATTCCACAAAGCACCTAGTACCTTACCTATACACATTTGTTGTAATCAACATTTAATATGTATATTATGATCGTAGATTCAGTGCTATGTGTATTTCTATATGTCTTGGTAAAATGAATAGCTTGACATACCTTGTGCAATTAAAGGGACAACATACAAGTTTTCAAAAATAATCACTTTATTATAATCTGGGATTTCTGATAAATATCATGACTACAAATAAAGATAAGTAAAGGAGTATTCAATTAAAGAATATATGACATCACCTTCATATTATATATATTTTACTATATCAAGCTAACCCATGTGGGAGTTACGAAATATTCTAATTCAGCTTACCAGTTAGAGTCTATTGCTACTTAGCAAGTCTCAATTGCAGTACAAAATCTTTTTTTTTTAATATTCTTATGAAATTAGTAAAAAGAATGTATTTTATACCAAGTGAGGCCTAGGCCTATAAGGCGCAAGGGTTAGGGTTCTTTTATTCTCTCAGTGGTTCAGTATTTTACATACTGTATAATTATTCGCATTATAACAAATGGTTTAAATGAAGTAGGTGTCACAGCAGTTGTAAAACTCATGAGTTTTATTACCTCAAATTATTTACGAGGTAACACTATTATTACCAAGCCAATCACAGGTTATCTGGTAAACCAAACAATAAGTTATGGTAGATCAGGTATAGCTAACATGCCAACAAGTGTTTATTTTCTAGTGTTGTTTATGTGTAAATTCTTTCCCTTACCCCCTAGTTGTAGTAATGTTGTCAAGGGTACCAATGTAAATATTAAAATTACTCAGAGGAAATAAAACCTCCCAATGTTTTACGTGTAGGTATAGTATATGAAAAATAAATAAATTTCCAAAAATGTAATTTTAAGTGAGTTCACTATGTTAAGTACTGTATTAGATATAGACTATATATTGTATTAAATGTTTAAAATTTTACTTTCAATAACTGTTGACATCAGTGTGGAAATGGCGGTATGGGCACTCCTATGAGAACAGTGCCTACTATGTAATAAAACTATAAAAATTCCACACATAAACAATATAGACTGTGTTTGTAAGTGCAATCACAAACAATTTATAAAACCTTAGTGCAACGCAAAGGTGAATCATCATTACAGATGAGTGCAAGGACATTCTAACATGAGATGCCACCCATGTGGTTAATCACTACTGTATATTTCAACCATTTTCTGTACAAATAATGTATATTGTCTCTAAACTGTTTCTAGAAATGTAAAAACCAAATATGTATGTAACTTTTACATTCCTTTTCAACTTAAAATTTAACGTGGTTAACTGTTCCCAAATGGAACTTAATCAAACACAAAAACAACATCACATACTGTACAATGTATAATATCTTGTCAGAGTGTTGTTAATAACATAGTAATACTTAGTTTTTAATGGTTAAATGATGGTAACTTAAAATCCAATCTTAAATAAATATTCTCTTAGATTTTTGTAATTAACGTGTCATTCTCGAGTAAGGTGAAGTAAGGAAACTGTAGTCTGATTCTTATGTCTTTGTGTAATTTGTGTATTGATCTGTTATTGCTAAGGTATTGTAATAAATGTGTTTAGTTGAATTTCACTTCTCTTATTGAATGGTCGTTAGTGGTCTACCCCTCAAGTAGGCCCCTACCTAACTAGAGTTGTAATGAGAACGAGGCAGGAAGAGTAGTGATCAATAGGAACATTAGCTGAAGGCATAGGTGTTAGGTAGGCAGGTGTTAAAGGGCCGTATCTGTTAGGGAGACAGTTTACACTGAAAACTGATAACCGTTACATAATTTAGTTAGAGGGCATGTATACTGGAAAGAGTAAACTTGCCCGCGGGCTTTACTGTCACAAGAGTTCGACTTCAAGGTAGAACACGTGGCGGGGAAAACCAACGAACTTGCAGATGCACTGTCCAGAAACCCCTGTCTGAACATAACGGTAATAGATGTCGCGCTCCCACCTTACCGTGCCACACAAGCAGCAGACACACCATCTTTTGTTTTGCAGAACATCGTTGCCACACCACCCGGCGAACTTGTTTCGTTAAATGTCCGCGATGTGTTAAGAGAGGTACACACAGCACAGGAAAATTCCCCGGATGCTGCACAACACCGGCAACATTGTGCCGCAAGGTATTCGGAACATTGGAGAATAGTCGACTGGGAAATACAGGTGAATCCACCCGGAAACTGTACGAAATGGCGAACATACGTACCTAAGGAAACACGAGAACTTGTACTGACATACGCGCATGGCAGCTTAGAGCATGTTCACCCAGGTTCCGAACAGACATGTAGGAACGTACAAAGGTTTTTTTGTTGGCTAGGAGTACAAGGGGACGTACGTAAGCATGTACAGAGTTCTGTTACGTACAACACCCATAAGCCACGGAGAACAGACTACGATGCCCCACAACAGCTGAGGGTACCAACAAAACCATTCAAAACTGTCGCACTCAACATCATGGACCCGTACCCATGCACAAAAGGTGGAAAACGGTTCCACATTGTCGTCACTGATTTGTTTACCTGATAGACTGAGGACTTTCCAGTCAGTAATATCCGTGCGCACACGGTTGCACAGGTGATGCAAGTTGAATTTTTTCCAAGATGGGGTTATCCCGATAATAGTACACAGTTTGTAGGCAGGAAGTGGAGGGATTATTGTACCGTGTGGGGAACTAAACACCGTACCACCCCGGCCTACCACCCCAGGGCAAACCCGACCGAATGTCATAACCAGGACGTGAAAATTCAGTTGCGGGTCAGGCTAGGAACGGATCACACGAGATGGGCAGAATTGATTCCAGAAGTCATGTTTTGTTTACGGAACCAAGTCAATGCCGCCACGGGAAAAACACCTGCAGAGATGGTTCAGGGCCGCAAACTGCGTGCGCCCGGAGATCCCCGTGAAAACCCGCCAATACCGCCTGGAGAAATTGTTGCCCACAAACTGCGGATCCAGGAACAGGCTAGAGAAAATCAGGAAAATTATTGTAATAGTTGGGTACCAGAGAGCAGAAGGCCGCCGCTAGAGTTAGTGACCGGCATGTACGACTATGTAAGGGAGAACCCATTGTCAGAGGGAGTCAAGAACCATTGTGCGGGACTGGCACCCAAATGGATTGGGATAGTAAGAGTAACGGCAAAGATGGAGAATTCCACATTTCTCGTGAAGTTGGGTCCGCGACGAGTCACGAAACGTCACCGCGATGAGCTGCGTAAAGCTCGCACACCTGTAGGGAAGAGGGGCAAAGAGAAGCCGGAAAGCCCAGTACCTCAGAGAGTGCGATGTTGCGTACCAGGTGGTACGAGGAATGACAGAAACAGCACGTGTCAAAACAACACCAGTCTCGTGACTACACGTCCAGAAAATGTAAACAACACCACTGTAAACACTCTGTCATTTAGGGACTTTGCGCCATCTGGAACACTCCACACCAAGCAGGGAGGGAGAAGGCAACAAAAGTGTACGCACACAAATGAGCAAAACGAGTAGTAGTGAATCACCATTTAAGGGCTTTCTTGTAGAGGCAAGCAACCGCCTAGTACACCAAAGCAGCTTTAAAGGGCTTACATGTGTAGATGAGGAAAGAAGTGGTAACAATGGTGTATATGTAAATTGCAACACAACCAGTGGCATTGATACAGGTTGTAAGGGGTTTCCCCACGGCACAAGTCAACATGGTTGTAACATAAGTGAAAACGTAAACAATCATACCACAAGTGTAAGTGTAACACCTTTCCGAGGCTTTTGAGCACCTGCAGGGGATAGATTAGTAGGGCAAGAGAGTTTCAAAGGGTTTGGAAAAGTGAGTAGGTAAGTGAATGTGATGCTAAATGTCAACAAACATCAAGGCACTCGCAAGAGGCGAGGCGAGTCACCACTATGTCTCAACAACATGGTTACAGCCTACACCCCCACCCCCTGCAAACGCAGCAGAGTAAGGAGACTTCGGAAGCCATGCTTCTTATGTCCTCAACCGGTGGTCCCGGTTTACACCCGGGCAGAGACCGCCAGGGAAAAGTTGAGTTGCTCGCACCATCTTAGCCTTCGAGGGAGCAGTCATTTGACGCAGGCTAACAGCCAACCGCATTAAGACCATTACGGCGCTCACCACTCATGTGACACGTCGGCATGCACGTGCCCGAAGAGGCCATAACCTGAACTTTCCCATAACGGGATATTTATTTTAAAGTGTAAACTATGTCTTTTGTTTTATTTCAGGGTACCAGTGTTGTCAAGTGTTAAAAATGTATGTTCAAAATGTTGTAAAATGTTTGGTTAAGAATTCAAAATGTGCACCGTGCGAAGAATAAAGATGTTATTATTCCGTCGTAAACGCCTCCATAAATAATAATCAATGAACACAGAAAATTCACAATTGAAAAGTTTAATGTGATCATGTATGCCAATTGTTTATGTACCATTTCTTTTTAATATTTAAAAGTGTTACTCAGCGTGCATAGCAGTTCCGCTTGTTTGAACACCGTAGGCAGCCATGGTAGGTCCGCGCGACCCGTCTCTGGGCAGTCCGTCGAGGAGAGCTCGCAAGGTAAGATGCTGTCACGTATGCACTTCAAACTTTTGCACTGCTGTAGATTACCATAGCTCACTTTTAGTATACCGGTTAACCTTTGCCCTATGTACGTTTTGCCAGACATTACCCAGCATTATGCTTCCGCTTAACCTAATAATTTGCACACTTGTGGCTTTTTAAATTTAATCGAGGAGAAAGAAGGAAAGATGTTGGAGAGGCTACGCAGCCCGCGCAACTTTGAATCAGGGACCATCCGCCACTGTGAAAGGCGTTTCAGTGTAATTTCTGTTTAATTGCTACGTGCAATATTAAAGCTTTATTTATATGTATGTATTTTAGGGTTTTTGTAATGTTAAGTTGTTTTATGGCCACATCATTTGTGACCACGTGGTTAACAGCCGCCAAGTCAGTATTTGCGTCATCCATGCGCTTTAAGGGTTTATTTGTGTAATATCATGTGCGCCACAATCAATGTCAGGGTTCTATGTATTGTTTTATTCAGGGTTCCGTGTATTTTCATGTAATTGATGCTTTGTATGTATGACCACGCTGTCTTTTTTGTGTTTGATTTTCCCGCCATTAGGCGTGCTACAAGTCTCTAAATATCTCAATCTTCAGGGCAATAATTTTCTCAATACCGCTACCGCTTTGTCCGATGACAATTCGCAGAATTTTATGAAAACTATTGCAATTCCACCTGCACCACATGGTCCACTATGCAGTGTATCCAGCGGTATCCATGCCACCTAAACATATTTTCACGCATCTGCGCATTTATCATGCCTATTCATGTCGTGTCTTTATTTATGTCATATGTGCAATTTGTACGGTGACATTATTCCCGCCCTAGCCGGCTATGTGTAAAGGCCACCACCACACTCACCACATCTGCGTTACTGATGCCAAATAATCACGTGTGTCCACTGCTCATTTCGTAATTCTCTGTGTCCTGTCTCCAGGAAAAACCTACAGTCCACCCAGGCGGCTGTGGATCTCTTTCCTTGTGGGGGCTGTGTTTTCAAACACCCCGGAAAATCATCCACCTAGGAGTGTGCTAGAGTAATTCTGAGCTGGGGATAAGAGCCCAGCGGAATTCTCTAGACACGTCTGAGTTAAAAATCACTAATTCATTTTGGTACGACTTTGTAATGGAAGAGCAATAAATGGTATGTATGGAGTGCAAATCTGTGCGTTAACTTGTAGCGTCAGTAGAGCAAACCTACTGCATATTTTCAGTGATAAAGTTATTCAGTATTGACCAGTGTTTTGTAAAGATGCTTGGGTGAGATGGACACACAGAACCCACAACATCCCTGAGAACCCTGAGTCTCACAGTGCGGTAACTGGGTAATGCCGCTGGCGCCCACCTACTGTGTCATCGCTCATCTCGTGTCTCACCCGACGGCATCACAGTTAAATGTTCAGATGAATAATGATGTGCCCAGAATAGTCTCATAACCCAATTCACATTATGCATTGCTCAGCCTAGACTGAAGACACATCTTGCTGTTGCTGAGGCATCGGCAAAGTGCAACCACAAAATTATTTGATATGGAATGAACATATTTTGATGCCTAGCGGGAATCGGCGGAGTGAAGCACAAGTTCAGACGTGCCGATTCAGTGCTATACGGGATGGTCACAGGGTCTTGACGTGAGTTGTAGTGTCCGATGGGTGCCAGCTAACCGAGAGGAATCTGTACGGGTTAACATGAGACTAAGGAATTAATTAGGGCTAATAAGGAAGATAATGAAATAAAACAGGTGAAGGTTACTAGATTTAAGGGTAAGCTGAAATCTAAAGGTGGAAAAGATAAAGCGAGAAAATCTAGAGAAGCTCAGCGATTATTTGAGAGATCACCTGGAGTCTTATTAGATAAAATTTTGAGTGATACTTTAGGGGAAGAAAGGAAATATTTAGGAATGAGTAAAGAAGAAGTTCAAGCTTTTTACGATAAGATTTGGGGAGTAAATATAAAGGTTAATGATAAAGTTAAGGAAAAGGCTAGAGAATGTTGGAATATTAATGAATGTTTGATGCCAATTCTGATTGAGGAAGTAGTAAAGAGGAGGAATAGAATGAATACGAAGGGTGCACCAGGGGTAGATGGTATCACAAGAATGTATTTATGCAAGCCAGGTGTTGTTGGAATAATTACCTTATTTTTTAAATATAATTTTAAAATTTCAAATTTTTCTAACTTTGTGGGAGGGTAATGGAACTGTGTTAATACCAAAAGGAGAAGGTAAGGATAATGGAGTGGAAGATCTTAGGCCAATTACAATTGGTAGTATATTGAACAGGTTATACACGGGGTTGTTGCATCAAAAGATGGAAAAAGAGATTGTTTTGAATGAAAGGCAGAAAGGTTTTAAGAATGAGGCAGGTTGTTTTAATAACATAATAACTCTACAACAATTATTTAATAGAGGGAAGAAGAAGGGGGTGTATTTGTTAAGATTTATATTAAGAAGGCTTTTGATACAGTTCCACATAATATTATTTTGATAAGGTTAAGGAATCGGGGTGCCCCCGAAATAATAATAAATATTATTGATGGAATGTATAGGTGTAATTTTAATGATATTGAGATTAATGATGAGAAGGCGTTAGAGTAAAAATCAGAAGGGTTGTCAAGCAGCGAGACTCTCTCACCCCTTTACTTTTTAACTTACGTTATGGATCCGATGTTAAAAAAAGTTGGAAATGATGGAAGGTATTAAATTAGAAGGTGGAAGTGTTTCAGTGTTAGCTTCCGCGGATGATTTGCTTTTGGTATCTGATGACGTAGACAAGATGGATAAAATATTGGGAATTTTAAATGAATACGTGACTGATCTCAGGATGGATGTGTCGGTTTCCAAGTGCCGGGCTTGTCACCTTGTGGTAAAGAATAAAACATGGTCTTTTCTACCAACTAAGTTTAAATTGGGACGTGCACCCATTGAATGTTTGAAGTGTGGTGATCAGTTCGAATACCTGGGGGTTAGTTACAGATTTGCCAATGGAAGGGATGATAAGTTTTTTATAAGACATGGAGTCTCAAGTTGAGCAGATTTGTGGCGCCCCCACTGAAACCACATAAAAAAAAATAGAAATTATGCAAATAAATTGGATTCCAAGATTGACGTATTCTTTAGTGGTACAGGGAGTGTCTTCGGCTTTCCTGGAGGACGTAGACGGTGTTATTAATTGAGGGGTTAAGAAGGTATTGAAGATACCTGCACAAACTTCAGATGGATTTTCGTATACTGGCAAGAAAGATGGAGGATTGGGATTAATGAGACTTAAGGAGATTGTGGGACTGTCTAGAATTAGACAGTTTGCTAAAATGAAGAGCTCTGAGGATAAAGTGTTGCAATGGGTGTGTAAAGAAGTGAATATAAGTAAAGTAATTGATAAACAAATAAAAATGTTACACCTCCCGGAAAGAGTCGAAGACCAAATTATTGGCAGTATAAAAAAAAAAAAAAAAAAACAATTTAAAATTTAAAAAAAGAACTTAAAACGAGAACAAGACAACAATGGGGTGACCAGCGGACGCAAGGTGAGGTGTGTAAGTTTTTAAACGATAACACATAATCACGTGTGGGTATATGAACCGGACACTCTAAGGGCGTCACGGTTCCCCGAGGCCATTAAAATGAGAACAGGCCAAATGGATAACAGGGTGACATTTGCCCGGTATAATGGTGGCGAGGTAACATGAAGGCAATGCCAACAAACCTCAGAAACTACTGGTCACATTTAATGTGCTTGCCCTAAAGCTAAGGGCGGCCCGAATCCAAAGACATAATGAGGTATGTAGAATGATAGCCCGGTAGTGGATGGAGTGTTATGAAAATGCGACAGTGGTTGAGGAACCCACCCTCGATGTGGCTGGCCAAAGATACAAACCATACTTAGTTCTGGTCACAGAGAGAAAGAGGTTTTTATTGCTGAAGTGACGATTCAATATGAAAGAGAGGATAGTTTAATTAAAGCTGCTCAGGAAAAAGAGGAAAAATATAAGATACTAAAAGATAAAATAGGAGGCATGTATGATGATAAAATTTATAGAGGAGTGGTGCCAGTCGTTTTGGGGGTGAGGGGAATCATTCTGAAAGAAACAAAAAAATATTTGGAAAAATTGGGGATTTGATACTTATGGATTGTATAAAAGTCTGTGTTTAAGTGTGTTAAGAAGTTCTTTAGAGTTGTATGTCCAATTTAGGGAGTTATGTATTTTTAATAGGAATTAAGAAGTTTATATAGGATAGGTCTAGAATTCTACTCTCAGGATATTATAATATGTTAGTGTTTTTAAGTGTAATTTTTATTAATAATTTTAACTTTGGTTTTATTTGGTTAGAGAACATAATTGTTCTGATTTGTTTTGTTTTGTGATAAATGTTATAATGATTTTATAGTTAAATGATTTTAATGCGCATGGTTTTGTGACAATTTTTATATCTAAATGAATGTAATATGTTACTGGTTAATAATTTATAATTTTAAAGTGATTTCATGATTTTAATGTTTTATTATGTAATTTTGTTAATGTGTTTTTTAATATTAATGTTTTAATGTGTTTTAGAATATTTTTACCTGATTTGACAGTTTTTATATTGTTAAAGAAAACATTTTAAATCTTAATGTAATTATTAAATTTAACTTGATTTTAATATGTTTAATGTTAAAGTTTCGGAATGTTAATATGTTTGTTTGTTACATTAAAATTAATTGGTCCACTGTCAGTATTTTAAGTGTTTGTCTAAAAATCACCACCAAATCTACTGTAAAATGATGTTTGTTAAACAAGTATAGGCATGTAAGGTTTTATAACACATGACGTACGTCGGAAAGAGTACGATACTCCTTTTTTGGGCCATGGTTGAAAAGCCTGGGCTAAAATGACCTTGTGTCCCCTGGCGTCTGAATACGATGAACTATGAGAATGGCGTAATTTTGCATAAACTGAATATTTAACACACGAGCTGGGATATTCTGGCTTCCCAACATGCCTTATTTAACACTAAGATACATCTTCAAACCAAAACACATACACACTGCAACAAAACTTATGTGGTCGTAGACACGTGGCAAGTGTTTGGTGGAATAAAGGTCTGTCGACCTTAAATCTCATCAATAGGTGAGAATAAAAGTACACAAACACATACACTGAATAAAGTAGCTGATTATTCAAGATTGACGATCCGATGGTAACAGGCTTGAAAATTACTACGGGCATGCGGCACAAAGCACCGCATAGACTTACACTGAGGAAAATAGTCTCTCAGACATGATAGAATTATAATTAAGTAATTATATCCCGGAGAGGCCACGAGTCTGCTCTGGTAGGGAGGTAAACTCCGAGATGCACAATACAAATGAAAAAGGTTTATGTAAAATATAAGTCTATTGTAGTTACATAATAGTACAAAGTTGCTTCACCTCCGAGTGCGCGGAACACGACCTGCCCTGACGCCCTTTAAACCATGACTAAAGGGTTGGCATGGCGTGGGTGACGCTGTAACCAATGCCATGCCAGAACAAAAATGTCCCTTGAATAAATAATTAAAATGGATGATGTGAAACATAGCACTGGATGAAACACATAGCAATCGACACGTAATACAAGGCACTTAAAACAAACATTGGCACGTCTTATAAAAATTATGTTTCATTAATTTTATATTTTTAAATAATTTGGAAAATTATGTCTTTCTTTGACCTGAAAAAGAAAAACATGTACGGTTACCCTTTTTACTTTGAAATTACGTGTTCTGCATTAATTTGGCACCTCACGAATTATTGTACAATTTTAATAAATAATTTAAAGTAATTTTGTTTTGCAGAGTTTGAATGGTGCACATCACACCATACCCATCAATGTAACCATTTACACAAATCTTAATGATTAGCAATAATAAAATGGCTCATTGCAAGTCCTTAAATTCCCTACTTTTTGTGAACCTGAGACACTATTCACTTTTGCAAAAAGATAAAGGATTGCTGAGATACACATGCCAACGTCGTCGGGATTTGGCACCTTTACTGTGATGTGAGTTTAATTTGGATAATGCCAAATTCATTTGTTGGGTGGTCATTTACTGTAGGGCTAATTTTGATAGCTGTAACACTTCACTTATCACACGTTATGAAATGATACAGCTTGTGGCATGAAAAGATGCTACACTGATTCACTTTCCTTTTTGGGTTGGTGTTGGCCTCCGGCAGTGCGTCGTGTGGCCAGCCCTCTGCTGCTGGTAGTTCTTACCTTGACTGCTAGATTGTGTGCGCCGGCGGTCGACAAGGGCTAGATTACTAGTCGCAGATGGCGTCAAAGGCCTCTCCCTCCACCCCCCTTTTGGGAACTCTTTCAACCCGTGCAGACTCATGATGCTCTGCAGCAGGGCAGTCCATGACGGGGGGCGCGGCCGCAACTGGTACTGATGTGGTTCAAAGCCTGGATGCGAGGTTCTGGTGATTCATCGGGTTGCTGTCGTGTCTGGCGTGCTGTGGTCAGTGAGACGGGAGGCCAGAGGCGTCACTGCTGTCCCCACTGCTGTCCCACTGTGATTTGGTTGTGCTGTGTAGTATTGGGCCAACTAACCTTGTCCTGACTGTCTGCTACCAGTCCTGTACTGGGCGCGTAGATGTGAGGCGTCGGTGCAGAAGGGGGCTGCGGTGCTGTGGTTGTGCTGGTGATAGCGGGCGCCAAGTGAGCCACGCTATCTGGAGCTTCCTCCCAAACTTCTTCGCTGGCTGGCGTTGCTTCCTTATCAGGCATCGGGACATCAGGCAAGGGCACAGTCATGAAAGTGCTGCTGGTTGGTTGCAATGTTGTCAGCTGTAATGCAGCGCTCGAAACTAATCCACCGCCTTGTGTTGCTGTCACCGAGCTATTGTTGTGTGGCTGGGCGCTGGGCGTCGGTGCAGCTGATACTCTCAGGGTTGAGTTTGCTGTCGGGGCTCTGGACACACTGGTGCTGGCGGGTTGAACTGCGCTTATAGGCAATAGTGGAGCTGTTGGCCAGTAACTCCATGCTTCTTCAGTCTTCACCTCTACTCCCCTATTGGGTGTCGGCAGAGTGAGAGGCAAAATTTGCGGCGGTGCTGCACTGTTTTTTGTCACCTTGGCAGCTGTCAAGGCAATGTCTTCTTCCAACTGATCCCTATTGAGTGTCGTGATGCCGGGAGTCGGATGTGAAGTTGGCATGCCTGCAGCTGTTCTAGGCAGGATTTGTTGCGTTTGGTTTGTGTTGAAACTCTCCGCCACTTCCCTGGAGTCTTCTTGATCCCTATTGGGCGTTGAGACGCCGGGCGTCGAGGCAGCGCCCTCCATTTCTGGGGCGTTTAGATCAATCGGCTGAGCGGGGAAAGAGAGGGTTGGCACGGCATACACTCCCTCTCCGGTGCGGTGGCTCTGACGTTGTCATGGTGCAATTTAACTTCCTCGCACTTATTTTTACAATGTATATAGTGTTTCCCAATTGGCTGGTAATGGGGTGGTGGTAAGGGTAGTGAATGTCCTTGGGCATCTGGAAATGCTGCATTACGTCACGTTTCAACCTGTGGTTGGTCAAGTATGGCTGAATTGCACTGGGTGAGTTGTTCAGACAAGCAGTCCCAGCACTGAAATTGAGCCTTATGAAATTTTTGACCAGTTGACTGTGGTCATGCAGGCAAAGTGACACTTTCGGATGCACCTATGATAGATAGCAATATCCCCAAAAGAGTGCCCAAGTTTGGAAAGTCACACACGTCTGCGGTGGCGCAGGGTTTTGTGATGGCGTAGTCTTCTGGTGTCTTGAGGTTGAGCCGAACCAGAAGGTGAAAACCCAGTTGTCGGTGCGCATAGAAGAGGATCACATAAAGAGGGATGTACACACCCTGGGCACTGTTTTGTTTATTTAAGAACCAATGCCATGACCAGGGTGTCGCCTGCGCAGCTGCTGCAAGGACAGGACCTGTCAAGGCAGGGTCAGCTAGAGGTGCGGAAATAGGAAAAGCCGGAGGAAAGTCCCGTACACTGCAGGGAGAGGATACAGTATGAGAGGGACTTAGCATGCACCTATTAGGCAGCATACATTGTGTTTCACACTTTAACTACATCCAACCCCCTGAACTTCAACTTAGGCAGCATGTGTACATGCATGCACTCAGCAGGGCAGAGACAATTTTGCATGGGAATAGCCCCCTGTTGTATGGGCCTGGAGATGTGGTAGACATCCTGCCTGGTACAGCTTGGTGGTCGGTAAGCCACAGAAAATCCACAGCGACAATCTGCACACAGCAAATGACCCAGATAGTTGCCATGCTGGGCGAGATGCAGTCCCCCCCCCCCCCGGCCACTTTTTCCCCTTGAACCAGAGGGCGAGCTGAACGTTACCATAATGTTCACAATTCTGACCCACACCGAGCCTCAGGACAGTAGGGTCAATACACCCATTACACGAGACTCTACACCTGGGGACATCATGCCCGCCACCCTTACCTGTGTAGGGACCCTGCGAAGTGCGTAAACAGTTTTTCAACCTCATCCCCAGAATTCATGGGTTTTTCCGCTAGCAGGCTCAGGACCTATTCTCGAACAACCGCTTTCACGACCAGAAATGCCTGAGCCACCCTGATTCTATTGGCTGCTGGATGTGTCCTTGGATGACTATGTCCTCCGCTGCATAGTAGTTGAGGCGGACAATGAGCCCCTCCCTGTGAGTAAGGCTGGTAAGACGCAACCCAGGCTGAGAATTCTCTTTTCGGGCGGGACCTCACTCCCCCACAGGACTAGGAGGATCCACAGGTGCTGTACACAGCATGGAGCATGGATAGGTCATCCCACCCTGTACCCCGGGGACAAAATGAAGACACACTACAAATTGTGCACCCACCGCTGCATGCAGGCCCAATCCTTTATGACACACCTCCTCTTCTCGCCCACATCACACACGAGCCAGTGACGCCTAGCGCCACACTGCCTCTGTACGTCAGGACACGCGTAACCTGGTCTCACACATTCGTGCCCATGACAGCCTAACGGGGGGGGGGGGGAGGAATGTTTGTCATCCAACCTCGTACCTCGGCCGGCATAAGCCCAACATGAGCTGCATGCACGCGAGGCGCAGTGTCATGAAATTGTTTGGTGCGTCGGCGCATGTGTAAAGTGCATTGTAGTTTAGCTAATGGCCTAAGCCACCAGAAAAAGGTTCCTGTTAGTATTAAGGCTTTTATGTATTTGTTTTGTAGTGCACTCCTGTGTATGTTTTTGTAAATTAACAAGTAAAGTATTTATGTATGTATTTTACCATGCACTCTGGTGCATGTTCTTGTGATTACCACAGAGTCTTCCTTCCATTTTGATCATGCTTCAATCCATGCACATGGTTGGCCCAGAGCCTCCACTTCTGGCGTGGGCTAATGTCCCTGCTTCCAACCGCCGTTCGCCAGTCTCTTGTTGTGCCGAATGGCCTGGAGGGGCCTCAACTTAGTTAACACTGATCTGATGGTTCTGTCTGTTTAAATTATATCTGAAACAGTTTTACTTGCTTCCGCAATCAACCTGGCCCTTCCAATGATTCAGAGGGCCCTTAAATAATAATTTCACCCACAGGCTTTTCTAGAGTGATTTGACTTAGTGTAACTATCTCGGGCTGGTTCAGGCGAGGCCTCGTGTGTTTTGTGAGACAGTATTTCTTATATTATTCAATAACATTTCTTATGAGTTTGTGTAGCGCCCCATGCATTTCAGTGTTAAAATAATGTGAAATAAATGCCAGATGGCTTTGGATCTAACATGTACGTGGTCACACTTATTTAATATATTTAAGGGACCAGTCTCCCTGTACTTGCATTTGGCACGCTCCGTGGCCTGCAGTGGAGCAGAAGACTATGTGTATGTTAAATATCTAGCCATGCGGTGACGTCACGACCCTGGTAAAACTTTCTGCTCACTGTGTGGCCATATGCAAAATCATGGCCTGGCACCCTGAAATTACATCTGCACATCTACTTCCATCTACCACCTTACCAATTAATGCCAATAACACATGATACACATACATGTAATTTTTTCTCATATTTTTGTCAAAGATTCAATTACTCTAGCATTCTCAGTAATCCAGCAGTGCTGTTTTCCCACATGTGTCAAGATTAATGAGTTTTTGCCATACAGTCATAAACAAACAAAACACCAGATGTAAATTCAATAGACTTCTTGCATAAAAGTAATTTAAAAACAATTTTTTGTGAAAAACAATATTATTTACAAGGTCAAAATTGCACGATAAAAGTTTCAGTTAAAATGAACTATAATTCAAAATCACATACCTTCATTAAAAATATCATAGTATATGTGGTTTCCAAGTTTGTAAGGCTGTGAATCAAAGACAAACCATTCTTCATCCTCATTTCCATAAATGCAAACCATAACAAGACCAATCATAAAAAATGTGAAAATAAAAGTAGACTGTTATTCATTTGTACTGATCCAACAATTCCACCATGAATAATAACTCAAGCAATTTCTTTATAACTTAACATCTACAATCCTGTAAATATTCTACAGATAATCAATCTGTTTATAACTAATTTTACAGACCTGTGACAATGCTGCTAAAGTTTGGTTACATTATGTTTGAACAGGTAGAAAGTGGGACAGCTAGAAGCATATAATCAAGTATTACAATTATGTCCACAGTTCCTGTGGAAACTGGTGTCACCATATCCCAGAATGAGGGGAGAAAAGATTTTTACTTCCTCATACGGTTCCTGAGATATTACTCACCACCACAAACATTTAAATCTCTGTTAATTCTAAAATGAATTGGATATATGTATTTGAAAGCTATAGAACTTTGTTGTATTTACAACAAATAACAACTGTATCAAGTATCTAAGACAAAACATTAAGTTGATTTTAATAGCCCAACAATGTTTTTTATCTCACTGCTATGTGAGTTTTGAGTAATTTTAATGTGGAATTTAGAAATATTACAAAATACCCTTGCACTCTCATTGTATTCTCTATGTAACTTGGTTTCAGTATCACCCACAAGTAGCAGTTAGTCTGTGATACTGTCTCATTCTTTGATTGCTGTTGGAAGAAATGTAAATATTTAACAAATACATGAACAGTGAAGTTGTTGACTATGAGTAGAGTTTCTAGCTACTGTAATTTTTTGAAAGTTTGTGTAATTTTCAATTACTGTATTAACGAGTTTAAATAATATCTTCCACAGTATTGAAAAGATAACATGTTTAATTTGTTTCAATTGTTATTTCTCCCATTTAGTAAAATGTGACGCCGTCGGGTGAGACACGGAGACAATCACGATACACTTTTACCTGTTTTGATGGGTGCCAGCGGTGGTTCCTACACACTGCACTTTGAGGCTCAGGGATCTCAGGGATGCTGTGGGTTCTGTGTGTTCATCTCACCCGTGCGTACTTATGAAACAACTTTTTACACACTACGCTGCAATACAAAACACTCGATGGAGTTGGGTAATTTATGCTACAAAGACTTTCAACTTTTACACTGCGAGGTATATTTATTCGGATCAAGTTACACCGTGCCAGAAAATGAATTAGGTGTTTTACTACTCGGACGTGACTAACCAGTTCCGGTGAGTGATTCTCCCAGCACGTTACTCAACTCGCGCACTCCAACCGGATGATGCTCCGCGGTGTTTGAAGACACAACCTCTACAAAGCAAGGGGCCCACAGCCGCTAGGATAGACTGTAGGTTTTGCCTAGAGACATGACACGTAGTATGAAATGGACACGTGCAATTATCCATGCAGCTAATGCATACTCGCCGGGACTCGTCCCAGAACCACGTGATATGTGGTGACGGTCATACACATAGCAGGTTAGTGCAGAAATAATAACGCCGTACAAAAATTACAAAAATAACACTTGATGAACATGGGGCACAATATGATTAGGCAAAAAAAACACACAACTGTGTGAAAATAGTTTTGGATGGCGCAGATGCAGCTGGATGAAGTTCGTAGCGGACCATGTGTGCGGGCATAAAAGCACAATATTTCACTGTAAATTCGGTCAAGAATCATCTGCCAAAATTTGTATCGGCATTACAAAAATGATCCCCGCAAGAAACGAGCATACAAAAGCTCTTAAGGCCCCGGATGGCAGGAAAAAAACAAGTACATGAATGGACCACGTGGTCAGGGACAAAAATGCATCAAACATTAAAAATACAAAAACCCTTATTGAAAATATTGCATCAACCCTGAGATAAAATAATGGCACATAAGATGGAACACGAATTAGCCCTCATAATGTGGTGATGGCGTAGATACGGACTTGATGGTAGCTAACCACGTGGCCATGGGCAATGTGGCCGCAAAACAAATTTATCATGACAAAAACCCTCAAATAATTATACAAACACATTACTTTTAATATTGCTCGGCGCAATTAAGCAGAAGTTACAATGAAAAGCCCTAAACATGGACAGATGGCATCTGATACACAAATTGCGCAGGCCGCATGGCCTCTCCAACATCTCTTCCTCTCATCTCATTTAAATTCCAAAAAGCCTGAAAGGCTGTAATTAATTAAGTGAAGCAGATAGAATCATACTGGAAATGTCTGGCAAAATGTACGCAAGGCAAAGGTTAACCGGTAAACTAAAAACTGCTATTGAAACCTACATCAAGGCAAAAGGATGAAGTGCGTACGTGACAGCATCTTACCTTGCCAGCTCTACTAGAACGACTGCCCAGAGGTAGGGGTCATGTGGACCTACCATGGCTGCTTACGGTGTTCACACAAGCGGAAGTTCTATGCTCGCAGAGTAAAATGTTATATTGCAAATTGAAATGGCACCACAAGAATTATTAAACAGTTTTACAGACAGAATTTAAAGTTATATTTTCTGATAATTACTAATTTGTCATTTGAAGGCATCTTTGCCTGACTATTATTGTCTTTCTCTTGAGTGTCACGTGCACTTTGAATTTTAAATAGTAATATTTCACAAGACCCTGAAATAAGACATGTTACACTTTTTAAACAAATTTTACCCTGGGAAAGAATACATAGTACACTGAAACACTTTATTCCGTTTTGGGAAAGTCCGTACTTGTAGCGGGATGCATACATGTGTTTACCAACGTGTACCATTAGCAGTGAGTGCCATCATGGGCTGTCTGTGGCTGGCTCTTAGCCAGCATCAAATGATAACAGCAATCACACACTTTTCTCGCATACTCATATTCGGGAAATGGGTATGTGAGTAGCGCTTTAACATCTCGTTGAAAGCGAGGTAATTTTGAGATGGAGGAAATTGCTCATTAAAGAAGCAGGAACAATGAAGGAATAGGCTACGACCTGTAGTAAAGAACAATCCCAGCTTTCACCTGGAGTGATTACGGAAACCATTGAGGGCCTAGATCAGTAGAGAGCCCCAGCACAAGAAGTGTTAAGGAGACCTACTGGAGACGATAACTCCCGACCTCGGCCGCGCACTGCCTTATATGCGGCTCGCTCACGAGTGCGTGCTGGGCAGGGGTGGGAGGCATGATGTGCTCCTGTGACATCTGCCTGGAGTGAATGAGGTGGGAGAACTACCCTCGTGTGCTCAGTATATGGCCTCAGTCGCTAGGCTATCTTCGGTGGTGTGGCGAGATACTGTCTGCCGGGTGCATTGGGAGGCTGACGTGTCACGCGGCCCCTTTGAATACCTGGCGTTTTACATGCATAAATGTTGCGTTTGAGGTGAAACTACTCTCTGTGCATTCATAAAACTCTGAGCTTGGTATGCTCCTTCCTCTGGTTTTAAGACTCCTTAGTAAAGAGAAAAGGGCAGGTCAGGAACAGTTTGGAAACCAAGTATCTTCCATGTTACTTCCCGGGAACACATCCTGGTAGACGTCTAGAATTCGATTAATTTGGTTGTCGAAGCACGTGTGGATGAGACGTAGTCGTATTTGGTATATTGGTATAAGCGGCATGTGTCACAACAAAGAAGTGACAGCTACACAACATAAACATGGCAGACACTGCCAACACCAAGCGACCATCTGTTGTGGCCCCATGTTTTTACAATATAAAAATAGTCCAGAATTTAATATAAGCCAGTGCAATAATCATACCATTAAATTCCTTGTTACGTTACAGTGTCTGGACAAATGTCTTCTCACTTAATTCATAAATGATGTGCAGCAAGACCAGTGTGTGTTCACATAACATATTACATCACAAATAGAACTAACATTCGCAGCATCAAGCTTTCTAAATTGAAAATACAATTTTCAGACTGAAGGAAGAGGTGAGTTGTGCATTTCATTTTGCAAGGCAATGCCTGTGAGGGACATTGGACTGATGCCAGTAGTACCAGCTCGTACCATGAGCACCTGCTGCTGTTCCAGGTAGTAAACAAGTCCCAGCTTTATTAAATATTATTTTACAATTTTATTGTCAGGGAATAAATTTGTTTATTAAGTTTTTGCATTTTCAAGTTATTATCTCAGCACAGCTTACTTAACGTAAATCAAATTCAGATGCAACCGTCTTACAATATTCAGAAAGGTTTTCTCATAGTGCTTCAACACTCGAAGGTTATCGCTAGGGTCTTCTTTGTGATTGTTTTAAGTGGTATACATTTGACAATAACTGGCCCATGTGCCCAATACCTGATAGCGAGCATGTACAAGTGAGACACTTTAGTCTTGTGCTAACAAACCCAGTCATTCTACTACCTCCATGATTTTCACTAGAATATTTTTAATTTATCTCTTGTATCTTTCGCAGTTTCTCTCTTATGCAGTTCACATAAGTGTGTCTAAAATTTTCAACTTATGGACTTAGAGGCCAACTCCGCTCCTTAGATGTCGTTTGCACACGTGGCAGCTAATTAAAGTTTGTGTTTCCACATGCGCTCTGCACGCAACTATGTTTCTGCTTACAGTTTATTTTATTTTTGAACTGTGATGTGGGACGAGCATTTGCAGCTGAATGGTCAGACTTTTTTATTCAGAGTCTATGTTATAATGTAACACCACGTGGCCTAAGTTATACGTTGACCCTGGCTAACAGTCAGTGGCACTAGAGCAGATGACGGCGCTCATCACGCACGTGACACGTGTCCTGCACATGCCCAAAGAGGCCAATAATTTTGAAGTTTTATATAAATGTTATTTTTCAGTGTAAAATGTGTTCAATTGCATTTGCAGGGTTTAATATGTCTTAAAATTTGTTCAAGTGTTTGTTGGCATTTTAAACTTGTTTGATTATAAAATTCTAAGGGGCCGCGGCACCGAGATTAAGAACACTTAATATTCCACGATGAACGCCATCATAAAGAGATGCTAATATAATATTGAAATTCATAAGAAAATTATAGAAATGTAAAACAATACTTCATTTAATTTGTGCCATTTTATTTTCAATAATTAAATATTTTACTCAGCGTGCATAGCACTTCCGCTTATGTGAACCCCGTACGCGGCCATGGTAGGTCCGTGCAACGCTTGTCTCTGGACAGTCTGTCAAGGAGAGCTGGCGAGGTAAGACACTGTCACGTACGCACTACAACTTTTGTTCACTGATTTAGGTTTCCATAGTCAATTTAGTTTACCGGTTAACCTTTGTTTGCGTACGTATTTTCCCGGTCATTTTCCCCAGCATTACGATTCTGCTTTATTAATTTCTTGTGCCCTTGTGGCATTTTTAACTTAATCAAGGAGAAGGAGTAGAACGATGTCAAAAAGGTCACGCGACCCGCGCAACTTGAATCAGGCGCCATCCGCCTATGTTTATGGCATTTCATTATAACTTCTGCATTAATGCTATGCACAATTTTAAGGGCTTTGTTTTTATGTATGTATTTGAGGATAATTTTTCGTGTTTGAATATTTTACGGCAACATCATGTATAAACACTTGGCCGACAGATGCCAAGTATTTTTATATGCCATCATTGTGTTTGAGAGCTTATTTATGTAACATTGTATGTGCAATATTTATTTCAGGGTTCTATGTCAATTTTATTCAGGGTTCAATGTATTTTTCACGTAAATTGATGCTTTTGTACTTGACCACGTTGTCACATTAATGTTTGATTTTACTGCCATCAGGCATGTTACACGCCTGTAACCAGTGCAATCATAAAGAGAATAATTTTCTCAGCAAGAATAATCTTTTGTCTGAATTTAATTTGCAAATTTCCTTGCAGAAATATTGCAATTTCACCTGCACCACGTGGTCCGCTACGAACTTCATCCAGCTGCATCTGCGCCACCCAAGCTTGTTTTCACACGTGTGTGCGTTTATTGTGAATATTCATTTCGTGTCCCATCTTATTTCATGTATAGGCCATCACCACACTACCCACGTGTTGGAGAGCGAGCCCTGACGAGTTTGCGTTAGTGATGCAGAGTAATCACATACGTTAATATGTATTAAGGGTTTAATTTTTAATTCACCATGTCCTGTCTTCACGGAAAAACCGTCAGTCCACCATAACGGCTGTCGGCCCTCTTCCCTGGTGAAGGCTGTGCTTTCAGGTACTTAGGTGAGATCATCCATCAAGGTGTGCGCTAGAGTAATTGCGAGCTGGGTGCACCCAAGCGGAATTGGCTAGTCATGACCGAAATAGTCATACTTTCATTGGCACATTGATGTGTATGCATAATAACAATAAAAACATGTCTACAGTGAACTTAACTCTTTAATTCAGTAGTGACAGTGTCCTAGCCACATATATTTTATTAAGTGTTTATTTCCAGTGATGCTTAGTATAAAGTTTAGTATTGCTTATGTGCTTGTAAGTATGCACAGGTGAGACAGACACACAGAACCCACAGCATCCCTCAGAACCCTGAGTCTCAATAGTGCGGTGATTGGGAAGCACCGCTGGCGCCAAAATTACCAGTAAGTATTAGTGTCATCATTCGTCTCGTGTCTCACTCGACGGCGTCAACGTGTACCGACTCAGCGAATAAAACAGTAAGTAAAGTGTAACTATGTGTCACCTACAGATATTTACGTATGCTAGGCAATGCAGTTGTTTTGGCTTGAGGGAAGAGGCAAGGTATCTGGCCTAAAACAGCTGCTGTGGTGACCTTCACAGGTGTGTCAAGTTTGTTCCTCTTGGAGTCCCCTGGTCGTCGTCAGTATGCTTTACAAGCTGACAAAAAGGGAGGGCATGCAGTGACAGATTATACGCTAATACCTAACACTTTGGTGACCTCGAGGGCCCCTAGCATATTTTAATAATTATGAGAAAATCATGTCTTTGCACTTTGAAGCTCGCTAACATTGGAATTTGTAACTTAAAACTTTCTTCATCTGTTAAACTGTACAAAAAAAAAGTTTTATACATTTCTCAAAAATAATTTTATTTATCTAAAAAAAATTCCAGAAAAAGAGCAAAATGGAAATGTCAGTGCACAACTTCGCCAAAGAAAATAAAGACATTACAATCTGTATCAACATGACCAATTTGTCAAAGGAAGTACTGTAATGATAGGGAAGAAAGCAAACACGACACTTGAAATAACACATTTTATAACTGACAAATAAACCTAAATCACCTTTAAAAATGTTTATTTTGGCTTTCGTACAGTTCGTCTTGTTACAGTAAAATACATTCATCTGTTGCCTTGCAAGAGACAATATTACTACATGCCTAGTGGTTTAATTGCTACTTACAACATATGCATTTGAGAGCTGATTTAATTTGGTCCAGAGAGGGCTGCAAATGTAACAAATAGGATGCTGAACACATTTATTTTCCAAATATTCTGACTTTAGCTTGATGTTTAAGGCTATCTGAAAACGTTGTGCTTGGTCTTCATATGTGCCTTCATATGATCTTGCCTGTTGTACACACAGCAACACAGCGTGCACTTGAAGTACTCTGGGTTATGGAAGCGGTAGTGGTGCCACTTATTGCGCACCACCTTCCCGCATGCCTGGCATAAGTGTAGGTCTGGGGAGGATGGACTCAGCTTTTTCAGCTTGAGGAACATAGGACTTGCAGCCTCGCAATCACTTATGAGTTGTTGGGCACCTGAAAAACATTTATGCCTCAATGAATGGGTACAGCTCACCAACTCTTGGAAAACTAATCAACGAATAGCTGCTGGAAATTCCAAAAAAATTGTTATGTAATAGTTTAATGACATTATGCTTTAAAATCAAAACAAGTGATTATACATATACCCAAACATTTTCTGATTGTACTGCTGGGTATGTTCATATTAATACATTAGTTTATGTGACTCACAATAATTGTTTTCAATATTCTGTAAGTCACAATATTTATTTACATTTCTTACTGATGTCTGATTTATTTATAAGGGCCGGTTTCACCAATCAAGATTAACTTATCAGAATATTGAGATAATTTTACCCAGATAAGAGGTTTAACTTCGATTTTAAACTCAATAATGTTGAGCGTGTTTCACACCACGTATTATCCGCCGTTAAGAATATCTCAAAATGATCTTGATATTCTGACTTAACTGCGATGTTCTACTTCACTGGCTCAGTCAACAGAAAATATTTGGTATTTTATTTTTAATAAAGTGAATAGTTTTTAGTAGTCGAGATGGTATTTTCACAAAAAAAAAAAAAAAAAGCAACAAAACAAATATGTACACTATCTACCAAAAAGTAATTGGGCACCTGTCCACAATGTTTGCTCGGTGGTTGTCACCTCTTGCGGCTATAACAGCAGCCACCCTGTCTGGCATGCTCTCTACGAGTGTGTGCAGGACATCCACGGGGATTCATCGTCATTCCTCTTTTGCGACCATTCCATGAGTTGAGCAATGGATTTTGGCAGCGCCTGACGAACCCTCACTCGGCAATCCAATTTGTCCCAAAGATGTTCTATAGGGTTGAGGTCGGGGCTCTGGGCGGGCCAGGCCAATCGGCGAACATTGTTGTCGGCGTACCACTGCATAGTAGCCCTTGAAACATGGCACCTGACATTGTCATCCTGGAAGTAACATGGGTCCATTCCATAAAAATGTCACAATGTTGGGAGCATTTCATTATCCAGAATGTTACAATAGGCCTCTGTGTCCATACTACCACGGACAAACACCAGCGGTCCTACGCCGAAGACCGTGGAACAGAAGTCAACTGACGAACTGAATTACCTATCTTCATGGGTGCCTAATTACTGTTTGGTAGATAGTTTATTGTAAAGAAAAAACTGTTTGTTAGAGGTACTAACGGAAAGTATCAGCATAATCAAAAATATGTGGAAAATTGCATTTTTCAAAATGTTTTATCAGCACAACATGAAATATTATTGATAGTTTAAATGTAATTTCCCTTACAACACACTTTTATAAAGGGCAAATACTACTTATTTAAAGAACTATACTTATTCAGGCAAACATGCTGGAATAAACTCCATACAGTGAAAATTAAACCTCTGAAAAAAAAAGTCTTAAATATATGTTTCATAAGTTACTGTTATTTTTGTGTCCAAATTATAGTTTGTTGTGTAGCTCATAAATTTGATTATTTTTGGAAGTTTTGAAAGATTACGTGTTTTACATGCAGGCCTGAATTCATAACCTCAAATTGAGTGCATTATTGCTTATGGAATCATATGCAGCTAATAAACAAACTGCAAGAAACTAGCAATATTAAATGTGTATTAAAATTTAATACAAGTGTTTTATATAGAAAACATCTAACACTGCAATTTTTCCCAAACTACTTTCTATACATCAAAATTCTCCTGAATATTCTTGCATTAATTTTGCTAATATTTCGAGATAATGTGTGTTTATTACTATTTAATGTTATGCTAGTAATATACAAATAATAATTCTCTCACTTTCCAAATTTCTTTGGGATAATGAGACTTTATTCACCAAAATCAGCGGTTCAAAATTTCTATCTAGATATACAGAAAAAATCGACATAATGTGCCTGGTGAAACATAAATTACAGATAATCGAGATTATTTGTCAGTTAATCTCGATAAACTATTGTTATCTCGCATGGTGAAACCGGCCTAAAGTATCTTGCAGTGGTACTAGGGAAACGGAGGATTAACTTCTTGTTTTCTCACTGGAGTTACCTGAGCATAGTTCTCTTATACTCTACAAACAGTTCTGCAAATGGAACATACACAATGTTTTGTTCCTATGTAAAAGATTGGGAAATCATTCCGTTATCTTCAAATCCCCTTCATTGTAAATGAGTATCTTAATACTGGTAGCCGTATGTCATCATCTAGTTCACACTACCTTCACATCCACTCTTATTTGTAAGCCATGCCCTCTTCTTCTGGCTGGTGGCAACATATTGTTATTCTCTTAGAGTACATCTTCAGGAAGCGCAGCCTTTGTAACATGCTCACGTCACTAAACACTTCAAGTCTCCACATTTACTCACATTTTGTCATACGATTCAGTCTCTCCGTGATGGTATCATACCAAATTTTTCCAAGCTAAATATATGCAAACTACTTCGCAGATCACCCTCTAGTGCTTTTGTATAGCATTTGTTTTGCATTCAGCATCAGTCTTTCCACACCACATGACGAAAGCACTGTTCACTAATATTTCTAACATATCCTTTACTGTTAAATGCCCCAACTCCAAAATACATCGGTAAGCTACCAAATAACAGAGTTTTGGACTCAGCATGGCTCCTCTAACTTAGCAGCCCAGTACGCAACCACAGTATTTAGAGCTCAGTGTAGGAAGGGATTCAAACTGTGGCGAAACGTGCTGTTGAGGGAGGATCTCAGGTGTGATGGGAGGCAGCTACACTCTCACTGCAGCCTTGATGAATCTGCCCCGTTTCAATAAGAATGTAGCTCCATGTGTAGTTGGAGGATCCTCTTCCTCAATGATCACCCAGACTAAGTATACAAAGGGCGAGCAGCAGTGTAGATCAAACGTTCTCTGTTTACAAAGTTTATTTGTCAAAGGTACTCTATTTCTATCTCGACCAAGATGACAGAGTATCTCTGGGATTGAGTGAGAAAAACAGTAAAACAGAGCCTGCCTCGAGGTCAAGCAACTTATTTCCTACATAAACATACAACATAAATTTATATTGCAGGATTCTCACAGAAATTGACTATCATATATCTTGACTTTTCCTCACCAAAATGAGAACAAATGCTGACTAACTGCAACGAAGTAGCAAAAATAGTACCCAATAAAAAAATTCAAAATTATAAACTAACATTACATAATTTGTATGAAGAATTTTAGAAATGCTGTCGTCTACCGTGCAGTTATACAACATAAAATTGTTCACAGATATACTGTATTATAGGATGTTCACGATAAAGTGAGCACTTTTGAGGCCCTAGTTACTTTTTTATTTCAGCCATTTTTTTATTCTTGAACCACATTTTTTTTAAGTAAATATTGCCTTGTAAGTAATAAACAAAATGTGTATATTCATTGCACTCTGAGGTTAATGTCTAAGAATAAAAAATATATATTTATTGATTATTATTCTAAATGAGAGGGTTTTCATAACTGCTCACTTTACCGTGAATAGCACATACACAGAGTTATTGAGAAAAAATTACAATATTTTTAATTTTGGTTCCAATAACAACCTGGGTTTTTGGGTTTCCATAATTTTTTCTCCAACATAAAATTCCCTTTCTATCTCTCCTTCCACTTCAAGGTACACTATCTTAAATCTCTCTTTTAAATTTTCCAATCTTGTTTGCAATTTTCTTTTTTCTGCTTTTGCACCCTTTGCATTACTTTTCTGCTGATTTTCTTCCAGGATGTGTCTGCACTTACTTCAGGCTGTCTTAACAGAAAGTAACACCTTCCCATCCAAAGGTACATGATGAATTATCCCACCATAACACAGTACTTATCTGCATCAAAGGCAGTGTTTTGGGTAATGAGTGACTTTCCAGGTTTTCCACCAATAGTGATTTATTTACTAAAAATCACATTTAAAAGAGGCAATGCTGTGCTAAAAGATTAGACAGAATTCAACAACTTCTCATAGCTGTTCATAGTTGAAGTTGCCTCTCCAGAGAAAAAACTCGCCTAAGTCAATATTTGCAGTAACTTCAAACTCATCAAAGTCAACTATAACATGGAGATGAGATAAATATGGTTTTACAGTACAGGACTAGTTTTGCCTAACTTAAAGGCATCAAATTACTAACTATTGCAGAACAATCCTTAAATTTACGACTTTTCCTGACTGTCTGGAGTATTTTCCAGTTGTCTGCATTCACAGTCACCAGGGTCTGTTTACATGATGTCATCCACCATTATATCATTGTTTACATGATGTCATCCACCATTATATCATTGTTTACATGATGTCATCCACCATTATATCATTGTTTACATGTACTTCACACCATGTAAACACATCAGTTGTTTTTACTTGCAAATCGCCTTCAATGCGCTTGTTATTGCTCAATGTTATGTAGGGTTTCGGGGTTCTTATTGCTTTGTACTGCACCAATTTCATGAGGAAATTTGTTTTTATTTCGTATATATACTTTTTTGTGCTTACGAGTACATAATTTTTTGTCATGTTCAAAGACGCTGCAAGTGTACTCTGACATAATCTCATCGGCTTCGCAGCCAACAACTTGTCCACTTCCATGCTCAAGGCTGCTGCAACACAGTGGTCGACAGCAGAGGACATCTGCGACATGTGGGGGGAGATGCCACCTCCGGCGCACGAGTGGCGACAGACACTTAAGGCGGACGGGAGCAACTCTTTCACTGCCTCCATCTGTTGGTCAGCATGCAACCCGGCTCATCCACAGCAACGCCGCCGGTGACCACTTCGCTACTGGCAACCAGAAAATGCCAGGCACAGTTCCAGTGTGACCAACCCCTGTTGGCCCCACCACGGGGGCACCTGGAACACTTCTGGAAACCTAGCTATCTCGACGTCGTCAGCGACCGTCCGGCATGTCACAACAGGTAAGGAACCGGCCACTCCGCACCTACAGGATGAGGCAGTGCCCCTTGCGCCACCCCCCCCCCCCCCCTCCTGCGGCACTTCGGCGTAGCCAGCGCTATGACCGAGGTCGTCGCATTGCATCAGTGGTCTCCCTGGGGGGGGAGGGGCTATGACATTGCTCATAGCTCCACTCGGGAGGCAGAACACTGCTGCTCTGCTCTGCACCGAGCACGCACATCCACGTGCCTTGTGTACTGGTCACTACAGTTGTTCATGTAGGAACAGGGTCTCGACATGCCTGGCCCCAAGTTAGCACGAGTGATCTTTTAATAATGCATGTGCAGTGCTAATCAGATCATTGCCCCATAAAGTAGAGTCATTCAATACATAGGGGAAATGTTATCTATGTTGAACTCCTTTTAAGCGAGGCATAATAATCATGCGAGTGAAAACCCACGTGGTCATGGAGCCACTTCCAGACACGGAGTATTAACACTCATAATTCTTTTTATAATTTTACAGTGTTAGTCTTGTGTTTTGTTTTATTAAAGGGCAATATTAAATTCAGTGAGTAATTGTAATTTTAATATGTAAACATTCTAGCAGTTCCGGCTTCCGCCATGCCAATCGGCTAAAACCAAAATCTCTTGTTTTGCATTGCTATGTTTTCATTAATTTTAGTGTTTTAATGTCTTGTCGTAACTTCAGATTGTTACGCTTGTTCATTATAGGCCTCCATGTGCCTTGCCGGCCCATTCCGGCCTAATTTACAATTAATGTGAATCAGCAATTCACTGTAAGCACCAAATTCAATGTGTCAGAATATCATGTTAACTATTCTAGTGTTTCTTTTGTGTTGTGCTGTAACTTCCACTGTACTGGTTATAATTTGTACTTTTATAAAATTTCCCTTGCGGAGTTGGCGGGAGATTGCCGGCAGGTGCCTGGCCATCTAACCCCAAATCCTCATTCAGGACTTTGGGGGCATAAGGAGTGTGCGCGTGTCGCGTCACGGGAGCCTTCACCTTTGTTCAACCACTTTAGTTTACAAACAGTACTTTTTACAGTATTGGCTTATTATGGCAAGCCCAATTGCCATGCCCACTCTAGTCTTGGAAAGTTGTATTGTGTGATCAGCGTACTGCCACTTTCTTCAATATAACCAGTCTTGATCCGGGTCTTTGCTTGTTATTTCTCATACGTAAGTAACTATGGGACCTGGTCCACTCCAGGTAGTTCATGTATTTAGCAAGTGTTTGCTCATTATGTAACTCTGTAAACTCTCTCTAAGTAAGACGTGAACGTTGTGAGGGACCACCACGTGGCTGTCGACCGACCTACCGCCCTGAGAATTAGAGTCCACATGCTCACCCGTGTATAGATGAGCTGGTGTCCCTCCGGTAAAATGTCCAATTCTGACGAACTCAAGAACTCATTTCGCCAACTTTTCAGCCATAGTTAGGGTTTGTCCATAATTTTGAGTACCACACCCCTCACTCGTGCCAGAGTCATGTCAGTTTGTTTGGGCTTTTTGGTTTTACAGCATACCATCTGACTTATAAGAGTGACAAGTTATGGTTATATTATTTAAGATTGTTCTAGAAGTTTTTACTGTTGTTTATTCTATTGTTTCCTTTTCTTTACACCTGCTACTAGGTTTAAAAACCTATTATTTAAGCAATTGCTATGGTTTCGAGAGTTGTGATTGGGTGATCTAGTCACCCGAGGTCCTGATTGGGCAGATTCAATAGCCTGACACGGTCTGCCAGTGGCGGGGTGGTCAGGCTGGCAATATGGCTTGTCGTAGCCACTGGCTGGATAAAAGTATTCGGCCACCATGGAGTCAAAATGGGTTACTGCTCTTTCTCAAAGTTTTATTTTGAGGCAGTAAGAATGAAACAAACTGGCTGCACTGAATTTGTTGTATCATCATCTCATGTCTCTTTTGTGTATTTGTAAACTGTTTGAGGTGACAAGTCGTAAAATTAAAACCACCATGGTAATTATTTATTTATTTGAATCATGAAGTGCCTTTCAACATGAACATTCCAACAACAGTGTCCCATGTTCTCTCTGAAGTTATGTCAAGGCGTACAGTAGCTCATGTTTTTTTGCCAGCAACCGAGTAAAGTGTTACAGTATTCAGTGATAATGCTGTTATGTTTTAATGAGCCTACGAAAGTGACGTCTCACCAAACGTTTATTGCTAATGAAAACAAATAATCTAGTCTCACTGGCATGTTATGCAAGAAATTGAAAGATAAAGGATTTGTTATGAAACAAGCTGAAAAGGATGCTGATAGTTTTTTTTATTCAGTTTGCAATAGACTTGTCTAGCAATTATAACTCTGTGATGGTAGTAGGAGAAGATATTGATCTTCTGGTACTTATGACGGCAGTTGCACCCGTCAAATCCAATGTTTATTTTTGAAACCAATGGAAATTAGAGAAAATTTTTTTGTAGCTGTTTCTGTGCGGAAGTAAAAAAATATTTGGAAGGTGTAGGCCAGATTTTCAAAAGACACAAAAGCACATTTAGATTGCACAGAAAAGGATGGGTTGGAATTTGTAACAGTTCTATGTGGATCCAATGAAGTGAAAACATTCGAACAGTCTAAGATTTGCAGTTTTAGAAGTCTTTACCTAAAATCCATTTCAACCTTGCATCATTGCCGGAAGTCGTTCGACAAAATTCTTTCAGAACTGATGCCGTCGGGTGAGATACAAGACGCACGATGACACAAATACTTACTGGTAATTTGGGCACCAGCGATGCTTCCCAATCACTGCACTATTGAGACTCAGGGTTCTAAGGGATAATGTGGGTTCTGAGTATCCGTCTCACCCATGCGTACTTACAAACACGTAGGCAATACTAGACATTTTACTAAACATCACTTAATAAATCACATGTGGCTGCGACACAGTCACTACTGAATAAAAGATATAACTTCACTGTAGACTTGTTTTATTGATATTATTCATATACATCAACGTGCCAATAAAATGATTATCTCGGTCACGACTAGCCAATTCCGCTTGGGTGTTCCCCAGCCCATAATTCATCTAGCGCATGCCTAGATTGATGATCTCACTGAGGTGCGTGAAAGCACAGCCTTCACAAGGGAAGAGGGCCAATAGCCGCTAGGGTGGACTGACTTTTCCCTAATGACAGGGCACTGTGAATTACAAATGAAAACCCTTAATATATATTAACACGTGTGATTACTCGGCATCACTAAAGCAAACTCGTTGGGGCTCGCCCTCCAGCACGTGGGTAGTGTGGCGACGGCCTATACACAAAGTCGGGTAGGACGGGAATAATTGCACTGCACCGTACACTAATTACAAAATTACATAGACCCTTGAATGATACATGAAATAAGATAGGACACGAGATGAATATTCACAATAAACACACACATGTGTGAAAACAAGTTTGATGGCGCGGATGCCACTGAATGAAGTTCGTAGCGGACCACATAGTGCAGGTGAAATTGCAATATTTCTGCATGGAAACTGCAAACTAAATTCAGATAAAATATTATTCTTGTTGAGAAAGTGATTCTCTTTACAATTAGAGTGGTTAGAGGCTTGTAACATGCCTGATGGCAGTAAAATCAAACATTAATGTAACCACGTGGTCAAGTACAAAAAGCATCAATTTACGTGAAAAATACATTGAACCCTGAATAAAATTGACATAGAACCCAGAAATAAATGATTGCACATATGATATTACATAAATAAGATCTTGAAAAGCAATGATGGCGCATACAAATACTTGGCTTCGGTCGGCCACGTGGTTATACATGATGTTGCCCTAAAATATTCAAACAAGAAAATTACCCTCAAATACATACATAAAAACAAAGCTCTTAAAATAGCGTGTAGTAATAATGCAGAAGTTACAATGAAACGCCATAAAGATAGGCGGTTGGTGCATGATTCAAGTTGCGCCGGTCGCGTGACCTCTCCGACATTGTTCTCTTCCTCCTCCTCGATTAAGTTAAATATGCCACAAGGGCGCAAAAAAATTAATAAAGCAGAAGCATAATGCTGAGGACAATGTCTGGCAAAACGTACGCAAGCAAAGGTTAACCTGTAAACTAAATTATCTATGGAAACCTAAATCAGTGAATAAAAGTTGTAGTGCATACATGACAGTGTCTTACCTCGCCAGCTCTCCTCGACACAGTGTCCAGAGACAAGCATTGCACAGACCTACCAGGGCTGCTTACAGGGTTCACATAAGTGGAAGTGCTGTGCACGTCAAGTAAAATATTTAATTTTTGAAAATAAAATGGCACAAATTAAATTTAATATTGTTTTACATTTCTATAATTTTCTTATGAATTTCAATATTATTTTAGTGTCTCTTTATGACTGCGTTCATGCCAGAATATTAAGTGTTCTTAATCTCGGTGCTGCGGGCACTTTGAACTGTCATAACCAAACAATTAAAATTAGTACAAACACATTAAAACATTTTAAGACATATTAAACACTGCAAATACAGTAAAACACATTTTACACTGAAAATAACATTTATACGAAAGTTCAAAATTATTGGCCTCTTTGCACATGTGCGGGAAACGTGCGTGGTGAGCACAGTCATAGGCTCTAGAGCCGCTGGCTGTTAACCGGCCCTAATTTTTATGAAAACGTTGACAGCCAGCGGCAGTCCGCCCATGACAGCGCTCACAGCTAGCATAACACATGGGTAAGCACGTACGTGCAACTCGCCACGACCACGGATTTTCCCAAAACGGGATAGTTATTGTTTGCAGTGTCATGTAATTATTTTTCAGATCAAAAGTGTTATAAAGTTAAAAATCGTGTTCTTTTCTTAAATGTTGTGCAATACTGTTTCAAATTCAAAATGTGTGCTGCACTGAAGAACCAGACATTGATATTCAGGCATAAACGCCTTCAAAGAACAGTTATCTAACACCAGTATTTAATTATTTAATTGCTCTTGTGAAAATGTATTACAAGTTTATATGTGCCTTTTAGTTTTGAATATAATAATTTTACTCGGCGTGCATTGCACTTCCTCTTGTGTGAACCCCGTAGGCAGCCATGGTAGGTCCGCGCGACCCCTGCCTCTGCGCAGTCGTTCGAGGAGAGCTGGAGAGGTAAGATGCTGTCACGTACACACTTCATATTTTTGCACTGAATTAGATTTCAATAGTTTCAATTAGTTTACCGGTTAACCTTTGCTTCACATACATTTTGCCAGACATCCCCAGCATTATGCTTCCGCTTAAATAAATACTTCGCAGCCCCTGTGGCTTTTTAAACCTAAATTGAGAGGAGGAGGAAAGATGTTGGAGTGGCCATGCGGCCTGCGTAACTTGTGAATCAAGCACCATCCGCCCATGCTTATGGTTTTTTTAATTGTAACTTCTGCTGAATTGTGATGTGCAATATTAAGGGTGATATTTCCACGTATGTATTTTAGGGGTTTTCTCATGTTTAATTGTGTTACAGCCACATCGCCCATGGCCATATGATTCACTCTACCAAATCCGTGTCTGCGCCATCCTTGCGTTTAGAGGTCTAATTCTAGTAAAATCTTGTCCACCATAATTGATCTCAGAGTAACATGTATTGTTTCAATTCAGGGTTCTTGTAATTTGTATGACTGATGCTTTGTGTATGACCACGCAGTCTTTTCCGATATTTGGATTTTCCCGCCATCAGGCACGCTACACGCTTTTGTATGCTTAATTATTGAAGGGACTATTTTTCCCAATGCTGTGTTGCTTTATCCGGTAATGATTGACCGATTTTCATGTAAAATTGCTGCAATTCCATCTGCACCATGTGGTCTGCTACGAACTTCATCCAGTGGCATCTGCGCCATTTAAGAGTGATTTCACACATCTGCGTGTTTATTCTGCCTATTCATGTTGTGCCCAATGTTCTGTAAGTGATATGGCAGTATTATTTTCCGTCCTAGGCCACTGAGTGTATAGACCGTCGCCACACATCACGTGGTTTGGGGACGTGACCCGACGAGTAGGCGTTAGTGACCAGAATAAGCGTGAGTGTATTGTTTCATGTTCATACTCCATGTCCCATCTCCGGGTAAAATCTGCAATCCATCACAGTGGATGTAGACCCCTTACCCTGTGGAGATTGTGCTCTCATGCACCATGGGGAATCATCCATCTAGGAGTGCACAAGTTTAGTAACGTGCTGGGGGAATCACCCGCCGGAACTGGCTAGTGATGCCCGAGAGTAACTGTAAACATTCATTTTTGGCACGATGTGTAACTAAGAAAAATAAAAGAAATAATACTAGTGTGATTAATAAGTCTTCTTGTAGTGTTGCAACCAGCTAACTCCTGATTACAGTGTTTTAAAAATGTTTAGTATTGTAAAGTGTTTTGTAAGTACGCTCGGGTGAGACGGACACACAGAACCCACAGCATCCCTGAGATCCCCGAGTCTCAAAATTGCAGTATATGGGAAACACCGCTGGCGCCCATCTACAGTAAGTAAATAGTGTCATAGTTCGTCTCGTGTCTCATCTAACAGCGTCAATGTAGAGGATACTATAGGGTAGTTTCAGTTGTTGTTAAGTTGGAATTTGATGTTCTATCATTTGCATTTCTTCCAGGGGAGCTATGCAGAAATGTGGTCGAAGAACGTGATATGTTACATGGAGATGAAGAACCTATGTTTCACTTTGAGAAGTTTATTTCAAGAAAGATGAAGTTAGATATATTGCATCATAATGACAATATCCAAGAAATAGGCGGAGAGGACGATGAACGTGATGATAAGGAAAGTAAGTTATATACATCACCAATGATCATAAAAGGAAAAGTACACAGAAATAAAGAACAAGTGGCTTCTCTACAGTCCACTTTCAGGAATTTTTTTAACACTGGTCGCAATGAAGAAAGTCACACAAAAGATAATACCAGATAAGATATTTTACCATCTTCCTCTGAATGAAGATAAATTATGATGTGATCTATAAAAGAGAGCGAATAAAACCCTCAAGGGGACATGGAAGGTACCTACCTCGTACCTACTCATGTGGTGCAACCATTACTTTGAAAGTGGCATCCAGTGTCCCTGGAAACTGTGTAAACACACTGGCCAAAGCCTTTAAAAATATCTTGTATCAATGGAATAAAATACGGAAGAGATGAAAAAAAAAAAAGTTTCCGTTAGACTGTATATAGAAGAACAAACATCCTTTATTTTTCAAGGTAGTAGGAACTTGGGAATCACTGGATTTACATAAAATGTACTAAGAACCAATTCTATAGCAAATAGAATATAATGTCTAAACTCTCTCTACACATTTTTTGATATGATGTACCAGAAATGAGACATTGAGAAAAATTTGCTTTTTGCTCCCATTTTTCAAAGATGGTAGCTGAAGCTCACCTCTCTCTCGAGGGGAAAAACTTTGTGTATAGTAGGGACTCGCATGATAATGAAATTAAAACTGTTTCCAGCTTTATGGGAATTTTTTTCCCGATATAAAATTCCTAATGATTGGTCTGATGGGTTACAATGGTCAGCAGACAAAAGTGCATATGAACAACTGAATGCTACAGTTTATCTGGCTAATCGGTTTGGCCCACGCATAACAGCACTCGCACAAAATCCAACATCACTTTATAAAAACTACAAGGCACTGCAGTTATCATCATAAATGTGTACTTTTTGCTTAATTGTTCCTTTAAGGCATATTTCTGAAACACACAACTTTACTACACTTTCTGCTGTGTACTGCTCTCATGCTACTGCATAATTGTCAGGCAAATAGTAGTGACCAAAATGCACCTACATGATACACTTAATTGCTTACCAAACATGAGTGCGTGGTGTCACCTGTGAAGTCCAAAATCAAACATCTTCACTTTATGTTATCCTTAGTCAGTGGTGTCGACTTCTTAGGGGGTCGAGAATTAAAATGTATTAGTTACAAAAGATCACAGATTTCACCAATAAAGCAGGGGGGGGGGGGGGGGGTACGAGGGTTCTCCTCAAGGAAAAATTGGATTTGAAGGTACACAATGGTACTATTTAAGCACTTCTTCATACCTAAACATTGAACATACCACCAGTATAAATCTGAGTGATACCGTTATCACAATCAGAGTCTTGCCCACTCAATATCAGTATTATATTTATATCAGGATGAATGTATATACTGCAGTTCAATACTTATTTCATATATTATAGTGCCTTAACCGAAGCACATTTATTTATAGCATTTTTTATATGTATAGGAATGACGTAGGCATACATGATGTGAAGGAAGGAAACAAAGCCAATATTCCGCATGTATTAAAAATTTTCACATCTCAACACGACAAAATTAGCAAAACGATATAACTTACATGACATAAATACCTTTTACTGAAGGAATGTCCTATTTCTTTACTTAGCCACAAAATGTACCCAATTAACAGTTTTCATGTGGAAATGCAATTCACTGAAGGAATGTTCACTCTGTCTCATTTATGGCTATGAAGTCATCTGTTACCTCAGTCAGATAAAATGCCACAGCAGCCTCCTTATGGATATGTAAAATGCTCACAGAATTTAACCTAAGTTCTCCCATTACTGAACACAAGTATGCCTTAAGTCTTTTAAGACCAGAGAAATCTCTCTCTGCTGTTGCTGTTGACACAGAAATTGTCATCGCAATTTTAAAAACTTGCGTTCTGGAAGGTAAACCTTAAGATCACCTTGCTGAAGTGATTAATAATATCTTCTAAGTTATCAACATCCTTGCCTACATTCTGCAGCAAATTATGAAATATCCCTCTGTAAACGAAAAAAGACAATCTGGGTTAACATCATCTTTGTAGAACTTCAAAACTTCTCCTTTGTTTACATCACTCCCAAGCAGAAAATGCTCCACTTTCAGCACAAATTGTTAAGCGCTGTTTCAAAACAGGAAATAAAACTATTTAAAATTCTACCAATAATTTCGAGGAATAGGCACCTTTACCTATGCTCCACTGATCCTTGAATCAAACTGCTCTGTTGAGTTATCTTCAGAATTGCTGTATCACTGAGGAAACTTATTCCTTCTGGGTAAATTAGGAGAATGTATTTCTGCTGTTTCTTCTCTTGTTTCAGATCAGAATTCTTAGAAACTTCTTTCAAAAAATTGAATGATTGCTTTTGGGGTCATAATCAATATATGAGCATCTTCTAAGTGCAGAAATTTCTTTTGCAGAGTATAATTTGTAGTGTCTACCTGACGAACTAATTTTAAAGAACAGCTAATCCTAAAAATGAGGCAGCTTTAGATCCTGTTTCATTTGAATCATTACTTGAAATGGCTGTAAAATATTCCAACAAATCAGTACAATTTGAAAGGACAGATGAAAGTGACAACTTACTGTCCATCTTGTTGAACATAATGGTAATACTTCAGTTACACAACAGATATATGGAAGTTGCACGTCCATTTGCAAAAGAAAAAGATTCCCTAAAATGTTTAAATTAAAATTTATTGTTAGAAAAGGAAACTGTGGTGTTCTGCAACATTTGTCAACAAATTGACAAATGAATAAAGTTAACACACATGGGCATTTTGGAGGGGTAAAATGGCCACTTCCCCACCGGGTAAACTTTGGGTTGGCAAACGTAGCCTTGCCTTGCCCCCCCCCCCCCCCATCGCCATGAAGTCAGTGCCACTGCTTTCAGTTCATTTACGTTCAGTAGGGGCCACGGTGGTGTAGTGATCAGACACTCGTCTCCCACCATGGTGAAGTGGGTTCAATTACCGGCAGGGCTGCTCCCAGATTTTTGCACAAGGGAATCATGCCGGACGATGCCGCTGGTCAGCGGGTTTTCTCGGGGATGTAGTTCCCCCTGCCTTTGCATTTCGGCAATGCTCCATATTCATATCACTTTACCATCATCGGTTCTCAAGAGCTTGGTGTTAAGAGCCATCCAAATCTCTCCAGTACACGTAAGTACAGTATATTTTGGCAAGCACTGTGACCAAAGTAAACATCTTGTAAAGAGGAAATGCTACAATTTGGAAAATACTATACCATGACATGAATCATTGCCAGGTGTTGTTATGACGGCAGCACGTACGAAAAACAAAACCTGAAATTGAAATTTTGACAATAAATACACAAATCAGGTTGTTTAAACTACCTATTAAAATTTACATAAAATTCTCGGAGATGTATTATTACTGAATTGGAAAAAAATAATAATTTATTACTGCAGTTTAATTGTGTGTCTGTCTCATTGTTTTCACAGGACTCTAATTTCGCATACTCAGCCATTACATGCCAAAATGGACAAAACTGTGTAAAATTAAAATATAATTTAAAAAGTTTCCATTGTATTTTTCGAGCACATCATCATATTAAATCAGTGACAAAGGATATGTTTTTATAGGTTCCAGTATTTTCACACATATGGGTACTTATTTCCATTTTAATACGGGCCTTTAAAATCATCATGTCTTCATTAATGAAATGGTATAAGTTGTTGCTATGTGATATGAACCATAAGTAAAATTTTTAACAGCTGACTTATGGAGGGGAAAATGTAATTTATTTTGCTTCCAAAAACAAGGTTTTCATAGTTAAAAGTTATTATTCTGAGGTTTAGCAAGATTTTTGTTCAACACCTATTTATTTGACTGTGTCCTGTCTGTAACAAAAATGACACTCATAAAATAAAAATTGCACAATTAGTTATTAAAACTCCTTATCTATGTCATTTAAGTCACTGTATTTCTGTTTTTTAAGTGTTGTTTGTGCGTTGGAACGGCGTGCTGCGGAGCCACAATACCATAAATGTCAAAACAAGTCAGTTTACAGGCGAACCTCTCTGTATTGTATCGTTTGAGGTACTGTAAAAAATATACGGATGCCAGTCATTAAAACTTGTTTTTTTACACACTCCAGTAATCAGTAACTGGCAACAATAACTTATTTAATATAAAACTGTGGCGCAAAATTCTTTTCTATATGAACTGGCTGTCTTTGCAAATAATTCCACTTATTTTAACATATAAAAGTCAACAATCATTCACAAAATCAAGTCAAAAATGTTTCAAATCAAAATCCAAAAACAAAATACTAAGATAAGTAGTTAATAAACAGTAATAAAAAATCAAGATAAATCCAAACTGTAAGAGCACAAGCAAAATATGAAGGCAAGCGAGCAAGAGCACAATAGCATGGCAAATACATTGTGGTGATCGTGTGCAGTAACATTCGGCCACCTGAGGGGTGGAGGATGGGCGGAGAGGCAGAATCAATGGGTATTGGCTAGTACTGGCGGCCCGAGGGGGGTTGTTCCTATTTTTAGAAATGTGCTACATTCATTACAGCTTTCGCCAAAAGAAACTCAATGTTTAGCGGCAAAAATAGTGCAACAAACTGTCTTTTTGGCTAATTGACTTTGCACTCCGTCGCAGTACTGTATTTAAACATTTATGATGACAAGGGAGGATCAAGTACAGAAGTGTAGGGTATCTTTTTATTCTAAAGATGTCTAACTATGGACTTAAACTTTTCCATGCAAAAATCATGTTGATTTTACACCGTACCGCAACATTCAATGTTTTTAACATTTTGGGAGACAAGAAGAGGCTAAGAATACACCTCTTGGATATCATGATGTCCAGAAGACGTCTGCTAATTAAAATAGATCTATACTTAATTTAAAAACATATTTTCACACTGTAGATGATTGAAAACTGACTTCATGCACAAAATGGCAAATTTTAATGAACAGATGTTGGGGGTGGATCTAAATTGGTCCATAATTTCCAAAAATATATTTAGCGACTGACCTGCCTTAACCACCATATTTCTCAAAACAGTGAGAGGTCGTATTAGTAAGGTTCTACCATATTTCCATTTTGTTCACTGCGACAGTAATTTAAAACAAGAGTGTTATATTAAGTTAGTTATTGCTGTTTAACATTTTGTCCCGTCTGTATAATCATTGTCAATATGAAAATGTTATTAAATGTTGACTAGAATTTTAATTTAAACACTATGTAGATATTTTGAATAATTAGTAAACTATTAAAAACCAAAATACTACGAAAAGAATTACTTCATGATTCACAGGAAATATCTGCAGAAAATTACACTTTAACTGTCCTGTCATAAATACATCTCGTCCTTAACAAAATTTAGAAGTTCATTGTATAAACAAGAGAGTGAGTCAAGCTATTTAGACAGCTCTTTACTGAGGTTACCTCTTTATTGAGGTTAAACTATTGTTATTATAGTTTTAATGGTAAAACAACTTTTTAAAAACCATTTGTAAAATGCTTTTAATGTCTGTCCCACCAGTAACAACAGAATTGCTTTTACTTTGGGATAAGCCTATCCCTATGTAACTCCAGCCCCCTTTTTTTCACCATTGTTTACCAGAAAATATTAGAGAACAAATTCTACCAGTAACAATAGTCTCTTGCCTGGTTAAACGTTTGCACAGTGCTTCCTTTTTCCCTCCCGCCAACAAGCGAGCTCATGGCTAACAGGGATGGCAGTGTCAATCCCATGGTGTAACTGTTACAGGAATGAAACAGGAAGGTGGCTTACAAGATAGTACACTACCACCCACATGCCCAGACAAGCAGTCTACAGTTAAAGTTTTTGTTAAGTTCATATTTTTTATGGACAAATGACATTTTTAACAGCACAGCAAATACAGTAAAACAAATGATGGAAACTTAACAGTATTTATGAATATTTATGCCAAAGGTGTAACTTGGTATGAGGTTGATGGCCTTTTTATAATGATGTTAGCACAGTAGCTTGAAAGTTATAACTCTTAATATAGATATGTTAAATACAACCAGACACTATGCGAAAACAAATACTTGAGACAAAAGTGCTAGCAGCGAATTAGAAAAGTAGTTCTGAACATTATCATCTTTTTAGAAGAACATGTGATAAATAGGAAACTAAAAAGTTTTTTAATAAATGTTACACAGTAGCATACACTCATTTGCAAAAAAATTGATTACCAAGAATGAATCTCATTGAGTGCAACAAACGTTGCCACACAGTATCGTTTTAGCTTGACATTTCTCCCATTTGCATTTATTGCCGTTTGCTTGCACGTACGTGTCACTACAGGGCATACATGTCCACCATTTATAACTACAAGACATTGAATAAGGCCTTAGAAGCAGAGTGAGCCACAGAAACAAGTTCAGTGAACACACAGCATGCCATGATGGTGCATTCGATAAGTCTCTGCCCAGCTGGATTAGTTTGCGAGAAGCTGCATCATCAGCCTGAAAGAAACTGTATTGATGGACTCAAGAGACACATTGGATGTTTCGACACATTGCTTACCAATTGAACCATGCTGCCAACACTGAGTTGGTGTCGTGGAAAAAGGAGGGTACACACACACGTGCATGCACACGCATGTGCACACACACAGACAGAGAAGGCTCAGTTCAACCCTGGCAGACCACCAATAGGGAGGATTATTTCATTGTGAGGTAGGTTGTAAAAAAAACTTTGCAGGTGTCGTTTCGCACCATCCAAGGGCATATCACAGCAGCTGGGTATATACCTGTGTCCACCAGTACCATATCCACATGGCAAGCAGAGCAAGATGTCAGGTATCCTTTATGACAACTACCATTACGACCTAAGCATTGCCAAGCATGTGACCTTCTGCTGTGAACGGGCAGCACGGCAGCTTGTAGATTGGCAACGAGTGATGTTCTGTGACGAATGATGGTTTTTTTCTGGATACAGATGACCGCCAAATTCGAGTCTGGAGATGTCCTAGCCAGCACTATGATCCATGCTTCATTTTATGGTGGTACACCACCCTAACAAGTTGTCATGGTATGGGGTGCCATTTCTTATGATTCCCACACCCCACTGGTGGTGAATGAAGGAACCTTGATTGTGGAGTGATACAACCAGGAAATTCTGCAATCATGTGCACTCCCCTTTCTGGCGCAGCTTGATCACCCCATTTTCCAGCAAGATAATGCCCGGATTCACACAGCATGAGCATCTCTGGCCAGCCTTCATGATGTGAACATGCTTCCTTGGCCAGCCAGGTGCCCAGGCCTCTCACTCATCGAGAATGTGTGGGACCAGATTGGACAGCAACTTCAGCCAGCAGTATCTACAGTGGAGGATTTGGAGGGTCAGTTGTGCCAGCTGCGACAGTGTTTTCCTCCTCACCAGAACATCAAACATCTTTATGCCTCTATGCCCAACCGTAACGCCGCCTGTCTCCAAGCAATGGGTGGTCCAACATCATACTAAGTGTATCCTGCAAGTGTTGGTCCCCTGCAATGCATGCTTGTGGTAAAATATTTGAATGTATTCTGTATACATACTACCACGTCCTTGCCTGACACTTTCAGGGTCATCAACTATTTTTGCAAATGAATGTATTTAATATAATTAGGATCCTAAGGATTCCAAAAATTACCTTGGGGTACGTAAAGAACTATGGCTGTTAACTTGAACCTTACTCCAACACACTTTCAAATCTCCAACAGATGGTATATGCTGCCAGCTTCAGAGGGAACTCTTGCTTGCTGGTTAGTAAATACATTTGAAAATATGAAAACTGTCTCATCCCATATCTGCTGCACAGCCTCCCACAATACAGTACACTCCTGCTTAATCGTGCTTCGCTTAACCGGTTTTCGACTTATCCGTGCGGCTGTCATGCGATGCTGTAAAGTGTGTCTTTTAACAAGCAGCGGTAAGTTACGTCTATCGCTGTGCCGCGTGAGCTGATGTTTATCTCTTCAAACTGTCAGCCTGTCACAGAAACCTGCGCAAGACATCCAGTTCCGTCCATTGAAGCGCATCGCACTCCAACTCATCTCAGGCCGTGTCCGAAATGGCAGATTTTGTTGACAAAATGATCACGTGAGCTACCGTTGTTGGTAATTTGGTATTTCGTATTTTCTATCTAGCAGCGGATGCTAGCAAGCATACAAAATTAACTCATTCGTAAATGTTTTATAAAAAAAAATTAGTTGTGCATAAAATACACTACGCATGTTTTAAAAAAAGCAGGTAACTGTTGTGGTTTGTTTATATATATCCAACTAATTTTTTTGAAGTTGGTATCACATAACTTATTATTTTATTATTTATTAACATATGCGCAGCATTCCCGTGATGATTGTAGAAATATTTTTCACTGTTAATGTAAAAATCTCACCGCAAGTGTTAAACAAGTGACTGTCGACAACTTCCGAAATGACAAAGTACAAAATAACGAATTCGCCATTTCGGTTTTGGACACGGCCTCAGTTATCCTCCGCCACCGGGAAGAAACATGTCTTTCCAGTTTACTGATCACCAACTCAGGCCATTGTTCATTCCTTTTCGCGATGTAAAGAAAGGCATGGTTTAAATTTTCTTACTTTCTTTCATATCAAGTGTTTAAATGTTAACAAAAAAGCAAACATTTCAGAGATTTTAAACTTTTGTGTGTGTTTGTAAGTTGGTAAAATTTAGTAAGTTTTTGTGTTGCAAGGGGTTTTTTTAAAATGGGAATTGTACTGAATTGTTTAAATGCCAGGTTGCAACATTTAAAGTCCTGTTATAGTCTAGTCTTTATTGCATCGCATTCTAAACTGTCAACTAACTCTGCCATCTAAAGGACAGGTCTGAGTGATGTACGTTGAGCAAGTGAAACACACACAACTATGGACCGCTTATCTATTGCTCCCGGTCACCCGCCCAACGGACTCGCCCGGTGCCGGCAAAAGGCTGTGTATACTCGATCCACCGTGAATAAACTATACTCTGTGTAACACAAATATCAGTTAAGGTATCGTGCAATTTAAATCCTCCACATACAGTGCGTGATTTGTGTTTGCTTTGAAATGTATAATAAGTACTGTGTTTTATCACACTTTTCGGAGCCAATATCACTGTTCCATTAATAGTAAAAATGCATAAATTCGACTATCCGGGTTTTTAATAAAAATTCGCTTATTCGTGTTTTCTCTTGCCCCGATTAACACTGTTAATCTTAATCTGGAGTTTACTGTGCTTGGAGAATGGTCGAAGCAGAATCCACATCCCTTTCAACAGCATCTTAGATGTGTTTGATATGATTGAGGTTGTGTGACCTTGAAGGATAGGCACGCAACAATAAGTCCATGGAGTGTTCATCCAACCACTTGTTCATAATTTGGGAGCAGTGGGCCAGTGCACTGTCTTACTGTAGGTACAGGCCTCCTTCAGGGTGCTGTGGGTGCAGGAATGGATGCACATGATCTGCCAGCAGGTCCATAAGTTGTTCGCTGGTGGGATTTGATGGCACATGTACCAGGGAACCCATTTCCTCCCACGTAAACAATCCTCACATGAGACTACCACCACCACCACCACCACTGGCTTCCAACTGTACCCTGCTAACATGAGGGATAGATCGCTTCATGTGCTTGGTGACACATACTTACTCCGCCTTTGGCATGAACCAACATGTACTCAATGTGCACGTGTAAAGGCGACTTTTATCCATGCATCGAGGGTCCACTGGCTTGTGACATGTGGCGAGCAGAAGAAACCTACTGGGGCGGCTACTCCTGTACCCCACAAAAAAGGAGATAATTCTGGTTAGTATGGCTACTCACAGGTATTCATAATCCTGCATTGAATTGGTAACATACTGCACAGTGGTCACGCTATCCGCGGTTACCAACTGAACTCGCCAACTGAGATCCCCGCCATCTATACGTTGTACTCCATGGCAGCGATAGTTTTACCCAAATCCATTAACTTAAGGTACTCTCTTGACGTGGTGGCCCATGTAAATCCCAGTGCATGCATGACTTCAGAGATGAGGTGCCCCATACACGAGCCCAATAAAATGCAATGAAATCTTTCACCATTCTGTGCTATACTGTTATGCAGATGAACTTTACGTCATCCTCACTGTTCCGCTCAGGAGGCAGACCAATACTGCTCCTCTCCTGCACCAGCTCTGCACGAGGTACGTTAATGCACACATCTCCAGAGTCAAACCGAACAACCCAACTCGCTAAGAGTAAACTACGTTGTATGTGTTTATTGTGGTGAAGCATTCTGTCTCCCAGAAAGCAGAGTCTAAAGTAAATGTGGGAAAGTATTATCTCCCATTCAATTTGCTTCCCCTGAGTGCTATGCTTTTTAATTAAGAGTGGCCGACCACGTGGTTTACGTATATTTACGAACCATTGTCTAGTGAATAACTAAATTACTTTCATAATTTTATAGTGATTGTGTCATATTTGTTTTAGTTCTAAAGGGTGTATTTTCATTTTTCAGTCAGTAAAAGTCAATAAACTTCGCAGTTCTGGCAACAGCTATGCCAAGAGCCTTAAATTTAAATTTTCTCCTCACTTATTAAATTAATATTTAATTTAATAATATTGATTTAAAGGGTCCTGTGTATGTAAAGTGCTTTGTATGTTTTTACTTTAGTTTCCTGCGCGTTCTGCAAGCCGTCCCGACTTATCACGGGTAAACTCATTTCCCACTACACGCTTGGTACCAAGGACTGGAAACAACATTAAAGAACTTTGACGTGTCGAAAATAATAATTTAAATAAACAAGTGTTTTACTTTGTTTAATTGGTTTCACTTGTATACTGTTCAGTATGTATTTTTGTGGTTTTTCCCTCACAATACTCGATAACAGTAGCTACAATAGTAAGTTTATAATTTGCTGGAACATTGATCACTTTGCTCCTCCCGCATAAACACCCTTCTCTCCGTCAGACTCGTGGCCCTGGAGAGCCTATTACCTGTAATTTCCACATGCAGTTCAGCCCTTTGTTCCGTGTCAGCCCATGGCAGGCCTTGTGTGCCATATCCGCTGTTTTGTATGTGTGCTATCAATTTACAATATACACAGTTCACACGTACCTAGTCTTATTTTATTTTCTTAATGCTTAACGTAATTTCGGGATCTGGCCCACTCCAGAAACTACCCACGTGCTCAGCTTTTGAAGTATAAAAGTGTGCTAAGTGACTCTTGTATTAGCTTCTTTTGTTAACATGTGCTACAAAGGGAAATCACCACATGGCTATCGACCTACAACTGCCTTGAGATACCGTTCACATGTGCTCACCTGTGTATTAGATGAGCTGGCACACACTACATTCCTTCTTCATTATAGTAAAATGCTAAACTGCTACCTAAATAAACTTTTTCAGAGATTACAGAAACTGTTGTCAAATAATTTTACAATGGTGAGCACAAAGCAAACATTCTGAATTGAATTAACTGGCTGCAGATTTCCCAGTGACATCCAAGATTGTCGATGATTGTCTCACTTCTCCTACAGATGTGAAGAGCATCAGTTTACCTTCACTTGGTTTGATTTTATCATCCACTAAAAGTTTTTTTCCAAGTAGAGCAAGAACATCCATAAACATGGCAGGGGGCAGATCCAGAGAGAGAAGGATAGTGATGGGGTTGTCATAGGGGACATGATTCCTCTCAGCTACAAAACAAACATTTATATTCACTTCTGCAGCATCACAGACTGTCCCTTTTTCATGGGAAGTATCATTGTGTGGCAATTCTTGAACTATGTACACAAAACCGACATCAAAAACTAATGAACTACGAGAGTTATACAACATGTAACAATATCTACTGTTTTTTTAAAGTGCAAAGCATTATATAGTGTGCACACTATCTCTCTCTCTTTTCCTCTGTTTCTCTCACTCTCTCTAAAGCGAGAGAGAGAGCTATATAAAACGTAGCTTACGAGGATAAAGTCATTTTCAAAGTTACGTGTTGTCCTAGTACCACAACATAAATAAAACCATGTTTTGTGTTGTATGTGTAAATTACATATTGATTTATACAGTTTGATAATAAGAACTTAAGCAAGACCCAAGTCTATTTTGTTCTCCTGCATGCCCACGAGTACAAATGTTTTTATAATAATGGCCAATAAAATTCCTCTGAAGGGCACTAACTGTTCATCAACATGACGGAAGATGTGTTACGTAAACAGTATGGTAGGTATAAATAACTGTTTACAGGCTGGGTACCATGTATGGTCTGCTCGTGTACCTCTTCTGGAGAAATTATTTGCATTTTATGTGTTCATTTAATTGTAAAAGAACACAAGACACAAGTCTATGGAACATTGACCTTTTGTTGGCCATTTTATTTTCCTTGAAATTATGTAAGAGTCATACACTTGAAAAATGCTGCCAACTACTCACACTTGAGAAAATGCAAACAATAAAACCCCTACCTTTGGATAATAAACCTATTTATTTCAATCCAGTGTTACAAAACTCAATAAGGATACAATGATGTTCACTGCTTAACAACTATAAATTATATCTGTATTTTGGTACAAACTTAACTTATAAAATAAAAGCTTCTATGAATAACATATAAATTTTGCAGTGATAACTTTTTTCAGTAAAAAAAAAAGAAAAACAATTGTACCTTTTAAAAATGGAAATGTGACAAGAATTTTAAATCAACAATAGTTATAAAAACAACAAGCAGTATTTATTTTGTTTCATATATGTATAAATACTTGTATGTAAGGTATGAGGTAGTGAAAAATTAGACAATACAATTATGGAGGTGCATTAATTTTCAAAAATATCTCTTAAGCAAAGTACGTTCTATCACAAATATCTAATTACAGGGCAGACATGAATAAATGCAGCATACAACATGAAAACTGCACACAAATATACCCATGAAACACAAATTAACTTCAATGTTATCCAGAGTATAGACAGTTACTATTGACTAAGATGGTATTCAAAAAGTAGACATTACATGCATTTAAGGAAGTAGTTTGCTGTACATACAAAAATATCCCTCAAATGCATGCTTTGGTATTCAAAAGTTACAATTTCTAAATAGTCATAAATTTTAAAAATTAACAATAATAAAAAAAAAACTACAATTTTTTTAAATAAATAAATATAAAATTTAAGCAAAAATACTTGCACATAGTTCTGATCAATCTATATCTTCTTTCCCATTTTTATAATTGAAAACATTACAACACTTTAGTTTTTAAAAATATATGTATACATACATACTTTATATCACATTATTTTCTCAGGATATTTTGGTCACAAATTTACCCAAAACCAAAGAAAAAATCAAAATAATTTCAGTTGTTACAAATGCAATTTTAACAAAAATAAAAAAAGATTTCATATACGTATTAAACAACAAAAAAGTATCTATGTAAGTATACTTAACAGTATGTAATTTTTTTTTTTTACAGTGAACATGTAAAATCAATTTGGATAAAACTCACAACAAATTAACCATTGTCTTACACAAACATTTTTTCCCCACCAATGCATAATGTACAGATATTAGTAAATGTATTAATGAATAAATACTGATAAAAATATTGTCTCTTCATTCAAATGATCTTCTTATGTGTGATCTGAAAATAGTTTGCCGTATTGACGTTATACTTTCTCATAAAATTATAATGAATATTATTATTCTTATTGTTGAAATTAAAGCCCCTATTGATGAAATAATATTTCTTGATGTAAATATATCTGGATAGTCTGAATATCGTCGGGGTATTCCTGCTAGACCTAAGAAGTGTTGAGGAAAGAATGTTAAATTTACCGGAATAAATATTCCAATAAATTGAATTTTTAATCATAATGGATTTATTGTTATTCCAGTAAATAAAGGATATCATTGAATAAATCCTGCTATAATAGCAAATACAGCTCCTATAGATAATACATAGTGGAAGTGAGCTACTACATAATAAGTATCGTGTAGTGTAATACCAATTGATGAATTTGATAAAACAATTCCAGTTAAACTTCCTGGGTAAACAGAAATACAAATCCTATTGCTCATAAACAAGATGGTCTGAAAAAAATTAAAAAATAAATATATAGACACACACTAGCTTTACTAATTCCCCTCTAAATGTTTCAGTAGACTGTCAGGTGTACTGGCAAAACCCGATCTTGAACAACTTGTACTTCCAGCCAAAATCTCTGATACTCCAGGCCATTCCAGACTCTGCTTTAAACTAGTACACGACAGGACAGTAGAGAGCAGACACAGTGGTTCAAGTGTACAGAGAGCACCACTTATCCAGTATTTTCATATAGCAGGGTGTTAGTTCACACAAATAACTTCTGCACTTAGGTCAGCATAGTGCGACACCTCATATTACAATTGGTAATGATTACAAGATCGCTTTCTCAAGTTTTACGTTCCAAAACAACCCCCGAACCAAATTTGTGAAGCATTTATCATCCTGGTACAACACTGTTTTTAACATTTTCATTATGTTTATGTCACATTTGGCATGTTTATGCCACCAAAAACCTATGCAAATAATTTTATAGGTCTATGGAAATTTACTTTTTGTGAGAGTAATGTGGATAACTTCTGAAATTTCTCAGCTTTCTTTAAACATAAAAATTCAAACTCAGCTTGGGACAATTGCTGAACCAAAGTGACCCAAATCAACGGTGGATGGTTTACAACAAACAGTACACTCTTAATGAAATAAGCACAAATATTTGTACCTTACATATATCTATTCTTCCACGTCAACCAGATTGATCACAGTTAAACTGCTTTGAAGAATTTTTTTTACATAATGTTATCAACTTCTGCAAAGAATAAAAACTGAAGTATTTTGGCAAAACGAATAGCTGCTTAAAAATCACAATTTTTGAGTTAAATTTAAATTATTTTTAAAACAGCAGGTATAAGGTAAATAACTAATATTTTATCTAGCTTGTGATAACAAGGTTGATATATTTCAAGTAATTGCATAAAAAATTTCAAAAATATTTTACTTTCATAAAAATTTAATTATTCCAAAGAACCCTGGGCAAGTACTTAAAAAATTACTTCTGTTAAGATGTTTTTGGAAACACAGTTGCAGAGTATTTTTTTCAAATAATTCTACATTAATTTTGCACAACACATTTCAAACGCCAGTGGGTTTGATTCAGAATGAGACAAAAAATTTACTTTTAAAAAGACATAATAGATAATACTTTTGGGATACAGCAGCAGAACAGGCGACTGTGCTACAATCTGTTGGCCAGCCCACGTAGCATACTTCGGAAGTCATACCTCCATGAAATAACTCATTTTCCACACGAATGAATTCCCCAAGTTTTATATTTATCATGGTAATGTGTTCATAATACTACTCACTTTAAAAAATATACAAAGCCTGCAGAAAATATGGCTGTTATTTATCTAAAACAAAATTTGGAATGCCGCAGTACAATAAACTCGACAGAATGATGGATAACTTCACCAGAATTCTCTAATCAAAATGGCAATCTAGAAAAGTTTGTGATTGCATGTCTTGCAGGAGTAATCTGGTTCTTTGAATTTACATTCTGTGCTTCGTATCAGTTTTGCATTAAGAGAATTACAATTTTTTATCTTACAAGTTACAACTTTCAATGCAAATAGAGAAGGTTTACTAATCAAGTAAAATGTTGCATTCTGAACAAATTAGGAAAATTTTTAGACAATTATTATTTTTTGTATAAATCATGCCACATGCTGATATGTTGTAATATACATTGGAGAATGAATGAAAATGAAATTATTATTAGTTTTGGCTCTACTTTAAAGTTAACTTGAAGCTATGATGTAAAAGGAAAATAAGAAATTCAAAAAATTGTACTGAGGAACATTCTAGCAAAAATGTCTTTCCAGGATCGTTACTTTTTTTACGTTAACATAAAAACACTAAGGAAAATTCAAAGCAAAAATGTCTGTCTAAGATTGTTACTTTCTTTACATAACTTTAAAACTCACAAGACTTTACTATCCTTAAGGCTTGACACAACTATTAAAATGTCTAGAAACCATTTCCTAACATTAATATCAGTGAACTTGGACATAATCTCAAGGTTGGCAATATCCAACAAAATACATTTAAACAGCCTTTGCTTTTAAAACTGTTTTTCCTGGAGTACATAAAACTATTATAATAACGTAACTCCACGTAATACTCAAAAGCTCTCTCTCCAAGAGCACCCAGCTACCCGGGCCATACATATTAAAAATTTTTGTCTATCCCCCTCCACAATTTTAAATTTATCCAACCAGATACACAGTACATTCGAGGATTTCTGTCCATTTCCAAGAAATATCACTTTGACGGAGCTGTCTTTAAATGAAAGCAGAGCTCCACCTATGCTGCCGAGCAGTATGCTGAGAAATGACGTCATGTTCGGCCGTGTCGGACACCTGCGTTTCCACCTGCGCTGTGTTACGTCGTGTATCAATCGACTGAACGTCTCACCAGTATGCAGTTAAAAGTAAAGAAAAACTTATTCTTCAGCAATACCATATTTCCACGATTACAAGCCACACATTTTTTGCCAAAATTTTGGCTTAGAAAGAGGGTTGCGGCATGCATTGAAGGGAACTTTATTTTAATTGTTAATAAATGTAATAAAACAAAGTACTACAAAACTAAAAACTATAAGGAACTTGTTCTTTTATCAGAACATGAATATCTGACAAGTAAGTGCTAAATAAATCATAATATATTGTTTAATGCACATTCCTTAGAGGCATGATTTTGTGGTAAATTGAGATAAAACAAAATAACACCAAAATACAATTTGAAATGTTAAATAATACAAAATACAGACAAATACACTATATCTGAACTCTTCTCCTATGTTACATACACAAAATTACTTCAGGACTGTAAAATACATTAAGCATTTTTTTCTTGTGTAACGAGATGTAAACAATCATTCCAAAGATTATACAAGGTAAAACCTGCAGTTTGAAGTAAACTACAGCAGTTTGACAGCAAACCACCTCCAAGCATTAGTGCGCTTGGTCAGAAGAGAACACTCACTATTAGAATGTGTGCAGTAATCTATGGTCGCAAGTTTGTTTATATTGACAGTTGTGCGCAAAATTAAGTGTGATATCTAAATAAACAGACTGTTTTCATAAAATATCTAGTCTTATAAATTATGGAAGATGCTGCAGCCAATGTAAAAGACCATAAATCTCTAACATTGAAAATTTTTTATTTTAAAGGATTTTAACACTTATTGCCAAAAAAATTTAAATGTCAGATAAATTTTCCCCCCCAAAGTCTGATTTTCTGAAATAAGGGTGCATCCTGTAGTAAGAGGCAGGTTATAATCGTGGAAATACAGTAGTTGTAGATTTCTGCAGAAACAGGCGAACATTATCGCAGTTTGTAACACTGTGTAATTACTTGGTGCGGGCAGGAACATGGTGTTGTGTAGTAGTCTCGGGCAGGTTCGATGGGGCAGGGTGGAAATTTTTGGAAATGAGACGACCCATCTCAACAAGAATGTAGTTTTTTTAAAGAGACTAACAACCTCATTGCAGACAACGACCAAGACACCCCTAACTCTACTAAAAACTGCTCGAGAATTAGAATTATAAAATTAAATTACATTAAAAAAATTTGATAAATTTTGTTTATTTTAATGGACTGAAAAATGAATGTATTTTCATTTTATATAGACGTAACTCCTAACAGTAGACGAGAGGCAAGAAATAAATAGAAAATTTATTAATTGCAATATGGTAATGGAAAACCATCATTAGCTACCATCCTAGTGTGAGAAGTAGGCACAAGCTCTCTAGTTCAGCAGCTTGGTGCTTAGCCGTATTGGTAGCAGTGATGTGATGGTTGTGGAAACATGTTACTATGGTTACCATCATGGCAGCATCACAAAGTGAGGAGGGTGCAAAGCTCTCTCATAGGCAGAATACTGCACAAAACACTAAGAATTTTTTTTCCATGGGCTGAACAAGTGAGCATTGCTGGTTGGAAAGCAGCAGAGGAAACCACGAGGGTACAAAGAGTTGAAGGAAACTCACCCTTAGCCCTGGCCGTGTGTGGCAGACAGAGAGAGTGGGTGCTCTCAACTGTTGGCACAGCAGGGACCAGTGCTGGTGTTACATCCGCAGCAGGTTTAAGTATAAGGTGACTTGTCTGGGCAGGGTAGTGTACTGAGTGAGCGAGAAACTGGCTGGTTGATTCTACATCACCATGTCCTTTCTGGACATGAACAGCAAGGATGAGGTCTCTGCAAGAAAGCTTTCCTTTTACCTAGTGCATATCTTGGAGGGAGGAAAAACTACTATCTGATCCTGTTTGAAGATACCAGAAAAGGCATATTACAGTTTCTCAGCCAACTGTCCCATTCTGTAATGGCTTTCCTTTGTATTCTGTTTCTTACTTTCTGGTCATGGCAAAACCTATTATCTTACTTAATATGTACATCTTTACTCTTGTGTCTGTATGCAAGTCAAAGTTAATGATATTTACTATCAAAATTACTATGTAATTTTAAGAAATTTGGAGTGTTTACTACGGTGGCTGTATTTTACTGTGATTCTATGAAGTTTGGAGTTGGAAGTGCACAAGTTTATTTACATACATGAAACCAGTAAACGTTACATGTACATATAATAAATAACCTTGGATACAACCAATTTTGGAAAAATAAAACTGTGTGAAAGTATTAAAAGTCATGCTTAACATGTAATTAAAGGTGTATTTAACATACAATTCTCCTTTCATGAATGGTTACTCAGTCATTTATTGTGTTTGAGTTGATGTGTATAAATGTAATTTTATTGAAATTAAGTACTAATTCATGTCATTTTGAAAGCACTTTGCAGATAAAATTATTGGGAGAAAATTTGGTCCATGCCTGAACTTTATAGCGGTGTGTGTTCATGACGACAGAAAATGTTCACTCTGACAATGCATGGCCATAACCATTTAATCTGATAGCGAAAAATCAACTTTCAGGTACCTAGGCATAATGAAATACCTATACAGGCAATGTGTTTTATAAAAATAAACAGCCAATGTAAATAAACCAACAGTAAAAATATATTAGATAATTTGCAAATACATATTTATAAAAACTTTATAAACACATTTTTACTTGTGCATTTACTATTGAGTATTTTTAGTTTTGCAGGCAATCAATTGTAAACATTGTGTTTTAAAAGTAAAGCATATGGCAATATTTTTATACTTACATATGGCAGAAAGATACAAATTGACTGAAAATTGACATTAAGCAGGGCTTTCAAAAGTGTTGACTTTTCAGTGAACAGCCAATACTGACAAACACAATACTGGTATATATTCAACTACAACACCCAGGGAATGCTGTATGTCATACAACTGAGTTGCACCTGCTGTTCAATGGTCTAGAACTGAGCAACATAATTAATTACCCATGTCAATTTTACCATAGTTTACTTGCCTGAATATATACATATATATATGCACAAACATCAAATGGAAGTGTAAGACAATGTACACATATAAACATACTTTTCCAAAGCTTTTGTGGTGACTCAAAATAGTATTAGAAAGTTGAAAAATAGTAGCCACAAAGCTATGTTTTCACTTTTGAAAAACTACAAAATCACACAGACACTCCCAGGATTACAGAATGATACCTGTATAGCAAGTAATTAATTTGTCTTAGTTGAAAATTACCATAATACAGAAGCGAACCAACACATTACAAAATCACGAATACAAAACACACAACAATTTCTTCAGAATAAGAAGCTCTTAATGAAGCAGGTTCTTTCATAACTGTGCAAGGTGAGACACACATTAAAAATACTTTTAAATTTTACAAATTTCTCTTTGAAAACTGATAAAAAGTAGGTTTTTTTTTTGGGGATGACAACTGTTAATTATCACAAGCATTATTTCTGAAAATCTGAGAAAATGTTTTCCCTTTCCTTTTTCTCCACCATGCTCACATACGTCATGGAAGCAAATGTGCACACATGCATGTGCAATGCATGCACATATGCACACATATGTACACACAAGAACCCTATTTTGACATACCTTAAAAAAAAAAAAAAAAAAAAAAAACACACACACACACTGCGAAAATTGTGCATGTCTATATTATATATATATACACACACATGCACGCATGCACATGCACACACATAAGATATGAAGATGTGATCGTGCCAGGGGAAGATGGCAACAGTTACACAAAGGGTTCTCTTCATATTGACATGTATATCTGGAGATAAGATTGTAAACTCAATCAGGAAAATGTTATAAAAGGGAACAATATAACATGATCCTATTATATTCCACTACTGTTGTTTCATGCTTATCTGCATTTGGTCCCTTGAATAAAGTTTTTTTCATTTTGACATGAGAAGGAACAAACTATTTTAAGAATATTACTAAGTAATCGTTATCAAGAACACTAACAGAGGCATAAAACTTTGCACATGAATTTTCTAATTTATTTTTATAAGTATTTACACAATTAAATATAGATGTTAACGTAACTCAAGGAGTGCCTGTGGAGATATAATTGATTTTTATTAGGGATGGGTCGGTTCGGTTCTAATTTACACCGGTTCTTGAAGTTTGACTCGGAACCGGTTTTAGGTTAACGACTACTTGGTTCTCGTTTCTACACAGCAATACATTTGGTAATATTTTTAGATAATGATATACTTAGTACGAAACATTATAAATTAATCTAGTCATGGTAAAACTCTGTCATTACAAAAATAACTGTAACAAGAAATTAATCAAAACAAACAAAAATTTGCATTGCGGCCAAAACAATATTGGCAAATTTACCTGTAACAGGCATTTTTTCTTGGCCGCAATATTTCCTAACAGCAAATTACTATTGATGTTGAAAGCAAATAAATATTAATTTGGTAGCAATGATCGCAAAAGTAGTTTTTAAGGACAAGCGTTTAATCAAATACAGTATTTGGTTTAATATATTCTATCAGTTAAATGAGACAAAACGTTAACAGTCTCGTGGTGGCAATGTATATCATAGATACATATATACCGAGAAGATACTACACTCAGTATAGAGTGGAACAAAATGGCTGATGTTTATGTACAGATTTTTAGCTTCGAATCGTTCTAATTGTTCTATGTATACGTCTTCTAAATACAGTAAGGTTTAGTGCGTGACAGAGATATTTTAAAGTTATTCGGTCTGAAATTATTAAAATGTTATCCAAATACTAGAACCAAATACTGGAACCGATATTTAAATGTAGAATCGGTACCAAAACCGGAACCAAAATTTTTTGTTATTCGACCCATCCCTAATTTTCATTAAAACTATTTATTCAAATAATTAAATACCCTGTAATAGTAAATACTAACTGCTTTAGTCCTACCCAGTAGGCTTACAAAACTTAATACAAAAATTAAGTCATAAGTTAATTTAAAGTGTGTTTCATTTATGAAGGCCGTTTCTTGAAGAGACAGAACCACCAACTGTGTAATGGTGTCGCAGCAATTTACTCAATTTCCAGTGCCTGCGTTCAGCTGGTTCATAACATGTTTGTGTATATGTTGATGTTGGCAACACCCATCGAAAGATGACGACAGTGTTGAGTTTCAAGTAACATAATCGGTTTTTAAAATATTTTGGCATTGCTACTTTGTGCTTTCAACAGTTTGAACTCTCACGAATTTTTAATGAGGCAGGTCTTGCTCACCTCACACGCTGTGAGCAAGGCAAGGCTCCAGCAGACTCCGCGCATGACGGATGCCACGTTAATTACTCCGTTTTCACGAGAGAATATATCCATTTTGAGTTTTTATTTCTTCAGACCTTGTTTTTTACAGCAACTTAGTGCAACAAATTGCTGTGCTGTTTTTGGTTCGTTATTAATATTGGGACAGGTACATAATTAAGAGAAACGGGGAAATAATTCATAAAAACTAAGAAATGCAAGAGGTGTAAAATAGTGAAAAAAGAAATAAAAAGGGAAATTAGAATGGTGCAATATGGAATCTAGCAAAATGATAGCAAACACTTTAGAAAGTGAAAACGAGGGGGGAGGGGGAGATTAATGGGACACACTAAAAATAAATAATAATACTTAAAACTCTTCAATGATCACTTAATCCAGCAACTTACACTCAATTAGCTAATCAACTACCGCAACTACAATTAGTTCCACGAGAACCTACAAACGTGTAGTTACTGCAAAAGGTAGAAAACTCTCAAATACAGAACCTTCAGACATTTCAACAACCTTGCGATTTGAGCATGAATGAATGTCTAAAATGACATCAGGCAACCCTGGAAGAAAAACAGGGGTGGAGGGTAGGGATCCTGAAATGCCCTCAACTAAAAAACTTGCATCTGACACACACTGCTGTCGCTCAGATCAGCTATCACACTCCCTTCATAGGGATAGGTGAAAATAAATATTGGGAACTTGGGGACAGGTGTCACGGACATAGATGGCAACAAATAGTTTAAGGGAGAAAAACTAATTAATTATGATTAAGTTCAAATAAGATTCTAGCTCATTTTAAAATGTCGCAGCACCAATAAATAAAATAGGAAAACACTATACTCAACTTTAAATTTTACCTGTTAAAAGGGGAAATTCTAAAACTACAAATGACAGAATGTAATTTTTAATTAATCAATTTTAACAACACAAATTCTGTCTTTTCAGCTGTTTACAAAATTTCCACAAAATAGTTTCAAAAAGATTTTCACAATAAAATTAATAAATGAGGGTAAAATGTCTTTATAAACAAATTTAGTTTCTATTCTCTTACAAAAATAAAAATACAAACAATTTAAAGTTTGTTTTCAGCATCTAGAACAACTTTAAAACAGCTAAGGCTAGTTTTTTAGAAAACATCAGAATGAACTTATGCATTTAAATAAATTATTTTCAATTTTAAATACAATTTCTACACTTTCAAATCAAGTTTGGTAAACAGAATAGGCTCGATCTCAAATTTTCACAAATAAACATCTCTATCTACAGGGACACATCTTATGGTCCTGATAGTTTTTAGCAACTGATCACAACTGATTTCTACACCATAAAGGTATTATCAGCTCACAAATTCATCTATGGGAGGATGACATCTGTCATACAAAAATACAAAGTCTCAACAGTTTTACTTACGTTATTGACAATAAAAACCCTGACCTACCAACCCAACAGAGCTAAACTTACCTCGGCCTCAACTAAAGGTGTTACATTAAAAAAAAATCTATATATAAAAAAACACACCACCACCAGTTTCTCCTCACCGAAGTTACAAATTCCCAAGAGACTTCTAAACTTTTAACACTTAAAACAAGCAATCATAATAAAAACTTTAACTTCATGCAGCCAACTGAAACACAGAATACTTAGCTTTTTAGGCCTACATGGTGTATGGCTACCCCCGGCTCCTCCAGCCTGCCTTTGAAGTTCCTCGTCGACTGACCCACTGACCGACTCTCGATTCAGACTTACTTTCAGACTCCTTGCACCATACTGACTCCCCTGCCCTGTCTCTAAACTAATCTTTAAAAACACGTCACCTCTCCACAGCTGCTTCCCTCAACCATGCCCAACATTTGGCCTCATGAGGCGTCATCCGGCCTTCAGCCTATCCGAGCTCACTGCGCACAAGTGCGGCTGCTCACAAACATGGGCGTAGCACGAAGTTAGCCCTCTTTACCCCTGAGGGTCCTACACCTGGGTCTGCTAAGCGCAGCACAAAACCTCTTCTCTTCCCCTTGCTAGACCGCAATTGCACAGCTGTTGACTTGAAAATGTCCCCATCAGTGACAGCTCCGAGAACTTTGGGCACAGCGTAGTGCAAAACATTTCCTGAAAAGGATGACAGCACTTTACCGACGCAGCGGTGAAAACAAGATCTCAGCCCGATACAATCTGCAAACAATTCTTGCAGCAGCTCTCTGGAACTATCTACTGCCAGTCTAAGGAATATTCCCAGGAAGACCAAGTAAACAACCTAACAATCTTGTAACCAAAGCCTTTTTAAAATAATTTAAACCCAACCTGAACAAAATAAACTTGTAAGACCTGAACCCTTCACAAAATGTAAAAAGAATTATAAATGACTTCCAATAAAAAGTTGAGGCCTCTGTATAGAAAATAAAATAATTAACAGTTAAAATTTTAAACAGGCACTACAAGTTAAAATTTAAACAAAAACCTGACTACTATGTCGAGGTCAAAAGAACCCAAATACACGAACCTTAAAACACATGTGAAAACGACTTTCCAAATTTATAACCAAAATTCGAATTAATAATACAATTATTAAATCAATACCAGAACACTACAAAAGAAAGACTTGAATCCATTACAACAAGGAGGAAATCAACCTAACCAGATCTACAAAATTTAAGAATCCTAAAATCCAATAAAAAATACTAAAATAAACTAATGCCTCCTAATGAAAATTAAACTCTATAAATCACTTCGTAATTTTATTTCATTATCATTTTCTCATGATGACAGTTGAACATCTAGCAACGTGTTGTGTTTCTTTCCCTTGTGTGTAGCGCGTATATTAGTGATGTGATAAAGTTTCCTGTATGAATGGTCTACATTACGAACACACACACACACATTTTTACACGTGAAAAAGTTTTCTTTGTTACTGAAGTGCTAGTTTAAGCACGTAACATGTTAGGCGTGTTTTTGACCAACATCACATTTTAAATAGCTTAATTATTAGGAATTTGAATTTCAGCAGTGATAGGTAATGAAGTATCTTCATACATAGTTTAATTATTTCTGATTATATTCATTATGTGTATTTACATGAAGCCAAAGTCATTCTGTAAACTGAACCAATTTTGTGCCTAATTTAATCTATTTACAAACACTTACGTCAGGAATTTTTTAGAATATTTTGAGTACAATTACAAAGTACTATTTCTGTGGCATAATCACATGGCAATGTGTTTGTGTTAGGGTATCTGAGATTTGTAACTTTCGGTGAGTGCAATATTATAGATTTTTCTTTGGTGCCACGTGGCGCGGGAACAGTTTTTTTTAATCCATGACTGTATTTCGAGTCGTTATCTGTAGTGCGTTTGCCATTTGTGAAGTTGTAACCAGGTTTCGCCAGTTTGAGATAAGTTTTGTTTCTTTCAACCTAGTTTGCCAATTCATTGTAGTAAACAGTGTTTGTTCTAAAACCTTCTCTGCGACGCACTAGGGTTCGGCCAATGAGAAGAGGTTTTGAAAAGGACTACCATATATGGAAGTAAGGAGTAGAGATTTGAGCCCCGGGAATTCCTATTTTTAGATTTTTTTCTACGAGAGGGGATAGCGACACATGCCGATCATAGCAGCAAGGGCTTCTGTCCAGTAACAAATGCAGATCAACCATGATATAAGGCAGAAGTATCTTGCGATCATCTCGCGTTACGAGTGCGAGAATTAACTAATTACTACTACGGCACTGTTCAATGTTCATCTACTGAGTCAACTTGTTTGTGTTCGTGTTGTAAACCAGTGATTGGGTTCTGAAAGTTAAAACTTTCGGAACTAGATTTTCATTTCTTGTTATTTAAAATTGGCACCCTTGAGTCTCATGCTTGTTTACAGACTGAGTGAACTGACGGTAACAGCAGTGGGGCTATTATTTTGCATTTGCCAATGCTTCAAGCCTGTAGCACAAATAAGTTATCTACGCTTTGTACTAGTAGTTATGCTGTACTTTCCTGTGTACAAAACTGTTTCAAAAAATGCAAAGCTAGTGCAGATGTCATTCTAGAGTTATTATTTCATTTGTAATGATTATGTCAGCTAGCTATGAATTTTTGGCACTAACTTATTTTCATGTGTCGCAGCGAATAAGGCAGGTAAGGTTCCAAATATCTGCTTCCTCCAGGATACAAAAACATGGTGATTCATACAGGAATAAAATCGTAACATTAAAATTTAACAAAATAATGAGAAAACAGCACTATTTAATTGGTAAAACTAAGTTAAAAGAACTGGCAATTATGTAAGATAAAATTTGCAGTTAATAGGAAAGCATACCACAAATGAAAAAAATAAGTATGAAATAAATAAAGATAATGAATAAACCCACCTGCAACCCAGTTTCCAGCATGCTTCCATGTCTACATGTTTATCAGCAAAAGAAAAATATATAAATATTACATTTTTTATGTGTGCAAATTCATAAAATACATTATTAAATTTAATACAGACTTAGGTAATACATTCTTACTTTTATTGTAATCGGTCCATGAAAAATTAATTAATTAATGTTATAAGACAGAAAAATATTAAAGATACCTAAACTGTATACCTTGCAACAAATATGCATGTAGCAAATTATAATTATTAAAAAATTTCGACAAATTATTTAGCACCTGCATGAAAAACTGCACCAAGATACATTTTATTTTCAAACATTTAAATTTATTATAAAATTTTAAAAATAGTTTTTGCAAATGCACATTTTGGATTTTGCAGTTTCTGTTGCGTCGAAAAATTTCATTCATTTTGTGAAGTAATGTTGGCTGTACGTATAACATTGCTGTCCCGTGTAATGCCAACAGCTGACATAACAAACAGCATGGCTTCCACATGTCAGAACAGCTGAGGCGAAGCGATACATTAGCAAAATAAAAACACTGGCACTTCTTTTTTAGAACTTTCAAAAAACCAGTCTTCGTAAATGAAACAAGCAGATTTCATACAAACAAACCACTGACACTAAATTAATGTTTGTGATGTTAAAATTCTGTGGAAACTTTCCAAACACCATGAAATAAATTCACGAAAAAAAAAAACCCCCGAGGAAAAAAAAATCTAAGCAATTCTACAATTATGCATATTAAAAATAACATAAGTAGAAAAACTCTGGCATGAAAAAAACACTTAAAAAATTACTGACTGACAAACTGATAAAACATTGGTAAGTGATTCTGTTTAGTTGTCCTAAAATTTGCAAATTTCAACAACATTAACTTAACATACAAACACACTGCATTCTGCCACAAAACAACTGCCAATTACTTTTCAACGATAATAAAATGAAAATTATAAAAATATAAAGACTGGTGAGGTGAGCAATAACTTGAACTAATTACTGAAATAAAGAAACTTCCATTACAAATGTAAGGTAGGTAACAGAGCAAGTCATTAAACAATGACACCATAAACCAATAATACAAAATATATGTATATATAAAATTTTGGAACATGTCACAAACATAGTTAATTCACAATTTCGGGTGAGCATTCTCAAAAATTACTCTAACAAAAATTATCTTGGCTCTCACTTGTCCCAGCATGCGCACATTCCAAATTTCCCACTTGCAGCCAATAAATGTTACGTTTAAGGATGCCAATATTTTTTTAATATTTATAAATATGTAATACATAGTATTTGTAATATAATATTGTATTTATAAACAGCTTGTTAAACATGAATATCAAAAACATTTATTTAGACATTTACCAGTATTCCATATCATCTACTTTATATAAATTATTTTATTTTCTTATAAAAAGAAACACAACAATATATAATATTAAAATATCATGCTAATCTACTAGTATTGCACTACCTCAGCACCCATCTCAATATTAACATTATCACATCATTAAGTGGCCAATTACATAATATTAAGTGTATCAACCAAAACATATCCTCCTCACATTCAATATATAATTGCACTGAAAACTGTAATCACATGGCATGCGGCAAGTGAACAAACTTAACACACGTACACAAGTCCTAGCTAGTTTCAAGTTAGTTCACAGAACTGTATGAAAGATTTAGCTCTGATGAAAAACCATAACTTTGTGAAAGCACTGCACAGAAACCAACTGATTTTCAGTAACTGGGCATTCTTTAATATATTGTAATGGAAGATTACATCCAAGACATAATAAAGACTACTAGCTTCAACAAATTAACAACAAAAATTTTTATTTACATGTAGCAACAAAAGAACAGCTGACTGAACTTACGGACGCGACAACAAAATAAGCCAACTGCATCAGGTACACACTGAAAAGTGAATAACAATTATGTAAATATTAAAAAGGAGAAAAAAAAGTTAACTGTACAGACATTATGACCAACCACAATTGTAATTGGCAAATCCAAAAGAAAAATAATCACTTTAAAACCATTTTACAAAAGAATAACTGCAACTAAACACACTTTACAAATATTTGGTATTAAAGGAGTTTGGTAATAAGGAGCCTTTTTTTTTTTTTACAGAGTTGTATGACTTCTAAGATAAACAGCGACATAGACCGAGAACTGCATTATTAATAATATTGTGCCAACTATCTCTAGAAACATTTGTAATGAAAAATTGTGCGCACATTAGAACAATTCAACAATAGTGCAAAATGCTACATAGGCAAAGCTAAACACATTTGTTTCTGAGACCAGTGACTAATGGATATTTTCCTCAAACTATTTCTGACAGAAGATGAAAAGCCAGTAAATAATCAATCTGGCAATCAGGGCCACATTTACTAGTCAATGTTGAAGTTTCCATAACTTATCTGCTACCGCTAATCATATCTTAAAATGTCAATTATATTCTCTACATACTTTTCCTGGTTTCTGTGACAGAATTCTTGACTTCTAAAATACTGTCTCACAAAGAAATTTTTACGTGTTGTCGGTTCTTCGAGTTGCACACATTGCACAAGTTCCTATGGTCTATGGTTACATCAGCTTGAAGATTTTAAAGCTACCATAGACAACAATTTCCTCAGATCAACCCTTTTACTTTGCTTTTGGTTGTTGGTGTAAATAAAACAAAAATATTCTCGTACTACATTCTAAATATTTTGATGAAATATGAGACACTGATGGAAATAATTACCACAAATTATATTCTTATTAAAATCCAAATTATTTAAAAGGAAAAAAATAAAATTTAACACATGCCTACTTTCTTATATTAAAAAAACCCCACACACTTAACGGACTGTTATTTCTCCATATTTGAGTAGCAGACAACTGCTACTAACTCCATAAAATTGTTTAAAAAGTGAACAGTTTCTAGGCACATAATTATAATCTAGTCATTTTAAGAAATCTACTGTCCTACCAAGATCTGACCATACGAATTACAGTATAATGTTCATTCTTGGTATGAGGTCAACACTTTAAACCAAAGGCCTAGTAAGTTACCCCTTGATAAAAAACATTTCTCTCAAATAAAATTTTAATTTCAATGAAAAATTAATTTGTTCCTTGCCTGTCACTGCAAAGCTATAATGGTTGTCGAGTTGAGAGATTTGGGTGGCTCTTAACGAGGTCTAGAGCAGATAAAGTTCTAATGGTGTTTTCAGACATCATCTTCGTAATGACTTTACTAGTATTTGAGATATATATATATATATATATATATATATATAATATATATATATATATATATATATATATTATATATATATATATATATATATTATATATATATATTATAACTTCACCATACTCTCATCAAACGTAAAAATAAATAAATAAAAAAACCCATTAAATTGGCATCTCACATTATTTCAACATCTCATTTCACAAGCCTGATGAAAGAAGTATGGCGAAGGTGAAGGAGTGGCTGGCAATAGGAGAAGAGAAAGACTATCCAGCCATGGGCTGGTAATGGTAATCAATAATAAGCCAACTTAATTAGTATCCCACGCAGTAGTTAGATTTAAGTAACATTTAGAAGTAAACTTGAACTGTAAGTTGCAGGTCCAATGTGGCTCAACACATACATGTATATCACATTATAGGCTGTTCATGGTAAAGTGAGCTTTTTTTGAAGCCCTAGTTTCATTTTTCCTATCAGCCATTTTTGTATCCTTCCATCACTTTTTAAAATAAATATTGCCATGTAAGTAATAAACACAGTGTACGTGTTTCAACAGACTCTACTATAGTTAATGTCTAAAGCTACAATAAAATATTCTTATTGACTATTATTTCAAATGAGAGGGCTTCCAAAAGTACTCACTTTACCATGAATAGCCTGCTGTAAATTCATACCACGACATATAAGTTCAGGCAGAGGCCAGCATAATGAAACTTGTATCACATAGAGCTTCATATGTTACACCTAAGGGTTGAAACCCCACTATGAAATACCTGTTAAGATTGAAGGGTGCTATTGGGAATTTTCAAGTTCTGTACTTCTGGGTGATAGTATGGTATCGAATGGCCCACAATAATTATAAATATGCACTTTGCAAATTTTAGACAAGTAACCAGGAATCATTTTTTTTAAACCTCAAAAATAAAATTAAAGGCTTTGGGAGCTATCAAAATATCTTGCACAAATACAACAATTATAGTACAAAAATCTCATAGTTAAGTTTGTGAAAAGATATGTAGAGGTATAAAAAAAAGCTTTTATACTTAAAACAAATTCTGTCACCATTTAAAAAACCAATGAGCAGTAGGATGATAAGTTATTTTTACCTATAATGCTGCATCATATTACATATCCCAGGTGTGTGTAACATATAGTCAACAATACGATGAAACAAAAATTAAATATATGTATATAAAATCACTTGAATGTTTTATAATGATCATGCAAGCCAAACTGGACATCTACAACAATTTTTTTGTACTGCAGCTGTTCCTTTGGGAATTTTGGGCAGAAATTGGCTGGAGATGCCGTTGGGCATCATGCGAGTCTTAGCAGATGCGTTTTGCAGATATGGTTGGTCACCACCAGCTACTCTAGGTGGCACCTGTGGAGTCATTCACCAATGAAAGATGTCAACTCTCTCTGCAAGTTAAGCTCTGGCCAAATTTGACCTTAAAATTCATATAAAACTTCACAATATGGTAAGTGGCTTAAATTTTCACCACTGTTTTTGTTTTATGTTCAGGTGCAAGATTTTAACCACAGTAATGTCACAAAGTGTGGCTTCCAAAGTCTGTAAGGCAGTAATCAATTTTTTTTTTCACATGTATAAAAAATTTGCACTCAAGTAATATTTACAAAAATACAGTAACATTGGGTGTAAGACGTTGCCAAAAGCCCTCAAATTGAGTTGTCAAGATTAGAACTACCTCAGAACCTCCTAGAATCAGCTAGTATTAAATCTTATTTGGAAAACAAATCTCCTAGCCAACAGAGGATAGCTGTGTTTCAGCAAGTTTTATACCTGTGGGTAGTGGGAATGGCATTATTCATGGAGTGGACCCCCAAACAGAAAGTTACGAGGTATTTTGATACAACCCCCGGGACTCTTTATGTGCAGCACAGCTGGATCATTGCTTCAGGTTTTTAAATTGCAAATCTCAGCCGACCGCTACACCTCACCAACAACCATAGCATTGCAAACAGTATCAACTCTTAAATTCATTACTATTACTGTTAATAGTGAAAGAATTCTTAACTAACAGACATGTCGACAGTGAGTTGTGTGGCCCCAGGTTTCAAAGAAAAAGTTATTTTTATCTGCAATAGTGAAATGAGTGATCTCTCAGCTTCTATGGAGAAACATTATCCACACTGGTCCCTATGATAGCTTCACCTATGATATGCTGTACATTTTAACCATATACGACATCATTAATTTTAGATTTCAAAACATTTCAACAGTAACGAGTTTAAGACACGTGCAAGAGCAATATTCTAATATCTTAATTTATTATAAACCCTGATAATGCACTCAAAATATTTCAACTATGCTATTATAAATATGTATATAGTGTAATACATAAATAATTTGCCAAACCTTTAAAAACAATACATATTAAAAATTATGAAATCAAAATTCGTTATAACATAACATGTTAACAACACAATAAACCAAATTAAAACCTCTAACCACGTAATATATCAACTGCTATACTTTTAAGTAAGTAGAACACTAAGCACCAAACTATGCATTAATATGACAGCATATATTACATTTAATATAAAAATAAATTAGAGCTAAAGTGAAAATAAATGCTGATAAAATTAATTAATACACCCTTATCTTATTTACATCAATAAAACCAATTTCAATATTAAGTTGTACTAACAATAACATTTTTTTAAACATACTAACACACTACAAATAATTTTATAAACTCTAACTGTACTTTTTTAAAACACACTATGGAAGTTGTACAGATTTACTTCACACTAGGCCAAATGACACTGACTTTGAAACACTTTACATAACACATAAGTTTGGCAGATAAAAACAGAGGTTTACAACTGGCGAATTCTACATAAAAGCTAGAATTCACAGCCCATTCTTTCTTAGTGTGTAATATGGTACCTACATGCCTATAGATACATCCTGCCTAGTCTAAAAGCTGCTCGGCGTGCTTCCAATTAACGTGTTGTTTCAGATGGCGTGGTCATAAAAATGTTCTCAAACAAATTGAACACTGAAAATTACTAAGGTTGTGATAGAGGTAGTGATTCTTATTTTTATTAACAATTTTAAAACAAATTTTACAAAGTCGAGATGTTCCACCATAAATTTTCACAGACAGCACAATTTTTGCTCATTAGTCAACAATTTTCTTGGCCTGGAATAAAACAAAATGTAATAGAAAATGCAAGGTCACTACCTCTACACTACAAAGTAACATAATTTTTTGCCGACTGGTATGGTGTACATATCTGCAAAAATGATTTCTCAAAATTAATATAAATAATAATGAAAACACTTTCCTTCTGTACATTCATGACAGCATACAAGCATCAGAAATCTGATATGGAAAAATTCCACACTGTTCACAAACAAATTAATGAAAAACACTATGTAGGACTAGACAAGTAACAGCAAAATGAACAGAACAATATTTGAAAATGAAAAAAATTGCAAAAGATTTTCACGGCAACAAGAAAGATGAAATACTAAATTATTGTACTTCTCACAGATTTAACAAAACGTTTCATAACAACATTTATTTGGAAGTGCTGCGCAAAACATTTGAAACCATATTCTATACAAATACTGATCTGTAATACCGGCATACAAAATACATTTTGTGTAGAAAACTAATCAGCACTGTTTCAGCTCTCATAGTATCGCCATAAATGATGTGGAGTTGATAAGGTACAACCTGATAAGCATTATATAAAAACAATTACATCATCACCACAAGAAAAACCATTCTTATCACAGTTATAACCACTATTATAACTTATTAATAAACTCTTATATTTAAAATGTAGAACTTTACCTTATAAAAATTTACACTAATAAATTATTACCTTGCATGCATTTTTATATATTCAACTTGTACCCCATTAAAATACTACAATATATTACTAAGAAGTGAACATAAGTTGGTAAAAAAACTAGATTTTTCATATCAATGTAACACATTCTTTAAAAATTGTATTGGTGAATTTAACAACTTTTCCACCTTCAACATAAGGTTAGACATTAGAAATGGTTATATCCAAAATTACAACAGATAGGTTAACTGTTTAAAGCTGCTTTTCTGCCATACTTTGCAAATATAATTTAAAAATATTACAAATGGAATATGCATGTCCGTTAATGGCACCATAATAATACATGTATTAATTGCTGCCAAAAATGCACTGCTCAAGAAACTTTAGTGATTATGTTACAAACACATGTGCCTATCTACCTTCACAACCCCAAATAATCAAACTACTATCATTCACTCACATCCAAGAAATTTATACATAAACCTTATAAATACAACAAACTATAAAAGTTCTATTAAGTGTTTCATACAAGGCGATAAATGCCTTCAATTTTCATTCAACGTTAGATTTAATTTTCTCGGCCTGCGAGTTATATACAAGTATACAAGAAACAATAAAATAACTTCTGTTTAAGTTTTAAAATGTACCACTTTGGTAAGACTAACTTCTTATTAACACTTTATGTCTATATATAAATTTTTGGTACCAATAAACAAAAAAAAATGCTTCAAACATATGATAATTTAAAACTTTTTAAAGATTTCAACAATTTTGTGATTTTGAAAATTTAACAATATTAAATATTTACTTAAAAACAACACATGTAAAAATCTCCAATATGAGAAAAGAAACAATCCAAAAGTACAAGCCTAATTAAATTAGCTAGATTTGTCAACTTGTATGATATGCAACATCTAGCCGATTGCATTATATTGTCTCTTTTTTTTTTTTTTTCAATTGTTCAGCAATAAGGCATCAACTAGACATGAGCATGAAGTAACTTTGATTTATCTAGTCTTTGTGTTAAGCTCATGGTACAATTTCTGTATTCAAATCATTAACAATCCCGATTAAATAAAAATAACAAATGAGCACGCAGTTGATTTGGTTGGCCTGTAAAGATAAATTTTCTTAGCTGACGAGACAGTCTAACTGTAATTGTTGTACAAATTGGAGTAATACATAACCCTCGACATCATCAAGGACCACATGTAGTGGTTTAAATATTGCGCTGACGATCATGAAGTCTTTTCGTTGTTATTCAGGGAAACAGCTTTGAGGTCCAAGGACTCTGAGTCAAACTTTCTGGTGTAAGGGTTGAAAAGTGGGTGTTTGAAACGACAGTGGGTGCGAAGGTTGTCGCTGCGAGTGTACGTGGCACGACAGAGTGGACACTCAAAACGCCCAGGGAAGTGAACATGATAGTGGTTGCGAATGTGCGTTACAACTTTGCCGCAAAGCTTGCATCGATGCAAATTGGAGAACCCAGGCAGCTTGTCAAATGTTAGCCTCATGTGCCATGCTTTTGAGCCTGCAAAAAGGAAAGAAAAATAGGTGTGAAACTCAAAATACACTTAAAAAGTTGAAAATAAAACATATTTCCTGCATGAATGTAAGGGGAATCTATATTTTTAATTAAATAATATTAATTTATTTTGTAACAACTATCATAAAAAAAAAATGAAAGAGAGTGAAAGGGATTTTAACATAAACCTTCCATTATGTTTCAACCACATTTTAATAACACTAATCATGCATTCTTTCTGTGCTCAAACTAGTAAGAGAATTAAAAAAAAATTCAACATACAAAATATTTCCACAAAAAATAAACATTTACATGAAAAACACAAAAAATATTAAAATCTAAAACAGCTTATTAAACATGTCAGTTTCTAAAATACTAGACTAAAATAAAAAAAATTAAGCATTACATACAGTGAAGATTAAGGGGTGTAGGGAAAATGTCTGTTTCAAAGAACTGCCTAAATCCAAGCAAACTCTTATATGCAAGGCTAACATGATGCTTTAAAAATAAAACAAAAAAAAATTAAGTTTTCAGGATATCACAAAACACGAAGCAGATATGTATCTCCAGCCCAGCTATAATAATGGAACTTTATTTTCAGACTTTTGTAAAGAGATAAAATTAATGTACGAGTGACTATAATAACCGGAAATTTGAGATTTTTCTATGGTAAGATTGGCATATTATGTTAAAACCAAATGATAATTGTTTTCAGCATTAATGGGCAGCACGTCTGAAAACAAAATCGAAAGACATCATGTGTTTTTTTAAATTATTTTGATACGCACACATGAAAACTACAAATCAAGTTTTTCCAACTTTTCAGAAAAACGAGAAACAAATAACATTAACTCGAGCTGTAAATCAAATATTAAGTTGATGTTACTTTTCCCCAGGTCACGTAATGCAATATGGCATGGTTGACTCCTCAAAGTAACATTAAAAGACAGGTTAAAATTCAAGGCGAGGTAGGGAACGAACTGAAGGCCATGTTAAGCTATCTTAGATTTTGATGAGTTCCCGTTGGCATATAGTGATTGACTAATAGTTCTGCTAGCAGTACTTGTTACTCACAAACAATGTGGTAACTTTACACAAGATGCATATGCTGAAGATATGTGACCATGTACTGGCTTGTGTGCATAAATTACCCATAGGTGTAAAGTCTATTTTTTTACATCTTATGCTACTATTTTACAATGCAAGGTTGCATCCGTAAAAATAAAATTACCTTCATTGGCCTATTTTTAGCTAGCCTCAAAAATGACACTATTTTTTGTTAGTTGTGGTACATAATGTGCTGGTTTATATGTAGTAATTTTAGCAACTAAAATTTTCCTTCAAACTGTGTCAAAATCTCAGAATATCTACAATTATAAGCAATCTCAATAAAAACACAGCTATAACATACTTCACAACTTTGTAGCAAAACAACTCAAAGAAAAATAACTTATATTAACTTGTCACTTTTAAAATCATAGTGTACTTGCTACATTTCCTGTAATGTGCATAACCACAATTGTATCAACTTCAGTTAGCAGATGTGAACACAGTATTCCTTACGAGGTTTTATCCTTCTTAAGTTACATCTAAACTCTGTATGTCTGTCATAACTTTATGACAGAATTTCAATGAAAGCCAAATCAATTTAAAAAACAAGGGGCCGATTAAATATATGTTTCTAAATTGTGCAGTGCAAAATTTGCACCTAAGCTGCACCAGAGAGGAATTAAATATGAACAAAAATGCAAATGGTCACGTGATCGATGCAAAGTGCTGAGAAATCTGTGCCGGGCAGATACCTCGGCACAAATGCAATTGCTCTCGCTGCACATGCGCAGTTGACACATGTAGCCTTCCACTAAATGTCTGCCATTAGAGTGGCGGCTGTGCTTCAGCAGAATAAGTACTATGCAAAAAATCTGCATACACGATTTAACTGATTTTCAGTGATGTGTTTCATAAGACTTGTTGGAGGGGAATTTGCTGTCGAACACAAAAATGTCTTGTTTCACTAACTGTTGAAGAGGTGATGTAACAATTGGCTATTATAACAAAAAATGCCCATGGCATGAAACACAAATATCGTTACTAGCATTTTACAGATTACATTACACTAAAAATATAATATTACGAAATATGTAATGAAGGAAGAAAACCATACCACGAAATACAACAGTGTTTTCTAAATCAAATAAAAATTAACACAGTAGTGGCTTGAGCCAAGTCACTGTGACAGTATGTACACTTATAATATACAATGCCACAACTCTTCTCTACTAGCAGAAATATATGATAACTGTTTTCCAAATTAACGTACATACATAATATGTTGCATTATTAAAACTCCATTTCCTGATTGCTGAAAATATGTAGTTATCAAATTATTAATCATTAATTGTTACAGTTTCAACAATCAGTGAAACAGACGGGCATAGTGTAACCAACATACCATTGAAGGAAGCAAGTACACATGCAGAGCCAGGTCAGAAACCAATAGCTGTTTGTCGAAGCAGATCCAAATATTTCTGAGGGCTGCCGTTGATGCCTGAATGACCATGTTACAAAATTTCTTACTGGCTCCTGCAAAAGGCGAAGAGGGGAATGGAGTTACTACGAAGGGAAGACTTGCAACCTCTTGCATCTGGTATATTTAATTTTAGCTGTGTTTACTGGCATAGGTGCAAAGCAGTTTTCCTTGCTCTGTACTGCGTTGGTGCAAATGTTAGGTTGTCATATTTAGTCAGCCATGACAGCGTATATGTTAGTCTTAATATAATCAACATATCTACAGAAAGCTGTTTTATGTCAGTTGCTCAAAAACTTTTCACACTGAACATGATCCGGCCAGTCCCTGTGCCAATGAAGTGTAGGCACTGGGCATGTGTGACACTGTGGTGGTCGGGCATCCTGCCTCCATCTCGCTGGGTCCACTGGGGCAGACGGGGCTTGCGGGGACACCTCGATGGCCCGGCGGATTGGGGTCGGACCTTCTACTTGGGTGTCCGTGATCGTCGTCCCAATACCAGCGCTCTTTGCCCTAGCATTTTCCTGGCTGTTCCCTGCATTGCCACCACTCGCAGTTCCCCAATTCCAGCACAGCTGTTTAAGTTCACGTTCAGATGTGATGTGCAGCGTATGTACACTTCAACACTCTCCCAGAGAAGGGTCATGAACAGTTGAAACACGTCCTGAGGCATCGCATAACATCTGGTAATGCGTTGACAAGTGGCTCATGGGGATACAGCCTGTGGTACAACTGAAGTTTCCGCACAATAAATAACTCCACTGACTCGGCCTTGCATTGTGTGTCTCTATAGAACTGGGTGAAACCATCCCCTCTGCCTCGTCTTCCAAGAACCAGTCCCTTAAGCCCACGGCGAACTCACTCCAAGCAGAGTCGAAGCGGCACCAGTGTGTCCACCATTAACACATGACTCCACTGAGCCATAGACAGGGACACCACACCTCATCAGCGTATTGCCACATTGTGTCAGAAACGCATTCAAGTCCTCAGTACTGTTCCCACTGAATCCGGGAGCAACACAAACTGGGGTGGGACATGCACATGGCCAGCTTGTCTGCCTCAGTGTTTGTCACGGTTGTTTGCAGTCTCGCCAGGTTCGTTGCCGACACATACTAGGATCCCGCCTCTAGGCCTCTGTGAGCTGCCTGCCTCGGTCGATGTTCCAGGGGTCATGGGGTGAACATGCATGTTGGCCTTGCCACTGTTGGTTGGCGACTCATGTTATGTGGCAGGTGGTGGGTTATTTCCGACGCCCCGAGGCGAGGCAGCATGCACCGGTACTCACGTAATGCATGCAAACACATCTACCCAAAAGATGTAGCTTTTGCACAGCGATGATGTTTCCTCACCCTGCACTGCACACACTCGTACATGTCTCTTCCCCATTATGTCACATGTGGGGGAGTCACACTTTTGACGGTTGGTCATGATTTTCAGGTCTCCAAACTTCTTGTCACTAATCCTCTCAAAGACCCGTGGAGAGCCTGTCCCATTACGCATGATGTAAAGTTCACTAGCCAGTCCTCTGTCAGCCAATACGCGGTCCGTGGCAGCGCATACCGTTCATACTTGACTCCGTGCTTGAATGACATGTTCAGTTCGTAAAGATAGTCTGCTCTTGCACGCTGGGTGCATGTGTTGCGTTGCTAACGCGGTGTGATGATTCCCCCTAGAGGGGTGCGGGCGAATGGCCCCTTAGAGAGGGGTGGCTGGAATGCGGATGGCATGGTGTGTTCACGTGCGGTTCACAATGGCAGCATGCTGGTTCCCCTCTCTGCCTTTTGTTGAAGATGGCGTGATGGTGTGCTGCTGTCCTTCGGGCATTGAAAAACGACCGCCAAAGCATTGAGCACCAAGTGTTGCCATCTGACCTTCAAGCAGCGACAACCAGCATTAGGAGAAATTGTTGCAAAAGAGCGCTGGGGAGGGGGTCAATGTTGATGCCATCTGAGGTATCCTTGGGTGCCTCTCAGCGCTAACTTGCCTGAGAAGGGTGAGACTTGTCTCAGGGCATGTAGGGTTTGTGGCGGTACCCCCTTTTTCAGTTATAGCGAGTTCAAGATGCTCGAGGCTGAGGTGGTGGAGCCCAGAATCGGAGGACCTACTTACTTCCTATATGGTCCATTGTTGGCCACGGGGTACGCCAACTCCCTAGGACCAATATGTGGCTGGCCTAGCCATCTTAATTGCAAAATCGTCATCATTGGAGTAGCATGCTCTGCAAAACAGAGTAGTTGGTGGTTCGTTGATCGCCTACCACACTATCCCACACCTTACCAGAGTTGGTCCGCTCCCTAAAGCATCAAGAGAAAGTTTTCTATGGTCTGCCAGCAACATGGGTTTGGCCCAGACTACCTGACCAGCATGGCCGTCGCGGAGACACCTCTGCTTGGAAAGTTGAAGTGACCTTTAACAAACTCTATGTGTCGTGCGTCCACATGTTGGGATTGGGCTCAGAGTAAATCATCAACCTTCTTGTATGTTCGAAATTTTGGCATGAATGATCTAATAATATCAGAGGTAATAGGAAAGTCTCAAAGGAGCTTCGGTGCTAGCATTCTTTCATATACATTTACATCTTCCCCATATGCTGCAAGCATTGAATCCATCGCTGGCACCAACATGCCGTTCAGGTCCTCCAGGGTGTCAGAAAGTGCATCTTATAAACGTTGGACGGGACTGAATGATCCAATGTTCAACACCATAATGTGATTTGAGTATTTTCTTTGTCTGCTCATAGTTATCTGCTGTTGCTGCTATACCATATACTAAACTTTTGGTTTGTCGTCCAGCTATCTGCAGAGAAATTCATATTTATAGATTGTGGATATTGATACATTTTTGTCTACTTATCTACTTTTATCTGTTTACGTTTTGTGTAGTATCCTCAGTCATAAACGTATCCCATAGATTTGTGTGATTTAAAAAAAAAAAAAAATGGTGATGTTAATTTTGATAAATTAGTTCAATATTCAGGAGCTGGCATAAATGCTCAATCTGGTGTTTTGTTACATAAAGATGAAATATGGGCCGATTATTCAGAATATAATGATTACTTAACTGAAATAGGTATTTACTAAATGTGTAATTCTTATTTTGTGTTTGCTTTTGCAGATCCGCATTAAAATGGCTGCAATCCCTGCTAATAACACATGGACTGAATTTGTAAATGACGTAGGCCGATATTGGCATATCCCTTATCATGTTAGACTAACAATTTTTTATAGTTTTGTGAGATATGCAGATTGTGTATTAATTACTGCATTTTTCTTTGGTATTGGTTATAATTTTTATTGGTGTCCTAACCTTTTGTTACAATGTAATTATCATTATCATGTGTTTCCTAATAAACATAGAAAAGTAAATAATTTTTGCTTATTTTTCAACACACTGTTTTGAAGGTGATGCAATAAGGGAATGGAGAACTTATTTTAATCCATTGGATAGACATGTTTATACATTAAATGATAATATACCTGTTCATAGTCAGGATGAGCGTGGAGCTAGGCAAGTTGTGGTACAGCCTGGATTTTGGGTGCCATAAGAAGAATAAAGGGCTGTAAAAAAGAACAACATCCACCTCCCCCCCTCCCCATACTGATAGCTGCACCAACACTTAAAACTACTTATATGCTTCCATACCAGGAGAAAGAAGATTATCCTAATCTAAAAAAAACCCTTATAAGGCGTAATTTTTGAATTAATACTTCCCTGCATAAGTGTAGATTTGTGAAGTATACAGGTAATAAAATTATTATTGGGAAGTCATAATTGTCATTTCAATAATTTTCATCTGGTACAATACACTTGTAGTAATTGTCATATCTTTGGAACACTGTCCTTGTTCATGAAGGTGGTGTTAATCACACTGCAGTGAAAAGCATGTATTCTACTCCTATGCTGTTTTCTCGGAAGAAGATTAAATTTACGATTGGTGATCAGATTGTTGTATCGAAATTTGATTGGCATTACTGGCAATATGCATATAATCGGTCATGTGGAAGTTGCATTTAATCCATGTTTATAAAAAAATTCAGTGTGCGTGACTAAATCGCATCATCACTGACAAACAACTGGACCAATCGAGACCATATTCACACCATATGTTATTGAGGTGGCGAGTAAGGTTTTTAGTTATGTTTCATTCCGATAGGTGGCGCAGGGGTCTAACTTCTACAATTTATGGGGCGATTTTGCTCATACTTGCAGGAAATGTTTGTTGATCTAAAAGAGAAAAATGCCAGTAATACCAAGGTCAAACATCGGTCGACGTACCCAACGTAATAGAGTGGATGCATTGAGAAGGCAAAATAGAACGTTAACACGCTCTGCACAAACTGAAGAGGCATGAACACAAAATCGAGAAGCACACAGCAGGCGGAAAAACGTTCGCGGGATCAGCTAGTAATAAATAATTTTAATTGTAGACACTTGTTCTTTATTTGTTGTAATTATTCCCCTTAAGCATACGTCCATTTCTTGATTAAAAAATGCTGAGTGTTTTAAAGAATACAATGATAACATAATGATGACTGCAAGTATCCTTATATAAATTAAAGTGAATGGTTAGAATAACATCCAACATTATATATATACATACATACACACATGCATATGTGCACGCACACAAACACACAATGTAACTACTAATAAAAGATGCCATATTTTTATCAGCATCAGAGTGAAAGTAGAGCTGTCACCTGTTCCACACTGTATAAGATTTCCTGTATTGTGGGGCTGAAAAAATTATCCAACATGGACACAGAATGGGACATTATATATTCTGTATCTCAGAATTCTTTAAAAATAAACTGAATATGAATAAACACAAGTGTTAGTAATTTACCATTTATGCAATTACCGATATACGAGTTACAACTGAAAGGTGGTACAACACATGTGTTCGTGGAAGCAAAACTTGCAGAGATGTGCACAGTATCTTATCTTCCAATGTGGTTGTCTCTGTCATCTTTTTTAAAGCTGATTATAAATAATAAACTTGAATCACACTGAATTATGACTATAGTTGCAACTAATATTTTGTTATGTTCAGAGAAAATGTAGACTGATGTGGAATAAGAAATTTTGAACATTACAGATAGGGTAGTATTTAAAACTACTCTTTTTTTTATAATAATTTTTTCCTTTGACAATTTTGCTGGTACTGGCACATCTAAAAAAAGTCTGTAACCACAGTGAAAATCCAATTCTTATTAACATTCTGCTATATTTTGTACGAGTTTTATTGTCTTGAAGAATGTTACTAGGTACTTTTTTAAATTGAGGGTAAGTGAAAAACATCTCCACTATGCACAGCCCGTAATATTTTAGCATCTGAAACCAAAAACTATGAATGTTGTTACATATACTGATGATCATATTTCTTTAAATTGTGGGTGTGTCCTTTATTGTGGAATGTGAACCTGTATGCTGGCATTTTAAATTTTACTGTTCAAAAATTATATCCAAGCATATTACAGCATGTCTCGCAGGGCTATTCAAATGGAAATTTGAGAAGCTATTCTGATACAGAGCAACTTTGTATTTATTTTTCTCAAATGCTGACAATAATACCATGCAGTATTTATTTCCATATGGTAAGACACAAAAATAGTTATTTATGACTTGTAGCATTGCAATAAGTTATGATTTATATTTTCGGGAATTATTTTGATTTGCTATATTTTTCTGTTAAGGATAGTAGTTCACTTAATATCTAGGAGATCGTGGCAATGATAATTTGTTTGTATTTTGTACACGTTCATTTTTCCAAATTTATTACTTTGAGTCATTGCATCAGTAATAATAATGACAGTGAAACATTTCAAGTTAGTAAACAAGACACATAGTCGCCGGGTTGCACCATCTGAGGTCACAGTTGGCCAACGTGACAACTCGCGCGCATGAAATACTTTGATTCAAGTAGTAGTCGTGGTGTTTTTTATCAGTCAGTTCAGTTCAGTGATGTAGTGTTAGTGTAAGGTAGCGAGTGACCATGCTGTCATTCTCTCTCTTGCTTCGTTTACTTTTTTCTTTTCTGTGAATGTCAATTGTGTTTTGAAGAGACGCCAATAAACTTCCAGGGAAAATTTATTTCATCTTTCATATATTTTCTTTTGGCACTCCTGAATCAACAAACTTCTAACTGTTTATTAATGCCGAGTCTCAAACTTTCCACTGAGCTAGTTCTGTTTATTAATTCAGAGTCTCAAAATTTCCACTGAGCTAGTTCGAGCTAGTGTTTGCTGCGGACTCCCAGAAGGCGTACAGCAAACATTACAATTGTCAACCGACATGGTGGCAACATTGCACACTGCAGTGGGAGAAGACAGCTGTGGAACAGGCAGACTGTCAATTAGAAAGTGAAGGTGTCATTACTAAGTGTTCATTTCCACAGATGCAAGATTACTACTTCAGCTTATTTTCCAATTTACTTACCTTTACAATGTCTTTGAATGCATCTATCCATACTTTGCAAACTGTGCAGGCAGGGACGATTAGTAAGATGCTGGGTTTAGAAACGTGAAACAAGTTGTCACCGCTAACTAGAAATCAGAGTGTGAGTAACATCTGCACATTTGGTGGTATTGCCTCACGGAAGTTGGTAGCGCACCTTGCCATTACAGGCTCGATCTTTTACAGCAAAAATTCAAAGTCTTCCTGGCTCCTCCTCCACAAAATTATTTAAGTGTGCTTTATCGTCAGCGAACACACTAAGGCAGTGTCTTAATTGACCCAGAGAAAGCGCTCGTGCTCTCGCAACCACATCATGAAGTCTAATGCCGGTTGCACCATTGACATTCAGCAATGATCTAGGTTCAAATACCGGTTTGATCCGGGTTCAGCACATTTGGCTGTTGCACCATTGCAATATGCGCGCCGAACTAAGATCAATTAGAACCTTGCCTTGAACCGTGCCTTTTGGCGGTTGAGGAGAATGATCTCAGATCAAGTAAATATAAGTGCTTTATTTTAAAATGTCAAAGTTATATTGAAAAGCAATTTTGTTTTAAAATTACAAACATTCTCATATTCCATATTTAAGTTCTGTTTGACACTTAAACATACATTAAGGATTTATGGAGTGAACAGAAAAGAATAAAAGTTTGTTTTGAATGTAGTTTACATGAAACTTGGTAATATTTAAATTGTTTAAAAATGGATTCCGTTGTTTTTACTGTTGTAGAATGTAAATTAAGAAATTTTACAAAGACTTAAGATGGTATTAATGTTTTGTAAAGAGAAAATGAAATTCATGCTTTTCCCTTCAAACAAAACTGGAAACTGGAAAAACCAACCAGAATATCAGAAACTTTCCTAATTTTCCACATGAACTAAATCTTACATCAAATTTATTGCTCACAAAAGAGCAGCCATAGCCGACAAATGTAGTTTGAAAATACGCCAACAGATAGCGCTAAGTACAATTTTATTCTTGGGAATTCAAAACAACATTATACACATTTGAATATTATTCAGTAAAGTTCGTACAACAATTATTTTACTTAAAACAAAAAAAACATTGTGTCATCTAGTTCTACGTACACTACCTTCTTCAATAATATTGGTATTAAAAATAATGATTAAAATGTGTGCAAAGTGTTTCCAATCAAACAAAATAACTGAAACAGAGATTTTCTTCCAGTGCATTCAAATAAATTATATAGTAAAACATCCTAGTCTCACGAAATAATGTCCACAAAAACATATTAATTGTCTCAGAATCTCAAAATAAAGCTGCATCATGATGTCACAAAATGAGAGCCAATCACAAACAGTGTTTCATCTCAATCCTAGTTTTGAACCGAGATCAGGTGATCTACGATCACAACTCAGCCGTTCGCGTTGGTGCAACATTTGGATCAAACTGAAGATCATAAGATCATAAGATCTTGGTTCAGGGCTATAAATGGTGCAACCGGGCATAAGAGAATGCTCTCTGGTCTTCTCAACTTGTCAGAGAGAGTGCGAAAGATTGAAAGCACAGAGAGTGAAGGAAGTCTCATAGACTCGCTGGCGATCTCTCACACTCATGACCACACACCATATTTGGTTAAGGGTACAGTAGCTCTCTAGCCCAAAACCACATCATATTTCACAAATATAAGTGAATAACTTCAACTGTTTTAGTCAACAAAATAACTCATGTAACACATCTTTATGAAAATATAAACATACTATTTCTGATAAAGTATCATATTTTTTGTCACTTTGCTGCAATACGATGGCATTATATAAAACAAAAATAATATTTTATGCGATAACAATCATTCTGGTAGTACTATAATTATTTGTAAATTTTTTTGAACATATATAGATTACCTCCAATAGCTATGACCGTGATTTTAGCATAACATGATTTTGCATCTTTTGGCATCAGACATTTGCATTACATCGGAGAGAAACAAGAGGGTGGTTACCTCAATTTCACCACAGAGAGAGAGTACGAGGGTGCACGCGAAGCACTGCCCTTGCCAGGTTGTGCGAAAGTGCTCTCTTAAAAGTGTATTCTTTAAATTGAGAAACTGCCTAAATCTGAATCTCTGGGAATTTCACTGTTAAAATCGGTTAGCACCTGGCTTCTGGCTTATTCAACAGTTTCTTTGAGGCTTATTTAACATATAAATCAGCGAAAAAATGTGCCAGTTTTCCTTCACTTATTTATTCAGTGTCACTTTCCACTGATTCATCAATAATTTCATTTATTGTTTTTAATGAGATTTTTTTGTACTTGCATGCATGTTCTACTCAACTCTTGTAAAGGGGCAGGGAGTGGGCATCATTCCAAAGAAAAAGAGGGGGTGGGGGGTTGCCTTGCCTAACGAGTGTAGTGAGCATGCTGATTCCACTCCTAGTGTTTTAATGTTACAGGGTCTCTCCTGGGGTGTCTACTAAACATGTAATTGGTTTACCTAACTGGGTCGGGGATCTTCCCACATTAGAAATGCAGGGACACCCTGTTTTGATCGAGAGACTAACAGGAAAGGAATCAAACCCCAGGGTAAGTTTGATATGTCTCCCTCCCAGTGAGTTTTATCTAGCTTACCATGAAGGCTGTCAAGAATCCTGATGCCAACTGTCGCTGGTTAATTATTTAAGGGGGACGGAAAAACTCCGTGACTATACCTATTCTGAGTAATCTGAATTTGGTTCCCTTCTGTACGGCTGGGATCTCGTCAGCTTGCGAGTTGGAACAAAGTCAGGAGATACCAACACTATTCTTTGGGGTTTTGCGGCCTTGGGGGGTTGGCGAATATTAATGATCTTACCGGTGGCTGCGCGAACCGGGCACACGGAGATAGGTTCTCGTATTACCAGGACAGGGCAAGGTGAAGGGGTTGGTTCCGGTGTAGATAAAGGCAGAACAGTATAATCGACTGTGTGCCAGGGCCAATCTAGGCCCAAAAAGGAATCTCCACCTTGTCTTACTGCCTCAGATATCAGGGGGATTTTGCTAGTATGTTCTACGTCTGTACCAAATAGGCAGTTCAATAATAGAATTTACGGAATTTTTATTGGTTGGTGCAGTTACTGTGCATTTGGAGGCTTTTAACTCTTTGCAATACCAGTTGGGTTAACCTGCATATTTGACTGGGTTTTCTTTCAGTGGAAAAAGGCATCTCAATGGTATAAAACAGAAAAAGGAGCATACTCCCAGTACACCAGTTGGTATCCAAGCTCTCCTGGGTTGTCTTTATTGCAGACTGGGACTGAGATAATGGATGCAATAGCTTAATTAATATCGGAACCGTTATCGTTCTGTCGCCCGGGATTCCGCCTCTCACCATCCCTAGTGCTTGAATTGCCTGGGGAAGCATCAAGTACATGTAACGCATTGTAAGGTTTTGCACCATTTATCAGTTTCACTGCCCCCGGCAAAATGTATAAGTTGTTTCCTAGAGGAACATGTCAGCAAGTACCAAATAACCACAGTGGAAGTACACATGAATTTTATTCAGAAATGCTGCAAGGCATTTGAGGGCGCGGGCCCTTACAATTTCTGCTAAAAGTCACAGTGTTTGCATTTTCAATGTTCAAAGTATTCTCATGTTTTACCACGTAAATCACATAATGTATGGGCATGTGGTCAGCCCTGATAGTTTACCGCATAGCACGCATATTATTTAAATATTCTACTAAGGAGTTGGAGCAACGCACGCAGAAGGATTGCCACCTTTGATTCATGTTCCTGGGAAGGAGAGTCAGCTCTACTAGACTTTTGCTGCATTATTGTCTGGATAATACCTGGCGCTCCGGGTAACAAAACTTTTTTCCACAATTTTTTGTCACTCCAGACTTCACCGCTCCTCAAGACCTCAACAACCCTGTTTCATCATGTCACTCAACCATGTCGCACAAACATTACACAAATACGTGAAGACAAATATGCAATTTACAACCACTGTAATTTATTGTTTTACAAGATTAATCAGAAAACATTTCTAACTTAAAATACTGTATAAATCAAGAACATCAAAAAATTCGCACAAATGAAAGGAATCATACTGTTATGATTGATATACATTATAGTTGTGAACACTGAATATGTACAAATTAATTGTAATTTCATTCAAATTCTTTTCAAAGCAACACGCAGACCACCTTCTACATTACAATCAGAATGGCATATACTAGACTGGCATGGACCAGCACATTGCAGAGCTACAGTTGCAACTCATTCACGGTTCTTATGTCATTCAATACTGAAATGCATAAACCATAACAGTATCCCTATTAAAAATAAAAACTTCACTTACTGGCAATACTTATGAAAATTAAATTCCCTTATTCTGCCCACCATTTTGAAAAACAGGCTTCACTTGGTATATATAGCTTAAGGAAATGCCACGTGAATCCCAACAAAATTTGACACAAATATTACATTACAATGATGGCCAACCAGAAATCAAATACTTTAACAAATAACTAACTTATTTTTTTAAATAGAGGCCAAATTATATATTTGTATAACAGACTGAATCTCTCGAACCATTAAATGAATTTCACCCTAATTTTGAACAGTGTTTACAGTGAGCACGTATGTAAACTTTTTGATAGTCTCTTTTGTCCACTATGCTGGAAGAAATTACCAGAAAAACTTGATTCCGGCTAACAGCTAGCGGCGCTAGAGCCCATGACGGCGCTCACGTGTCACGTGTTCTGCACGTGTGCAAAGACGCAGATAATTTTGAACTTTCCTATAAATGTTAATTTTAGGGTAAAATGTGTCTTTTCAGTGTTTAATATGTCTTAAAATGTTTTAAAGTGTTTGTACTAATTTTAATTGTTTGGTTATGAATATTCAAAGTGCCTGCGGCACCGAGATTAAGAACACTTAATATTCCGGCATGAACGCCATCACAAAGAGAAATTAAAATAATATTGAAATTCATAACAAAATTATAGAAATGTAAAACAATATTTTATTTAATTTGTGCCATTTTATTTTCAATATAAAATATTTCACTCGGCGTGCATAGCAGTTTCGCTTATGTGAACCCCATAGGCGGCCATAGTAGGTTCGTGCGACACTTGTATATGGACAGTCTGTTGAGGAGAGCTGGCGAGGTAAGACACTGTCACGTACGCACTACAACTTTTGTTCACTGATTTAGGTTTCCATAGTCAATGTAGTTTACTGGTTAATCTTAGCTTGCGTACGTTTTTGCCAGACATTTTCCCCAGCATTATGCTTCCGCTTTACTAATTCTTACACCCTTGTAGCATTTTTAACTTAATCGGGGAGAAGGAGAAGAAAGATGTCGGAGAGGTCACGCAACCAGCGCATTTTGAATCAGACGTAATCTGTCTATGTTTATGGCATTTCAGTGTAACTTCTGCATAATTGCTAGGCACAATTTTAAGAGCTTTATTTTTATGTATGTAATTGAGGGTAATTTTCGTGTTTGAATATTTTACGGCAACATCATGTATAACCACGTGGCCGGCCGCAGCCAAGTCTTTGTATACGTCATTATTGCGTTTTAAGAGCTTATTTATATAACAGCATATGTGTAATAATTTATTTCAGGGTTCTATGTCAGTTTTATTCCAGGGTTCAATGTATTTTTCACATAAATTGATGCTTTGTGTACTTGACCACACGGTCACAGTAATGATTGATTTCACCACCATTAGGCATGTTAAAAGACTGTAACAATGCTAATCGTAAGGAGAACCATTTGCTCAACATGAATAATATTTTATCTGAATTTATTTTGCCGTTTTCACACAGAAATATTGCAATTTCACCTGCACCACATGGTCCACTACGAACTTCATCCAGCGGCATTCAAGCCACCTAAGCTTGTTTTCATACATGTGTGTGTTTATTGTAAATATTCACCTCGTGTCCCATCTTATTTCATGTAACATTCAAGGGTCTATGTAATTTAGTAATTAGTGTACGGTGCAATTATTCCCATCCTAGCCAGTTCTGTGTATAGGCCGTCGTCACACTACCACATGCTGGAGGGCGAGCCCCGACGAGTTTGCGTTAGTGATGCCGAGTAATCACGCGTGTTAATGTGTATTAAGGGTTTTCATTTGTAATTCACCGTGTCTTGTCTTCAGGGAAAAACCGTCAGTCCACCCCAGCGGCTGTCGGCCTTCTTCCCTTGTGAAGGCCGAGGCGTGCGCTAGAGTAATTGCGGGGGGGGGGGGGGGGGCAGGGGGGAGCACCCAAGCGAAATTGGCTAGTCATGACCGAGAATCATTTCATTGGCACGTTGATGTGTATGAACAATATCAATAAAAACAAGTCTATAGTGAACTTAATTCTTTTATTCAGTAGTGACAGTATCCTAGCCACATATGTTTTTACAATACTCATTTAATTAATTTTTATTAAAAGTTTAGTATTGCCAACGTGTTTGTAAGTACGCACGGGTGAGACGGACACACAGAACCCACAACATCCCTGAGAACCCTGAGTCTCAATAGTGCAGCGATTGGGAAGCACCGCTGGTGCCCATATTACCAGTAAGTATTTCTTTCATAGTTCGTCTTGTTTCTTACCCGACGGCGTCAAACTAAACTACAATGTTTCTCCTTAAATCATCAATTGAGTCCCACTACATCTGGTAAGCAATCAGCAACAGAAAACTAAAGCTTTGAAACCCTTAAACATATTTAAAGAAAAATTGATCCTACTATTTAAGCTTCGAGAACCTCTATAATGACTTGAAATTTTACATATACAGGAAAGCAGGCTAACTGAACTGGTAATTTTGTGTTGTGTTGTACATTGTATCTTTAGTCATTAATATTTTCCCATTTATAAATTTTAATTTAAACGGAAAGGTAGAGGGTAGTAAACAAACTTTGTAAATCATAAAAATTTGAGAATTAACTTAATTTGTCAAGTTCAAGGTTAAAGTAGACACTTTTACAGTCAATGTAATCATAGCACAGATCATACAAATATAATACTGTAATAAACTAATATTTCCTAACAATAAAATTCATATGGAGAACAGTACTTCAACCAAATTTATATTCCTACTGCCAAAAACTGAAAACAAGATGTCGCAGGCTCCTCTTAGCTAAAATTTTACATTTCAACCCTTCCAGCGAAGATATCTTTTGTCCAAAACATACAGCATGATACAGTAGAGGCATGGGCAGTCCATAACTTCAGCCACCCATATGAAGGTGCCCTGATACAGGAAATTAAATACCCAAGATTGCTGTAACATTTCAACATCTTGTGGGTCATCGCTGCCATGCACAATGGAGAAATAGAAAAAGATTCCTCCCGCCAATGTTTAGATATTGAGGCAAGTGCTGTACTGTGTATGTGCAACAAAGCACAGTGCAATGCCATGTGCATCAGTAACTTATGTGTTACTGAAGATACAAAACTAAGATCCAGCCAAGACTGAACTACATGACAGCAGCTTTAAATGGCAAAACTGAGGTGGACCTCATTAACTATCATTTGTAGATTGTGACACATGACCACTAAAGTAATTAACACACATGTTATAGCAGTTCCCTCCAGGTACATTACTTGCTGTTGGAAATTTATACCAAGTTATATTTAATATTTTTCTAATAAACAGCTTGCCCTATAAATGCAAAAAAAAAAAAAAAAACTACAACCTGACAATTCAATAATCCTAAGTGGTGTTAACATTCACCTACCCTAGGCTATGATTTAAGTTTAACACATAGGACACTTATATTTATTTTGATTACAACACGCACATGCAGTTATGCAGAGCACAATCAATTTGTATGCCTTCCTTCAATGTAAAATATGCAACAAAAATACAATAATATATTGTAACACATACGTAAACAACAGGCCCCGTGCTATGGATATAGCCAGCTTCACCCACCCCCCCCCCCCCAAATTTTTCCAGTGTGTGGGTATGTATAGATCTGACCAACCCCCCCTCCCCGCCCCAGAAAAATGATATTTAACGGGTTATAACATAGCCATCAACATATGCTTTGTGAAGAATTTTTGCACATACAGCTGTCTTCTTAGTAAAAAGCTACACTTATCAACCCCAAATTATACTCTTAAGCTTTACAGTATGTCCGATAGTTTTAACTTTACAAAAACAATATTTTTTCTATTGAATGTCTGATCTTATAACTGGTTTCAATTTGCAAATTTACTACCACTGTAAGTTATTCTTCTGGGATAAAAAAATACTAAGCGATACATTTTGGCCTATTCCAACTACAATTTATTCTTTACTTCGTTGGGATAGCACAAAAACTAGCCGAGAGATAACACCTGGCATCATTCTAAAAGCTGACTGGTTTATAAACTGGAAAACGTAATTGGAACAGTGCAACATTTCAGCACTGATAAGAGCAATTTGTCATACTCTGCCACCAAATTCAAACCTTGTTTATACACAGAAGCTGTAGTGGAACTGAAAACATTCTGAATTCACACCACACATTTTAATTAATGTAACCACATCATACAAATTCAAATATTAAGAAAATCAGTTTAAAAATTTTAATTACTTGCACAATACAACTTGTCACTTTTTTTTATGGTTAGTTAATTTTGTCTTTTATCTTTCTATTCCCGAGAAAATTGTCCCATTTTGCCAAGTATGGGATGAAAGTTGATGGGTCAATTCTGTTAAGTTGAACATCACAAATCGACAAAATTCTTGTATATATTTTAAGGCCCTCTGCACAATTGTTTTGCAAATTTAGCCGTCAAAAGGTTGCGTAACCGTTTTGCAATTAATTACTGTAATTGAGTGGAATGCCACACACAACCAGGCAAAGAATATAGAATTTGTCCGCTAGGTGGAAAAGCACCCAAATCTACGTGATTATTGTAGAAGGGATGAGATGGACAAAGCATAGAAACTAGGTGACCAATGAAGTCAACATGACGGGTACGTGAAAAAATCTTAATTTATAATTGAATGAAATTAATTAAATGCAATGTAATGTCATATTGCAAATGTATATATAAAATTGCAATAAAAACTAAAATCACTCAATGAAACTAAAACTATTATTATTCTTGGAGTTCTTTCAATTTCTCATACACAATAATTCTATTACCAGGGCAGACATGCTGGAGGAGAAAGAAAATAGTTTATCACATAGTTTCCAAAAGTGATGGGTGTAGAATTTTCATTGATTCCAAGATCTTCTATTCTAGGAATAGGTACGTTACTTCAAGGTCGTTGTGCCATCTGCATCTTCACTGGAGTGTATTTGATCCCTTCCTGTTTGTGTACGTGGTTGCGCAGAACACAAACAGCTTTTATCATGTCAGCTTTTATTATGTCATCAACCATTTACGAGTTTCGGTATAATATAAACCTGTTTAGCAATTGAAACTTTTCTCATGCCATCCTGAATGCACACTATTATTTTTCTTCCATGGCTCAATCTATGGTTGAAGATTCTTTTAACGTTATTCAGTGTTATTTTTGGATAGGGTCCCAATAGTTAAAGGAATGCTTCCACCTCCTGCAAAGAATATGGAAACTCAATATTTTTCTCATCGTATGCCAGAGGGGAAGGGGGAGGTATCTGAATACCACAGTGTGTTATTCCATGTCCCTCAACAATTAAAAGCTAAATAAGCAACCAAAAAAAAACACAGTCACTCCAATTCATATTTATATTCAGCTGTGTACAAGAAGTAGATATCACAAGGGATACACCATGAGCCTTGCTAAACCTGTCCTGATTGGCTCACACATGACAGGCTTGCTTGCTTGCTTTTCTTTCATGTACTGCTAGCAGAGAGATTGAGGATTCAACATAAAGTCACGAGCACAATCTGTGACTATGTCTACTTCACCTTAAACCTCCCTACGTGAACAAAAATCCTTTGAAAATATTTTTTTTTGCTATCCAGCATTTTTCTGAAAGTTAATTTCAACTAAATGGTAGGTTCCAAAAGCTTAAGGTAAATGTGAACAAAATACAAAAGTTTAAATAATATAGAAATAAGTGTAAGCATTAAATAAACAGACAGAAAACATATCAAATTAAATTCAGATCTAAAAGAATAAGGAAGGGGGACTGATACAGAGACATTATTTATTAAAATAATAAAATAATTATTGATATTTTATTATGAAAAATTTATTTCTGACACTGTCATTGTAAGCACACAAAGTAAATTTGTTTAAAACAGAGAACTATCATATAATAAGATATGATCAGGGCCATGTTTGATCCTAATGTGAGCCTTCATATTGTCCTTGCGTGTAAACACCTGGCAGCAAAATGGGCACATAAGGTTCTGAGGCTTGTGGCTACGAGCATGGTTCCAGCGATTGCTGACTGTTTTTCCACACAACAAGCAGCTGAAGAGTAATGGATTATCAGACAGCTTGTGATACAGACTTTGCTGTGATAAATGACTACCACACGAAGATAACCCCGGTGCTGCAACAGAGAGAAAAAAATGCTAATCTTAACATTATATTAATGTCCTTGAAAATAATTATTGTAGCTGAAACAATTTAATTGTATGAAAGTGGTATTTATTCTCATGAATTCATATAACATGCTTTCTCCAAATTTACTGCTCTCCTGCAAATTAGAGTTATTTAAAGCAAATACATACTTCAATGTATTTTTTTCAGAGTGTAAATTATTAGCCTTATCCTTAAAATTACAAAAACATTTAAAAAAAAAGCTACATACTGTTTATGAAAATGTGATGGTTATAAGACTCCCAGTACTGCGTGAATGACCTTCATTAACAACCTGTTAGCAGGGGTTCTTATCGCTTTGCGTGCATGTGTGCGTGAGTAAGCGAGGGCTGGAGATAATCTAAGGCTGCAGCGGTGACATCATGTTACCATTTCTGTTGACGTGCAACTGGTAAAGCTTCCCGAAGTATAGTCAATTCCATGGTTAGTCTTTCCCTTACAGCATAGCACGTCGGCATAATATACACTTACAAGAGCGGGACTAAAGTATCATAGACAAAGTTCACAAAGTACATTTACATAACACATTGTAACACTAAATTCTGAAAGTCATATGCCACTAAAATCAATGGCATGTGTTGCTCATTGCCATTAATCACTGTCACTTGTCATTATACAGTGTAGCTGTACCACTTGGGCTGTCTGTCTCTTCATCACACAGCTTGTTTATGATAGCCAATGCAGGTAACATCTTGAATACATCTGCAATGCGTGTTTTCTTAATTTTCTTGAATCTTCTCTATCTCCAAATATTTTTTCAGCAGGTACAGGCTCATTAACTGCTGTTCACTTACACAGCTATGCTGCTCAAGCCCAGCTTCAAACGGCATGCTGGCATGGTGTGGCGGGAACGAGTCTAGTGAGTTTGTGTGACATGTGCTTCTAGAAGAGTCGGCACACAGGGAGCAGGACGTGGACACGTCGTGTGTGGCGGGACGTGACGCGACAGTTGTATTTTACAAGTTTATATGGTGCAAAAATGGATATCGAGCATCTAATTGAGTATATTAGGAAACTTATGTACCTATATGACTTGGGTCATAAGGAATACAATAATACTGCTCTAAAATGATGGTCCTAGCTGATATAAGCTATTCACAGTAAAATGAGCACTTTTGAAAGCCCTGCTAAAGATCTACTTGTATGCACATTGTGTATTATTCCGCCTTATGTAAGATTAACATTGTCATGGGCCTCATCACTTTATTCACGCGTCTGTCAAGCGAAACGATGAAATTATTAAAAAAGAAAATATTTAACAAATCTGCTCATTTTTTACACTTCGATGGATTAAGAAACACAAAAAGCGAAAGAAATAATTTAAGTAATCAGAAATGGTTGCCTAACACTTTTTATTCAACGGTAAGATACGGAACTACTTCCCATCCATCGTTACCAACTTTACTGGCAGCATGCCACTCAGCACGCACATTAAAATATATACAGATAGGGGCAGGGACTTTTTTCTAAGGTTGATTTCAAAAGTGTTCACTTTATCGTGAACAGCCTTTAAGCTGGCTGTAACAGTGGCCCTAATCTGTGCGGTGGTCGACGTGCGATCAGCAATGGCTACTTGTCTGATGCTGCGGTCCAATATGTGCACCACTGTCCTTGGACCACTAGCACCACTAATGATGCACAACGGATACTTCACGTCCTACATGTTGGGCAATTCTTCGGAGGGTCCATCCAGCATCACTGAGGTCCACAATACGAAGTCGTTCAAAGACAGTTAATTGCACGAAGTTTGGTCGTGTATGCAATTGTGGCATGTCTACACGCCTTACTACACACAGGGGCAATGGTGGCTGATCAGTTAGCCTGTCCACCTCTCACAAAGGCGATCCAGGTTCAATCCCTGGCCGAGTTACTCTGAATTTTCGCATGTGGAAATCAAGCCGGACGATGCCACTGGTCGGTGGGTTTTCTCGGGGATATTCCGTTTCCCCCACTCTTTCATTTCGGCGCTGTTCCATTCTCACCACAATCACCCTCATAGACTCTCAAGACCTCGATGCTGAGAGCCGCCCAAATTTCTTCATTCATTCTTACTACATACAGGCAGATACTTCAAACAGACTACTCTTTCACCAAGTCAACTATAGTTGTATTGGACTCAGCGGTGTTATGCCTAGTACGCTGTCTCTACTCTGTCCACAGCACAGCACTGTTGATCATTGCATGTACTGACCTATATCAGTGCCCCATCCACATATGGTGTTTCTACATCACTGCTTTAGTGGTATTCACTTTCATTTTCCACCAGTGTATTTCATGCACACACTTTTTCTTTCCACGTTTTCTAGAAAATGCAAATAATAGCAGTAGTTCTTCGACGTCTGACTCGCTCGACACTGGTACGTATGTGCATGTCTCACGCACCACACAGGACCCTAATATTGATAATATTGATTGTACGTTTTCCTGTATCACTCTTTGTACCTGAAAAAACTTGTGTATACATTAATGGTTGAAATATAAATGTTTATAACCCTTTATAGTAGTATAAAATTTTTTGTGTCGGGTGTATATGGCACAAAACAAACTACTGCGGAGATGTGATGTTCTTTTCGTTTAGTTTCATTGAACTGTTCGTGAATCTGCAATATTGTAAGATGGTGAACCTTGGATATAGCATTTAAAAAAATAAAAAGGAAATATTCAGAGACTTTACAAGATACAGTGAAGCAGAGCTGTAAGGCCAAGTCCTAATTATAATGACTACCACGTTACAAATTGTGCACCATCAGAATTACAGTAGATTAGCTTGCAAAACTATGGTATCACCTGTTTATTTTGTGCCATATACACCCGATAAAAATAATTTTATACTACTATAAATTGTTATAAACATTTATATTTTCACCCATTAATGTATACACAAATTTTTCAGGCGCAAAGAGTGATACAGGGAAACGTACATTCAATACTAGCTTGTACAAATATATAATAAACGTTTATTGAAAAAAAACAGCTTTTATATAAGTTTACGACTAGAAATTAACCCACTAAATAGATTTATTAGAGCTTAGCACATGCTAAAAGGCTTGTTTAATTACAACATGCTATGTCTCACATTTACTAAGAGTGAGATCACTCTTGATTAATGAAATGTTAACAGAAAAAAAACCTTTATATAATACTAACTAAATTTGGTTACAATTGAGGTTCTGATTTATGACTATTACCAAAACGTTCCAGTTATTACATATGGACTAGCAAGCGCTAATAATATATACAAACAACATTAAAAGGTGCTATTAATATTGACTCATTTTCATACATTGAAAACAGGTTATTACCATGACCACTCAGTCAACAACAGCAAACACTTATAAGAAATGAGGAATTGCACGGGAAATAAAAATTTTATATTTCTAAATTATTTTAATGCGCTATTCAAAACTCACTGATTTGTTACCTTTGTTCATCAATATGCAAACACTTCTTAAAAGAAATATTTCCTGCCTGCCACGTATTATATAGAATTACCGCTTACCAATGTGGGCACAGCCACCCAAAAGTAGTTCCGAAAAGAAACAGGGTCAACTCCAAAGCCTGCATTTCAAACACTTGAAAATAATCCAGAGGTGTCCAACAATAATTATACAAGGGCTTATATTTATTTGACAATGTTAATTGCAGGATGAAAGAATGAGCAGTTCTTAAAGAGCATCACCTAAACACGCCACCTAACACAAGAGAGATGCATGGATTCTCAATTTATACTGAAATAAATCTTAGACGTACAAAAAAACCAAAAATATTCAACAGTAAATATAGTTTTTCCTAACACGCCACCACAGTGTACAATATTGGCAAAAATTCCTTTACTGCAGTGAAGTTATACACTTCGAATTGGTGACCACACTGTAAAACTGCAGAGATTTAAAAGTTCATCATAAATTTTAATTTTATCGATCTACTAGTGAAAGACAGGAATCATTGCTCACCATTTCTTATGTTAATTAGCAATATAATTTCTCACATATATATTTACACAGAGATGTGAGAGGGCAACATACAAAGCCCTTCCAGAGCCTCTTGCATACATTGTGAATTAAAAAATAACATTTCTTAAAATATTAATTAAAAATTATAATTAGCAAAGGCAGCAAACAGCCCCAATATAGATTCACTAATTAAATTAAAACAATGACATCTAAAACTGCGATGAAGGCAGCCCGAAACGCGAGTCGTGGCTACCGGCCGAGCACCATGACCCAGTAGTAGAAGGAAACAGCTGTTTCTAAACAGCAAAAACTACAAGGCAGTCAACACCTCAAAATTGAGCCAGACTAACCATGTGCTATAAACACATTTGTTAACCAAGAAAGTTCTATTATTACGTGTTCAACCATAATTAACGTCAACCAACGGTTGAACTAAACCAATTACTGACAATCACTGAAGAATAGTAGCCATGACCCACCATTTTGTTTTTCTGCGGGAATTACTTCTCACTGAGGAAAACACACTGTGCCCGCACACGGAACATGTGGACGGCACTGCGTTCACACAAATCCCGTCTCATAGTATCAGCTGGTCTTCACAATTCTCAGGCAATCCTCCTCGGATGTCAAAATATAATAGAAATGGTGACTAGCAGCATAGCAGAAGAAGAAAGGAAAGGCTGGGAAAAGGGGGTGTGCAACGCCTTAAATAAACTCAATCACTTGGGGAAAGTAGAGGAAGGAGGGGTGGAAATGAAGGGATAGCAAAGGAGGGGGGACAAGCTGGCCATGTAGCGAGCCAAATAGCCAGAAGTTCCATCGCAAACAACTTGCGATGGCAGCAAATTTTTTACGTGGTAGTTTTGTCAAAAGTATGGTATCCATACCATTTAGATGGTATTTATATTTTGACCCTGACTAAGAGCCCACAGCAGCGCTCATAGCTCACGTGAGCACGTGTGCGCAGACGCCACAACTACAGACTCTCTCAAAAGAGGAGAAATAAATTTCAGTGCAATGTATTATTATTTCAGGTCAAAAGTGTTATAAAAGTGTTTCATTACAATGTTGTGCAATGTTACTTTCAAATTCAAAATGTGCGCTGCGCCAAAGAACCAGACATTGATATTCAGGCGTGAAAGCCTTCAAAGAACAGTTATCTAACACCAATATTTAATGATTTAAATTGCTCTTGTGAAAATGTATTAAAAGTCTATACGTGCCTTTTCATTTTGAATATAATATTTTTGCTTAGCGTGCATAGCACTTCCGCTTGTGTGAATGCTGTAGGCAGCCATGGTAGGTCCGTGAAATGCTTGCCTCTGGGCAGTCATTCGAGGAGAGCTTTGCACTGAGTTAGATTTCCATAGTTCACTTAGTTTACCGGTTAACCTTCGCTTCGCATACATTTACCAGACATCCCCAGCATTATGTTTCTGCTTAAATAAATAATCTGCAGCCCTTGTGGCTTTTTCAACTTTAATCGAGAGGAGGAGGAAAGATGTCTGAGAGGCCATGGAGCCCGTGCAACGTATGACTCAGGCGCCATCCACCATGTTAAGGGCTTTTGATTGTAACTTCTGCTTAATTGCAATGAGCAATATTAAGTATAATATTGCTTTGTATGTATTTTCAAGGTTTTCTTATGTTTAATTGTGTTACGGCCACATCGCCCACGGCCACGCTGTCAGCTACCACCAAGTCCGTATCTGCGCCATCCTTGCATTTAGAAGGCTAGTACTTGTTCTACCATGTGCACCTTAATTAATCTCAGGGTAATATGTATTGTTTTATTCAGGGTACCATGTATTTTTCATGATTGATGCTTTTTGTGTATGACCATGCGGTCTTCTCCCATGTTTGGATTTTCCCGCCATCAGGCGGCTACAAGCTTTTAAATGCTTAATTGTTAAAGGGAATAATTTCCCCAACGCCGTTTTACTTTCTCCCGTAGTGATTTACCGATTTTCATGTAAAATTACTGCAATTCCATCTGCACCACATGGTCCGCTACAAACTTCATCCAGCGGCATCCAGGCCATTGGAGTGCTTTCACGCATCTGCGTGTTTATTATGCCTATTCATGTCGTGCCCCATGTTCTGTAAGTAATATTTGTGCATTTTGCACTGTGGTATTATTTTCCGCCCTAGCCCGCTAAGTGTATAGACCATCACCAGACAGAAAGTGGTTCGGGGACGTGTCCTGACAAGTAGGTGTTAGTGACGAGAATAAGCGCACATGTATGGTTTCATGTTCATACTACGTGTCCCGTCTCCGGGTAAAATCTGCAGTCCATCACAGTAGCTGTAGACCCCTTACCCTGTGGAGATTATGCTCTCAGGCACCATGGAGAAATCATCCATCTAGGAATGCGTAAGTTAACTTACGTGCTGGGGGAATCACCCACCGGAGTTAGCTAGTCATGCCCTAGGTTAATCATAAACTCATTTTGGCACTATGTGTAACTAATGGTAAATAAAAGCAAGTTTTCTCAGTGTAATTGTATGTCTTCTTGTAGCATTGAAACCCAGCAAACTCCTGATTACAATTTTTTTTAAATAAATATTTAGTATTACAAGGTGATTTGTAAAGATGCTGAGGTGAGACGGACACAGAGAACCCACAGCATCCCTGATATCCCTTAGTCTCAAAGTGCGTTGTATGGGAAACACTGCTGGCGCCCATCTACCAGTAAGTAAATAGTGTCAGCGTTCGTCTTGTCTCTCACCAGATGGCGTCAATTCATAGTCTTCATTTCAATACATATTGACTGGTGCAGCACTGTAAATTGTAAAACAATTAAGTGTAAAAATCAGTAAAATTTGAGCTTAGTCTGTAAAAACTTAAGACCTACATGTTTTCTGTACAAATTACAGAAGAATCAAAGTTGGAAGGTCTACAATGTTATATATACACAGTCGAACCACATTATTATGACGACCACCCGCCAGAAGTGCCATCAGCAGTTCACAGCCCACGATGCATGGCCCAGGACATGGGTTAGTGAAGCAGGTATATTATGTTACAGACAGGCTGACTGTACACAGTGCACTTCCCATTGTCACTGTCATGGGTAAGGGAAGCGATTTAACTGAGTTGCAAAAAGGGATGATCATCGGCATTCTGAACTGTTCACATGACTTTGTGGCAAACGTGTATCACGAGTGGATGAATGGCATCATTGGGAATAACCAACGTGGGAAATATAGATCTCCACATGTCATCGATGTCCGAGGTGAACGTCAACTACGATGGTGTGTGAAGGCCAATCGACAGGCTACAGTGGAACAGCTCACCGTCCAAATGAACCGGGGGCATCCAGACAAGCACCTACTGCAACAGTTCAGCGAACCCTTCTGTGAATGGGGCTCCTGAGTAGGTGGAGGGTGACTGTACCCATATTAACACACGTGCATCAATGAAAATGACTGGAATTTTCTTGACAGTATGGCAACTGGACAGCTGCTGATTGGCGACAGGTAACATTCTCTGATGAGTCACAGTTTTAGCTGCATAGAACAGATGGACGTCAGCGAGTCTAGTGAGAAATTTCTAAGAACCGACACACTGCATCCATTGCTGGACGAACACAAGGCGGTGGAGGCAGTGTTATGGTCTGGGGAATGTTCTCGTGTTATTCTCAAGGTCCCATCATCCACGTGGAAGGCACTCTTGATTTATTTGCTTATGAATCAATCTTCTGCGATCACTTCCACCCGTACATGATGATTGTCTTTCCTCAGAAGGATGGGATCTTCCAGCACGATAACGGTCCTTGCCATACGGGTAGAAGTGTCCGCATGTGGTTGGAAGAGCACGATTAAGAAGTCAAAGTTCTTCCCTAGTCCCCAAACAGCTCCGATCTCACTCCAATTGAACTTCTGCGAGACCACCTTGATCGTCGTGTTCACAATGTCTCCTCTACCATGCAATCTTCTCTTCAACAGTTGTGGGACGCACTGCAGACAGCGTGGCTCCAGATACTTGTGGAGACCTATCACCACCTGTCTGAGTCACTGCCAACTCGTCTAGCTGCTGTCTGTGCTGCGAATGGCGGTTACTCTGGATACTAGCAGGTGGTCATAATAATGTGATTTGGATCCGTATTTTATTTGGGGAATAATTTTTTTTTAAATTGTATAATTACTAATGTAGGTATGTTGATGCTCAAACAATGAACATTCCAAAACAGTGTGTGCCTACATTTGTGGTCACAGCCCCTCACATTACAAAATGAGTGTGATTAGGAAACAACAAGCAAAAAGTTTGTTTTCAATAGCTTCTTGTAAAAACAATCATTTCCCTTTTCAGTTGCTTCTCATGGGAAAATCAGCAGTTTTGTTAAAAATATATAAATGTGTTTCAATAAAAATATGCCTTTAGAATAAAGTTCTAACAAAAAATGTTTAGTAAACATAGCGCTGCGTAACTTTCAGCAGTAGACCACTTCCATCATAGTGGCTAGGCGTTGCATGACACTGGTGAAAAATTTGACCCAGTTTGACACCTCTGCATTTAAAATATGCACAATTGAACATCCTGAGAAGGAAGTGATTTTACAAGCCCTATAGACTGTATTTTCTGTGTCGCTAACTGTAACAAGTGAAACTATGCATGTATTGTGCATGAACAGCGTGACAATAAATCTGAAAATGTAAATATAACCATAATCCAATAAAGGTTCTGCTGTACATAAATACAATTACGCAGCAATTTTTAACCATGTCCAATTCTTGAATTAATGGAAAACTTAGTTTGTTATTTTTCAAAAAGTGTAATTTTGATTTTATTAAAATTTTTTTTTTTTAAATGTAATGTAATTTTATGTAAAAATTAAGAAGTATAAATATTATAGAATCTCTAAAAAATTTATTAGACAATTACAGTATTTCCATGACCAATACCTACAAACTTTGGCAAGGTTATGCACATTCATAAATGTCGACCAGAGGCACACCAAGTGTCTATTCGCAGCACATGCGAATTACACATTTCTATTTACTTCAGGGAAAAAAAAAAAAAAAAAAAAAAAAAAAAAAAAAAAACCTACAATTTCCATACAAAGTGAAATGTTATAAGTTTCATCCAGTATGTAGGGTAATATAAATTACCAATTTTATTGGCTTCCAAAATTGATATGAGCAAAAAATTTGATTATCATATTGACTTCACATGCAGTTACCCTACATATTTTACCCAACATGTAATTTTGGTGTTTATCACACCAAAATGAAATTTATAAGAGAAGTGAAAATGTAACAAGGGTTCCTAAATGCTTGCCTCCCCCTCCCAAAGGGGTGTCCAAAATCATGTTCCCCTCCTAAGATGAAATTGTAAAACCTAAACGTGAACATCCTGTTTGAAGATAAAAAATACTGATAATAATGAATGATGATTACTGAATGACAATTATTACTACGATAACAACAATAACAAAGCCACTGCTGCCACCACCAGCACCACATCGTAAAAAGCTGTGTCAAGGTATATACCAGAAATAAAACATTACAGCCACTTTCACTCACACTGATAATTCTTAAGTTTATCTAAGAGCAAATGTTTATCAGACATAATTCTGTAATCTAGTTCAGCCATTTTTAATTTTCTAATTTTTCTAATTCTTCTCTTAAAAATTTGGTTATTCATACAACATAACAAAATTGCATAGTTTCAACAAAAATTTGATGAATATGAATAGTCAGGGTGTGAATGGAAAATGCTGGAGTACAAAAGGTAAATTGTACATAAAAAATTATTTATTTCCAAAAACAAATTGCTACAAATAACCCTGAAATGGACCAAGTACTTTGATGCTAACACTTCCGTAGATACATCAATGAAACGGGAACTAAAAATGTGCCACACCCCTCCTGCCAAAATCTGGCTTCATATATGCCATTTTACATGTAGTCAACAATAACACAATTTCAATTTTTTTTTTACATTGTAAGCACAAAGATTGGTAAGTAGTCAGTTTCTCACAGGAGCCTTCTGCAACACTCAACAGTATTCAGCAAACATAATGCTGCCCACCTGCCAACATCCAGAACACCCAAGGCTCACTAAAAACAGGTCTAAACCTAGCACCATGGCAACATATTACCATGATATTATTTTATAAATTACACAAGTCATTTGATTTATATGAAAAATTTATTGCATTTAAAAAGAACGCACTTACAAAATTGTAACATTTTAATAAAAAATTGTATCTAAATAAAATTTTCCAAAATAATATGATATTAATACTGTACCCAAGTATGAGGGTTAGTCAGTAAAAAGTTTCCCCATTTTATTTCCGGAGAACTCATAGAAATTGTGGGCTGTCAAAGGCTGTTTACACACGCATCCTTCCTTGTTTGTTGTGGGAAGTACCATCATCGTGCAGGTGATACACGCACAGTGCTGGGTTACAAACAGGCCAATCAAAGAGTGTGTGCCCAGAGCTGGCACAGTACTGTGTTACAAACAGGACAACGGAACATTGTGTGGCCAACAAGCATGGAGAACAGACATTTATTGCAATTGTGGACAAAGGACAAAGTGCAGGCTGCTGTTCCTTATGAATTGGCACGTGGGACCTCCTGGTACCAAAATCCACCAATGTCCTGATGTCATGTCAACACAAATGGTGCGGTGATAATGCCAGCAGTTCCAAGATAGACACACAAGTGTGTTGGATGATGCAGGACCCGGGCACACAGCAAGAGCTACTGGAGAGGAGATCATCACCGGATGAGTGGTTGAGCTGATTAAATGAGACAGGCACGTGACAGACGATCACGTTGTCACTGAAGTTTGCATCAGACATGCATCAACACACAAAATCATCCACGACATCTTGCAGTACCATGGAGTGTATCACGATGGGTGCCTCAACAGCTCACACCAAACCACAAGTTGCAAAGAAAGGGAACGAGCCTGCAGCATCTCTTGTTCTACAAGAGAGAAAATAATTTCTGCTCCGAACTGTGACTGGAGACAAGAGCTGGGTCTACCATTTAACCCCCTAGTCCAAGGCTGCCTCCATGGCATGGTAGCATACAACATCCCCCGTCCGAAAGGAAGTTCAAGACAACTTCCTCAGCAGACAAGGTGCCTCTGACCATATTTTGGGATACTGAAGGGGTTTTTCTGATGGAATTTTATTTTAGAAAGAACGGGGTTGAGGATAGAGAAGATCCTTCAATGGCGAACACTACTGCAAGACATTGACAAATAAAAGATACCATTTGACAGAAGAGACCTGGGCTTCTCACAACAGGTGTCGTCCTTCTGTACAACAATGCGAGACCTCACACGGCAGCTACAACTGTCAACTGTGGTTGGGAGCACCTGAATGATGACCCCTACAGTCCCGACCTAGCTCCCAGTGATTTCCACTTCTTTCCTGTATTGAAAAAGAAACCATGAGTGCACAGTTCAACCACCAATAACAACAAAGCAGCTCTATGGACATTCCTCCACACCCAAGACATAGACTTTTAACATAAAAGGGTTCTTCACGCTCATGAAGTAAGACCAATGCATCTACATCAGTGGAGACTATGTATAAAAATAGACAACTACGAACCCTATCTGCCCACACCGTTATGCGTCTTGTCAATAAAGTTTCTTGCAGATGGTAGACTAGGGAACCTTATATTCTGACTAGCCCTCGCATAATCACCTTTGTAAATTATGATTATCTACACAAGTTGATTACATCAGGATTACAGAAGTCAAGTTAACATTGATTTGCTCATAGAGTTAAAGATAGATAAACTATATGTACATAGAGGAAATTCAACATTTTAAAAAAGTACTGATTACAGTTCACCAAGTGAAATATTAAGTGACAATTGCTATTCCTAAAATCTTGACGACTTTCTACTTGAACCATGGATATTCCTTAAATGTAAATTGACACTGTCTGAGCGGGAGAAGCAGCTAAAACAAACAGGGCAGTAATGCTTCTCTGGGTAATGGGCTAGGTAGTGGTTCCTCAGGTTCGACACAATCTTGCCACACAGTTTACACATTGCTTGTTTGTACGAGATCCTGTCGTAGATAGAGAAGTGTGGTGCCCTTGGAGGGTTGGTTGCTGATTCTGCAAAACAAACATGATGGAGATTAACAATGCAACATTCCTTTCAACAAATTTGATCCAACCTAATATAATGTTCATTCACAATAACAACAATGTTATCAAAAGCCACAACAATATCAAAGCTGCAACATCAAATAAAAATGTAAAACAATACCTTTCAATTTATTTGTGGTATGACCAATGGTCAGTGTCTTGGGGACACCTCAGAATGTCTTCAGTTATTCTTGTCGCAAATATCGCTTATATCATCAGCTATACAACTCAAAAATAACACATGCACGCAATGCCTATCATGATGGTTCTAAATTACATGCAGTATTATAATTAACTGTGAACTTCATGGATGCATGTATAATGCAATTGACAGGCTTTTCAAATTCTTCATCAGATGATGACCCTTTCCAATGTATTAATGCTATGCTTTACCATTATTTTAACATATTCTATGTTTCATTTATGAAACTGCAAAAATCAATTGGCCATAAATTTACTAATGACGTTGAATGTACTGCACTTAAAAATAAAAAATAAAAACTTCATGGTTGAACATGATCCCTAAAGATGCTACATCTTGTGAATATTTCTAATGTTTCACGGATATTGGTATTTTATTTGATGTTGGACTTGAAAGAAAAATTACTTTGTAAGACTGCTGTTGCCTTACATCTTTAATCAGAAGTGTATATTTTCATCAGTATCTGGGTGTTTTTTTTCTTTTGAGAATAACAGAAATTATTTCACATTAAATTGCCATACGCAAAACTTTACCATCCTATGTATCTTTGCAAATTTTATGTTATACTTGTAACTGTTTCAAAGCATTTTTTTTTTTTACCCGAATCATCTGAATTTACAAATTCATTACTGTCATTTCTACGTAACACTTTTTATTAAATTTGTTTACATCCAAATTGCACGTTACAAAGGTGCACTTTACGTCACAGAAAAATAATGATTTATAAGGTTCCAAATTAACTGCTTTAAAAGATCATGTTTCTTCTCAAAGTAAAATGTAAAACTGCGTTGCCTTAGACTTGTCACTTTACGAGGAAAATGCTATATCAACATGATCTCGCACCCAAATACTTATAAATGCTAACACTGTACAACTGACATTACAAACCACCTAATATATAAAAAGTATTCATCTTCACTGTCAATGTTCTGCATGGTTATCTCCAAATGCCACTGTTTATTCTCTGTAAACCAATGTCCAACAATCATTGAGGACCCAGGCAGTGACTTTGCATAAGCAGTCACTATATACTTATGAAAAATCTGCTGTTTCATATAAAGATAACATACAGATTTACTATAGAAACTCTATATACTGAACAATTTTAACTTCTTTGCATATGATATCCTTGTTCTTATTGTTTTCATTATAGAATAGAACACAGGGAAAAATTATAGTCTCTTTATCATTTCACATATTTTGTTGCATCAATGACCACTATATTCTCCAGCCATTCTGTTGATATTTCAAAGCTTTTTATTAGATGTTAACATTATAGTTTGTAACTTCTATTGCAAGTAATTGTTGGTTATACGTAGCACCAGTTTCTTAAAATGTAACAATACTAATTTGCTGTACACAAGTGTACGTTCAATGGATATTCTATTTCCTGTATTAGTAATTTGTCAGAATAAAATTTAAATGTCCTGATACAGAAAATGTAAGACCAGAAACTTTGGTGAATAAAAATAGCATTACTTTATTATTTGACTGAAACTGCACCCTGCAAAGAGCAGATTGCTTGCCAGTTTCAACTGTTTTTACCAACTGCATAAAGTTCCATTTTCCAAAATTAAAAAAAAAAAAAAAAAAATTGTTACCACACAAACTTTGTGGACAGTACTTCCAAAATATATTAACAACTTTGAATATATTAGTAGAATATCTGCCATTTTTAGATGTTCACTAAAACAAGGTTATATACAGTACTGCAATAATGTACTATGAAAGTAATAAAAGATAACACTGTAATTTAGACAATATACAATATTTTGCAAAGGGAACTCAGAATATCTGCTTCTTCAATGTATTAGATGCATTTGTGCACAATCTTACAAGTTTTATAGACTGTACATTTTTACCAAAAAAAAATGACTACAAAGAGTGGGGTGTGGCCTAATGTCAAGATATTGTATTAAAAAAATTTTTACCCCCAAAAATCCATATTAAGTGATTATTTATAACCATATAGTGTAAACTCGAACTGTCTAACTCGGTTTGACCAAAAGTCCGTGTCCACAGAGCATTTTCTGTGGTCCCGAGACAAGATCCCTATGTAAACAATGCTAAAATAGTCAGTTTTTGCATTCCTCGAAATTAAATTTTTACCGCATTGATCAAATAAAGATTTCTATGGCATCGTCGAAAATTACATGCTCCGATCATTAAACAACTAATTATTAACAAGAAAGTATAAATATGAACTGTACTCGCCAATGCATACAAGTCTATATACAGTACATTATGTACATATACACCAGTAATACAGATAGATAACAAATACAAAATAAATTTTTAACACACTTTTTTTTTTTTTTTGCTTGTGTCTCACTGCCCTGCATTTAGTTATATTTATGTAATTTACCACTTCCGAAATAACCTCTTGTTGATTTAATCACAAACTCGTTCTTTGTAGAAAAAAATTAATTAAATAATAACAATAGACGTCTCAGAATAAACATTGTGTATTTACAGAGCACGAAATACAAAAAAAAAACATAATGAAAAAATATGGGAATATAGTAGATATGTATATGAAATATACACTGTAGAATTTTATTAAATGTTTAGGAATCAATATTGCAATGTTTTCAGCGGCAGCCATGTTGATTACGATGAGCTAGAAGCAACATTGCCATATTTTCGAGATATCAATTCACAATGCGGCGTTGCCAACAACATATTTTCACTTGAATATTTTTTCATAAAAATTATGAATGGATTATGTATCAAACTGTAGCTTTAATAAATATTCCCGGAAAGTTAGAAAAATACACCGCAAAATTAAGGTAACGCTATACACTGCACTTTATCAATCACAGTATTCAAGACGTACTTAAGAAAATAATTTCTCTGCTGTATGAGAGAAAGATATCTTATGAAGTTCGCATGCCTGCCGCATTGCCGCAAGTGCAGATTGATAAACGCCATTTTGTGTAACATATTGCCATGGTTTTGCTTTCTCAAGTCACATTACCATCTCTGGAATAGTAATAGCATGATGAAAATTCGTAAACAATGAACATAATACCAATCTTCTGTCACAAATGTTTTGTAAGGGAGAAATTAAATCGGAATTTATTATGTTTGTATGCAATCGTGATTTAGCAATATTTACAGAAATACAAAACTTTGATGTGGCCATTACTTGAAATATTTAATTATCTTTAATTTTTCATCAAAAACTAATGGTGCGGCCTATACACGCCAAAATACGGTGATCATTGCCTCTACCTGTGCACCCTCCATGTGACTAGGTGGTATGTCTTCCTCCACTCCAATCACGAATGCCTTATATGCCTTCATTCACCAAGATGGCTAAAAGATATCTGATGCAGTTAGTTGAGCTGGTATGGGGCAAGGTGTGAGTGGAGACTCTTCCAAAAACTCTTACAAGAACGGATGAGCATGGCACTAATTGGGACCAAACCTCATGCACCTAATCTGTTAACAACTTTTGTTTGTTCATCATGGCTCAAAAGTCCTCGTGAGTCTGCATAACAAGGTGCAAGAAGCATTTATATCTCCCAAAAGTTTGGATTGTGTAACAAGATTGGCATAACCATCCCACCAGGGGTAAACTGCCACAGACTTAGCCCTGGTGTGAACTGAAACAACCTAAACTTGGCAACCACAAAGTTCACAAACAGTCACAGGCTTTCCCTGGCTGAGAGTGGAAGAATGGAATCTAATTAAGGAAGTTTACTGTAACTCTATGCATCCAGAGCCAATGGATAAGATATTGGCACGTTCCACAGTACCACTTGTGTATGAATGTTCCCTCTTTATTACAACATATGGCAACCCCCAGTCAGGCTAGATCTACTAGTTCTAACAGAGCAAGATGGACTTCAAAATATTTTGATAGATTCGAACAGTACGCAAGAAAACTTTATCAGTATGACTGTACTGTGCACAAATTTTCCTCCTTCCGACACATGGGGATTTGATACGGTCAAGCTGACTCCAAGTAAAGGAGCTACTCGTTCACAGTGATGATGACTCACATTTGTGTATAGTATTTACACACACACACACACTTTACATGAACTACAAATAATGTCAGCAGTTTGGAATTTTTTTTTTTTTTTTTTGTAAAATTGGATTTTGCATTGATTGCGCAAGGTAAGCTGCAGACATTTATAAATCGCTCTACATGATGTGGTGCAGAGAAAGGATACGCAGAAAAGAGTGAATATGACATCCAGTGAATATATTTTGTACTTGCTAATATCACCCAGTGACAATATTATACTGAATATTGCCTCCTTAGGTAATGATATAGATCATTGAAGCTTTGAAAAGCATTGTTATAACTATCATTCCAGAAACAAAAGCATTCAGGATGTACATAAAAATTGCACAACTTTAATTGTCTATGATGTACATCAATACAAAAAATATACTTTTAAGCAAGATATCTGCAAAGAGTACTTGGAGAGACTAAAAAAATGAAACCAACTTAGAACACAATTTTATTACAAGGGAACAAGCAAAATTCCATTTTAACAAAGAAAATAAAATAACTATAACAGTAAAAAGGCACAGCAATGAGCGACTTTGCTAAATAGTTTTGCTCCTTATATGAAGTACGAAGTTATTAATCTATACTACTATATAAAGAGGTAAAGTTTGTTTGTATGTTAGAGGTAATCTGTAGAACAACTAATCCTATTTTTATCATTCTTCCACGGTTAGAAAGCTACATTCTTCCTGATGGACATAGGCTATGTTTAATTTTTTTTAAATTCCTTGAGAAATTTCAAAATTTGTGAAAGAAAATTTCAAAATTTGTGAAAGAAAAAAAAAGAGTTAGTTTGCTGCTTTGTAAGCATACTCTACTAAACTGCAGGGCAGATTGTTCTAATTCTTTCATTGTTAGCAAGCTACATTCTTCCATATAGCTATAGACATTATATCAAGTGGGGCCATAGTGGCCCAGTCATTAGAGTGATTCCAAGTGGGGCCACAGTGGCCCAGTGACTAGAGTGATCCTAAGTGGGGCCACAAAGGCTCAGTGAGTAGAGAAATGCTAAATATGGCTGCAGTATCCCAGTGGCTAGAGCACTCTCAAGTGGGGTCGCAGTGGTCCACTGGCTAGAGCGATCTCAAGTGGGGTCGCAGTGGTCCACTGGCTAGAGCGATCCCAAGTGGGGCTGCAGTGGCTCAGTGGCTAGAGCAAACCCAAGTGGAGATGTAGTGGCCCAGTGGCTAAAGCGATCCCAAGTGGGGCAGCAGTGGCTCAGTGAATAGAAATATATCAACTCCATAAAACCTGAGCGAAGTGATTGCAGGCTGCTTCAACTTGCTATTAGTTGCGACGGTGCTGTGGCGCCGTCGCAGTTAGTGTGATGTTTTACTACCTGCAACACTAACAAGTGTTCTTTTCGTGCCGCTCTCATTGTCCGAGTTCCCTTCTCCTTTTGCTTCCCCACCCCTACCTCCCCTCCTGGTGTATCATGCTTTATTTGTAGTGCAAGCTCTGACCGCCTCTCACTTCTACCACTACGACTCGAAGCGTTCACATCAAGCTCTCCTTCGAAGGCACCATCAGCATGGAAACTGACATCAATTAGCAAAAGTAATACCAGCACAGTGCATGAGCACCTTTCTATTTCAACAATTTCTTTTTAATGTAAACGCTTTAGTGTGAATATGTGGAAGAGGGGAGGACATGGTGAGTCGTGGAATGTTTGATACTAATTGGGCTTAGTTTTATGTTGCATTGTAGTTGGCTTTCGTATAATGTAGTGGGTGCACAATCTGTAACATTCCTTACTCTGCGTTTACTAGTCTGTGATAATTTTTAAGTTTTTTATTTCAATGTTTTGAATATGCAATGCGTGTGTGTCTGTTGCAAATGCGTAGCTTGCTTCTGTTGTCACTGCCCCATTCGGCTGGTCCGACCGACGAGCTTTGTTTGATATAGCCGGTCCACATATCGCTGCATCGCTTTGGTTGAACACCTATAAATTGTCTGCGTGTTTTTACAGCCAGGTGTTATGAATGGTCCACCGTAAACTTTGAGTGCCTCTTGGTTGAGTAAATATTAGTTAATATTAATGTTAATCTTATTTTAGTATTTAAATTGTCCTTTTAATACATTGCCCTTTGACGAGCCAAGTTCGGTCGCAGGTGTACATAATAATTTTAATCATAGTGTCATGTGAAGGAGCAGTTAGTTTTGTAATATTATACTGCTTGATTGGATGTTTAATATAAATATATGCACTTGAAAACTACAGACATTGGAACTCACATGTGCTGTAGATGCACTATAGAATTGAAACTTATTGTTAACTTTCGAAACGCCTTTTTGCTTCACGCATGAACAGTTTTTTCTTGGTGAACGGCAATATTGGCAGTAATTGTAAAGGTACTTAATAATCACTGGCCAATCTACGTGGCATTTTTGGGGTGATTGTGAATGCACCTAACAAATCTTTGAGAGTTGATACTTGTAACTTTTTTAATTGGTTAAATTGTATTAAATGGTGGTCTATAGGCAATCCACAGTTACTTCACACTTTTCTTATGCCCTACTAACATTCTACTTTTGGATACCAATTATGTATCCTTCCACTACATGTGAACATAAACACTGCCCTGCAACTTCTATGTAATAACTGTCAAATGCTTTGTTTAATGTTTTTAGCTGTTCAAAGACATGTCAAAATTCAAAAACCGTTTTGTGCGAATGTTCACAATTTAGGCATATAACCATATTTAAGTGTCAGCTTTATGACTTTTGAACAATGTCTGTATTAACTATAGTTCTTACTATTATTATTTTACATAGTTAACATATTTGTTATACATAACACAGCATAATACATGTAATAATACACGTTAATATTTTGCCACGACTGTGTTTAACCCTGTTACGACTGTGGGGAAAAGAACTGTAATATTTAACAGCTTGTTATTGATGTGTGTTGGGTTATTTCGTTAAAAGGACGGCATTGGTTGGAAAAAACATTAAAACAAAGCAACAACCAGTCCAACGAAGCATGCAACTTGTGTCCCTTAATTTTTGCACGTAGCAGCAACAAACTAGAAAGATAGCGGTGAACATGCACACAAAGAGGCCTGTTAACTTTTATTCCGCTCATATTTCTTTGCATAGGTATTTACTATTTGCTAGGGGTATTTCATTATTTATTTAAAATTTTTTGGCTGGGCTTAATATTTTATTTGTATTATGGCAAACATTAAAATCACAGAAACATAAGCATGTTACACAATTGTGTTTCACACACCTAGGGCAAAGTTACGAAGTTGTGATCAATAAACAGATGCGGCTTTCAAATAATTAATTTTTATATAAAAACAGTTTATGGTTAAAATGTATAAACTTTGCACATCCAATATTTGCAATCACACACACACTGGCCCAGTGTAACAAAGGCAACTAAATTCTTTCTTACACAGCGGCCACGACATATGTTACAATATATTAATTCCTGCCATGGAAACAGATTTATCACAACAAACTTGCCTAGGTAGGTTTAAAAAACACAACGTGTACAAACTGGATGTAGTAATTTTACATATTTTTCTCAGGAAGAAAAATTAACACTTTGTTCAGCGACAAGCAACACGCCATGTCATGTTGCCGGTCAACATGTAGTGTGGTAAAGGCTAGTTAATAGCCCTGCTGCAGTCGTCATTTATGCAACATTGAAAAAACACAAGTGTGATGACTGGCACACTACAGTCCAATCTAGCTCAGTCAGTCACACATAAATCTCAGGCACCATGTTTAAAAAATAAAGAGAGATGAATTTCCATTTTGGAATAGTTAAGTTTTATTTAAATAGCTTGAACACATTTGTACAGTCTTCTCTTATTGTAGAATCACCAACAGTTAGGTTTCACAGACAAAGTGAACCAAACAGAGCCGCAGTAGCTATTTCACTATGAATGTTAGTTTGAAAACTCTCCTCACGAGAAAAGGACGAGTGTTGCCCGCCATGTTGCCTGCTTCCAGGCATGTTGTAAGACTTCTGCCGGACAAAGACCCTTGCAATCACAGCGCTGCACATGTCTTATCCCAACTCCTCATTCCCCTCCTTCCAAAGAAGCAAACCTCAGAGGCACAAACTCTTCCCATTGGTTGGAACCTATTGAGTCGCTGAGAACTCATTAAAGGTTTCAGAATAAATTTTGCTGATGACAAGAAAATGGCAACAAATGGAGTTGGAAGAAAAATTATCTATGAAAGTTACGCAACCTCACTACGACTCTGGAAACTCGAAAATGCAGACGTATTGCAGATAACCACTCAAATATGGCCACAAATTAAAACTGATAAACTGTTCCCAGTCTACGTGGCACCAAAGAAAAATTTATAATATTACACTCACTAACAAAAGAAACAGAGAATTTGACTTAAAATCTGATGAAAAATTATTATAAAAACTATTAAAAAATACATTACCTGCAACACAACCACTTCTGCCAACTTGAGATTTGTAACCATCCTGCTATCACATATAAATATATTATAATAAGCATTGAATACTTAGAGGGTGAGAGAGGGGAGTGAGAGAGAGGGGGAGAGGGAGGAGAGAGAGGGGGAGAGGGAGGAGAGAGGAGAGAGAGAGAGAGGGAAGAGGGAGAGGAGAGGAGGGGAGATGGGAGAGAGAGGGGGAGGGAGAGGAGAGAGAGGAGGGAGAGGAGAGAGAGGGAGGGGAGACGGTGGGGAGGGAGAGGAAGAGGGGGAGAGGGAGGGGAAGAGGGAGGGAGGGAGAGACACACACACACAACCTATTCAAGTTTCTTGCTCGGACGAGAAAAAACACCATGTCCCTAAGGCCTACGCACCATCATTTGCGCTGATATTTTTAATTGCAACAACGAAATATGTTTCCATCAGTGCAGCCTAAAAACTTAATATAATCCAATAGGCAACATTTGATTGAGTAGCCTTTATATATAAAGGGGGGGGGGGGGGGGGGGGGGGAATTATAATTTTTTATTGGAATATAAACTTTTTGAGATAAAATCTGAGGAAAGAAACAAGTTTTGTTGGCACCTGCTATCAATGTTTTTCTAGTACTATATTGCTTCCCCTTGCCCTGCCATACTCGAGTAAGCAAATCAATGTATAAAGGACAAGCGGTAAACCAAGGAGTGCACTAAGATTTATAAAGGTGAACCACCAAGCCAGCAAAGCGACGAATGGCAGCGAGTGTGAGCAGTGGGAGTGAAGTCTGCGGACTGTAAGCATCAGCACAGCAGAGAGTGAGACAGATGGATGAACTATTGAACTGACTGCATGAGTAACAGACATTTGGAATGATGGCAATTAACAGATTGATTATGTGTAAATAATGAGTGTGAACTGATAGTAGCCAAAATAGAGATAGTGATAAGGGCTTAAATTAAAACTGAGATATACATTAAATATTGTGCACACTAAGAATAACAAGCATAATACTGGAGACAGATAGTTTAATGTTGTAAATAATAGCTGTGTGAATATCTATAGCAGTATAAAAAAATTAAATCATCAAATATAGTTATTTAATTTTTATTAAGATGACCATACCTCAAACTCTGATACGTTTAAAACCAGGCTTTATAAACAGTTTGCTGAAACCTACTGAATTACTATCAAAATTATATAGTTCCTGACAGTTACAGTATTTACATTCAACTTGGCATCACTTGTCCATTAAGTCCCACCTATTTCAATCCAGAGATCATCAATCTTTCCCATCCAGAGCATTCCAGAGTGCCCCGAGCACTCGCGTACACATGCACACTCTACTTGTCGGGTTTTGCTCTCTGCAGCACGTGCACTTCGCTCGTTGCAGTTAACACACACACGTCCACTGCAGTACCTCTCACTTCCGCGATCTGTCCCTTTCTTTGTTCATTGCTCGTTGCACTTCACCAGGTGGCTACCACAGGCTGAATGCCCCTCCAGGTGCAACGTTATTTATGGGGGCTAGCACACTATTGAGAACTATCTTCACAAGTGGACCAAATCTAATTAAAGTATTGACGAAGCTGTCATTTGGCTTGTTTCTTGATGATTGTATCCGATTACATCCCTGGACACTGGGCTTTAAGTTTCCATCCTCTCCACAGTTCATTCTCAGCGTCTGTCAACGAGGGACAGGTGTCCCTGCGAATAACAATTAGGAAGTTCCTCCACTGCTGACTCCAGCCTCCTCAGCACGCTCTTAATAGTATTCACTTCCAGTCATAGTCCTAAGTTTCTTCAGGGGCACTGAGCACTCAAATGTCCTGTTCCGCCACTCTCCCAAAGTTTCCAAAGCTTAGCTAGATAAAAGTTAAACTCCCTAGCACAGACTTCGGCAGCACTGTCTGTCATTATGACATCCAACCTCATCAAAACGTCCAAAATGTGATTTCCATTATTACTGAGGCACAGTGTACTGTTCTGCACTGCATGGAGGGGCATTGGCTCCTTCTTCCTCGATACAGGCTGAAATGTTTGGATCAGGGCATCCTGCATGTTGTGTGGCGATGCCAGGTACACTGCTCTGCATACATCTGCATCTGCAACAGCATCCACATAGTAGTACACTGCGATGATGTTGCACGCCTCCTCGGGGCATCCCTTCAGAGACAGGTGGGAAAGCCGCACAATGTCTTGCCACAGATCTTGCAGTTGTTTCCCTAGTCGCTGGGTGCAGCTTCGTAGTTGGGCATGGTGGGCGTCACAAATATTGGTCACTAAAACACAGCTGCAAGGCTTACACCAGTGTGGTGTACTCCAATTGATGTCTTTCTTGCGGAGGCTGCAGTATGATTCATATACGGCAGAATTAATTGAGACACCGTTACACACTCCTGACTGAAGCATACCCACACTGCAAAACTGCTGGACCTCACTTGTGATAGGTGTATTGGCGGCGACCTATACCACCTCCTCTTTGCTGCCCGCATTCATTGGCTCAATGGGGGTTAATATCATTCATATTATTTTCTTAATTATGTTCTCATTCACATTAATTTCTTATATATTGTAGCATTCTCCCTTTCCATAAGTCCTAATATAATACTTCTGCTCTGTCTCCGCAGCTCAGTCTTTACAATACCTTATTATATACCACTTTAGGATTGGGAGACCTACGGGGTGTGATCAGTTAATAGATTACTAACGGGGCCTCAAAATCTAGGATGTCACCTAATCGCCTAGCCGAAGTTACGCTCACCATAAACTGTAGAAAGGTAGGATGCCCTGCTGCCCAGAGCTCCTCCAGGTCCTGATATCAAGTTGCCCTCGTATTCGTGCCGCTCCGGCACTATACGTCGTTGCTTCTTTATCACTCGCTCAAGTCTGGGGGCGATGGGGTATGGAGCTCTAAGCTTTTATAGACAGGTGGCAGTGGGTCAATTAAAGTTTGTTGTACAAACAGGGAGCTCGCAAGGAATCTATAGTGCATGCTACCTTAGCTAGTCGTGTGCAGCCCCTTAGCGTCCACCACACTATGTTCTCATTCACACAATCTATTTTCTTATTTATTAGTTCCCTCACATTCACACTATTAGTTTGGCTATCCAGTCCTTAAATTAAAACCATAATACACTGCTTCCATTACTGCTGGTGTTCTCCTAGTTAGCATTCACCTAAACTCATAGTTTTGCAGCTTACTATTACTATTTTTACAAGTTTATCTTACTGCCTAATGTTAATTACAAAATTATTAGTTAAAATAAATAAAAGCCTCCATCCCATTTCTGACACCAGTGTTGCAATTTTTAAAAGTATGTTGGCATAGCTAGATTCTTTAAGGGATGAAAATCGTAATTATGGCAAAAGAGTTTATATCAATTTCCTAATTTAATTTATAAACAATCCAAAAAACTCCAAAGTTCCCATCTCGACAACAATGGCTATTGCATGCTATTTATATAATCGCCCCATATATCAGAAAAATTAACACAACCAAACACTTAAAACCAGTCTTTATAAAGTTCATTAACACCTACTTAATTACTATTCATATTATGCCTTTCCTACTTGACAGTCCCAGTACTTATATTCAAGTTGGTATCACTCGTTTATTCAAATCCCAAGTAATTTTAATCCAGATATTACCAGTCTTATGTCCACAATGTTCCAGAGCAGCCCCGAGTAGTTATGCATATGCACTACTCCAAGTTAACTAACTCTCTGTAGTATGCATGCTTCATTCATCACAATCAAACACGCACTTCTGCTGCACTATTGCTCGGTTGCACATTGCCAGGTGACTGTCACAGACCACAGACTTCCGACCCCCCCCCCCTTCCCCTTCAGAGGTGAGCACTACTTTCAGGGACCGGCGCACTATCAAGAACAATCATCACATGTCGGCACGCTTAGCGGAGGGGCAAGGGAGGGTGGGTCGAGTACGGTGTACCACCCCCCTGATGCGGTGATGAGGGATTCCCTCCTGGCACGGGGAAGTTGGGAGGGCCCGCGCGCAACAGTATATTACCACAGAAAATACAGGAGCAGTTTTATTACCGAAAAGCTTACAGGAATTGAAAATGAAAAGTAAAGATGACCGTGAATCAGCATCGGGTAATACACAAAGGTCTATTTGTACTAAACTCTGTAGAAGCACAGTAATGCAACTGTTTTGAAAAATGATTATCTCTTCATCGGAAAAAAGAAATTGAGTGTGACACTGAGAATAGATCAAACTTTGACGGAAAAGGCATTGTAGGTATGATTAGTTGCTATTTTACAACAAAAAATTGTTACTGCAGAAGGTCACTACCCGACGTCATGTTGCAGAATATGTACCACGGACCCCCAGCATTGTACCAAGAATATGGATAAGAAATATTTTGATGTATACTATCTATTCTGATTATCATACTCGAGATGATTCAGATAAAGACAAAATGTACTGTGGAGCAGAGCCAAAAGCTTATTTGAAATATTTTAAATTCATCAGAACTGAAAATAATACTAAGATTATTTTTATTGACATAGCTCAATCATTTTAAATCACTAGCAAATTCACACGGTTTAAACATCAGGCAAGAGAGTATAAGTTTATCTTGATCTTTCGTCCAGAGATGAAGTTGTAATTCAGAATTACAAATTTAAAAAACAACTCGAGTTTAATAAAATTTTGAATTTGTATATCACAGGATGTGTCAAGTAGTCTGCTATGAGTGTTTGAATGCTGCACGAAAAGAACTGAAACAACAGACTTGGCCGCTGAACCTGTCCGAGTTTGAGAAAGTGCTAATACCAACTTTGCAGTGAAACGTCTATCGAGGAATGATAAACAATTAAATTCTGAATTGGGTTGGGCGTGTTTTATCCTATACACAACTATAGAAGATTGATACTGAACTCAGTCTCTAGAAGCTTGCTCTAGTGGCTGCAGATGCAGTAGTCCTTCTGGAAAATGTGTTGTGCATAGATCCTGTTGTAGACACTTGCGTCAATGCAATTTACCAGAGAAGTGAAGTAAAGTGAAGAAATTTGGCCAGCTATAACAAGCGAGGTCTTGAGAGCCGATGAAGATGGAGTGAGGTGACTGACAGTTTGGAGAGTACATTATCTGGAAAAGGTAACACTCACCATGTTAATGGTATTTCACTCCAGACAGTTACAGGAGGACAAGGAAGGTAAAGCAAGGCCAACAAAAACCAGTCTAAAGCCCTTACTATTTTACAGCGGAGGGAAAAAAGTGGAGCCAAGCAGAAAATATATTCAGAAAATTGATAGCGATTCCAAATTGGAAAAAGTACGAAACGAAGACTACTGTGCATTTTTAACCCACCAGAACAAGTCAACAGTAGGACAGAGTAAAATATTTGCAATCATGACACAGAAAATTTTGTGAATAGCAACATTGGTTACTTGACAATAAATATGTGAGATAAAATTTTGATAGTTAACGAGATTTGTCAAGCAATCATTAACAATAGCAAAAAGTTTAGCTAAGGAAAGCCTTGCAAGTATATTTTATCAAGCCATTTATTGCAAAGCTGCAGATATCAAATGGAAACAGGTGGAAGATTTCAAACCAACTGTATTGTGACTTGGTAGATTCTAAACAATCTTTGTACTGCTCTCCATTTTCTGTAAACAATTTCAAGAGTAAAGGTTGAAAGAGCTCTGCATAAAGTTGGATGTGACTGCAATGGGATCGGTATCACCAGTTCTTGAGGGTCGTTGTTGCAATAGGGCATTACAATGAAATATACTGGCATGTGCAGCTTTTATAAGATCAGCATGGATGGGTTTCCAATACTTTACTAAGGAAAGGAAAGTGAGTTGAGTGATGACAAAAATCCAATGGAAAGTATTGAAGAATTTGCCAGTGACATTTCACCAAGCCATAACAAAATTCTGGACCTCCCAGTCATGCAATAATCGTTCCAAGTGTTTAATCAGTACTTCCGAATATTTGAGCACTGCTAATCGTACAATGATTTGGTGTAAATAGTTACAGGTATTGTTTGTGTTTCCAGAGAAGGAAATTGTTTATGTTTTGTGCACTGCTGATAAAATTTGGCCACAAAAAGTTTAACAAATATTAACAATGTAAATAAATACATAAATAACTAAAATATTTTTGCGTCTGCTTTAGAAAAAAATACCTATAATTTATAGCTGAATTAGAGCTAAATATTTTTTGCATGAAACATTTATAAATGAACTTGATATCTGCAAAAATATTACAAAAAAATAATATTTTTGTTATAAAAAAATTACGTCATTTTTCTCCCCAAAGGAAGTTACTCATTATACATTGCTTTCACACATATTCATGATATCAGTATACAGTTATCAGGAAAACACAGACAGCAGGTGCCAACACAACTGGTAACTTTCCTTAATTTTTTACCTCAAAACCTACATATTTTTATTAAATGCCAAGTTTTTAAAAGGCAACTGCTCCCTACACAATGCTATATGAGTATATTCTCGTTATACACACAAAACTCTACCACAAAATAATTGCCAGCCTTTGGCACTCAGAGTGTTTCCAAAAAGGGGAATTTTGGAATTTGGTTCATGGACTATACATTTTAAAATGGCCACTGTTTTGAAACTAAGCACAAAGTGTGGTTGAAAACTATGAAAGTCTGATGTATTACGTACTATACCAGCTATAGAACTTCTTGGTCGCTAGAGGTCAGTTGATCTGCGGTGCTGCTCCCACTAGCTGATGCTAGTAGCCTATCACAGCTGTGCACTGTTGCCTAGTTTGCAGTGTTACAATGAGCACAGCAAGTCGAACAAAATGTTCCTCAGAGATGCTCAGAAAATTGTGAAAGATTTCATCAAAATTCAGCCAACCTTTACAATATGCTAATTTGCTGAATAAGTACATTAAAATCCTAAGCCTGTATCTTTATCTGTTCGTGTTTTACACTGAGGAATGTACATGACAGCCAACATAAACTTATGACCATTTTTCAAAAGAAAAGAGGTTTTCATTCATTCTTCACCTGAAAAGAAACCATATTTTGTACGTTTAATGTACATGCCTTGCTTTCGAAGCAGACAATAACAATGTCTTACTTGTACTTAGTTGACACAAGATAATTTTTAACTCAGCTGCCCAACTCCATCCAGTGTTGACTAGCGTTTAGCACCAGTACGGCATCTGGCTTTGAGCGATTCTTACTGTTTTTCATTTGTTCGCATGTACAATTTACCTTGAAAGTGTGGCGCTGACTAAAGCTTGTGCTAATAGTGGTAGTTGCAGAAGCAAAATAGTTCACAAACAAGGTCAATATATAAAAATTTGGTGTAAATTTTTACACCAAATTATTAAAGAACTTTGAGAAAATAGAAATTTCAAACCAATTAAGAGTTTTGTTTAACAATTGAGCCTATAATTGAGTTGACATACCCCTTAAGTTTGTCCAGATGCATACAGAAAAATATATAAACTTCCATACAATGAAAGCAATTTTTACAAAACTTCATATGCTAAAGCATCTATTACAAGCATCAAAGATGCCAATATATAATTACAGCCTCTTTTGTTATGACATTTATAAGACAGCACTACATGCCAAAATTAAGATTTTATTGAATATCTGCGGAAAGAGTCAACAGATACCTACCAAATTTGACCAACAAATAGTGCCACAGTATGGCAATTAAATTTATATGTATGGGATGGTAAACAACAGTGTTAAATCGTGAAGATAGACTGAGAGGCCCAAAGAGATGGTCATGCACAAAACCCACCCACATGTTCACAGAAAACTGCTACTGATGGCTTTGTATGGACGTACTGTGTGGGTTACCTTCCCTCCACACGTGGCTGTTCTTGGTATTAAAAATACAGTCTTGTGTACAGCATGTCTCATCCGTCCACAGTATGGGGGGTAGAGAAACATTGCTGCATATTGCACTGCTGTAGGTCCCGAGGAAATTGTAGCTGGCGAGGATAACCGTCCAGACCTGCCACTTTTACTGTGTACACATGATAAGGATGCAGATGTTGCTCACGAAGAACCCATAATAGAGTACTACACACTACTATAATCGTACGCACACATCCATGTCCAGAACCATGTTTCCGATTGGCAACTGTTAATGTATCCCATAGGAGCTGGTCAATGGCAACAAAGGTAGAGTGGTCTGGTACCTGCCTTTCCAACTGGCAGATAAATAATTTGTCTTTGCTTATTTTATGATTGTATAGATTTTGACAGCATACAAGCATGAAATAAGCTAAGACAAATTATTTATCTGCCATTTTGGAAGATATCACCAAATGAATAATCAAGTTTTTATGTCCTACCTCAGGAAACAATTAATTGATTTCCACAAAATTCAGGCAACAAATCATATATGTGTAGACCATCTAAATTTACATGACTCAAGAGGTAGACACATATTTTGAAAATAACTGCCATGTAAATATTTTACTTTAGTATACAATATGTGCCAAACACTTTCAACCAATTTTAAATGCTGGCAATATCCATGACAAACACTGAATGACCTTTTTCCTTTTTGTTCACCATTCATCAAGATAGCACCACATGAGAAAATTGAGCTTTAATGCCATATCTTGGGGATCAATCAACACAGATTCCCATTAAATTTTGCATACAAGTAGTGCTACAGTAGGGTTTGTAAATTACATAAATTAAGTGGCACAGACACTTTTTCAAAATAATGGCCTTGTAAATACTTTAGGTTACAAAAACCTATCTACCAAAATATTACGCTAATTGCAAATGAAGTTAATGCTCTGAGCCACCCTTCATAATGTACTGTACAAGCCAACCTTTAGTATAAGGGATTCTAAATTTGAATCCTATGTAAGGCACATGTGTATTTATAATTTTCTTGCTAATGTTACATATGTTTCAGGTTCCATCTCAAATTATATAGCTGTCACAGAAACTGTTAACTGCATAAAAATAAAATTTAAAAAAAACTTCAGCGTGCAAGTCAACACGCTCACCGTAAATACTACTCAGCCAGAACCCCACAAGAAAGCACGCACTGTTCCTTTCCTTTGGAAAACTAACGGTCAGTCGTAAATTATCAGAAATACTTGCAACTCATCATCCCTCTTGACTGCACAAACATCTTCACCATGTTGAAAACAGTAATGGTAAAGTAAGCTACTAAAATATTGACGCATGTCCGGTTAACTAAGGCTGGATCACGGTCGCGTGGCTTTGGTTGTACTTTGGCCAGTTGTGCTTACTGGCGTTTACAGTTGGATATGGTAGCTGGGCACGTGGCCTTACGTGAAGGAACACAGTTCTCGACGTTGCGATTGACAAGTCCCTTGGATTGGTCTGCCCTATGGCTGGTGGCGTGACTAGTTACCCTAGGCGACTGGCGGGAGGTGCTAGCGGTAGCAGACTTACTAACGTCGTGAGTGCGAGGACTAGCTGGGTATAGTTGGTTGAGCCGATCGTTCTCTGCCTGGGATGCAGCGAGGGCCCGAGGTGTCACAACGCAAAAATTACAGTTCCACCTGGTAGCTGCTGAGCTCCAGAAGTTGGCGTTCGAGATGACAAGACGTTCCTCAGTCCGTATAATTAAACCATACACAACTGGGTGGCAGGCAGGATGCGTGCAAAGAGGTGATGACGAGAAAGTAGCTGGATCCCCTGCAGTAGACGTAGGTCATTCTAATTATCTGAGCAAGGCGGCATGATCTCGTTCAGCTCGTCGATTAGCTGTAAGGGGGACGGAACCAGCCAGCTGCTTGGCAGCAATGCAAGCCACTCTCTGCTCCTCCCTCCTTGCACCATGTATCATAAATGGCATAGAGCGAGTTAGCTGCTGGAAACTATGAATCAAGCACTACGGACACAGGTAGCCCTAGAATAGTGTTGCCCAGTAGTGGTTTGGTAGCACAAGCCCGGTGCTTCAGAAGGGCCCCCCACCTTAGCAGGCAAACCAAAAGCATTGAAGCTGTGTGGACCACAAAGACAATTACTGGGTGTGTGATCCCAACCAAGGCCAGGCCGTAGCACCTAAGCTGATACCCCATCAGCACCCAGGTGCTCCGGTAGGGATATAACTCAGGTGTACTGTCTCGCCCTGGGTGGAAAGTGTTGCTAGTGGTCGGGGCTCCTCTATTCTACTTCTCCAGTAGCAGGAATAGAATAGATGGCCGTCTAATATGTGTGTATTGCAACTGGAGCCACCTGAGGAGGAGTCTCCAGTTGTAGCTAGTGCGTAGTAATAATTTCCCATTCCCGGTCGACGGTACTGGACTCTAGGTTCTCCCAGCAGTTTATTACAAAGTACTGTATGAATGAGACTCGAAGTTAAAAGAAATTAAGTTGTGTTTATTAAGAGCTTAGTAAACACAGTCACGCGTGCTCTCCTACCAAGAAGACCGGTGGCTGGAAGTAAACCCATGGTAGCCAGGTGTAGGTGACCTGATCCTAGGCTAATGAGGGAAGTGAAATTAAACTGTCGAGAAAATTACCTACTACAAATATAACTCTAATCGGGGTGTCTGCAGGAGACAAAGAAGTTAAGTGTGGTATGTCTGGTAGCTACAGAAAGCTTCTGGTAGCTTTTGGCTATTGGCGTCGCTGGAGCATCTGGTCGCAGGTACTGCAAAGTTCTGATGGCGACGTCAATGTAGGCAGCCTCTGGTGGCTGCTGCCGAAGAGCTAACAGTGGCAGGAGGGTCCCAGCACTAGACGTGGCAGAGAGAGCTCGAAGACTGAAGAAGAGCAACTGGTGAGGTCTGCCGTGCACCGACTTATATAGTGAGGGTAGCGCGTGTTATGGCGTCCGCAGGGGAGGGAGGTGTGACGTCCCTCTGCTGCGAAGCCTGAGTGGGGGTAGCAACCTCTGGTTATCTCTTGGCCTTTGCGTATTCTCGATGGTGCTTGGGCCTTGCCCGAGGTGGCTGATGGCTTGTTGGCTCTTTGTGCGCGGGGGGGGGGGGGGGGAGTGATGCGCCGCAGTCTTGCACAACCCCTCGTATCTACGTGTCCGGCTGCCCTCCAGGAATGTGGCAGGCCACGACTTTTGCGTACAGGTTGGCGCGGGATTTGAATCTCATGTGTGTAGAAGTAATATACTAGGTTGCAGTGAGAGGAGTCATAATAGTTGTACCATAGTTGGAATAAGCAGCACGTGTCAGTATAAATTTTTTTGGTATATTGCCATTTACCGGACTTTGTTTTACCGGACTATAGATTCCCGTAATTAAGTCCTGTGTAGTTTTGTGGTGATGAAGTGTCCCGTTGGAAAAGGACAAACATGTCTGGATGAACACAGGATATTAATCGACATGCACAACACATTTCAGAGGATGTGCATATTGTTTTCACCAGTCACAGACTTAATGTACATGAGCTACCACTGTGTCAGGTGCTAGTTGAACATGCACCATACTATTCTGGATCCACTGCAGGTTTTTAAGTGTCCAGCAGAAGTGTTCCCGAATCCAGAGAAAGCATGTAGCTGGGTGTTGTGCAGTTATAAATAGTACTCTGGCTGGATGTTGACTCAAGCCCATCGTGCAAGGCAGGTAGCACTATTCTTATGTCGATGTTCACCGACACTTCACCATTGAATTCTAATGTTATTTGCTACATTGCTGCACACTTCTAGCTTAAAACTAGTATTAACAGCCAATACCCATCATGTTCATCCGTCTTTCGATGGTCAATGTCTCACTCAATGTCGATGTCAATATTTTACTCAAATCATGGTAGTCTAGGTATTACATCATTCATGTGATAAAATGTGAAAATCCAAACTTGGCTTCAATCACAGAAATACTATGACCTTTCTCACAATCTCCTGTGCTATGATATGTTAAAAGTCATTAAATAACACTAACCTGCCTTCTATCTTTGATACCAGCAACTCCTCGTGTTGTCAGTATTATGTAGATTTGTGGAAAATGCAACATCTGATGCTATGTAGTTCATATGAATTAATCCATCTTAGTTTTTCTTGCATATCAGTGAATGAATGAAACAGATGATTTGAGATGGAAGAAATTAAATAATAAATAATATGGGCAACCACAGAAAAAAAAAAACACCTCATAAAAACTGTGATTGGTTCATTCCCGAAGGTACACTTAACAATAGCATAACCCCTTTCCTTTCAAGACACTGCATCAGAATGTAATTTTTTTTTAAATTAATCAAATTTCTAAGTTACACAAAATGTCATCATTTTACACTGTCACACTTTTGGTGTACACACCATAAATACAAATAGAAAAGTGCAAATACTTCTTAAGCACTGACATGCTAAGCGAATACTCTAATTTAATTACTTTTATTACATTAGTTAATCTTTCTATCCAATGCCATAATGAGTAGGCAGTATGCACTGTATGTCACAGATACCAACACACCAGAAAAATAGTTTCAAGATATACCAGGGCAGTCTACTGGTGAGTTGGCTCCCTTTCCATTTTTTTAATATGAAAATTCCATCAACTGGTAGCTAAAATAAATAAATTTTAACACCTAACGAAGTTTTTGAAATAGGGTGTTTTGAATTGGTAAATACTGAGATGTTGCACATAACTTATTGAAGAACTTGATAATCGGGTTTAAAATATACAATTCTAAATTGGTATGTACTAAGACATTGCACACTTAAAGAAAACATTATATATATATTTTATTTATTTATTTATTTATTTGAGAAAACACTATTAATTTCATTTAAGAGTTATCTCATTGATGCAATTTTTATTACCATTAGATAAAACAGGTTTCAATGAATAAATAAGTTGTGTAAGCTAATCATAGAAACAGCAAAACTGCAACTACTCTTGATAAACCGCTGATTATTCACAAACATTAGTGGAAAGACCATTTTTTATATATATCTATATTCTATATACAAATACCCAAGCACATACACACAAAAAGCATATGATTTGATCTTTTTTTCTGCCATTTCAACATTTTAACTTCTCCCAAGTCTTCTTACATGTACAAATCTTGATAAATTTTTATAAGCATAGGTTTATTATATTAACACAGGCCCAGTAGGACTTAACTGCAACTTTTTTCATTAGAATAAGTGTACATAAGTGTTAAAGAACATCCCCAGTTAAAAGATTTTGTGAATAAAAAATTTTAACATTTCTGTTTTATGACACACAGATATGCACAGTCTAGGCTAGATGATTGGATATCCAAATTATAATGGACTCCAAATCACTAGGTTATTAATTCATTCTTCACATAGACAAGATATAAAAAAAACACTGGTTATTTGCATAGCAGATAGTACTAGTCAAGGTGAGAAAACCATCCCTAAGCACACGTCTGTAAAAAGACGTGCTGAGACAAGAGCAATGATGTGTGTGGTATCTGTAAAGGTGCATCAAGACAATCATGAGCTGGCTCACGCATTGGCTCGCAGACACTGTGGACATGTTTACAAGCCACATGCGCATGCGTCATTGCCCACGCATGGCTGTGGCTGGAGTTAAGGACTCGTGGCATTAGCCTCCTGGTGTCCACGGTTACTCCTCATATGCAGTTCAACACAGAGATGACACATACAATTGTCTTTATTGCCAGTTGATTAAGAAAAATTAGAGAGGGATGTTCTTTAGAATTTGACACACACTAATAAACATTTTAAAAAATAAATGAAAGTTAGCTCTTTTATTGGACACAAGGAGCAGGCCTTCAGCCGTAACTTCTCTCATGAAAATCACGTACTCTTACAAACAATCTGGTTGCTCTCAGGTTACATGCCCTGTACACACACTCCTGCACTGCTCGTACAATGGACGTGGCATAAACAAATGTCCAAGTGTCCCCGTAGCTAAGGATTAAGGTGATTCAGATAAGTGAAGCCATACATGTTCACAACACAGAATAAGGAATGCTTATATACATACTACTCAACAGATGTTGAAATTGGCTCATATCTCAACAAGTATTTGTTTCCACACACAGTTCACTGCACAGTTTTTCTGGTCTTGAACAGTACGTCCTACTGTGCAAATAAGCAATACTTGTACAGTCACACTGAATGCTGAGGGCAACATACGCACTGACTCAGCCCCCTGGCCATATTAGTAAAATTCCTGAACACCATCAACACTGATGGTCCTTAAGGAAAGATTATTAAATATAATATAACAGCAAAATAAAAGATACACAATAAATGAAAATAAGGCAGTACTCATAACCAAACTGTTTCAAGGTACACCAAAACTTCACTTTACATTCCAAAACAACTTAACTATAGGCTGCTAACAGTAAAGTGAGCACTTTTTAAGGCCCCTTCTAAATTTTTCCTTTCATGCAATCTCCATCTTCCTGCTGCTTTTTAATATAGACATTGCAATGCGACCAATTAATACAGTGTATACGTTTCACCACCCTCAAAATTTAATGCCTGAGGCTGCAATCAGATATATTGATTAATGGATAAAGCCTGTTGAGAGAGCCTTGAAAAGTGCTCACTTTACCATGAACAACCTATAACAATAGTTACACCAAGCCAATACTTTGTAATCTCTGCATTATTAGTATTTCCAACATTACAATCTTGTTACAAATGACACCATTGCAATAACCAAAAGGCTGGGCCATTATGAAACACTGTAACTGGCTGGGAACCGTACAATAATATTTGCAGTTCACACAGTGACGAAGTTGTGAGGAATGTTTAGTTTAACGAGGTGATTGAACATAAAATTTAATGAAGTTTTTTTCTTAAGAAGCCAGAACAACTTTGCTGTGAGTGTTCTCTTTTGATTTCAAATGTACAGGCAAACACCTATTTTCATTATCCGATTTTATACATTGTCACACACTATATCTAGGCTCTTGTTAAAAGATATGCAATATCAACTTCTCTTCTTAAACTTTCCAGCATTGTGCAGACACTGACCTTGAAAAGGTCACAAAAAATGGGTTACTTCCACTTTTAACTTCTGCACATTCTGCAAAAATCATTCAGTAACCATCACAGCTGGGAAATAAAATTATTATGGGTGAAACGCAAACATAAATATTAAAATAAATTTATATACAGGAAGATTTACTAGGAGTTACTGCCTACTTACAGGGCTTATTCCTTAAGTCATTTGGAGAAAATAATGTCCTAAATGTTGATGTCACCCTCACCGTCCCGCTCGGGAGGCAGACCACTGTTGCTCCGCTTGTGCGCCAGGCATGCACGTCTGTGCGCCTCGTGTATGGGTCATCGCTGACATTCGTGCACAAACGGATCACTGAACCGGATTACAACCCACCTGACCATCGTAAAGGAGTGTCTAAGAACCACACGGGGCAGTGTTATCTCCCTTTCGCTTCCCTTAAGTGAGGCATAAACAGCCTGCCAGTGTGAAGAAACATGGGTTTTGTTTTGATACAGAACACACACTAAAGACACTCATAATTCGTTACGTAATTTTCCAGTGTTAATGTCATATTATGTTTGTTTTAAAAGGGCAGTTTTATTATTTTGAATTGTAGTAAGATTACACTTAAAATATCCTGGCTGTTCCAGCTTCCGCCATGCCAATTGCCCAAAGCTAAAACGTATATTAAATTGTTTTCATAATTTAAATTAAGTGTTCTGAAGTGCTAATGAAGTCTGTAAATGCCATGTTTATTCAGTGTATCACCTTCACGTGCCTTGCTGGCCCATTCTGGCTTGTTTTATTAATTATCTTTTTCCGAAAACAACTTGCACATAGACTCTGGGACTAACAGATATGACTTGTCTGATATCTTGTACATTTTGTTCCAGTGTTTCTGTATTTTTCAGTAATTTCTAGTGTACTTTTTGTTAAATGTACATTTGATGAAATTCCCTCTCTGTGTTGGTGAGAGATCTCTGCCAAGGTAGCCACCATCTTTAGTCAGATTCCTGTGGGCCTAGGAAGTACCCACGTGCTGCATTGTGGGAACCTTCAACCTTTTGTTCAACTGTGTAGCTGTAATAGTGTGTTTGTAAGTATCGGAACATTTTTTTTTTTCTCCAACGCTCGTACTCTCATCTCCGTCAGACTCGCCGCCCAAAGATTTTCAATACCGTAATTTTGTATAACGCGCTTAAAAGTACTTTTGCCGCTTCGGCCAATGGCAGGCCCAACTGCCATGCCCGCTTCAAATTGGAGTTTATATGTTGTGTAACACGTGTATCGCCGCTTCTACCAATATATTCACTTGATGACTCTAATCTTGTTAATTATTTTCATACATAAGTACCTTCGGGGCCCGGCTCACTCCAGGCCACCACGTGCATAAGTGTATTGAGTGTGTTAAATTTGAATAGAACTTTCTTTCTACTTAAACGTGTACTAATGAGGGGATCACCATGTGGCTGTCAACCTGCTATAGCCCTGAGAAACAGAGTCTATGTGCTCACCCGTACGTAGATAAGCTGGCGCCCTACTGAAACTTTTAAATTATTTTCTAAACTTTTCAGGTATGAGTTAGGGTTTATCTGAAACCTGGTGCATCTCGACCCTCACCAGCATCTTATATGGTGTCGCAACTTGCGTGGCTTCAATATACTAACAACAACTTGTGATGTTTCTGTCCGTTTGGCTACTTCTGTTAACAGTGCATGACCGTGACCATCATGAAATGTGATTGCTTCACTGTGTACTGTGTCAACACAACATATCCATGTACATTTATTGTGGTTGTAGCCTTTGGTTTTGAGATGTAGTAATTGTGTTACAATCCCGCAAACATGTTCTGTACAAGAATACGCAGATATGGTGATTGATGTTCAACTGTAAACAATAAAGTCTGATGATAATAAAAATAATAATTTCTTTTTACTTCTGAAAGGGTTATTCTAATTTTCTCCACCTTTCAAATTTTTTAAATTACAGTCAACTCCCGATTTACCGGGAGCGGATTTACCGGTTTGTGGCTCAACTGGGCTGTGGTTCCTTTTTTTACAATTTATATATTTTGCAGTGGCCAATACGCCATCTACATTTTGTATAAATTCAACACATTGATGTCAATTGCATTTATCTGGCCAGCTAGCTGCCACCCGCCAGAATAATCTTGTAGCAACCGAGCAACTGATGCGAGCCGCGCCTGGCCACGCTGAATAGGATATCGACATTCGCCCAGCTACATGCTTGCGGCAATGTATTTGCTGCTAGCCCCAGCACACGAGTGATTTAATTTTGAATATGTATCTTCATATCTATTATTGAAATAAAGTGCAGTGTTTTGCGTCAAACGTAAGGCATCTCCAACAGTGTGTTTGGCTACTGTTTTGTGCGTAATACATCCAGTTTTCTAGTAATGAAATACTAAATAGTCGGCGACCTAACTTTACCCATTTTCCTCATAAAAGCTTGTATTCTTCTACCGCTGTTTTTTCAACCACTGTGTTTTTAAAAAACGTATCCCCATGGTTGCTGAGGGATTACTGTATAACATTGTATTGACAAAATGCCCATAGAAATCTATAAGACTGCTTATGCGTACCGGTTCTTTTGTTTTCAATGTTTACCTTCTGTAACGTGGTCATTGTTTATTTTTAATGGTTGTACAATATGGCTGGAACGAAAACTCTGCCTAAGAAAAAGGGAAAATACTTGTGCATGTATCAGAAAAAGTGGGAAGAAAGCTATAGGACCACAAAAAATAACCAATATAAATCTTACTGTTCACTCTGCAAACGTGAGTTCAGCACATGCCATGGTGGTAATTCAGACTGTGTGCAGCATTCAAATTCTAATGAACACACAGCAAGGTTAGGGATTTATATTCATTCATTCCATCATACCTACTAATACCTTATTTTTTCCTTAAAGTATCCCTTAGTCTTACAAAAAAAGTTTGCAACCCTATTTGTGAGACAAAAACAAGGGTTGGCGGCACTGCTGCTACTCGTGACTGACACGTCCGGTGCAGTCTATTTCTAAGTTAGGAAGTGCAGTGTAGTTTTCCTTGCAATTTGTTAACATGTCGGGTTGCAAAAGAAAACGCGTCGTGTTGAGTATTCAACTGAAACTTGAGATTATTGGAAAATTAGAGAAGGGCACTGAAGTAAAGCAAGTGGTGATACAGTACGGCACTGGCGAACAAACAGTTCACAATTCGAAAATTCAGAAACATAAGCTAATCACATTCGCTTCACCATCGGATTCAAGTTTACTATTCACATGTGAATATATTTACACTTATGGAGTATCATTTTAAAGTGAAGATGTCTAATTCTTAAAATAAAAGCATTTTATTAATTAGAAAACTTTCATTTCCCCACAGTAGAGATAAAAACACAACTTATTGCGCACTATTTGCACCAATGTATGCGTGGCGGCACGGTCCGTTTTTCATTAACTACGGCTCACTTGCTGGTCGTTCATACAAGACTGGGGAATTATTTTGCTCATAAAAATTTATCCCCTTTCAAATAAAAATAAGTTTACCATATTTTTGCCGGAAGAGGATGAGAATGCTTTGTATGAATGGTGCGGCAAGGAATGAAAGAGACAAAAGAAAGAGTGAGGTAGTGAAAGAAAAACAGGGGAGGGAGCTTGGGAAGTGGTGTGAGTGGCTGGCGGTGTGGGCGTGTCCAGGGCGAGGAAGAATGTCGGGCTAGGGGAAGAGAGCGAGTAGTTAGTAGGAGGACAGGGCTAGCAGCGGGGAAATAATGACAGCGGGAAGGAGAGCATGTTTACTCCGGGCCTACCGCCATGACCTTTAAGAAGGTTACGTGATTTTCACATTTTGTACGACACCTACAAGGCCTACAGAGGCTTTTAGAAAAATTTTTGGGTTAGCCGGGATTTAGATTAACCAGGCCTCTCCTCCCCACCATTACCCTGGTAAATTGGGAGTTGACTGTACTCTGTAAATATTGGGAATAGGACCCACAGTTGTATGGCGTATCTTGCTCAAAATTACCTAAGGAATAAGCCCTGAGAGTGGTAACTCTTCATGAATCCCCCTGCATTTGTAATAAACTGTTAATTTTCCTGCCAGAAGCAACTGAAAATGGAATTCAGCACTTTAAAATTTCTATGTGCCTGGTTTAAACTTAATTGTTAGCATTAACAAGTGGTCGTAAATAACTTTCCGAGTTCATAATTTTATTTTGAAGATTTAAATTTATATATTTGTTATAAAACTGCTAATTTTCCTATGAGAAACAGCTGATAATTAAGTTCATTCTTCCTGAAAATTACTGTGTGCCCTATTGAAACTTAATTTTAGGCACTAACAAAAGGTCATATGTAACTTTCTCTCTATTATTTTATTCTGAATATGTCTAAGCAGAAAAATTATTTTCTATCTTGTAGTAAACAGCTGATTTTCCCACCAGAAGCAACTGAATATTGACTTTGCAATGTGCAAAATGTAGCTCTGCGCCAGGAGTTAACTTTTTTTGGGACAAGGGGACGTCGTATATTCCACCATGGAGTATACTTTTATTTGGAAGATGCCAATCTGTTGAAATAAGTTAATATTTCATCAATAACTAGATTAATTTTTCTGCAAGAAGTTATTGAAAATGGATTTTGCATTCGCTAAAAGTGACTGGTCACCCAGAGTTTACATTTTTTTTTAAACAAGGGAAGGTTGTATATACCATTCTGGGTTATAATTTTATTTGGAAGATGTCTATTGAAATAAACTAATATTTCATTTTAAAAACCTGTTATTTTTGAGTCAGAGATAATTAAAAACTCAAAACATGGAAAATGCACTTGAAGTAATTTTTTCTGCAATGATTTGACGAGGGCAGCAAATTGACAAGGCCATTATCAGGAACAGTGATGTTTTGTAAAATCAGGTCCAACTGTACAAACAATACACATTTTTTATGATGCACCTAATAATGGTTACTTAACATAGTTTACAACGTCTACCGAACAGCAAAATTATAAGAAATCACAGCTGAGATAAATGAAGTGTTAAACATGGAACTGCTTCCACAAGACTCTCAGTGCTTTACAATAAGCTATTCCATAAAAATATGACACCACACCTGGCAGTGAATGTTCTCAAGAAACAGTATAATGGCTGCTGGATGACTCTTGCTATACAAATTAAGGATGCAGTTACTCATGTTGCACAACAGTCGCATCATACCAACTTAAAACGTCTTGCAAACAAGCACAATTTAATAAATGTTTTCCATTACAGGATGCAAATTCTTCAGATGTACCTTCATGTTGTCTTGGCGTGAGAAAATTGCACCACACACAGGGCAATAATACTTGCCAGGGTAGTGGTGCAAATAGTGATTCTTCACATTAATCACAGTTTTGCCACATATCAGGCATGTGCTCTGTCCTGAGCCAAGTTTGTGGAAGAACAATCTGTACGTCGATTTCCCAGGTTTATCGTAAACCATGTCTGAAAGCACAAACATGTTGCAGTAAAATCAATCAAGTAATAACAAATAGTTTCATTCCAAAAATATGTAAAATACTTACATAAATATTCTAAAGATGATAACAACAACGTCCATTTGTTTATTTTGGTATTTCATTTGAGTGTACAACAGGCTTCTTCCGATATCAAACGAAAAAAACATTAAATAGACAAAAAGTTTATTTTAGAAAAAATTTATAATCCTGCGTTATATGGAAAAATTAAAATTTCCGTTTTCTATAAATAAAAAACATTAATTATCTATTCTTCAAATTACTTGCTAGGTCATAGCACATAGCTTAATAGATTTCCCTATGTTAATGGGGTTGTTTATCATACTTCCTTATATAATGAGTATAAGTATTTGGTTAACTACTACACATACTAGGTTACAGGAATGATAGTTGTTGAAAGTAATAAATCATCACTCAATCATCAATCACATTTTACAAAATAAATATAAAATTGAAGTTCTGTCATTTGTTTCCATTTTCCCGGCACAAATAAGACCAAAAGATATTATTACCGTCTTTATCACAATCTAGTCAATTTATTTTGAAGTAGACATAATAAAAATGCTAATTAATGTTACTAGCATTTTATTAATTTCTCTGAGCAGGCTGGAAGAGCTTAAAATGAACAAACTATTTCACTCATGGACCATATGTTTGTTGTTTGTACTGGCTAGCTGATTAGCTGCAAGCGATGCATTTTGCAGGTTCCGAAGCAAGGATCGATAGTTTGCACAAGAGGCACAGAATCATCCCCAGAAACCAACTGAAGGCTGGGTTGTGTGATGAATGAAGGTGCCATAACCCAGTGTCCATTCTTCTCATGAAAAACACCATGGTATGAACGTTACACGTGAACAGTTCAAGGAAACTTTGCTGCAGACACATAACTGCCAACAAAGGGACCTAGTCTCGGTTGATGGAGGTGCAACTAACATCGGTGTGTATCTATCAGTGGTCTCAAAGCCAACGGGGCTGCCAGGAACATTATGCTGTACAATTGTGTAAAGAACCAAATTATTGTTGACTTTGTAAGGATTGTAAGTGTTTCAAAGACTAGCTGGATGGCCATGCAGAATGGACAAGTCTGGTAATGCTCCCTAATTTATAGGTGAGTGAAGTAATTCAACATGAGTATCCACAGAGGATCAAAGATGTTTCCAATCCTGACGTGGTTAATGAAGTGTAGAAGTAAAATGTATAATATGGAATAATATTAAGCAAAGCAGATGCATTGCAATGACAAACTTATCTGGTAGCTGCAAAACAACAGCCTGGAATGAAAGGGCGGGGGAAACTAAGAAATGTGTGGGTAACCTTTTGGTAAATATAACCTACAAGCTTTAATATTCCTTTTAAAGTCATGAATAATATATATATATATAATATAATTAAGTATAAAGTACATTTACGATTTTTCCGCTGCACCCTAGCTTGCCACCCAGCCGCTAGGTTTACCACTTACAGCGCCCTTCCACCATATTCCAGTGTTCTACAACTCGCCGCCTGATGAAGCTGGCTTAGCCAGCAAAACGTTGCGATCACGCTACTGCGTGGAAAATGGTCATCCTACTTTGTGTGTGTGCCTGTTGACGAGTACTACACTATGAGAACTCTAATTCCTATATTTTTATATAATTTTAGTAGCCTAGTGGCCTACTTGCAAACTTAAATAGTATTAGATGTAAGGGATGCATCCTATAGTCCTTTTCGTTCTTCTTATTTCTTGGTAAACAGTTGTTCCTCTGGGCCTACACTTTATTGATGATACAAGAAGTCTTGCATATTATATCTTAGTACATTTTTTTTTTCACATATACAACAACCTAGCATAATTAATTTAAATAATAAGTCCTTCCAATGTTTGTTATTGATTGCAGAGTCATTCCGATATTAAGCTGTTTGTTGCAGCACTTCTTTGTGTTATTTGTGGCCCTAGTTTGTATGTTGTTTGTGCCAAAGTCAAACTGCATTCCATTTGTTGGACTAAATAACTATTTGATGTCTTTTTGTTGTACATAGGCACTCGTTGCAAATTTTTCTAAAAAAAAAAAAAAAAAAACTAAAAATAAGTAATTTTGGCCACACAGATTTATTGCTAACATCACAAGCAAACTTTGTACATACTGTACTTACAGTTTACATAACTTTTACTAAAAGTTCAATAAGACTGTATAGGTGAATAATAACTGAATAATTATAAGGCAATAATTAGTGTGTCAATTTTTTTCTAATAAATTTTCAATACAATATTTTTTTTACCACAAAAATTTGTCACTGTTATTAGAACCTTGCAACATCCAGTAAAATAGCAAATCACCTTAAAACTGCATGTGCCCTATGGCTCACTCTGATGTTGTCAAACATACACATGCCTACTTGAAAAATGTTCAACTATCAACATGTTCACAATTTATAGGCTGTTCACAGTAAAGTGAGCACTTTTTAAGGCCCTTATAAATTTTTCCTTTCATTCAATTTCCATATTCCTGCTGCTTTTTAATATAAACATTGGAATGTGACCAATAAACACAGTGTATATATTTCACCAACCTCACAATTTAATGCCCGAGGCTGCAATTATATATATTTATTAGTGGTTATTGCTTGTTGGGAGGGCCTTCAAAAGTGCTCACTTTACCGTGAACAGCCTATACTCCACAGCATAGCATGTCAATACACTTTTGACAACTAAAATAAAATATAAAAAAATTCTTTAAACATATATAAAAACTGTGACCATCAAATATGCAATATACTGTTAAATTAACTTTTGCAAAATGAATTACACTAAAAATTTTCTTTTAAGATACATGTTTGTTGTTGAATAAAGCATTACATAATTTGTTTGTTTACACATATTTATATTTCACAGTACAGTACATACTAAAACCACTACTGAGGCCTGTATATAGAATGCCAATAATAAAGTCCAGTTACCAATGTAAAGAAATAATTAACCTAGTAACCATAAAAGAGACAGCAGTGCTGTATTTTGTAAAGTGTTTCGTGGCACTGAAAGTTTTTTCAGTGCTACATTTGATGATAAACAGGATCAGAAATGACAATATCACAGGAAAAGACCTAATATGTAATGTGGTAGGTTGAGACTCCCTAATCTACGCTTAGCATTTAACAGAAATTTTGCAGCAATTATTGAAAGGCTTCTCCCTGACAACCGAATGTGCCTCAAGTGACCATTGACAACACCAGTAGCATTCCGAAGCAGCCCTCATAAGTCAATTTATCATGATTTGCATGAACTGTAAAAGCAGTTACGTCTATGCTATCTGTCACAATTTTCTCAGCAAAGAAAAAGGTACCTATCACCCTTTCATGCATGAGGCCAAACCAAACATTCAACTATTTTCTATCACGAATGTGTTAAGAAGAGCTGAGTGGGTTTTCACGACTCCATATTTGAATGTAATGTCAGCATGTCCAAATGTGGATAGCACTTCATCACAAAATAACACACACATTACACAAAAGCATAATGCAGAGGATGGCCATTTGGCTACAAAGCTTGGACGATATACAATTTGGAAAAATAAAAGTAATCGCTTATGCAGTACTCGGTTGCTGCAATTCACACAAAGCGTACAGAATTTACTTCTAAGGACTGGAATGCTGCTTGCACACACTCAACATTCATTTGAGGCGCAATTGCAGGTTCACTTTAAGGGAGGTCTAACTCTGTCTGTAACTTAAAAATTCTTAAACTACCTCATTACACTTGAATTAGAGGAAGAAGCCTTTCCATGATTATGATAAAACTTCCATTGACAGCAATTGTATACTGGGACTCAATATGCTGGACATTTTTCTCTTTCCCTATGGTGTTGTCATTTCTATTCTAATGTATCCTGAAACACAGAGAGGTAAAAAAATTTCAGATACACAAAACACTATACAAGGTCTTACGGTTGCAATTATGGTTTTATGAAATGGTAACATGATGGCAAGGACATTCTGTGCAAACATGATTATGCAATACACTCTTTAATCACCATACACCATCCTATCTATAATAGATGTTCGCGAGAATTTGGTATCATTCCTTCAACAAGATGAAGAGGTCTATAGTATTTCATGGACAGTTCGGTCTGGCTTCCTACAAATCCCTAAGCTGAGATGAGATCTTCATTGACCATCTGAGTACATCCATCTGCTATGTAACAAAACCTTGCCATATATTTTGTGGGGCAGGTGCACTGAAATGATGGAAATGAAATTAATAAATGTTAAATTGATGACCCTGAGTGGGTAATGCTGAATTGACCAAAATTCCTAAATATTATTAGGCATCCATGGATCCAATGCATCATTACCATTCCATTATTCCACTTCCTCTGAACTTCACAGTGAAAACAATACAACCCTGTGATGCTCGCCAGGCATCTGCTACGCCCACACACAACAATCTTGCACGTCACAACACGTAGAACGATTCCTCACTTCACAGAATACTCTTCACTGTTCTACATGACCAGCAGTTCACTGCAATTGACAGGCAACACTCCTTGTGATATTAGGTTTATGGTTGCAACTCATGGAATCGTGTAACCACCACCAGGCAGAGTATGGAAACAGCATTTCCCCATGCCAACAAAGCCTTTAGTCACCATTTTATTTACTATGAAGCCTAATGGTTTTACTTCACCACCTGTCAGAGGCTTCAATGGTTCAGAAATGCAAATGTTTACCACTTCCTCGGTCAGGAACAAAATACTCAACCACCCCCGTTTCCATTTCACACCATTACTCCACAAGATATCTAGAATTGGCCTTGAACTTCTCTAACAAAATGTTCCAGTACCCACCAATAATTATGTTTTCTTTTGCATCATTAAGCTAATGCACTATGTTCATACTGGCAGCTGTGCCTTCTAGACATGTCAGTATTTGAGGCTCTTTAAGTGTGGTGTGATATGAATGGACAATTCTGACTTTCCAGAGAGTATCCCACATTAATAATACAGCATTTATTTGACTAGAGGAAATGTAACCATGTTGAACATTAAAACAAAGGGAATTCCACAGAAAAAATAAGGCAAAGTGCAAATCAAAACAAGAAATAAAATTTACATCACACTTGAACAATTAGAAGTGTGAAAATGCAAATATGTAGAATATCACATCATGTCGACAACAACTGCAGTCATGACGGTCCATTCGCCTACTTGATGGTTGAACTGCCCACACTGCAGCATGTTTCAAAAACATGGTTTTTGACAAAACTACTAAACATATCTCCAAAACGTTTACCAATAAAAACAAAAATGACCCCAGATGATGACTAAATGGTACTTCCAAGATATCGTGCACTGCTATAAATATAATTTTGAAGGTCTCCAACATTGATAAAAACAACTTTTCTTTTTACAACGGTATCTTAAAACATGTAATCTGGACACAAATGAAACTACGATGGCTAACTGCATTGAACCATTGAACACACACTTCAACAATACAATGATAGGGTCAACACTGAAGACCCATAGGTACACACAACACAACATGGAACACTGCATGCCAGTTTAGAGCTTTGGACATAGCGACAATGTTACATTTGATGTGCGTGGTAGCATCACCCTTATCTCTCCTGTGCTTCTGGACCCTAAAGGCGAAAATATCTGCAGGTAGTTAAGAGAGAGCCTGCGTGATGTGCGACTACTGCCCAGATGCAAACCACCACAGTGAGAACGCTTAGCTTTTTCTATAGGGTTAACACAGAGAAGGTGCTCCATGAGTTGATCAATACAATAATACATATTTGAACAGAATTTGTTCCCATAACAACATGGAAATGGCAACTAACATGGTGGTATCAGTTGACAACCACCTTTTTGCACAGCATAAAGCAAAACATTCTACTTGCCAGTAGTATATGCCAAAAATATGTAGTTGTAGTTTGCTCTCCCATATCCTGAAAAAATGATTGGGCCCCTTTAACCTGTTATTGAACCAACAAATTGAAAACTGTGAAGAAAAATTAACCGAATCATCACAGAATGGCTTGTTGCAAGTAATGCATCATATAGCTGTCCGAGATTGCCCTGAAGTCAACACCGATATTGCTAATGAAATTTATAACTTCTTGTATATTAAGGTATAACTGTGAAACATGCAACCCATCCAAAATCAAATTAAGGTAAGAACAATTAGACAGCTGTTCTGAAACACAAAATCCATGTGTTTTTTTTTGTTCTCCTTGCTACACTTTTGACGTTTGCATGCTATATACTTCCCCAAAAATTTTGTATCATAGAATTTTATTTTGTGATTTCTGGGCCTTGGTAATTAAATATTTATGAAATTTTGATGGGAAATTGTACAATTAAGATGAGCACTAGACGTTCCTGACGGTAGGCATTGGCTATCAAGCAGCAACTAAATATATAGTGATTCCAGATTCAGTGAACACAACTATACCAGACTAGCTGTTTGGATACACACCTCTGCCAGGAGACAGGGTATATACAGGAACACTATGGTGGTTTTTTGACTCACTTTGAAACTGCAAACATTCTACCAAAACTTCTGGAAGTGAGCATTTAACTACTGTTACAGTTATTTTCCTCTGCAACCAACCATGGTGGTAGCCGACAGATGTACTAAAATGCCATTTTACCAACAATTCAAAGCAAATAATAGTGCAGGCTTGACCAAAGGGCTTAGACCTACAATTGCTATGCTTTTGGGTACTTTCTTGTTAGTATGCAGCCCCATAACCACAGCCAAACCAAACTATTTTTTTTATAACTATACACACAGCAGGATAACAAACGAACAAAGAGACTTTTCTTTGAGTCTGAAAATGCTCAAGTAACAATTTTCAAAGAATAAGGCACTGACACTAAAATTCTTAAAACATACAAGGCAATGACTAGTTGATCATAACAAGGAACCTGATATCACTGCCATTTTGTTACAAGCAAGTACATTTGTATCCAAAGTGAACTGTACATATACAATTAGAGCTAAAGGCAATTCACGATAAAGTGAGCACTTTTGAAATCAACCTTAGAAAAATGCTACTGCCCCTACCTAGGTATATTTTAACGGGTGCACTGAGTGACATACACCCAGTCAAGTTGGTAACGATGGAGGGAAAGTAATTCCATATATTAACGTCGAACGAAAAATGTTATGCAACCATTTGTGATAACTTAAATTGTTTCTCTCGATTTCTGTATTTTTTAATGCATTGAAGTGTAGAAATGAGCAGATTTGTAGAATATTTACTTTTTCTAATAATTTCTGTTTCACCTGACAGACGCATGAATTAAGTGAGGCCCACTGCAATGTTAATTTTACATAAGGCGGAAGAACACACAATGTGTAGACAAGTAGATCTTAATCAGGGCTTTCAAAACTGCTAATTTTACAGTGAACAGCTCATAACTCATGTATATAAATTTAACAATGAAACTCACAACACAAAAAAAAAAAAAAAATCTAAAGCGGAATGTTAAAAATGAAAACTTCAACAATATACAACATTATTATTTTGGCAAGTTCACTCAAATTACATAGTTCTGTAAACATACAATGTGCTATCTGCAACAAAAATTAAAACGCAGAGTACAACTAATCATGAGATATTACAAAATTTGTAATTTTTAATGGTACAACCAAATTTATTAACTTTTCTAAGACCATCTGTGATAAAGATAATACAAAACTAAATGTTTACTACAACTCTCTCTCTCTCTCTCTCTCTCTCTCTCTCTATATATATATATATATATATATATATATATATATATATATATATATATATATATATATATATATATATATATATATTTTTTTTTTTTAAACTATTACCTTTGGGTCAAAAATATTAAAAAGCACCACAATGCATATGCTAGTTAAGAAAAATTGTCGAAATAAAAATAGCACATGCAATTGTATGTGCAAATATAATTACTCCCCAGTTAAATATTTATTGGTGGATATCAAAACCACAAAAGAAAGTGGAAAAAAGTAGCACATGGTTGTGTGTAACAAAAAGTAGTGTGTGGTAATAAATTAATTGTAAATACCACTCTACAAATATGTTGTACTAAAGTACAACAATCAAATGGTGCAAGAAATTTTTTTTTCATCTACTGGATCTAGCAGTTTTGAATGCTATGTTATTTATCAAATAGTAAACACACAGAAACTGCCACTGGTAAAAATTTATTCTTTCATTGATTAGGAAAATTGTAGAAGAATATTCTACAGAAAGAAGAAAATTTGGTGGTGGGAGAAGAGCAGATGAAGATTCACAATTGTGCCTAACAGAGGTGTTTTTCAACAGCCATAATAAACATGGAGACAAAGATGTTTCCAACATGAAAGTGTGTTGTTTGTACAAAACTGGAAACAAGATACAACTGCAAAGACTGCAATGTTGTGCTGTGCATCACTCCATGTTTTAAACATTATCACATATCAAAAATTATTTAATCATATTTAGAAGCATTTCTGCAGTTGTAAGTATATAAAATTAAGTTTTGTTTTCTTTATTATAAATATATGTACTTGTAAATACTTTAGTGATCTATCAAAAAAAATTTTCTTATATCATGTTGCAGTAGTCTCTATACCAAGGACAAGAAAAAGAAAACAGTATATAGTGCAAACCAAAATTGTACATTATTAGCATCAGACAGGAGCATACTGATCAGGTAAGCAGCAACAAAAGGGTTTTCCAAAAAAAAAATAATATATACATACATATAATGGTTCTAAAGCTATGGCATACCAGCCTGAAATATCTGCATAGCCACCAATTTGGAAACAAGTGTATGATACATAAAAAATTGTGAGCTACCATATTATTGCTTGTATTCGAAATCTGATGGGAATCTGTTCAGTAGTTCCTGAGATATGATGCAAAATCATTATTTTTTTCAGGTGCTATCTTCCAAAATGGCATGCTAACAAGGACATGTGTTTCTTAATTTAATGCTGACATTATGAACTGTCAAAATACTAAGGTTGGTTTTAATTGGTCAAATGTTTATACAATCCACAATAACACCCAAAATTTTTAAAGAGTTGCCATTTTGAAAATACACATTTGGCATGGTTGAAAACTATAAAAATTCTGTAGCATTACTGTGTACTATGGGTGTATTGAGTATGGAAGAATTTGGTAAATGAGTGCAAAAGGTTTTTAGAGGGAAAAACAAAAACCCATGGATAGGAAGGTGATGTCCTAAGCCTATTCTTCCTTCAAAAAGTAGGCTTAAAATATATGTATTTTATAAGTTAGCAAAATAAAATGAAAACAGTCACTATAATAAAATTGAAGTAAATTTTTATAAATTACAATGAATTGTAACATTAGTGTAAGAAATATAGCACAATAAGGTAATTATCAATTTTTTCTACAAAAATTGTGCAAAAAGTGGCTTTACAGGTCTCGTCCACATTTGCTAAAAAAAAGTATTCAGCACAGGGGGTAAATTGATGCCACGTAATTGCTAGCACCATATGGATAACACCATTATAAGTATGTAGCGGCAAAAGAGTTAATAAATAATGATGTCTCTTAGCACCACTTCTGACTGCAGAGTATTTAAAGAGCAGTGAGCAGGTCCTTGACAATTTGTTTATCATTTAATGGTCATTTTTGTCATGGTATTTTCTGGCATAGGGTCATAGGTTCTATACCCCACTGCTACTGCCAGTATTATCAGGAGAAGTAATATAATTGTTGCTGTTCTGGGATAAATTGCTCCAAGCCTTGGAGTTGAAGGAAAGTGGGTCAGGGAAATTATTCTGAATAAACCCTGTACTATGTAATCGCCATGTTCACTAATTATAGCTGGAATCCCCTAGCAATGCTAGGAGCACTTGGGGAAATTTCTTGTCAGCCACCAGGAGGTGACGATCCCTAACTCATCGCAGAGACAAACGACAGAAAGAAGTTAAGGATGAGTAATGGTGACAATAGGGTGGTCAGGTTGTGCCTTTGCATGTTGGAGCTAACTTGTGGCATGCTGGATTGAGCATGGCATCCTGGAGTCATCCGTTTGCTAGATTATGAGGCATGCAATTCGTAACTCAGTAGGGCCATCTGGGGAAACCATAGGCAGTGAATGTAATTGTTGCATCCCTGTGCCAGTAAAGCGCTGGATCATGAGTCGCATCTCTATGCCAGTGAAGTGCTCGATCACGAGACACGTCTCTATGGAAGTGGAATGCTGGATCACAAGATGCGTCCCTGTACCAGTGGAGTACTGGATCACGAGATGCATCCCCATACCAGTAGAGCATTAATGAGACATGTCACCATGCAAGCGGAGTGGTGGATCATGATATGCCGGCTTCTTGCCAATGGAGTGCTGGATCATGAGACACGTCTCCTTGCCAATGGAATGCTGGATAATGAGAAGTGTCCCCATACCAGCAGAATGCTAGATCAAGAGACGCATCCTCATACCAGTAGAGCGCTGGATCATGAGGAAACGCATCCTGGAGCCGTGTGTAATCATCTTAGCTGGGGTAGGAAGAAAGGCAATCAGATCATGCCTTCAGCCTCAGAGCTGGTGTCATTGCTGAATTTTACAGTAAAACCTATCCAAAACTGAACTTGGTGGTATCCAGAAATTATTTACGTTTCAGCAGGTTTTTGTTTTAAACAGGTTACCTATAAGTATGTACATATATACTGCAAACCCTAATTTAAAAAGATTTAAATAAAATATTTTGAAATTTAAATATTTTAGTGAACAAAATAAACTATGAATATATTATATTTGCAGCAAAATATACAATATGTTGTGTATGGTCATTATATTACCATGTGCACAGTCCAATCACATTATTATGACCACCTGCTAGAAGTGCCATCTGCAGCGCTTAGCCCATGACGTACAGTCCGTGATGTGGGCTGGTGAAGCTGGTATATAATGTGACCGACACACTGGCTGTACACAGTGCCCTTCCTGCTGTTATGGGTAAGGGAAGTAATTTAACAGAGTTACAAAAAGGGATGATCATCAGCTTTCAGGAGACATTTGTGAACTGTTCACATGTGTCTGTGGTAAAGGTGTATCGTGAGTGGACGAATGGCACCATTGGGAATAACTGTCGTAGAAACTGCGGAGTTCCACATGCCATTGATGTCTGAGGTGAACGTCGACATAAGATGGTGCGTGAAGGCCAACTGACAGACTACAGTGGAAAAACTGAACAAGGGGCCATCCAGACACGTGTTTACCGCAACAGTTCAGCAAACCCTTCTGCGAATGGGGCTCCGGAGTAGACAGAGGGTGACTGCTCCCATGCTAACACAGGTGCATATTGACGAAAATGACTTGAATTTGCTCGACAGTATGGCAACTGGACCGCTGGTGATTGGTGACGGGTAGCCATCTCTTACGAGTCACGTTTTCAGCTGCATAGAACTAATGGACGTCAGCATGTCTAGCGAGAAACGGAGAACCGATACCCTGCATACATTGCTGGACGAACACAAGGCGGTGGGGGCAGTGTTATGGTCTGGGAAATGTTCTTGTGGCACTCTTGATAGATTTGGTTATGAATCTATCGTCTGCGATCACATCCACCCGTACATGATGATTGTCTTTCCTCAGGGGGTTGTGATCTTGCAGCATGATAATGTGCCTTGCCACATGACAAAGTGTCCACACATGGTTGAAAGAGCACAATCAAGACTTCAAAGTTCTTCCCTGGCCTGCAAAAAGCCCCAAACTCAATCTAATTGAACATCAGTAGGACCACCTCTATTGCCGTGTTCGCCATCTGTCTCCTCCGCCACGCACCCTTCAACAGTTGTGGGATGCACTGCAGACAGCATGGATCCAGATACCCATGGAGACCTATCACCACCTGACTGAGTTACTGCCATCTCGTCTAGCTGTTGTTCATACTGTGTAGGTGTAGTCATATAAAGGCTGTGTTCTGCCACAAGTCCATCAAAGTTGGCTGCTTTTACTGTCTTCTGGATTATAGCCTTTTGAATGAGTCCTGCAACATCCTGCATCAAGTCAACAAACATTGGAAAGTTTTAAAAAGCAGCAAATTCCTCAAAATCACGCACAGCACATAGAGCTTCAGCATAGCCCTTGGCCATCAAGTTGTCCACAGATTTTTTACTCTCATCCTCTTGATCGTTTTCATCATTATCATTATCTTGGTCAGCTTCGTCAGTTTGGTTTCTCTGTATCAGGTGAACTGCTCTTTTAATGCCTTTTGCAGTGCTGAGATCGCCGTAGAATTAAAAAAAAAAGCCTTAGCATCAACATACTGGCATCCTCTTCACAACTGATCAGCACGCTTGTAGAGGGGTTAATTGTCCATATCATTGTCAGTCTCCTCAATCGCTTTGAAGCCTGCTTTTGCAAAGCATTTCCTTACAGTGTCAGGACAAATCTCTTTTGCGGCAGGAGCAACCCAATAAACACAGTTCATAACAGTTATTTTCTTGGCGAGTTTTGTCGATACACTGTTTTCAATTTGTGTAAGAAGATGCTAGCACATTCTTCCTGTAACATTTGAGAGTATATATTACACCCTAGTCCATGGACTGGGCTATCGATGTTGTGTTGGTGGGGAAAAATAAGAGTTTCACGTTAGTTTGATGTGAGGGTGACATAATGGCAGCAATAATCCAGGCTTTTTTGTTAGACTTCCTTGTACTGGACGAGAATCCCGACCAAGTCCTCTAAAGGATCTTAGATTAGCAGCTTTTCCAATCATCAAGGGTTTTTATGCTTTGACATTTCTTAGATGACAAAACTGGGATAACATTAACACAATTGAATGGGCACAATCTCAACTAAACAAACACCTCTATAAGGGACCAAGCAGTACAATTACATTGCATAGTAACCTTCAATTGTTATATCACATTCTGCCAATCGTAGAGTGAAACTGGAGTAGAGTACGCATGGCCAGCTAAGCAAAAACCACGCTCTTTGTCGCAACACTGAACTGCTTTATGCCGAAAGAACAGTAAAACAGTGTGTCTTCAACTTACGTGCTGACGAGACACAAGAGGAGTGGCAGACACCAGACACCCTGTGTTTTGATCTATCTTGAGCCACCTGGCAACGCAGGCTTGTAGGCTGCAGGTAATAGCAAACGCGTGTATGCCGATTGGTAAGTGATGCCGCGATTCTTTTACTCGTATGTTTTTTCTTTTACCAGTTAAAAACGAAATTGCGCGACTTCTTGACCACACCTGCCACTGGTATGCGAGCCATCTAAGACAAACTGTCCCCAAGCATATTGCGCAGACTGCAAATGAACAGTAAAAAAGTGGCATGTACTCTTGTGCAATGCACACCACACTTTTAACAATGCAGGTTATAAAAAAAATTGCAAGTGGTACGTAAATTATGACATGCAATGGGAATATTTTATAATTATGCTAAATTTCATTTTAAAAGCATCTGGTTCCGCAATATGTGTGTTTTATACAGGCATACATTCAGTTTGTATAGGTTTCCATTTTATAGAAGGTCCGTTTTGGACAGGTTTCACTGCGCTAGTCTGATCTCAGAGCCATCAACAAGCTGGATCGTGAGGTCTGCACACAGTAGTCTCAAGGAGCCCAGCAGAAGGGCTAATAGGGACTAGGGGGCTGTACTGTACTATCCCTCAACACATCCAACAAGACTGACCTCAGAGGGTGGTCCCTGCATGAGGCAAAGGGACAGGAGAGGGACACACTTGTGGAGGTTGATGTGGGGTCAGGAATTCTGATTATCAAGAAAGGCCCCTGACAGAGCACCTCACCAATCACTGAGAATAGATCCCTGAATCCCTGCTGGATACTTCACCAAGGATGCAATAGAATTTCAGGCCTATTAACTAAAGGCTTTCCTGATAGAATCAGAAGGAGACTGTGATACTGGGATGAAGTAACTAACAGTTACCTCTCTGCAATGATGACTGTGGTAGGTGATACAGAATAAGGGCTACTGGTTTTCCTGTCAACAAACCAACAACAAGCCTTTTTCCCAGCCCAACACTCATAATAAATTACACAAACAAAAAATACATCAATAGCAACAAGTGCAAAAGTTATGAAAAAATGCTACCATACAGGACTCAAAGTACATTATTGTAATTTACAATGCAAGACCATGAAAACCATATTGCACCCATACATGTGTATCAAATAATGAATTTAAACTGTAATCTTTTCATGCACACTTATTATTACACACTGTTAAGCAGTACACTGATGACTCCAGGATGCTATTAGCACGATCCAGCATGCCACAAGCTCTTGGATGCAAAGGCACAAATTGTAACGTGATTCCTTACTGAACAATTAAATGTCAAATTTTTTATGGTGATTGCCCTCACATAAATCCAGTCCCTTTTTGCATCACAAAACACACACATCTGTAAACACATTTATTTTCCAACAGACCATTCAACTGAGGTTAAATTCATGTGTCAGGAAGGTTTCTGCTATGCTTACATACTGTAAACCCAAAATAATAATAATAATTAGCAATTTTTGCAAAGTACGTTACAATGTGTTAAGAGTAAAAATTTATCACTTTTTTCACTCATATCTTTCATGCATTCTTCACAAGCACTCAAAATTGTTCTTATATTGGAAAACCATTTCAGCTTTATTATACTAATCAAAATGTAATATCGCTTTTATTTTCCTTATTCACCACTTTTTCAAAATGGTCACAAACTGTAACTACAAATTACTTAAAATACATTTATACTGTAAATTCTAACATGCAAACATAAATAGTTAATTTTTCAATTAAGTATAATTTGTGGTCCTTAAGTGCGCACCCACCCACCCCCCCCCCCCCACACACACACACATCCCACACACACGTGCCCCTGCATGCACACACACATGTACTGAAGTGAGCAAGTGAGTGAGCAAAGAGATTTGAGCTGCTCCTAACATCGAAGTCTTGAGAGCCAATAAGGGTGAAGCGAGGGAGTATAGATCACAGCACCAGAATGAAGGGGCAGGGGAAACGGAAAATCCGCTGACCAGTGGCATTGTCCTGCAAGATTCCCACATGCGACATACATCTAGGAGAAAACCATTTACACTCCATAGTACGCGCCTACAAACCAATAAAACTTTACAGCAATAATGTAAAAAAAGTATCCATAGTTCACAAAATAACTAACGAATTGCTAAATTTTAACGAATTTAATAATTGGTAATTATGGCTTTTAATAGTCTGAAGTTAACTTTTGTTAATGTCAGTGATTTTATGCTGCTTCTTACATATTCTTTCGCAGTGTAAAAAAACACATTAAAAAATGGAAATGGGAATACATTTTAACACACATCACACACAAATCTAGGAAAAAAACTGCTAAGAATATAAAAAAAAAAGTAAATACATACATACCTTTTGTTAGAAAAACCCACTCTTGTCTTCATTCTTGCAGGGCTGAAGTCATTTTCTCATTAATGTAAAAATCTTCGCCTTCCAAAAATGCTTTTCGCAGTATATATCATCACAGGAAGAAGGCAACATAATAGGTTGCCACACAATAGCAAGGCTTTTAATTTCTTCAAATTTTATTCCGATCTATTTTTTTTCTTAATTATGTTTACAGACTGAATATATAACAATACTCATGAATACTTCCACTAAAGCAAAAGAACTAATGAAGAAATGCAAAAATTTTTTTCTTTGCAGCATCTTTGTGTCAAAAATCAGATTTTGTTTTTTGTGTGTGTACATGCATAGAAACACATTTAGTTGCACGATGAATAAACAGCTAGGAAGTAAATTTGTTGCTCTGCATTAAATTTAATAACAAGTAAAAGTCCCTTAGTTAACTAGTTCTCATTTACTCATTTCATATTAATTTAAATTTTGAACATTAAAAAGTTTAATAGAAGTATGAAATGAGGCTATGTCAAGATGAAATTTTTTAATGCATTTAAAACACCCATGTGATCTAGCAACAACCTTGCAACAACATAGTGTGATATTACAAATAGAAATTATGGAATTCCTCAGCAAAAAAGGATATGAAAATCTACACATGCTGTCATTCATGTGTCAAGAAAACACGCTCATACTGTTTCTGTCAACACTTTCACATTAAATCCAAGAATACACTTTACTATAAAAACATATTTTTAAACAATGAACTGAAAAATTCTGAGAGATTCAAAGTAATAAAAAAAAATTTTTTTTTAAAAACACTGTAAAATTATTTTAATGCAAACACACCCTGTTATCTTATAACTAGCAGAGGAAGTAAATATATTGTTGCAAATTGTGTTAATCATATGTGAAGACATAGAAGAGTTGTACCAGCAACATGACCACAACCAATATACATCAGCTGAACCAACTTCCAACATTAACACCAATCCCTCAAGCAGCTAGTATTTTCACCTACCTTCAGCAGAAACTCACCAAAGAGGACTGAGTCTGATAGATGGTACAGCAACCAAAAATGTCTTTAGCAATCTGTAGAATTATTTTTCACTTTGGCATAGTACAGAAATATAGTTTCCCAAGAAATGTATACGCTAATTAATTCATCACATGAAACTTTCTGTGCTTGGGAAATACAAATATCTCTCTCTTTTAATGACCATTATAATTTTGGATTTGTTTCAATATATTAATATAAACGTTATCACTTAAACCCTATCGCTTCAAGAAATAAACGTTGACATGGAAAATAAAAAACTTTGACCAAGACTCCAATAATGGACTAACCTGTTAATGCAGTTGCTTTACATTCATAATTAAATTACAAAAATTTATCTCTAAAATAAACTAACATTCTTCACTTAATACTCCCTGTACAAACAAAAAAACTTGCATGTAGTATTTAGTGGAATTATGTTGAAGATGTTCAAACAGTAAACTGTACATTCACACATTGACCAGAATCAGCTCGTTAGTACAGAAGAGACTGCCTAACCAACAAGCTATAGCTATGACAAATATACACTATTGACCAAAAAGTAATTTGGCACCTGTCCCCTATGTTCTCTCGGTGGTTGTCACCCCGTTAGAATCTCGTAGGGCCACCTCTTGCGGCTATAACAGCAGCCACCCTGTCTGGCATGCTCTCTACGAGTGTTTGCAGGACATCCACGGGGATTCGTCGCCATTCCTCTTGCAACCATTCCGTGAGTTGAGCAATGGATTTTGGCCGCGCCTGATGAGCCCTCACCCGGTGATCCAATTCGTCCCAAAGTTGTTCTATAGGGTTGAGGTCGGGGCTCTGGACGGGCCAGTCCAATCGGCGAACATTGTTGTCGACGTACCACTGCATAGTAGCCCTTGAAACATGGCACCTGGCATTGTCATAATGTAAGTAACATGGGTCCATTCTGTAAAAACGCCACAATGTTGGGAGCATTTCATTATCCAGAATGTTACAATAGGCCTCTGTGTTCATACTACCACAGACAAACACCAGCGGTCCTACGCCGAAGGCCGTGGAACAGCCCCACACCATCACTCCACCGCCACCGAATTTCCTAGTTGGCACTATACACTCCGGCAGAAGCCGTTCCCCTGGTAGACGCCACACCCATACACATCCATCGGACCGGAATAATGTAAACCTCGACTTATCACTCCACAGAACCGATTTCCACTGCTCCTGTGTCCAGTTGCGATGGTCCAAACACCACCTGAGTCAGCGAGCTTTATTGCTTGTTGTGATATGGGACTTATGTGCAGCTGCTCTTTCAAAACATCCCAGTCGGTAGCCTCTGTACGCAATGTTCCAATGGAAACTGATACTCCTGTTGCTGCATGAAACTCCTTTCGGATGGTAGTCATGGGTTGTGCCCTATTTTTGACAATTTCACGTTTCAGGGTTCTGTGATTTCTGTCTGTCAAGATTGAAGGTCGCCCAGAACGTGCAGCATTGGCACAATGCCCATCGACCTTCCACTTACGCAGGACGAATGGGACCGTTGATTTGGGCCTGTTTAGCTTCCGTGCAATCGCCCGGCTAGACAGCCCATAATCACGCCCTTATCGAAGTCCGATAGCTCTGTACCTCATGCCATCTCCTTGTCAACTGGTTCTACACCGGCCTGCATCATATGGCGGACACACAAGTCAACTGACGTACTGAATTACCTATCTTCACGGGTACTCAATTACTTTTTTGTCGATAGTGTACAAGCAATCATTAAGACATTGTCCAAATGACCTCATGATATGGTAGGATGAAATCCAGGTAGCATGCTTGTCGAAGTTTTCTAAAGATTTGAAGACCAGAAAATATTTAGCGAGGATGTCCACAAGTCTTACAACCAGTTTCACAAACAAAGCTTAAGTGATTTTCAATCAATTGCTATGTAATGTTGATTACAGTTATGTGTTCCCCCATGTAGATAAATCTAACTTTTTAAAATTAAGCAAAATTAAATGTTAACTGCTTAATTTCAGCCAGTTTAACACGACTAATCTATACTTTCACCTTTACTCTGGTCCTGGTATAAATAACCAAACCCAGGTGGGTTAAGTCTTCTGTGATTGGTGAACCTACACACTAAGTCTGAACTCGCAAGAAAATAGTTCACATGTAAATAACTTATAATTAAGAATCTATTACATAATTTAAAAATAACTATCCATATTTTGAGCAATATATATTGTTTACAACTAATTATGTACGTAACTATAGTGGTAGGTTTCTATGCAGCCAATCATGAGAGCAGCTGTGTAGTTATGGCAGTCTGTCCTTGTACACACGATTCTGGGTGTCGGCTACGAGACAGTACAGAGTAGTTTTCAATTTTTTTAAATTATCTTTCTCAGCAGCATCCTACTTTGGCTGTAACCCAAGTAGTGGCGCTTGCATTTTAAATGACTAGTATGTGTGCGTGGCATGGAAAGAACAAGACACTGAGAAACTTGTGATGCCAGGTAAAACACGGAAACGGGAAAAATGTGTATTCAGTAAGTGTGATGGTTTTGTGAAAACTGCAGTGCATGCTAAAGGTATTTGTTTTTCTTACATATTGAGGCTCTGATTTCAAATGAAATTCATGCTGTAATTAGTGCTGACGATTTGCCAGATTAAAAAAAAAAAAAAAAAACTCTTCACACATTGTTTACTGAAATCAGATTTGAACTTGTGGAATTAAATTCTGAAAGAGTTTGGACAGGAATGATACAGCATGTTGGCGTTGGGATTACCTCTGGAAAATATGGCAGTACTTTATAGAAGGAAGCTCATTTATTATCTGGGCAAAACGTGGGTGAATGGTTACACAACATGAAAAGTTTGGGCCAATTCAATGGTTAAGACCAAGAAACAAGCTTCTTTGTCAGGCCTCAGCAAAGGTGTAAAAATCCCACAAGGGCAAACTGCTTATAATATTGCGTATTGGAAGTGACAACGGTTTTGTTGAAGACATCCTCTGTTTTCTAATAAAAAAACAAGACACACTCATAAAGAAATAAATGGTAAAACATTTCAGTCAAGGTTTGTGAAAATACTTCTTAAATTGTCACCTAACAGTGTCATAGTAATGGACAATGTTCCCTAGCACAGCGTTTAACGTGTGCCATCAAAATTTGTGAAAAAAACCAAACATTATTTCATGGTTAACACTGATGATGAAAGTATGATGAAGGCGAAACTTATTAACATTGTGAAAACAGTATACAGCTGTGGTGTTAAGTACATAACAGATGATCTTGCCACTAAGGCAGATTATGTAGTCGTACAGCTTCCGCCATGTCACTGAAATCTAAATCCTATAGTGTAGAGTTAGATTAAAGGTTTTGTAGCTCGTCGCAATACTACTTTTACGTTACGAGATGTGCATGTTTTAGTGCAGTCAGCAGTACATAAAATAATTGCTTAAAATTGGCGCAAATCCACAGAGGAAGGGAAAATGTGGAAAGGGACGACAGTGGACATAGTAATAAACTAAACCATTATAAACACACCAGAAAGCTCGACAGAATAAGTGGGAAATGATTCCAACCTGGCAGTCGAGCCTCTTTCACAAAGTGCCTAGAATTGTAAGTAAATAATCCTAATACTTAAAATGTCACATGAGTGCATGTAAGAAGGCCTATGTTCATGAAATTTTATTGTAGCAACACGTTTCAACAGCAACCAATTGTTTCTGTTCATGGCAGAAAGATATGGTTATATTTGTTTACAACACAACTAAAAGTACAGGTGAAAGCAATATAGATTAAATGTGAAAATAAAAGTAGTCCCTCTCATGCAGGGCTGTTCAATATTAATTTTCCCATCAGGTCATTTACAAAAAATTACAATGCTCGACTGGCAACACACACACACATACCACAAAGCTGTGGCTCACTTGTACATATGTAATCAGTTTATTAACGTGAAGAAGTAATAAATTAAATAATTTTATTAAAAGTGTTTATGCTATCAGGTAATTGACTAGAAAAGAATGTAAAAGTATGTGTAACCCATTCAGTTACCATATCCACAATCTTATAGTTGTAGAAAATGAATGATACTTATGACCAGTACTGTAAGCAGCGACACAGTGTGCCATTGTCAAACTTTTCAAAAAAATTTTAAGCACAATATTTCTCAGATTTTACTTAATATTGTATGTTTTGATATTTTTGTCTAATTCATTGTATCAATACGTTGGTAAGGTCTAGGCCAATGCTGTTTTATTTCAATTATAGAGCAAATGAGTTATTTCAGTATTGTATTCGTGCATTGGAGTAAGTATAATGTTGTTATCTTTGCTGCCAAGCATGGCAGGAAGCTGGCCACTTTCTGAAGACAGCTCAGCTCGCAACCAGATGTTGGCTAACCTGCTTGCATTTCTGAGGCATGAGATGCTTCGACCTGTAACTTGTCCACGTTACTTGCCAGAGGTGCAACACATGAATTTTCTTGCTGCGTAACAGTTGTGTGTAATTGTGGACCTTTTTGGTACCCCTAACGCTTTCTAGGAACTGCCTATAAGCTAAATTCTGTAACCTTTATGTCCACGCGCAACGCACACTTTTGTATCCTTCCGCCGCCGCCAACCATTTTTTGCCAGACTCTTCGCTCTGACTTGAAGCCACCATGACATGTTCTGTGTGTGCTCCAGTCTGTGGGATGATTTCAGCAGGAACTCTTGAGTTCTCATGTATTTTTATTCACGTCATATAGTGTAGAAATTAGGAAAGGAGTTTCTTTTTAGAGTTAATACGTAAGCAGTTTCATCTCTTTCCTCCAAGATGGGTGAGTACAGCATCAATCCTTCTTCGGTAGTATGTGCCATGTTTTATTGACTATGGAACAAGTAAATAATTTTTGCAATTATTTTTCTTTGAGTGTTCAAGAGTGATAATATTTTGGATGAAGTAGTATTAAATCTTTCAATTCAAGTTTTCAAGTATTAATTTTGTTTGAGGACTACTTGCCCGGCTTCTCTTTGACGTCCAGAGCAAGGTTTTATCTCCGGCTGCACAACTTCGCCTGGAGAAGTATAAGCTAAGTGCTAGCTTGATGGAACATTTTTGCTAATCTTGGTACCATCCAGACCATGTCATTACGTAACTATATCATGATTGCTTGAACTCCTTCCTTATAACATTTGTGACATAAAATATGATTGGAATATTTGTCTGTCATTTATGAAATTTTTTTAAATGCAAATCACTGACAACCTGAAGATTGCTAAATCACTTTGTGGATAAGCTAATATCAGCAATTATATTTCGAAATACTAAAAGCCGACCACAAAAAATTTTTGACACCCAAACTAAAATTAAGTAACTTTTAATGCTGTTAGACTATATAAAACCCTTGAAGTAGGAATGGCTTACAACTTTTATACAGGAAAAATTATTCTTGGACAATTAGTCAATAAGAAATTACTATGGACAGGCTGTCTGAAAATACAAAATATATTTTGAAAAGAAGCATATCATATTCTCAAACAGTTATTTCTCTTGAATTTAATGTGATTGGTACACAGAGATAAAAGATATCACCAATCAATACCAACAAAAAAAAATGGGAATTAATCTGAAACAAACTTTTACTACTGCAGACATTCCAAATATTTCCCAGTATTGTACTCTGACATAAGCAAAAAAGCTTACAAGCACGTGGGTATAGCGTAGCCAATCCCTCCTGAGCAATCATACTCAAATGTCCAAGTGCATCAGCTAACCTAACCTGTACGAGTGCACTTAAACTTCAATGTTAAAGTTGTTAATCTAACCTACAACTATTGTGCTTGAATTATTGATGTGAAGTGGCTAATGTATAATATTCTTGAATTGATAATGTTACTCTCACAACCCAAAGAAACTTATACTTTAATAAATTGAATCAAACTTAACCAAAATTTTTAATGCTGGAAACAAAGGAATTTTGTTGAAAACCAAACATGCTACATGAAGTGATGTCAGCCCTTTCTATTAAATTATTTCTTGCAACAAGAAAACACAGGAAGTTATCAAGAAAAATTATTTTTTTTGATGTGCGGAAAGGTTTACTTTTTCTCTGGTTTTCTTTCAGAAATTAGTAATTGCACTTAGCAATGCTTATGGCCTGTCTGTAGAAATGAAATATATCAATTTAAATTTTAACTAGTCTCGGTAGTCAACTAAGATAACAGTTGTGGAAAACAACCATACTTTAAACTAAATGCAAGCAAACTTCACCTTTGTTGGTGAAACTGGTTATCAGTGATGTTACATGTTTCATAACGCTCCTGAATGCTGAAACAAAGTTAAATCAACCCACTAACCATGGAGCGATATCACTGTGTAAAGAATACTTCTAAGCATGTAATGGAGCGGGAACGCCATCCTGACACTGATTTGTGGCTGTTTATATTACCCAAGCATTATGTATTTCAAAACAGTAATCATTACTACTTTGCAGTGAACTTATGAAAACAGAACCACAATGGCCGACAATTTACATATGTTGGGCATAGTCTGTTTAGAGATACAGACATAATTTTAGACATGCAGGATGAATTTATAATTTAAACCAATTGGATGAAGAACTACCATGACAACATAATTTGCAATACAACTGAACCTCACACCTATGTATTTTTCTGCAACTGGAAGCATTGCAATGTACCTCTCAGATTTCCACTGCCCCAACCTCAGCCTATAGTCTGTTCCAGTGCATGTTTGCCTACAACAATAAATATGTTATAATGTATTTCTCATATTTTATTTAAGCAATTCAAATCACATGTATGTGCTGGTATCTCCACCCCTCTTTTTTTTTTTTCCTTTCTTTCTCTCTCCCAAAAATACTGCCAAGGTCAAAGGGTTTTGGGACTGTTAATTTACAACCACATCCTTTCAGACCACATTAGCTAATGGAAACAAACATTTGTAGAAAACTGCAAATGAATAATGATTTTTTTTTATCTTCAAAACCACTTGAACATTCACGAGAAACAAAGCTGCTGCACAAATGCAATAGCAGCCTTATTCTACAAACTGCTCACTTTACAGCCGGCAAGACGACAGAGCAGCAATGAAGATGGTCGTCTCACAACACATTTCTTTCATTCTCTTTCCTTTGTCTTACAGCAAAAGTGAAAACACATTTTTCTACTGCACATATTCACACTCAAAGATTTCAGTTTTACACGAAAAACTTGTGTGCTGGTAATAATGGATGCGCAGGCCAAATTAATTTAATCAACATACTTTCCTGTGTACACAGTTTTTGCAAAACTTACATGTCTGCAGTTATAGCAGTACTATGATTGTGAGTACAAACTTGAAAAATTTTTTTAATGACACTATCACTTTTTCATAGTTGTAAAGGTTGCATCCAAAATGAATCAAGTAGCATTCTTCCTGGTTTCATGTCATGGAAATTTACAAAAAATTACATGTCATATTAATGCTAATCTAATACAAATTATCCCAAGCATAGGAGAATTATTGTTTCCTTCACCCATTGCCACCATTCTTGAATAAACAAGAGACTTCACAGACTTCAAACCAAAAAGACCTCTTATTTTTTAAGAAGACATATATTCAAGGCAGCTTTATATAAGTAATTTTAATGTACTTTTATCATCTACAAATGAAGGGAGAACGGATTGTCCTAGCCAAGTCCTCAAATAACTGCTATGCCTCTAAGTACAGCACTTTTCCTGCAAGTTCTGCTTCAGCAACAAGCTCTGCACATTCTATTTTCTACCTAGCCCCTACATCACACAACATTAAGTGTTCAGATAACATTGTGACAATTCAAGTCAATATTCACGTAAGGAGGATGCAGAAACAAACTACTAGTACTTGATCAGTTGCTGAAATGATCTACACAGATGGTCAACCAATACGAATAGAGGAGAACAATAGATTCAGTAATTAACTCTTCATAACCTTGGTACAAAATATCTACCAAGAAAACCATTCCCAACAAAAGTGGCTCTAGCAATACAAAAAAAATATTTGTTGCTAGCTGGCAAACGTCAGTTCAGTGCATGTGACTAAAATCATGGACCTTGCCTGCGACACACTGGACAACGAATTAAACTTCAAAACACAACACCAATAAGACGTCTTCTTAGAGTTGGTTACTTACACAGTGAAGCTTTACCACTTTCTAGTTGCTTCACTAATGGAATGAAATAGTAATGAAAACCTTAAAAATGCCAGTAGCAGGTGCCAACAGAATGTCCAGAGAACACTGTAACTTAACTGCATGGTTTTTTCTCACCTGCTGCTCACTGGATTGTTTTAATTTGTTCCAGTTGTAAGGAGGTTGGAATTCCAACTTGTACAACAGGGCTGTACAAATATGTACAATCGAATTACATGAAATAACAATCAATTACATGAAACAAAAATCGTGATATCGCATTATAACTTAAAAAATTATACTTCCTTTTTAAAAATATCCAACAACAATATTAAAGAAAATAGTACTACATCCTCAGAAAAAGTAACAGTTTGTTCTGCATGACAAGTGACGTTGATATGGAGCAATTACTACAGCAGTAATGTCCATGTAATTATTACAAGGACCACACTGTAGCGCCACTGGTGACTGGCTGGTTATCTAAGGTTTGCATTTTTCTTTGTAAAATTATTTTTCTTGTTCTTCACATGCTGGTTGCATAAATACTGCTTGGGGGTTTCATTCATCTCAATAGCTACCTATTGAATAGTCTGGTTGCTGCAGGATTAAAGTTATGATGCAACCCTTCTACAACATTTACAAGCTATGGGGGAGTGTAACACATCCCACAAGCTAACCATCCACACAATTTTACTGCAACATCCACTAAATAAATGTTAACTGGACGATACAATCAATACAACCTCTAGTCTGGAATTTTCGAAGTCCAAGCATCTTTCACATTAAACTCCAATGATTTAGTGCTAAAATATTCCATACGTTACAAACTCGTAAAGTGTTGTACAAATGTCAGGTTATGGCTCAAGTTCTGCAGAATACGTAACATTTTTGTCGAAGGAAATGGCTATGGTAACATGATGGAAAAGAAGCTGAACATCATTTCTGCTCAAACAAAAGAATGACACAGTGCCAAAGGCATCAGTGGCAGGCTTACTGATACATGGCCCTACACAACACCACCGTTCAGACACTTTTGAATAGCACCTGTGTTGTCCTCCAGTCACTGCCAAAAAGAAAACTGTTTACTACCAACTGAATAATTTGTGGCACTAAAGCAACAGGCTAATTCCTGATCACATGACAATGTTCATTTTTTTTAAACAAAGAATCTCAAATATATATTAGTCACATTATACACAATCTTTTTAGAAATATAAGTTGCTCAAAAAATTAACTGGGGTTGAAAAAAAAAAAACTAGAACCTGAATTCAAAAAAAGGTGCAGTGAACATATTTCTGGTCTAAACAAAATCCACAAGTTCCAGCTTGTAAACAATTCATGACATAAGGTTTGGACAGTGGCACACCACACTAACTGGAAAGAAATAAATATAAGTGAACAAACATTATTGTATATGAGAATAATAAGAAAATAAATTCAGATATGCAACTGTAGGTACTAATTTACCAAAAACTATATTCTTGCCAAATTTGATGTAACACTTACTTAAGACTGATAATTTAATATATGACAAGTATAAAAATCTCATAAGCCCATAACGTAATTAAATAAAGTCTAAATCGCATAAAATGGGGAGACATAAATTAACACAATACAAAATTGTCATACTAATGTTTAACTTCTTCTTTAATTGGCCCTTCCCGTCCAGCTTTCTAAAGTAAAACCCTCTCTCGACTAACACTCCTCCCAATCTCAAAACTACCAATTGACGGAATCACCTTCACAGTTTTTCGTATAAAGTTTTACAATGTTGCCAAAAGTCTCAATGAGTAAAGCACTTGTGCACATCTCCCATAAGCATTATAAACTATCAAATCCTTACAAATCTGTAACCCCAGAAGGCAACGGAAACCCATTTATACCTACTTAAGAATACATTAACGTAGTGTAAAAACAATAAAAGTGAAGGGATCTTTAATGTTATAATTCCAGTTTTACAAATGAACATTCTGTAAAAAATAACACACAGCAGTCTGTGTACAAGAAATGTCCGACAGCGACTCATAGTGAACGTGATCAGCCTTTACTATGATGCAGTTTAACTTCCGGGGCTCGGAGTAGTAACTTTATAATGCTTTAGCCATCCTACACTTTGCTCCACGAGGCTATGTACCCGCTACCAATTTGTAGACGTACCTAGCTATCTTAGGCTTTGCAAGTAATTCTAAATAACTATGTAACGAACTGGAACAGTGTTCATTAATCCTATGGGCTAAAACACACTCCTCTCATTGGCTGGGCGCATGGGTGGGATGACGAATACAATCCTACCTGCATCTTGTCTTCCAATGGTTGGTGTATGTAAAGCATGTTAGTCTTGTCAGAGTTCATTACAGGAGACAGGCACCAGACTCAGCAATATTTAGTGTACTTAATCAGCAAAAATGCTGAAGGGCACGTTGAAAAAGTGTAATGCCATGTTTCTGAGATGAATTTCACCATTTATGATAATATGCATCTAACGAGAAAACTAAAAATTAATACATAAATAGAACTACAGCAATTCAGTATGTAACTTGGGATGTTTGATTCCTCAGAAATGTCCACACCAACACAAATAGCAATATACAGGAAGTAACATTAAAAATGTAAAACTTCTATAAAAAAATTTTAATTTAATGTTTTTTTTCAAGAATATACCAAAAACATGAACATTACAAAATATGTTGAAATTATGATGTTAACTATTTGATTGTATGGTTTTTATTTTTAAAACATACAGTTCTTGAATACGAAGTGAATATTGGGAATACTACAGTGGTTATGAAACACAAATCTTGAACATAGCTTTTTCCTGGAAAAAATTTCCTATTGCATTCTATTGTGGACCAGGGCTTCTCTTTACACAATTGCTAAATACCATCCGGTGAGTTTCTCGTAACAATGACTGACTAGCTGCTTGGAGGGTCTTACTAACATAACAATCCTCAGTTCTCAGGCAATAAAATAAAAAAGGAATTAATTTACTTAAAACGACCGTTGTAAATGAGAACACTTGAGAGATGTAATTAACACTTAATTAAGAAATAACAACGTACATACACATACACAGAGCACACATTACTGCAACAACAGAGATCTGAGGACTGCGCTGTGCTCTAGACACACACTACTACATAATTATTATCAATCACACAAAAAAGCCCAAAGACGATTGCATACTTATATACCGTCATAAAAACTTCCTTTAATAAACTGCAAAATATTTATACATTATATTAGGCAAAATTTTGTTACTTACACAAAATTATTTTTTAACATACAAAATTTTTTATGAAGTCAAATATTTAAAAAAATGTTTGATAAATTTTTCAGGTAAAACACTAGTTAATGCTTATTTAAATTGCTGATTATTTTTTTATTTCTTTTTTGTGTGATTACTAAAACTATCCAAAGCATTTCCTGAACAGCTAACGCTTTAATCATACAACATGAAAAGTGTATTTGCCATAGTTAATGATTGATAATAGGTTGCATCCTTACTGTATGCTGTTAAATTCACAAACCACAAAAAGCCATACCTTAAATACAATTAGAAACCAGAAAAATACTTTGAGACAAGGAAGCAGTAACCAAACAAAACCCATGCACACTTCATGCAACGTAAACTAAGTGATTTTTAAAACACAGGCTTACATCACTAATAAATTTTCTCAGGAATTACAATTAACTAGTGATGCATGACCAACTATAGTCTATATAAGATCTGCCATAAATAAATGCAATTAAATTAAATCTCACTATTATGTAACATTACGCAATAGAAAGATGTGAAACTACCACCATTTAAAGTTATTTAAATGGTTTTATTCAAAACAATTTTATGCAACTCACAGACAAAATGTTTTCACAAAATAATTAAGAGATAGATTTTTATTACAAGATACAGTAGAACATAAGGTGCAGATCATAATAAGAGTCTAGACTACCAGCAACAAAGTTTATTATATATTTTGGCATGAAAGGCTACATAAGAGAGCACCTCATGCAAAATATATGTAAATTGTACCGACAACATCTGGTAGTTACCATGTTCTGTTATTTCCTTCAACCACAAAAAGCTTTGGATGGTAAATGTGCATAGTGTTTTACTGCCATAAAAACCCAACAGGAACGTAGGTAGCTAATACAATTTTTCACGGAAAAAATCGAGGCAAAGCAAGACACAACAAAAATTTAGAAAATGCCACATATGAAGCAAAAATCATGGAAAAAATTGCAACCATCACCACTGCAAGATAATTTTATAGCTTTCACGTGACTGAACTCAGCTCAAGTGATTCTAATGTTACCTTTGCTGTAGCTGACAAGCACATCACCAACTAAAATTTACTGTAGGAAGGCACTGCAATATCAAATACCCCTTTCTTGAATGATTCTTGCCATGACAACATGAAATTACAGTACAGTATATAAAAAATTATTACTGTGGACATAACACTACTGCAGAGCTAAGTTGAGAGGTTTGGGCAGCTCTTAACAAGATCTTGAGAGCAGATGAGGGTGAAATGAAGCGACAAAAGAGCAGTGCTGGAATGCAAAAGAGGGGAAATGGAAGATCCTCGAGAAACCCCACAGACAGCGGCATTGTCCCGCTTGATTCCCACTTGCAAACAGAACTAAGTCCACAATCATTATTTTTCATTTAGTCAAATACCCTAAAACCCCTTTTCCCTTAAGTACTAACCTTATACACACTTCATCATTTTCAAAACACAAACTTAACTTTTGTATGGACAGATTATTGTAAAAAAATTTAAACAAGGTTATATTTTCCTAATGGTTTACCTGATGAAACTATACACACAAATTTTCTAAGCTTTGTGCACTATCCTCTACACAAAATCTAATTATAGACTATTCAAAGTAAAGTGAACACTTTTGAAAGCCCTCTCATTTGGAATAATAGTCAATAAACATACTTAATTATAACCTAGACAGTACCTTACAAGTGCGGTGGAATATGCATACTGTGTTTATTATTTGGCAATATTTATTTAAAGAGGTAGTTATCGAATAAAAAATGGCTGAAAGAAAAATATAATTAGGACATCAAAAGTGCTCACTTTACCATGGACAGCCTATAGTAGGAAAGTTTACCACGATTTGTGTGTATCCAAAATACAAAATGGTACAAGAAATGCCTTCAGAAATGTCTTAACAGGGTTTATATAACCCCAGCAATGCTGTAGTAATCAAATTCTTAATCATTTAACATAAATATACTAGCAATTTAATTACATTAACTTAAATTATGACCTATGTGTATTAACGTTTAGGTTAATCAACTAAGGAAACTATTATCAGGTACAAGATTTCTGTGTATATGAAATTATATTATCTTCTAAATAAAAATGTTTTCAATGATACTACTACTTTACACACATTTTATTATGTTTGAGTCAAGAGGCAAGACCTCTCCGGGATTAAAACGTGTGTGATATCCTTTACTAAAATGAGGATCGAACATCGAAACCCAAATCAACGTTAGTGAGAAGAACATGTGTAGAGATTACTGTGGAGCCTCCGGGGTCAAGCACATCGTAGTGAATTAATAATTAGAGTTTTTATAGCTGCGGTTCCTGGACTGGAGAGTTCAACCCCTACAACAAACTTTACAGAGATTGTTTTACAGTAAGTAGATCTGGATTTACTCTGAGCCAAAGCCTTCACTATTATTCGCAATGCCAGATTAGCGAGGGGCATCCCTTAGAAACTCAAGTCCGTTTGGGCAAGACTATGGTATATAACGTGGGTCGAATTGATTTTCTGATCGGGACAAAATCCTATGATACTGTGTTTGTAACCTTCCACCGCTTTACCTGATGAATGCTCTGCAACGGTGCGCTTCTCCTCGCCAGCTGGCTCGTAGATGGGATCAACTACTGAACAGCGGAGGAGGTGTGCTGACGAGTCACTCTTGAGAAAGGTGGGGTGGAATGGACGTGTATGAGTCAGGTAGTTGAGTGGTATCTACGCTGACGAGAGCGTGGTTGAGATGCCGGATTAACAAGTGTTCCAAACTGATACGACTGGTGTTTCTAGTTGGCGGTAAAAATAGAGGGTTTTCCTCTTCAACTACTGGAGTAGGTAGATTCAGTAACGTGTGTTTCAATTTCTTAAGTACTTTCTTTAACTTGTACTTTTGATCACCCTTCTTAGCGTAAGGCATGAGGGCTAATTTAGTTAGGAAAAAAAAGGAAAATAGGACAAAGCCTGTGTAAAATATGCCTTGTAGAGTACAGCCAGCTCTACCGGGTTTGCAATGTGCAATTCCGCTTGATCGTTCCAGTCCGGCCAAATTAACGGCGGTGGATGAAACCAACAGAGTTATGAATTAACACGTTCACATCAGTGAGATCCAGTAAGTTTTCAGCCGAGGGTCAAGTGACCAGAATAGATTGCCTCTCCAGCCACGCCGTTCTCCAGTAGGCTTAGAGTAAGGAATTATTCAGGGCATTCAATTCCATAGGCAGAAAAAGTGTTCCTAAGGTTTTTGATCACTCCCGAAGATTTGTCAGTACGATAACTTAATATATTACCGTAAGATCTTGGTTTGCCTCTTAAAATGTATATGTATCCGCCCTATTGGCTTGCAATACACGCAACCGGCTATACCCTATTATCAAATGAGCACTTTAAATTCAAATAAAACTTAAAGGCCTAAGATCTAGGATTCACCGAAATTAAATTAATTAGAATTATCAACCACATAGATTCCATATCAAGCATACGTTTTTATTAAACGTAAAAATGGAACATACGTGACTTCGCATTATCCTAACTGAAATTGAAATAATATAAATTACTTCCACCAATAATCTTACGTGAATGCAACTACGTTACGCCAGGTGAAAGGCAAACTGGCAAACAAACAATATACTTTTAGTCAAATCAAGGAGAATAATATTTAATTCAAGAAATTTAACCAAATTAATGAACCCTAATTTAATGAAGGGGATGTGCCCTGAAGGGACCTAATTAAAATGGAGTCTTTACCAAAAGGGCAAAGATGGATGGCCTGGCTAGGGCCTCAAGGTTATCCCAAAAGGGAACGTCGCCAAGACCAACAGAACCTGGAAGGGGTACAGTGGTAGCAAGAAGTTGAGGATAGGTTAGGACGATGTTGGCAGGACCCTCTGGAAGGTGACTGGTCCTCCGGAGCTGCTGAGTCGTCAACAATCTGGTTCTTCCACGATCACCAGCGCGGGTAAAGGTCTCTGCCCTTGGCTAACACCCTCGTGCCTTCGCAGCGGTGAGAGGTGTAGCAGACTGCCCGAGTCCACTGCTGGATTCCTTTTATACTAATTTTCCCAGCTTGGTGACACTCAGAAGGATGTAGGGGGTTTAACCCTGCCTCTCAAGGGTGGAGCTTCTGACGTCATACATGGGTTCCTGGTTCCTTATTTATGTAGTGCTCGGCACTCGGTGACGACATATCCTGCAGGCGCGGCAAATTTGAACAAGGCGCTCTTGGGAAAGGGGCAGTGACAGGACGACTTCTTGGTGTATGTCGGCTAACGGTAAAATCTGAGAGCTCATGGTTCAAAAGTCTGTTGAGGCTCTTTCAAATCTATGTAACCCACGTGTCCCCCTACATTACCATTATATTTCAAATTGGACTTGCCCATAAAATTAATGCCGTTCAAAATGGGACAATGTCGTATGGTAGACTGTGCTCTAAAGCTGCGCATGAACGCATAACGCGTCAAACTTTAAATGGGCTACTCTCATTTTCATTTTATATTATTTACATTAACAGATTTGCAACCTATACCACACTGAAGCAATAATGATACTGGGAAATAAGGAAGCAAAAGCAATTTAACTGTGGTAAATGATAAAATATTTTTTATTAGTTTCAACATTTCCAATAATTCCTTGGGGCTGTAAGAATGACCCACAGTGAAATTCCTTAGCTGAAAAAGTAAATGATAAAACATCCAGGCCTTAATATGCAAGCAAATCTAATATCTTAAACATCATACAGTTAAGTTTAATGAAATTATGCAGCAATGCATGACCATAACTGTACATAACCACTACCATACATTACACTCAATTTAAAAACCACTTTTATTGGTTCCTGGGGAAAAAAAAAGTCCATCTCTCTTCTTCCTTAAATGCAAACTGCTGGATTAAAAATAGAAACTTTTCAATGAAATAGTACAGCACATTAATAAACCGTACAATCAGGACTATTTTGATACCCTCAAAGTCAAGTCTCCTTAAATCCAGTTAACAGATCAAGGTGCTTTGTATCCCATAATCTGTTATCTCAGAGTACATCCAAAACTGCCAATTAAACCACAATATTCTGTTAAATTTGGTTCAGAAACAACGGAGAAATGTGCTAAAACACATCCTTGAAAACCTGCACAAATGAATAGTTAACTTTCTTCATGTATGTATTGCCAACAATAGCAAAACAAAATTTACACTGAGGTATGCCAAAGGTTACAGTGAATACTTATATACTCTTAATTGAATTTTACTGTACAAAAGTCCAATATTTTACCAGACTAAGGCCCGAAAAATTTTAAGTAACCATTATGTGCAGCCTAACAACAATACAAAACATATTTGGTCAGAGAGTTGCCAAAAATTTTGAGTAAACTATTTCCACATGTTATACAATTTGGATGTTAGCAATGAAAGCTTAGTTAAATGATGGGCATTTAATTACCACTGTTGATATAGGTTCAGATTATCAACATATGTGTATATTATATACACGTGTGTACGTATTTATAAGCGATGGTCCAATATGTAAAACCGTAATACTGATTCCTATATTTTGAAATTTTCCTATCTGATACCCAATATTTTTAATGTAAAAATCCTCATTTTCAAATAACTATTTCACAGAACTACTGACTGGAGATAGGCTAATCAAACCCTGTTCCCTACGGTGGGAGGCGAGTAGTCTAACCACTACACCACCACAGCCCCTATAATATTTTATCCTTAGTGGTAAGTCTGAGCGTGACATTTTGAAAGAAAAAATTTTACTGTTGTTGCCTGGTTTGACAACATACTCCCACACAAACTCTTAAGGTCCATTCGTCACAGTAAATTTTATAGTTTTTCTTCCACGACAAAGATGAAGACCAGGCAAGTTTCTTCTCCCAATTTGGCATGACTGACCGTTCAGCTATAGTCGGGCATCTACTATAGTTGGGCATCATACAGACAAAAACAGAACATGCTTTCGCATTAAGTGAACCGCTTGTCTCATTACATTCATTCTGGCAGTTCAAGGGTTGTGCAATGCTTAACATTGAAGCAAACGAAACCAATATTATTATGACAGTGCAGGCAATGTAGAAGGGAAAGGAAAAAAATAGCACAACAAAATTTTGTATGTGATATCTCTACCTCAAGATAAAAAAAGAAAACCTTGAAGGCAGTATGTAATCAGATTCTTTTACTGTTACATCGAATGTTATTTCCAACATCTAATACAGACCATGGACCCAGTGATGCATGGCTGCCAACGCCCAGGGTGCCAGTCAGTCTATGAACTTATTGACTGTGGTGATACAAGTATAAAACTGCTAACAAATATAGCAAGACTGGCCACTTAGTGAATCACACACTATTTTCATTAAAATTTAGATTCGACTTCACCAACAAAATTTACTGTAAACACAGCACAAAATAGTATAGTTTGTTGATTCTATACTTATTCGCTGTAGTTTCATTATTTAAGATCAGTTTATCATGGTTAGCGTGTGAAGAGATTCTAATGGTTTTAGGGTAGTATCTATTTATATCAATATTTTAAAATGTTTCTTTCCCCTATAAGAGAATTAAAATCAGTAAAATTTATCACAAGTAAAGCCCTTGTTCCAAGCAAGCATCTGGTGTTTTTGCCTGATGTACCAACTGGTACACATCATCATTTATTATTCTGAGCCAACCTTCAATTGCGAAGACACAGAAACAAAGTGACATGCTGACATTAAATTCAAATTTAAGTTTATATAAACAATTTACTTAGGGCTCTACATTTTTTAAAATGAAGCAGCAGTTAATTTTGATAAATTTTCTTAAAGATGGGAGTTAACACATCCTATAATGCATGGAGTCATTTAAAAAGTATTTAAGTTTGAAATTACTACAAAACTATTGTACCAAAGTGTGTATATTTAATGCAAATTATGCTGGTTCACTAATTCCATATCTGATCATACAGAATATGGTACATCCATCTGTGCAATGAGTGTAGTATGTATGCTGTGAAAATTAAGTCTCTCATTTACCATTTTTTAAAGGTTTATATCATACAAAACACATGTACATGGATATCATGGTCACGCTGGTTCAAAATATTTGAGAGTACTTGCAATTAAGGAACAAATCTGTGAATTGTGATTTGTACAAGGGAGATATTACACCTCTGAAAACTCTGTTGGCAAGATCAATCACCTTCATTATGAAAATTGCCACCCTACGTTTGCATGGGGAACTTTGTGGCAATAAGCCGTAAATGATTTGTCAAGACAACTAATGGATCAGTATGTCCACACCAACGGTTGTCTTCTTAGAACACTGTAAACAGTTTTTGAGACATCTATAGAGTCACTTCAAAAAAGGAGATTGGACTGACAGGTAGGCAATACACAGTTCCTTTTTTAAAGCCCATGGCAGGACCTTCAAACGGTTCCTATAGTGTGATTAGTTCACTTACTTTTGTAAATGCGGGTGTCTGTAATGATTTAATATATTAATTTACTACAGTATTATCTGCTTTGCGTTCATTTTGCAGTCACAGTACATTACCACGTATTTACTAGTGATGGACAATGGTGATGGACAATTCATCAATATACCATCATTCATTGATGCAACTAACATGGACTCGTGCCTAGCACATAACTCTTTGGATGTTTAAAGTAGAGCGAGCGCTATTCATTTTTCACCGGCCCATCATTCAGTCACAAGCATGTGTACTGTATAGGTATGTATATAATTATTCAAATTTATAACACCATTAAGTATTTCTCTCATTCCATGCTTAAACCGTCTTTAATAGATTAAACCAATAAAAATTTAAGTTTTCATTAAAATCAATATGTTAAAGAAATAGTCTTCCATGCTTCTAGCAGTCTCATTTGGTACCTACGAAGCTGAAATTTTACAGTACGTCACACATTAATTTCCAATAACAGCTACTCGTTTTATAAAAATATACATGCAAAAATGCCTACATGTAATTCCCCAATCCAGAAATGTTCCCACGCCCCTTACAGATACCTTTCTATGGTAACATTTTATTCGGAAGATGCCTGTTTATTAATATAAATATCTGGTTCAAATGTCGTATGATTTTCCGCTAAGAGGCCACTAAACATTGAAGTTTTGCTTGGAAATAAGTGTGCACTGTTCAGTGTTATCACTTTTCTAACTGATTGGCGACAAATTAGATGACATACCCTTCTGGGGTATCATTTCATTTGGAAGACATCTGTTTATTAACATAAATTAATATTTCATTGAACTATTGATCACATTTTTTCTACAAGAGCCTACCAAACATTGTATCTTCACTCAGGAAAAGATGGTTCTGTTTGGTGTTACTGTTTCTGTAACTGTTTGGCAGCACGAGAGGTTGCAGATACCTTTTTGCAGTATAATTTAATTCGCAAGACATCTAATTATTAAATTATTTCCATGAAAAAATCTATATTTTAAACGAGAGATAATTAAAGAAGGACTTATGATGCTTGGTAAATTGTCGTACCCCTCAATGTTTTTAACATTTTGTGAGACAAGGGGAGGCTAAGGCTAGGTATAAACCTCTCTGGTATGATTTTCTTCACAAAATGCCTGCATATGAAAATAATATATATTTAATTTTTAAAAAAAGTATTATTTCACACTAAAAACAATTTGAACATGGACTTTGTGTAAAAAAAATTGTAAATTTTTACGTACAGGGGTTAGGGATGTGTCAATATCGATCCAAAATTACCCAAACATATAAAGCAGGCATGCTGTTTTATTAACAGATTTAATCCATTTTTACAGATTTTTAAAACTCTAGAAAAATCCAACCCAAGTGGCGTCACTAGTGCCCATAGCGATGTGTGTCAGTTTCACTAATACATTTGTTTGAGAGATTCTTATAATGGAGGTGGATAATTAAACAAAATATTATGGACATACGCCATTGCTACAATAATATATGTCCAAAATATTTTGCTTAATTATTCACTGAGTGGGTATATAATTATCTACATATTTCTGTTCCTGGCTGTATGATCACATGCAAAAGACAAGGCTATTATTGAAGAAATATTTGCAGCGAACTGCTAAACTATACCATAGTTGACACTTGGGCATTTTGCATCAATAAATGTCCTTTGGTTCAATAATTGGGTAACATTAGTTTCTTTGACGTGATCTGATAATCTTAACATGGCTGCCTAGTGCGAGACTAGCTGAGTGAGAGTATAGGATTTTACATGCATCCCTTTCAAACACCAAAACACTTTGTCCATCTTTGCCCAGGCCACATTTCTACTAAGTTTCATATTTTGTAAAATTTTGAATACTCTACTAATTGTGAGTTGATTACGATTTACAGACTCAACAGAAACACAAACTCATATTAATACGTAATTTACTTCTATTTGTCCTCTTGTAGCATAGCTTCTCTCATAACAGGTGTTTTTTTGTTCGGAAGTGTTATTTTGAAAGGTAGCACAGACACGCCTTACAAAAAATTTAACATGTGAAGCCCAATCTATTTGTTCAGCCAGTCTCGCACTACGCAATGCCCTCAAAGAGTTGCTAGATGTAACACAGGCAAAAATATTTTTCTCATTGCATCACACTTGTTCAATCACCCACATAGAGAGAGTACACAACTAAAATTAAGAACTTAATTATATTGTCAAGACACATGCAAAATAAATTGTAATAAAGTTACGTACAGTAACCTCTCAATTGTGTGGAGCCCAATCATCCATATTTCTGGATTATCTAAGCTGCTAAGCGCACACGTACATATAGTAATAATACTGTACACTGTTTATATTTTTTAACTGGAACTAATACATATGAATGTGCAACAAAAACACCAGATATAATTGTGTATTATATTAATTTATATATTACATAATACCATCTTCTTATAATAAAAAAAAACCATGGGTTGCTTGTGGTTATAGAAACAAGGGGAAAGAACTATGGGTTGATAATTTTTCTAGAGAAATAAGGATTTGCTCAGTCACATTGTAAATAAATGTTGGTCAGCCATTGAACTGTACATATCCTGTTGCATGTTTTTGGATGCGTTCAGTGCTGGTAGAAAGGAAACAAAAGTGACCGTAATGAATAAGAATCTCCGTAATGGATCATGGTGAATAGTTGAATTTCCTGTTGCCAAATAAAAAGTATAGCAAAACAGTATCAGAATGTTACAAAAATAGAATGATAGAATACGATGATTCTTGACAATTCTGACAAACTACATAATTTTTTTTTTGGAAATGTTACAGCTAATAAATGCATTCTACACTACGAATCAATTTTTCTTTCATGATAATCCTAATTCTTTAAGGGAGTGGGATTATGAAAAGTTTCACATTATTTGGACTTTGATCAAACAATTGTATTCCCATCAAGCTTAGTTAAACTAAAGTTTACTGTACTTAATATCCATTTGTTTAATAAACCCAAATAAAATTACAGGATCAAAATTTGCAGTAGCTTTATGTCCTTTAAACAAAACTTTCATACATCTATTATCAACATCTCAGGTAAATACAGTCAAAATAATTCTTTCTAGTAAACAAAAATAAAAAATAAATAAATAACCAATTACAGTGATAAGATATAACCAATAATGTCACTAAATACTCTCAAAAGGTGTACCAATGGGAATTTTAATGAAGCTACAGTAGTAACTCACTTGTGTATTTTCGTTTGGTTAATTGGCCTTAAACTTACTCCCGACAATAGTCGACTATGGCATCTTTCACACAGACATCTGCCATTTACTATGATGTAGAAAGTGAAAATTATGCACAGATTTTTGTCACAATGCTAAACATGCGCCTGTTTAATACTGGCACAAGAAAAATCTCTGTGCACTCATCAATTCACAAAAAAAAAAAAAAAAAAAAAATTGTTCAGCAGGTTTCCACTATTGGAGACAAAATAAGGATCTTTGGATACCCATGTGTATACATGATATTGTAATTTTTTTTTTTTAATACATGCTCAAGGAATTAAATCGTTTTATAAAAAATTTAATATAACTGCATGTAGTAGTTAATACATACAATTCTAAATTATATACTCATTCTCAGAAATCTGTACATATTCATAAATAAGAAAATGGGAAAACAAAAATTTTAATAACTACATCATCTAACTAATAATGTTTAACGAGCACAAAAAAAATATTAAAGCAAATAACTACAGAAGTTAAGTAATTTGTTTAAAGATGTCATCAAAAATTGCACAATTCCAAAATTGATCTAACATACTGTATCCAGCACAAGCACATTAGGCCTACAAATACAAAGCAAGTAAATTCCAATTTACATTGAACACTACACACAAACTATGTGAACTACTACCAGCATATCAGCAACCATTTTACTAAACTTATATTAACATACTAAACTGATGTAATTGGAAATTGTGTTTGTAAAATGACGAATCTTCGACATTTATTAATACAAATTCGACAATTATTTTTAACATTTAAAAACCGAAACTGTATTTGTCATATTCTGCTATTAGTTCAAGTGATGCCAACGTCCAGGAAATGCAAAGGATACGTAGGAACAAATGAAGCAAGGTTGCCTTACCATCGAGTCCATCTAAGGTGTCCTGGGATGCTGGGCCTTGATCCTGATCTCCTGGATCGAGGGACGCATCCATCGAGTTGACACTATTCTGGTGGAGGCGCCCCATGCCACCCGTCTGAGAACATAACCCCACACTTGAAATTAACCAAATATGTTATCTGTACCTTAAAAATCACACTTTATACATAATGGCAAAATTCAAAAATATTTCTTACAGAAAGTAACTACAGTGTACAAAATTATTTTAATGCTTATAATTTATTATTTAAAATACATACTTTTAACTAGAATTTATTTACATTGTTATCACACTACTAACATAAATATTAATTATTTATTCAGTTTCAATTAATCAAATAATCCATTCACAATTACTGTAACTTTATGCGAGATGTAATGCATTTATTTTAACCCATCAATAAATTCTAGCTAATTTGTCTGAAGAATCTACAAAACATGAGGACAAACAAACATATTTACATACATACACACATTCTGAACTAGGTTCATTTGTACAATTATTAAGAAAATTTACTTGGTATCTCTTAGCAGAATCCTCAACTTCCAAAAGGACCACAATTATATCAATCAAAATATAAAAACACAATTGATAAATGTGGGGTTACATTTTAAAATTCATTTTTGGTTTTCTGCAGTTATAAACTGTTAGTACAATAACTGCAAACTCATCACTTTCATAATTTAAACTTCACACATTAGATCAAACTGACAATATGACCAAGGATAAACAAGTTGATGCTAATATCAATAACTATGCAATTATGGCAGATTAAAGGTAAAGAAAATCTACAAATACAAATTACATTTTATAATGGACATTAAAAATCTTATACATGTCTCTCAATATGGAAAAAAAATAGTACACCAATGTTAAACAATACAAAAATATTCAAAACAAGAGAATTTACAATATTTTGCTATTCATTTGTCAGATATCAATTTTGCACAGCAGAAAAAAGTTTTATTTACAATTACTACTTTTCTACTAGCAAAATTAAAAAATTATTAAAAACTCTGAAAGCAGACCTAGATCAAAATATTAGGTAATCGAAATCATTAAGCTCTAGTAAAAATAAATTTTAGAATTTTGTAGTACACATAAAACTGACTCATTAACTGGCCAAACAATTTACAAAAGAGAGAGAATACCAGTTTTATAAGGCAATGTATATGGAACACACTTGAGAAACTTGGCATGCAGTTTCACTAAATGGTGCCAAAACTCAAAGCCCTCCCTTGAAAGTGTCTTGCTCTCATTTGTCCATGGCTCCATGAAAGGAAAATAATTTTATTTCTTAGAAAATACACTGCTATTTCTCCTGCTACACCATAATTAGCATCACTTATCTTTAACTCTCAAAATTTTCTCACATAGTCAAGATGACAAATCCAAGAAGCAAAATTTTCATTTTCACTTGTGGATTACAAAATCAAAGAGAAAGCAAAATAAAAGAAAGTGGGAAGGGAGGGATGGTACTTATTAAAGCACTGGCCTACGTCCAGTTATTCTGAGTTCTCAAAAGACAAAAGCAAAATTGTACAAGGACCGTAGCAAGCATGAGCACTGAATTTGCACACATTATTTCCATCATGCAGCATTTAACTATGGAACTTAAAGCAATGACTCTGTAGATTCACTGGTGAACAATACACAGCAAAGTTCATTACATTCACCTATACAGGAAAAAAAAAAATTCTCTCTCCTTTCACACAATCTGAGGAGGAAAAATAAATATGGGGTAAAGTAGATAACAAAACAATTATTAACATTAAGATTAAAATATACAATAAACACAACTAAATAAAACAGTGCCAGCTAAAACTGAAATGCAATGATGTGAAAAGCTACAGACATGAACATCCGGTTGGCTGAAAGAAAAAAGAGAAGAGGAAGAATACAGAGTATTGCAACAAACAGCAAAGACACTAGGACCAGAATAAAATTATATTTCTACTGTAACCGATATTCCTACTGAGGAGGAAAAACAGCATAAGCGTAAGCCCAACATTTTGTCAAAAAAAAAAGTATGAAAGTACAGTATATAAATGATTAGAAGTTTACCAGCTTGATGTATGGCGAAATCTTTATGTACCTACCTGCTGCAAATTGCTTGCCACTAATCTGTGGTACTACACTCCTTATTTTCACGGCTTTTAGCATGTTTATAACCAAGTTTGATATTTCACAAAGAGTTTTTTTCATGTTCAGAACAGGTTTATAACAAAAGGTTTTAGTTGTGCAAGATCCAATGATTAATGGCTGGTTCCATAACTACTGAATTTTTACACAGCAACCAAAGGGTATTTCATAATTCCAGGCAATTTTTATTATGTTCTAGCCAGCCTGAATATAACACAGAGGTAACTCACTAACTTTAGCAGTGTACCATACCCTAAAGGAATTTACACTAATAAGCCGGTGCATAAACTTTAATAGCGTGAAGCATTATGAGCAACCTAATCACAAAAAAATTATTTCTTAGTAATAAAATTAATTTTAAGCATTTTTTTTTACTTCAAGTGAAAGAAAATCTTAAACTTTGAATGTTCTTTACAGGACATTAATACCATTAGTCGTTTAATCTATGTACCATTTTACTACAGCAAAAAAGTCAATCCTTGTTAAGAAAACACAAATATTTGAATGGCAGTATATAGAGCACTGAGAAAAGTTCACATGTAATGAATTAGACTGAGGCAAACGATGAATATTCTCAATGCAGCAAAAAATAGCTTCTGCAAATTACTGCATATTATCAAGGATAAATAATAATGAACAAAAATGAAAATGTTAATAGAACAGCTAAACAGGAAGTTGAATGTTTTCTATATATTTTGAGTCTACCTGAACATTAACATGATGAGTTCAGAGAATGGAAAGTCTGTAAGCGCCCATTCTTGAGCCTTGAAAGCAACGTTGTGTTAATGGCTACTGCATGTTGGATAATAGTGCTCATTTGACTCCATCACCAGCAAATATTTTACTACCACTTTTTACCTCAGTATGCATGTTATTGACCCAAGCCAGCCACATTCAGTACCCTATTGTATTTTAATGTCTAGCATCACCAATTTGAAGCTAATTCAAGTTTAAAACCAATATTGTTGATTTCTAAGGTCTCTAAATGATGCATTAGAAAGGTCAGATATGACAGAGCATGAACAATTAAAGCAATGCCCAACATCTAGCCTAAATTAAAAGTCCTATGTATTGAAACGTTTTCCGTGAAATAGTTGTTTGCGCGTAAACGCGTAACTTGGTAAAATTCTTGAACTATTACTTTTTGCCAGAGAAGATAAAAAACAATTATCTATGGCCCTATATTTTTACTTTTGTCATATTAATGGTATTCTTGAGGAAATAAATTTGTCAAAATGGTCAAATATCACATTTTTAAGACTTGCCTATGCAGTTTCCTTAAGCGGCAAGATAAAAGTACAAATATACTGATGCAGTTTCATCTGTGGGCTTTCATCACGTGTAATAAAACCCCTACCTTACAGATCTAATTTGCACAGTACAGCATTACGACGGAAACACTGCACACCTTATGCGTACGAGCGATGAGACGCTAGACGTGCATGTAACTGTCACCTGTATCACTCCCTTGCTTCTTGAACATGGACGTGCAGCTACATAGTCCCCTCAAGAATAAATGACTAACTGACCAAACCGGCTAATTTTTCAAGCATAGATGAACAAGCTGACTCAAATGTAGATGAATGTGAGGGATTTCCTACAAATTCTAAGGAAACTGCTATATCACACATGGAATTAATTGAGTTTCAGCACAAATTACTTGTTTAACATTTGCTGGTTAATGTAGAAGTATGGTTCTCTCCCATGGGTACTATAGTAAAGCTTAACAAATTTAATCACGTACTCCCTGAAACCATATTTTTGCCAGTTTCTCAATGATTTTGTATAATCTTACCTCTTTTTAATACACCATTTATAGATCTCAAAAATCAATAGCTCAGTTAATAAAAGAATGTTATGGCACAAAAGCATTGAAAAGTCAACAAGAGGTTCAGCCAGCTTTCAAAAGTATGCTGAATGCAGATTTGCATTTCACAAAGACCACAAGTTAATGTAATGTCTATATTCGCATCTTGCAAAGCCCACTGACGCCAGCTAAAAGCCAACGGCGCTAGAGCCCATGACGGCGCTCGCGTGTCATGTGTTCTGCACGTGCGCAAAGAGGCCGATAATTTTGAACTTTCCTATAAATGTTAATTTTAGGGTAAAATGTGTTATATTGTCTTTACAGTGTTTAATACGTCTTAAAATGTTTTGGTTATGAATATTCAAAGTGCCGTGGCACCGACATTAAGAACACTTAATATTCCGGCATGAACGCAATCACAAAGACACATTAAAATAATACTAAAATTCATAAGAAAATTGTATAAATGTAAAACAATATCTAGTTTAATTTGTGCCATTTTATTTTCAATAAAAAATATTTCACTCGGCGTGCATAGCAGTTCCGCTTATGTGAACCCCGTAGGCGGCCATGGTAGGTCGTTGTGACGCTTATATCTGGATAGTCTGTTGAGGAGAACTGGCGAGGTAAGACACTGTCACGTTTGCACTACAACTTTTGTTCACTAATTTAGGTTTCCATAGTCAATGTAGTTTACCAGTTAATTTTTGCTTGCGTAGGTTTTTGCAAGACATTATGCTTCAGCATTATGCTTCAGCTTTATCAATTCTTATGCCCTTGTAACATTTTTAACTTAATCGAGGAGGAGGAGAAAGATGTCGGAGAGGTCATGCGACCAGCGCATTATGAATCAGACACCATCTGCCTATGTTTATGGCATTTCAGAGTAACTTCTGCATAATTGCTATATGCAATTTTAAGAGCTTTATTTTTATGTACATATTTGAGGGTAATTTTCTTGTTTGAATATTTTACAGCAAAATCATGTATAACCACGTGGCCGACTGAAGCCAAGTCTTTGTATATGCCATCATTGCGTTTTAAGAGCTTATTTGTATAACATTGTATGTGCTATCATTTATTTCAGGGTTCTATGTCAATTTTATTCAGGGTTCAATGTATTTTTCTCGTAAATTGATGCTTTTTGTACTTGACCACACAGTCACAGTAATGTTTGATTTCACTGCCATCAGGCGTGTTACAAGCCTGTAACAATGCTAATCGTAAAGAGATTCACTTGCTCAACACGAATAATATTTTATCTGAATTTAGTTTGCCGTTTCCATGCAGAAATATTGCCCTTTCACCTGCACCACGTGGTCCGCTACGAACTTCATCCAGCGGCTTCTGCGCCACCTAAGCTTGTTTTCACACATGTGTGTGTTTATTGTGAATATTCATCTTGTGTCCCATCTTATTTCAGGTATCATTCAAGGGTCTATGTAATTGTGTAATTAGTGTACGGTGCAATTATTCCCATCCTAGCCGGCTCTGTGTATAGGCCGTCACCACACTACTCACGTACTGGAGGGCGAGCCCCGACGAGTTTGCGTTCGTGATGCCGAGTAATCACGCGTGTTAATATATATTAAGGGTTTCCACTTGTAATTCACAGTGTCCTGTCATTAGGGAAAAGTCAGTCCACCCTAGTGGTTGTCGGCCCTCTTCCCTCGTGAAGGCTGTGCTTTCATGCACCTTGGTAAGATCATCCATTTAGGTTTGCGCTAGATTAATTACGGGTTGGGGAGCAGCCAAGCGGAATTGGCTAGTCATGACCGAGATAACCATTTCATTGGCACGTTGATGTGTATGCATAGTAACAAAAACAAGTCTACAGTGAACATAACTCTTTTATTCAGTAGTGACAGTGTCCTAGCCACATATATTTTATTAAGTGTTTATTTCCAGTCATGTTTAGTATAAAGTTTAGTATTGCCTACGTGTTTGTAAGTACGCACAGGTGAGACGGACATACAGAACCTACAACATCCCTGAGAACCCCGAGTCTCAATAGTGCAGTGATTGGGAAGCTTACCAGTAAGTATTTGTATCATCGTTCGTCTCGTGTCTCACCCGACGGCATCAACACATCCTACACAGAATAATTCTGGCAAAATGGAAAGTTGTGATCACTTCAAATACAGCCAAAAAGTAGATAAATATGATGTAACAGGCACAGTTATTAGTCAATCTTAGGCCCCTCTCAACACGATGGAACAAGGAAGGAGTCCAAATTAATTATTCATAACTGCTGTTCATCTGGTAAACAATTTTTGGTTGACACAAGAGAGAACACTTTTTTCCTCTTACTGTCTTTGATATGATCCAAACTGAGTGTCTCCTTAATGTTGTTAATGGAACATACATTCAAACCCACAGTAAACATAACATACATATCAATTTTCATTTTGAGACATGCAGTCTACTGACCTTTCACATCAATCAATATTCAACTTGTCTAGGTATTGCTTTTCTTTATAATTATTGATTATTATTGGTTATTACGCATTACTGATCAACATCAGAAACAAATGCTTTATTGATGGTACTATCAATCTTTCAACCTTTACAATACCAATTGTGTTAAAAACTTCTATGGTATTCACCTACTTGACTCTCAAAATAAATTTCCAACCCTACTTCAGGATTACCCAAGTCTACTTATAGCAACACTACAATTTTTGTGCACTGATAGACAATTGCCATATTATGCATACCATATAACAAACCAGTTAAAAACCAAGATGAAGTTCCAAAAATTATGTACCTAGAAATCTGTAGACCTGCCAAATGCCCCAGATAAATATTCCTGCCTGTTTCTTTTCTTGTATCTCGTCCACCTCCTTGCAACCATCTTTTGGAAATAGCACACACACAGGTATCTGGCACGCCCATTAAAAAAAAAAATCCATCATCTTGTATTCAGATAACGAATTGTTTATGTGATACTGAATTATTGATATGTCTACTGAAACTTTTTTACACAGTCACTTTTGTAAGTCAGCATATGAAGCACTACATAAAAAAATTAGCTTCCTGTCCATGGCTCTGCTCATGTATAGAGGCTGTTCACGATAAAGTGAGCTCTTTTGAAATAAACCTTCGAAAAAATTTACTGCCCTTGCCTTCATATACTTTAACTGGCGCACTGAGTGACATGCGCCCGGTAAAGTTGGTAACAATGGACGGAAAGTAGTTCCATATCTTAACATTGAATAAAATGTGTAAGGTATCTGTGATAATTTTAATTATGTATTTCGTTTTCTGTTGTTTTAATACATCAAAGTGTAAAAATTAGCAGATCTGTAAAATATTTACTCTTCTAAAAATTTCACATTTTCACTTGACCGACGCATGAATTAAAGTGATGAGGTCCATTGTGATGTTAATTTTACGTAAGGCGGAAGTATACACAACGTGCATACAAGTACAGGGTAAGCCTTTTAAAAGAGGTCCTGAGGTCTGTATTTCCTCATTCCCTCGCTCCATTACACACATCCCATGGGGCCTCTTTTAAAGTACTCATCCTGTAGATCTTCAGCAGGGCTTTCAAAAGTGCTCACTTTACCATGAACAGCCTATAATGATTTACCATATTGTTAACATTACTAAATCCTCTTAACATAATATATGACAATTTTTTTTAAAACTATTTGTAGATTCTTTTTAAAACTGTACACTAATATATAAACTGATTTTTGTAATCTGAGCATATCTAGTAATAACACTACTGGAATAACTTCAAGTCACATTAAATATTATTTTCATGAACAAAAGTTTCTATTTGTTTGAAAACTAAATACAAACATATTCACCATTGTTCTAACATGTGATTTTGACAGTCCAAGGTACAAGTTGCACGTTTGTAGTTCTGATAGTTGTTTCTAAGAAACAAATTAAACGTCACAACACAAATATCGTAAACTGCACAGCTGACATAAAACCTAATCGACTTCATCCAAAATTATATATATTTGTAACCAATATACAAGACGGGAATTATATATGTAGTAGAATCTGATACGGAAAAAACCTAGCAAAATATATTTCACTGACTGCAGTTTATGAATACGATATATTTAAATTATTAAGCCTGCTCAGTTTAGACTACTTTGTCTGCAATTGTAAGGGTGAGTGAGTGAAGAGATTTGGGCAGCTCTTAACAGCAAGGTCTTGAGAGCCGGGTAATTGTAAGGGAAAAGGAAACTTTTCTTTCACAGTAAGGAACAGGTTTCCTTTGTATTCATATTTTTATTATTTAATACATTTTTATAAAATATGCTAGCTTGAAAATTACAGGCATGGAAACTGTGTTAATATAGGTAACAATAAAAAATACACCCTTTTTCCTCTTCTTAATGGTCAAAATTACAAAAAACCCAAAAATTAATTTTTAAGTATTGCTGCAGCCAACCATTGGAAGCAAAGCGCATAACAATATTCTATCGAGTGAATCAGAAAATGAAGAATTCCCAAAAAAATCTTTTTAAAGCTTTTCACCAGTCTCCTGAAAAACACATTTTACCCATTTTCACCCACTTGGAGGTTGAGTGATTGAAGAGACTTGGGCGGCTCTTAACAGCAAGGTCTTGAGAGTCAATAATCAAATGAGGTGAGTATAGAGCAGCATCTGAATGAAGGGGCAGGGGAAATAGGAGATACCCGAGAAAACGCACCGACCAGCGACATTGTCTGACACGATTCCCACTTGAGAAAATCTGGAGTGAACCGGCCGCAGATTGAACCCGGTCGTCCTTGGTGGAAGGCGAGCAGTCTAACCACTGAGCCACCGTGGCCCCTTCTTAGAGGTTGAGTTTGGAAAAATCCTTTCTTAGTGGGTGCCTGCAACCTGAGTTGAAGCCATCTCTAAATTTTCATGCTTTTGTATCCAACAGTTTACACTGTATTAATAAGTGAGTGAGAGAGTGGATCAACCAATCAGGACATTTATTTTATATATGGATGATAATACATCATTCAAGCCTTCAAATGGGCTAAAACATTTGTGACCAGTCAATGACTAGAAATCTGACACATTTAAAGGCTACCAACCAACAGCACATTGCAGATCCACTTAGCAGTGTCCCTCTCACAGATACTTACCAGCCTGAAGCACTTGTAAAGTCAAAGAAAATTTCATTTCTGCTGCTACCAGACATCCAAAAATCTTTAAAGGGGAATTTAATAATATTATGAACCTACAGATATAATGACGTAGCACACGATAACATTCAAAATAAACTCAGTCCACAAAATAATGAATCCTGCACATATTCTCTTACATGGTCAGCTACAAACAAACATTGTGTAACTGCAAGAAACAACTGTGCCCATAATGAAGAAACGGAAGCTAATTTTGTCTGCTGTCAAACAACCACGTTCACTGCCATATCTCAGCTCGTTGCTCGACTTGCAAATGCCAGTCATTGCCCAGCGCAACATACATGAGCTGACAAGACAAGGGTGGGTTGTCCACAGTGCAAGACCATTATTACTAACCAGAATCATCACAAGGCTTAATGTTTTGTACGTTTAGTACTAATATATTCCGCTCAGACATTTCATAAGCCAAATTTGTAGATAACTGAAGTATAATATCAAATGCAACATTTTGTACGTAATAAACAAAAAATCTATTTATAAATCAATACAAAAACAACTGAAAAATAAACAAACTGTTTACTGTATGTTTTATTTGATATAGCATGTATCATTTGGTATATCAATAGTAAACATTTAAAATGAGATCATTTTAATTGCATCTCAGCCATTTGTATTTTTGTTGTACTTTTTTAAAGTTTTATTGAATATACCAACAAAAATTATTATCATACATAGCTTACAATTACAATGTCTTGCAATGCTCACCTCGTTGTGAATGCGTACCTTAAAAAAAGTTAAATAATGAAGTAAATGTATTAATTGAATGCAACTGCTATTTTAAGATCTGGTCTGAAAGTTACAGTAAAAAAGGAATTTTAGTACAAATATGATTCGGGAGTCCATGAAGTTCATCATAACCTCAATGGGAGTTCAGAACCACACTCTACACCTATACCGCGCAGTGGTGTACCGGACTTGCACAACTTAAATCCTGATGTAAATGCCATAGACGTACGTCTGACCATGTAACTCAAGACTGCTAACCATACCAGACCAATCCCGTAGAACCGCTAGCTGCTTGTGACTAATCACCTCCACTACCTAACATGCTCGTTACGTGACCTACTTGCTGACACTGGGGTATGTGTATGTTCTTATGTCCCTTGTTATACTATAGTTACGATCTTTGCATTTGATGGTGTGTTGCCACTGCTAACAGAAAATTATGAATTCTCAATTTTTCAGAAAGTCCTGCATTTGTCCCACTAAAAACAATTTGTGGAAAAAACTAAAAACTAATCAAATTAAAATAAATTAAAAAGCATACAAAAATTTTTATTAGCACACGTATACTAACATGAAGTAAAATGCTTTCAAACCGTAAACACATTGTTACGAACTGCCCTCTTTTTTCTTGTGACCTTCCCCCCAGGTGTGCATGACACAGTCCTCCAAGGGAATCACTGGTACCTGGAGAAGAGCTGGCAGAGTAACAAAGTAAGCTGCAACATCACTAACATAGACCATGATAACATTGTCAGGAATGATGCTGCTCCCGTCCTTTGAAGACTGAATGAGTTGGTTATTCTTTGATCAAATTTTCTCATCATCATCCCCCCCTTGGCATGACTTGAGGTGTGGAGAACATTCTGAGTCAGGTCAGCCAGCATGCCTCTGCATCAAGCGTCTGGAGTCTTGTACAGCTTTTAAGTGTCAGGCGTGTGGAACCATTGGGACGGGCAACCCAGCGACCAGCGAGTGTAGTCTGCGAGCATCGGGAGGGTAAAGAGAGAGACTGATCGGCTAGACTTCGCAAAAGTGGGACTTGACGCATGAGTGGCAGACATTTGGAATGATGATAATGTATGACAGTGGACATTTTAAGCATACATGTGTAGACAATAAGTGATGATAATAAGTAACAATAAGTTACTGTAGCTATGATAAAGGGAGTGATAAGGACTTTAATAAATGAAATTGGCATAAATACTACACTCACTGATAGTAATAAGTGTTAATAGTGGAGATACGTGATTTCATGCAGTAATTAATAGCTGTGAGTATTTTTGTAACATTGTACATAAATTTAGAAACTAAATATAGTGTTAATTTTTATCACGATCTCCTTCCCTGCAACTCACATGTACCAGATGACTTGTAACACTGGAGTCATAAGCAAGATGGAGGCTTTTACTCAATTTGTAAATTAAATTAAACAATAGGCTATTAATTAGCAAGATTACAATAATAGCTGTAAGCTGCAAAATTAGGATTGTTCTGAGCAAGCTTCGGAGTGAATGGTAATGAGAAAAATGTCTGCAGAACTGAAAGCACTACAAACCTTTAATGGAGTAAGCCAAGTGAGTGCAAAAGTTAATGGCATGGATAACAAAATAAGTACTGTAAATGAAACTGTAAATAGCCAAATTAGTAGTGTGAATTACAATGTAAATAGCAAAATAAATAGTGTTAGCAATAATGTGAACAGTTATATAACTAATGTGAGTCAAGTAGACACAGTAACGAAAATGTAGAACGGAAAATACGAGGCAGTAAACAAGAATATAAATAGGAAGATACAAGTCATTTTCGGGTTGGTGAATAAGAGAATCAACTCTGTGGACAAGTGTAAAACAAAGAATGGACAGCGTAAATGAAAGTGAACAGTGTCAGTGGAAGGATGGACTATGTTGAGAATAAATCAAGTGAAAAAATGAAAGAATAACAGGCATTCCTTCATCAGCAGAGTTCCATTATCATTGTACCAGCAGACGACGTAGGTAGAGGAAGAAGGGCAAGTTCTTTACCAATGATGCAGTAACCTCTGAGGATGGTCGACAGCTTTGCGGTTTTGCTGTCATTCAGACAGGAGTGGGAAAAGGAGTTGCAATTAAGTTCACCCCTTATAACGGTACAGAGAAACTCCTTGGCGGGAATACCAGCACCAGTTTGAATGGCTGGTAAGATGAAAAACAGGCTTAGCACCTGGCGGCTGTACTGAGAGACCCTGCACCGAGTACAACGGTTTCTGCCAGAGCGACAGACTGGAGTACCCCACACTGGTGTTGACCTTTGAGTTATTTTCCTGTGACCAATATTTGCGACATGCCCACCATGCTCAACTGCAAAGCTGCACTCAGTGACCTAGGGACCCCAGCAGGAGCTATGGCACAACAATGTGTGGTTGCCCCACCTATCCCTGGAAGGGTTTCCCAAGGAAGCATCTAATGTTAAATCACAGTCTGTTTCATCGATGCTATTGCTGATAAAGAGGTGTAACAAGCAGAATGCCTGGCTAGACCTCACATCATGCCCTGGCCCAAGCACTGGAGGTGGGATCAGGAAGACGGATGTCCGCACCTCAATGTACAGTGCAGGCAGTAACAGCATGCAAGGATGATGACAGCTCCATCAAAAAGACACTGAGGAATTTGGAGGTGACCATGATGGACAATGCTTCTAGGGTCTGTGCTACAGAAATTTGTTATCATTCACCCTAGTGAGTTGGTTATGTCAACGGCTGGAGTACGTGAAAGCCTACTGCCCACAACAACAGCAGCAGCACAATCTGCAATGGTAAAGTAGGTAGTGAGAGGTAGACGAGAGTATAACACATTTGGAAAACTTGAAAACACCAATCTTTAGAGACAAAGGTTGATGCCTGCTGAAGGTAAGTCCCCAATGTTCTTACAGGTACATTCGGTGAAACAGGACTCTGATGTCATACTTGTGGAGGGGAGCCTGAGTAATGATCCTTGACCGTAACAGTAATGAGACCAGGCATACTCAGGCCTTCCCCTCAGTGTTCGGCTGACAGCATTGAACAGCGCTATCCGATTATAGTAACAGGTGAAACCACACCTGTAAGAGAAGGGAGTACTTGAAGCTTAGTGATCTTAGTTTGGCAAATGATATTTACACAGCAGAAATAGAAGTAATGTTTTTGAGGCTTGGTGTACTACATAGGCTACGGTGTTATATAGATACTCAACTTGGGGTACTACGGGTAAGAAGTACCAAGTTTGTGGTGTCAACATTGCAGGATTTTTCCTCACCAATTAGCTGCCCAGTAGTCAGTTGTCAGCCCACTGTGCTTCACACTTCTAGAGAAATTGTCATTACAGACAGATGTCTAGGAAAATTTGTCAGATGTTTGGGTCTTAACTGAACCAGCAGGGAAAGATAGTATCCTGTCAGGCAATGTCATTGCAGCAAGGACTTTGGTTTCTTTAAACTGACAGTTTGTCACTTAGAATGATTAATATGCCTGACAGTGCTGCTTGTCTTAAGGAGAGAACCATGATAGGGGTTTGCAAGCTGGTCACACAGATACTTCTAAATACTGCTGATGCTTCAAGACCACAAGAATTTGAATGCCCTCTACTAGAAGTACTCGAGGAACTGTAATACCAAGAAAAAATATTGACAAGCAACAGCAGAAGGCTGTTCCTGAATTACTGCAGAGAAATCAGGAGGCCTTCTCCTGTGAACCAAATGACCTTTGAGACACTGAAATTGCCTGCCACCCCATGATAAAGGAAATGCCAGGCCTATATAACAACCAAGACAACTAACATAAGCTTAACCATCAGTTTAGTTGTGATATTACTGTTACATGCACAGCCCTTCGCATCAGGCACGAGAGATCTGGTTCTATGGGAGGGGAGCTAACCCACCTCGATCCTCCTCTCTCCCCAGGTGATCTGCTCCGGGTGGCTGGTAGCTTGCAGCCAGTGGAATGCTTGATAGCTGATCTGGCTGGCATCACAGTGCCAGAAAATGTTGGCACTACTACCCCTAGGCGCAATGTGGCATTTAGAGAAATTTCTGGGCGATCACAGAAGACACTATAAATACAGCCGCAGCTGGGCTGTCGGCAGTCTGTTGGTAGAAGACTTTTGCTGAGAGTGGTAACCGAGCAAATTGAAGTGTGGAAAGGGACATCGGTGAAGAGGACAGACGGTATGAGATTGCAAGACGGCGGGAGATTGCAAGATGGCAGATGAGGTGTTTGTGGCATGAAAAGCTAAAAAGGCATGAAATCTGACAAGTGAAGGCTACTATACAGGAGGGCACTCTGAGAACTCTAGAACATTGGACGATGGTGGGATCTGGTCTAAACTGAGGTGGGACTACATGTTGTAATTAAAAGCGGTGGGTTTTTAAAACATTGTAATTACATTAAGAAACTAAAACTGGTTATTTTAATTTATCCAGATTTTCATCCCCCATGAACTTTGATACACATTAGGTGACTTGTAAAAATATTAATTAAGTGCATAAAAGCATATACTCAGACGATTACGTGAGGTATGATAAATAAGAAAGAGAAGTAAATGAATTGTCTGAAATGTAATTAGCCTCCAAAGCACACATACATGTTTATAGCAAAGATGATAAACACAAGCAGTATGCAAAGAATACAAATAACATATATCATGCATCCATCCTATGCTCGTGAGTCAATACTTTTGTGTTATGATTGTATATATAAAGTTACATCCTTAACATCATCCCTTAAATTTATGTCTCCCAAAACATTCACAAAGAGTCAGTGTGCAACAGTGTGGAAGTTACTTAATTCAACACATACAGATGTTTTGACTGCACTCAGGGGTTTAATTAATACATCAGCTTCCATACCCTCCGAGGGCAAGTACATAACATCAATAACTCCTGCTTCAATGTGTTTTCTGAGGAAATGGTACCTCACATCTAAGTGTTTTGATTTGGAATTAGTTACTGAATTTTTGCCAATCGAATTACACCTTTATTATCACAGTATGGGTTGGCAGATTTACCTACAAAGTCAGGGTCAATTTCAGATATCAATTGTTTCAACGACAGTAACTCTTGAACAGTGGAGGATAAAACCATGTATTTGGCAGCTTCGCAAGTGGACAATACTACAGTTTTCTGCTTCTTGCTGAGCAATGATACTGCACCATCTGATAACTTTAACACACAACCAATAACAGAATGCCAATAACCGATTTTGTTTCCCCAGTCAGCATCACAAAATGTCACCAAATCACTGTTGCCAAATTTTGAATACTCTAACTCGTGACTTTGTGTCCCCTTCAAGTATCGCAACACACTCTTGACGGGTTGCCAATGTACATTCTTGTGAAAATTGGTACATCTGCTCAGAAGGCTGGTAGCCAAGGCAATGTCAGGTCTTCTTATCTGCACGAGATACGAAAGGCAGCCAATGGCCTTCTGATATGCAACACTCATTTCTTGAAAGTCTTGCTCACAGACCTCATCAAAGTCTAATCACGAGTCCAGCAAAGTTGATACTGGCTTAGTCTCACTCATTCCAAATCGTTCCAAGACCCTTTTGGTGTAAGCCCCTTGAGAAGTCCATTTTTCCTTCCTGTCTGTCTGGTGATGGTCATCCCAAGACACTGACTGATAGAACCAAAGTCCTTCACATCAAAATGACTCTAGAGAATTCTTCACTTTTTCTATTAGCTGTTTGTCATTTGAAAAAATTAACATCATCAACATAAAGATCAACAATCATTACACTGGCACCATCCCTGAAGTGGTAAACACAAAAATCTGCATCTGACTTGGTAAACTGTTTCGACAACACTTCATCAATCTTCTTGCTCCAACTTCTCCCAGCCTGTTTTAGGCCATACACTGCGTTTTTCAGTTTCCATAATTTTCCTTTATTCAATGTAGCGAGTTCTTTTGGCGGGATGACGTAAATATCCTCTTCTAAGTCTCCATACAGGTAGGCAGTAACCACATTGAAATGCTAAATTTCGAGGTCTTCTCTCATTGCCATTGACATGAAATATCTAATGAAGAAGTACTTGACAACTGGTGAACTTCATGATATCAATGCCTTGTACTTGGTTACAGCCTTTCACCGCAAGACAAGCCTTGAACACTTCTGGTTCATCACCCCTGGTTGGCTTTATTCTCAAAATCCATCTTGTTTTCAGGGTTCTGGCATCTTTAGGCAAATAAACCTCTTCAAAGTATAATTCGTTATTAGCGATGTAAACTCATTGCCAAAAGCATTTTTCCATATTTCCGAATGCTCATTTTGCAGAGCTTTATCAAAGTTCAGAAGCATTCACTTTTTCAATGTAGTAGGTTATGTGATATGGCCAAACTTTGGGTTTTGCCAGTTGTAAGGATTGTCGAGGCATTTCCTGTAATTTCACAGGTGCTTGCTCCACATCTTCTATTTCTTCCTTTTGATGCCATCCTCAAAATGCAAAAAAAGGTTCATCTTCCCTGTGAACTAATTAATTTTCTTCCCCCCATATTGAATTGGGGTCTTCACCTTAATTTATTTTACCCATGGGTTTTTCTGCCATGTGAAGGTTTCAATTTTTCACTTCCATTTTTAAGGAAAGTGATGTCCCTGCTGACAGTCACTTTGCTAGTTTCACGATCCAAGAACAGATACCCTTTAGAGGTATCACAGTATCCAATAAAAGTAAGATTTTTCGCCTTTGGATCCTATTTACTCCTGTACGCCTTTGGGACATGAACCATGGCTTCACAACCAAAGACTCTCAAATGTGACAAGGATGGCTTTCTACCATGCCAGGCTTCGCAAGGCATTTTATCATTTAGAACTCCCACAGGAGAGATTTTCGTCGGATAGGATCCATACGTACCGCTTCTACCAAAAACCCCTTTGGTAGGTTAGCATCAAAAAGCATAGTCCAAGACTTCTCCACTAAAGTTCTATAGGCTCTTTCTGCTGATGCCTTCTCATTTCTTCACAGACTTATTCCCTGCCATTAGCTTTTCTACTTTAGCTTTGAAGTCCTTAAATACCATAGTGACTTCCAATTTCTCCTTCAAGAAATAAAGAAAGATAATTTATGAGAAGTCATCTATAAATGTAAAAAAATACCTCTTCCCGCAAAATGACAATGATTCCATGGAACCACAGAGAACTGAATGAATGAGATCTAAAATGTTTCTCTGAGTACCTTTCACTCATTTTGAAAGGAAGGCATGACTGGTTCCCCATTATACACAGTTCAGAATGTCTCTTAGATAGCAAATCTTTACCTAAGCAATCGGAGTGCATGTTGTGCTTTCTCAGCCCCTTCCTGTTCAAATGACCTAGTCTACGGTGCCATAAGAAGCTGTCATTTTCTGTGTAAAAATACTGTTTTGGAAGTAGTCATTCAATAAATCCACATTTTTCAAATAGGCAGTAGCAACCAGGTCCCCTGTCTGTTCATCATGCACACAACCTCAATTTTTATCAAACATTACTTTATATCCCCTTTTTACCCTTGCTCACTGAAAGTAAATTTATAGCTGAATTTGTTATGTGTAACACATCTCCAGCTGTCACTTCAACAGTTTCGTCCCCATTCAAAAATTCTAAATTTACACTACCAGAAACATCTGCAACTAAATCTGATCCATCAACAGCTATAACAGTGTTAGTGCAAGGTTTGATGTTATGTAGTTTACTTACATCATTTATTATGCGAGTTGATGCACAGGAATCTATATACCCCATTTCATTTCTGCGAACCTGTCTGGAGTCTGTAGCTAGAAATGCCCTCTTGTTTTCACTGCCCTTATTTTTTAAACCATTTAACTCATTCTGAGATGTGAACTTATTGCTCGTACCTGGAGTGTCATTTCTCTGTTTGCAGTTCCTTGCTAAATGGTTGGGCTTGTTGCAAATGAAGCACGTAATATCCTCACATGGTTGCCTTTTCACATACAGTGCAGATTCTTCATTCATGTTCCAATCTTCATTCTTGACTCCTCCTAGAAGTTTCACTTTACTTGAATCCCCACTTATTGGAGTTCCTGAATTTTCGAGTGCCATTATCATTGGTTTGTAATGGTCTGGTAATCCCGCCAAAAGAGCAAGATGCCAATCCACTCATCACTTACTTTGAACTTCATTTCATTTCACTTTTGTGCTATTGTGATATTTTTTTTTACAATAATCTTTGACAATTTTCCAGCTTTGTTGTTACAAGAGTCCTTAGTAAGCAGACTTGTCTCACCGAGACCAGTCTTTGAAAGCATTTTCCAATGCCTTCCAAGCTTCTGCTGCAGTATTTGTGTAATGTATGTGGGAATAATTTGTTTACTTAACTAATAGAATTATGGGTGAATGGTTTTCTATCCTCGTTCATCCATGCATCATCAGTGTTAGTACTTTGTGAAGTTTCTACCACATTCCATAAGTAGACACATGGAAATTCACGTTATTTTTTGGAGACACGTTAAACTTTAAACACGTGTACTGTTGCAATACGTTTGTCATTGGAACATACTTTATCTGACATGCCCTGTGAGACTTTGCGCAAATAAATAAATGCTTCACAATTGTGTGACCCAATCATATGCACTCAGCCAGAAAGGGAGAGGCTTCACATCTATGTAGCAACCAATGAATAAACAACACCATCTCCGATACATACAGTACTGTGAAGTTCAGCCTGATGCCAAATAATAATGTGAATTTTGCATGTGTCTACCCATAAGTCATCGTGGACTAGGTATTACTTCATGACCAATTTCCATGTAGAGAAATTCTCGTACCCAATGAGTTTTTCCACGAAGGGCAGCCCCAAACCAGATGCACTCATTTTTGGTAGTGTGTAGGTCGAGTTTAACCATGTTCACGAACTTCGTATACTGGAAGAAAAATACTATTTTCCTATCTTGTAATGCTATTCCGAACACACTTTTTTTATTTACACCTGGGCCTATAACCATTGTGAGGTGTGATAAATAAGAAAGTGAAGTAAATGAATTATCAAATGTAATTAGCCTCCAGAGCACACATACATGTTCATAGCAAATGTAACAAACAGAAGCAGCACGCAAAGATTACACATAGAATATATCATGTATTGATCCTTCGCTCGTGAGTCAATACTTTTATGATTGGAGACATAAATTTACATCTGTAACATATTAATAAATTGAAAAATCAGAAGCTTGTGATTGCACTGATAGGCAACACATTTAGATGAGTTTGTAACATCCTGAACTACCACAAACTGTTTTCATAGGATTGAAAATGAGGTGGTGTAACATATTAAGCTGGCAAATTAAAATAGATACTAGAATAAATATCCAACCACAACAGCAATTTTGCAGATTGACTGCATACCTAGTGCATCTCACATTGACCTTTGCTAATGTATTTACTTTGCTGTGCAGACTTGAATTGTACGGCATGCATCTCCACGGCCACACAAATAACTATGGAGCAAACTTCAATAGTCAATTTTTTTGTGTAGTCACTTGAAAAAAATAGTCCAATGAATGTACACCAACAAAAATAATTTAAAACACAGTAAAACAACACCGTAGCTACCGACTTCCCAAGGTGCAGTCGGTTGGTGCACTGCCAATTTGCGGTGCGGGAGGGTTCTCGGTTCGAATCCCAGGTAAGGCATGGATGTTACTTTAAGCTAGGTCATAAGTTAGTTTGTAAGCTGTCTCCTGATAAACCTTCAGGCATAACACCGGGGGACATTAAGGCATGTTTACACATTGCCAGTTACTGGCATGACAGTGCAGGTCCTTACTGGCAATGCCAGCACTGGCACTGTGAGCGACTGGCAATAGCTTTTTACACGGTGCTAGTAACTAGCATGCAAGTAGAGATACTACTGGCTAATGCCAGCTACTGGCATTGTGACCGGTCATATTAGTTTACATAGTGCAAGTCACTGAAGGCAGATGGCCTCCGTGATGGTACAAAAAAATGGCATGTGCATATAGACAAGTAATACTTCAGAGATCGGTGCGTTTGATTTCTTTAGTTGTGTGTGAAGAACTTTTACAGGTATTGTTAGAAGAAAAGGATAAAAAAGAAGTGGGTACGAGCTTGGTTGAGTAATAAAAGGATGGGAGCATCAGAAACTATTATTAGAGCGCTACAATCAACAGATCCTCAGGAATTTAAAGAAGTTATGAGACTTGTGCCAGAACAATTCTAACAGTTACTGTACCTAATAAGTCCACTAGTTACATGTCAAGATACTATAATGCATATTGCTCTGCCTGGAAAACTGAAGTTAGAAATAACTCTGGTTTTTCTACCACCTACAACTAATTTCCCAATGTTATCAGTGTTCTTTTATGTATCAAAAGCCTCCATTTCAAATATTATTCCTGAAGTTTGTGATGCTATCTACAATGTGCTGATGGATTTTGTGAAAGTAATTAATGCCTTTATTTGTAATAATTGTAAAAAATTAAAGTAATTGTACAAACAGCTTTTTTAACTTGTAATAAGATAAAACATGTAATTAAAATTACATACCTGATGTACCATTTTCCAGACACACCTTAGTACTGTATCATTAAAAATATTACTTTTAATAACATTATAATACATCAGTTAACCATTTTATCATAAGTATCTAAGTTAGCAATGACCATTTAAATCTCTCAGTATTGCAACTTATTGTACAATACTACAAAATATGGTTACATACAGTATTGCAGTTAGTCTTAGTCATCTTCATCATTTGCAATTTTAAACTGTAGTCCAAGGCATTTGTAATGAGGTTAGTGTTCAAAATGGGATTGGGTGGGTCAAGATAGTCAGAAGTTCCTGTAGAGGATGGTATAGCTGCTGTTGTCACAGGATGACATTGCTGGCAATACAGCACACCTGGAGTTCATTTGCTCAATTCTGAAGTCCTTTAGATTCAATGCATTTCCAGGTTTGCTCTAAGCTATGCTCTGGCAGCATACAGCATACGCAGTTGCACTGTGATCTGCTTGCCCATAATTTCGCACTCATCGTCAATGATGGTAGTCAGTGTAATTAGAGAAGGAAAAGGGGCACTGAGTAAATTATTTAAATCCTTCAATTCTTTTATTGCAGCAGTTATTTTACCTGTTTGCTTTTTTGGGTTTTTTTAATGCTCTTTGTAGTAAAGTTATATTTCATATTATTAAACTCAGAGGGTCGAACAAGTGACAACAGTTCACTGTAAATAATTGTCATCTGCGATATATTCGTATTAATTTTTTTAAGTGTGGTCTCATTCCAGTAATCAGAAGTTTCCTGAATGAGTTTGTATAGTGTGTGGGGGGCCAGTTTGATATATTTTGCAGTTGGGTAAGTAAAACTTGTATATTCTGTGTACCTTCATTGGTGATAAAAGTTACATTTTGGCAATAATGTTGACATGTGCCTTAACTAGACAATGTACTTTTACTATACACTTCACAGGACGTCCCCCATTAAAAGAAATGGTGAAGATTAATGTAAAAAAAATATGGTTTTAACGATCAATAAATATACACACAGTTTGAAATTATTTTTTGCACAACTTAAATATATATAAAGGTGGTTCAATATTTCATAACACATTGTTTACATTCATATTGTTGTGCGCACCCTTTGACTAAGAGGAGGTCACCATTGTCAATATTATGGCTTTGGTTTATGGTGCCAGTATCACGAGAATAAATAGGCAGTGACCTTTAGTGTTCCATCGGCGCATAGCCAGTATAAAGGACAGAATGAGTAGTCTGTCTGATGGGAACACAGTCAAGTGCTAGTGTCACGACCCAGCGGATGGGTTGGCACACAGCTACGGGTTTACTTGGTTGACTGGTAGCCCGTGGTGGCTACTGCCCCAGCTGCGATGACTGTGGTTGGCTGCCGCTCGTCTCCCCAGGATGTGGTGCACTGCTAATCCTGTTGTTTCCCGGGACCAGCTGGCGGTTGACGGCCTGGTAGCCTCAGAACCAGAGGTTGGCAATACCCAAAGGGATCTCCTCCCCTCTGCGGATGGCCTCAATGAGTGGATGCGGCGGCCCTGTCTTGATGAGAGGTGGAAAGAGTGGTTGTGGTGGCACTGAGAGGTGAGGCCTCTCCAGTTGGTGGACGGCACGAACTCTGCCCCACGGGGATGTGCTGCAAAGTGCAGGCGGTGGAGTTGGGTTGCAATTCAAGTTATTTTTGGAGGCATAAGCTGTCCTTCCAAACTTCCACTGGAAATCACACTTCCCAGCATACGGTATGGTAGAAGGTACAACTAGCGGCCTCTCAAGAGTGAAGTAGATGACGTAGGTCCATAACTTCGTGTTCTGCCAAGGCCACAGCTGCACAGACAAGAGTTATACCCCATGTAGAGCGGTGGACAGAGCGGTGAGTTTCAAGCTGCACGCTGCTACACCCTTGCTCCCAAGGACGCGGCAAAATGGACTTTCAAGTGTCCAACAAAAATACAAACAACTAGAAAGTCCACTTTGCCGCATCCTTGGTAGCAAGGGCGTAGTAAAGATAAATCTGCGCTGCACTCTGCTTTAGTTGGGCCGGGTGGTTGGTATAAATACTGGAAAACACATTAATTATGATAACAAGAAATAAGATAGATTCTCTCTTCAATGGTGATAAACTTTAGGGTTTTTTATACTTGTTTGGTTGTACCTAACTTTGATTATGTCCAGAGTGTGGGTGCAAAAACTTACCAAACCATCATTGCTCCAGCTTCTAAAGGAAGCTCAGGTAGAGGCCTTTGAAACCGAGAGTATCAACCAGCTCCGTGTAAAGGTCCAGGACCTTGTGCGGCGGGATGAGGGAAAAGATGCCAGTGCAAGAGTTTCGGGAGCTGCTGCAAAGCTACAGGTGAGCTCTTTCTTATATTCAAAATAATGATGTCCCTCAGGAGTATTCAGGGAGAATCCCGTATACAACCAAAACTACACTCTAAGCCCTAGTTCAGTTTTTATATCAGCAAAATTCGGATATTGCATTAAATTTTTGTGATAAACAAGTCATATATTCAGTACCTACATTTAGGGTCCCCGAAAGTTTGCAGCAATTATTCAGTAAGGCCCGTAAAGAGAAATGGGAGATTGGGTAGTTGATAAAGTCATGTATTCACGAAGTTTCTAGTGAAGTTGCCGTCACGAATTTCCGCTTGAAACTGTTAGAACGAAAACAAATTTCAGGTCAGTCTATGCAAGAATTTGTAAAGGATCTTGGGTGTAGTGAATGTGTTGGGATTCCCTTGCAACAATGAGTATTTTACTCAGGTTATCTTTCATAACCTCAACCCTCCGAGGTAGAGCGGACTTGGCGAAATTGTTCGGGGAATGTGGAAAGTCGTGATGAGTAACCCCCTGAGAAGAAGGGTTTTGGTAAATCTAGTCAATCCAAATTTTGTTTAATTTGTAGGAGGAAGAATCATGTAACTAACGATGATTTTCATTGTAAGTCTGTTTTCACTACCTAATGATGAGTCTGGTAAAAATAAGGTCAGGACTTGCTCTCGGTATTCTCAAACTCAGGAAGTTAGGGAAAATAGGAAAAAAAAAAATAGGTTTCAGGATTATGTTTGTTTTCTTTGCAAACAGAAGGGACGTATAAAATCAGTGTGTCCAATGAAAGATAAGGTTATGGGAGAATCTAGGGTAAATGTGCTGAGCTATGAGCGTAAATATGGCTTATTGTATATCCGTGTAGTTATTGCAGATCAGGTGAGGGTGGCTGCTTTGCTCGATTCAGGTACTATGTGCGCTCTCATAAATCATGATTTTTGTAATGTTTTACTCGCTAATATACCTAAAGGACTCTAACATGTACAGAAAGAAAAAGAGTTAATGTTGCATACAGTGCAATCAGACTTGTATATCCTTCCATGGAGACCTACTTTTTCCTACAGCAATGGCGTCGCTGCAAGTAATTCCAGACACCAGTGAGATTCAAGATGGCGACGTGGTAAGTTTGCCCGTGAGCATGTCCTGCAATATACGCACATATTCATGTGTTTTCTCAGTCTGTACTAAACATTTTGGTCCTCCGGGCCGGATTCGTGCCCGCGTTTATTCCGTACAGTGAATGTGATACATTTGTTGTTAGTTTCAAGTGTTCTGCGTAATAGAAGCTTTATCTCATGCAGGTGCACAAACTACCGCTGCTGCTCTGAATCCACTCTTCACAGAAACATCCCAAAAAGGAATCAGTATTTTCTTCATCACTGTCCAGTACAATTGTGAGAAGTGTTGCGGTTTTCGTGGAAATTCCAGGGAAACCACGTAGTTGTCCGTGTTATTGTGTAATGTTCTTATTACCTGCCTGTGCCCAACATGTGGGTGAGTAGTTTTTTTTTGTCTTCTTGTTGCATCATCCCATTTGTATTGTGTTTTGTGGAGCGAACCAGCATTTTATCACCGAGATGGTATGCAAGACGTCCTAACCTAGCGTTTAACGTCGGTTTCGCTGTACTCCCATATTGCATTTAATTTATTATTATTATTATTATTATTATTATTTAGACATGGATGGGATTCAAAATATTTTTGGTGAAGTTCAAGTTTCAGGAGAGCAAGCTAAAACACATTAATGAAAGGGTACAAGCTCTTGTTAAGGCAAAAGTCACTGTAAATTCCATTCATGGAGTGAATGCATTTTGTGCACAGCTAGATGCCATCTAGTCCAAAGTAAATTCCTTGTGCAACAAACTTTTTCAAACTGATCCCCTGCCAGATAACGTTGACGAGTGCTAACTTCAAAGCACGAGTCTTCCTTTGCTATGTTTTCAGACGTCCGATGCAACATAACCTCATTCGTATCCATTCATGCTGTTCCAGCTTCGTCAACCAGTAATCTTGCCTCCATGTCAGCAAATGTTAGACTTCCGGAAATTATTTTGCCCTCTTTCTAACGGCAGTGGGAGGAGTGGCCAATGTTTTCTCAACTGTATCCAACTACAATCCATGACAGTCAAGCACTGGTCGACACAGAAAAATTCCAGTACTTGTTAGGATGTCTCAAGGAGGAGGCTTTACAGTTGGTCAAAAATCTGCCGGTTTCTACTGAAAATTATTTAGTAGCCTGGGAACTTCTTACATCCCAATGCCAGAATGTGAGAAAAATCACCATCTTGTATATTAATAGGATTATCGATTTGCCTGATGTTGACTCCACCAACCCATTCGATACTTTATCAACACGTTCAGTGAAAATGCTAGAGCCCTCGAAAGATTAGATTGTGACATAACACAGAATAATCCAGTGCTTGCCACATTTTTGCCATGCAAATTAGATGTAGGTGTTGAACAAAGTTTGGAAACTCATGCACAGAAAATCCTCACACATTTCCCACTGTTTCAGAGCTTATTGATTTTCTCTGATCAAGGATAGCAAAATTGGATTGTGCAGTTGATGTGAGCAAAGTTGGTGCTGGTCAAGTGCATTGGAAAACATCCTTAGTCAAATTAGGTCACACAATCTCACAACCAAGGTCGGTCCTCATCACAGATTCTGAACCTAAATTACCTAATCCTTGCCCAGTTTGTCAGAACACCTCTCACAGTGTTTACAAATGCCCAGAGTTAGTAAATGCATCACCCATTGACAGGCAGTCAATGGTTCACAAAAGAAAACTCTGCTTCAACTGTCTTGGAGGATCCCATGCAGTAGCTGATTGTGCCCTCTCACACATGTTAACGGTCTACACAAAAAACATCATACTTTGCTCCACATCGATAGGAAGTCTAACAAAACTTCAGGGTCTCAAAACAAAGGTTCTGCAAGCACTGAGGGTCCAAGCAGTACACTTGCACGTATGTTAGCCCATTATCGTAAGTCTGTTTTATTGTCTACAGCTCTGGTCAAAAGTTTATGTTGCCTATAACAAACCTCATGTCATGCGCTGTCTGCTTGATAATGCAACTGAGGCATCTTTCATATCTGAAGCCTCTGTAGAGGTACTGTCTCTGCCTCTGCATAAGGCATGTGAAAGGGTGTTTGACCTCTCACAGGGTGTAGTAAATCTGAAAGGAATGATTAACTGTAAGATACCATCTTCCAGGGAGCCTCAGTGTACCTTCAATCACTCACTCTTTGTTGTGTCAAAGATCACTAGTAACCTGCCACGGGCTTCTGTAGATCAGCATGTCCAAATCCAATTGGGTTCCCTTCCTCTGGCAGACCCTCACTTTGACAAACCTGCTCCAATTGATATTTTGTTAGGTGCTGATGTTTATGCATGCGTGTGTTTGTGTGGCAGGTTGGAGTTAGGACAGCACATGCCTGTGGTGCTGGAGTCACAGTTTGGATGGGTACTGCTGGGTGAGTACCCAGAGTTGTGCACCGATTCCAATCAAGACTTAGTCTCAACGTTCATTGGCATTGAGGATCCATTAGATTTGACTCTAGAGCAGTTTTGGGGAGTGGAAGAACCACCATGTGTTAATACAAAGCCGCCAGATGCTGACTACTGCGAGAAACATTGAGGACGGGACGACATGGGGAGATAAATGGTTCGTCATCCTTTCAAACCTAAGGCTCGACCTCTTGGGGAATCGTATTTGAACGCTGAACGTAGGTTCTGGTCTTTAGAAAAGAAACTTTCATTAAATCCTGAAATGAAAACCATGTACACAGATTTCATGACAGACTATTCTGAGTCAGGCCACATGAAGGTGTATGTTCCTTCCTCCCAGCCGACTGATGCTAAGGAGACCACAGAATGACTCATTCCACATCATGGTGTTCTAAAAATGTTGAGCACAATCACCAAATTGAGGGTGGTATTCAATGTAGTGCCAAGATCACCACTCAACGATGTTCTGTTTCCAGGACCTAAACTTCAGAATGAAATCTGTGATGTGATTTTGAGATTCAGATTGTCTAGTGTAGTATTCTCCTGTGATATTAAGCAAATGTACCGGCAAATTTTAATCCATGAGGCCCACCGATCATACCAACTCATTCTCTGGAGTGACGATCCATTCCTTCTGCTCACAATTTTTCAGCTGAATACAGTAACCTATGGTCTCTCACCCTCTCCATTCATGGTTACTTGAACACTACAGCAGTTGGCCTTGGATGAAGGTGCCCAGTATCCTCTTGCTGCAAATGTTCTTCACAATCACAGTTTTGTTGACAATATTGTTACGGGAGCAATGTCCATGGAGGAAGCGCACACTTTGAAATCCCAGCTGATTGAACTTCTGCATCAGGGTGGGTTCGAATTCCGGAAGTGGTCAAGCAATCAGCCTCAGCTCCTCAATTATATTCCTGTAACTCATCGGGAAACCTCTAGAGATCTGGACTTCTCATCTGGCACTGTTGTAAATGTTCTCAGGTTGTACTGGAACCCAGAAAAGGACTCATTTTCTTATCACTTGAGGATCACCACTGGGGTTGCAACCAAATACTTTGTCCTTTCACAAACAGCACGAATATATAATCCCATGGGATGGTTGTCACCAATAATTGTGTGGGCTAAGATATTAATGCAGTAGGTATGGACTCAGGACTTAGGTTGGGATGACCCTCTTCCTTCTCCAGCCATGGAGAAGTGGAACCAGTTCTTTGATGGGCTAATAAAACTAGAAGTACTTAGCCTGCCTCATTTTGTGTGTCCTGATGTCGTCAGTGTGGAGCTGCATGGTTTCTCGGATGCCTTGGAGAAAGCCTATGTAGCTACTGTATATCTCAGGAGTGTGGATACTCAAGGGAATGTCTCTATGCATCTCGTCCTGACAAAGTCACAGGTAGCTCCACTCAAGCAGTCTCATCCTCGATTATAAATGTGTGATGCTCATTTACCAGCCAAACTTATGCTCTTTTGTCATGCCTTACTGGTACAGCACTTAAATGTCACTGCTATTCATGCCTGGATCTATTCCAGTATTACTCTGACTGGGATAAAGACCCAGCCCTACTTATTGAAAACATTTGTAGCAAATCATGTTGCACAAATCCAGGACTAGGTCCCTCCCCAGCTATGGAAACATGTCATTTTCAAAGGCAACCCTTCCGATTGTGCCACCTGTGGCATGCTGCCTCATGAACTCCTCTCGCATGACTTATGATGGCATGGCCCTGGCTGGTTAGTCGACCCTCCAGGGCAATGGCCAGTGTCCACAATTAATCAGACAGTGGACAATATCACAGAATCAAAGCCTTCTCAATTCGCATTACTTACCACACATGACATTTCTGAAGAACTTCCAGTATTGCAACAAATTTCCTAGTGGCCCAAGCTGGTTCATGTCATGACATATGTAAAGCGTTTCATCAATCACATTAAGAAACAGCCTCGTACCAGTGGAACTCTGTCTCCTGCAGAATTGAAAGAAGCCGCTGCTTTGGTGTGCAGATGTATCTAACAGGAGCATTTGTTAGAGGATTTGAAATGACTCAAAGAGGGGAAAGCCCAACACGAGTGCAGAAGTTCACACCCTTCTTGGATGAAAGTGGCGTGCTCAGGGCGGGCAGCCACTTGTCACATGTCAACATACAAATTTCAGTAAAACATCCTATCATACTACCTAAAAACCATGTAGCTTTTAAGCTTTGGTAGACCACTACCACACTAAGTATTTGCATGCAGCACCTCAGTTGTCGCAATCACTTTTGTCACAACAGTTCTGGATTCTCTCCACCAGGTCCTTGGTTCGTTTGAAAGTTTTTAAGTGTGTACGTGGTTTTCGTTGTCAGCCTGTAAACAATCCCCCATTGATGGGCGACTTGCCTTCTGAACGTATCACATCTGCTGGGACCTTCGAACGGACTGATCACCATAAGACTCCACAAGCTGCGTCGCATGGTCACCCAGAAAGCCTATCTCTCCATTTTCATCTGTTTTGTGATGAAAGCCACACACATTGAGGTTGTTACAGACTTAACCTGACAGTTTTGTTGCTGCCCTTACCCGGTTTGTATCGCGGAGAAGTTTGTGTGCTCATCTCTATTTTGACTGTGGGACCAATTTCATAGGAGCTTCAAAACAGATCAGACAATCTTTCACTCAGCTCCTCCGATCTCCTCTCCTGGAAAACTTTGCCTTGGCCCATTCAATTAGCTTTCTTTTTCTCCCTCCTGCCAATCCTCATCAAGGCGGATTGTGGGAAGCTGCTGTAAAGTCTGCTAAATATCATCTCAGGCAAGTAATTGGGAACCAAATTCTCACTCTGGAATAATTGATTACGCTATGTACTAGAGTTGAAGCAGTCCTCAATTCCAGGCCCCCGACTCCACTGTCTTCAGACCCAAACAACTTTGCCGCCCTCAAACCTGGACACTTCTTCATTGGTAGGCCTCTGGTAGCTGCACCAGAGTCCTCTGAAAATAGTGACATATGTTTATCCAGAAGGTGGAAATTAGTGTACGCATTAGCCGACTGGTTTTGGAAGTGATGGTATGGAGAATACCTGCAGCAGCTGCAACCTCGGTGTAGGTGGCAAACCCAACAGCCAGCACTTGAAATTGGAAATCTTGCTCTTGTGGGAGGAGCACGCTTACCTCCCCTTGGCTGGTGCCTAGCTAGAGTGGTGAACATTCATCCTGGAAGAGACGGTGTGATCAGAGTGGCGGACATGTGCACCAACAAGAGACAGCTGTGTAGGCCAGTACACAAACTGTATCGTCTACGTGTATAATAAAATCTGCCAGTGGTGTCATGTAAATATGTATAGTATATGTAGTGTGTAAAACTGTGTTGTGACTTGTGGGACTGAATCTCTGAGACCTCTGCCTGTCTCAACGAGCGGTACGTTGCGTATTGTGCAATCAGACTTGTATATCATTCTGTGGAGACCTACTTTTTTCTAAAGCAATGGCATTGCTGCAAGTAGTTCCAGACGCCAGTGTGATTCAAGATGGCGACGTGGTAAGTTCGTCCACGGGCGTGTCTGGCAATATACGCACATATTCATGTGTTTTCTCAGTCTCTGCTAACAGTTAGGTTTCTCTCTGGCGAATGGGGGATGATGAATAAAAAGGGTGTGGCTGTTTTTAAAATTAAAATTGCAAACTTTGCATGGAAGTTTCAATTTAGGATTTTGTCTGGACTTTGTCATGATTTATTATTGGGGGTAGATTTCTTGGGTAAGACCAAGGCTACTCTTGATGTCTCACGTAAAGAATTAATATTTGCTTTTTGTAAAACATAGCCTGTAGAAGTAACCTCAAAATGTTTTAATTTTCATTATATTTCTGTTAAATTAGTTCAATCTAAAGACAGAACTCAAGATAAAGTTGTTGCAATTACAGCAGGAATTTGCTGATGTTATCACCTATAAGTTGGGCCATTATAGCAATCAGCCTATCATTTTGAAATTTAAAGATCAAGAACCTGTGTCCTCTGTACCATATAGAGTAGCTCTGCCAAAATTAACAATTTTCTAAAAAATACTTTTTGAGATTTACAAGGAGAGGATATTGTAGAACCATCAAATAGTAACTATTCAAGCCCTGCATTTTTATTGCCTAAAAAGGTTCCCGGAGTATATCGGGTCATATGTAATTACACGAAGGTTAATAAGAAGATCTATGTAGATCCATATCCCCTACCCACTAAAGAATCCATGTTTCAGCATGTTGGGGACGCTAGGTAATTTTCTGTTTCTGAATTAAATTCAGCATTTTTCCAATGCTATCTGCATCTTGTTTCGTAAGATATTTTGCCCTTCGTAACACCTTGGGGGCAATAGCAGTGGAAAAAGTTACCTATGGGAGTTAACTGCGACCCACAGGCAATGTCACGTGAACTTTTTCAAGTCTTGGGGAAATGTCAATATGATTTTCTCTTTACATACAGTGATGATGGCTGTGTATATGGTAAATCTTCTGAAGACAATCTTGAATATTTAAGACTTTTCTTATTTGCCTTGAGCGAAGCAGGGTTAACGGTAATCCCAGATAAAGTCACCTGGGCTAAAACATGTGTAAGGTATTTAGGGTTCGTTATTTCAGAGGGCAAGCTACTTATGGACACTGAGAAAATACAACCTGTTGTGAACTTCCCAGTACCAAAAAACTTACGCGAGGTTATTCATTTTTTAGGATTAATTAGGTTCTACTCAAAGTTCATCCCTAGTTTTGCTAATATTGCCGAGCCCCTGAATGCCCTGAAAAGGAAAGGGGTTGATTTTGTTTGCTAATTGAAAGAAAAATTAGCCACTCCTCCGGTTCTTCAGCTACCTCTTTGACAAACGTTTTATCCTTGAGGTAGATGCCAGTACCAAAGTCTTAGGTGCTGTATTGTGTCAGGAACGAGGCAATAGTTTAGTCCCTATGTTATACACCAGCAGACTTGACACCACCTGAACAGAAGTATTCTTCTTATGAGAAAAAGGTGTTAGCAGCCATTTATGGTGTGTAGAAATTTCATGCTTACCTGGAGAGTGCTGAATTTGTTTTGCACACTGATAATAAGCTTTAAGTTGGTTCCTTTCCACTAATATAAACCAGCTGGTAGATTGGCTCAATGGCTTGTCCGACTTACTTGTTTTAAGTTTACAGTGAAACATGTAAAAGGGATAGACAATGGGGTTGCAGATACTTTATCCCGGATGTTTGACCCTGAAGAATTCCAGGTATATCCCCCCTGCAGTAGTAAGTGTAATTCAAGCAAATGTTTCTAATTCAGAATTTCAAAAGGAATATGCTCATGTAGATTGTCAAACAGATTTTGCTATTCAAGTTGATGTGTCTAATATGAAAGTTCAGAAGGAATTTGTCCAAGTAGATAGTCAAACTGATCTTGTAGAAGCTTAGTTATGGATAATAAATCATTAATTTCTAGTGTTAAAACTGGTGGAGATACTTCAAGACTTTCCTCAGGCTTATTTTGAAGCTACAGCATCACCAGGGAGTCAACCCCAAATGTGATAAAATTAAAGCTGATATTGATGCTGGCAAAGGTGGGCAGTACGAAGTGAGGAAAGGTTTGATAGGATACATTAACCCAAAAATTCACAGATTTACATTTTTTGTTTCACAAGTTTTACGCTGTCCCATTTTTCAGTATTATCACAATACCTATTTTGGAGGGCATCTTGGGCAGGATAAAACTGTTGGCAGTATTAAAGAAATATTTTTTGGCTGGGGTTGAATAAAAAAATTGAAAACCTTGTAAAGAGTGTCTTGATTGTCAAAGAGCCAAGCCCCGTAATGTTAAGATCAGAATTCCATATAGTGATAATGTAGGTATGTTTCCTTGTGAACGCTTATATCCAAGACATTTTTGGCTGTTTGCCTCGTACTTCTGCTGGGTTTTCTTCTGTTTTAGTTGCAGTTGACAGTTTCAGTAAATTTGTTTTCTTTTTTCCTTTAAGAACTACGAAGTCAGTTAAGATTTGTAAAATCCTTACTCAGAGGTTGTTTCCTATGTTTGAGTCTCCAGTGAATATTGTAACTGACATTGCCACCTATTTTGAGTCAACTGAGATTAAGAACCTTGCTTCTTCATGGGGAGTCAAGCTAGTTCAGACCACTCATTATCCTAAAGCCAACTTAGTGGAGCGATATAATCACAATTTAGAGGGCTTTCAAACAGGAACCCATAGGGATTGGGATGTTGTCCTGTATCAGTTATCTGTTGCATTTAATAATGTCTATAGTGATGCTACAAATAAGGTGCCCGCAGAGTTGTTTTTTGGGAGAAGCTTGTTCCACCCTTTAATACACACATGGGGACTTCATTAATTTTGTTGGGATGCTGTTAGCAGACAGGATTTTGAAGAGGTCAGGGAAGAAGCTACCAAGCATCTCCATAAATATCATACTAAGTTAGCCTCTAAGAAAGTTTATTCCAGTGGTTCTGTCTCTATAAAGGTGGGAGACAAGAGTTTTTGTGGGAACACAATACTTAAAGTAATAAAGCTATCAAATTCAGTGCTAAGTTAGCACCTAAGTATCATGGACATTTTCAGGTCAAGCAATTTCTCACCCCCGTAGCTGTTTTGTTGGAGGATGAGAATCATCCTGGTATTTACAATAAATGTCATGTGACCTAACTCAAACTAAGCACTTTACAGAAATAGGTGTGGTAAATTGTAGCCTCTGAAGAGTGTATTCTTTGGGTGTATTATGTTTAGGGTTTTGTGATCATCTCTGGTTTTGTGTGTAATCATAGTGTATTTCAATTATGAAAGGTATTGAGGTTAACTTGTGTTGATGACCTCTGTAGGCTGGTGTCTGTCCACCTGTGCTCATTTCATTTCATTGTTACTCGCCCATATAGTTATAAGATTGTATTTCATGCTCATTTTGGTTTACAGGTTTCATACTCATATTTTTAAGATGTTTTTAGGTGAGATATAGATTGTTTTTCTTCAAGCATAGGCATTTGAAAATAAAAAAAGTATTTTCAAAGTAATAGAGGTTAGGAACCCTCTCCAGGCTGTTGCATTTGTTTCAGACAACCAATTTAAGAAAAGGTCCTGATCACGTCAAAGAGTTGAGGAGTACTCCTATTTTCCTGAAGTGTGACTACATTAATCCTTGCGCAAGCTCTTCTAGTTTTGTTCCGGTGCTGACTGGATGATTGAGACGATTCAGAAGCTGGAGGTTCAACTCATCTCGACGTGTCCCGATGAAGGTGCATGTCACAAGTCTGTGGCGAAGCAGGCACCTCGGCAGTGTCTCTGGCAGTGTTCTTCAAGAGTATCCCCAATTTAGAAAAAAAAAAAGGGGGGGGAGGATGAGACGGCACCCTACGGATAGAGTGAAGTATGGCATCTCTTTGCTATTGCCCGATCTAACCAACATGACTAGCTATGTAAAACGACAACTATGGGGAAGTTTGTTGGCTGCTCCGCTAAATATCAGTAATTTTCTTACCGGAATAGAACGATAAGTTTAAAATTACAACTTGAAAGTTATACCATTATCTAACCTGTGTGTTGGGCTCTCGAATTTCTACGCGGATGCCTGCATCAACAAGCAATGATGGCCGGTGTGGGTGTGTTGCTCGAAAAACGGTCATATGCTCCCTCACAACTAACGAAACTAGCAGTGTGCAGGTGCAAGGCGATGCAGAGTGGGCTATGGTCGCACCGCTGACGTCTCCTTGGGCAGCCGGCGCAGCGTTGACAGTTGAGGCTCGTTTTCCGCCGACGTGGAAGTGTACGGCATGACATCACTTCCTGAATTTCTCGTCATTGTGGCCAGAAGTGGGATGACGTGGATGTTTGTGACACTCCAAATATGGTCATGTTCTTGGTGATTGGCAATTAATACTTGTTACCCCTCTAATACAAATTGAAAGTGTGTAGTGATTGGTCTTTGAATTCTTATAACACCTCTAAGAAATACTGTTATTAAATTGTATACAAGCTGTCTGGCATGCTCACTTGAGGTCAGACAGCGGCCTCAGGAGAGCATCAACACCAGTATGACATAAATTTGAAAAATATTAAAATTAATTACATTAGGGCCTTATGGTGACTCTAGGAGTCATACTTGATGTCTGGGTAGACAAAGAAGGGAGCCATGATGGCCGAAAGTAAAAAAATGGAAAATTTTAAAATACTTTGTTTTTAAGTATTTTCAGCAACAAAACTAAATGTCATCAAATTTTTATAGGCCTTTTAAATTTTATGTTCCCAATATTTTAAAATAATCATTACCTTGAAACTGTAACATTTATGGTCATCCCTGAAGAATGTCTATAAATTTTGCAAAATGCAAACAAACAAAAAATTTGGTTTAGATGTTCCCTCAAAATCTTTGCAATTAGCCTTAAGAATTTTTGCAAGTTCAGGACAGAGGTTATTTCTGCAAGCACAGGACAGAAATTTTTTAGATGTCTTTCTAAAAGTTCCTGATCCACTTTATGATTGGGAAAAGTGGATAAAAGAAATTTTGAATGTTTAAAAAAATTTCAAAATGTTTTGGTTCAGCTCAAAAATCTAATGAAAACCAAGAAGATAAAATAATGTTGTTATATTCTTGGGGTTGGGAAAACAAATTTTTAATAGCAAGAAAATGATGAAAGGTGGCCTCTGTCAGATCCAAAAAGGCCAGGAAAATAAAATAGTTTTGTAATGTACAATTTCCTGATGGGGAAAATTGTGAAAATTTCTTCTAAGAAATTAATTATATTCTGTCATTTAAGAAAATCAATATTGAATTTTCTTCGTTTTTGCCAAAGACAGGTAATGCATTACGGATGATCTTTTGTATAAAAAGAGGTTTTGCGCATTTAAAGGTGTAATTAAATGTTTCAAAATATTGTACCTGAAATTCTTCCGAATTTGGTCAGAAAGTTGGAGAGTAATAATGACTCTCAGTTATATTAATGAAAAAGAGAATATAACTTACATAAATATTTTTAGATGCTCATTTTTTTATGTGCGTAAAAATTATCACAGAAAAAAAAAAAAACAAACACACACGCGTGCACACACACACACACAGATATATATATACACACACACATACATGCACGTGCACACACACGAACGCGAACACACACAAAATAAAACTTGAATGTGCAATAAAAGTACATTAAAAATTTAGTCAAGTGTAACTTATGTTCAAAACTGATATATTTCATGTCATGTTTAAATCATTTCCACTTGACATTTCGCATTTAGAGTGATAAGAACTTACCTAGTGTTTAGCATAATTATCCACAACAGTTACAAAATTAAGCAACTAAACGTTAACTCAATTATAAAGAATTGCTTCGAATGACTTTAGACAAGTTTTCATAGGGTATACAGAGAAAACGAATTTTTTTTTTTCAGTACACCTTAAACAAAATAAAGATGTTTACTTTAATAGCTTAGTTGAGTTTCCAAGTTATTATTTTGTTGACAGAAAAAAAAAGAGCATGGAAACTATGCAAACAATTATCATAAAATACATGACATACAGCAGTTCCTAGTATAAAGTAATATTTACGTAGTATGCTTTGCCGCAATTAATAATTTACATGAGCATAGATATCTCACATGAACAAGATACAACAATATTGCAGAAGTGCAAGCACTGGAGTATCATTCTGTCGCAGGCACTTGGAAGCAACATGTGGTCTGTGAATAGTCACGAGACAGCTCAAGATTTTTTTAGGAATACCTAACAGAGGAATGCCTTTCATGAAAAGCTAGTTCATGCTATTGCCAGGTCTGTCAGGACCTGAAACACAACTTTCCATTCAGTAATAAGCAGTATCTTTCCCAACTAGGAAGTTGGTTATGCTAATTACATAAGTCGCCAATCAGCCATCTGCTGAATTACCTACCTCACCCTGAAGACTGCATAGTTAACACCACCAAATGTAGCTTTTCCTGGTGGTGGATCTGTGACTAAACCACCCACCATAACATGAACCTGCAATTAAACTTGCTTGCACTGTAAGCTGAATTCCTGCATTCATCTAAGTACTAGGTGGAAGTGAATAGATACCAGGCCCTTCTTGCTCCGATTTATTTTGTGAACAGATCACCGAAGTGTCCTTCCCGAGAACCAAAATCTAAATGGGAATCGAGTTAGATGAGAACTGGTTATAGCTCTTCTCACAGATTTTGTACGAAGGTGGGAGCCAAGGTGCATACCCTGACATTCCTACTGTTCAGCACAAGACACCCTGCCAACGATATGGCTACTACCAGAGAGTAGTGGAAGCATACGAGAGACCACAGAGTGGTGAGGGTAGACAGGACCAACCATTAACAAAGAAATATAAATACACTAAAATTGTGACTTACAACCCACCAAGTACATGATAAACATGAAACTTACAGTATTTTTAATTTACATTTGTTAGTTTCATTGTACTTAAAGGTAAGATACAATTTCCTTGGACTGGAAATATACACAAATATGTACCCACTAATCATTGGCTCCTTGTTGCCGGAGTGAGAGGCCATTGTTGGACTAGCATTTTTTTCCATACTTATTAACTCAGAGTCCTCCAGGCAGTGTCACTGAAGTCATACACCATCTAAAATAACAAATGTACAAGTATTTGAAGTCTCTTAATGAAACCACAAATCCTTCAGGTCTCTACCTACATGCAACCCAGAAACTTAAAGGGTCTCTGGAATGGAATGGGACAGCATGATACCAGGATTTTCACCGACTCTGACCATGCCTATAGGTGGAAAGATCTATACGCCCTGTAGCCACCATGTCGAAATAGGGGACATTGATCTATGCTTTGGCACGTCCCTGTATCCAGATTGCATATTACCTCGTCCCATGGCCAGGCCTGGCAGAACTCTGTTCACCCTTGTACCTACAGTGCGACAGCCTCATGGTCGCAGAACATTTTGTGAACTAACTTTTCTGGCTATACATGTGTTCCTCTGCCAACTCGTTCCCTTCCCAACTCTCCTTTCATGCCTCTCCTCCTCCCCCTTCTTTCCCTGCTTGATTAGATTTGTGCTTGCCCCTCCCATCACTCTCGCTCTGGCTTCTGATAATTGTGCACACGCCTTCAGCTCTACACTAGTCATGCTAGTTTAGCTAGAAATGCTTCGATACAACATATAACTGCACATCGGCTTATCACCGCCTGGACAACCATGTCAGCAATGGATTGGCTTGTCATGTATGGGGAAAGGTTTCACTTGAAAGGCAAAATGACTGGCAATGAGTCTGCCTTTTTTCAGTAATTTTGCCAGTGAGTCAAATTTAATTGACAGAATGGAGTTTGAGGGAATATTAGCATTTTTGGGTAATATTTGTTGGCACCCCTTTTCAACGTACAAGGTTGTCGCAACTCTCAGTCAAATAGATTTTTTTTGTAAAACAAGGAGTTAACTTGCTGCCCAGATTTAATACTTTTGAACTCTTTTTTCTTTCAGTTAAGGAATTTTCCTTAGGAATCTGGCAGGTGTCTGTAAAGATTTTATATTTTTATTAAGTTTCAAGTTAAATTTTGAAAATGTTTTTGCCGACTCCAACGAGGGTAGTGATTGGCTGGGAAAGTTCCAACTCAGTTTGCAGCAGCTATGACAGGGCACAGTGTGTCGCTCGCTGAGACTGAGCTGAGATATTGGTCTAATACCCCTTGGAAGGGTGCCCCTGGAGGACCATGTTGTACATTGCATTTACATTAGTTCAGATTTTTTCATGAATTTTCCACTCGCTGCTTTAACCGCTAGGTTGAGTAAAGTTTATACATGTTTAGACAGCAATTGTGCTATCTTGAAAGACAGGTTCCACTTAGTGGTATTACTAATGATTTTTCCTTGGGCTTATTATTGGCATAACTGTATAGTTGCATTTGACTTTGCACATTGGGTGTTCGCCCAATCTGTCACCCCAGTCTTTTTTTAGCCTGCAAGTGATTGAAAACTGTAAAATTAAAGAAGGAATAAGTTAAGACCTAAGTATTCGCGAAACAATTCCGATTCTAGAATCAGGTTTGGCAATTGATTGCTAGTGCGTTTAAAGCACATAACACAAGATCTCTCAACGATTTGTCAAATTATTGCTTAAGTGAGAATTATTCAGTAGTTAAACCAAGTAATTTTTTTAAGGCCTCATGTGTTGAGAGTTTAAGTGAGAGGCACACTTTCGGCTCACGTATTAGTACCTGATAATGTAAGGTGAGGTTTTATTGTAATTGTGCTGGTACGCAAGAGTAAGTGGAGTTACGTATTCCGTTTGAGGTGTTTTTTGTGGGCTGGGGTCCCTATTTTCATAAATACCTCTGTTGAGGCAAGTAAATTAGTGGCTTTTATATTCATTTATGTAATTAAGTGCATAGCACGTTAGCGCTCGTTACCTTTGCAGAATTGGAATCCTGTGATTTTTACATGGTTTGCCCTTCTATTGATGGATTTTAAAATAAAAGTGTGTACATGTTTTCATGATCCTAAGTATACTGAATAGCGAGACAGATGGTGTGGTTAAGTGTGAACTCCGCTTGGCATGTAATTAAAATTTTTTTCTGTCACGTAGTTGTCCACGAGAGAATCAAATGATGTTGGATTGTGTCCTTTTCCTTAAAACTAATTGTATTAGTGAAATTTTATGACAGGTTTCTGATTGATTGACAACTTTGAAGAGTCGCTATTACTTTGGGTATTTTAATAGTTTGTGTAATTCTGTATCGAGCACAATAGTGGAATACACTCTACGGGTATAAATTAATGAGTCTATTAGTTTAATTTGATGACTTGCATTTCTATGAAGGTTAAATGTGGAGGCCTTTTAATTATTATTTAATATCATTGTTAGTAACATTGCTGGAACCTGTGTTTATTCCTAAAACTGAATGTGTCAATAAAGATTTATGAAAGGTGTACGCTCTACGAGTATAATATTAATATTATAGCTTCAACTTTTGTATTTTGTACACATGTCACGTGTGGAGACTTCATAATTATTAATCAGTATTATTGGCTCTGGTTCGTTGATACAATTTATGCACTTCAAATTATTGGTTAATGTTGTAAATGTGCATTGATACATGTAAACAATTACGGTGAGCATAATAAACCTTAATATTGAACGTCTCTATTATGTACAAAAGCTCCCTTGTATTCGTAGTTTAAGAGGGCCAAGGTTCAAACTGTGCCTCATTCCAGTTGTGCATCCTCAGAATCAGAGGCATTAACAACAGCTGCCAGCAAAGTAGTGTGGTTCCATATGACCACATTTTCTGGGGGCAATAGGCTGTCACAGGGATGTGTCCAGAATGTTTATGGTCACTGCAAAATATTTATAATAGCATATTCTATAATTCTGTGATATGGTATCAAAAAAAAAAAAAAAAAAAACTTAAAAAAAAAAACAGGACACTAATTTACTAACTAAAATAAACAAAAAATTAAATTTTTATATTATATGCAAGTAAATTATTCAGCTAAAGTCAAGATACATATGTCACCAGAATGCCACACAGAAATTTCTTGGAAATTAATAATGGGGTATCTAACCAATTAAGAAGTTAAGCCCAAATCATAAGTGAACCAAGTATACACACTGTAATGGGTGCTGTGGCCAAAAGCAGGCCTGCATGGGAACAAAACTGCACTGTGGCAATTTTGATGCCGAGTGAGGTGTAAAACTTGCGAGTCCCGGCGAGAAGAGATTCCTTAACTGGTGATGGCTATTTTGGCACCTATCAGTAGCCTTAATGATTAACGCACAATACTGATACATACATACTTTCCTATGTGGTTGTGTAAACTTAAACACTATTACCTGCCCACTATTGTCTTGTCCACATCTAAATTTAACCCATCCAAAAATCACTGAACTAGGCTCCGAGAGAAAATAAAATAGTAAATTAATATTTTCATTACTATCTGCTGTCCTCTGCTTTAGCAGTTGTCAAAAAAATTAATAAAGAAAAGAACTTTAAAAGGTGCCTTGAAAATGCTATTAAAACCAAAAGGTTTGTATGAAGACGGCCTGTTTTGGAATAGTAATGACTGCATAACACCAACTATCCGATCATACGAATTAGCTTTTACCTTCTCACAGCAACAGAAAAAAAAAAATTACCCTGATTTTAACAACTTCGGGTGGTAGCTCAGAATAACACAACACAAGTGTACTATTACAACAATTTTGTGTGACGTTATGTAACATAACTTAGGCACCATATTATATACCACAACGTTGAAACTTTGCACTAGGTGTTTGAAATACAATTGTGTAACGTGCTTACGTTTCTGTGATTTGAATGTTTGCCACAATCCTAACAAACTACTAAGTCCAGCCAGATTAATTTAAATGACTAAAGAAACAAAACCCAGAAAACGGTAAGTACCAATGCATATAAATATGAACTAAATGTAAGTTACAGTAGGCCTATTTGTGTGCATGTTCACCACTATCTTTAAAGTTTGTCGCGACTATGTACAAAAAATAAGCAACATGAGTTGCGCACTTGAATTTACTGTGTCTTTTCATTGGCCTGGTTGATTGCTTTAATTGTTATTCCAACCAAAGCAGTCTTTTCAATTTTTAACGAAATAACCCAAAACATATCAATAACAAGAGGTTAAATACTACAGTTCTTTCCCTCACAGTTGTAACAGGATTTAACACAGTCGCGGCAAAATATTAATATGTATTAAGTGCATCGTACTATGTCGCGTATCGTAAATATGTTAACAAGTAAAATAATAACTCTTAACAACTATTGTCAATCCAGACATTGTTAAATATTCATAAAGCTGACCTAAATATGGTTATAGGCATAAATTGTGAACATTCTAAGAAATGGTTTCTGAAATATGACTAAATCCATTAAACAGATGAAAAAAGTAAACAAATCATTTGACAGTTAAATGTAGAAGTCACATGGCAATGTTTATGTTTACATGCAGCGGAAGGATTCATAATAATTAACTAAAAGTAGAACTGTAGCAGGACTTCAGAAAAGTGTGAAGTAACCGTGAATGACCTATAGTGTGAGAGAGTGCCTTGGCTGAACAGCAAAATTATTGGACCTAGTCTATGGCCGAGGGCATTTGTGTAGTGAATTTGATAACTGTCCACACGTGATCAACGACTACAGCGGCGGTGGGTGTCCAGTGTGGTCCCTGCATCATAAATGCGGGTAAAGGCTGTTCACGATAAAGTGAGCACTTTTGAAATCGACCTTAGAAAAAAGTCACTGCACCTACCTGCATATATTTTAACAGGCACCCTGAGTAACATGCGCCCAGAAAAGTTAGTAACTAGAATGGGAAGTAGTTCCGTACCTTAACATTGAATAAAAAGTGTTAGGTAACCATTTATTATAATTTTTTTTTTTTTTTTTTTTTTTTTTTTTCCCCACTGCGACAAAGTGTAAAATTGAGCAGTTGGTTAAATATTTACTTTTCAAATAATTTCCCAGTTTCACTTGACTGACGTATGAATAAAGTGATGAGGCCCACGACAATGTTAATTTTACATAAAGCGGAAGAATACACTACATGAATACAAGTAGATCTTAAGCAAGGTTTTCAAAAGTGTTCATTTTACCGTGAACAGCCTATACAAGAGTCTACTCGTCTGCTTTACTAAGCTAACATGAGTGCCTACCCACAATCTGCAAGGGTCTTCCTGTTCCTTGTTCATCGTCGTAGGCTGCACCCTTATTACCCTAGCTAAGTAAACCTGAAATATCTCATTTCCCCCCCCCCCCCTGTTAGCTTTTTTCGTGCCTTTTGTGGTCACATCGCAATGCTGTTCCAAGACAGTTGGACTGCACATGACAGCCTGGAGAAGTTACTGAAAAGGTCTTGCATATACGTATTATGTTTCTTTACTTTGATGTGTTCACTTTGGTTGGTTTGGGTTGTTTTATTGTTAGGTTCAGATCCCAATGACAACTCAAGATTTGTACAATGTTTATTGTATGTGTAATATGATGCTGATTTGTGCGATTGTAATATATATTACAAACACTTGCATGTATTACGTTTAAAATTTTGTTTAGTTAAAGTATTAGCCATGTGTTCTAAAAAAAATTATTTGGTTCACTTTGCTATGTGCATAGAGAATTGTGTGATTGCACTACGCAACACATTGGTTAATCAAGTCTTTACAGGTTGCTTGTGTAACACAGATTAAGTCTGCGTTCCAGGATTGAAAACCTCAACATTAGAATTTTTCTCCATCAGTAAACTTTTTTTATATTACCAGTGGTTCTTAAGACAGAGTTATCATGATAGTGACTGAGCAAGAACCGGAATCACTCACTGCTCAAGCATTTCACTAACTTCACTTCTTTAAATTAAATCAAATAGTTGCAATACCAAAACATTTATTGTTTCTTGGAAAATAATAAAGTGACAATGTACCCAGCCAAATATAAAATATATGATAATGCATAAACCCAACTTCAACACAATTTCTAACCTCTTTCCCCCTCTATATTTACCATACGGAGAAAATAAGTTTTCTATATGCATGAATCCCATGAACAACTCATTATCAAGTATGAACTTAAGTACATGACACACACTCACTCTCGTGGGAATCAGGCTGTAGCAGGAAAAATTTAAAACATCTATGCTGTATGCCTCTCAAGCAATTTGAGTGTGGCGAAGTATGGTTGTACAAAAATGTGTAACTGAAATTATTTACTACCTGCAGAAAACACTTGATAAATTTTGCTGTCAAACATTTTAACTGAATATAAATTTTTAAAAAATTTAATATTTTCTGAAGTTTATTCAGGCTATACATATAACCTTGCAGTCACTGTCTTACTGATCTTTACCTGATAACAACTGACGTTAAAAACAAACAACATGGGTTCCCCACATCAGAACAGCCAAGGCGGAGGGATACATTGGCAATACACACGTACTGCTTTCTTAGAACTGTTACAATCTGGCCTTTGTCATTGAAATGAACTATATAATTTATTGTATAAAAACTGGTGTAAAGTTAACTCCAGTTAAAAACAGTAATTTATGCAGCCATTATAACATGAGTGCAAAATGGTCACATGTGACATCAGTTGTAGACAGCTGATGAGACACTGTAAAATGAAAAAAATGATATTAAAAATGTTTCTTTATGGTGCTCAGTGCAGCCTGTAGTGTATTGAGGGCATATCTGAATTCCTGTATGTTAGTAATGCCAAGTTTGTCTTGGATATGATCAAGCCATTACTTTACAGCTCGTCATGATGATCAAACTGAGCATTGCGCGGTCATATCACTGCTTTCTGTGATGCATGTACTATATGCCTACATAGAATTTGGTAAACAATTTGCCTTAAGGCATCCAATGCACTAATCTACGAAAAGAACATTCCAGGTGAGGGCTGTTCAGTGCTTTCAAGATGTCATGCACATTAGTAAGTGAAGAGATTTGGATCACTCTTAACATTGAGGTCTTTAGAGCCGATGAGGGTGATTGAGGCAAGAATGGAGCAGCGCCGGAATGAAGGGCGGGGGAAATCGGAGATCCCCGAGAAAACCTGCCAACCAACGGCATCGTCTGGCACGATTCTCACATGCAAAAATCTGGAGTGACCCGGCCAGGGATTTAACCCGATTCGCCTTGGTGGGAGGCGAGCAGGCTAACTGCTCAGCCACCGTGGCCCCACGTCATGCACATTATAAACATTTTAAAGTGCTCCAAAACTGTTAAAAACTGCCTTTTCAAAACACTGTATTTCCAAACATATGGGTCAAATACATACAAAATGACTCAAGGGCTACTACTGATGACGAAAGTCCAAGTACAAGGACAATGCACGCTAGTTGGGAGCCTAGTGCTCAGCAGTGATGGCACTTTTGATGTGTGTGGAAGTGTCGTCCTTATTGCTACTGCATTTCTCTGTCTTAAATGCAGAAAAAATCTCCAGGTACACAGGAGCCTTAATACTGTTTTGCTAATAAAATAAAGCCAGCATGAACACTACATATTATGTCACGCACATGTAAACACTCCATTCGGAAAAATCAAGCAAGTAGTACTACCATAAATTCCACGTTTTAGACCACCACAACTAAATGTTTTGGTAGTACAGCTAGTTAGAATGGCAGTCCTGGAAGTCGATTCTAGTGTTCAAATCCCTATCTCCTTGCTAAATTGATATTTAGCCCTTAACAATGGTATTGTTTGATAATGCATACATTTTGCTGTAATACTTACAGTTATCCCAAAAATATTGCATTTAAAGAAATAATACTATTCACATAGATAATTATTGTATAATATCACTTTTGTTTAGTAACAAACACTGAATGAACAAACCATGTGTGTAAAAATAATTACACACTTGTACCCAATCTGTGTTTTGCAATATGTTAACTAGTGCAATATTGTACACCACACAATGCAAGATTTTTTTGGTGTCATTTGTTGCTATTTTGAAGTGCATGTATAAATGATGGAAGCCTCAGGGAAATTATTTATTTATACATGATGGAAGGACACCAATTTGTCTCAAGGAAGGAACTACTCAGTACATTTGCAAATGTTCAATAATTCATGAACCCTCTATATGCCTGTACATATAGTCGTAAATATCAAAATAATTCTGTTAAATTAAGTTTAAGTATAAGAACACACTATAAACCACATTACCCAAAAAAATGGACAAACATCTCTGATTTTCAAAACATTCGCAACATGAGGAGGAAATAGTTTCTGCACAAGAGAACACAGGAATGACACGATTTGTTCTCCCTCTTCTTAAATAACTTGTAATAAAAGGTAAATAACAAAAGGGGAAATCAGATTTATATGCATGTGGTAAAATTTTAAATTAAAATATTCATTCAGCACAAAAATAAAAATTGCTTTTGTAGCCACTTGCCTGCTACAAACTGTTAACTGAAAATAATAACTTAGATAAGCAATTAAAATTTTACTGAGAAAATATAATCAAAATATAACAGTTACAAGTTTATTGCTTTCAAAACGTTCTCACTGGTGATAAAGCCCAACAAATTTCACCCAAATCCACATACAAACGTAAGCATGCACATGTCCACACACACATCTGTATGCATACACACCTAATATGCACATGTGAATGAGCATGGGCACAAAACACACACACTCATTGATAACTGCATTAACATGTATGGGCTTTTAAAAATGCCCTACAACAATACTGACGTTCATATTAAAATTCAGCCACAAAAGTGATGCTACTTTTTTTTTATATTAGCAAGGAACAAAAAAAAATACTTTTCAATTCAATACAGTGAGCAAAAAAACCACTTTTATGTTCAATCATAACATTTAAAAAATTATGAATTTCAAACAAAATATCCACGTAAAATTATTCACTGCCCAGTTAGTACTAGATCTTCTAAATGAGGAACTTTTGAATGAAAATGTATTTCATAACTTGTATATTTTAATGTCAATTAGCTTTGTACAATAATCTCTGATAATCTGAGGAAAAAAATACAAAACGTAGTACCATGAACAACTAGCATACAACAGTGCATGTTTCAACATCACACACACCTGTTGTCTATAGTTTAATGAACTATCAAATGCAAAAAATTAACCCACATTTGAAACTTCTCCTAAAGTACAATATCATTCCAAGACCAAACAATCTATTGAATATTGTTGTACTCAAATCCTCCTACAATATATTGTCATTCTATGTAGCACAGCCGTTACATTTAACCGTTAACACACTGGTACGATTAAACAAAACTCTTTCAGATAAACTCTTAATTCAATTTCATTTCACTGCATGGTGTTACAAAAATATATAATTATTTTTAATATGTAATTATAAATTAGATTTTTTTTAATGAAAATCTACAAGCAATCTAATTAACAAAGTACAATTCCAGCATTTTCACTGTTAGCAATCTGAATAAAACACTACTTTACCCAAAATATTTCATAGGTGAATTCTGCATTTGAAACTACTAGATTAACATGGCCTGAAGTACATTATTTAATTTAACATAATTGCTTTAAACTACACTTTGTACCACTTTTGCTAGCTTAGTACACATGTCTCAGAAAAGAGTATCAAATCTACTAACAGAAAAATGATGCATATATTCAAGATATTCAAAGTTCAACTCTCGCACGACTCTTCCAAGAATAACCTTGACTAACAAAACTATATTTTAAAAATAAAGACTCATTAAGCATACCAGGAAGGGCATATTGTTAACAGGATGTTGCTGCCTCTCCATTATACTATTGCTATGGTCAGCCATAACCAATGTGCATATAATAAGTTTGAAAAGTCTCTCAGATTTTGGGAACAAACAATGCAGGATACGAAACATTCAATAAACTGCATGTTTGACTGTATTTTAGCCTTCTACTTGGAGCACTATTTACATGTTGCTCCTATAATTTTCCAAACCCTAATAATGTGGAACCCATCTAGTTCGAAAATGAGAGAAACTTAAGTTATACATGTTACTTAGCTCGTTTGGTACAGCTTTCAATTGAAAGGCTAAACTATGCAGTTACTTTGACATAAACACAAACATTTTTTTAACTAGCTGCACCACATAGCTTTACCAGCCCAGAAAATAAATGTGTCAATGAAGTGAGTGTTTTACAGAAAAAAATAAAATTGATGCCTGTGGTTTTAGCCACCCAGAATTCAAATTTTCACTGAACTGTGTGTGGCAGATTGACTAAGCCCCCCTGAATTTGAATTTTTCAATAACGTTTGTATTTGGATGGTTTTATTTTGAAGCGTGTCACATGGCAGGTTTGACACAAAATCAAGTATCTGACTATGAATACCACTTTTAAATACAAGTGATACAATCCTATTTTCATGAAGAATTTAAAACAACACACAGCCTACATCACCTGATGACAAGAAAACGTGTACCTGTAATACGTAAAGACTTCTTTTTATGGACTAACAGTTTCTCATGTAAATGAGATTCACATATATCAAGCCTTATTATACTGAACATAATTTAATTAAAACTGCAATATTTGATATACATAACAATGGAACCTACGAATATTTCTATATAACATCCTGGGTGGCTAACATAGACCAGATAATGTACTGGTACTTAAAGCTACAATTTCACCTTGTAAAAAACACCAGCACAAAAATCTCTCTCTCTTAACTGTACACTCCTACTCAAACCAGCTGTTTGTGGCACTAACAAATTATTTAGATTATCCTAGTGATTACTACGATTTGTTAGTGTTGATGCATTATGGAATTTGGCAAACACAATTTCTTGACCTGTAATACTGTACTTTACAGCACAATTTTATGATGCAACCAAATACCTAAAAACACGTGATAGTGTATATGTTCAAGTACGAAGTGGTGTGACTACTTATATCAGCAAACTACAAATATATCACTTATGAGCTGTGAGGGTTACCTAAACCACAAGGACTTTTAGAAAGTCATGTCCAGGAAGAATTCACTACTGTAAATAATCAGTGTAACAAAACCGGTAAAATAACAGGCACGACAAAGTGGAAAATTGTAATCACGTTCTACTGATAAAGGCTGTCCAGGTAAAGTGAGCACTTTTGAAATCAACCTTAGAAAAAAGTCACTGACCCTGCCTGCATATATTTTAACGGGCGCACTAAGTGACATGCGCCGAGGAAAGTTGATAACAATGGATGGAAAGTAGTTCCGTACCTTACCGTCTAATAAAAAGTGTTAGGTAACCATTTGTGATCATTTAAATTATTTCTTTCGCTTTCTGGTTTTTTCTATTTTTTTTTTTTACTGGTTTGATATGTAAAATTACCTCATCTGTAAAATAATTATTTTCCTAATAACATCAGAATTTCACTTGACAGATGCATGAATAAAGTGATTAAGCCAATGACAATGTTAATTTTACATAAGGCAGAAAACTAAACAACGTGCATACAAGTAGATCTTAAGCAGGGCTTTGAAACGTGCTCATTTTACCATAAACAGTCTATATCACTCATTACTCGACACATATTCTTTGTAATTATAAGAGGAAGCTCGTCTAAAAGTTTAAGGCTGTAAACATTGTAACAGTTAGGTTACAGTAATAACATATTATTTTGTTTAATAGATCTGTGTAAATGTTTGTAATGTCCACACGGAACTACGTAAGCTTGGTAAGGAGCCACCTCTATCTCGTAAATATGTAGAACTTTATTTATTTGCATAATTTCATTAATGTTTTAAATAGTATGTTAATAATCTATGCTTATTATATGGTATTCGTTCAGTATAATATTGTTTGCATAGAAGAATAAGAATTATGTTAACTCAACTGGCTAAAAAATTTGACTGTCTTTGTTTGTTAAATAAAACTTCAGATTAGAGAATCTTCTGGAGAACTGGGGGGGGGGGGGAGGAGGAGGGAGGGTGTGTTGTGTGTGTGTGCACGTGCATGCACGTGCGTACAAGAGAAGACTAAGTAATAAAAATTGCAGCAGTCTACCATAAAGATGTTTGAAAAGGAAACGTTCAATAGATTTAACGATGACCGTAAGAAAGAAGCAGGTATCTGGATGATGCAATTTTCAATTCCAACTGTACTGCAAATGAGTGAGAATATCAAATAATTTTCATTTCTTTCTTTTACTGTTTCGTCTCTGCTGAATTATTAATTTTGGCTGGTATTATAAAACTGTGATTGAACTTTCTTCATTAGAAAATAGCAATACATTTAATCCCAGAGGACACAAGTGTGAAAGTGTAAAGTTGTTCTACAGCTTATCAAAGAAATGAATATCATTAAAATTGGTTTGTTAATTGGCGGTATGATCTGTGTATCTTCTAAATGTGTAAATCTGTTCTCAGTTTATGAAAATTGAAATGTTTCCTGGTAACCATTGTTCTATTCTTACTTGATAAAAGAGTATTTTCATATTATATATATATATATATGCCAGTGCTGGTGGCCTAGAGCGATGGTATATATTTTTAGATATGATCTAGCCAGGCCAGTGCAGTGCTCACCAAGAGAAAAGCAATATGCAGCAACCAAAGAAATATTGCAACAAATTAATCTTTATGGCAGATTTCCCTCAAATTTTTTTACTTCTTTCGCCCAAAATTTTCACTGTTTCTCAAAAAGAGATGTTATAGTAAGATGGTCGCTTTAAATGGGGTCAATAGAGAAAGGTTCTACTGTATGATCACATTACTTCCCCTGTAAACTCTAGATACATCCAAGATACATCTAGTTATACCTCAACATAAATTAAAAGTTGAAACTTTAACTACGACTGAATTACACGTATTGGGATTGCACTCATGCCATTCCCCACACAACAGATGATAGGCAGCTAGACACAGCACCTGGTACATATTTCTGTTTATTCTATCACCTGAAAGATGAGTTACATAAATTATTCACATGACCCAACATACACACATGATCCTTTGGAGTTTGTAAACAGACACCAAGAGATACCAAGGTTTCTATTTTGCTGCTTTATGTACTTGACAACAGCACAAGATAAAAACGAATATCTCACGGAGCTGCAGCAGAAGTTGCCCATGGTATGGATGTAAAACCACCGCCAGTGTAACATATCATGATCAAACCAACAACCTCACAAATGAGTCAGACATGGAACTGCTGGACCAAACATGCTAAGTATATATTGCTAGGTATAAAAAGGTAAACAATGTGATTAGCATGGGCTACAACGTTTGTGCACTTTAGACTGTTTGAACTGTTTACATGAAGTGGATGAAAATGCTCTGTAATGTAACATAAATATTAAAGATTGCGGCGAATGAGTGAGACACAGGTCAATAGCAGTATGGAGAAAAAATTAGACAGCAAAGAGTGAAGCAGGTTTGGGCCACACATCACCCAACAACTACAGTACGTGACCACAGATAGTTGCTACTCATGTTATGGCTATGCCTTCATAGCCCAACAGTTGTAACTCTCAAAAACCTTCTACCTCTCAACATGGCTTTGAGAGTCAACTAGCAATCTGAAATAATTTCCTGTAGAGATAAACATTTCAAAAAGTACCACACAAAGGAACTTCAACACAGGATACAATAAAACCACAAAACTATTTCACAAGGTTTTTTCTATGTGAGTGAAGAGTCTACATCTACAACTGTAACAAAAAATAAATCGCTGCAGCTAAATACTGGATGTGAGGACATCAAAATATATGCAACATGTTTCTGCTAAAACATACCAATGCAGGCTATCTTTCATGACCATCTACAAGTAATGTTCTTAAAAATTACATATCACAATCCAAGGCATATACAGCCTGTTTAACACCCAACATTCATGACATCATTGCAATTATATTTTTAAAAATTAATTTCTACAAAAATATTTCCTCTCCTTTCTAGGCATTATGCTACAACACTCACTATTTAGTCTCACTTTCAATCTAAAAACAGTGCAAGTTACACACCTTCAAAATCTATGAACATTTGTGTTTACAAAATTTTACCACTTGTTAGCGGACATGTCACAGATAATCAAGTTGATGTTTCCATGTAGAGCACCCAAGCAAACAAACAATTGACACTCACATAATCTACAGTTGCTATCCTGTCTATAGTTTTCGGCTGGGATTCTTAAACATTTTGTTTGTGATCCTGCAAACTCCTCCCATGTACGACGGGGCTGTCTCTTAAATGTCTCGTAAACCAAGCTTGAATTAATGAACGAAGTTTGTGAGCCGCTCTTTCGTGAGGCATTTGAAAGTCCAACGATTTTCTAAGCCCAGTGTGCGAGGCTAAAAATGCAAAGCACATTTCCAGCAATCAGCAGTTGGGAATAAGGTTTTAACGAAAATGGAATCACGAAGAGTAAATGTGTTGTTTAAAATAATTGTAAATTAATGTGTATGGTGCTAAATCAGTAATAACAAAAAATAAAAAAAATGTGCTTATGAAACATTTCACAATTTGTTGTAACTATTCTGCAGAGGTATTTTCTTTCTACTATAAAGTGAAATTATAAAACTGGTATCTTAAAATTAAAAAAATACACAAAAACTTACAACAAACAGCCATAATAAAAAACATGAATTATAATAGGAACCATTGAAAATATTATTAATTGGAAACATTGCTAGGCTAGTAAATGTGCTTGGTGATCCTGTGGTTATGATAGCAGACTTCTGATATTTAAATGCATTTTCCAACACCGGTCCAGAAAAAGATTTTAATTTTTCATATTATATTCATTGCAATTCGAATACTATGGGACCTATATTAGTTTCCTCCAAAACAATCAGCAGCGCAAACAAAGAAAATCAATTGGATATTTTACAGAGAGGTCCATGGAATTTTTGTTAAGTTCCTTCTTCGACAATTTAAGTACTAATAAACATATTTACTTGGTAGTCATTAAAAATAAGATTTATGCTGCATCAAACCATGACACGACAAGCAAGTAACAAATAAATATAAGCGTACCCAATTGTGTTCTTATTGATATATAATATACAAATTCACACATTGAACTGAATATTATACACACAATATGTCAAATATTTTGTATTAAACATATTATTCTCTTCTTTTTTTTTCTCTACATTACAAAAAAAAATTGTCAGTATCCTAGATGGACGGATAAATTAATATCTGATAGTAGAATATATTACATTAATCCACTGGTTTCAGAGGGAAGTTTTTTAATTTTCTGTATTATTTTCCACCCATCACTCCATTTGTGTGAGTCAAGAACAGTATGTCACAACTTTTAAAATAACTGTATCTGCTAGTGTAATTGTACCTCAATTATTGAAATGACTTAAGGTGTGCAACATTTTTACAAGTACAAGGAGAGGTTAATAGGATGCGAGACGTTTAGGATAGGTCAAGGGCTCTCGTAACTTTTGAGTACATATGCCCACAATTTTAACCAACATTCAAACAGCTCGCTAATCATTTACAAATCTCATTTTCATGCCAAACAAGATGTGTACTGAATGTAGCTCGCATCTCCATCACGAAAGTGACTATGAATACAAGCCTCGCACCTGAGTTTAGTTTGAGCTAGACAGGGGAGAGGCAACAGTCAAATTCCATTTAGAATAAAGAATGCTGTCCACATTAAGTGCCACTGGAAAAATGTACAGCACATAACATTTGAATCTTTCCCATCCTTAAAATGGTTTTTTATAACATTACCAGCTATAACAGTATTTTGTACAGGAAGCAGATTAATACCTTACTGCAACAAATTAATTAAATTGTTACAAGCACAGTCCTACATTGATTACCATAAACAGGGAGAAGCCTCTTAAGTAAATGATCAAGTTTTTTGTTGGGGGGGGGGGGGGGGGGAATGCCATAGTACATAAATTAATAATGTTCATATGCAGAGAGCCATCTAGCCGGTATCTAATGAACTAATGTTCAGCAATATAATGATCCACACCCCAGCGCTATAAGAATTCAATGTATTACAGAGTCTGATTAAACAACCACAGTCCTATTGGTTTTACAGTAAAACCACAACTGTTCCGGGTAATGGCAGTTTTAGCAATCAAATTAAAACCACTCAGATTTCTATGAAAAAATGCAAAGATCTTATGTCTGCTGATTTTACAAAAAATCAAGAAATCTGAGAGTAAAACGGACAACTTTGACCAACTTCGGACAACCCGGTGGGAAATAAATTATAGGTGACCTGGCAAAACTGCATTATTTTTGTCTGCAATATTAAACTGACTTCAGCTGCAACACCACTGCAGAGCATACAGAGAAAAAAAAAAACTAAAACATGACCACAAAAAAAAAGGTTGAAGGAGGGGTACGCTATGCCATTATGTAAAAATATCCAAAAGATGAGTGGAAAGATTTGCGTAGATCTTATCACTGTGGTCTTGAGAGCCAATGAGGGAGAAGTGAGGCAAGAATGAAGCAGCATCAGAATGCAAGTGTGGGGGAAACAGAAATGAGCAGCCATCTTATTTCTGTACTACAGTTGATGGAATACTTGTTCATTGTTAAACCGTACTGAACACTTGTTCACAGTTTAATTATTATGGTTTACACGTGTCCAATACACCTTCAAATATATTGCTCTGGGTATTTCCAGTACAAAAATATTCACAGTAGTTATCAATATCTATAGACTGTTCACTGTAAAATGAGCACTTTTGGAATCCCTGCTTATGATCCACTTGTATGCACGTTATGTACTATCCCGCCTCATGTAAAATTAACATTTCCATGGACCTCATCACTTTACTCACGTGCCGATCAGGCGAGACTGTGAAAATAATAGAAAAGTTATACATTTTACAAATCTGGTAATGTTTACACTCCGGTGTATTTAAAAAAAAAAAAATTTAAAAAAAAACAGAAAGTGAAAAATTTATTTAATTTAAGTTATCACAAATTGACACCTAACACTTTTTATTCTACGTTAAGACATGGAACTACTTTCCATCTATCCTTACCAACTTTACTGGGCGAATGCCATTAAAATATATGCATTCAGGGGCAGTGACTTTTATCTAAGATTGATTTCAAAAGTGCTCACTTGATCGTGAACAGCCTTTAGTAAATATTACTTTATGGTTTAAAAGCTGCATGCCTGTGAAACATACCCAATATAAAGGCCAAAGTAAATCATAGCACAAGGCAATTAGAACAGAAAGGAGGATTAACGGGAAAGCAGACAGGGCAGTTATGCACCGAGCAGAGACATTTTTCACGTGTGTGTCGACACAGGTAAACACTATCTTATAGCAGCAGGTTTTACCATTGGTTTGTTTGTACTACAGCGCCAAGGCATTTTTTTATTGTTCTACACCAACTGAGTGTAAAAATTCTGTAATACAATTCAACAATTTATAAATTAACACAAAGGGGAAAACTACAGAATAGGACCCCGATTCTTGCCGAAAGATAACTATGAAAAGCTTACCCCACATTTAAGTGACTTGATTTGGTTTATGTTGTGTCAGCCCATGTCATGTCAATGATTACGCTCGTTTGTAACAGGCTTGATCAGAAATAAAGTGACTTGGCTTACACATAAGAATACGTCTTGAGATTCCCCCTAGAAAAATGTTACTTTCGGGTTCATTCTCTATGCAGAGACAAAGGATGAGCTTCCAAAAAAAAAATGAAACTGGAAAAAATTTTATATACAGTTCCAGATTTTTGCAATAGGATTGTTGCACCAGAAAGGCTTCCCTCTGAAAGTGTACTGTTGAAACATTAAATATTAGACCAAAATGCAGAGCACAAAACTGGTACAGAAAAATTGAACTTGTTGCAAGCACCCACCAATCAACCATCCATTGAATGAAGCAGTTAAATTTTTTCCACCACCAGAAAGTAGAATGTTCACTCTGCTCTTGCGAGTTGTAAAGGTAATCCTTGTTGTTTCTGCTACTTCTATTATTGCAGAGATTTTTTCAATGCCACATGACTGACGTTGTTCCTCCACCCTATTTTTAAATATGAAATTCCGGCATGTTGGTACATTACACATACTTATCCTCAAAGAGCAGATTAAATGAGGATTTAATGAAAAAATTTTAGCCATTTAGGTATACAGCAAGTTGCAGTAGCAACAAATTTTTACCACAAGAATTTTTCACTTGTACAAATTTTTGGTAACACAAATATTGACTTGCAGATTATGCTTGAAAACATACACATTTCAAATTTCCCACCTCACTCTAGCTCGTTTTCTGACCACTGGGTTAACTGTTTGCCAACCATCAACAGACTGCAGTGTGCCACCACTCACCGCCTGATGAAGTTGGCCTGGACAGCAAAATGTCATGATCAAGAATCAGCATAAAAAAAGAGCACGAGAGAGAGAGAGAGAGAGCTCACAAGAGCAAGAGAGTGAATGAGAGAGAGCGCACGAGAGAGAGCACATGAAAAATAGCACACAAGAGACTGCAAATGAGAGAGAGCATGTGAGAAAGAAAATTCAAGCACGGAGAGAATGAGTGCAAGTACGAGAGAGCGAGAGAGGTGCAAATGAGAGAGAGCATGTGAGAAAGAAAATGCAAGCACGAGAGAATGAGTGCAAGTGCGAGAGAGGGGGAGAGGGGCTGAGAGGTAGAGAGGAAGAAAGGGGGGAAAGGGGGAGAGGAAGAAAGGGGGGAAAGGGGGAGAGAGATGGGGGTGCACGTGCATGCATGTGTGTCCACGAGTACCGCCCTGTGAGTACTTATGCATTCTGTCTATGTTTTATAATGTAATCAGTAGCCTAGCGACATAGTCCTGCCACATCTTATAATTTTAAAATAACTTCTAGAAAAGGCAGCAGTTACTGGGAACAGATACTTTACAAGACTGCACTGTTGCTCACCCCCTTCTTGTCCCCCTCCTATACCTAATTTAAAAAATAAAAAACAAAACTGGCAGACATTACAATGCATAATGCCCATGTCTACATGAGAAGTGAACGTAAATTAATGCATGACAATGCATTGTGAATTTAAAAATATCATTAATTATATAGCCCACTTGTATAACACTGAGTAGTAAATGATGAGTATTAATAACTTCAAACATGAAACTGTTTTTTGTTTCATTTTATTGATAAGAAAAGTATTTAATTCCTATCCTGAAAAATACTGAACTCCTGAGGATAACAAATTTTATAGGGTCTTTCAATTTTTCCCATCGCCATCTTGATAAACATCCATCACTAAAGTTGTGAATACTTTGAGCATATCCTAAAGATGCTTGTTCGAAGCAGCCCTAATTCTCTACTGAAATTAATATTTCTCTAACGTTCGTCATCTAAGTTTGATTTTTGAAATAATTAAAACACAATTTTACTAACTTTTAGACATCATTTAATACCTGGTGTGAAACAGTTAACAAAACTCCAATGAAAGGTATACATTGAAATATTTTCAGAAAATTCAAATGGTTTCAGATTTTCTCCTTTGCTAGAAATATATGCTATAAAGTAAAAACAAATAAAAATAACACAAAATATTTTACGAAATAATATTGGCAATAATTTACTCACTTTCCGTTTCCTAAGATATTCTAACTTAAAGCAAAATTCAGAATTAAGTCCACTTTACAAATACATAAATCCTGTAGTTGCTCTAGTCGTCAAAGGAAACACCAACTTCAGTAAGCTGTTATATAAACTACATTCTCACATCAGATGGGAAAAAAAATTATGAATAAGCAAAACATTTCTGAATATGTTAAGTACATTTTTTAACAATCACTCATATACAAATATGGCACTATTACTCATTACTGGTATGAAGCTTAACGACTAGTTTTTTACTTTCCTTCCACCACAAACAGTGTATTTATATTAAATGTTATATAAATACATAGATGCATCTCACATCAAAACAAACTTTTAGTAGAGAAACTGTAAACTATCTATATGAATATAGGTCTTTTTACATACACTATAATGCAAAAATTTGCATACAATATTCAAGCAAAATTTGATTTACATGAAACTGACACACCAAAAATTATAAATGTTTTTGACATCTTGCTCTACTTACTATTTGAAACATTTTATTGCAATAAATTCTGTTACAAATTTTCCTCCTTGCTGAACAATGAATCTAAATTAACTACACAGGAAAAAACAATGCTGATGAACAATGTGGCCACAAACCATTAAAATCAACTCTCAAAACCCTTGTGAAATACTTTCACAAGCTAAATTCAATTAAAAATAAATTTCCAATAAAAGGGATTAAATGGTAGAGATACTGAAATGCTATTTTTTAGTAAAAGTATGTAGACGACAACAAAACCACAATTGGCCTAATTGATTCAAATTTATCATTTCTATACAAGTGTCCAGCACCCTGAAACAAGTGTCCAGCACCATGAAACATGTGTCTAGCTATCCCTGAAACAAGTGTCTAGCTATCCCTGAAACAAGTGTCTAGCTATCCCTGAAACAAGTGTCTAGCTATCCCTGAAACAAGTGTCTAGCTATCCCTGAAACAAGTGTCTAGCTATCCCTGAAACAAGTGTCCAGCTATCCCTGAAACAAGTGTCCAGCTATCCCTGAAACAAGTGTCCAGCTATCCCTGAAACAAGTGTCCTTCACCCTGAAACAAGTGTCCTTCACCCTGAAACAAGTGTCCAGCACCGTGAAACAAGTGTCCAGCACCGTGAAACAAGTGTCCAGCTCCCTGAAACATGTGTCTAGCTCCCTGAAACATGTGTCCAGCACCTTGAAACATGTGTCCAGCACCTTGAAACAAGTGTCCACCCTGAAACAAGTGTCCTTCACCCTGAAACAAGTGTCCTTCACCCTGAAACAAGTGTCCTTCACCCTGAAACAAGTGTCTAGCTCCCTGAAACATGTGTCTAGCTCCCTGAAACATGTGTCTAGCTCCCTGAAACATCTGTCTAGCTCCCTGAAACATGTGTCCAGCACCTTGAAACAAGTGTCCAGCTACCCCTGAAACAAGTGTCCTTCACCCTGAAACAAGTGTCCAGCACCTTGAAACAAGTGTCCAGCACCGTGAAACAAATGTCTAGCTCCCTGAAACACGTGTCCAGCACCTTGAAACAAGTATCCAGTACCCTGAAACAAGTGTCCAGTACCCTGAAACAAGTGTCCAGTATACTTGATACTCTTGGGGGCAATCTATCAACATTACCACCAACCACATACTGTAAGTTACAGTAGAAACAAGTGTCCAGCACCTTGAAACAAGTGTCCAGCACCTTGAAACAAGTGTCCAGCACCCTGAAACAAGTGTCCAGCTACCCCTGAAACAAGTGTCCTTCACCCTGAAACAAGTGTCCTTCACCCTGAAACAAGTGTCCTTCACCCTGAAACAAGTGTCCAGCACCCTGAAACAAGTGTCCAGCACCCTGAAACAAGTGTCCAGCACCCTGAAACAAGTGCCCAGTACCCTGAAACAAGTGTCCAGCACCTTGAAACAAGTGTCCAGCACCTTGAAACAAGTGTCCAGCACCGTGAAACAAGTGTCCAGTATACTTGATACTCTTGGGGGCAATCTATCAACATTACCACCAACCACATACTGTAAGTTACAGTAGAAGTTGACCTCCGAATACCATTCTCTCACAACTATGCTTACTGACAAGGAACACTCAAAGTGATGGTAACCCAGGCCGGCCAGTGCAGCAAGCCAATTCAGAGCCTAACTTGTTATTATTTCTAAAACAAAATACTAATTTTAAACTAGTGACAAACTATTTTCAGAAGTAATAATTCTAAATCTAAATTATGTGTGTGTTTTGTATGATATACAGAGCAAATTATAAATGTAACTATTTAAACAAAATTCCAATTCCTATTGTTTACATTTAATGCATTGAAATTTAAGAAAATGACAGCTAGTAAGTTACCATACTGCAACCTGTAAAACGGACAAGGATTCCATAATCAGCTGTTGGCAATCCTGTACAGCTACAGTTTTAACTATACTAACAATCATTTTTGTAGTGTATGTACAAAATAGGTGACCGCTGGTACTAACAAGACTGAAAACATGAACAAATTTACACTCTCGCATAAACCCAAAAAAATTGGACCACCAATGTACGAGCATAAAGAGAACTGTGTGAATATTTATTTAAAATGTTTTTGATAACAGTGACACACATTAATGAAGGTTTAATTATAAACCTCGCAGTTCTGTTGGAAAAGATTTTTTGCAGAAAAGATCACTTCTAATATATGCTCGATACACCACCTACAGTTTAAGTAAACTAAAAAAAAGGAAATTTTGAAAAATTAAACCACTAAACTTATGATAAATCTTTTCCAAACCAAGAAACACATTTCAAAGCTATGATTTATGTCACACCAAAGATAACAGAACTTCCTATTCATAGCAGATATCTGAAGATCCAGTCAACTTTCTCATTAATCAGGAATAATCTTGACAGTGTGTAACAAATTATCCTAGTTGGACAACCTTACTCGCTATAGTACATTCACGGTTTCTTCGGGTGTTTTGAAACAAACTTTTGAAAAATTGCCCTAGGCATAACATGTCAACCTATTTTTTCAATAACTTATATACCACAAGTATATAACACTGTGATTAACTTCAAAGTACTGTATTCTTGAATACATGAAACTTTAACTTAGTACCTTCTACAACTTGTAATATTTATTTCGTATTAAATACAAATTAAAAACTATGAGAGCAGCGATGTGTTGGCACAGGCTAGTAAGAAATAATTCACAGATAAAATATTGTTGTAACCTGGTTTTATGGTATGCTATTTGTAAATTAAACGTTTCCTATTGATATCTTTGAATTGCACTGGAGGAATTATATTTCACTGTAACAGTTTAAAATATCAACGCAAATTTCAGTGTGTGTGCCTTAGTGACATGGTGTCACTAAGGCAAACACAATACGCGGAGCGGAAATTCTCTCTCCCCCTCTCCCTTTGTGTATTAGTTTTAGTTCAAAACATTACACACTTGTTGTCTTGCTGCTCTGCCAAGCAACTAGTGTACAAAAATCTTTCTGCGCCACCTTTCCTTTCCCTACTGTAAATAATGCGCGCCCACTAATGCTCCTATTAATTCCTCATTCCTGACTAAAGCCATGTTTCAGCGCTTAAACTCTTAAGATGTAAAGGTACAAAACCATGACACAAAAGTACATAATAAATGTTTATATGTTTGTGTGTTTTATATGCATAACCATAGAAATTGTAATGTATATATAAGACCATGCACCACATTTTTCTGTTGTCATATAGTTTCATATATTTCTGCCAGAATGTGCGACCAGTCTAACATGAAGAGATGATGACCTGTCCGAATAGTTTCAACAATTACACATCACTATTAGTACGCACTAACACGTACATATTGACAAGTACGAAACAGCCTTAATTGCCCCTTCATTTCTACCCTGCAAATTGACCCAACCTACTCCTCTCTAATAGGCCTAGTGGCAGCCTGCTTTAGTGCTTGTGAACAGATGTTTTTCAGAAGGAATTATCTCTGTAATGTCTTTTTTTACCCTTCAGAACAGTAAATCTGAACAGTACATAGTAGTTGGTTTCACTACTGGCACAACTGTGGAAACATGAAAACTTTCGAAGGCTTCACCAAGTAGGAAACGCTTACTCTTATAAGGATATTTAAGGACCATACGAACACTATTAAATCTTAGGTTACACGTGTTCAGTGGATTTACTGACCCCCCTGGTCTCGCAAATGAAACATTCTAGAAAGTTTTTGATACATATACGGTTTATAGCTTTACAGTTACAACATCCCAGGCAGTTCAAATATATGGTTTATGGCTACATGCACAACATTTACAAGCAAAATGAAATCAAGATAAAAAGGTTATGGTATGTGAGAACTAAGTTATGTAAAAACTTACATTTGTAATATTAATAAAATGATTCATCCACCTAGTGTTTCCAAGCACACATTAATATGTAACATTTCACTCAATTATATTGAATTAACAATACTCTGATACTTGATTGTGGTAATTCAGATGTACAAACTAATATCCCCTTCAAAATATGAAGATTTTTACCCTAACTACAAAGAGAAAACTAGAAGGTATTGGAGCTGACCTCTGTAAAAATTAAGTTGCCATTAATTAATTTAACAATTAAATTTTATATCAGAAAATTCAATGTAAAAGGAGTTTGCTCCAAAAATGTTTAATACAACAGTAGGTTCTAACTTGTAAATTGGTAGTGAAATTGAGATACGATAATACAAAGTTATGTATAAATGTATAATTTGTACACTGTCCAGTTATATACTACTTGTTTGCCATAGATTGCTAACAATACTATAAAGGCATTGAAAGGGAAGATATCTAGTAAGTTATAAAAATAGCTTAGCTATTTTCATACCTTTTCTTCATATCAGGTAAGATAGGTCCATATACAAAAAAAACCTTGTTATTTCGGCACCATTTGTTCATTTTTCGACAATCACCCAATTTATTCAAACATTTGTCAGAGCGTAAAATGACATTTTCCATTCCCTGGCGATAGAAAGTGGCATCCCGTTCATCAAGTCATTTCACCACTTCATCTTTCACTTAGTCATCACTGGAAAGTTTGTCTGTGCCATAGATGTTTCTTCATCTTGCCAAACACATGAAAGTTGAAAGACACCAAATCCAGGCTATACGGTGGATGGGGAATACACTGCCAATGCCAAGTGTGTAGTAAGGCTGTTGCACAACTGACATGAAGCCTGGCATTATAGTGCAACAATTCCTCTCATTCTAGAAGACCAGGTAGTCAATGTCGAATAGCATCCTTAATATACCATAATGTCTCGTATACAGCTACATTCACAGTTACTATATGAAATCAACAAGGAGCACTCCATCAATGTCCCACAAGATTGTTGCCATCACATACTCTGCACTTGTGACCATCTTAAACTTGTGTGTTGGCGACTTGGGATGTTTCCATTCCTTGCTTTCCAATTTTGATGTTGGATTGAAGTGGTGCACACATGTCTCATCACCTGTGACAATGCACAAGAAAAAGGTGTCGCCCTCAACCACACAACGCTGAAGGTTAGTTAGTGATGCAGCCATTCTCTCGAGCTTCTGCTGGTAGGACACCTGTTTGGGGATGCACCTGGTACACACTTTCCAGTAGCCCAAACATTTATAAACATCCCACACAGTGCCATTTGAAATATTAAAGAAGTGCACTGCAGCTCCAACTACTTCCGCATTGCAAGTCTATCCTCCCACACCATTTCATCAATATCATTGACTATCTGATGTTGATTGTTGATAGATGGTCACTTCGCTCTTAGTCTTTCACATTCGTTCGACCCTCTGCACATTCATGGAACCATTTCTGTACTTGTTGGACAGACATCACTTTCTCTCTGTGTACAAACACAATCATCCTGTGGATTTTGACAAGTTCTGTGTTTCCTGCCCACAGAAATCTGATCATTGCACATAGCTACTCCCGTGACCACTCGTTCAGAACCTTCACCATTTTGCAACTGTCGCTGCACCCAGACTATGTTTTACCGACTTGTGAACCTATGCACCATCTATCTGTGGACTACAAACTTATGAACACATATGTTGCTGCAAGCTACGATCCATTGTTTCTGAGCAATAAAAAGGAAAACTTACTTCTTGACTTACTCTTGTATAATACAAATCTTTGATCTTATTAATGTTATTTCCAGTCATGGCCAACATATAACTAAAAAAAATTGATATTCTTTAAATTCCCAATGAAAAACCTGCTTCGACACTACTGAAAATGTACATCAAGCTCATCATTTCAGTACTCTCAAACACAATCACATTACACAGACTGCGAAACCTTAAATAAATACAACATTATAAATGTTATTTCCGTTAATTGCCAAATTAACAAGGCATTGATGGCTCATCAGTCCAAACGTAGATGAAGCGCCATCAGCATGGTGGGAATAATATTTGGAATTTATTGTACTGGGAAGAGGTTGATGCCAAGAGTATCACTAGAAAAATTTCAAATTGTGATAGAAATAATATTATTTTTAATTATGTCACCTCATCAATAAATTTTATATACACACATGTGTGCAGGTGTACATGTTTATGTAGGCAAAATACATAAGACTACCAAGTTTCACCTATCTCATAAGGCCAACAACTTGTTCAAAATTACATGTTGGTATACAGGTGGTAGTAGACATAGATACATGAAACAACAAACTCCCATCTTCTATTCACTCGTAAGGTTTAAGTTAGCTTTTGGCAGCTATAAATACGCTGTTACTGAAATGAACTCTACCTGGTGACACTTGCGGGAAATACAGTGTAGAATTACAGTATGTTCCCAGCTAGTGTATTGACTTTATGCAGTGATGTGATGTGCAAGTTTTGATGTCAGAAGGCAATCATCTAACAGAAACATATAAAGTTGTATGAATGAAAGCTAGATGCACATCTTACACTCTAGTACTTATGCAGCATTTAGAGTGATAGTAGTTTGTCATAAGTTAGTCGTTGTTTTTATCAGAGAGGTTACATTCCCTGGAAGTGAACGCAAAAGTCTGTTGACGTGAAATGAGTTTCCCAAAAGGTAAAATTTTAGCAGCCAAAGTTATATTTCTCAGTATTGCAGAAACCCACACATTTCACATATATCTCTAAACCTATGCACTGTAGAAAAAAATTCAACTAAATTATAAGCAATGAAAGGTTTGTAAAAAATATTCCATATCTTAAGCAATTTTGAACATATCTGCAAATAACTACGTGTACCACATATTTGAAAAACCAGTTGCCTTAAAACTTCAAAATTATATAGCCTACAATTCACATTATTTTTATGTTCACATCCACTAGCAAGTCTTTCTGGTCATCAAGCTTTCACAGATTAAAAAGTGTTTCTGTAATGTTAAATACAGCGTGTATCAAAAAGATTCATCAAATTTCAGAAGGCTTTAACTTTTACATGCACGATCATAAAAATTTTGAGTATATTTTAAAACACGTATAAGAATACAAAGTTTTCATTTACCTTCTCGCTAATATTCAATGTGCCCCTCTCCACTGGATGCACGGCATACGTCTATTAACGGTACTCAAACTCGTCCCATACTCATGAGAGCACGTCAGGTGTTATCGCAGCCACTGCTGTTGCTATACAGTATTGCAGTTCGCCCAGAGTTGTTGGAAGGGCGGGCACGTAAATGAGTTTCACAAACACCCACAAGAAAAATCACATATGCTGAGATAAGGTGACCAAGGCGAGTAATGAGCAATGCGCAATCCATAAGCCCTTTAAGGCCAATCAATCGTTTAGGAAGCTCGTTGTAAAGAAATTCTAAGACATGCAGGTGCTAGTGTGGTGGTGCTCCATCCTGTTGAAAACTGAAATTATCGGAATATTCTTGAAATTGTGGAAACAGCCAGATCTATAACACATCCAGATACAACATTCCTGTAACAGTATTTTCTGCAAAAAAAAAAAAAAGAAAGGACCGTACATCTGCTCACGGGAAACTGTGCAAAACACGTTCAGCTTTGGAGAGTCTCTCTCATGCTCGACTATTGTATCTGGCTGCTGTGTCCCCCAAATTTATACGTTGTGGCGGTGCACTTATCCACTTGAAATGTGGCCTCATCGCTGAACACCAAACGTGAACAAAAGTTTTCACTGTCCATCTTCATGCCCATAATGAATTCACCAAACTCAAGATGAGATCGTTTCTCATCATCACAAAGGGTTTTGTAGCAACTGAATCCTGTATGGTTTGAAAAACAATTGTCACAGCAAAACATGACGGAGAGTCATAAGAGAGATGGTCAGCTCTCGGCTGCCAAGACGAGTGACTTATGTGGACTCCGTACAAAACTCTGCCGGATGCACTGTATGTCTTGTTCAGACACACAGGGATTTCCTCTTACATAAACAACCGGTGTTTTGAAACTGCTCATGCCACTGTGGGATGCTCTGTATAGTAGGAAATGCAGTGCCATTCTGTCAACGAAAATCACAGTGCACAATTATAACAGACTCACTAGTTGAAACAAAGAATGTAAAACACTTTTTGTTGCTGTGGTTATCACCATCCCGACGCTTACTGAACGAGCGTACTAGCAGCAACAGCTGTAACGCCACCTACCAGAAACTAGGAAACTAAGTTTCAATGTGTATTTTACAATTTGTCATGAAGTCATATCTTCATGTGAAATCAGACGATTCTTTTAGTTACATGCTGTACAATATTATTCAGATGCCCGGTCAACATAGAAATATCAGACTTCTGCGGACAAGCTTCGAAATCTTCAGTTCTTAAAACAGTGTTTGACACAGAACAGTGCTGCCAAAGCACTTCTACCCAAGATAATGCATGTATTTTTTCATAATTCCCATTGAAAACCCCTATATTAACATGTTTTCACTCTCCAGTCCTGTGCTACCAGGGCAAAAGAGGCAGAGCTTCAATGGTGCTGTTTGCTGTGTAGTCTAGTCATGCTCAATCGCTCAGTAAAAAATTGCCCAAAGAACCAATTCTTTGTCTTTAAATTTATGGAGCACCACTATAACAAGGAAACAATTAAATCTGATAGTCCATGTGAAATATCAAAATCATATCACTTACACGAAATTACTACGAAAATATTTGCTCAACCTTGAGCAACCAGACCGCATAATCAGGGTAAAACTTCAAAACCACCAATATCAGAGCAAAAAATAATTCACAACTAATTTTAAAACAAACACCATTTTATATTTAGTTACTGCAAATGTTGCCAAAATCATTTGCGCATTACTGTTTTATCTCCAAATATATTTTGTTACTAAGATGAAAATAAGATAGTATTTAATGAAACATCATTAACATAACCAAAGCATACGTAAAAACACAAAAAACTTGCCTACACTACTGGATTATTATTTGGATCACTTTTCTCATTTCACTACTTCAGATTTTACTCCTTTGTATCGCTTTGAGAGTGAGTCATATGTCTTCATTTACATTTGATTCAGAGATAAACGTTTTCCTTCCTTCTTAGAACAAAATCTGCATAGTTTCTTAATATTACTAACTATTTTAATTTTGAATTATATATTAATAGTATCAAAAATGTTGCACAAATTCAATGCCATTTGGTTTTACCATCAGTGCACCAATAAAAACATTTTTAATTAGGTAGTGGACAAATATTTTTAGAAACAGAACAATTTGTAGCTGAAAAGATTTTTATAAGGCAGTATGGTTACTTGTTTGGATGAATACAAATATTGGATATTTAAGCTAGTTTATCTTTTGGATATAAAAGTTATTTTTTTCAGAATATATAGTACCTAGTGTTTTTGGAGCTGCTAATATTGAAAATACACCCAAAGTCTATTAACACTCGAAAACATATGGAAATGTTGGCAAAGTTCTTTTCATTGTGACAGTCACCAATCAGAAGTTCTGGCGTGAAATTAACATATGCTGCAAAAATAAATCTTTTATCATAATCCGCATATACAATTTCACACAGTTGCCCAGCATTGTCGTTCTTCAAAGCAGCAAAATGTTTTACTATGTTGTCAACAATTGCTCACTAGCATAAACAACTATGTAATTTTATTTTCAACCGCTCACTCAGTTTTATTCGTTATAAATACCTCCCACTCCAGAAAAATATTTTGTTCCATTTAATTATTTTTACTTGTGTAGGTTTCCCTTCTTTTCTAATTCTGCACAGAGTTTATTTTAATTTTATGATTGCTGTTGCCACATATTTTGTTGCATGACATGAAGCTGTCCTAAAGTCTATTCCTTATAACAAAACTATATCATATTCCCAATGACTCTTCTACACTAATCATTTAGTTACTTGCATAATTAGTTTATGCAACTTTGTTACATTGTTTAACATTAGTCACTGTCAGTTCACGCCTACGGTGAAACTGCGACTATGCAATATTATTTTCATGACGGACATAAATTTCCAAAATAAACCTTGGTATACTACGTGAACATACATGGGAATGGCAAGGTTAACATCATGCCACGCCCCACGATCTGTGGTCACACCTACACTAGCCACCTGCAACTAAGCACTTTACACCCTCTCCTAAGGAAGGGTGAAGCACAGCGGAGGAAAGAGAATGTAACTAGAGATGAATGTAAAACATCACAAATTGTGAAGATTTTACAGGTATGGAAAACTGCAATCACAATCTGTGAAAGAATATTAATAGTAGTAGTGATTGTGAAACAGTACAGCTGAGTAAGCCTACTTATAATTGCTACTGTTGCTATATAGAATTTCTAGTAGGAGTAACTGGAGAAACGAGAAGGACGAGAGTGCATCAAGTTGATGTCTAAGGCTACGATAAAATAGGTTTATTGACAGTTATTCGAAATGAGAGGGCTTCAAAAAGTGATCACTTTACCTTTAGTTACGACAATGAGAAATATCAATAGCACAATGATTATGCATCACCACAAATTTATCATTCACAGTAATGCACTTAAATTCTTAAAAACACACACAGCACTCATCAAATATATTCATAATTACTTTGTGCAAAACATCTGTTTTATTATATATGTTAAAATATAGTCAAATCGGTACGCTTACAAAAAATATTGTTTGGAAAATTTAAATTAATTACAACAGAGGCTTTTTTTTGTATTTGTCACAGCTTTTATCCTATTGGACTAATTTGTTTCACTTCCCTGAATGTATCAAGAGTTATTTTCTCAGTGTGCCCTACAATGCTATTAACATTACTATATAATATTTATTTTGAACTGGAATAAAACTAATGCCATAAAAATAAGTTATCAATTTAAAACATCCCAACTAATGAGTCATTGTGTTACCCTAGCACAATAAAATTCTTTGCAAATTAAAAGCTGTTTTGTCATGCCTCAAAATATTTTTAAGCCATACCAATTAATTTTTACACTAATGCAACGATATAACTGTCAGCATATTACTCATGCTGACATGATGAACTGGGTGGCAGCGCTGAAAGTATACAAGGAATCATGCCAAAACTAACTGTGAAAATTAGTAGGTATATTTCAGAGACACATGAAAAAGTAGCATTCACAATCACACATTGTTACTAGCAAATAAACTATATTAGCCCCTCTAGATGCAACCTTATGCAGTTCACATATTTTCCAGGTCAGCAAATGTCTCAGCTGGGAAACATATTGTTATGAGTCGCCAGCTCGTTGTCCTGGTTGTGGTGTTTTTCCTCGTTTATCAAAGAATGCTCTCGATTACTGACTTAGGCTCTCAGCACAACTTGGAGTTTGTCGAACCTTCCAGATGGTCCATCTATTTAAGTGTGATGGGCCTCGTGGCCGAGAGATTTTTTTTGAGTTGGAGCACATGAATGGATGACTAGCGAGTTTCCGAGTGAGCGGCGTGGTCAGCTGTGAAGAAGGGAAGGCGAAGACTAACTGTCAACGTTTTGAAGGACGTGTGGTTGAAGCCTGGACTATTGGATCAAGAGCGCGAGTGACAGACATTATAACTGATGGAAACAGATAAACACATGCTAATAATGGGTATAAGTTATTTGACTAATCAAGAGACATTAAGAAGAACATTAAAGTTGAAATAAACATTAAATAGGGCGGTCACTGTTAAATAGAAAGAGTAAAAATGGAGACAGCTAATTTAGGTTGTACATAGTAGCAAAGTGAATGAATTAGAAATCAAATTTAGTTTCTTTTATTTATTTTGATTATTACGACCTCCATCCCTTATGAGCTCTGATATGCCCTTCAGGCGTCCTCTGTTTGTATCAATATCAATATTTTTGAAAACATAAAATAAAAAACTTAATGTTGCTGGAGTACGTATTAAAAGTGCCAACAATCGCATTTTCTAGATGTACAATGGATGTTATAACTTAACTATTTGCCAATTATTTTCAAAGTAGTTAAGTAGACTCTGTCACTAATATTTTGTTACTTGTACTTTCCAGAGCTGAAGATAGTTAACACTTTGTCTTTACTCTAGGTATACAAGCAATATGGTACTTGAAAAATCAAATTTAAAAAATGGAAGCAGTTCAACATTTGTTAATGATTTACATTTAGTAATTCATAATCATAACAAAATAATTATTTTTTTAATCTTCTTAATAGTGCCTGCAAGTCAATTACAATTCTGAAATATTTACATATTATTGTGAATGCTTGGATATCTTTGGTAGATCTCATCACCGCTTGTCAAATCCCAATATTCAAAATTAATTTTAATTAAAAACATTTGGTTTATTTGCCCGAGATTTTAATTTGTTGCATTGTACAGGTTTAAACCACTCACCAGAACTTTAATCTAGCAAAATAACATTTTTGTTACTCCTGCAAACTACAAAGTACACAACAAATAAAACAGGCAAAACAACATTCAAGATCATAACTTCCCCCACAACATTTCATAAAAGAAATAGTAAGTAGACCCGTAAACAAACGCAATGCCTGCTGCAACACACTGGCCTTAACTTTAACATTATTTTTAATGACATACTGTTAGGATAGTACACTATCAAATTACGAGGAATTAATTACTAAAAGCAACATCACACATCTCAACAAAAAAAGTTCTTTGCAAAAAAATAACAAAGCATTTTAAAGACGTGCCCATAAAAATCTTTAACACTTCTAAGACGACAGTAACTAGCACACAATTAATGCAGAGATAAAACATTACAAAAATAATATTCTTCATGTACAATTTTAATGCCAACAATCAATACACTACGTTATCACAACAGCAATACAATATGCCTTTGTTACAATGCAAATTTACACACAAGTTTTTCTTTCTTCAAGTACAAGTTATTTAAGAAAAAAATACTCTCATACAAAAAAACTAAGGCGTTCAGATATATTTACTTATGTAGCAATGGCAACCGTACTGCATTTCTCACAACCTTCTCAATATCCATGACTTGAATGCTTCAATTTACACTATCCAAACGTACACAGAGACTAGGCATACACCATGTTGATTTCATGAAACATGCTCACTATTAAGACTGCTATCTACACATTGAGTACCAGTTGACCACAACATGTTTTATCCACAATAATTTGCCCACAACTTCAACAGACATGCTGAGCAAACTGCATCTGCCAATGTGTCTATTCACATTTGAATAATCATAATCATCTCAGAAAATGCCAGGTACTTGTTTTTTAATCTTCTCATTACATGGTTGCTTTATTTCAACAATATATAACAACTTACTTAGAATATCACATTCTTTTCACTGTCCTCACTAAGAACACAGCACCATTTAAATATTGGATATGCTACAATAAAAATCAAAGCACATCTCCACAAATCACTTCATGAATTATAAACAGAACTGGCTGTAGATATTGTACTGTCTTACATTTAATGCACAAAATAACATATACAATACTGCATTTTTACTATGCAATAAATGCAATACTGTGTTTTAAGTGATAAGCACACATTGTATGATCTCATTACCTAAGTAATAACCCGTGAAATTCCTTAATTAAAATACTGTGCAAAAAATATATAATCCTTGAGGTTTATGTAAAATTACAGATAATCAAATGTCTATGCAAAATTTAAATGGATAGCTACTTACTATTAAATTGTCTAAGACTCAATACAAATACGCAACAAACAAATACGATATCTATATACCACATAACAATATGATTATTATTTAATATCCAAAAGCACTAGTGTGCATTCATTGTAATCTAAATATTTTTGAAGCCAACAAGAAAAAATGCAAAAGAAAAAAATCATTTTATTTTGACATGAACATCCAATTGGCACACACTCAGGAATGCTGTGATGATTGAAATGTGTATGAATTGATTAGGTGCCATTTTGAGTACATTAACTTGGAGATTACACAAATATTAATAAATGTAATGATGAAAATATTTTTATACTGGTTCAATATGCATTGGCATATTTTCCAAACGAACAATTTATATAATACAGGTCCTAGTTACACAGTCAAATTAACGTTACACTTAACATGACTACTACTCTCAGCCTGCTAAGTATGTCTACTCGCTTATACAACAGGAATAAACTGGAAAAACTATAACAGAGTATTATATTACAGTGGGAGTATTGTGTTGCAATTCTGTGCATTTGTATTAAGCAGTTTATTTTCCACAAGAAAATATGGGAAAAAGTGTACTTACCACACTTTAAAATACATTACAAAATCTTTGGGAGAACCACCCCCTGAAATTGTCAACTCTCCATCAACCAGAGTAATGGTGGGGAGGAAGAGCATGGTAAATCAAAATCATGGTTAACCCAAAAATTAATCTAACAAGCATACATTCAAAACCCAAAAATTGCATCAAAACTTATTTAAGCCAATTGTGTGCAGTTAGTAATGTTCATACATCTGATGAAAAAATTAAACATTTTATTGATGAAATATAAATTTTTCTTAATATTGACGTATTCTAAGCAAAATGATACCCCAAATACAACAATCGCTTAGCGAGATAGAATTAATGAAAAAATGGACACTGCAGTGCTGTGCATAGGCCGAACATGCCGCACAATTGAGTTCCATATTTACCTTTCCCACAGGGAAATTATAACGCTAATGAAATCCTAATACTTTAAGAGGAAGAAATCTCTTCTCTACAAAATAATATCCAGGTTTCCAGCAGTATGTTCACAGATAATACAAAAACTTTAGAATGACACACCAGGAGCAAAGACCATTTTTAAACATACTGATGCATTAATGTCTTTTCAACCATATTTAATTTGACTTCTACTCATCAGTGTTCATCACTCGGCCACACGATTCCACGGATATTGATAGATTCCACACGCCACAGGACGTCAGAACTTTTACTGTCTACCCACTGCAAAGGACGGACGCTCCACACCAGATTGTACTGTTCACTGGCCGAGATCATCCTAGTACTATAGCACACCACCAGATAGCCCTACTAGCACCAAGACATTCTCCTGGATCCAGCGCCGATCAGTGACGTCATGCCCAGAGGATCTATGGCACATTTACCCCCTCTCCAACCCAAAGAAAGGGTGCGCCAGCCAGAGAAAATATCAGGCAACGCAAGTGTTCTGTTCCTACACCACACTGCCTGATGCTGAAGGAACCGTCTGCTCCTCTCCTGGTCTTTGTTCTCTTGGTGCCAAAGATTCCTCTACCATCATCTTCACCGCACTCCTGGTGCCGAAGACTCCTATTGTTCTACCAGTCCTCGCCAGTCCTCGCATGTGTCGTCAAACACTTAGACACTTCCGACCCCTTCAAGGCTACATCGTAGCGTAGCCAAGATTAAGTTATTTTCATAGCACCTCATCTACCTACCCTCGTTAGCCTAGGAACAGGTCACCTTCACCCGACTTTACGTAGGTCAGCTTCCATAAGCTCCAGCTGGTATGAGGTAGTGCAACACCACAGTTGTCTATTTTCTTTATTGAAATTAACAAGTTTTATCCACTTACGGGTATCTCTCCAGTAGCCATAGTACCTTTCCTCATAAACATAAGCCCGTCAGATGGACAGCAGGTGACCAGGAAATTTGCTATAACTGCCACACACGTTCGTAGAGAACACACACACATTGGACGACCACCCTTTCTGTGCACCACAGTGTACGGAATGATAGAGCCCCGACACTAGGTACTCATCTTGAGATTAACTTGTAGGCTTGGTGCTTACTCTTTCCACTGTACTTCTGGTGCCACAAGGAATATTCCCTGAGTTGGAAAGACTGGTCCTCAGGAGCCCACCCACATATCAAGACTGTCAGTCTACGAGACCTGACTCTCCGTATCCACCGCGCTCTGGTGCCGGATACTGAGATAGGGATACCGCATTGGGATGGCAGAAGCGGTACGTGGTTTAACACCCAAGTAAGACCACAGCGTCCCCTGCTCCACTTCCGCAAGGTTCGATGGTAGAGTTCTCTCTCTCATACCTCATGCCATACTCCTGTCACAGCAGTGTCCATAAGAGGGTAAAATGGGCCAAGACTATCTCTAAATACAAGCCGGAGCATAGCCCAATCTCCACCGGACTCTAGCACCTCAGCCCCGGGAGCAAGCAGCAGCCATACGCCAGAGACCAACCACACCGACTACGAGTTAAACCTCTTCACTCCTCCCACCAAGCTCAATGGAGAGACAAACCCCTTACTCAAAGCCTATCCGAGTGGCCCGGACACGGCCCTTGGCCTCTCCAACTTGTGGTTTTGGACAAATCCCTTCCCTCCGACAATGCCTGTGGTACCAAGCACTCATGAGCACTTGCACACCAGCCCACCAAAAACCGGAGCACACCCCAGTGTAACACGGTCCAAAACCCAGCACGCTCAACTGGTCAAACATCGCCCAGGTATACAAGTAAGGGGGATCCCACAAAAGCGCAAAATAGTAATAGCATACCAGGCTGCGTGCTCTGCAGGAAGCCCACATGGCCAGTCATATATTCTGGACGCACTCCAGTACCACGAAAAGACTAGTCAAAATTTTTCCCGGGTGCATTTCCTAGCACCCACCAAAAGCACTAGGCATTGTAAGGTGCTTCCAGTAGCCACAGGATGTCATGTGTCAATATTGTCATGGGAAAATAAGAATGCCAGCTGATTTAGAGCAGAATTTCTATGTACAATACACAGTTTAATTGGTACTGCTTAAAAACTGCACAATAAAGGAACAAAATAGCACATAAACAAAGAATCTATATGAATGGCTTGCAACTATATAATAAAATTGTTAACAACATACCATATTTGTGTGCAAAATGGTTGCCCGTGCATAAGGTTTACATCTGTATTTTAAAGTCAAAATATCTTAATTTTCTCATCTAAGGCAAGTCTTCGCATAATGGTCATACCAAAAAATTGTTTCCGTAAATAACTATTTTAAGCTTTTCAATAAAATAATAAGTATCTACATTATTGTGTAAAAATAATTCATTTTACGTACTGTCTTCACGCATAAGCAATGCAAAGCATTTTCACACTGCTGCTCGGTCCTTGTGTTCTGTCTTCTATTAATTCATCTTCCTTGCCTTCCTCTTTCTTCCGTGTCCTATGAAATGCTACCTCAGATACAAGCTGGTGGGGAAATGGCCAAGGAGGGGAAAGTGGTAAAGAAGCCTGATGTTGCACATTATGGTCTACTTTCGTGGAAGAAAGACTGTAAAGCTTCTACGACAATTATTTTTTTCATAAAAGCTTGAATTGTAGAATAGTCACATTGGAAAAGGTGTTTTCAGCATAAAGTGGAATCCACGAGCTTAAAAAGTGTGTAACAATCACATATAACATGTACACACACGTGAAGTAAACACATCAAGACATTTTGTATTCTTTATTTTCTCTGCCTAAAATTGTTTGCTACCCTTCCTCACATTACAATACCACCTACTGCCTCCCCCCCAACCAACAACAACATTATACTGAGGTGCTGTTCAGGGTGGAGTTCCATTTATAAGAAATGAAGGGGAGGAGAAAAAAATGTATCAATGGCCAGCTAAGATGATGGTCACTAGCAATTAAAGGAAACCTGACACAACCAGACAAAGCCATTCCCACACTGTTTATTTTTGTAATTCCACCCCCTCCCCCCGCCCAACCGAACCAAATGACGGAAATCGAGGCAGCAGACAGACGAGTGACTTGACACTGGCCAACAGGCACAAGTAGCTGTTTGTATTAAATTTACACAACTAAATTTTATTGCACTTTTGAACTCGATTAAGTTGCCCTGAATGCATTAGCTGGGAACCATCCCTGAATTTTTTTTTTTTTTACACAACTCGTAACTTCCCATCCCCCTCTTTCCTTCCGCCTTATGTCACATAACAGGACTGCTGAACACAAGCATGGTTCACAAGGGCACATTTATAATACTGTCACTGATACACAAAAATAAATGTTCAAATGTTACTAAGGATGCGTTTAGGTCTCTCAAATCATGGAAATGAAATATGGCCCGGTTAAACCCCAAAACAAATGATCCTCCCCCAGAAAATTTAGAGTCTACAAATGCAACGATGCTACATGATGAATGTCAACCCTGGTAGCAGACTTTCCAGCATTGTAGTACTTAGTTGTGCAAGTACAGTGACCGACAAAAAAAGTAAAGCAGCCATAAGCTACTATCCAAACTGGACGTAATTTGGTACGCGTGTATATCATAACTGGGTATGTGAGAATTATATTCCGTAACATCTAGACTGGCCACCACAGTACATTAGTGGTTCCACCATAATTACAATACAGTGTGTGCAGGCATCAGAGTGAAGGGAAGTCACCAAACACAAGAGTATATCTCGCAGATACATTAGACAACATTACCAGCACTTGGGAGTTTCATAAGAGTTGCACTATGGGCCTTGACGCATGATGCACCCCTATTATTGGTATTCAGACGACCTCAGCTCCATCCTGATGTTTAAAATTGTTGGAATAGATTGTACTGTCTACTACTTAGCTTGTTTTATTCACCAGCCCACCGTAATTATGCGTGCAGGACGAGTTCATTTCTCCACCGCTACATATCACAAATTGTATTATCGTTCATCTTTGCTTCTCTTTCTCCATCCGGCCAGTGACATCACAGCTGTCAGTCATACCATCGCTACCCCTCGCCCTCATGACGCTGGCCAATCAGCAGCAGCCCAAGTTAAGTATAAAAGGCGGTCTCAATTGCACCTCCCAAGCAGTCAGCATTCGGCAGACTGATTTAGTCTCTAGCACTCGCTGCTCAGAACATGTCTCCCACCAGTCTAGCAATAGTTACTTAGACAAACCCTGCATTCTCGTTCCCCTTCCAAAACCCATTGCTTGGAATACATTAGACCCTTGTAGCATAGTTGTCTGACCACTCGGCGATGTTAGGAGACTATCTGCGAAGAGCCCTGCTAACTTCGACCCCCCTCCTTAACCCAGACATGTTCAAAACAGGAAAACCTTTATCCTACAGTCCTTCTCAGAAATGCTCCTACCTCGCCTTGCTTAGTCTCCCTGCATTGTATCCAACTCAGCGTACTGTCGTACACCTAGGAACTGCGGCAACAATAGGAGAAACATTTTGGATAACCAAGAAACGCCACACTTCGCACACCGTTCACCACAGCACAGCACCGGATACCTCTACCAGCTGCAATGACATACAAACAGCTTCCCGGCCGTTTACTTGTGCCAACGTGCAGTAGCGCATACATCACCACGTTATTTCCCATCGCTGGTAATAAACATGAACTGAACCGAAACCTTGAGATTCACCTTTCCTGTAGACCTAGTACCTAGCTCCCAGCTGTCTCAAGGGGAAGGGAAAGCAGGTAATCCCATGGAAGTTGCTCAAGCAAACCAACAAGACTCTTCTTTTACACCTACACACACCTAGCTCTCGGCCAACGTTTCCATCTACTTGTGGGTGGAACGGTGGTGCCACACATGTACTCTGTCTTCGGTACAGATTGTCAGCTTGGTGTCCATCAGCCTCTCCACAATGGTCACCGCTAAGAGAGACGGGCGTTCACTGGGTTAGTGAGACTTACGCGAAGCAACACCTACGTGTCTGACCTCAGCCAGTACGACCCGACTTCCAGTGCACACTGCGGTCACTGCCAAGAGCTGGAAAAGGGTGTCCGCTGAGTTACTGTCCATCCGTGGCTTGACAAACAATTGGGAAAAACAAGGTGCCTGCCTTCCAATCCTCGACAAGGATGGTGTACTGTGCCTCCTAATGCCCTACTCCAAGAGATGGGGTCTCAAGGAGAAAGTGAGATTGATGCTTGTGGACACCTGCACGAGTACTCCCCGGCCTTGATATCATCCATCGCCAGTCTCCATCCCAGGCTATAAGGCACATGCAGGACCCAGTGATGGCGGAGAATCCCACGCACCTCCTCTCAACAACCTCACACGCACAGGTCCTTCGGAGATTCCACAGTGGATTGATAAACTACTGTAGTTAATAAAACACTTCACAAATGGGGTGGAAGTGAATTACCAATTTAATTTTCACTGACTGGCATGAGTAATGGCTGGAGCATGCCTGGACAAGGCAAGAGTAAATGAGATGGTACTTACTGAGGACTAATTAAAGAAACAATTTTACAGTTTCCTAACAAATTCACGTTTTTTCACACTACTGTACTTATATCCTGAAAAACCATACTACCTTCAGAAGCCAGTTCTGTTCAATTCCAAACATACACGTACATAAAATAAAAAAACAGTTAAGAATTTGCTATAAAATTCAGTAACATCTATATACAACAACATAATTTTTATGCATTAATTTTCTTTTTTTAGCAACCAATTATCATTTCTCTCTGTTGATTCATATTATAAAGTCATATCAAATCAAACAACTACTGAACCACAATATTAACATGAATATAGGTACAGTTCCTCTTTTAAAACATATTAGAAAGAAAAACTGAATTTCTGAGTATTAACGTGGCTGCCTAGTGCAGAACCAGCAAAGTGAAAGGATACAGTTTTACACACTAAATGATTTTCTTTGTGTGTCTGCCAACTTAGATAATATTGCTTTCAAACCAAAAACGCTGTCCATCTTTGCCCGGGCCACATTTCTGCATAAAGTTTTTTTGGAAAAATGTTAATACCTGGAAAATTGCAGGTAAATAAAGATTCGGAGACTCAACAAAAACACATACACTTATTAATTTATTTGTACGTAATCTTTTGGTACGATTCTTCTTTTCAAAGGACAAAAAGTGTTTTTTGTTTGAAAGTGATAATGTGAAATGTAGGTGAGACGTGCCTAAAATCATTTAACATTTAAAATCCTCTGTACTGGTCTCTCACCAGCAGCACCCTTGAATGACTTGAGCCCAAAGTGTGATTTCACCTTATCAGGTAAAACAACAAATCAGCATTTCCAAATTTAATATACAGCATCATGCAATAATTTCCATTTTTGACATTTCTCATTCTTACTGTCTACAGGAAAAATTAATTTATCCACAAATTACAGTGTTTAGTCATGCAATTCAGCAAAAATATTCACTTATAGAACTTTAACATTGCTAAAATATTTGCGGTTAATAATATACAGTAAACATAATAAACCTCAAATGCAATAAAACCTTAGTAACTCAAACTTTCTTTGTACATCCCTACTTTTTTATAACTATACAGCACAATATGTTAATGCCTTTAGACATTTTTTAAGTGGCTTCTATTGTAATGAAACATAGAGCAAGTCAAAAAAATGTTGATTATCACATGTTACTAAAGGGAAAATACTAACCTGAAAATTTCTAGCAAGCAAAAATAACACCACCAACATTTTGAAAGTAAGAATTGGAATAAAGCACTATTACATTAGTAGTATGACTGATCCATAAAACACAATTACCAACACTACTGTATTGACCGAAATTAGGTACCAATTTCTAAGGAACTGATCATCAACACTGTTTTACAATAATTATGCCACATGTTTTATTTCTTGAATGAGAAACGTCAAAAACTGGAAAATGTGTAAGACAAAGTGTGGTCTATCTTCTCACAGAAGAGACAATCTCAGTACCTCCTTACAGAAAAAATTTCCCTTTGAATGTAAAATTTTTTTTTCAATATCATTAACTAAAATTTTTTCAAAAATAATTTGGACAAAAATTATGAAATAATTTTTCAGAAACAAATTTACAGTGAATATCACTTCTACAGACATATCAACAATTTAAAAATTATAAGCAGTGTAAAATAAATTAGCCTTGAAATGCCACCGTGAGTGTTGGAAAAAAACATTACGAACAAACACTACGAACATTATTTTAACAATTTTGTATTGTATGAGCCACGCAAAGGCAATGACCTCTTAGCCAAATGAAAATATATAAAATTTGAGGTAACTAAAGAGAGTTTCGAACACTGAAGCGCACACAGACATGGTGAAGAAAAAATACACATCCTTTGTTTAAACTTCATTTTCTTATAACTATAAAAATCAAGCTGAAAATCACTACCACAAAACATAATTTGTGGCAACTTCCTTAATTAATACAGAAAATATTTCCCCATTCAATTGCTGGACTGGCAAGAAAATATCATCACTACAAACAACATGGTAAATTGTAAATATTTTTCTGTGAATACATAGAAATTACATAAAAATTATGTAACATTTCCTTTACACTGCACTGCAGTTGCCTGGATATAAATTCAAACCATTATTACAACAAACATATAATACATAAAACAAAACCAACAAATTATCAAAGATCTGTGTGGCCCTCTTAGCCACATACATTTAAAACGTAACATTTTATGAAATTATATTATTTACAATTACTTTTCAAAAGTAAAATCAATGAAAAAATTGTTTTACTTATTTTCTAACACTATCACTAAAACAAAATTACAACAGACTGAGGTATGCGAAGCAGAAACAAACCACTAAAAAAAATTCAAAAGTTACAGGAATTTTATTGCAGCATATTCTTGTTACCACCATCAAAAAGAAAGAACTTAAGGCAGATTATCACCAGCCATCTTGGATTTATTGATTTTTCGCCAAAGCTTCTATTTCAGAAGGTGTATTGAAATTGTCCGCATGACATCCTAAGTAACAGCTTCCCAAACGTTACTGAACCGCGGCAGCTTCGCTATATTTATTAATTTTTAGTGTAAAATCAACATGATTTTTGCATGGAATACTAGTTTAATTCAAAAGTCAGATGTCTTCCAAAAATAATGATACCACAGAAGGTATATGCGCCCTCCATGGTTGCCAAACAATTACAAAAACTGAAATATTGGACGTTGTGCACTGATTTGTGAGCGCCAATCCAATATTTATGGCCTATTGCAGAAAAACCAGAGCATATTTCAATGAAACAACAACTAATATTAATAAATAGACGTATTACAAGTAAAATGATGCCACAGATGGATATCTGCAAACTCATTTCTTGCCAGTCAATTACAAATACGCTAACATTCTGTATTGCCTACATTTTTCCGACCAAATACTCAACATTTGGTGGCCTCTTGCAAAAAGTCTAACAATTTTTCACCAAAATATTAATTTGTATTAATAAACAGACATCTTCCGAATAAAACAATACCACAAACTCGTCTCTGCGACCTCCCTTGTCCACACTCAATTACAAAAACTAACAATGGATGCCACGTAATTTTTTGCACCATATTTACAAACAAAAGTTAAGCTTCATTGTTTATACCACACACAAACACTACTTTCCCAAAGTCAGGTTACCGAAATCCTGGTTTCGACTGACTGTATTAACGTACTCAAGGTAATGTCTTACGTCTGATGTACCTAAAGGGATGAACCCAGTAACAGGGTGATATGGGGGGAGGTGGGGGAAAGATAACACTGGAAGTGACGAAGCGAGAATGTACCTGACTGTCATCAAGTGTGATGGACTGAAGGATAGTTGGAGGCCACAATGGGAGGAAGACTTGCTATGGTTTCCACAGTCCCAAGTTGTATTTGTGATTAAATTTGTAGGCTTCCACACCGCTGATGGAATGTCCATGAAAAACTAGGTGTAATAAATCATCCACAAACTGTAACCGAAACACAAGAGAAACTCAGGTATTACTAACACAAGCAAAGTAAGAAGGCAAGCGAGGGAGAGCGTGATCAATAGCAGGACTCGACACTGAGGGTAGGGGCATAATGTGCCGAAACATTCAGCAGCCTGTGGAGTAGAGGGTGAATAGAGTGGAGTGAGTTAATAGCCCTGGTGGCCTAGAGGTGGTATCTATTTTTTTTAGGTATAAGCCCGTACAGTCTCACCAAGAGAAACTGAATATGCAAGGCAATAAGTTTATTTTCCAACAGATTTCCCCTCACATTTTTATCACCCAAATTTTTCACAGTTCCTCAAAAAGTCAAAAAGGTTGTCCCTTTAAATGGAGTCAATATAGAAGGGTTCTGCTGTACCTAGGGTCGTTTTTTATTCATTTTCCTATACAGTTAACTCCCGAGCTGCTTAATTGGGTTGCGGCTTAACCATGGAGCCACCAGTTCAAAGTCAAATAGTGAACAGCTGCTGCCAATCGTACGCTACTGCTATTAATAACCCAAGTGCACGCTGTGAATTACCAGGCTGCAGTCGAGTGAAGTAGTACTGCAACATTAAAAGTGTTTGGGTACTATATTTGAACAAGTTTTTAACAGTGAATATTTGAGAAACTTGAAAGTATTAGGAACTCAGAGAAATTGTAAGACAGCACATTTTCATTCACAATAATAAAGTATTTCAATATTAAAACTGGCAAAAAGGTGAGATCTTTTAGTTTACAGTAGTTGGTACATGCAGAGCCTATTTATAAATAAACCACGGCACTGAAAGTGACTTGATGAGAAAATCACACTAACATAAATATTATTTGCCGCAAAAATGATTCATTGCAAAAAGTGTGGTTTTAATAATAAATAACATTTATTTTCGCTTTGTTGCTGAAGTGGGAGGGAGTCAGGACAAAAAAAAAATGATGAACCAGCCTCAGGCTGAATTCAAATTATTAGCAAACAGAATCGCTTCACACAGAAATATGTTACGATACAATATTTATAGTGCTCGGAAAATTTTAAACTATTGAGAATTCATTCACATATTTGCATTTTACACATGAAAAACTAGTCACTTCATGGAGGCATGGTTTCCGAAGCGAGCTGCGGACATTGGTCAACAGACAGCAGCGTGGTTGCCTATTCTGCTGCTGTGTCGCAAAAGTATATCTATCACGTCCTTTTAAATGCAAATTTCTTTCTCATTTCGTGAGGGCTCAAAGCACCTCGGGTTTGAAATATATTACTTCAAATTAATGTAGAAATATTTGAAAAATATTCTGCCACATCTTTACTCAGTAAGGCATAGTAAATTAATACCAATAGAGTAATTACGAATATTGGTTACAGAGCTTTCACGTACTTATTGTAATAAACAGATGAACAAATTCACCAACTAGTACACCACTATCACTGACGCAGCATAAACCTTAGACTCTCCTACCCCACCTCTTATTCCCCCTTCTGTTTCAACAACCAAGTACCAGAATTGATGTGTGACAGACGGTAATGGCAGTACATGCAAAGACACATTACATTTGCATTTATGTTGCAGAGGTTTTATTTTCTCCTGAAGTATCGTGCTTTGCCAAATAATTATATAAGTATCACTTTATAAAAGTATAATTGTGTCTGTTAATGATGCTGCATTTGATACAATCGTTGTGACAGCTTTGTTTCCACTTAGCATTTGAAAAATGGTAAAACCATGTCCTGAAGTCTTTGTACGTAATAAAAGTAAATCCAACGATCCTTTCAATACTGTGCCAACTTAATTTTTTTTAATGTTGCTAACAACAAACATTTCCAATTACAAAAACATGTTTTGTTGAAATTAAAATATGAACAACTAGAAATTGAATTTCCATTTAGAAAGTTGTATCTTTGCAGTATCACCCCAAGATGATGATAAATCATCTTGCTTACAATATATTGAATAAAATGTAACGTTGCTATAAAATTGTTTTCACATAGTAAAATATTTTAATAGTTAAAAATAGAAGACACTTAAGCAAGATAAGAAATAGCACTGGTAGTACTGGTAAAATTTTTTTGTACTAGAAAAAATTACTATGCATGTTGACAATTAGCAAACAAGCACAACATGCAAGTAATAAATGACTTCCCAATACAATCAGAATGCACTAAGTATGTACAAGACACACTGCAATTTAGTTTTAAAGTTTATCAAATGTACAGAGAGAATTTCTGATACTCTCATTAACAACCTTTTTCTAGCGAACTTCTACAGTATATAAAATTTGTTGAATTCTAATCTCTAAATATCAAATTTTGAAAAACAGTTGTACTCTGAAACAATTTAGGTAATGCTGTTTAACACCATGCATGACATAAGATGAGGCAGTACCTAATCTATATTATGCATAAATACATGTATCAATGAACAAAAGAAACTTTTTACTCCTGACTCTACTGCTTAGCTATGGAATCTTCCTCTCGCTCCAGGCAAATCCGATGGGCTTTACATTTGTCGTGGTGATTGACTATTTCGAGCCTGAAGTTGCTGTTGCCCTCTGCAAAGGATGTCCTGATATCTGGCACTGCACTGCTCCACTTTCTGCAGTACTTGCAGAACATGGTATTCTGCTGTTTGTCGTACTGTAGCCACTCAAAAGACTCCAGCCAACCAGGCCGGAAGCGCCCACCCTTCCTCTGGCCCCCAGTATTGCCTACCTGCCCACCTGGATGGTTGCCTCTCGCAGGTGTTGGCTGAATCACAGAGATCTCCTGCCCTTGCTGGCTCTTGCCTCCCTGAGTTTCTGAAGACTGCTGCTCCAATGACTGCATCGTCGAGTGATGCTTCTGGACCTTGTAACTTGGCTTCGAAAAGTGGTACGGCACACTAGGAGGAGCTTGCAGCTGAGAGGAGAACGTTCCAGTGACGGGTGCCACCAGTTTGGGCAACTCCACCTTCTGTCCGGACAAATAGCGGCGCAACGCATTATGACTTTGCAGGTAGCTGCTGTGAGAATCCTGGGAGTAGCCTGTCATTTGTGCGAGTGGTGGTGGCAATCCGCCCCAACTGTGGCAAGATTCCAACAATGCTGTGCGGCTAACGGTTTCATCACTCTTTCCTCTTCCAACCTCCACACTAGTCTGTCAACAAACAAGGAAAAGATATTGTCAATGAAGTGTTTCCCGCTTCTTCTCTGGTGTTGAAATCTAGCTCGGTTAGTTATTTAATTTTGTTCAAATTTTTAAACAACTTTACGTAGCCAGGCATGTTAAATAATGAAACCGTTAATCACACAGCCACTGTTTATGAAATCTGCCACCAAAATATTCTTGAAATTCTCCATGTCACAGGAAAGTATTCTGCATATGACTTTTACACAATAACTTTCCCACGATGGCAAATCTTCACTCCACTTCTTACAAGTTTTCATCTTCTTTTAAAATAAATACCACTCCACAACAAGGGACACAAGCACAAACTGAAAATTTCACTTAATACATATTATCAAAAGTTTCCCCAAGACAAAGAACTACATTACATATTTTACAATAAAAAAGCTACTTAAGTTAAACAGGAACTTGTATCATACAAGTTCCTGTTGAAACTACAGATTAACTATTTTACTAACCATTTCACTATGTACAAAATAATGAAACAACAAATGTGACGTTGCATGGAAAACCCACTTCAAATTATGTTTTCCATATATTAAATGCAAGGATTCATACAGCAATATTAACACTTTGTAATAAAGATATATTTTTTTAAATTATATTGTAACTTTCAAATATAGTATAACATGATAAATGTTCACAATTTTTGATAGTATTTAGGTTGGTTTTATGACTTTTATCTGTGTCCGTATTAATAGTTAGATTGGTGTTAATTCACAATATAGCACATTACAAAATTTTTACAGTGGCTGTTTTAACAGGGTAGGTGAGGGTAAATTGTATAAATGTTAGGTTACTTCTATGAAAGGATGGTATTAACTAGAATAAATATTAAAACATATGCGCATCCAGTACAACGAATATTCAGGTAATTGGTGCAAAACTCATGTTGCTTATTTTATTATGTAACTTTAGCGGCGACAAACAAGATGGTGGTTAACAGTCACAATCTCATGGCAATCATGTACGCACACAAAGTGTGATACGTATTTATTTTCCTTGTATTTTTTCAGCAAGCATTGTTGTTTTTATATTTTTTTTTCTTCCTGGCCAGGTTTCAGCACTTCCGAAAAATTTATTTAGGCTTTGACAATCATTCAGTTCATTGAAAAATCTAAGCACATTACATAAATGTGTTTCAAATGCGTATAGGAAAGTTACAAAGTTGTGATGTATAAACAGGTGTGGTCTTAATTACCCGGTATAAATGTAATTCATGGCTACAAAGAAATTTTGTACATCCAAAACTCGTCTTCACATACATAACCAACTTAATGGATTCATTAAGGGCTATTTTATTAGAACTCCACTCCAACGGCCCAACAAAAATGACACACGCTGAAATATATTTACACCTGAAGTAAAAACACTTTTATCACAACTTTGTCACTTAATTATTTAGGTTGAAAGTACATACACAAAATTTATTTGATAACTGTAAGTATTTTTCGCTGAAAGAAGAAAAACACGAGATCAAGAAATTATTCACGTCATCAGTTTCGCCAACTTTGAAGTCATTATGCCTCCATTACATTTGAACACAATTTAATACATATTTTAAAATTAAAATCAAATTTTTATTAAGGATTACTAAATCCGATACTTTTATTTCATACGTGTAAAATCTGATAAAATTTACCTTCCTGCAAATGCTTAACAACTTAACAAATGTAGAGAATAAAAGCAAGTTCTGGAAAAAATAAAATAAACAGACAACATACTTTGCCTGAAATTTTTCCTTTGTGGCATAGAAAGAAAATGTAAGTAGAGACCAGGGTCTATGCACCACATTTTTTTGCTGATCAGACAGTAAAAATATAAATATTTTTAATACACAACAATAAAATATATTTATACTATTGCTACGTGAAAAGGTAAATATTTAAATAAGATATGTTTACTTAAATAGCATATCAGAGACTCAAGTTAATAACATTTTACGTGTTAAATATTTCCTACTAGTCATTGCCAATGCAGGACTATTCTCAGCATTTTTATTTCTTGTTGATAACAAAACAAACGTTAAAATTTAGAGACAATAGACAAGTAAAAGTTTTGTCATGTCAAAAAAGAATATTATAATGTTAATAACATTATTAAATGTTTGTTATGCACAACTTGTTTAAAACACAGGCAGACTGTTAAACCTGGGGTGATTTCTCAAAGGTTTGTTTCAAAAAGTATGAAGCAACCATGAATGGAGTATAGCGTTCCATCAGTAAGCCTACATATTACGTGATTAAAAACCATTCTCATTAATGTACATTTTCACAACGTAAATAACCACATTCGAAATCAAACTTGATTAAACACTCCAGAGAAAAGTTAAGTTAGGGTTTCAAGCTGCATGGTTATGCACAAGAGATTGCAGATGAGACCTGCATGATTAAGAATGGAATGTGAATCACTCGGGCAAACCTTACGAGTCACGCAGGAAGTTGGGTAGAGTTTAGTTGAGAGGTTTTGGTTGGCATCTAGTGAGGTCTTGAAAACCAGTCATGGTGACATGAGGTGAAGATGAGGCACTGGTGGAATGAAAGGGTGGAGGAAACAGGAGTGCCCCGAGAAAATCCGTCAACCAAAGACAGTCCGCCATGTTTCCCACATACGAAAACCCGGATGACCTCATCTGGAACTGAACCTGGTTCACCTTGATGGGAGGCAAGTAGTTGACTACTACACCACAGCTGTCAGTTTTGAGGGGTGCAAACCAACACATTGGCCACCTTGCACATGAACACAATCTCCAGTGTTACTGATGCTCTAAATCATTGATTTTCAAAGTAAACAAAGTAAAGGGCCCCCCCCCCCCAAGGGAGGCATGATGACATGCTAAGGGGGGTGCGGATGCCAAAGTATAGAAGCAAACTCGATATTGCCAGTGATTTATGTTGGGTAATTTCTTCTATTCAAAACAAGAATTGGGAATCTTGTTAAAAATATGCAAGCTCATCCGTCTCATTGATTGATTAGCTCACCACCATGTGTGTTCCATAAGCATTAAAATTTAATGATTAAATAAAACCTTTGAGACAGTCATTAGTCATGGTTTTACCTTTATAATAATGAAGTTTTGACATGCGGGGGGGGGGGGAGGGTAGTTATTTTTTTCTGCCAGAAGGGAGGCGTGATAAACTAAAGTTTGCAGACCCTGCTCTAATCCACCACATATAGACACTTACAAAAGCTCTAGTAAATCAAACTGAACAGGAAATTCCATGTATTTATGTACAACCAGTGCACACACCACGGCGATGTAGGTTTATTTCTTGCAATGTCACACATGGGAAACAACAGACATTGCAGTTGGCTGGCAGGTTTTCCTGGGGTACTCCCAGTTTCCCCAGCCCCTACATTCCACCACTTCTCCACCTCACTTAACACTCCAACAAACACTAAAGACATTGCTCAGTACCCTCCTCAACTCATCTCAACTCTTAAGTCACCCACATCCTGGTTTTGAGTCATCAAGCATTTGTAATATTTCATTTAATTTCAGCCATTTAGAAAATAGGCAATCCTCACAGACTTATGGCCTTGTGTTTTTCAACATGCATTAGAAAGTAACTTGCTGAAAACAGTTTGGTCTAAATAAAGTATATTTGAATACTGTTGACTTGTGCCCAAATCTCCCAGCCTCATTTCTTTTATTACATCTGTGAAATTTTCAACGTCCTGTAAAGTGGCAGAACAATCTCTTAGACCATTTTTTATTATTCAAAATACCAATTTTGTCAAAGAGTTTTTTTTTTTTTTCAAACCTTGCATTAAAATATAGTACATTACAATTAACACAGAAAAAACATTTCAAATTCAGCATCTAAACAAATGAGTAAACAGATATCATGCTGCGTAACTTATCAATTATAGAAATATAAAAAACATCTTCAATAGTATGTGTCAAAGTTGCGAGCTTGATTATGAATGTTTTTTTCAGAACTTGTTTTAGGTACAAAAACAGGGCAGGGGAAAGGGCTGATCGAGTATATCAACACAGACACTGGTTGTACAACCAGATCTTTTCATTTGCAACATGTGCGAAAAGGCAGAGTTGAAGCACTAAAAATGATTAACGACACGCATGTTTATTGTAAATGCCACTTTAATAATGACCTGAAAGTAAGGACTACCATGCCATTTAGCAATAGAAGGGGGCTACAGCCCTCCCCAACTCATCAGATACACATCTGAGAAATGAAATTCTTAGCATGAAAAAATACATGCATCACTTGGAAAGTTATAACCAACCATTGAACTACTACTATTGTAAACATATATATTATTTCCTTAATGTGTGTGTGTTTCATGCAAAAGTAAAATTTTCAGAACTATTTGAACAAAAAGAAGTTCTATGAAGACTTGAAGCTATACCCTTTTAACTAAGAGGTCAATAGCATATACATTACTCAGAGTTTTGCAGCATTACTAACTATATCCTCTCAGATTATCTGCTACCGTAAATAATTCACAACCTAATACACAGCACTTTGTAAACATATAGGAAATAACTTTAGTAAAACTTGTTTAATAACAAACTGTTGCACTTGTGTAAAACTGCAACTATTGTGAATATATGTTTACATGATAAACCAGTAAAATTATCATACTTTTAGAACAAAAAATGGAGGTGAATGCATAATAAAAAAAAGAGTAAGAAATTCTAATTTCTTCCATGATTTCACATGAAATGAGAGTAAATTTTTCTATCATACAAGATCCATCTACATCTATTCAGCCATTACCCAAGTAAACAGGCACCTTTACACACCTCTGAAGCAAATGTTCACCCCATGCCCATGTACATGTACTTGCCATGCATCGCTGGCAAGTGGTGCTCTTAAGTTTCCATGCTGTTTGTTCACAATGGCAGCAGTCAAACAGTTCACAAACAGCACTGTTTCATACATAATGCCACCCTTGACCCAAAACCAATTATCATCCTATTTTCAACATATAAACTGCATTTCTTATGCTTACGAGCAACGGTTTACATGATGATGTCACATGGCTAACATCAACACGTAAGAGGCATTTATCCTGAGTTGCTTATCAGGAGCCAGATTCTCAAACACTTTTTCCCCTTATTATTAAGGATATTGATGTAACAACTGGACTGCATATCCACTACTCTGTTCAATATCAACCTTCCTGGCATCTGCAGGCAGTTTTCCTGAATCATTTCCAAAGCACACTCTCTGCTGCATCCTTCCCCAGTACGTCCTGATCAAGTCAAGTCACCCACAATCGTCGAGTCACATTTCCGTCATACATGTATGTAGCTCTGTCTGCATTATCTCTAGGCAGCCATCTTTTACAACATCTCCTAGCAGCATCTTAGAAAGTGTTTTTTTTTTCTCATAGGGTTCTTACAACATTCCCAGTAACATTTCAGCAGAACTTCCTGCATACATTCTTAAGACTAAATATCTCCCTGCAACTCTACCATTTTGGGTGGTAAAGTTTGGCAAAGTATTTTTAATTTGTTGTCAAAGCAGCTTTATCTCTCACAATAAATGTGTCAATATGTATTTCCAGTTATTCTTATAACTTTATTAAGGCCTCTGCACTTTAAGGCAATGGTGGTGCAAAATTATTGTGTACATTTTTCATGGGACGCATCAAAGGAATACATACAGACTGCGCACCTTGTTGCAACGTGGCCATACTCCTTTACAGAAGAGACATAAACTTCTAACCAGGTCTGCAATAGCAAAAGGAGGGGACGTCCACCAAAGTCCATCCACAAGGACAGTATTCCCCAGTAGCACAACATTGGTTGTCTATGCCTATGGTGTTTCTGTGTCAGAATATTATGGTGAATAAGATGGCAGGGACGTACATATTCTGTTCCAACATCACTGATCCTCAAGCAAATTTGTTGCTTCTTCAACTTCTGATTTCACCATCCATTCAATGCGTAGTACAGTGAACCCTTAATTTAGTGGACCTCCAATCAACAGACATTGGATTTAACGGACTGCTTGTTAGAAAAATATAATCACTGTGGACCAACACTTAAATATGTACTTATGAGGTTATGTGATATAGAAATGAGACCACTATTTTCAGTGGTCGTTTATTGCATGTATGGATTGCTTAAAAAAAATTAAAGTCCCTAAGTAAGTATTGGTCTGCTATATCTGTTCTAAATGCACTTTACACTTGTCTTTCACAGCACAGAAATGTAAGCAATAATAGTCATTCTTCTCCACCCACAGATAAACCATATGTCAGCACAAAAGACAATTCTTTTACATTATTGTGCCTTTAAAAATTCTTGCTTGTACTACCGATATGATGGCAAGAAAATTTTACTACATCCAAAACCATGTGGGATTTCATGACTAACGTCAACAAGACAACAGTAAACATCGCATGCCGAGCACCGCATTTTAAACAATTGTGAATTCCTAGTGTTCAACATAATGGGCAAAAAAATGTGTTTTATATAAATACTAAAAAAACATCCAAATACGAATAAATTAATGTTTTAATTTCACATTGCAGAAAATGATTTAGTGGTTCTTTTACCGTTGGCTTTCGTAGAGATTCGCATAATTTTCCTTGATTCAATTCACAAAAACTAAGCAAAAGTACAGGACTTTTTGAATGCTTTGCATTTTGGAAGTAAATAATGTTTATACTGTATTATGTTGGTGCAAAATAATATAGGCTATATATAATTTTCACAAAGTAAATTGATATATTCAAATGCATTTTTTTTGTTAAATGCTTTTCCAAATCGTAATTGGAACATAGACTATGGTGAATCAGAATTGAGACAAATTGTTTTCATAATATCCTTGATCATTTATTTTACACGTGTGTGAACGCCAGTGTTCACACTCCATTCTGATAGATGTGACCAGGATGTTTATTCCTGGATATAAATTAACTAACAGTAAAAAAACCTTTCAAAGCCAAGCTTTTATTTATAAATACACTAAATAGAGAAAAATAATTATAGCAGTGGTAACAGAATTTGTAGAACTTTTAAGACGTGGTTGAACAGTGGTAACAAACTTTACCACAAATTAATACGGTATGTTTGCATCAATTTATATTTAGTATATAAAAGCTTGGCACAACATAGAACATATACCTAATTCATATAAGCATAGTAAGCACATATCTTGCGTAAGAACTATTCATGTTAAGCTTCTTATACTAAATATAAAATGATATAAACACATTCATTTGTAGTAAAGTTAATTACAGCTGTTTAACTATGTCTTAAAAGTTTTACAAATTCTGTAACTATTACTATAATTTTTCTCTTTTTAGTGCATTTATAAATGAAAGCTTAGTTTTGAAAGGTTTTTTACGGTTAACTTATTTTTCACTTTTTAGTCTCACTGTTTTTTATGTCATTATTATATAGGTAGATATTTACACATTCACAGACTCGTCCGTCATTGGTATCGCTTGCAATCCCAATAACGGACGAGTCTGTGAAAGTACATATAAACAGTCTACCTTTATAACAATAATAATAAAATTAGCGAGACTAAAGAAGTGCAGTTAAACTGGTGGCCCCTTCCACACTTCGGGCTGCAACCTGACGAACAGTGATGCAAAAAAAATGTGAGGCACATAAAGACTAAAATTATAGTAAACAAAACACCAAAGACGACACAAGCTTTGGTGTGTTGTCTGTTGGTCATACATATAGTTTTTTCGTATACATATAAGTATATTAGTTTTCCACAATTAGCTCGCTGTTCTGTTTTATTTGACTCAATTCACTGAATTTTCTGGCTTTGTGCCTATATATTCTTGAGTACAGCATATACAGACAGACACACACACACACGTTTTTTGAAATTAGTTGCCATTCTGTTTTTTTTTACTGTATTCCCTCTTGGAATTTTACAGTGTTGTATACACATATTTATTTTCTTGTACTTCATGTAACTTGTCTCTTATTTACCTGTTTTTTTCCACGACAGACATCTGCATCGCAATGGCAAATGTCCAAAAATCTCTATCTAGTCATTCACCCCAATTGCACTATTCACTCAAAGATCACACCACACTTTCTTACAGCAGTACATTTGAAGAACATAAAAGGTCCAGGAAGGGAGTTTGTAGAGGATTGCCAGCAATACACCCTTAAACTTCCAAATACTGCTGATATTCACAATGAAACAAGAGACAATTGTCATAAGATTATGAACAGTCAGAAAGCTAACACTACAGACATAATAAAAATGTATCTATATATCAGTTCCATATATTTCATTAATAACCAAAAAAATCAAACACAAAATAAAGGAAAAGGTTGCCAAAATATATTTGGTAGAACGTTAGCTACCTTCTATTCTCTACAAATAGAAAATAAAGTGGCACTTACCGATGGCAAAGGCATAGTTTCCGACAGACCAGCAAAAGCATCTTTGTACTCTGAGTGGCTTGTATCAAGATCCTTGAACTCTGAATGACTCATGTCCATCTCCTGTTTAATTGATGAAGGTGGGGATGAAGCAATGTCAACCACATCCTCCACATCGGGACTTGTGATGGGATTTAGCTTGGGCAGTGAGGCAGGAGTTGAGCTTAACTTGAAAGCACTATTGTGTGATGATGCCTGTAAAAATACACAGCACTGCTATAGCCCACAGCCAACCAACCAAGACGAGACAGCTTTGCAAGTGTAGGCAACACATTGTAAAGGCTCTGTTTTTAATAATTCAAATGTCTACAAGAACATAAAAGACAAACATAGACTACTAAACACTAGTAACATTACTGATCATTCTGCCAGCATGAAACCCCACCCAGTTGTACAAAACTGTACACAGCAGTTACATTACATATTTGGTTTGACAATATAATTGTATTAAAATCCCCAATTCCACAAAATAATATCACACTAGTTCTTAGAAATTCTCTTGTCATTTGTTGTTAGTTTGAGAATTATCTTGCCTAGCATCCACTACGTCACAATTACAATACTTTTTTTTTTTTTTTTATTTATGTGCAACCCCTTAAACATAATCATATAACATTTCTTTTGTTGTGATTCACAAGATGTGTACCATCACCATGGCAAGGTTACGGCTCTAATTCACACACAATACAATTTGGAACAGTATGCAGCACAGTGGCAGATTTGAGACCGTCTAGGCACTGATGTTAAAGCATCATTAACACATACCACAACGTGACCTGGGGCCCACAAGATTCCTTTCTCTCATTCTCAACAAGCTCATATTTCATCAGACGAGCAATTGCATTTAACCAGTTGCCAAATATTTTATTGTCATCAAAGATTCACAGAATGAAAAAGGGGGGGGGGGGGGGGGTGGAAATATTATAACAAAACACAAACCTAGACAACCTAGATGAGCTCTGCTATACACAATATTAATAAAGGAAGTACATTATAAGACCCTTACCCAGTACTCATACCATAAAGAGCATTGCATTGAATCTGGACTTACCTGCATATCAGTAGAAAGAACAAAATAACGAAAAATGTGTATCAAAAAGCTAAAGTTACATCCCAATACCTAGAACACCAAGCAGAGTCTATTGGACTTATTCAACATCATTAATGCCTGACATGTCAGCCATCTTATTTCATAGCAGACGAAGACAAAAGTACTTCAAAGTAATTTTGCAAAGGGCACATTCAACATAAACACAAATCAAACCCCACTATTTATTTAATGAAAATATTACCTATTTTTAATGCAACAGCAATTTGACAGCTTTATACTGAAGTTACTGACAGGAACTTTGAAAACCATATTAATTACATTTTCAGAACCCTTCTACAATGTTCAAAATTTAAAGTATAGTACCATTTGAATAGGTACTGAAACATAATGATTATTTCTGTAGTCAAAAGTGTGTTTCTATGTCCACACCCATGGTATGAACCAAATTATCAAAGAAAACGCATACAGTTAACTTACAGATCTTAAATAAGGTTCCGTGTAAGTGATCTGTAACAAAATAATTAGAAATCTTCAAATTAAATTATTTTTAGACATGCTGAACTTGGAAAATAGTCATGATTTATGCAGAGATTATTTCCAAAATTTTTAGAATAGAATATGTATTGCCCCAAATTACTGTATAGTCTTACTGGTAATATTTTAGGCTTGACTTTTTGTATAGTCATTGAATTATGATTTTTAGTTTTTATATATTTATTAGGAAATTATGATCATAATTTTATTTATTATATATATTGACACCGGCCAAGGGCCAGCCACATCCAGTCCATGACGGCACTTGCCACTAAAGGTACACGTGGTGGTAAACATGTCCCCCAGTACCATTACAGGCTATGGACTTTCCCAAAACGGAATATAAGTTGTCTCAGTGTAATATGTATTTGTTTTCAAGGGTAAAAATGTTTGTAAAGAGCAATATGTCTTTTTGAGGGTTTTGAATAAAACTGCTATTTGCAATTCAAAGTGCGCATGATGCACTTTGCTTTATGTACAACTGTTTTGAAATTATTTTGGTGCCGTATTAATATTTTCACTCAGTGTGCATAGCACTTCCGCTTGTGTGAACTCTGTAGGCAGTCATGGTAGGTCCACGCAACCCCTGCCTCTGGGCAGTTTATCTAGGAAAGCTGAAAGGTAAGACGTCATGTACGCACTTCATCTTTTTGCACTGATGTAGGTTTCAATAGTTCACTTTAATATACTGGTTAACCTTTGCCTTGCATACCTTTTTGCCAGACATACCCAGCATAATGCTATCCGAATTTACAGCCTTTCAGGATTTTTGAGATGTAAACGAGACGAGAGAGAGAGAGGTACCGGAGAGGCCACGAGGCAAGCACTACGTTATAAGGGCTAATTGCTGTTCCAGCTTGTGTGCAATAATTTATTTCAGGGTTCTATGTAATATTTTTCAATAAGGATTCATGTATTTTTATGTGTTTGAGGCTTTTTGTTCTTGACCACGCGGTCATTTCAAATGCTGATGTTTTCCCACCAAACTGCATTCTAGGGCTTTTGTATACTAGTTTCTGCCAGAAATAATTCTGTTCATGCAGATACAAATATTGCAGATAGTTATTGACAGAATTTCCAGATAAAGGACGTGTCTTTGCACCCGCACACGTGGTCTACTACGAGCCCGATCCAGCGGCATCCGCGCCTTCTAAAAGTGATTTCACACATTTGTGTTTATTTTCCTTGTTCATGTCATGCCCCATCTTCATCAAGTGTTATTTATATATTTTTGTGTGGCATTATTATTTTGCACTAGCCCTCTGTATCCTAGCAGCTGTAGGCCCCTTGCTCTGTAGAGGCTGTCTCTTCAAACATCGCAGAGCAAAATCCAGTCAAAGTGCACAAGTGTAGTTACATTCCTGGGGAGTCACCCACCGGAACTGGCTTGAGACGTACCTAATTGATATTCTGGCATGAGTGTAATTTTAGTACATAAACATGCCTTCTCTGTGTAAAACGTGAATGTCTCTTTGTAGCGTTAGTTGCCAAAGTGTTTTACACTGCAGTGTTAAGTGTGAAAGCTGTTTTGTAAGTACGTACTGGTGAGACAAACAGAGAACCCACAGCATCCCTGAGATCCCAGAGTCTTAAAGTGCGGTGTGTGGGAACCACCGCTGGCGCCCATCACCATCAACCACAGGTAAAGAGTATCGTAATAGTCTCCGTATCTCACCCAATGGTGTGTGTGTGTGTGTGTGTGTGTGTGTGTGTGTGTGTGTGTGTGTGTGTGTGTATATATATATATATATATATATATATATATATATATATATATATATATATATATATATATATATATATATAATAGGAATATTATATTTACAATTTTTATTTTTAAAGGAGTTTTATTTTTTTAATGGATGGTCTTACAGTGTATTAAATTGTTAAATAGGATGATAATTTTTACTTTTACGTTTTTTTGTGTTTGTGTCTTATTTGTAATATCTTTTTTTTTGTGTTTCTCGTCATGTTTCTTTTGTAATTTGACTCTTTCCATTTCTCCGAGCTTATTTGGCTCTCATGGGATTAAGTGGAATATGAGCTATAAATAAATACATAAAATAAAATAATTAATAAATGAAGACTTCAATTACAACTAGACATTCTGTCATGCAATGGAAAGAAAAAAAAAATTAATTCATTAACAAGAAATGTGGTTATTCATACATTGCTGTTAATAAGTTAATGAAGAATTATTGTGGACATGTTATTATAGTGCTTTGTTTTACATTACAGAAAACGGAGGATTTGACAAAAACACACAAAAAACAAGCCATTAATGGATGTTATTTGCACATAACAGACCCAAATTCCAAGGTGGGAAAGCATCAGCACTACAAAACCGATAGAATAACTCAAATACATATACATAAATATGTGAATTACAATCAAAACTGAATGATTGCTAAAACGAGAAATAAGATCCATATATATGTTACAAAAAATATAATACCAAACACAAACAGGATTCTCCCATACAACAAAATAAAGGCAAAACATACAAAGTGTTAAAAAAAGTAGTAACAGTTCAATAATGCAAGACTGTGTTCCAGACACTAAAAAACCAAGGTTTTCATAACTTACATCAAAGTACAGCAAATAACACATAAAAAGGTGTGTGTAATTAATAATATTATTTTCAACTTGGTATTGGGCTATCGCCTGATTCCCTCATCCCTTTTCCCTTCCCAGTCTCTTCATAAATAACCCAACACCCTTCCATGGACTGCCTTCCCTTTTCTGTCCGCCTTCATAACCTCTGAAACTTTCAACTCTTTGTACCTCTCCACCTATACAGCCCTTTGGCTAATTGTACACATAACTTCCCCCCATGCTATTCATCCTCCTGTACATCCCACCAGCTTTTTCACTCTTCACCTGTACCTCAGGGAGCTCCACCCCCAACTCAATCATTAAGGATGGCCTAAAATTCCTTCCATCCTCCCCTTTTTGCCTCTGCCTACCCCACTCATCCTTAACCAACCTCGTTGCATTTCTTTGCACCTTCTCCAGCTCCCACATATGGATCCTATACTGCGGCTGCATATTCTATCGTCAGTCTTACCATAGCTTTATAAGCCTTCTCCTTCACCTCCCCACTAACTCCCTTCAAGAGCCTTCCCACCCAACATTCCCAAAGCCCTTCTTCCATTTGATACCAATCTCTGTACTTGCTTTTTCGAGCTAAGATCATTCTATATCACCACCCCCAGGTACTTATACTCTGAAGCTCCTTGTATCTCCTGCCCTTGTAATTTATAAGTATCCTCATACCTTCCCTTCTTCCTAGTGAACCTCACAATCATTGTTTTTCATACATAGATCTCTATTTTATTCCTGTCTGTCCACCTCATTTGTTTTATATATTCCTGCAGCTTATTCTCCCCACCCACCTCTGCATACAGCATACAATCATATGCAAACAGCCTCACTTTGCACCCACCACTACCTCCAGGTAATTAACCATATAGATTAACGACAAGTTTGTCTATAACGTAATGAGGTTTCAATGACGTTTAGCCACTTTAAACACACACATATTGCGATACACAGTACTGACGCTCTTAAAAAATAACTGGTTACCAAATTCAGTTTCCCAATACAAGCTAAATATTTTGTTTTGACACACTTAACATGGAAATACAGCATTATGTGATTTACCAAGTAGTATGTATGTATGTAAACAGGATGAATATAAATTAAAATGAAATAAAGCTGAAGACTTTGTCTAAAAGAGTTGAAAATATTAAATATGATTTAAATTAAATGACACCTAAAGGTACTTCAGAAGAGAAGCTGGACCATTAATTGCATATTTTGCGGTCAGCATGGTAAACACTAAATGTCTAACAAAAATTTACAATCACTGCAAAACCTTTCATCAAATTATTTCATGGAAATAACTGGGACTGCCACAGGAATAATTGGGGTTATTTCATGAGAATAACTGTGGTTATTTCGTGTGGATAACTGTGGTTATTTCACAAGAATAACTAGAGTTATTTCACAACAATAACCGGGATCATTTCATGGATATATGGATAAATGTGTGTCTTCTTTACCATGCTAAATGCAGGAAGACCTAACCTAACTTCATGTAACTTCACAATAGGTAGATCAAAAAGGGGATGTGTGCCGATATGCAATGAAACTCCAAGCTTCACAGATGTCCAAGCATGAAGCACTTAAGACCCACAAAAAACTACTGGCGTACCTATCACTGTTTTGCGACTCTGGTTCGGTGCAAAATTTTTGGCTATACTTGAACAGACTTTGAGTGCAAGGGAGCTACACTTGATCATCATTTAAACAAAATCTCAATAATCAAACACAAAGTAAAATCTTTAACTGTGTATGGTAAGGTAAGTTGCACAGAGTATAGCTTGCACAGAGTATAGCTTGCACAGAGTATAGCATGCACAGTGCCAGGAAGTGCAACACCGTCAGCTCCTGGCGATTGGCTCGTCAGTTGTTGAGTACAGTTGAAGCGGGATAGTCACATCTGAGTATGTTACGCATGCCGGCCCGCTGACGCGAGCTCAGGGATTCGATGCCCCGGTGCTGCACGGTGCCCAGTGACACTCAGCTAGTTGAATTATGTGTACTTGAAGTGGGCAAATAAAATTAAGTGGTGTAGCACTGACATGCGCATTGCTACTGTACCGCAAGTTTGTTTCCTGAGTTCCTATGGCCATCGGGACTATTGCGATCACTAGGCGGCAGCACCTCTTTTCCTTTTGATGGACGAGGTGACAATCCCGAACTATGATGAACCCTTATAAGGTTTTCTGGTGTCAGAAGTGGAATGCTGCCTAATTCACCGAAAATTACAGTACGGATTTGCGTTATGCACCACGTGCCGGAATCTGCAGTGACCGAATTTGCTGTGTGAAGGCTAAGCTTTGCCGCCAATGTGCTGGACGTGAAATTACTAACTCGGTACTAGAGCGAACTGCGTATTGTAATGTGTCGCGACTGCAAAAGATGCTAGTTGTATGCACAAACATTCTTCATGTACTTTTTCGTGCAAAAGGCTGGTGATTTTCTGTGGTTACAAGCTTACGCCACACGTCTGTGAATGGCATGTTCCAAGCATCTACCAACATATCTCGAGACAAGCAGTTACAGCTTCCATGTGCTGCTACGTATAACGTCACTCATGTCCTCCGAGCACCACTGCCAGATTGCACCTCGCCGAGTGCCGATAACAGAATTATTGCAACTACGCACCACTGGGAGTAGTAGTATGCCTGCTATCCTTAACTTGAGCTGAAAACTGACAAACTACATGTGATGTACATACAGGCATCAGTAGAATTGTAATGATGTAAGGGAGCCATTAAAAAGAGTAGTGTTAATTATTATTTTATATTTGTGTCAAGTGTTGGCATCATGTCGCCAGGGCTGTTCCTGCCCAAACCCCCTCCTCCAGAGAGTACGGGCAGGGAGGAGGCTATCCCGAAGTGCCCACCAGGAGTTGGAACCACGAGTAAGGTAGAGCACTTTCTGCACACAGGAACCCCGGAGTTGGTGGTCAAAGGAGTCTGATACATTTACCGTGACTTTCAGACACATTCGTGTTACACCATCTCCCACGTCGAACCTTACCACCACCAAGCTTTGTAGGAGTACTCAGGTTCTGAGGACGTAATCCAAAAACGCACGGTCTGGGCCACCTCCAGCTGGATGGCGTGGATGTGCCAAGTACACACGCTGGAAACGAGTGTGCTCATTGAAACATTGTGGCCTGTGGACCACTGCTGAAGTATAGAGGGACAAAGGACAGGCGGGATCTTCGTCGATGACATAACGTCACATGGACAAAAGAATTGTGTTTGTTTCCTATCATAATGCTTAAGTGTAAGCTTCCAGCCTACCTTCCCCAAGTACATGTGTGTGTGATGTGTAAGGTTGAACAACCAGGGTGGGTTGCATAACAGCCCTAGGGTATTGGAGTGTTACATGTAACATTAACCGATTTCCTTCCGTACTTCGAGTGAGAACTGCAACAACGAACCGTCGCACCCTTGAGATCTAACGCTCCCTGTCCAGACTGGTCTATGCCTGGTAGCACCAGGCACAAAGTGTAATACTTCTCTGTTCTCACTCCGGTGGGGACTTATGGGCGAGCACGGCCCACAATCACCCTCCCCTCTGCGACAACTTCTAAGCTTAAAGTAGCAACAGAAAAAGTTTAAAGGTGAAACTCGTATAACACCAATGACCCAAAATCCTTTACAAATACTATTTAATAGGTACCTATTCTTATTTTCCAAAAACCTGCACCCTTCCCTCAAGGAAATTCTGGATCTGCCACTGTGTACATTAAAAGGATTGGACAACATCATTAATAATTAAAAGTTGACTTTAAAATATATACACACAAGGCACTTATTTACTTACACTTAGTACTTAGTGATTAAAATAGTCAACATTCAATTTGCTAACTTGATAATATTGGTCAATGTATAAAATTAAATTTAAATCGGAAACATTTTTAATTTTGACTTAAAACAATTTCACGTTAGACTGACAATGCTTCAAATTACGTGGTAATTTAGTTTATAGCATCTTATTGTACATAAAAGTTTTTCATAAAAATATGTTCTTTTTTTTTCAATAAACACACACACACAGGCACACACATGCCATCCGACCTTGTCTCTCAGCTGGCGTATGACCGTCATGAGTTACATGCGCGCAAGGCCGTGTGAAGTGTGATATATGTGCTGCCGTGTGTTCAGTACATCTGCACCTGGTGTAAAGTGCACCAGAGAAAGGCATAATGGCTGAGGTAATAGTCAAAAGGGTTCATGTTGGTTTTAAGGTTTTCTTTATGTAGTTGTTTTGCTGTGCACTCTGTACACATCCTGCAATTAGCTTGGAAGTTTTTGACATATCTGTTGGCATGCACTCCTGTGCACGAGATGATGTAAAAGCGGCTGAGGATGCCAGCAAATGGTTTTATTAGTGAGCAAAATCGTTTGTGTTTGCTATGTACTGCTACACACATTCTGTAAAAATTAGTAAGTACTGATTGCTGTGCACTTCTGTGCACGTTCTTGTACTTATAATGGATACCAAAAATATATAAAAGGACAGGAATTCAAGTACTCACAATGTAGTACTTGAATTCCTGTCCTTTTGTATATTTTTGGTAGCCTAGCAGTCTACTTGCAACCTTAAAATTATAATGGTTACCCTTAGGCTTCATATACATGCAAGTGATTGATACGGGGCCTGCACTCCCGGTGTGGGCTGGTGTCCTCACTTCCGATGACCATTGGGTAGTTGCGTCTCTGAGCTAAAATTGGTCGGCTGAGTGCTGCGCTGCGTGCAGGGGTTTCAACTTTGCCATCAACTATAGTCATTCTGTTTGCAAATTATTATCTCAGACTTTTTATTTTACCCCTGCGCAAATGGCCTTGGCACTTTCATTGATTCTAAGGGCCCGTAATTATTTTTGCCTAAGTGCTTTTTGTCATCAACGTAACCGAGTGTAACATCATGCTGGTTCAAGCGAGGTCTCATGCAAGTGTTTTCATTATGTCACTGTATTAAATAATGTAGTGGTTAATTTACTTTTGAAAGTGTGTTGCGTCGTGTGCAGTTTAATGTCATTTTACCTTGCAATAAACACCAGATGGCTCTGGATCTAACATGCACATGGACATACTCATTCCTTAAAGTGTAAGTCGCCATCCTTCCATACTAGAATATGGCATGCTCCATGGCCAACAACTGAGCAGAAGAGGTTTGTATGTGTGTGTTCAAACAAGTCGCATGGCTAAATCGCAACCCGAGAAAGTGTCTGTGCTCACCGCATGACTGTGCGTGAAATCATAGCCTGGCACCCAGGGAATACTACTGCAATACTACTACTTCCATTTCCTGCCTCTCTAATTAACGTGGTATCTCATATGTGTGTGTGTGTGTGTGTGTGTGTGTGTGTATATATATATATATATATATATATATATATATATATATATATATATATATATATATATATATATATATATATGCATGTGTGTGTGTGCTCAGCTGCTTGTGGGGAGCAGGGCAGGATACAGGATATGCCAGATTAATATACAGACCTCCTACCATACTGATGGATGCAGGTAAAGTTGTTGATGTTCCCAGGATGCCAGTTTCTCTACATCTCAGAAAAGCATGAGGATCTCAGTTTCTCAGGGCCATTACACGTCGACATCCCCCTGCAGTACATGTCTACTTACATACTGATAAAGTTATGGTTACACACCTTACACTGTCCTATGCATGGCGACTTACCACGTGGCAACACTTACTGGGGAGGGCCAGATTCTGAGGCGGAAAATTAAATAAACGAGATACAGATTCCAAAGAAGTAAGTTGTATTACCAAAAGGAAGTACACTGGTAACACACAGAGGTCCCCGTGTCTGAAGTGAGCCTGGCACACGAGGCCTGCCAGGGGCGGATGCGGACGAAAAGTGCAAAACAGCATGATGGAAATTAATAAGCATTAAACTCTTCAGGGTCACGAGTCGGCGGAGAGGAGGGTCAGCACACGAGAGGAGCAAAGGAAAACGTTCAAGTAGATTACATTTAAACTATTAAACACTATTTTGTTAAAACAAAGGTGAAACTCCCGTGGCACGGTGCACGTCTACCCTCTACGACCCACTGTTCCAGACTAAAGATGGCGTGGAGATACAGTTAGCAACGGATATCTTCCCGCCAGCATCGGAATAGGCAAGCGGAACATGCAAACACTCTCAAAATAAAAATAGAAGTACATTTTACACACACAAGCCCTTTTAAAATCATGATATTAAACTAGCTCAAATTTAATAGTCGAACTGTTTAAAAATTACGTAGCTAGATTGGCAAGATGGCTGCTGGAACTGCAAGCGTTTTTGACTGCATATTTTAATAAAAGGATAAATGTAAGTTACGCCTTTAGAAATAAAATGACACATGACAAAACACTGCAAAAATAGAATAAAGAATTATGAGCACTCTAGTTTATTCCTGCGTGAACATATGTGAACCATGTGGGCGCGAACACCCAATAATAAAATACACTTTACTGCGGGGATGCAAAGAGGAGACAACATTTCCTCGTGCATGCATAAGGGTCTGCTTTTGGGGGATCACAATCACAGAAGTAAACACAAAACATGCTTTTTACTCGTGGGTGGCATGCCTCTTAGAACACTGCAACGGTTCCCCTGACTTGTTCATGCATGAATGGCACACTACACAGAAACACACTGGTGTATATCATGCGGTTGATGCAGCGGCAAGCATTATCAGTCTGGCCCCTGAGTGGAGCAGAGAATGAGGGCAACATCAAATGGCCCTCCCCCAGGGAGACCAATGGGCGATGCAGCGACATGGCAGCTTCTAAGCTGAAGTGCAGCAGGTGGTGAGGCGACGCAAGGGCTCTCCCTTTCCCACAAGTCACCAATGTCTGTCACAGTTTTCGCAGTAACGAGCGCAGCAGCACGCGTGGTAGTAGAGGAAAATCCACAGAAATCAAGGGGTGACACCTCGTGAATGCGGCAGACTTATAGTCTGATTGTGGCCTTGGTTCTGTTGTTCAGACGGCGTGACGTCACTCACCTCTGCCTCGGCGGCACTTTCTGAGTGTGTCATTTTGTTTACCCACGTGTTCGTTGCCTGGTGGGCGTGTCTCCTTTTCCTCCTCCGGGATGGTAGCAGTGCGAATGTCATCCCCGTGTATCTTATGTGTTCTTCACACCCCTGTTTGTACCAAATAAGACGTAGCACTGATTTTCTCTACAATCGTGACATATACGAAATCCCCTGGTTGCAGGAGCTTGAGTTGTTTCTTTGTCTCCGATAGCCATTTTTGCATGTACCACTTCTGATTTGCACGGGCCTTTTCATGTCACAGCCTTCGTTCCCTTTCCAGTGTCTCAGAGCCTACAGTTTCTGGGTTCGAGTCCGGTATGCTACAAGCAAATTCTCCCGGCCTTGCTAGGTCCACTCCGTATAGCATTTCAACGTGTGATTTCCTGGTCCCTTCACTAGCACGATTGCGCAGGCAAAAAGCTATCTCGGGTATGTATTGAGCCCAGGTGGTGTGGTCTTCGCCTACTCTAAGGCACAGCTGTGCCTTAACTTCCTGGTTCCTATGCTCGGTCAGGTTCGCACAGGCATGATATATGTCTGTGGTGTGATGTACAACATGCCACTTTGTACATAAAACTCTATAGAGTAGACCCGAAAATTGTGTGGCGTTATCACTGATGATTATTCTTGGATATCCCCAGCAGGAACAAAAATTCCTTTTCAAGAGTGGCAGCAATGTGGCAAATGTGCAAGCACGGTAAAGTATACAGTTCACACCACCACATAAACAAGTCCGTGACTACCAACACAAACCGTTTGCCACTAGCTGAGCGTGGATAAGGACTCATCAAGTCTAGGGTGATGGACTCTAATGGTTGTTGAAGCAGCCTTGGCTGCTGCTGTGCGGTATCATCTGATAAGCATGTTTTGTAAACATTGCATTGTTTACATTGGCGCACGTATTCTTTTTCCTCCTTTGTGAGGCCTGGCCATAAGTATGATGCCGTGATGTTTTTGACAGTTTGTTTCACTCCGGGGTGTCCTGACAGACTGTTACTGTGTGCTACGTGAATGACCGTGTGGCGAGCTACCAGCAGTACGTAGACACACCACCAGCCTCCTTGGCGGCTGTTGTTCTGCGTTTCGAGTCTATCTTATATCATGCACCATCCCTGTAACAGTTCCTCTGCACACTTCTTTTATCTCACTGACCTCCATTGACATTAGCTGCTGGTTGAAGACACATACATGCAAGTCATCAGCGCAAGTTTCAAATAGAATGTTATCGGTACTGCATGGCATTTTTGGTTCCCAGGTTGAGAGTAAGATAACGAAACTTTTGAGATTAAACTTTTTTCTTAAATCCCATGCCAGCAGCACTTTTGTCCTTCCACGCAGTAGCGTGTGATCATGGACAGCCAATAGAAGACCACGAGTCCCAGTCAAGTGTGTATTTTTTAGTTTTTGTCGGAGAGTAGGGGTTAGCTGCGGGCACTGAGGTGCACGTGGCTAACCCTGTACACTGTCGCATTATTACAACATCCACCAAGAGGTGAAGAGTGGAACGAACTTCATCTGCAACTACAAGCACCACCGAACAGAACTTTTCTTTTTCAACTTAAATCTTTTCTTCATTAACAACCACTTTTTGGACAACAACTCTCTTTTCAATTCTTTCTGTGGGTGCAGGAGGTCATTAGGCACCGAGGGGGATGGTATCTTTTTCCTCCCCTCATCTTCGTAAATTGTCATCGCTAGGCAAGATGTAACTTTTCAACTTAAATGTGACTGCTGCTGTGATTTTGTACCTGTGTGAATGCAGAGGAGAAGAGTGATATGATGTTTCCATCATACTGATGTGTTTATGGTATTCTCGACTGTCTAGAATATAACTGGTCAAGATTCTAAATGAATCACTTATCTTTTATTTTCACTACAACTAGTTTAAAGTGTGCCTTTTCCCGATAAATGCTAGTCGGAGTCCAACTGATCATTTTGAATTAAGTGTTTGTTTTGGAGTGTAGCGAGTTGATGCTACGCTTTAATGTGCCGCCCTTACGTGGGGCATGGATTTCGACACAATACCAAGGTAATTTCAACAACAACAAGAGTGTGTGAAAATAGCGGTAACGTTGTGTAAGTGCTAGACACGATGGCGAGATGTGGCAATACAGCACGCCCATGCTGGGCGAGGAAGTAAATGAGGCGTGATAATGCTGTGCGTAAATTTCGACATGCACATGGCAGATTTCTTCACTATTATCACCATGAGTGAGGGCAGGAAGGTGATGGCTGTTATAAAGGTAATACAGTTCCAGTTACATAATTAAGTATATAGGTAAATGCTGCAGTCCTCATCATTGTCAACATCGTAATCAACAAAAAGTTTGAGCGACTTGCTACAACAACACGTCTTCATCACCAAGAATGTTTGCATAACCTATATAATCTATCCCAATAATGTATTTTAGTTGTGTATGTTTTAATTAAAATTTAAATATGGCTGGAAGCCAGAACAAACAGAGGCAAATTGAGTATCAATTAATTATACAACTATTGACAGAAAACCTAAGGGATATGCAAGAGAGATCAAATCAATTAAATGAACAGAAAACAATTATAAAGTAAATTTGAAGAGTGGAAAAACGTATTAGACAAGAGATTTCAACAAATAGCGGAGAGTTTTGCTAAACAGGAAACTAAATAAGATGAACAACGCCAAGAAATATCAAATAAATTTGACGAACACCACCAGGAAATAGTAGCCATATTTGAGGAAGCTATCAATGAATGTAAGTGTCACGAGGTTCACACCACTAAAGCAGATGTCGTAAATGAAATTCAGGTCTATGAAAATGTAGAAGTGAATGCAGAGTGTAAAAACGAGGTAGTAGTAATAAATGTTTGTGAAAATGTAGAGGTTAGAAATGAAACAGGAACGGAGGTAGTTGAGGCTAAAAATGTAGGAACAGATGAGAGTACCTTAGGAAAATATGATACGATTACCAATTGAGCAGTAACAAGCCTGCAAGGTTACACAAAGTGTAGAGTCAAGAGTAAGTCTGTTAATGTTTGTAAAGTCAGTATGTGGGGTAAAGAGATTTGTGAGTATGAAACTAACTAGGAAATACAAAACTGAAATGAGAATGAGCCTTTCCAGAGTGAATGTGACATCGGCGGGGATGTTGCCGAATATATTTATGCCAGGGGAGTGTTGTAGTCTGGGGGGTTCCCAGGATTAACGTTAGGTAATGCTTGTTGGTGTTAAGGAAAGTAAAATAGATGAGAGTGAAAGGGTGTTTGCCAAATATAAAAAAACCAAAGATCCTGCACATGACAAGGGAGAAAGGGGATAAGTGAAAACCTGTATGTAAGATGAAATCGAAGAAAGTCAGTCACGAAAAAATTCAAGTTAAGGAATGTGTTGTGGAGGAGAAAAAGAAAGGGAAACAGTAAGACAGACTGTCTACCAAGTAGGTTAAGGTAGGATAGAAATACAAGTGCTATGGTTTGTCTTGTTAATTTTAAGACGGTTATATTGTGTTTGTGTTTATTTTATTGGATTAGTGTTAGAATTGTGTGTGTTTTTTAAAAGTGTAATCAATGGAGGGCAGATTGAAAGGACACTATACAAACAGTAAATACTGGAAGTGAGGTTATGCAGAAATGTTTGAAAGGATAGTAAAGTGACATTCTTCACATGAATAATGCAACATAAAACACTAATTGGTAGGAATGGTGAATGCAGATCACGGTACCAACATTTTTATTTTATTTTCTATTAAGACCCACGTGTCAGGAATTTACATGAAGAAGTAACAACAATTTTAGTAAAGCTAGAGTTAAGGGTCATGACCAATGTGTAAGTGTCATTTTTTAGGGTTTCCATGTGTTTAGGTTAAGAGGGTACTTGTGTATTTGCTTTTTGAGAGGATACCTGTAAATGGTCATGTGCAGCATGTAATTGTGTATTTTGTTAGGGTTAATTCTGTCAGGTCAGGCACAAAGGGCATCTGGCGTCTGCTATGTCACCATTATGATATGTTTAGGCTTGAAATTTGTAACATTTTGAGTAGTCACATGCCTTTTAAAACTTTTAGTTTTGAGTTATGACAAAGTTTTCAAATTGTGTGGACATTTTAAAAAGGTTTTGAAAATATTTTTTTAAAAGTTTGTCTTTTAAAATAATTTATGAAACTTAATTTGGGGGGGGGGGGGGGGTGATCCCTTTTTTAACAGTTTTGCTTTTTAAAGAGTTTATGGTTTATGGAAATGTCAAAGTTGAGGTGTGTGAAGTGATGATGTGTTTGGAGGTGTAGGGTTTAGGAATTGCACCATTGTGTGTTTTATTGAGTCTTCCCTCTGAGTTTGTGTGTTGGGGTGGTACAGGCCTTAGTCAATTTTTTGTGTGTGCAATGACCTAGCTTTTTTGTGCATAATTTATATGTGGTAGCGGTTAATTTTGTTGTGTTTTGGGGCAGACCAGAATCCATGCCCTGGTTAAATGTGGGAGTCGACTCATTAACTTAATAATGAAAATATGGGCAATTACTTTTATACTTCTATCCTAGAAAGAGATTTCATACTTTGAGATGGATGAAAATTTTTGAAGATATTTAAAATTTGTTTTGTTAAAGTTTTTTGGAGTTGACACTGGCTAACAGCCAGCCATGTTAAGACCATGATGGCGCTCACCACTCATGGGACACGTGGTCATGCACGTGCGCAAAGAGGCCATAACCTGAACTTTTCAATAACGGAATATTTATTTGAATAAAATTCTCTCTTGTTTTATTTCCAGGTTTCTCAAGTGTTTAAATGTTTAAGATGTAATATTGCACAATGTTTCGTTATGAATTCAAAATGTGCACTTCACGACGATTAAGAACATTATTATTCCGGCGTGAATGCCGTCATAAGACATTTGAAAAATGCAGAAAATTCACAATTTAAATTTTAAATCTAAATCAATATTCAAATTATTTATGTGCCATTTATTTAAAAATATGAAAGTTTTACTCAGTGTGCATAGCACTTTGGCTTGTGTGATCCCCATAGGCGGCCATCGTGGTCCGCGCGACCCCTGCCTCTGGGCAGTCCGTCGAGGAAAACTGGCGAGGTAAGATGCTGTCACATACGCACTATAAACTTTTTGCACTGATGTAGATTACAATAGCTTAACTTTTGTATACGAGTTAACAGTTGCTTTGTGTAAATTTTGTCAGACATTCTCCAGCATTATGCTTCCGCTTAATTTAATTATTTGTACCCTAGCAGCTTTCTGAAATTTAATCGAGGAGAAAGGAAGGAAAGATGTCAGAGAGGCCATGCAGCCCGCGAAACTTAAATCAGGCGCCATCCGCCTATGTTAAAGGTGTTTCAGTGTAATTTCTGTTTAATTGCTGCGTGCAAGTTTAAGGGCTCTTTTTTCATGTATGTTTTTCAGAGTAATTTTTTTATGTTTAATTGTTTTACAGCCACATCAATTACGACCACGTGGTTAAAAGCAGCATTGAGGGTTTATTTGTGTAAAATCATGTGCACCGTAGTTTATTTCAGGGTTTTGTGTAATTTTCATGAAATTGATACTTTGTATGTATGACCATGCAGTCTATTCCAAGATTGATTTTCCTGCTATCAAGCGTACTAAATGCCTATCAATGTCACGATTTGCAGGAGAATATTTTTACTATCAATAATAACAATTTGTCTGAACAGAATTTGCCATTTTTACAGAGAAAGATTGATATTTCATTGCACCACATGATCCACTAAGAATCATACCCAGTGGCATCCACGCCATCTAAGTTTGCTTTCACGCATCTGCGTGTTTATTGTGACCATCCATGTCGTGTCGCATCATATTTCAAGTATTTGTGCCATTTATGTAAAGTGTATGGTGATATTATCTCCGCCCTAGCCGGCTATGTGTATAGGCAATCACCACACTAACCATGTACAGCAAGACGAGCCCTGACAAGTCCGCGTTAGTGATGTCAAATAATCACATGTGTTGTTCATTTCATAATTCTCTGCACCCTTTCATCAGGAAAAATTGGCAGTCCACCCTAGCGGCTGTCGATCCCTTTCCTTGTGAAGATTGTGTTTCTTAACACCACAGAGAAGTCATCCATCTAGGAGTGTGCTATATTAATTGCGGGCTGGGGAGCACCCGAACAGAGTTAGCTAGACATGTCCGAGTTTCATAAGGTTAACTTTGGCACGATTTGATATGGTTGACAGAATAAAAGCAAGTATCACAGTGCTTAAAGTATTTTCTTGTAGTGACACCAACCTCTCACCATTTTTCAGCGATAAAAGTTTAGTAAAGATGTTTAGTAATGAAAAGTGTTTTGTAAGTACGCTTGGGTGAGACGGACACACAGAACCCACAGCATCCCTGAGAACCCTGAGTCTCAACAGCGCAGTGAATGGGAAACACCGATGGGGCCCATCTACCTTAAGTTTGTGTCACAGTTTGTCTCGTGTCTCACCCGACGACATCAGAGTTAACTGAAGTTTGGGAAGTTACGAGGATGAATACAGAGAAAAATAATATTTTTCGTGAGTTATTTTTAGAAAGTATTAGTGGTTATTGAAATTTTTCAGATAATTTTTTTGTAAAGTTTTTATGATGGTAATGTACAACCAGAGTTTTGTGGTTTGGTTACCACAGTGTTTTTAGATGTGTATCTTTGCTTTCGTATTCCGATATTGAATGTTTTATGTTAATGAGGGGTATTTATTTGTATTGTGTAAATTGTTCTTGTTGCCTGTTTGCATTTTTGAGCGTCCAAACATTTATTACATTTATTATTATTATTACACATAATTTACACGTTGATTTGAAGTGTTCTTACCTTGTACTTGTATGTGTATTTGATAACTGCTAATGACTTAATATGTTTTACACAAATGTTTCTTGTAACAAATTTAATAGACTTTATACATGTTTACCTTTTTTATTGAGATTTTTTATACAGATGTTTATTATAACACAGTTCACACACACACACACACACACACACACACACACACACACGCGCGCACACACACACACACACACAGTACAGATTTTAAAGTTTGTTATTTAATTATTTTATCTCGTAAGCGCACGTGCGCATGCATGCACACACCCATATATATATATATATATATATATATATATATATATATATATATATATATATATATATATATATATATATATATATATTATAATAATTTATATGCTGTTCACGGTAAAGTGAACACTTTTAACGACCTAGTTACTTTTTCCTTTCAGCCATACTTTATTCTCTAACCACCTTTTTAAATAAATACTGCCATGTAAATATTAAACACATTGTGTTTATTCCACTGCACTCGGAAGTTATCATCCAACGCTAAAGTAAAATATATTTATTGGCTACTAGCAACCAATCCTGGCATCGCTTGGGTGTGATTTACATATAGAGAGCCGGCCATGGAGAGCAATGTGAAGTCATAGTTCATTTCTCATCTCACTCGACGGATGTAATTATTTTGTTGTGCATAATTAATAAATCTATGCCAGCTCCTAAAATGACATGGTGTAATTAAAATATTTAATTTGGTAAGAATTAATACTGTGTTGTTCAAAAGGTCTATTTAATAACATTTTAAAAGAAGAAAATGGTTACTGTCGGTCATCCTTAAAAGAACATATGCTGTCACTGACCTTTTTTGTAGATCTTCTTGAGATCTACAATTCTGTAGGACATTAATTTGGTTCATCTCTTATGGTTAGTAAGCGTAAGCCGTGTAAGCGCCAAAAAAGCAACTTCTATGACTTATTAGAAAACGTAGACATTTCTCTACTATCCTTACATTCAATATTAATATATTACATACTTAAACCTTTCTTAAGAAATTCTCTAAATGATGGTGAAAACACTCTAAATGATGGTGAAAACACATTGAAATCCATCAAGTAGTTTAAAAACCTTATCCGAATACACAGGCACACATGGCCTGATTGCTTCTGACAGACACATGCACAAACAAAATACATGTAACAAATAAGACACAATATATACATAAAGACATAAAATACCTGTACCAATTGCAAAAAAGACCATCTAATATTCTACAGCATGATTAAAATTCCAGAATAAGGGCTTTTTTGAAAATCGGGAAAATAATGCCTGGATATGTTAGACATGGTGATTAATAATCATAATTACTAGAGTTTTGGAGGGGCTCCCTGTAGTTTTTGAAGTAAAAAAATTAATAAAATGTGATAGGGTTTTCAAGATTGCAGTGTTTATTAAGTAAAACACGTATAATTGACGTCAAATATATTTATTTGGGTCACTAAATAGTATCACACGTAAGAATACTATTTGAAACAAATCTTGAATGTATAAAACTTCATTTACAGGGTATATTTACGACGAGACACCTAGGTTAGACAGGTAACCAACAAGCAATCAGTGTTGGAATATTATGTAATTGTGGTGAATTACCCAAGACTTACCTTCTGAGGATTGTACTATGTAGTGAATTACTAGTAGAATAATTTTAAGATGGGTCGATACTACATTTCCTCGAAACTCGATACCAGTTTCGATATCAAAACATTCTCACAATATTCTATAGGCCTACTGATACTTTTCTTGATACCAAATTAAAATTGTCACGAACACAAAAAAACTTGGCCATGAAAACTGCTCATTTTACTAGTGTTGTTGACACACACAAACTATATAAAAACCCACAATACACTTTAAACAAATGGCGGACGACCTGTAACCTAACATCCTTAACCAATGATAAATCAAAAGTTTCCTTTGAGTCTATAGAATCAAGTTTCCCCTGTAAAAGCTGTAATCAAACTTTGAAGAAAATGATAGCTCAGTAAACACTTATTTTGCGATGAAGGAAATTATTGTAATGTTAAATAAATATTTTAACTATCTGATACACCAGTTGTGGCCTAGTCCGCGGAAATACATTTGAAATACAATAATTGTGCGGGAATACTACTGTTTTTGGTAATATTAAAGAGAAATGGTAAAATATAATATTTGTGCGGTATTTTGAGTGTGCATAGTCTCGTCAAATTGAATACACCCTGTGTCGTGGTTAATCATGTAGTATGTATTGATTGGGTGAGTAATTTAATATTATTTTCAATTTTAGATGCGACAGTCATATTGTGAAATGGAGTTGTATTGCATGTGGTTGTGTTAATTGCGTGACACGAGAGAAAAATATGTACATAATTGTAATAGGTTATGACCTAAATGCTTTAAATTGCACAAGGACCTTACCAAACACTACTTAAATCGACAAGTTTACCAATATGTGTCACAGGTACAATAGGCTTTCTACTTCAGGGAAATTGAGTGGTACAAGTGAAAAATATATACGTTTGAGATAAAATTGTACCTCACAAATTACCTCCAGTTCACAACCCTACCCAATATCGAATTTGTAACTTGTACTGGTAATATTGTCAATTTTGGTATTGTTCAGTTACATCTTTGTGCAATTAAACGTGGTTTCAAGACAAAAAATATTTTGATTGTGCCAGGAATATAAGCAAAATATGTCGAATTGCAAAACGACCTAATCAAGCAATATCTACGTTCAAAATAATACCAACACGCACACACCCAATGTTACTGTGATAATGTACGATATTCAAGCTTAGCCCTCTCGCAGCGAAAAATACTGCAAAAGTGTAGCCAAACATTATGCACAGAGCCCGTAGGGGAGTAAATCCCCAAAACAGTGATTCAAGATGTGCCGGCAATTTTTATATGGTGGTAACGGGAAGCGTTGCGCATCAGAGAAGCTTGGAGTTTCCCCAGAAATGATTTTCATGTGTAGCCCATTCGCACTGAGAAATAATGTGTGTGTGTGTGTGTGTGTTGGTAATATTTTGAAAATAGGTATTGATTGGTTAGATCATTTTGCAATTTAATGTATTTTTGTGATATTCGTGATAGAAGTGTTATATTTTATCACGAAAACACTAATAATTGCAAACAGATAATCGTATACAACACTAGGAATGACAATGTTACCAATACAAGTTACAAATACGATAGTGGGGAGGCGTATGAACTAGAGGAAAATTGCAGGGTAAAATTGTATCATGAAAATGTACATATTTTTTATTTGTTTTACCCCTCAATTTCCCTGATTTCCGTAGCCCTCCCCAAAATCGTATTTGTAGCTTGTATTAGTCATATTGTGAATTTAGGTATTGTTTGGTTAGATCTTTTTGCGATTTCATATATTTCCGTGAATAATTATTACGATTATCAACATATTTTTCACATGTTTTACCCCACAATTTCCCTGATCTTCATAACCCTCCTCACTACCGTTTTCGGGTTTGTAGTGCTTATATCTTAATGCCCCTAGTAAATTCGTGTTCTGTGTGATAAGTAATGTAGAAATAAACCATTTCCCAATAAGTTTTTGATTTTTTTTTTCTTCAGAAAAGCCTCTATTCTGGATAATTACCCAATATTGATACACACGTCATTCTCTAAAGAAAAATAGTTGGCATAATTTTACTGCATGGTAAAACTAATTCAGGTAATGAAATTGTGCTGCAAAGAATGAATCTGCCTCTAAAAACAATACTTCAGCCATCACCATCAATATACATCAATTAATCTCTCAGCATCTAGGCTAGTAAACAACGCAATTTGTATATGCAAGAATATATTAATCAATTCCAAATATTAAAACTAAAAATCTAGCCCATTTAACAAGTGTAGGATGCATCACACTTTTCATTTTTACTTAATGAAAAAACGGCAGCAAATTGACACTCACCTGAGAATCGGAAACAAAACGATCGCTTCCTGTGCCAGCTGCAGGTGCATCACAACTACTGGACGTCTTTCGTTTTCTCTTTTCTGGCACTGGCATTGGACTGTTTGTTCTGCTTCGATGTTCCACAGTTCGCACAGGTGATTCCGAGATGTGGCTGAGCGAGTCTTCGCGTTTTCTAACTGCGTTGTCGGTAAGTCCACGAATTTGCAGCGATTCCGCAGTTTTTAAAAACATAGGAAGTAAATTCTGACTTACGTTTACTTCGCCTTTGTACATGAATTGCAGCAGAGACTTCATTTCTGTATAGTTAACATCTCTGAGAAATATTATAGGATGCGGATGAGTATTCTGGAGAAATATGGTTTCAAAATAAGGGCTACACGCAGATAGGATGGTCTGGTGTGCTTTGAACGTTTCACCATCACAAGCCAAGGTAACGTCGACCAATGCTTCACGTTGCAGTAAGTTACTAAGTACATCTGTCAGGTTGTTTGGATGATTGTTCCAGCGTAGACAGAACTGCTGATCCATTAGGCCTATTTCTACGGACAAGTCGGCCGAAACCTGAAATAAACAGTTATTGTCCCAGGTTAGTTATGTTGGTCAAGCCCAGTGCGCTCTGTGAACTTGAATGCTAGGCTTCAATCGTGCCACATTACAGTACGTAAATCTTGTTGACCTTCAACAAAATAATGCGCTAAAGCATCAGCCTTCAAAATCTCTAGTACAAATTAAATTAACTCGGTGTCACTTCAAATAAGGGACATTTACAAGGCTTAAAGAAATTATGAACCGCCATTAAAAAGCTAAAAGTTGTTAAGAAATTGTCTTAAAACTTAAGTACCGTAAAAAAAACCTGTAACTGTACACGAACACTTTGTACCGATTATTTCTGATGTTAATTAACATCATTACATAACAGTACGCTAAGACTTAAATTGCTAAAATTAATTATGTGTTTAATTTTCAGTACATTAATTTACCTACCTTTTTGCAATTTTTTTGCTATCACATTACCAACTGACTCTTTACAAAACCACTGCCGCCTAGGTATTCATTTTGTTGTAAGTGTCTGATTGAACTAAATCTTCTAAAATAACTTTTCCAGTTCATAATTTGTATATTTCAATTGTTCTCAATTGTAACATTAATTTAAGAGAAAGATATCGTCTGGCAAAAGTTTCTTTTGATTTTATAGCACTAAATTTAAACGGTACTGTTTTTTATACTGTTTCATAGCTAATTGTAGAATTCGATTTAGATTTACATTGAATTTGTAATTAACAAATTTAACTAATTGGCGTAAAACACATTTTTGAGATTAAGTAATTCTCAATTTTCAATATTCTTATGTCTGGGTAATTACGTCACATTCTTCATTGATTCTAAACCACCAAAATGGCCACGTAGTGGAAAAATAAATTAATTTTGAGATGCAGTAATAAAATAAAAAGTTTTTCTTCTGAATGTCATTGTAGAAATTACATTTTATTCTTGTAAATTTTCCCTACATGGACATAGCGTACGAGTTGTATGAAGGCATTCAAATAATTAGAGCATCAATATGTCTATAGCATAATAAATACTTATAATTAAATAATTGACCAAAGTTTAATGTTGTTCCACTTGTAAAGATCAGTATTAATATAATGCATTTGTATAATTTTTAACACGCGTCGTCCAGTGTGATCAAATGTAATGCACAAGAAAGTCTGTATTTCACTGTGGAAGCATGTATTATTTCTCTCAGTACCACTTAATAAAAGTAAAGATTTCACACTGTTGTTCTCAAAGATAATAGTCAATAATTTTACCACAACATATTTCGGAACAGGATAATGAATAGTTCACAGCTCTCAAGATTTAGTCCACAAACATTTTTATAATAACTTACAAAGGCTTTAAACCTGTTCAGTCATTGTATGTTTGTTTGTTTTATTGCGTCCGTAAGATAATACCTGGTTCACTCTTTTGTTAACTTTCAATCTCTTTACACATTGCAAAACACACTCAAGTAGCCACAAGTAGTAGGACAAAGGTTGGCATACTTGGTATAACTAAATAAATAATTTTAACGCTACTCCCAATGTCGTGTAACTTATTTGTCATTATTATTTTTATGAACTCATTTCAGAACTGAATTTCGCATGGCTTGATAAATATTCATCTTATAAAATTGTTCATGTCCAAAAATTAGATCTTAAATTAAATATGGTCATGAAATAATACTCCGGAGCCATTCTTCATAGAAATTTTCTCTTGGCATAAATCAAGTACCTAGTTGGTATTTGAAGCTTGTAAAGAACTGAATACTGTTTTTAGTATTTGGTTGAGGATTCTTCTTCGAGTATATAATGTGATTTATTATAAAAAGTGTTATGTTTACATGACACATTTTTATTAGATAAGGCCTGCCAGACATTATCACATCTCATCCATTATACTTTATATTCACCAGAAGTCTAAATGAAGATTGCAAAGCATAAAAGAAGCATTCGCTGAAGCTTTTGAATATTGCTTGAGGTTGAATAATGTTGATAATTCCTGTTTTTATTGCGGTAATACATTTCTTGTAATTGCAGCCAATACAGAAAAGAAAATATACTGCCACCGATTGTTGCCAGTATTTTCTTTGTTTCCCATCAGGTAGGTACTGTAATTTCAGAAATATGTTTCTGTCCTCGTCTTGTTTTTGATGCATCTGGATAACTAGACCTCAGTTACTCATAAGGGGATTCAGTAAAATAGTAAGAATAGTACATACTAGTAACAAAATCCTTAATTACATTTACCTATGCTTCAGTGTACATAAAATTACCCATACATATGGAGTATACCAACTGAGACTCGATATCACATGTCCATTGTGTTTGTTGGTTTACTTTTTTCCCAGGCATTTAATGTACTGTTCTTTCCTTTAGTGTTAATTGTATCTGTCAAAACAGCATATGTTCATTTAGTATTGTCTTCTGTCCATGACATTCATATGTTAATATACTTTTATGTTAAGTAAGGTTTAGGTTGTGATTATATGATACAGTCCTCTCCTGGCGGGTTTCTTCAGTGATGAACGAAATGACAAAAATATAATACTGTAGTCCATAAAATTGTTTTATGTGCATGTAATCTTAATTTAGCGCAACTGAGCAGATATCTCAATTACAAAGAGTCTCGACGAAATAATAAGAATATTAAAAAAATTCAAATATAGCTACAATTTTGCTTGGATGTATTCAGGTGCATACTAAGTATACAGCATACAAACTTTTACTGTTTACTATTACTCTACTTTTATGATTGTTGATTTATAGTGATGACCATCACACAATTTGCATGCATGCAATAAATGCGATAGTTCCCTTGTTCGTCGTTAGTGGAAGTTTTGTATTTTGTAAAATCTACAACTATCTGTCTGGAAGTCTTGCCTCCTGTATACAATCTGTGTACACCACCATCTTTTCTTGCAAAAGATTTTAGGTGATAATGTACATGAAGTAGTCTTCGCCTGAATTGACTGCCTTCTTGCACGTTCGGTTTTCTTTCGCTATAAAATATGATCCTCTTAAAGATGTTTTCCATTCTCATTATGTTTAATGCTGTCGATCTCGTTTTATGAAAAGCTTTGCAAACAGGTAAAAATATTGGTAAAAACTAAATCTGAAATCAACTTTGATGCACAAAGTTGGAGCTTATCAACTGTTAAAGCCACAATGATATCTCATATCTGTTATGTTTGTTTGCATTTTTTTTTTTTTTCGGCAAGCAATAATTTCAACACTTGAATTGTTACAATTCGCAACTGTTGCCAACCATTTAGCCTTGTCTTCTATACTACCTGCATATACCAGCAACATTTTCTGTTAAGTGTGATTTGGAAGGTGATAGAATGAGCGATGCTTTCCTCATCTAGTAGGTTTCTTCAGTGTTTCGTTTAAAAGGTGGTTTCGTAGTCTCATTATATTGATTTAATGGAACCTAGTAGGTAATGAGTGTGTCAGTTACAAAATGGACTAACAAAGCTGTAAGAATGTTTTTAAAAAATCTGACACTCTTTCACATGAAGAAGGCAATTAAAACATTGTCTATGCTGGAAATGATTACTCAACAGTTGATTAGCTGTTACTTATGTTATATTTGTAATGAATCCGCAACATTGCATTTGTAGTTTTGCCTCCTCCTCATGACTAACACAGATTATATTTTTTTTAATCAACTCCATTTTGAGTAGTCATATCTGTATGAGATTATACCCTTTTACGACCGCCTCCTTTTACATTCTGTTTTCGTCAATAATAAAAGAATATCATTCCAAATAGTGTTACAAATATTAAATATTTAATCTGGTTTTTGGACTTGTTCGACAATAAGTTGATCATTATATATTTTTTCAGTGGTATATATTGCATGCAAGACCTGTCTTGCTATAATCAAACATAAATATAGATATTAATTTTTCATTAATAAATTATCACCCAAACTGTCATTACCACTAATGGCATGTTGCACTATTGAAGTTTTTCGCTTGATCTAGCATCATGTCTGTACTTGATCTATGATCTTCGAAATACTGTTGCACCATTCGAGTGGCCTTTCTTCATACTTCAATGTTCGTTAATGAGTGCATTATTTGGTTCTGTATTCTTTGTGTCCAGATTTTAGTGAAGTATTCATCTTTATTTTTTGTACAGTAAAGACTCTGATGTCTTCCTGAAACTGAATTGTTGGAAAGAAGTTGAGAGATTTGGTAGGCTCTTAACATCGAGGTCTTGAGAGTCGATCAGAATTGTTAGAGAAATGAACAATACATATTCTCTGCTAAGGTAAACATTAAGATGCGATTAGCAAAAATGTATTTGTTCATTTAATTATTGTTGTTATTTTATTCATAAAAAAGTGACAATTATATTAAGAATGAGTAGACTTTGTTAGCATTTATATTGCATGTACACTTTCTGTACACTGTCTTAATAACAATGGCTGTGCCGACACATACACAGAAAGCTTAATTCGTCGAATATAGTATTTAGTTATTAGCACGACAGGCTGTAGCAGACATCTATAATGTAAAATTTATTTTAGAACACATAGCCTATGAGTGTTGCTTCCATTCCACTTTTCATATAGATGTAACTGGTGGTTGGCAGAGAAACAGTTTGGAGCAAACAGCAGAAAATGAAAATCATCCTACAAGCAAGTGAGGGAAGGAACACGTATACAATAGTACTCTTGGTCGTAAAAGCCAAACTCCTGATATGGGTCATTTCGTTCATGCATTTTTAGATCATTTTTATGTACATTGAGATTTGCGGTTTTTATGCATACGGCATGGTAGACTATTGTTATTAGATTCTCATCACCTAATCATTTCTGAACTTGTTATTAACTCCTCTTATTATTCAATAATTTTAATTATTTAAATATTAGTTATAGTTTCGCAGTATTCCATTGGCTCTAAGAAGTTTAATTATATCATCAGATTGCGGTGTCCATGCAATGTACCAAAAATCATTGTTTGAAATTGGTCTTCCAAATTGGAGAATTAAGCCTGTGTTTTTCAATTTTATCTCCAGTGCATTTTCAAAACCACTTTTTCTTTCTTTTTTTTAGTTGTATGAGGAATATAGCAATTAATTGCACAATTAAGTGGCCAATTACTCGTTAAACTTGCAGATGTGTTCATTTCTGAATAAATTTAGCATATATCTCTTCATACGTTTTTTTAATTAAACATCCAGTCTTCTTAATGTCCAACAGGATTTACATGTTTTCCATAATATTGTATTAACATAGACTGCACAACTTATTTGATATTTTTTTTGTGTTTGTTCAGGAAAAGGTCAACTGGATAGTAACGAATGTCATTATCATTACTAGCACAACATTAAATAAGTGTGTTAATACATGTATTGTCATTTGAGAGGAAAAGTGACATAACTGTAGGTATCTTCAGTTATCAATTTAATGTTTTTCTGTGCCATGTCTTAAGCTAATCTAAGTTTGTTTCATTTTTTTTTTCAACATGCCATGAAGATATTACAGAAGGAGAATTTCTCTCCCCATTTTTTACACAATATTAGTGGCTTCTGCTTGAATCAAAAAATGGGTTACTATTTCCACAAAATCGATCATTCAGGCCTTGGGAGTTTGGTTGTGGTAATTCCATTGTATAGGTTCGCAATAAAATTAATAGACCTGATAATAAACATTATCATTAAAGCAGTCTTTTTTTCTTTTACATCTACATATCAGAAATGTTTGAAAACAATGACAGGCCCATTATTTGTTGTACGGATTTATTGCCCAATATATACTGTACTGGCAATTTAATAAAATTCTGTCCGAATGTTCATTAGCAAATATTTTCGGTCCTAAACATTTTTAATGCTGAAAAATATGCAGTAAGCAGTGATAATTGTAAATATAATGTGAGTGCTTCATCGGAAATCTATCATTTGAATAGTAATCAGTATTTATTTTTTTAATATTTGCTTCATTGATATTAGGATTCGTAGTAATTGTCAAATTAATTTTCTCCTCTCATATTTGATTATTTTCACATCTACTAATGAATCAATTTTCTCGAGAAGCATATTTTCTGTAATTTCAGCAAAATGAGCTTTATACATTTGAGCAGTTTGATTCTTGGCAATGTAGAAAAGACGTTTTCCCATTTGCAGTATAAGTATTCGAAAAAACAAAAGTTGTTTCTCTGCATTACTTGTAAGGAGTATGTCTGACGACACATTCGCCTGATTTACTTTCATCCTAAGAGTTGTCTGTTGAGACTGATGCACAGAAACTCTGCATGCTTTGTTATTACATTCAAAACTAATGCCTCCTTTCCAATTCAATTCATTCCTGATGACATCTGGAAAAAATCACACAACATTGATAACCATGTGAAAAAATTTGTCTAGTACCTGCAAAGAACAAGCATGTTATTAGTATCAACATACAGGATCAAGAGACACATTTCAATGGGTATTATGTATATACAATGAATAAAATATTTAATTATTGTGTATCTGATAGGACCTTTACTAAATCATCTTCTAAACTCTATTTAACATTTGGTATTTTAAATCTAAGGTACAGTATATGGAAATACGTCAGAGATATTAAGCTTCAGTGGGGCTGTAGAGAAGATAAATAAAAGTAACTTATGTATAAACATTTGGATAATAAGCATTATACATGTACTATCATTATTTCTAATCATAATGTACACCACTCACACTTTCAAGTAACTGCATGTCATAAAGTTTAAGCGGCATTTATTAAAGTGCACTGTAGGGTCACACGCAGGATAAAATCTTTCCTTGCCAACCGAAAAGATTTTAACCAACCATGTTAGCATCAAAATATGCATTTTAATCTCCTCTATAGGCTCAAATGATAAATATTGTGTATCTACTGCCAGCTACTGCAACCAATCGCCGAACTTGTAACACTGCTGAACAGTTAAAAACTGAACCACTTGAATTTTGTTAAATCCAAGGCAATATATTACAATAACTCTTATTCGTCTAGAGACTATGGCATAATAAATACTGTATAAAACAAAAACTTTGAACATAAATTACACATAGTCATATTTTAATACTGATGATGTTTTTGTAATTGATCTTTGCATTATTTAAAATAGGTTTATATTAGCTAACAAAAGAGTCCTATCATTCGCAGCTGTCTAATAATGGTGCCTTATAGTAGAAGTGTTTACGTGCACAGCTGAGATACATCAACTAGCCTTGACATAATGTAAAATATAAATAAAAGATTTTTTTTTCTTCAGATTTCTAGTCTGGAGTGTTCCATTATGGCTTTGCTTCAATCGTGTTGCCAGTACCTATAATAACGCATTACAATAAATCGTGAATCTTTTGGGAGTAATGGTTCTGGCTGCAATCGAAATTAAACACTGACATTATGCTAAAACATGAAATGCATGACATGTGCTCCATCCCTCCTCCATAGCCTGTTTGTCGCACTGATTGCGCAGCTTAAATGTGCCCTCTACTGAGAACTCGCCACATCCCGAACAAGCGAACGATCTACTCTATGACTTTGCTGCCAGTGCAGCATCTTTGAGAGTACATCCTACTGGCCTGCTATGACAATACCAGAGAGCCAAGTGTCCATCCCCCCTTTCATGCCATCAGGGGGTAATTCTCGAGGACGTGATAATTCTGTCTGTTAAGTTATGAAGGTCGCCAAAAGTGTGTTATACATATCTATGATCCCTTCCTGTTCCTGTTGATAGGCAAGTGAAGTAGATGATGGAAAGGTTTTGTGTGTTGTTATTGCAGATAAAAGGTTGTCAATATTTCTGTTTAAGTCTAGTATGGTCTATGTAAATAAAAGGAAGATCAAAAAAATAAAGAATATATTAAAACTTAACTTAGGAGTGAGTATTTATTGCTTTCGCTGTGTTCAAAAGCAACAGGTTATAGGCCCAGAGCGCGATGCACAAGCACATGGCGAAATTTTTGAAGAAAAGCTGTATGAGTGAAATATCAATGAACGGAAAGGCCAAGGTATGTGTGAAGATATTTGATGGAAATATATAAGAGTTAGTATTTTTTGTGCTAAGTAGCTATGCAGAGATTAATGGAAAATGGCCATGGAACATAAAGTTGATTATATGGTAGAGCTACTAAAAGGCTCGAATTACTACAATTGGAAGTTCAGAATGTTTTGTTACTTGCAGAAAATTATGTTGCTGAGTGTGTTAACAAGGAATGTGTTGAAATTGAAGATGGAAAACTGACATGTGATTCAGGTCAGAAAAAAGAAAATCGGGCTAGAAACTCAATTGTCCAATGTGTTGATGATTCTAAAATAGAAAATTTGCGGGATAAGGTAAGTGCATACCAAATGTGGAAATGCCTAGAAAATCTGTACTAGAATAAGGGGGTGTCCTGGGATATTGTATTTAAAGAATAAGTTACAGTCAATGATGCTAAATGAAGGTGAAAGTGTAGATAGTTTCCTCGGGCAGTTTGATGAAGTGGTAAGGCAGTTAAAATCTACTGGTGCAGAATTAAAGGATAATGATGCTATATGCCATTTATTGTTGAGTTTACCCAAGTCATTTGATGTAGTGGTTACAGTCATTGAAATATGCCCCCAGAAACATTAATGCTTGAATTTGTGGAGAATAAGCTGCGAGCAGAAGAAGAAAAACATAAGTGCAAATCTACTAAGACGAGTACAAAATGCAGTGGTGCCATCAGCATTCTCATCAGCAACTCTAAGTGTATGTTATGAGTGCGGCAAGAAGGGGCATATTCGTCGAAACTGTAAGCAGCTACCCAGGAACAGCTTGAGCGGTGCAACTCAGCAGGGTTACCAAGAGCGAAATCATGGACATCATCGACCTGGAAGGTATTATGGAAATGTTCACCAGAGTGGACATTTCCAAGCAGTTGGTCGTCAGGAAAATCAATCTCAACATTACTCAACAATGGGTGAGCCAAAAAGCAATTATGTTGACATGGATACTCAAGGTAAATGTTAAACTAGTCACCCTAATTGTAGCAAAATTTGTTTCATAAGTGAAATAGAAGCAGGCAATGATAGTATTAGTAAAACTGTTGCTGTGAGTTTCTGTGTAGATTCAGGGTGTACAAATCATATGGTAGGGTTGAATGACAGAAGTGTATTTTCTGAGTTTGTAGAATTGAAAGAGCCTCTAAAGATAACAGTGGCTAAACACAACAGTGTGTCCGAGGCAACAGGCATAGGAAATATTCACGGGTTTTTGGAAGTAGAGGGTAAAAGAACTGAATGTACTGTAAAAATGTATTTTATGTACCAAACCTAAGAAAAAACTTGTCATTGGTGAAATGTTTAGCAAATGCTAATATTAAGATTGTTTTTCAGAATGGTAAGGTACAGTTGTACCTTCAGGGACACAAAATTGGAGAGGGTATTGGAGATAATTTATATCAGTTTAAAAATTAATGTATATTCAGCTGAAAGTTGTGTGACTGAAGTAGAGTGTGAAGAAAATATGCTATGACATAGAAGGTTAGGTCACCTAAGCTATTCTGAAATGAAAAAAAATGGTCAGTCAAAACATGGTGGAAGGGATAAACAATGCGTGAAATATGAATAAAAGTTGAATTCTGTGAGGAGTGTGTAAATGGAAAGCTAACAAGGTTATCAATTGGTAACAGAACAAAAAGTAACAGTTTGTTAGGCAAAGTTCATTCAGATGTGTGTGGTCCAATTTCACCTACTACAAATGAAAGTCATAAATATTTTGTCATGTTCATTGATGATTTTTCAAATTTTACAATGGTGTATCTGATCAAGTCAAAAGGTGAAGTTACAGAATGTTTTCAAGATAATTATAGTATGACAGGCAATATGTTTGGAAGTTTGTATCAAAGCTAAGATGTGACAATGGAGGAGAATATGTTGCACAATAATTGATTGATTTTTTTTTAGAAAGAAAGGCTTAATTCTTGATTACACAGTGCCATACACGCCTGAACAAAATGGCAAGGCAGAAAGGATGAATAGGAGTTTAGTCGAATGGGTGCGTAGTTTGATCATTGAATCTGGGGTACCTAAACAACTTTGGGGAGAAGCAGTCAGAACAGCAGCTTATATTGTAAATCGTAGTCCAACTGCAAGTGTGGAAGGAGTCACACCAGCTGAAATCTGGTATGGGTGTATGCCAAATGTAAAAGATTTGATGGTTTTTGGATGTGCAGCATACAACCATGTACCAAAGGAGTTGCATACAAATTTAGACAATAAGGCAGAAAAGTGTCTATTGGTGAGGTATTCTCAAAATGGTTATAGACTATTGAATCTTGTTTAGTCTCAGCTAGGATCAAATTTTAAGGTTAAAGAAAAAGGAAAACTGGAACATTTTCTTGGGTTGGAGATAAGTCATGACAGGGAGAACAAAGTTTTGAAAATTAACGAAACCAAGTACACTAAAGGAATTTTGAAAAAATCTGGATGTGAGAATTGTATATCATCACCAACACCAATTGAGCCAAAGCTAAACATAAAACCTTGTACACATGAAAATTATGTAACAACAAAACCTTTTAGAGAACTGATAGGCTGTCTGATGTCTTTGATGTTGGGTACCAGACCAGACATATGATTTATTGTAAATTACTTCAGTAGAATACTGGACAAAGCAATTGATGAGGCATGGTATCAATTAAAAAGGGTCTTGAGATATTTGAAGGGTACCACAGAAGTTGGATTGGTGTACAAAGGAAACCGTTCCCCTGTACTTTCTTGTTTTGTTGATGCAGATTGGGGAGGAGATGTAAGTGATCGAAAATCAAGTTCAGATTTTTTGTGTAAGGTAAATGGAAATGTGGTATCCTGGGTGACAAGGAAACAGAATTGTTTAACCTTGTCAACAACAGAGGCAGGACTCGTATCATTAAGTACTGCAGTTTGTGAGTGTTTATGGTTGAAAAAATTATTGTCAGACTTAAATGTCAAATTAGATAAGATTACAATGTATGAAGATAATCAAGATTGTATTGCCGTAATTAAGAATGCAGAAAATATTCGAAGTGTAAAACACATTCACTTGATGTATCTTTTGCATGTGATAAAGTTAAGAAAGGTGAGATTGATGTACAATTTGTAGAATGTGTAGGTCAACACGCTGACATTTTGAGAAAAGGTTTAACCAGATATTTATTTCTGAAGAATTGTAAAGAAATGGGACTAAGACTTTTGGCGAGGGAGGGTGTTAAGTTATGAAGGTCGCCAAACGTGTAATGTTTGTTAAACATATCTATGATCCCTTCCTGTTCCTGTTGGTAGGTAAACGAAGGATATTGTGGAAAGGTTTTGTGTGTTATTATTGCTGATAAAAGGTTGTCAATATTGCTGTTTAGGCCTAGTATGTTCTATGCAAATAAAAGTAAGATCAAGAAAACAAAAAATGCATTAAACTATAACTTAGGAGTGAGTATTTATTGATTTTGCTGTGTTCAAAAGCAACATAGTTAGGCTGATTATGTCAGCATGAGTCCCCAGAAATAACACAACTGGGAATATTAAGGATACGAGGAGGATACGACGATTCCTGCAGGCCAGCAACCCCCAGTGTGCCCACTTCATTTGGTGCTACAACCTCTGTGTGTATGCGATAAGTGCAAAGTACGAGCATGCTCCATAAATTACCCAAAGTTCTTCATTTTATGCCTCCAAGTAAATAATGGAAAATGAGGGGTAAGAAATTCTAGCATTATTTTCAAGCCTTCGCACGTGTCAGCCCTACACCCCCATTTTCAGTAAAAGGTTTCGCCCATGATGGGCTACCTCTTTACCACGCAAAGAATACTAAAACTTTGTGCTTTTTAATTTTTTGAATCTTCTCTTAAACATTTCACTAATTCTCTCCCACCAAACTTACGGGCTGCATTCCCTATCCCATCTGTCCCGACTGCTTTATTGCTCTTCAACCCCCTGGTTACCATTGTTATGTCCTACTCTCTCATCTTAAACTTACTAAATAACCCCCAGTCTATTTTAGCCTTTCTATTACAATCCTCCTTGCCTAAAAAAGTGACCAGTACTAGCTTTGCAACTTCTCAGCTTTTTCTTGGTCATTTGACACACTCCTGCCATCCCTAACTTACGACAGAGGGTTCCCTTCCTCTCATCTCCTTGCCTTCTTAATATACCTAGACAATGTCTCCCATTCCTTGCCTTTTCCTTCTTCCATCATGTTACCTAAAATACATTCTTCGCCTGTTAGATCTTCCTATCAGTCTCCCTTCCCATCTTTTTCACCAATTCTTTAGCTCTTCTCATCACATAATTTCTCCACTCTGCATGTAATTTTCTACATAATATGATATATCACCTCCACAGAACACTGTTTAAACATATCCCTCAGGAAGATTTCTGCCCCCTTTTCTTTTGTTTTTCCCATACTGCCACAACGACCTATCTGCAGTTTGCGTTTCCCTCATCCTGAAAAGCGAAATTTCCACAAAAGGAATATCATGGTCTCTTATGCTGTCCAATACTATTGCGCCAACTACGGCATTCTCAGGTCTGACCAACACCACATCCAGCACTGACACAACACCCTCTTCATTCCATCTTGTAAGAGTTTCTACTACCTGGACCAAGCTTCTGTTGGCTAACTGTGATGCTATTCTCTGAACCATACTGCCCACCCCTTCTGCTTCATCTATCTTGCACCTGGCATATTCAGATCCCCTGCCAGAACAACCCACTGCCTGTCCTTTAGTCTATCAACCCTCTCATTGATTCTTACAATTGCCTGCTATCCTTGTCCTGGTGCCCTATACGCTGCCAGAAAAGTAATCCTCCTACCACTACTCGCACTTAATTTAATTTCCATCACCTCAATATCTTCACTAATCCATTCTACTGATCCTTTCAGCTTTTCCCTTACACACACAATTATTCCTCCCCCTTTCCCATCCCTATCTCTTCTGAAGATGGTGAACTTATCCTGCCTACTTTCACTGTAAAGCACTTCCTCACTCAGTGAATTCTCCACTGTATGCAGTTTAGGCCTGTTGCGAGTTATGTTTGTCCACTGACCCTACCAGAACAGCCGACCATCTACAAACATGGCATTTTAAAGTCTACCATGTTGCAAGACTGACAAATAACTTGCATATTGGCACACCGAGAATGGAGTCCCTTCAGACTTGTGTCCGAAATGCATGCATTCACCAGCCTGATCAAATATGCATTATATGTAACTCCATATGCACATTGTCGATTAGCTGAACCAGAAGCTGTGCAGCTATTCCACAAGGACATTGTGCAATTAAACACGGAACTGCATGACAGTGTGCTATAATCTACAAGCGTGCACCATCCAGAGGACTTGTGCATCGATTCACTCAGAAATAAGCAGGCCTGGGTCTTACAACTCCCCATGACATCTTGTTCACTTCAAACTTTTAAAGTCATCCATGACTTCCTTTATGAGCAATTTTACGGAAAGTTATCCAACCCTCGATGGTGTCCTGAGATAAGTTTTACCACTTTTGTATGCAGTACTTGCAGAATACTTTACCACGACTGTTATATACCATGCCTGAAATCGTCACCTGTAATCCCAACTTTACTGTGCGCACATGCTGCACTGCACAACAACTACATTATCAATAGGTATTCGAGTAAAAAGAGCCACCGACCAGTGTTTGTGTTGAAGTTTTCATATCCAGCATCTTCCCACGACCAGCAGAATCAGTCATTATGCCATGGTCATGGTGTTGGTTATTTTTTAACATTTTAGGCCATTAACATCATGAGGGTTCCGACCAGATCTCGCCTAAACGACGCTATCTTACACAGCCAGCTGAGCATGACCACCCAGGATCGGCAACAACTCCCCTCCCCATCGCAACACTCTTAGGAGTGCGACCAGCAGCAAGAGCATCTCGCTGGACCCGTACTGTGTGCATGAAGAAAAGACTATCATGAGATGGGTGGGCTTGTCAATCACTGTGTAAACAGCTGTCGGGTTAACAACACAGGTCCGACCCACTTTTGCTGCGAGGACAGAGACAGATGGTACATTAACTGGTGAATCACAAATGGAAAAAAACAAACATTATTTCTAAAATGCATACAGTATCTGACAATGTCCAACCTGTTCTGTGAAATGGGGTGTCCGTGCTGCATATCAGTCAACAAATTATGTCTCGAAGATAACATGTGCTGAGCGAACCACGAACGAGTGGACCAGGCATGGTGCTGTACCTATGCTGACAAGGGGTTACTGTTGTACCCCGACTGCACAAGACTGTGAGTGGTCCCTGGCACCATTGGCCCTGGCGGGGCAGCCAGAAACTGTGTAATTTTTGGAATCAAGAATGCACAATTGTGTAGAGCAATGGCATGCAAAACTGCACAAGTGTAAAGGCACTGGGCAAGGAACAGTATTATACATTAATTGCAAGCAGTTATTTCACACTGAGTATCTCACTGGGAACGAACAGGAAATGCAGGACAGAAATGTAAATGTTTAGTGTACTTGCTGTATACAACATATACACGTGTATGTGATCACTGTGGGTCTCCTCATAGTAGATGATTTACCCCCACAGCACTGTCATCAAAATCATTGGAACCAAAGTGGTACAGGTACAGTGGAATGTGACAGATGTGCCCGTATCACACACCGGCAATTCGTAACTCCACAGAATGGAGTGGATATGCCAATTGGCAAATTCTTTTGTGTGAAGTGCACCTCAGCTTCCCCAACTGATGCTGCCACCCCACCAGTCAAACATGCCAAACATTTCCGCCCTTACATAACACCACAGGCAAGGACCACCGAGCTGCAACACAAAGCAGTTCCATGAACATCGCCACCTACCCGACAGGGCACAAGTTGGTTCATGTGGCACCAGACACATGTAGTAGTGATATCTGTACTGCCTGAGCTGACGACATTCTCGTGGACTGTCATTCAGCACCAACATACAGCACTGTCAATAAGTACACCAGCTTGGTTCCAGTCATCACCCACCTTTGTTGGGCTCACCACCCAGGACCCATAGGTATTCCTGAGATACTGCATGGACAGACTACCAGGTATGGTGTATGTGAGCAGGAGTAATCCAATAGTGTGGGCAGCCAGTCAGTGGAGGTGTACACTTATGGTGGCGAAATGTAAATCATTATGGAATGGAGTAAGGAGAGCTCCTCAGCACATTCAAATGTTTCAACAATACCTATTCACCCTTGCAAGCACAGAGTAGAGCAATGTTAGAGCCCCCGAATTTGAGTGGAAACACTGATGGTATTTTATATGCAGAAAATGCACTTAATCAAACATTTCCATCTCATATGTCAGAAACATAGTGGTAGAGGTGGTTTCGCTACATTATGGTATGGCTGGATAACTAAGCTGTGCTAGCCCAGTTCATTCACATAAGTATGGATGCATTCATGTGGTCAGCCTCATTGCTTGATCAGGCTGCCCTGGACACAGACCATCCATGTCATAAAAGGGGCAGGACTTTCCATCCTGTGCCTGCCACCAACCAGCCACAATGGGAGCAGGATATCAACCATGCTGGCCCCAAAGAATCATAATCCTCCATGCCACACCGCGAATGCAACAACGAGTCTGGCTGCAGGATAAGAGTGCAATTCGGGGGAACGATCCAGATGGGAATGCCCCCTCCCTCGTTGTTGCATGCAGAAACTGTGAAGGATATCAATCCCATTGGCAGCAGTACCCAGGGTATAGATGTACCTAGCAGTGGTGCACCGCCGATGGGAAATGGTCCTTTGGGTTTGGAGTCCTACGTCCTCTCTGCTTCCAGATAATCACTAGTGAACCCAGACAGATGCCACAGCAAGTTAGCACCAAGTGGTTCACTAACTGTAAAAATAAGATACTCAGAATGTAAATAACTCTTCTGGACACTGCAACATCACATTACTTCGTGTGAATGAGTTTCATAGATTTCCATAACTTACAGTCATCCCTGTAGGTAGTACAGCTCCATAAGTGGCAAAACACAGGGGAACAATGGGCGAAACAGTTATAACAGTCCGCATAAGAGACATGGAGACCACCACCATAGCTCTTGTGTCAGCTGATCTGTATAAGGTTCCCATCTTAGGCATTCGCTGGCTCCCTAAGTATAACACAATAATGGTGCCAGTGGTATGCCGTATCCATTTCTGTTAGAAAGAGAGAAGGGCCATATATAACCTCAACCCACGACCTACAGATTGTGCACTGGAACTAAAATTGGATGAGCTAGACCGCGCTGTGCCACTATAGTTCCATGATTATGTACAGTGCCTACCTCATGAGAGAAATTATGTATATGGTGTGGCCAGTCAGCTACATCACACAACGGTAGCCGAATACAATTCCTCTGAAACACAAGCTACCCATTTATGCTCCTCCTTGCTGCTACAAGCCACACCAGTGTGTGAAAATTAAGGAAGGAACATGGGAGATGTTAGCTGAGCATGTGATTGAACCTACCTTCAACCACTATAGCAGCACAAATACACGAGCACCGAAAAAGACAATGTGTGGTGCTTCTGCTTATATTTTCAGCCTATAAACCTATTTACAAAAGCACACCACCAATGTACATTAACGTCACGGACACCCTCCACCTGCTCCGATGAGTGAAGATAATGATGTCATGACACATCCGCAGCATATATTGGCAAGTTCTAATTAAATCAAGTGATAGAGCAAAAACAACCTCTCACCCCGGATGGATGCAGGTTCCAGTTCTGCGGAATGCATTTCGGATTTAATTCTGCATTATCGACATTATAAGCCATGGTGATTTGTGTATTGGATAGGTACATTAGTGACTTAGTCTTCATATACTTAGATTATGTTGTGATGTGTTCAGTTATGTGAGAAGTCCACTTCCAACTACTTCGACTGGTTCTGGATCTGTTAACCACAAACATGTTAATGTGTTCTAACCAAAATTCCCATATAGGCAAAACCTGCATGCAACTCCTAAGTCATTTGGTAGATGATAGTATGAATTGGCACACATCCAAGCAATTTAAAATCATTAAATACTTTGCTGTGCCCCACACACCTAAGCAATCTGGAAATTGTTAGGTCTCATGAACGGGCTCAGGTAATATATACGTGATACCTATTTAAACTTTAGATGTTGCGATGGCAAACTAATAAGCTTAATTGATTTAGGTTAGACAGCCTTTATTTTGTATTTTGATGTGTAATTAATTTATACTGTTATTATTGGTCTCAATTTTTGTTAATGTTTCGGGGATTATCTTATTGTATGTCGCTATTTCCAGACCATTGCTTTGATTCTGTAATTCTACAACTTCTCGTCTCTATTTCGATCGAGTTCCATTTCGATCGCGTTCGAATTCGATCTGTTCGTGAGAGAGCGATACTGTAACTTTTTTAAGTCTATCCAAATGTTACAAGTAATTTCGATTGGTTTATACGATGACTATGTGGTAACATAGGATGGCTATTGGAGAATATGAAGTTAACGAGTTGTATAGTAAACATAGAGTGGCAGAAATATTTCCAATTTGACGCTTATAAACCATTGTCCGCCATTTTCATTTCAGTTGAAACAAAGGTCCGTGGTAGGGTATAGCAGTAAGAAATATCACACATACGTACCGAAATTAATTACCTATTGTCGAGATAATGTAAAGCAGAGAGGCTTTATTATTAATAGAGAACACAGATTTTATGAGGTGCATGAGGGCTATGAACTATAGTAAAATTGAGGGGTAAATGTTTATAAAGAGAATGTACATATTTTGTATTTGTTTACCCAACAGTTTCCCTGATCTTCGTTGCCCTCTCCACTACAAATATAGGTGTTTGTATTGGTTTGGTGATGTCTTTTTGGCAATTCCTGTATTTCTATGTGTAAATTTTATTATGAAGTACATATTTTCCAATTGTTCTACCGCACCATTTCCCTGATCTTCATTGCCCTCCCCACTATCAATTTAGGTGTATGTATTGGTTTGGTTATGTCTTTTTGGCAATTCATGTATTTCCATGTCTAAATATTATTATGAAGTAATATTTTCCACTCTTTCACCCCACAATTTCTCTGATCAAAAATTTGTCATATGACTATTTCAAAAATCAATCCGTATATATATCCACAGTTTAGGGCTATAGCATAATTTAGGTCAGCTTTATGATATTTTTAAAATGCCAGAATATATGATAATTTACGGTTATTTTACATTGAAATTTTTTTCCCATGGCATAGCACATTACATGTAATGCACATTCATATTTTGCTGCATTTCCGTTTAACTTTCCGTTTAACACTGTTACAACTGCGTGGTAAATAACTGTAGGACATGTAATGCACATTCATATTTTGCTGCATTTCCGTTTAACTTTCCGTTTAACACTGTTACAACTGCGTGGTAAATAACTGTAGGATTTATTCTTTTGTTATTTATATTTGATGGGTTAATTCTATTAAAGGACGACCTCAGTTGGAATAAATATTAGAATGAAGGAACAACCAGTCAAACGAAAAAGGCACATTAAATTCAAGCAACTAATGTTGCTTATTTGTCATCATACAAACTTAAAAAGATAGCAGTGAACATGCACACAAATAAGCCTACGGTAACTTTTATTCCGTTCATATTTCTATGTATTGCTACTTATTCTTAACTAGGGCGTCGGGATTGTAGCAAATCACATTACACAATTGTGTTTCAAACACCTAGTACAAAGGTACAAAGTTGTCATAAATTAACAGACGTGGATATAAATAATTAACTTTGTCATGAAAACAGTTCGCAGTTAAAATGTACTGGTATAAATCATGCACATCAAATATTTGAAATCACACACACAGCAATCACCATTTTACATGGAGCTGTTAACGAAATAAAAATAACAATATATTAATCCTCAAGAAATAATCATGTCTTATTCATGGTAACAACATGAAAATAAGTATCAGCTGACAATGTTTCGACTGAAATAAAAATGGCGCTACATATTGCCTTGCGCTTCCGCTAAGAGCTTTATAATCACTCAGTTAGCCTCTCTACGTTTACTATGTATTTTGTTGATGAAAGTGCATTATCTTGGCAACCAGTTGCCTATCAGAATTTAGATACCGTACACTTATTAATTGTATGTACCCTGATATTTGTTTATATTTTAAGTGTTGAGGTTAGTAATACTTATTGACGACAGCTGTTTCCCCCAAGCTCGTTTACCCACCATCACCGAGTGCGGCTAATATGGCCATTTAAGCGCTCGTGGCCAGAGCGCAATAGCGGAGCAAGCGAGTGCAAGGTGCTGTGCAACCACGTGCACCCACAAGCACGCATCTGAAAAGGAGATGTGTGAAATCCAATGTAATTTAATATTAATTGACTACGAAATTCTCAAGGATGCCAAGTCACAAAACATGTATAAGAACAGCCGCAGTCAGCTATCACATTAGTTCATGCCAGGGACGAGTCGAACAGCCTAGAGTACATTGGTGCAGGCCGCCAGGAACAGTAAGTAACTTTCCTGGTGACCCAAATCGCATAACTTCTAATCTGCCTTTTAACCTATTTCTCACAAGAGGAAACTCTTGCAGGCAATACGTTAGCAGTCTGGCATTGCGTCCCTGTGAAGCCACGGCCGTCTGACGATAGTACCATTCGAAGGAACATGGGGGCTGCCTGTACAACAGCATAACACATGTCTCTAGTTTGCTTTGTGTTGGGGAGCCTGTAGGCCGAAGTATAAGTGTAGCGATGTTGCGAAGTGTTTCAAAAGGCTAGTTTATATACTCCATTCATTGTGTCAAGACGTCGCTCGTGTGGTCACAAGTGTTAATATGAATTCCTTTGTAGGTGTGCAGAATTAAGTTGCACTTAGCATTTTTTAGCATTCAGCTGCATCTCACAGATTAATATCATAGATGTGACATCACGAAAAACGCTTGTACAGGATTTTAAATCATTATTATGTCGCATTTTTCATACAATGTTCATCCCACATATTCATATTTATATAAAACATTTGTAAGGGCGGCGGCATTGCTCTTGTCGTAATCACAAAACCTGTTAATTTATCATTTGTAGCCACAGGAATGTTGCTAATATGTGTAATGTAATTAATAATAATCAAGAGGGCATATGGAAGTGTTATATAACCTTTGTGTAAGATAAAGGTCAAAAAGCTTAATGAACTAGCATGAAAATTAATGTAATGTAAGTTTTCGCCCGCCCGAAACTGGGGGTCGTTTGGAGTCTGACCTCCGCCAGGACAGGTAAATATTCCGTAGGTTTTCACCAACTCTTTGGCTTGTAGATGACAGGCACCATGTATTTTGAAGCGAAATACCAACTAGGTCCATAGGGCTGACTCTTCTTCTCCCAGGATCGTGTGCCGATGACCTACAGGTCATGTCCTCCTGGTGCTCCTGCCATCGTGATTGATACGGAAACAATTGTAATACTGAAAACCTGTGCAGTGCGATCTTAGGGCGGCTCACACACCCATATTTAGTTATACATGGATAAAACACTGAAAAAGAATACATACAATGAAGCATAGCCCTTAATGAACTGCGGGGAAAGGTGGGGCCCGCACCCCTATGGCCCGTAAGCTACCAGAATGAGAATGCAACAATTTATGTTAGATTATTGGGTTTTATTAAGGCTCATCAAGAAAGCAATGTACACACATTGCAGGGCTTAATCCACTGCCCGAATGCAATAAAATCTATACATGAAACTTAAGCTTTCCCGGGTGATGGTATTCCATGGGAAGTGAGGAGTGGTAATTCTTGGGTGGCTACGAAATATGCAAAGGTTCCGGTTAATTAAAGCCTATTGCTGTGAAGTTATTAACAAACAAAGATGAAGCGCCACCCAACCACACGAAATGCGACCCCGTCGGTCACCACGTCCCACTCCTCCAGATAACATGGTCTTACTTACTGTTCTGCACAGCGGACCGACGAAGGTTTGGCATGCAGGCCAACCACGCGGACTATTTTCTTACACACACAAAATCTCTAAAAAATATCCACGTCGCTTGAAACATTACAACTCTGTCAAAAACAAAGACTCTTATCATGGAAACCCTTTAATAGACATGTTACACTCTGTGAAATGAAATGAGAATGAAACATGTGAAAATTGCAAATAATGGAAAATAGAAAATATGGTAATTAAAGCCAGCAGGGGCATCAAAATACTATACGGCACCTTAACTTAGAGTTGTTTGGACGAGCATCCTTGAGCATTCCTTACTTAAAGCTCCTTCACTTATGCCTAACTTTGCAGGGTCTACTGTTAAGATATCTGCGCGTGGGCGCAGGCTTGCTCGGCATTTGCACTTTCCTACTCTCTCAGGTCATGAGCGCTCTCTTCGGCCCCTGTGGCCGCACTTGTAATCGAGGTCTTTGTGGCTCGACTGCTGCATTGCACTCTCCAACGGGGGCACACACGCACCCGGTAGAGTGCTGGTAGCTGCTGCAGCTGCCAGCGATGGTGGGCAAGCGGGCTAGGGGGAAGCGGATGGTGTTAGTATCTGCAAGTCAGTAAGTAACGGGTAATAAAATCCTGCATAACCCAATCAACGAGTGAGTAACAAAATAGCATTTTCGTAGCATCGCAACACATAGGAAATATATGCAGCAGCAAAAGCTGGAAGTGTTATTAAATTCCTTTTTAAGGCAAACTAACCTAACGAAATTACATTGAATCATTTTGACACAGTTAGAATAATTCCCAGCAAGCAAGTGCCTTTTTTGTGCAGGAAAGCGCTGAAACATGAGACTACCCCCTCCGCACCCATTGGAGAGCAATGGGACTTTTCCTGATGTGTACGACGGCTAAGTGGGTCAATTGCAATGAGTACACAATAACTGTCACAATGGCAGACACGATGCGAAATATCTTTGGGCAGTCGCGTGGTACACACCCCAACCTAAGTTGCACAAGTGGCGGGAAAGTAAGAACATTATGCTTAAAGTGCGTACACCCCAAAGCTGATACAAATGCAGCCCATGGTATCTGTTGCCCAAGTACGGATCCAGAGACCACAAAACATTTAGGAAACGAAATACAAAGGGAAAATAACAGCAGAATCTGGTCAGCACGGAGAGGGCGACCTCTGTCGGCACTCACATGACATTAAGTGTGGAGTGTAATAGACTGCGAGCAGTCTGGAGCACCATCGGCCCTGTACAGAAGCACAGCTGCAAATGTACACTTGAGAGTAACCTACAAATTAATTTCAGCAGTGAACGTAAACAAAATTATCGCAAGGGACAGTGCGAGAAACAAATACTGTGTTCCGGTATAGGCAAAGGCGAAATGGGATATGCAAAATGTAGGAATGATTTTCATGCAGGGTGCCTGACACAAGAAAAGCATGCAACGAAAAACCAGCAGTGACGAATATTATGTAATGGTTGTGCGAAAACACTCATCCCAAACCTCTGCAGACAGTTAGACTTCGTCACAGGGAGTGAGATACTACCACATAGATGTCATCAAGATGTATGCACGGAAGAACAGGGTGAAACAGCTGCATGTGGGCGATGCGGAAAATTGTCACATTGGCAGTGCACTACTTAACATGACATTGTCCACACAATTACCCGACATTTTCGCTGTGAGCAATGTGTCCACAGGTCGCAGGAGCAATTTTAACAGGCATTTTCGGACCATCGAGAAGTCTGCTACAAAGTGTCCAGCACGATTATCGGCCCAGTAGGTATCTAAGTAGTAGAGGCACAAACGAACTGTACCACAGGAGACATGTGAGGAGGGTGATTGGCGACCTCTGGTAATACAACCAGCCAGGGTCAATGATCAACCTCAAACATTTCAGGTACCTCCGATACGTGACGTAACCTCAAACAAATTACAAACATTATCGATGATCTCAGGGTTAAGCAACGAAGACCCTCAAGAATTTTTGAGAAATTGCACTGTCCGCATAGTATGGCATATAGTTTGTTGTGACGAATGGGCACAATGCATCGGCGAGCAAATGCAAGGGGAAGCACGCACATGGTGGAGGTCCATCAAGCATTACGACATGGCATGGGAGGAGTTTCTAGCAGCATTCAATTGTTGCTTTGCAAATACCTTTTGGTCACTACATGCACAAATTAGGGCAGTTTTGGACGCCCAAGATCCAGAGGAAAGCTTAACAGCATTTGCCATGCACAAAGTTAACATGATCCGGCAATTTCACCTACACATGAGCAACACAGATATTCTGGAGGTAGTGGCCTCCACTGTACAGCCATAATGCAAACCGGCAATGGCACCACTGATACACTGCAGTTTAGAAGCATTTATATGGTCAGCAGTCCTACTGGATCAGGCAAACAGAGAACACTGGGCAGGAAGTAAAGGGGGAGAGAGCGGACCAGCCAACCATGGCCCAGGCCCAATGCCAGGCAACAACTATTACACTTTGGTAACGGAAGTGGAAGAAACTTCCAACCTCGCAGGGACCAGGGACGGGAGCCTGACAATGGCGCTTGGTGTGGACCAAGGGAAGGATCAGCAAGTGAGGAGAGAAGAGGACAAAATCTCCCACTCCAATGCAGCTACTGTCCTTAAAAACACTGGCATAATGAGTGCCCAGTCCTAAGAGCCAGGATTGAGCAGAACATAAGAGGGAAGCAGATGAGAAGCCAGGTGGTGGGTGGGTGAACCGGATGTTTACCACCCCACCATCAAGAGAAAGCAAGAAAGCACAAGAGCAACAACTAAAAGGAGCAAACAAGAGGCGAAGACACCACAACAAAGCACCCAACAACAACTAGAAGAAGAAGCATGGAAGTGTGGGAGTGCATGAGGAGTGGAGAGAAATGCGAGCACCGTCTGTGGTATTGCGACCACACCGGTCGTAATGCCGGGCCCGAGAATTACTGCCGAAAGTGAGTCAGCTGGACTGCAGTATATTCAGGAGCCCAACCAGCAGCGAAAGAAGTATCATGAAGGGGGCAGTGGCTACAGCAGTGGCAGCATTAGCAACAATTGCAACAGCATGAGGACGATAATTCTGCCATCGCATCACTTGCAATTGTTGTAGCCTAGAGTGAAGAGGCTGCAGTAACCACAGCAATGGGAGCAATTCGGGCATTTTTGGGAGAATGGTTGCTGCAGCAGGAGCATTACCAACAATTGCCGCAGCATGAGAAGATGCCACTACAGACACATCGGCAGCAATTATTATAGCACAGAGTGGAGAGGCTGCGGTATCCACTGCATGGAGGGCAATTGAAGGAGCAAGGGAGCAGGCACTAGAGGAAAACACAGGAGCAGGCAGAGACTGACTGCATCACAGAGGCCAGGGCGGCCGAATATCTGTGAAATGGAGGAAATCGCCCCAAAGGTAGGGTGACAGAGGCAACTGTGGTGCTGATCTCCCCATGGGGAATTATACTGGACACCCCAGCTATGACAACCCCAGCATTGCAAACAGTAGCAGTAGAGATGGGGGATTGTGGTTACAACGATGGGAGGACTGCGACTGGATTGCACAATCTATCATCAGGGCCTCCACTGCCTCCCCCCTCGCAGTGTCCAGAGTGCGGCAACAGCAGCAAAGCAGTCGAAGCATGAGACAGAGCAGCAGTAGGAGTACTGGAAAGAGCATCAAGAAGAGCAGCAGTAGGAGCATTGGAAAGAGCATCGGGAAGAACATCAGCAGAATCAGCAGCAGTAGTACAAGCTCCCTGTACAAGCAAGGAGAGAGTAAGGTACACCCGTACCTCTGGCAGAGAGGGAAGGAGAGGGAGTAGAAAACCAGTTGTTGCCCTGTGTCACCATGCATGACAGGAAGCAACGGAACTCATACTCAGGTGTCTCCAATGGTGAAGTGCCTACAAGCTCTGTCACTGGTGATATGGCACCCATTCCTGTGGCAGCATCTCAGGAAAGGTCGCCGGTAGCAGGTACACCAGCAGGTGTAGAAGAAGAATCAGCAGGAGAAAAGGAAGGAGTAGGATAAAACCACAAAAGCAGACAGGAGGAAGCAGATTTTTTGGGTCTCGCCCGGAGATTGCAGAAGGAAGCACGAATGTAAGAAGATTGCAGGAAGAAGAAAAACAATAGGAGCAGGCGAGGAGATGCAAGTAGCAGCATCAGTGATGGCGGGACTGGGTGTAGCAGGTCCCTTGCCTCACTTCGTCTCTGCAGAACAACAAGGCGGATTCACCCGCTTCAGCAGTGCTGCCAGTGTGGATGTACCTCAGCCACCTGCAGCATGGCTCACGTAAGAACAACACAGCATCGGGAGGAGAAGCAGTTCAGCCGGGAAGGGCCCACTTCTTGTGCCCTTGGAGGACCGTGAGGACAACCTAGTGTTGCAGATAGTGGCATCGGCCCACAAACAGCCTCAGAAAAAGGGAAGGGGTTTGTGTCGTTCCCCTTTAGGATGTTTACCTTGCCGGCCACTTTACCAGTGCAGCACGAACCAGCACTCGATGTGTAATCGGCAGCCAAAGTGTTTTGTGACATTCAGTGCAGGAGTGGCACAAGCAAGTGCAAGTGTAATAAAGTGTCATTGGTGCAGCGTCTGTTGCACTGAGCAGCCCAAGACAATGATGAAGTGATACACGAATACATGTATTATGCATAAAAACATTTTTTTTAAAAATCATTCTGAGGGAATTTCTGGATACAGGATAGGACAGTGAGTAGGACAGTGCAAGTGTTGAATAAGCCACGTGCGACCACGTACACCAGTTTTAAAATAAGACACTCCAAATTTGGGCCAAAGTGTAATCAAGCTTAATTAAGAAACGATTAAGGATACCTGTTCACAAAACAGCCAATCAATACAGTGTTTTGTATTTTTCATTAATTATGATGTTCATGTGTTTCATCCACATATTGTTTCATACAGTGTAATATGTCAATTAAACTGTTCCTGTGTCAATGATAATTGTTTTTGTAAGTTTCGTAGCATTTAAAGTAACATGGATGTGTTTTCTGAAGTGTGAGAGCGTAAGAAAATAGTCAGCATGGCTGGTCAGCTCACCAAACCTCGGCGAGCAAGCAGCACAGAACAGTTAGTCATACAGTGGTGTCTCGAGGAGTTGGACGTGCTGACCAACGCTGTCATGTTTCGTGCACTTGTGCGGCATTTCATCTTTGTTCACTAATCACTTCACAACAAAAGATATTAATTTACTGGAACCTTTGTTTACTTCGCAGCCACCCAAGATTCTCCACTACTACCTTCACATGGAATAGAACCGCCCAGGAAGGCTTAAGTTTTCACATAAGTTCTTTGTTGCCTTCGGGCTGTTTGTATAGTGTCACCCTGCTGGCCAGTTAAGCCCGGCACCGTGTATAAGTTTGCTTTCTTGAGGAGCTGGTAATAAAACCCCATGATTCAACTTAAAATGGTGTACATTAACATTCTGATTATCTATGGGCCATAAGAGTGTGGTCCCCCACCTTTCCCGCCAATCATTATGGGTTATGTATCAGTATTTTGTATTATCTTTCAGTGTTTTTATATACGTTCAACTAATTATGGGTGTGTGAGCCGCCCCAAGATCTCACTGTGTAGGGTTTCAGTAACATAACTGTTTTTGTATTAACCACGATGGTCGGAGCACTGGGAGGACACAGCCCATAGGTCGTCGGCACATGATCCAGATAGGAGAAGAGTCTGTTCTATGCTAGTTAACTGGTATTTCACTTTAAATACCTGGTGCCCATCATCTACAAGTAGAATAGTTGGTGAGAATCTACGGAAAATTTACCTGTCCGGCTCCCAACCATAATGAACACCACTTTGCTGCACTACCTTGCTGTCAAATGGCTTTTCCAACTTAGGGGCGTGTTCTACAGTCAAAATTCCTTTTCAAAATCCCATTGAAATTTTCTCAAAATTTTTCGCAATTTTTTACAATCAGAAACTGTCCTTTTCCGCTTCCCCTGAACTGCGCCAACATCGAGAAGGTGTACACAACATCGGTTGTGCGCATCTAGATCCGTGGGACGCAATCGCTATGCCCAGGATGCCAGTAAGTGTATACATATGGTGCAGGGGAAAATTTCAGAAAAAAACTATATATATATATACACCGAGATTTTTTCATTGTAGTGTTTTTTTTTTTCTGAAATTCCTATTCTTAAAATATAAGTACATTGATGTGGTTAATATGTATTTAACATTTGTTCTATGTGGATAACAAAAGAAAACTACAACCAACAAATCATTTTAGTGATAAAATAATATATTTCTACAAATCAGTTATTTGTAAAGACCGGAGCACACCTTTAACTTAAGTTCTACAAACACTGATACAACAGGAATCTGTATCCATCCTTCCACATGTATCATCCTTGTGTTGTGATGAGAGTACCTATCGGTGCTTGAATCAACTACACGAGGGTGTTACATAACAGCGCCATGACATCACCAATGCCGCACCGAGTGTCGCCTGTTCGCGACCACACTCCCACATGCCGCATGCCCATGTCAACTATCTTGCAACCACATGGTCTGGAACAACAACACGATATCTGGCCGGACCAGTAGTGACTTCGCCGAGTTTCTTTGTCCGCAGTGCTTGCGACCACAATCGCAGTACTTTATTGCCAAATACAGGCATGACACTATGCACTGTAAGAGTGCGTGGCAATCCAGCACAATCATCCCCGTCGGGAACAAACGCGAAAGAGAAAAGCGAGTGAACAGTGAACTAGAAAATTTGGAAACTATATTCAACATTGACATTTCGGACAACCAAATGATAAATGGGTGCCATGGCCTGCTCTGCCCAGTTCGGTACACATTCTTATTAAAATGCCAACTATGTAGTAACCATTATCATACGGAGTATTTGAAGGGAAACGAATTTCAAACAATTAAAGGGCTGGTGTTTTCTTGAAAGCAGTGAATTACACAACCCTTACCCGACAAGCAGGTCACATATAATTGGGACATGTTCTTTGGCGAGTTGCAAAGAATAAACATGTGCGGCCATAATGGATGTACAGGAAACTCTGATGAAAGAATAAGCAGCTGTGACAAATGCAACATTAGCGCCCACTTACAGTGTCAAACGGAGACCGAACGGCAGACATACAGTGAGGAAATGTTCAAGTGCGGAGACTGCACGGTCAAAGAGGAAGCCACACCTGCTGAAGTACCCGACGTTTAGAACACATCCATGGTACCGCCCAGGGCGATAGTACCCGAGTCATAACCACTGCCTGTAAATGTCCTCCAGTACCTAGCTTTGCTGCCAATACCTAGTACACCCTATGTTCCGCACCTGCAACCGTACTATTCCCCGCCTATATACACTCCACATTTTCCAGCAGTATTGCCAACCATACAGAACCAATTTCATACCATAACGCCTTTTTGAAATTTACAGACAGATCTAAACAGAGCCACGATGGTTACGCCCAGTGTTACAAATCGCACTGACATACCATTTAGACCAATGCCAATGAGGTTCCATACACTGCCAACCTTTTTACAGCCAACTTAATGAGGATTCACCCATCTCTGTTCAAAAAATGTTCACCTCAATCCAAGCTCAAAGCAAACTCATACTCCAAGAACAACAGGAGTGTGAAAACTCAACTGCATTATTCAACAGGAAAACACACTTGGTACGAAGATTCCCATCCTGGATTGAGCGAACGGGAAGTCCTCGAAGTGATAGCAGAGACAGCGCTACCAGAGTACAGACCAGCCTTAGTTCCACTACTAAAAAGCGGCCTCGCAGAGTTCATGAATGCTGCCATTTGTACCGTGCTACGAACCGGTCCGTTCGGTGCGACCGTAAGAGACTGCCTCCAATGCTGTGCCGGGACCAGGACGGCAGTCCCGTTGGCACGCAGTTTGCCCAGGAAACCCGTGTAGGAGACAGCAGAATAACAGCAATAGAAAAGCCCACCAACAACTGGACAGCAGCGAAGACCAGCAGGGAAACAGATTGTAGAGGTTGAGCCAGCAACTGCAGAATTTACCCCTTCTGGCAACACAGCAGTACTGCCACAACTAACCCTAATTACCAAGGTCAGTAGCCAGGGTGCAAAATTTATTCGTGTACTTGTACATGTAAATGGTATTTTGTGTCATGCCCTTGTCGACATGGCTGCTTCACACAACATGTGTCACCCTCATTTTGTCAATAAACATGACATAACCTCAACTGGACAAGTGATCCATATTGCTAAGGGGGAATGTACTAATACAGTAGTCGGCCAAGCGACCATTACTATCAAAATAGGAGATTTGGAAACCATAACTACAGCAGTAATTACTATTGAAATTAATGAAGATGTTATTTTAGGAGTACCGGGGCTTTGGAGCGAAGGAAAGACAAACAGTTTATAAAGTAGACAGTCGTAGCCATGAACATGTGCCTAAAATAAATTTAACACAATTTGATTATGTCATACCCACAGTGCACCAAGCTGCTTTTCAGCGCTTGCTAGATGAACGTAAAATTATTTTCGCGAACCATGATGTATTATGCAGGATAACAGTGGCAGAACACACTATCCCATTGAATCAGGAAGAACCGATCTTCAGTAGCCCCAGCAGCTACTTGCCTCGCCAAGCTAAGATAATAAAAAAGCAAATACCCGAGATGCTTGCAGACGGGGTAATCGATCCGAAAATGAGCCAGTATTACTCGGCCACAATTCTCGCACTGACGTTGAGGTTTTGTGTAGACTTCAGGCCCATCAACCAGATGATGTGCAGTTCTATACCGCTCTGTATAAATGTTAAAGATCACCTTAGCTCACTCGGAAGGGCCAGAATTATGTCGTCGCTCGATTTGCGAAGTGGCTACTGGCAAATACCAGTATGCCAGGAGGACTGGGTAAAGATCGCCTTTACCGCCCCAGACGGCCGACGATATCAGTTCTGTGCCATGCCTTTTGGGCTAAAGTGTGGCCCGCAACATTCCAGAGTATGGTGGTACGCGTCCTCGTTGGTATGATAGGCGAATTCATACTCACCTACCTCGACGATGTAGTCATATGGTCGGAGACGTGGAAGGAACATCTAAAACACCTGTCACTTGTACTCGATATATTACAGATAAATGGATTAACATGGGCCATTAAGAAATGCCTGCTTGGCAAGAGTGATTTAGAGTTTCTAGGCCACGTGGTGAACGAGCAAGGAAACCAACCGAACCCCGAACAGCTGGGGCTGATTAAGAATCAGGCACCACTACGTACACATAAACAACTACGTAAATTCTTCGGCCTAATCAATTGGTTACGTGAACATGTGCAGGATTTTGCAGTCATCACCGAACCCCTCACGGATCTGCTATCGCCACAAAAGCAGTACGTGTGGGCAACGAACAGGAAACAGCCATTTTGCAGATCAAAGAAAAATTCTGCGAATGTCCCGCTCTAGTGCAGTACGACCCAGCAAGGCACCTTTTCCTGCAGACCGATGCCAGCCAGGAGGGGCTGGGTGCCATACTCTACCAGTACAGCAACACAGGTGAGAGAAGGGTAATCGACTTTGTGAGTGCGAAATTGGGAAGTACAGAACGCAGATATGATGTCAATGAAAGAGATTGTCACGCCAAGATATAGGCGATACGAAAGTATAGGCCGTACATACAATATCGTAGGTTCATGTTGTGAACCTATAATCGCTGCCTAGTATGGCTCAACAATAAGCGAGAAGCCAGGGGCAAACTTACAAGATGGACACTTTTGTTGCAAGCTTATGATTTTGCCATCGAACATGTACCGGAAAGGGGAACGAGCTAGCATACACATCATGGGCACCAGAAGCGAAAGTAATGGTCACAGATGATGTTGAATGGGAGGAGCTAATACCCTCCACTACTACAAAACCAGTTATGGAGGCAAACATAAACAGGATAATGGTAAGAGAGAATGACAAACTGATAGTAGATTTTTCCCGCGACGTAGTGATAGTGCAGGAAACTTGTGAGTTTGCGAGAGAGAAGAAAGAACGATGTGAAAAAGGACATGTGGACGGATGGAGATGTTTAGAAGGGCGTATTGAGACATGCTAACTGCGAAACGATACAAAATGGAGACAGTATTAACCACCTAGTCACAGGGAAAAAGTGTAATGACAGGACAACTGGCACCCAGCAGACAGTTAAACATTTTCGAACAGTATTTGTGGCCCGGTGGCACTCACTATGTACGAAATTGGGTATGCAGATGCCACAAATGTAATTTGTTCAAACCCCGGCAGTCTGGCGGAAATCAACAACAGCCAAGGCAGCCTAAACGACCATTTGAAACGGTCTGTTTAGATCTCATGGGGCCTTATTCGAAGTCAGCCTGTGGAAGGCTATTCATATTAGTAGTTACAGACAGCTTTTCGAAATGGATCGAAGATTACCTGGTATACAGTTCTAGGACCCGGCAGATTGCGAAATGCATGGAAACAGAATTTTTCACATCAACGGGATATCCGAGATAGTTACTTATGGACAATGGATCCCAATTTATCGGAGAAAGATGGCATAAACTTTGTACGAGCTGGGGAATGCGGCACATAAAAGTACTATTTACCATCCCTGCGCGAATCCCACGGACAGACACAACCAGGAGTTGAAGGCGCAACTTCGGCTCCATGTGGGTGAGCACCATAACAGCTGGGCCGAACACCTGCCCAACACAGTGTTTACGCTCAGGCGAAGAGTAAATGCCACGACCGAACAAACCCTGATACAAGTTCTGCTAGGAAGAAATACAACACTGCCGAGTGAGAGAAATTGTCTGCGATAGAGAGAGAGAGAGAGAGAGAGAGCAGCGAGACAGAAACAAGTAGTGCGCGAGACGAGAGGCGCAGGCGCCATTATCGCGAACAATGGGTTTGGCAGGTGAGATGTGCGGATCGCTGGTTGCCAGAAACCAAACGACCATTAACAGCACTAATGGTAGGACAGGCCATGTACGTCCGATCTTATCCACACTCCGTGGCCCACAAGAACTTTTGTGCAGGACTGGTACAATGCTGGACAGAGCCTCATCGAGTGGTAAAGACCTTGGGCCCGACCTCATACCTGGTTAGGACGGGCTGCAAGATTGCTAAGGATCCACCGCGACGACATTAGGGCAGCGGCTGAGAGCGCTTCCGAGAACAACGGGGACGAGCTCCAAATCGACCAGGATGGCCACGCTCAGGACGAACACATCAGGATAGATAGTGAAGCTGAAAGTGGTCCAGGACATGAAGGAGGGGTCAGACTTACTAGTGCAGTTCGGGCATCGACGCTGAACAACACAGAGTTCACCAGGGGTCTACATCATGCCAGCGGTGCTAAAGACCAGGAGCCCCATGATGGCGATGGCATTAACAAGCCCCCTCGTTATCGGCCATCGATCGGAGGTCACGCAGTACCTCAAGAAAGTATACCAGCAGAGAACACAGGAGGTTCCGAGCCACCCGACACGGAGGTGCCTACAGGAACGAACCCGGTAACCTATGTCGACAGTTCCGAATGGGATGGGTTGTCGCGCCAAACCATCGAACAAGAAGAGCTGGAAACAGCACCGGTACTACCAGAAGAGGACGGGGCAGTGGAAGAACCAAATCCCACCCCGGTGACACCACTTATAAGCCTGCAGGATGACAACGTACCAGGACTTTGGGGCAGGACCCGACCTACTGGAATGCTATTACCTGGTCGCAACCAGACACGACACAACTGCAGCAGTGAAGAGAGTGGAGGGGTAAGCAGTGAGAACAGCGAGAAAGGTGGGTTGGTCAGCCCGCTACCTCTCCAATGTCCCAAGAAGTGAAGAGCACCTATGCAGGAATTTACCTCCTGTGGTAGAGCCACATCGCTCAGGAGGGTGCAGGTTCGCACACAGCAGTCAAGGAACAACACACTTTCAGCATGTAGAGAGGCCTACATGCTAAATCCTCGCTGGAGGGAGCAGCTCCTGCTGCGAGTGAGTCGCCGGCTGCAAATGGGTTCGCAGGGGGAGGGGCATTTGATGCCACCCGCTTCCCCCTAACTCGTTTGCCCATTGTCGCTGGCTGCCACAGCAGCTACCAGCACTCTACAGGGTGCTTGTGTGCACCGATTGGAGAGTGCACCACATTGGTCGAACCGCGAAGACCTCAGTTACAGGTGCGGCCGAAGGGGCCGAAGAGAGTGCTCATGATGTGTGCTGGAAAGTGCAAGTGCTGAGCAATCTACATGCACTCGCACGCACATCTCTTAAAAGGAGACCCTGAAAATTTGGGCCTGAGTGTAATCAAGCTCAATTAAGAAACGCTCAAATACGTCTATTCACGAAACTGCCAAATGAAGGAGTCCTATAATATTTTGATGCCCTGCAGGCCTTAATTACAGTGTTTTGTATTTTTCATTAATTATCATTGTCACGTATTTCATCCACATTTCGTTTCATACAGTGTAATATGTCAATTAACGGGTTGATGTGCCAAGGGTAATTGTTTTTGTAAGTTTTGCAGCATTTAAAGTAATGTGGATGTGCTTTCTGGAGTTTGAGAGTGTAAGAAAATAACGTGGTTGGCCTGCACACCAAACCTCGGCCGGAACGCTTTGCAGGACAGTTAGTCATGACATGGTGTCTCGAAGAGTTGGATGTGCTGATCGACAGGGTCGTGTTTCGCATGCTTGGATGGCGCTTCACCTTTTTTCACTAATCACTTCACAACAGTAGACATTAATTTACCGGAACCTTTGTTTATTTTGCAGCTGCCTACGATTCTCCACTCCTCCCTTTCCACATGGAATATCATCGCTCGGGAAGGCTTAAATTTTCACATAAGTTCTTTGTCGCCTTCGGGCCATTTGTACAGTGTCACTCTGCTGGTGGGTTAAGCCTGGCACCGTGTATAAGTTTGCTTTCTGGAGGAGCTATTAATAATACCCAATGATTCAACTTAAAATAGTGTGCATTCTCATTCGGTTTGCCTATGGGACATAGGTGAGCGGGCCTCCACATTTCCCACCAATAATTAAGGGTTATGTACCAGTGTTCTTTATTATCTTTCAGTGTTTTTATCTACATACAACTAATTATGGGTGTGTGAGCCACCCCAAGATCTCACTGCACAAAGTTTTAGTAACATAACTGTTTTTGTATTAATTACGACGGTCGGAACACCGGGAGCTCTATGCTAGCTAGTTGGTATTTCACTTAAAATACCTGGTGCCCGTCATCTACAAGTAGAAGAGTTGGTTAGAATCTACGGAACATTTACCTATCCCGATCCCAACCTTACTAAACACCACTTTGATCCACTACCTTGCCGTCACTACCAATTGTTTTGTTTTTGCAATGTTTTGTTTTCTTAAATGTTTATTTTCACCACCACCCGTGTTTGCCCACTTTATTCCATCTTGTTAGAGATATAGGCCTCGAGTTATGTTTCTTTCATCTATTCTGCATGTTTTAAGTATCATATGCCATAATGTAACAGCAGAGGTTCTTCTGTGTGTGCAAGCAGATCACTCAGTGGCGTGTGGGTCCACGCTCGCCAGCCCTCGCATCATGGTGGGAAGTCAGTCAGCAAGTCGCACCTAGAGAGAGAGAGGTTGCGTATGAAATCGCGGTCGCGTTTCCCGACTGGATAGCTTTCAACTTATTTGTCACCAGTAATCATTCAGCAATAGGGTAATATCTTCTGGAACCATTTTTGTTTTCTGTCATCTGGGACACTCGCCCGTGCCTGCCCAGGAATTGCATCGCCTGGGTAGTTTGAAACCTAGCAGCACCCATAATTTTCACTTAGCATCAGAGCTATTTTATCAGTGTAGACTTCACCCCATGCAAAAGTTAACTACCACTGTAAAGTCACCGAATAAATGGCATGAACTGACCAGTGCATTTTATTTGGTCGCTGAGAGGTATTTCAGGGCACGAGCCCTTAAACCCGCCATTTTTGATGCAAGTATTATGTGAATTTTCAAGGGTAATTATTTATTTTCATGTGTACTGCAATGTATTTTTAAGTGTTCGTGTATAGCATTTATGGGTGTGTGGTTGGCCCGAACAATCCACACATAGGGAGTCGAATTGCGCCAATCAAAGTGCTTTTAATTAATTTGCAATACAATGCAGTGATTGGGCTGCCCGAAGATCCCCATACAGGATGAACAACAGCAAGATCATCGCAGGAAAGTCGGTTGGGTGATCGGCATGCAGTATCCCGAGAGCACCAAGGAAATTTCAGCTCTACCACATCATTATTATTGACGACGCCACTGCAACGTCTGGTGCCAACCGGATAGTAATTTCCGAACAAACTTCCTTCCAAATTGTTCACCACCCCTGTAACCACAACAAACCCCTTTTCCAAACCATGAAATCCGTCAGAGTCAGCTCTACAAATTTGGCACAGCCTCTGGCGATGCCTGGTGCCGCATCGGAGGAGCTTTCGGCTCCATACAAGCCCAGATTATGTTGACACTATAGGAACAGCAGGAAGGCGAACTGCTGACAGCCTTCATCACCCGCAAGTTACACCTTATTCACCGGTTCCATCCGAACCTGCCAGAGCACGAACAGTTAAAGGTTGTAGCAGAGACCGCACAACCCAAGTTCTGTGCAGCCTTGGTACCGCTGATGAATAACAGGGTGGAAGAGCCATGCTAATACTGAAGCACAGCGCACCACAACCGCGTCGTGAGCCCAGTGCGGCACGATGGTGGCACAGGAAAAGTGAAAGTGGTGAACACGGGCATGATGGGAGCATGGGCACACCCAAACAGGGACAGTTTTGTGTAAGCGAACGTAATTCCACCACTGACAGTCGTGACAGACTATTGCACAATGGTGCAGATCGCATGGGGAAATCCAATGTGAAGAAGTGTGTGAAGTGAGATTGAAGCAAACTGCCACCAACTCCATGTGGTTACTGTGACAGTGAGCAATATCACTGGCAAAGCCATTGTCAGAATAACCCTCATATATGCAAGTAACAAGGCAGAAACCAACAGCAGCAGGGAAACGACAAGCAGGGGTAAGGATGCCGGACGCACCCTGTACCCCTGTCAAACAGGAAACCCCGGACATAACCTCACAACAAGTGCTTATAAACCATGTGAATGGGATCAACGCCCAGTTCATCCAAATTCTTGTCAGTGTCATCGGTAAAAATCATAATGCGCTGATATATACCTGCTGCGTATCACAACTTCGTCTAACTGCAGTTTGTAAACAAACATGACGTAACCTCCATGGACCACGTAATGTGGTTAGCTATGGACAGAAGTATAATGCAGTCATGGGTCAAGCAGACATAACTGTCAGAGTACGTGACATTGAAACGAAAATGCAGGCAATAATAACAGCTGAAATCACTGAGGATGCTATTCTTGGAATTCCCTGGTTAAGCGAACAGAACATGGTCGTGGAAATAGCGGCTAAGCATATTCATTTTAGCGCTAAAGAGAGAATAGTTGTGTACAATATTGTTTGTAGGCTAGCAGATAGCGCACCAGACGTGCAGTTAAAGGACTTTCAACATAACATTCCGCCAGAGTATTAGGAAGCCTTCCAGCGCTTATTAACTGAATGTAGAGTAATCTTTGGTAAACATGACGCCTTATGCAGTACCACAGTTGCAAAGCACGAGATTCCTTTGACGCAAGACGAGATTATCTTCTGTGGTCCAAGCAGTTACCTTCCCCATCAGGCCAAAATAATATGTAAGCATGAGCGCAAGATGTTAACAGATGGTGCGATTGAGCACACGCACAGAAGATATAATTCCACTGTAATGCTAGCACCAAATAAAGATGGGTCATGGCATTTTTGTGTTGACTTCCACCCGATCAATCAGGTAACACCTAGCGCACTGCCGCCATACATAAAAAGACGCCTTGTGTACCTTAGGAAATGCCAACATTTTGTCACCTTTCGATTTACGCAGCGGATATTGGCAGATCCCCATCCGACAGGAGGATCGTGAGTAAACTGCCTTCACAACTCCGGATGGCTGGCATTTCCAATTTTGTGCAATGCCTTTTGGTCTCAAGTGCACACGGTAACTTTTCAATCAATAATGCTGAGAGTACTAAACAGCCTGATCAGAGATTTTGCGCTAGCATATCTCGATGACGTGGTCGTGTGGTCAGAAACATGGGATGAACACCTACACCATCTATCTATTGTCTTAGAGCGACTTGCCATAAATGGACTGACATATGCCACCTTGGTCAGAAGCATTGACATCATCTCGCCCCTGCCTTGGGTAAGAGGCAAGGCGACCACATTGTTCCTGAGAGGGGGCACATTTCACAGTACCCCTACGGGTCTCAATGTGGAGGGGGGCAACTTATTTTAGGAATGCTAGTGTGTGGTCAACCAAGCCAGCTACTCCGCATGGCAGAGTAACATTTAATGAGTGCCAAGGGTGATTAAAAGGTGAAATGTGTAATTAACGGCTTACGCACTACTAAGATATATTGCGATACTGAGAGAGGCGTATGTACGAGCTATTTTAAGGTGTATTTACCTTCACCAGTGTATTCTGTGAATACATGTTTGTTTACATCTTACATGTTTCATCCATATCTCATTCATCAACCTGTGTTAAGTGTTTATTGTATATTTTTCAGTGTTATTTAATTTATTGTGTGCCTCCTACACCCGTGCTTGACCCCAAGTAAATTTAACGGTACTTTTGTGCAAGAAAGTAGTGCTATGTGACGCACAGGCCCGCCACCGCCGGTCCTCGTATCCGCGAGTCAAATTAGTCAACGTTCAGCAGCTGGAGGAGTGAGTCGTATCGTCGTGTCTCATGTCGTGCATGCACGGGTGGCATACAACTTCTGTTACCAATCATATTTAACTTGTAATAGATGCTCATTTACCGGAATCTCTTTACGTTCAGCCACCAGGGAGAACACCTCTTCACTCCCAGTTGGTTTGCATCACCATCGGGAGATTAATTATTCAATTTACCATTGTGTAGCCCATGTGGCATTTGAGCAGTTTACCCATCACTGACAGATCTAAGTTCGGTACCAATTTTAAGTTGTTTCTGAAAGGAGCGTGTAAAGTTATGGACTAATGAATACTGTCACTCAGGAAACTGCGTGTTTAATTCTGTCTACACCTCAGGGCGTATAAGGGCACTGAACCCTCATTTCCCACCATTTCTCTAATGTATATTCTACGTGTTTTATTCATGAGTATTTTATACTGCATTATTTCTACGTATTTAATGGGGTGTGTGGTCCGTCCTGGGAGTCCACGAAGTTCTACATTCAGGTTTTTATTAATCATTCTTCAAAGAGCCTGGAAAGGAAGGCATTGGATGTCGGCGACACGTCCCGGACCATTATCAAGAGTCAGCTCTACAAATTTGGCGCCACCTCTGGCGATGTCTGGCGCTGGGCAAATCATAACCTGTTATTCAATTTTCCACTTAAATGCTCCTTTTCATTTCTCCACGCCATGGAGACACCCAGCCAGGTGTCAGTAGCACTTTTATTATGACCAACAGGCCTGTTGACGTCATGAAAATTAGAGGGATGTCGGGCGTCGCAGCACAAACCAATCCAATGTTCCCTCCAATTGCTGATGCGCTTAATGTCTGTGGCTTTCGAGGCGACACTGTTCTGGGCCACTTGTTAATTTATCCCAATAGTTACCTCTTGGAAAACATTAACCGAAACTGCCATTTGAGTCATGTAGTACCAGTCGGCGAGGCGGTGTAAAAGACAGGTTTCGTCGACATGCACAAACGTACTCTCTGTCGTTTGTGACTACCCGGTGTCCATTAGGTGGCATGATCGACTGTGTTTGTGCCAGCAGGCACAAGGGCACACATGGACGCATGGTTCATGTCACCCTTCTGGCTCCTATTTCTACCTCCAATAACCAGTGTCTCGATGCCCATTAAAGGATATGGGAGGGATAAGAGACAGCCCAGAGTAGCAGTCACCAGCATCTACCTATGTATCATAAACTATTGGACAGCCAACCAGGATAGCCTGCAGCATCACATTGCTACTGGTGCAATCCATGTTGCGAGCCTTCTGCACTGTGGATTGCTGTGTGGTGCCAGGTTCTTCCCCTGATTCAAGGTAGTATTTGAAGCTTTTTATTTTATTGCCCTACAATGGTCAATATATTTAGGAAATTATTACATTGATTGTTCCTTGATGTTTTACTTAAAAATGTTATTGCACATTTTTTGTACAGTTACTTTTATGTCACCTGGTTTTCAAGAATCGGCCCACATTTTGATACTTTGGTACTGACGGGTTGTCGTGGTCTCAAGAGAGGGGTGAAGTGAGATTAGGTTTGTAATACAGGTGATGGAGAAGGTCACCACATCATGAGATACTAATCCAGGTATGGGCCGATTACCCATGTGGCTTCTCCTGTGCTCATCCTGTGCGACGAGTCGACGTCATCGATGATATTGTAAAGCCCTCCCTATGGCTTCCTATGAGGATGTAGGCCCCTCATATGCCTCTAATTATCATGTGAGACTGTTAAGTTACCATCTCAAATGCTATAAACATCATAAAGACATTATCAGGTGTGTGGTGCACCAGTGTGTAGAAGACCTGACATGGAGAATTGCTCATGGATGATGAATTTCTCCCGCCTGATATCTCAGTACAGGGTTAGGTTGTTGTGGTGCCCGGCGCCAGCTCAATAGAACAACAATGTGGGTTGTGGGCCAATGGCCAATTGGAATCCCTGGAGTCTCCGTCGATTTTGATGATGCTGTGATGTTGTAACGTGCGCTTACAAGCATTGACCTTATGGAACAATTTCTACTGCTGCACAAGTGTAAGGATGTTGTCCCCCTTACACGCCACTGATACTTAAACAGACTCTACTCTGCATAGGGTGCAGGAGCCATTAAATAAACACTCAAGTTAAACTACAGCCTTAAGTGCACCGATGGGGAAACACAATGACATTATGATAGTACAAACATGACATTGTACAAACAAATTAAAATGGTCCCGGAACTCTGGCCTACCAGTAACCAATGCTGCTAAACTGTGCCATGAACTGATGAAACTTGTGTGTGTGTGTGTGTGTGTGTGGATTACATGTTGAATATTAAGCTGTCGGTCAACCCCTCGACATTAAATGAAAGAAAAATGTTCCAGTTACATTACACTTTTGATACACTAATGATTGCTGCTTAACGTTGATTAGCCGAGGATACACGTGGAGGGCGTGTATCCCAAGCAGCAAGTTAGGCTCATGGCGGAGTTCAGACTGCGAAAATGCCCACGGCCTGCTCGAAAGATGGCCGAGGGCGCTCCAAGAAAGCTCAATAGAGCTTTTCAAAGAAATTCAAACAATACATTCAGGACGATATTGCATGCTTAAATCTACTACATAATTATGCACTGTACAACAAAACATTTTGCCGACATTCCAGTGAGTCTAAAACGTCTTAATTACTGACAAAAACATGACTTCATGGGAATGCCACCGCACTTGCAAGATTATGATAATTGAATGGAAATGTGTGATAGACATTGCATGATGAATGGAACATGTTGACACTTTGACAATCTTCAAGTATTTCCTAACAACTTCCCCACACCTTTATTTTGTTAAGTTGATGAGGCGCTGCACTCTCGTCAATGTTGTTGACATGCAGTGTCGTTTTTGAAACATGCACGATTTGTAGCGACCTTGGACTATGTGATGCACCATGCAGTGTGTCTTTGTGGAACAACGAGCTATGTGCAACTTCAATTTGCACCCTGACAAAGGAATGTTTTTTAATGCTCACTGCCATGCAGATGGGCGTTTTAAAACAAGGTGGGGATTGCTATTCCCCACTTTTTTAAGCACTACAGTTAGGGTCACAGCACTGTATTATGGCCAGCAGCTCCATCGATGTGGTACCAATTGAAGACTGGACATCGCACTGCTGCGCGAACAGTCCACTCGTTCCCTCCAATGGCTTGTTCATCTGATGGCCGTGGCTTCACAGGGACGTATTGCCAAACTGCTTGCCAATTTCTCCCAAGAGCTACCTCTTGGAAGAAATTGGTTAACTGAGCCATTTGTTAGTGACAAGTTCCAGACGTCCACGCATTCCTTGTGCTCATTTGTACCACAGCAGACGCATCAACCACAACAGCAACACCCAACCGATCGACATTAGATCTCGGTCCCGATCAGTGCAGGTCGACAAGAACTGCATGTCTACACTTTTCTTGACACACTACAACTTGTGGCCCGAGAGCCACCAAATTTTAAGTTTATTACAAAAGGTAACTCTCGTAATACATTTAAATGAGGTCTAAAAGAGTTTTCTCCCATGAAGTCACGACCGCTAGACACAACAGCCATTGGAGGGAAAACAGGGGTAGACGGCGCTGCTTTACCTTATGCCTTTCCAATGTGCGCGATGTCGGTGGACCTTGTGGCCGAACCTGGTGTGATACGTGGCCCCGAGAGGGATAAGAAGGTGGGGAATGATATTCCCGAAGCAAGTGTAAAGTGGCGAACAGCTCCCTAATACCATGAATTAAGGAGAGGTGAAACAGTGGATTTTGCCTAATGTTGCACCATAGTTAACTAGGTATGCCACCCGCTATTCCATAGGGTGTTACACAGAACCCACAGATAACAGAGCTAAACCAGGCCCACAAAAGTGAAACGCATTTGATGTCACAGGAAGTGGAATACAGACATATAATACCGTTATTCGCCGTATTTCACAATTACAGCATACATAAGTTGGTGTTAAGAGGGCAAATGTATTCATCTTTCGATAATCACCCGTGTAAGGCACCATTTCATCTAATATCATCCTTCAAGTGCGATGGCATACTCGTGATGTCACATTCTTAGCTATATCAGGGCTCCGACATTCTTGGGTATGACATCAGTTTGTAGTCAGTAATCATAATTATTTTCAGTGTTCATTAGTGTAATCATGTTATTTTTGAAGTTACGTTTTTTCATCTTTTGCATTTGGCGGCAGTCTCGCCGAGCTCGGAAAGGCTGCGGCCATCATGTCAGTTCGACTTCAGCACTCGTACGACCCGGCAGGCTGGCGGTAAGCACCCATGTTACCACCCTCGGCAATTCAACTAAGGCTGATTTTTTCATCGCAATAGTAATAACGTAAAACAGGAACATTTTTATACCTATTTAGTCGAGGATAGTTCTGGTCCGCACCTGAGGTAATATTCCAGGACTTCACGCGTGCAACCACGCATTCTTTAAGTAAGCATTCTTAAGGCCTTTGCTTTACTTCACAGCAATGGCCACCGGCAGGCCATGAGTTCTGGATGTGTTTAATCAGGGTACACATTTTTATTGTTTGTACTCTAACAGTCAATAAATATGTCAACTTTTGAACTCGCGACTTTAATTGATAATTCTCTCCTGAGTATCATTGGGCACTGTGCCCTAACACAGTTTTATTTAACAGTGTATGTTTGGTGTTAAAGTATTGCTTTTATGGGGCCTGCCTCCCACAAGCATAGTACTTTCAGTGTTATCATCGGCGTGCAAAGTGGCTGACAACTTCGTTCCTTAGTAAATGGTTTTACAAAATTTATGTAATAATTAATCATCAATCGAGACTCTCTTCCAAAAAACCGCCGTCCAGAGATCGCTGTAGGCCGTCGACCATACGACCCCCATCATTATCGATCTCTACCGAACACGACGCCGGGCAGCTTCGACATTTCCTGGCCTATTGCCATTCCAGGCGGGGCACGAACACAGCTCATCATCTCTGGGGACGCAACTTGACAAGTAGCTTTTCCCAACTAGAGCTGTAAGTCTCAGCAGTCCATCTTTTTGCAAGTGGCGTGCCCAATTAGGCAAATCAAACATCAAATTGCACAAGCAAGCCATTTCCTACATGTCATTGGCCTGTCCGACTCGGGTGAATCAAACATCAAAGTGCACAAGCAAACCAGGCGATTGTTCCATATTGCGTATCTAAATCGCTCAAAAACCACTGTTTTGGTTATCGAATGATACAAAAAGTCGAACCAAAAAACTGCCAATTTTGTATCCAACCATGACCCGGAAAAAGCCCAAATAAAATTCAAAGTTTCTCCCTGTGTATCCAGCGAATCTTGAAAAAACTAGCTGTTTGACTCACTTGTTCACAGGTTGTTACACACCCGATTGATGTACATGTCTTCTCACAAACTCGTCATTTGGAATTCACAGCACCAATGCACGAAACAACTTGCGCAAATGTCCAAGGTAGTTCATGCTCGGTCAATGTAGCATTTAAAATATCCCGAACGCCCTATTTTCCCGACTTTGACGACCGGACACAACCATTCCCGACCGGAGTGTAAGCAGCGTACTAATATGGAAGACACAAGCATGCTGCCCCTGACATCACCAACATGGCCACCACCACCTTGAATAAAACTGACGTGTCCCAACATTCCGCCCACCAAATGTGGTATAAATTTAAGAATTGTCAACATTGAATTGCACTATGTACAACACTAAGGAAGAAGTTACTGAGTGGGGAGGGGGCACAGCCTCACAACTGCCATCTTGATTACTCCTTGGCAAGTCTTGATAATTGCCACACGACTAACCCTATCTTTGCCTGGATGAAGTATGTCAATGCGACCAAGCTGCCACTAAAGAGGAGGAAGGTGGTCTTCTCATACCAATACCAGCTATCCTTCCTTTACTGTAGGCCCTTCAGGAAACCATTTACTTCTTTGTTGGAGAATGTGTTGATATTCCTTAGACCGCTGTTGCCAGAAATCCTGTGCAAATTGTTTAACAGTTGCCACCTGTCAAGGCGCTTTGTAGGCAATTCCATTGAGTCAGCAGCTGATGGAGCTAATAATGCATGGCCAATGAGATAATGTCCTGGAGTCAAAGCACTCAGGTCATTAGGATCTGTGGAAAGAGCATATAATGGTCTTGAAATCAACACTACCTCTGCTTGAGTGAACCGTGTGTGGTTAATTCCTCAAACGTCAATACTTGCTGCCCTATTACACGGTTCACATGACCTTTTGCTGATTTGATGCCAGCCTCCCAAAGCCCACTAAAATGTGGGGCCGATGGTGGATTGAAGTGCCACTGGATACCATTTTCTGCCAGACTACTTGGATTGAATTGGATTTATCTCTCAAGTATGTTCCCAGTTCAGTAAAGTGCTAGTTGGAACCTACAAAATTAGTGCCGCAATCACCATAAACATCTGTACATAACCCTCTACAAACAGAGAAACAATAAAGGGCATTCAGGAATAGGCCATAGTCAGTGCAGAGACGACCTCCAATTGCACAGACTTTGTAACAAAACATACAATCAAAGATAGGTATGCCTTCAATACACGTGCATTCCGAAGATGAGATTGTTTGACATAAAATGGACCTCCATAATCCTCTCCCACAATCTCAAATGCCCTCGTGCTCTGAACTCTGCTGGTTAGCAAAATGCCCATTATCAGCTGGATAGGTGACTTCTTAAAATGTAAGCACCTCACACATTTTGAAATTCTTGATAGTATCATGCCTTTGCCTGCCAAAATCCAATACCTGTGTCTGATGATAGAATGCACAGTGCTGACACCTGTATGTAGGGATCAGGCATGGTAATCAATGGCCAGATTAGTGCGGTTACACTTCCTGGATAACAGGATTGGATGTTTTTCATCGAATGACAACCTCGAGTTTTGGATTCATCCACCACCTCTAATTAGGCCTTGAGGATCGAGGAAATGGTTGAGGTTTCTGACCTGTGGTGAGCATTCCCTTCCCTTCTGCAACTGATATATCTCCATCTTAAAAACATTTTGTTGCACTTGGTGTACACAACAAACTTCTGCAGTTTTGAGCTCTGTTGATGTCAAGGAGCCACAACAGCAGCTTGATGGATGCCTGACATTTGAAATGAAGTGCAGCATAAATGATAATACTCAATGCTAATACTCATCGCAGCCATGATAAGGAAATAAATCTCTCCATCCACTCAGAGAAGAAAATCGTGGTCTGCGAAGCTAGGGCTGTTAGGCTCGAAAGCTTAAATTCTTCTTGATACTATGGGGAACTAGAGTCTGAGTAACCTGCAGGCCAGGCATCTTCTGATTCAACAAGCCATGATGGACCACTCCACCAAAGGTCATGACTGACAAACTGACTTGGCATCAAGCCTCTCGAGGCACAGTCTGTGGGGTTGTCTTGTTATGGAAGCATTGCTTCCCTGTATTTGAGATACTTTATTTGCAATAAAGGTCTTGAGACAATATGGTTCAGCATGGATCCATGCAATGATGGTTGTTGAATCACACCACGCTATCATCTTCTCAACAATTATCCTTTTTGACAAAATGGATATGATTAAGTTCATGAGTTTCACAAACTAATGAGCTCCCAGCAGCTCTAGGTGAGGGAGCCTTGCAGTTTTCAATGGTGCGACACAGGACTTGGCCACCAATAAATGGACTTAAAGTTTGGACTGATTTTCATTCTGCAGGTTTACAACTGCTGCATAACCTTGGGTTGATGCAACACAAAATCCATGAATTTGGTACTCTGCACCATTAACTAGTGTCACTAGACGAGGAATAGCAACTTCGTGTAAACTGTCAAGTTGTGCAATGAATGTGAGCCACTTATCTTTGATATGACATGGTGGAGGGTCATCCCAATCAATTCCAAGATGCCATAGATTCTGCAGAAACAGGTTAGCCTTGTGAAAAATTGGGCCAATCCAACCTAATGGGGCATACATCTTAACTCTATCAGACAACATCACACGTTTTGTAATATTATTAGAACTTGCAGTGTGAGTACGATATGAGAACACATATCCCTTGGACTGCCATTCTAGTTCCATAATTTTTATATCTTCATCCCCATTATCTTCAAATGTAAGAGGGCACTCTCTGTAGTCGTCTGGAACAGCATCTAGCACAGCACGATGATTGCTGGGCCATTTCCTTATCTCAAAAACCACCACTTTTGAGTAGCACTATTAGCTCTTCCTGGAGTGAGAAAGCAGCTGTCACTGATGATGCACATGTAATCACATCATCCACAAACATATCTTACCTTAGCATCCTTGCTGTATTGGGATAGTTAGTTTTCTCATCAATAGCTAGTTGATGCATGGCCCTCATAGCTAAGAATGGAGCTAAAGATACACCATATGTAACAGTGTCCAACTGATACTTTTGAATAGGTTGATCATATCACTCGCACCATAAGATTACCTGGTATGGCTGATCATCTTGATGCATACGAATCTGCCAATACATTTTGCAAATGTCTGTCATAATCACAATGGAATGTATGCGGAACTGGGTGATGATTTCAATTACATCCTTTTGCATTTTTGGTCCCTTGAAAAATGTATCGTTGATGTTACTTCAGATGCATCAAAATCACACACAAGTTTGTTGTCGAGCAAATTTCTTTGCGGAATATAGTGATGAGGAATGTAGTATCGAGCCTGGTGCATCTGAGCTTCACTCAGAAGATGCATGTGATCAAGGGATTTATATTCCTTGTGTAATTTATATATACTTTATATTTATTATTCTCTATCTATAATTCTCAACTCACGCAATCAACTACAAGTTTGCTCATCGCCATATTTATATATAATAAATTTTATTATAGAAATAAAATCTACGAAGTCTGCGAATGCTGAGTTTCACTTAGAATATATATTGCTGTAACTTGTGATTTACTATTCTTATGCTTTTTTAGAGAATGATTATATACATATTTTCCACATTTGTATTGTATTTTCTCTATTTTTGACTCATAATGTAGTTTGGTATATTCGGTACAACATTTCTGCAGGTGTTAAAATGCTTATCTATTGTGTCTTTATGAGATGCGAAATCGTTGATAGATTTTTTCTCTTTGCATACTATGCATATCTTGCTTGAAGAATTGTCTTGTGAAATTCCATATGTATTATGTAATTTAGTATTTTTGTGCTTTTCGAAATTTACCTTGCAAACAGATTTTCCGCATTCGCATAGTACTTTCTCATTATATAACTCATAGCGATTTCAAGAATGTTCACTCATGCATTTTTTACATATTATAATGTGCTTATCTTTTGTGTGTTTATGTGATGGAAAACATTCAATGGTTAAAACTTCACCACATTGTTTACATTGCTTGCATGTACTACTATGCTCAGTTTCACAACAAAGTAGCGATTCCATTGTTATTTATAAAGAAATAAACTTTATTAAGTTAAAGAAAAATAAAAACAAGTCAACAATGCTATACTCGATGCTCTACTTTTTTTTTAATGCTTCTTCTATTTGCTCTAGATATTCACCCATTTCTCGAAGTTCAGATTTGTCGTTAATGTTATCTAATAGTGATAATTGTAAACTTTGTAAATTTGAATGAAATTTGTGAACTAGATTTTTAAGATCTTCAGATGCTGTATCTAATTTATATGAAGGTGGTCGTGAATCACTACCACCCTTTAAAATGCTAGTCAGGCTGGAAGGAAAGATAGGCGAGGTCATAATTGTTTATAAAGAAACAAATTTATTTAAAAGAATAAAAAAATTAACTAATGCCTAAAAGATGCACTTAAGATAATTCTAGATCATGGACAAATTTTCCATTTTTCATTTCTTTTAAACGTTTATACATTATAAAAATTTCCTTGTCATTTATTAGTTTCAAAGAATTTTTATCGAATATCTTGACATAGCGCTCTGGTAATGAAATGTTTAGTTTGCCATCTAGAATACAATTAATATTTTTTTTTTTTAACCAAAATTAGATTCATACATTTCAAAATCTGTTGCCCTAAACCATTTATCTTTTTCTAGATCTTGTAGTTTGGTGAATTCAAGTGAATTGTTCAACTTGTTGAGCAGAGATTCCATCTTTGATTTACAAAGAAAAAAATTATTAAGAAGAAGAAAAAAATTGGTTCTGAAATTTTATCAAGGTAAACTGATTTAGCTCGCATATGAGGCTGAAAATATAGACTGCTCTAGGAACCTGAAGCTTGTTGAAAATTGTTTGAAAGCATCCCTGAGCCTTTCTTACAGCCTTTTAAAACATTTTTACAAAATTTGTTTTATTTTTTTCTTAACATTTCAGAGCCTATGCTGACAGGTTCTGAAAATCCATATTTAATAAAACATAAAATTTAATTTGTAATCAATACATTTTATCAGCATTTCCATCTTGGCATAAAGTGTGGATCTTATAACGAAATCATAAATAAAATGAAAGATATTGTTGATGGCTTAGAAAATTTAACTCCTTAAGAGCTATATAATTACAGAAAAATATAGAAAATGTTATAAAGAACAGGGTAGCACCAAATCAGTGTTATCTGAAGATATACAAAATACTACTATGTTTGTTAATGAATTTAGTCTATATTTTATAAAACTATATTCTTCAATTTTTAATCATCTTTAGAAAAAGAATATATATAAAAAACATACTTCTCTGCATACAAAATCGCCGAATCACTAGAGAAACAACTAGAGAATCTCAAACTAGTAGATGGCAAGATCAATAATGCTGAATTAGTTACCAACTCATGTTTAACTATTTTTGAATCTATGAAAGAAAATAATTTAGCCCATTCTGATAATGAAATATTTTTTTAGAATTGTGGTTATCTTTAAAAGATAAAAAAAAAATTATACGGAAACTATTAAATTTTATGGGATTTCTTAAAGATGAAGCACATCCTAAAAATATTGGCGCGATCAGAAGAAAAATAAAACATGAATATATTAAGTTTTTAAAAGGAAATGACATAGAATTCTAGGAAATTGGTTACCTCAATGATGAAGTAAGATTTTATCCTTATATTCAAAATGAATTTAAAAATTTATATAAAAGAAAACTTAATTCTTATTTTGTTTATGTTAAAAATTATAACATGTGTTTAAAATATATAAATTTAAAACAATTAGAGCATAAAAATGAAATTAAAAATGATCATATTGAAATTTTAAAATATATAAATAAAATTAAAGGTGAGCATAATGAAAATTTAATATAATCTGTTGATAGGGCCTTAGGCGAAATAAATCTCAGAAATGAGGTAATCAGATAAATGACCCTACATGTTGTACTACAAACACAAAATCCAAATTTAAATCCAACTTTGTTCTTTTAAAGTTATTTGGTAATGATTCTTGGCCCAAAGAAAAATCTTCCAACAAGTTTGCACAGAATTAAAAATGAACATTCAGATTGTATAGAAAATATTGAGATTTGATCATATTTAAAATTTCATAAATTTATATCAAAGAATGAAGGAAACCATGAATGATCACATTGCATGTTTTCTCAACTATTTTAATATTTTCGGAAATAATTATACTCAGCAACAATTGATTAATGATATTAATATTCTTGGTCGAATTTTAATCTTCATTATGGTGTTTCAGGATTTTATATCATTTAATGCATCATTTTATTTACTAACATATTTAGAAAGCATTACTTTCCTGAACATTTTACTGTTTTTCGAAATGATCGTGATGCTAATATAACTAACCTCCACAGAGGAGGTGGGGTATTATTAGCGGTAAATGATAAGCATTTTTGTATGTTTGAACACAACAATTTTTGTTTTTCTCAAGAATATACTGAATCAATTTGGGTAGAATTTTGTATCAATAGCTCTAATAAATTGCTAATCGTAAATATATATCTTCCTCCGCAATTACCAGTAGAGATTTCGAAAAATGATTTTACTTTTCTATAATCTAAATTGAGTAGCTACCCTCAGCAAATAATAATTGTAGGTGACTTTAATCTTTCTGGCATAGATAGGAATACTTTTCATGTACAAAATATTCGCTATTACTACTACAAACTAAAAGGGCAATCTTTACTGCAATCAATAAGTTTACTTAACTTAGAACAATACAACCTGACTAATCCATTTTCTGATTTATTATATTTAGTATTTGTTAATTTTTATATTACTGTTGATAAATCGTTATATCCACTCGTGGAGAAAGATAAATATCATCCGGCTTTATGTTGCCAATTTTCTGTTCACTTTGACAATTTTCAAAATAACAATCCAATATATTATAGAAATTATTAAAAGGGTGATTACTTATCCCTATATCTGTTAATTAACAGTTTTGATAGGAGACCGATTTTTTCAATGGAAGATGTGAATCTTGTGGTCGATTTCTTAACCAATAACCTACAAATACTAATTAACGTATATATACCTAATTCCAAAATTCACAAAAATAAATACCCAATCAGGTTTACAAAAGATATTATTAATTTGATTAAAAAGAAAGTACACTGACATAGACTTTATAAAAAATTAAAATCACATGATACCTATCTTCGTTTTTCTGATTTAAGGAAATTGGTCAAGGAAAAAATTAAAATAGCCAAAAAAGCTTGGCAAACAAAAATTAACAATAATTTGAGAAGTGAGCCAAATAAATTTTGGAATTATGTTAAACTTATGAAATCCGGGTACAAAGTATCCCTTACATTAAATGTAGATGGATGCACAGTTCAAGATCCCGCATGTTTGCTTAATATTTTTGCACAGCATTTTGTTAAGAAATATGTACCATTTAATATGATTGCCCAAGAACACCTTATTGGCAGAATTCAGGGATTAGTTCTTTGGTCCATTAAAAAGCTCAAATGTAGCAAGTCAACTGGTTGTGATGAAATCCCCAATTTTATTATTAAAGTTGCTCTCTTGTTTTTACTCCAATATTATCCCACATCTTCAACTTTAGTTTAGGTTGCAGTATATATCCTGATGTGCCTATTTTCAAAAAGGAAACAGAAGAGACGCGAAAAACTATAGACCTATATCTTTATTGTGTGTTTTTTCCAAAGTCTTTGAGAAGGTAATCTTTAAACATTTTTCTTTTATTACAAAAAATTTAATTACTGAATGCCAACATGGCTTTCAAATAGGCAAAACAACAGCCACCAATTTATTTAGATCTGTAGACAAATTATATTCTGAAACTGCTAATATGCAACAAGTATATGTAATTTATTTTGATCTTCAGAAGGCTTTTGATAAATTTCAATACTATATTATACTTCAAAAATTACAATCCTGTGATCTTAATGCCCCCTATATTAATTGTTTACGAATCATTTCTCAAATAGAATATTTGTAGCTAATTTAGAAACCAGTTTTTCTCATTCAAATCATGTTTTTTCTGGGGTGCCTCAAGGACACACCCTTGGATCGCTACTATTTAATATATTTATGAACGATATCGTCGGTGTAATAAGTTACTCCAGTGCACTTCTTTATGTCTATGGTCTTAAGATATATAGATGTATTAAAAGTAGTGCAGACTGTGCTAAGTTACAGTATGATATTACAGCAGTTAATAATTGGTGTATCAATAATGTGATGAGATTAAATATAATGAAAATGATATGTATTACCTTTACTCGTAAAACTAACTTGTTATTTTATAAATATTATGTTGATAATACTCTTATAAAAAGAGTTGAACATGTACACGACCTGAATATAATTTTAGACTATAAATTGTTTTTCATGTATATATTGATAGCTTAATAAATAACATTAATAGAACATTAGGTTTAATTAAATTTATAAGTTTCTCTGCCACATCACTAGACTCTTTGCTTTGTTTATGTAATGCTTTAAATAGATCTTAGACTGTTGCTCTGTAGTATGGAACTATGTCACTGTAACTGATGCAAATAGAATAGAGAATATACAAAATAATGTTTTTAGATTATTGTTTAATAGATATTCATCGCAAATAGATTATGATTATAACAATGAATTAGTTAAATTTAAAACATTATCTTTAACTGATCGTAGAGCCATTATGGATTCTCTTTTTTTTAATCAATGTGTTTTTAAATTATCTATCATGTGTGCCTATTAGTAAAAAAGTTGGGTTAAAAGCACCTGCATATACTCATAGAATGTCAAATACTTTTTCTGTTTTAGGTCACAAAAAATATTTTGTGAGTAGGTGTGTAAGTAATGTTAATTAATATTTTTCAAATTTTTGCCCATTCTTTGGAAAAAAAGATTCCTTTTCAGGATCTTTATAAACATTTTTTAACCTACAGGTTAACACTTGAAATTTCAACTCAAATATCCTGTATATTTCTTGTGAATGACGTTTTTTTTATGAATCACTTTTATATTTATTATTATTTTTTCTCTCTGTGTTTGTTTTTGTTTTCTGCCCTGTTATGTGTATGTTTTGTCGTGTTTGTCTGTGTGCATAATTTTTTTAATTTATGTGCAGCCCTGTTGATGGTTTTTCACTTTTGGGGGGCAAAATAATCTCTGATAAATAAAAATAAATAAATAAAAAATAAAAATATATTTCTTCTAACATTAAGTAATATTTTCTTACTTGCTTACACTGTTTTGTATTGAATGTCATTACAGATTCTTTAAAATGTTAATAAAATCCATTTTTTAAACAAGATTATTTGGTTTTAAATCTTTTCTTTCCTTATGAATGTATTCAAATTTTAAAGTAAAAGAGTTATTATATTTTATTTCTAAATATGGAATTTCATTAGTTTTGAGAAATTGAACATCATGTTTTTTATTTTGTTTAAATTGTTCAGAGTTCAAATTTTTGACCCCTGCAATATCATATAAAAACACAAAACAGCATCAGTAATAAATATATTTTTTCCTTCAACTAATGAATTTGGTCTATCTTTTATAAAATTATTTTTTTATTTTTAATTCTCTTTTAACGAAGAATATGTATACAAAAAAAAAACAGATTACCTAATTACAAAATGGCGAATCCCTAGAAAAAATTATAAAACACAAACCTAGAAGATAACACTGGAAATACTACATTATTTGATTTAATTAATTTAATTTTCAACGATAAAAAGATCATTGTTGTGCTAGATGTAAGCAATGAGCCTTGGTTTAGTGGAAAAGGTGCTGCTGAAATTTTAGAATACATAAATATAAACCAGGCTATCAGAAAGTTTGTTAGTGCAAACCATAAAAATATTTATAAAAACATGAAGAGGAATAAATATATTAGTAATGAAGATAAAATATTTCTTGAAAGCATTAAGAAATATAATAATGGTCGTGCAATCTATACCATTAAAAAAAGGATTAATACAACGATTTGCAAAATATAGAATAGCCAAGGAATCATTGTTAAAACAAATTTATAATCAGCTTAATCTAAACATAGATGTTTTTGAAGGGGGGAAAAAAAAAAAAATATATTTCCCACATTATTAAAGGTCTTTAGAATTAAAATCATAAACAACAATATAAAATAGACAATTATAGAATAGATTTATCTTTTCCAGATATAAAATTAGCTATTGGGTGTGACTAATTTAACCACAAAGATAGAAATATTAGTTATGAAATAGAAAGACAAAAGTATATAGAGAACCAATTTAATCCTGATGAAATAGATTTTGATATATCCAATGTGGTTAGTTGTATTGTTGTGCATTTACGCAAACATATTTAAATTTACAAAACATTTGCTTTATTAATCCAAGAATTATGAGAGTTATCAAAACCAACCACTTTACATAAATTTCATCACCTTTTGTTTTTAAAACTTTTTCAACCAAATATTCATCAGGATAGTTTATTTTTATAATTTCGTATTCATAAAAGTTACCTTTTATTTCTTCTCCTTTTGTAACTTCTTTTTTCTAAGTTGGCATATCATAATTTAAAACTTTACAATTAGTAAACAATTCTGTTGACCAATTACCATTATAACCTTTTTCAGAAATTTTCTTTAATTTGCTCACATGGGCGACATCGCCAACTTTATAAATTTTTGTTTAGTAATTGTGTCTACCAAATTTGTTTGCATTAAATGTTTTTCTTTTTTTTTTTACTAACATCAACTGGTTTCATATAAATGGTTCTATGTTTAGTATTGTTGCATTCTGTAACTAATTCATCCAATATATTTGTTCATTTATAATTGCCATTCAAAGCAAATTTCTTCCACATTTTATTTTTCAAAGTTCGATTAAATCTTTCAACAACACGAGCTTTTAGTTCAGAAAATGAATAATAATAATTGATATTGTACTTTTGCGTAAGTTCACTAAATATTTTAATATTAAATTTTAAGCCATTTTCTCTTTGTAAATTATTTAGTTTTATTTTTTTCAAAATATTTTTTAAAGCGTTAACTACATTTTTTGCTGTTTTATCTTTAATTGGTATGGCAAATGCATATTATGAAAAACATCAATAATTGTCATAATATATTCATAACCATTATTCACATGTGATATGCCTTTTAATTGCTAGTATTCATTTCTACAAGATCAATTTGCCATAAATCATCGATTCCATATGATATTAATTTTCTTCTTGGAAAATTTTTTCGTGCTGGTTTATATAATTAATTGATTATTCCTTCTCTCTCTTCGGGCAATTATTATTTATGTTGATTTATTAGAATTACAAATTGAACATTTACTTTTCTGAACTAGTTGTCCATTTTCCGTATATTCTCACCAGAAATAATAATATTTATTGGTGACTTTCTTCCACTTCAAACACCAGGTGTTCTCCATTTATTAATATACATATATATATAGTTAATCTTTATATTTCATGAATACTCCTATTATAGTCATAAAGCCATCAGCATATTCTGATATTTTAGTTTTTTTTATATTATTTTAAAAACCAATTTATCACCGCTTTTAATATCAAATGGTTTACTATAATAAATTTTTTTAATCGTTATTAACAGTTTGGAGCATCATCAGGTAAATTATCAGAAATTATTTTATAAACAGTACAATCCATAAAAAATAAAAGAAGAATAGATTATCTAAATGAAAATTATCAGTTTTTTATTCCACTTTGCAGGTGAATTAAATTTGTGGGATTTTTCTTCCTTGATTTTTTCTACTGTTTGGTTTAAATTTTGTAACTTAACACCTAATTCTTTGTCAGAATATTCTCTGCTTTTTTTCAACTTAATGTTAACAAGTGTATCACAATAATTCTAAAATTGTTTGTTTAAATTTTGCAATTCTTTATCGAAATATCTTTTATTGGCAGCATTTTTTCCATCTACAGGATCAGCCATATTATTAATTCTACGATTTTGAATAGAAACATATTCTGTTGTGTAAACAAAAACTTTACTTATTTGATCTCGTAAAGCAGAAACAATGGTATTATATTTCGAATCTACATATGTTTTTAAATCAGAAATACTAGTTTTGTATTTCGATTCAACATCGTTTTTTAATGCATAGTCAGAAAAAAGTTTTATAATTCAAATCTGCTTCCTTTGTTAATGTCTGCTTTGCATTATTTATTTGTTTTATATAATCAGCAATAGTGTTATTGAATTTAAATTTATATCTTCTTTTAGAACATAGTCAGAAACAATAGTTTTATATTTCGAATCTGTTTCCTTTTTAATGTCTGCTTCGCATTATTTATTCGTTTTATACAATCAGCAATAATGTTACTGAATTGTAAATTTACATCTTCTTTTAGAGCATAATCAGAATCAATAGATTTATATTTTGAATCTACATCCTTTTTAAATGCATAATCTGCTATATATATATTTAGAAATATATTATATTGGCCACATCTTTATTATCTACAGACTCGCCTATATTAACAATTCTTCGTCCTAGAAAAGAAACATCTGTCTTTGTATAATCTGAACAGTTTGATAGTTCATTTTGTAAAGAAGAAACACTGGAATTGCATTGTAAATCTATATATGATTTTAAAGCATAGGCACTAATGTCAAAAATTTTATTTAAATATTTAATTAATGGTTTTCAAATATGTCTGTCATTTAATAACATAGAAATTATTTCATTAAACTTGAATTCTCTCGAAAAAAGATATAAAACAATTAAACATTGATGACCACATATAACTGAATCAAAATTCTGAATTCTGTGATCATTGTAATAAACAGTATTGTTTTTTAAATAATTAATTTGATTATTAGGAATATTTCCTCCAAATGAATTAAAATAGTAAACATCATTATTTTCTTTAAAATAGCAAACCCAATGAGTGCCAGGATTTGTTGAAATCTCGAAATTTACCGCAGCACATTCATTTTTGTGCATTCTATTTGGTAGTTACAATCATGAAAACATTTCTGAAATTTTTAATATTTCATATTTTTACAAAATTTTTTCAATATCGACATTTGATAGTGGGTATATATTCAATTTCGTTTTTTTGGTCTCCCTCTTATTTTAGCAACTTCACCACTTCCATATATATTTTACATAGCCATATTGTGTCTTGTTGTTCTTCTAATTCTTTTTTATTTTTTTAGTTTGTTCAATAGAATTATAAACTGCACTAGCTCCTCAGATAAAGCACTGAGAGCTCCCAAAGCTGCAAATAAAATTGGTAGACATCTTCCATAATGTAAACCACTTTCTGTTTTTACTTTTAATATTTTTTTTTAGTATTTGTATTGATAAAGCTAGTAAAAATCCTTTGCTTTCTTTTAATTTTTAATTTTTTCGCTCAAGTTGATCTTTTTTTAAATATGTATCTACCCAAATCTCTTAATTGATCAATGAGTATAGCTTTTTATCTTCAGTTATGTATGTGTATATATATATATAGACACACACATACACACACACACATATATATATATATATATATATATATATATATATATATATATATATATATATATATATATATATATATATATATTATATATATATATATATATATATACATACATACATATAAAACATTTTTATTCCCCAGCCAAGTTTTCTTTTTATAAACATTGTTGAGGCAATGCAACAGCAGCAGAAGAAATTGTTTCTCCAATTGGAATATCTGTATTTAACATAATTTCTTTAGCTTCCTTTTATAAAATATTATCAGCTTCATACCTAGATTCTAAATATTTGTGGTCTCTATATGCAATATCGTAATATTTACAAGCCAGGCCTCGTGTAATTTATTTATTCCTGAGTCTCCTCTTTCTAATCTTTCATTTAATTTTGAAGATGGGCCACAATAATTATAACCTGGCAAATGCATTTCGGGCAAATTTTAATCGTTTAGTGCCCAATTTATCACACCATTGCCATGGTGATCAGAATTCCAACGTGAATGTGGAATTACATCTAAAACTCTTATTAGATATGGAATTCCTTTCGTGGTATTAGCAACAAAATCAGAAAATTTATTGTTTAGCATATTCATTATGTTAACTTTTTCATTGTAATAATTTTTATTTCCAGCAGTTTCTTCACCATGAATAACTAACTACCTAACAAATAATTTTCTAACATCATCCAAACAAATACAGTCTTTCAGCAAATTGTTGTATTTTTTATACCTTCTCCAGATCTAGGAGAATGTGTAAAATTCGCTTTTTCTGGTGTGTTTGATGTTGATATTGATGCTCTTATATAATAATTATAAATTGGTTTAATTATATTTGAATACTTCCAACTTATATTCGAGTTTATTGGCTTTTTAGGATTATATTCTTGGAATGCAGCATTGGCTGAAAAAAAAAATCTGTTAAATTTTCATAGTCATTATCGGTGAATTCACCTTCAAGATCTGATTGTGTTTTTTTGATAGCAAATTAGAAAGTCGTTCTGTTAGTGAACATTCTTTACCTTTAACAGTTAGTTTATCATTACTTATCTTTACTTCTGTATCTCCAATTTTAAATTTATACCCATCTCCTTGTAAACCATATGGTGTATTAAAAACAAGTTTTTCAGAAAATTCTTGCCCGAGTTTCATAACAGAATCCAAATGCGTCTAATTTTTTATGGGTACTATGCCCGTTCGCTCTTTTACATTAGATGATTTTGGAAATAATTCTCTTTCAAATGATGTTTCTTCTGGAGTTGGCGGATAACATGCACTTTTTGCTGCAACAGGAAAAAATGTGTTTATTAAATTTTTATTTTCCTCACTTATATGTTCTACTTTTTTGCCAATATCTCGTAATCCATCGATCAATGGCAGCTCTTTTTCCTTATTTCTTTCATACTCCGCTTCATGGTGCTTTTTATAATATTTGAACCTCTCGAGAAATATGATTTGATTTTTTCATTTATATTGTTAAGTGCTTCAGCTGGTGCCGACTCAATTGCCCTCCGTCGAAATCGGAGACTTACCTCGCCCTCGCCTCTTCCTGGAACGATGCGCTAGGGGCCTCCTGATTCCCCCTTCTGGGAATCCCGTGAATGCCGACAACGGCGGGACTTGCTGACATCACAGACCTCCTTTCGCCTGCTAGAATTTCTGATACGTTTATCGACGACCCAAGAATGTTCTGGTGAGACTGGCTGGCGCCTCAGCCCTCCGCGATGTATCACGTGAGATGGGGAAGATTCTAGGTGGCAACCTAAGACCTATATATACTGCCGCAACCCAGCGGCTGGCAGTCTTTGATGGAGGCCGTCTGGCGAGTGTGCGCGAGCGAATAGAAGTGTGGCCGACGACTGGAGATTGCAGGACGACGGCGAGTGAAGAGTTCGTGGCTTGAATGGACGAGACGGTGTGAAACCGACGAGTGAAGCCTACTGTGCGTGAGGGCGCTTGGAGGACTCTAGAACATTGCGACTGGTGGGACATGGACTGAACTGAGGTGGGACTGAATGGAAGTGTAATACTGATTTTATTGTAAATATTTGAAATGTCGAATATGGATGGTTAAATTATGAAATAATTGAATAGGTTGATACACTGTCTATTGGGACTAATTTTTAATTGTTTAATTTCATTGATTTCCATGTCGTAATTACATTTTTTTATTAATTGGTGTCAATTGTGAACAGTAAGTGATTTCAATTTATTGTGAGATTTTGAGTTCAGAGGATGTAGTTATTGTAAATAAAATTAGAAAATTTTAATTAATTCTTTAATTTGTTTAAGACCTCCATCCTTTAACGAACTTTGTTTAGCCCACTTAATTTCTAGAGAGATAAATTGTAACACTGGTGTCAGAAGTGGATGGAGGCATTTTATGAATATAAGATACTTTTAATTAGCATCACAGTAGGTTATTAACTTGCAGGAGAAATATGTAAATGCTAACCAGAAAATTGTTGGCAGACATGGAAGCACTTCGTGCCTTGATCGAAGTTCTGAGTAGCCAAATAAGAAGTGTTAGAGAATCTGTAAATAGTCAAATTGGTAGTGTTACTGAAAATTTAAATATTAAAATAGATAGTGTTAGCGAATCTGTTAATGACATTATTGAATCTGTCAATAGTGTTAGTGAACTAGCAGATAAGAAAATAGACAGAGTAGACGCAAATGTAGATAGAAAAATAGAAAGTGTAAACGAAAATGTAGCTAGATAAATAGACAGTGTGAATGAGAATGTGGACAGAAAGATGGAAGGTGTGAGCGACTTGGTGAACAATAAAATAGACTGTGTGAACAAGAAGATTGACAGTGTGAGCGAGAGAATGGACAGTATGAATGATAGGATGGACAGTGTTGAACAAGAAATGAAATAGGAAGTGAGCGCCCTCAAGAAGGAATGGTAGGAGTTCTTGCAGCAGCAGGGGAGACGACACGCAGGGGCGGAAGAGCAGCCGAGATTGGTCACCACCGAGACGACGAGTGCGGGCAGCGAGAAGAAGGTAGAGGTCGCCGCCAGTGCAGCTATCGCAGGGGAAGCGCAGCAGTTCTGCAGTGTGGGAATGCCCCAGCCAGGGGTGGGTAAAGACGTCACAATCAAGCCCGCCCCCTACGATGGACAGACACCTTGGCGCGAGTACTGGCACCAATTCGAGATCGTGGCTACCCTGAATGGCTGGACAGAAGAGCAGAAGGCGTACTACCTGGCGGCTGTACCGAGGGGCCCAGCATTGAGCATACTGCAGTCGCTGCCAGAACGACATCGTCTAGAATACTCAACACTGGTGTCGGTTTTGGAGCTTCGATTCGGTGACTGGTACCTGCGGCACGCCCACCATGCCCAATTGCGAAGCCGCATCTAGCGACCCGGCGAACCACTGGAGGAGTTGTGGCAGGATATCGTAAGGCTGTCGCACCTATCTCTGGAGGGATGCTCGGAAGAGGCACGAGATATCATCGCTGTCGGCTTCTTCGTCGACGCTATCGCTGACACCGACGTGCGGCAAGCTGTGCGGTTAGCTGCGCCTCACGCCATACAGGATGCCTTGGCCCAAGCACTGGAAGTGGAGTCAGCATGGCAGTCATCAGTGCCCCGACGTCCAGTGCGGGAAGTGATGCTTGATGAAGGGGATGATGACAGCATCAAGGGGTTGTTGAAAGACTTGCAGACGACCATGAAGGACATCGCCTCCAGGGTGCGCACTACGGAGACTCGCAGTCCCCCATTCAAACGGCCGGAATGTTGGACGTGTGGACAGCCGGGGCGCCTGAGAGCCAACTGTCCTCAGCAGCAACAGCAGCAGCAGAAGCAGCAGCAGCAACAGCCAGGGAGCAGTCGCCAAGGGGCAGGTGAGAGTGCAATGTCTTCGAGAAATTTGTCAACTTCGGCCTTGAGGGGCAAAGATCGGTGATTGCTGGAGGGAAGGCCCCAATACTTTTGCAGGTACGTTCAATGAAACAATACTTCAATGCCATATTAGTGGAGGGGAGCCTAGATGATGTTTCTTGTCAGATGGTCGTTGTCACAGGAGCGACTATAAAACAGTGGTAAGACCCGACATTCTTGGGCCTTCCCTCCAGCGATCATCCGATAAGAACATGGATCACTGCTAATTAACAACAGTAACGGGCGAGACCACACCAGTCAAAGGCAAGAGAAGGGTACTCTTACAGCTCAGTAACCTTGAGATAGAGCATGAGATATACATAGCAGAAATAGAGGACGAATGCATATTAGGTCTTGATGTTTTACGTAAGCTGAGATTCTGTATTGATACTCGACTGGGGGTGTTACGTGTAGGTAATACCGAGTTGGTAGTGTCAATACGACGAGATTTATCTTCGCTAATGAGCTACCCAGTAGTGTGTAATCAGTCAACTGTGCTCCTGGCTTCTAGAGAAGTTGTTATTCCAGGCAGATTCCAGGGGAAATTTGTCAGGCGATTGGACATAATCGAGCCAGTCCAGGAAGGTGGTATTTTACCCGATGGTGTCATTGTAGCTAGGACATTGATTTCTTCAAAATCGAACAGTTTGACTGTTAGGATGATTAATTTGTCTGACTGTGCTGTGCACCATGACGAGGGGCCCACAATAGGGTTTTGCAAGCAGGTCTCACAGGTATTTCCAAATATTCCAGAAGCTTCACTGTCACAACCTACTGAATGTCCTCTTCCAGATGCTCTGGAGAACTGCTGACAAGAAAAAAAGAAAACCTCAACTGGCGACAGGAGAGAGCAGTTTCAGAATTGTTACAGAGAAATAGAGGTGCTTTCTCCTGCGAGCCCAATGACCTTGGCAGAACTAATATTGTATGTCACCACATCGACACCAGTGATGCCAGACCCATAAAGCAGCCACCAAGGCGACTACTGCTAGCTTCATATGAGGTTGTTGACAGTATTCTGAAAGAGATGAAGAATTTAGATGTGATAGAGACATCAGTCAGTCCATGGTCTTCTCCCATTGTGCTTGTTAAAAAAAAGGATGGATTGATTGGATTTTGTGTTAATTACCGCCAACTTAATAATATGATCGAGAAAAATTCTTACCCACTTCCTAGGATAGACGACACCCTGAATAGCCTAGCAGGTTCACAGTGGTTATTGGCAGTGCGAGGTGGCCTAAGAAGACAAGGAAAAGACTGTCTTTTGTGTCCAAGGGAAAGGAACCTAGCAATTCAAGGTTATGCCCTTTGGGCTATGCAATGCCCCTGCCACCTTCGAACGATCAATGGAGAAAGTTCTGCCCTTAGATATTTGTCAGGTGTACCTAGGCGACATTGTGGTCACAGGAAGAACTTATGAAGAGCACCTGGCATGCTTGGATTCTGTGTTTCAGAAAGTGACTGTGGCCAATCTGAAATTGGTTCCCAAGAAATGCCACCTTTTCCAAAAGAAAATTAATTTCTTGGGCCATGTTGTATCAACCCATGAGATTGAAACATACCCTAGGAAGACCAGAGCAATAATAGACTGGCCTCTACTAAAGGATAAAACTCAAATTCGAAGTTTTCTGGGCTTATGTGCTTACTACCGTCGATTTATGCCTGGGTTCGTCCCTATCGCCAAACCCCTGCATGAATTGACTGAGGCAAAAAGAAAATTTTGTTGGACCCCAGAGTGCGAAATTGCTTTCAATAGACTAAAGGAAATTCTGATCTTTCACAGTACTGGGCTTCCCGAGTAGAGAGGTTTAATTTATTCTTGATACTGATGCTAGTGATGTTGGAATCGGGGCTGTGTTATCTCAGATCCGGGATGGAAAAGAGTGGCCATTGGAATACTTCATTAAGGTGCTACACAAGCGCGAGAAGAACTACTGTGTGACACGCAGGGAGCTTTTGGCAGTGGTGAAGGCAATTGCACATTTTCATCCATATCTTTATGGCAGACACTTCATCCTAAGAACTGATCATGCTTATTATGCTGGCTACTAAATTTCAAGAACGCCGAAGGTCAAATAGCCCGGCAGCACCTGCAGAATATGACTTTGAAATACACACAGGTCTTGATGCCTTCACAGCAATGCAGATGCACTCTCCAGGAGACCTTGCGAACCATTATGTCGTCATTGTGAACGCCAGAAGAGAAAGGTTGATGTATCGTGGAAAGCAAAGAGGACAAGAATTCAAGGCCCCGTATCGTGTGATGGGTCATCTACGTGGGATGATAAGGACATAAGAAATGATCAGCTATGATCAGCTAAGTGACCCCACCTTGTGTTCAATATTGGAATGGGAGGAAACTGGTCGTCGACCGAGGTGGGAGGAGATATATAGCCTAGGTGTGGCAGTCAAGGCATACTGGGCACATTGGAATTCCATTGTTATAAAGAATAGTGTGCTTTACAGAAATTGGGAAAGTAACGATGGGAGACATAGTCATTTACAATTGGTGCTACCAGAGTGCCGAATCCCAGAAGTGCTAAGATAACTGCACAACATAGCATCAGGTGTAAAGAAGACACTGACAGAGTCCGAATGAGATTCTATTGGCTACATTTTCTGCAGGATGTTGAGAAGTGGTGCTGTCTTTGTGATGCATGTACTGCAAGGAAGGGTCTGAGGGTTAAGGGATGCGGTCCCCTCTAGAAGTACAATGTTTTTTCGGCCCCATTCGAGAGGATTGCAGTTGACATTCTCGGATCCCTACCAATCACTGAGAGGGGAAATAGATACCTTCTGGTAGCACAAGACTATTTCACCAAGTGGCCCAAGGTCATATAGGTGCCAAACCAAGAGGCAGGCACAGTATGCTCTTCTCGAGCATATTTTCTCCAGGTTTAGAGTGCTGCTGGAGCTTCATTCGGACCAAGGACGACATTTTGAAGCAACTCTTTTCCAAGAAGTATCGAGGATTTTAGGAATGAAGAAAACCCGAACCACAGCAATGCGCCCTCAGTCGGATGGAATGGTTGAGAGGCTAAATCGTACCCTGGCACAGTATCTGGACATCTTCATAGAAGACAATCAGAGGGATTGGGTCTCTAAGGTACCCTTATTTCTCCTCGCATATCGCTCGGCAGTCCACGAGTCCTCAAGGGTAACACATTCACAAGATGTTGCTTGGGAGAGAGCTCCACCTACATGGTGACCTGCTGTTCGGACGTCCAGTGGAGGAAGAAGCAGACACTCCAGAATATGCTATTAAGTTACGTCAGAATTTAACCGACATTCATGAGTTTGCACGAAGTCACCTAAACATTAACAGTGACAGAATGAAAACAGAATACGACGGAAGAATGCCTAAGGAGACTTTTCAAGGACAGCTGACGGGGTCGTACAACCCTCAAAGGAAGAAGGGATATTGCCCGAAGCTACATAAATCTGGGAAAGGCCCGTATAGGATCTTGAAGAGGATAAATGATGTGGTCTACAGGATTTGCCGACAGGGCTCTCGGGCAAACCCTAAGGCTGTCCACATCGACAGACTGGCAATGTACAAATATCCTGATTCTGTAGAGTCTGTTCGGGACGAACAGACTTAAGGAGGGGGCAGTGTTATGCCTTTTCCGGATCGCGAATGAATGTAATTTTTCTAATCAATTTACCTCAATAATTCAAACTGGTAGGTCCAAGTTTTGCGGATGCAACAGATGCATGTACATCCGTCGTCACCGGGCGGACCCATCATGACCTACTCAACTACTCTAGGCTTTTTCTAGATCGTGAATAAATGTTTGTTTTTTTTATTTTTACAGGTGACAATTGTTCTTTTTTTAAACTTATACAAACATCAAGTAAACTACAATTTTTTTTTAGACGGAAACAAATAGCAACTCAATTAAACTTTCTTTAAATAAAATCAAACAGCAACTCAATTAAACTTTTTATAAATAAAATCAAACAGCAATTCATTTAAACTTCAATTTTAAATTGCACCCTCAACAGCAACTGCAACAGCAACTTAATCTCGCTCGTGCCTGTAAATTAAAAACAACAATAACAAACTTATACCTGTCGAAAGTAGGATAGCCTTCACCGCCATCTCCTCTGTTGCGCCTATTACGATGGTGCATGTCTGCTGCGTGAATCAGCAAAGAGCGCAGTCGTTCTCCGTAGCGATGAGTCTTTTTCCAGACGTATTCTGCCAGGTAGGCGACCCAAGATTTTTTCCGTCGGCCAAAGCAGGGAATGCTGTATCGCACGGAACACCAACTTCTCTCATTGTTTTGAGAGCGCACCGTCAACGTCTCGCCCAGCGTGTTTCGAGTGTTTACCATCCCGCTCTTCTCGCTGCACACAAATTCCCTCCTGGAATTCGCCTGCATGTGACGGCAGCCGCGAATGTCCAAGTTGCTGTAACCGCGCCAGCAGTCTGAAATTATCGCCGTGCCCGGAGCGATCCACTCGCGAATGATGTAGGTCAGGATCGCCGCCGCGTTCCTCTTTTCCACCGGCAGTGGCGACTGGTGACTTTTGAAACTGTGAGGGCCGTAGCTATCTACCTCATATCATTACAAATGTCATTTTTAAATAGGTACAGTGATGAATATACTGCGTACTACAGGCTTAAGTAAGTGTAGCTTATGTAGCTTAATACAAAAAAAAAAATAGTGTGGTTGTTTGATGAAAAGTGTATCATCGCCCGATTTGCAATAGTCAACATACTGTGACCGCTGGTTCAGATCTAATCACTACTACAGGTATGTATTTGTTTTAAGTTTGTTTGGATTATATGCCTTCCAACCAGTACTTACATGGTGTGTGGTACATTACACGAGACGACGAGAGATAACATAATAATACCAATTCTACCATACTAATGATGATGATAACTTAAATATACTAAAACAAATATTTTTAAAACCAAATACTAATTTACATAGCCTACGGTACATACAAAATTCATATCAAATTTAATTAGAGGATGAAAGTGCCGTATCTTAATTGATATATTTGTAAAAAATAATCCATTCGTCAACCTGTAGGCGCTATCTAACTGGTACTGTATATTCATCTTGCCAAGCAATGAAAATTTTATGGCCTTTTATATATGTTGCGAACATGATTGATGTATTTTAACTTTGTCTCCCAAATGTTTTAAATCTTTTACTCCATTGACAGTCCACGCAAAATCATTAGGTTTCATTAGCAAAAAAAATTTTAACAAAACAACACATTTCAAACTTCACACCCGCATAGCCAGTCCGCAAAATTGTATGTACTTACGTCGAATTTTCTTGTATACAGACCATTTACTACCTTGGCTTTGTTGTTAAATTATATTTAACTGTGGCCTTGCTGGTCCCAGATTCTGTAGCTATAGTTTATTATCGTAATTGAAAATCTTTGTCTAATAAGGTTTAAAATGTTACTCGCCGAATTAACAATTATTTACAAGTTTACACAGCACGACATTAACAACAATTCAACCCTGCTTCTGACCGATGCTCATAGCTCATCATTAATTAACAACAAACTTATTCAGAGTATTACACACCATATTTGAAGCTCACGCGAGTTTGAACGATATCTATAAATAAAAAATATTCGAAATAAATACCAGCATTGTTAACAAATGTGTTTTAACAACTGCAAAAGAGTGGGGCGCGAAAGTGTGCTTACAAAACATGCAGTGTTGGTAGTTTTGTCAAGTTTTTTTGTTTGAGCAGGGGCGCGCCCAGCTCTCTCCAATTTACAGCATGCGATTGGCTGAAAATAGCGGAGCCCCTAAGTCTTCCCTCCCTCCCGTAGCACCCCTAGACCTATGTTACGGTCATCTCTCTCTACTAGCTCTACCCACTTCGGGGCGAAGAATCTACCGCCCCACCACTCGTCATTTCCAAAAACATATCTCTCTTGACAAGAGTTTCGTCCATCTCAAAAACATTGGCTGCGAAACAACTTCCGTATTCGTACGCAGTATTATTTACTGAGCAGCAGATAATTAGAGGTATGCGTTCTGAGATTGTATTTGAAGGGCAGCGCCCCGCAGCCCAACTCAGCAGCCGCCACTGTCCACCGGCACCAGGAATAATTCCGTCAGATCGTCCCGCTGCACTCCGCTGAAAACCCACTGGCCGTGAACTTTATGTCCTTTGTGGTTCTTGCGTTTGCCCAACTTTGACTCGTCAATCTCGACCACTTTGCCCGGCCCGCCGATGCGTTTCCTGTACATCAACACCCAGTCTATGCACACTTGGCGGCAGAAACTCTACCAGGCGACGACCGTCTTTCCCGAGCACAAAAGTTCGTTCACTATAGTCTGCTGTCGAGGGTATTTGATCAGGCACCGGAGTAAACACAACTCGACTATCTTGCCTGGAGACAAGTTTGAATCGCCCACGAAACTGCCCTGTCTCGCCGACGCTTTAAAGTTGCATTTAGTACCGTCCTCCACTCGCCGTCGGCATCAGTAAAACGAGCCCCTGTTGTCCAACAATTTTGCTTCGCCTTCCCCGCATTTTCCGCACCGCATCGTCAACTCGAGGATGCCGTGCCCGATGAGAAATGTGTTTATGCCTGGCGAAAAATGAATAACTTGCCTGGCGTTCAACATTGTGATTTTAAATCCCGCATACCATCTTGCGATTCGCGAGAGGGAAAATTTTGTAAAATGTTGAGAAAAATTGCTTGGATACGTGATACGGAACAATCGGTGCCGAATTTGGATACGCTATACGAAAATAGGCCGGATAAGCGATACGGCACTAAACATCAAAGTAAACAACTTGAACGGATACTTTATAGTGGTTTTCCCATTACAAACTACGTAACATGAGTAAGAATGTGACGAAATAGTGCACCGCGCCGAACAACAGCATCCACATACGTCAATCGGTGAGTAATCTCAGATCAACAGACACATATCACACAACGACGTCACGTCAGGAAACATTCCAGCAAAACACATTTTTCATCGCGTCACAAGACGCTCAGAGCACTGCATAACCATTTTAGCCTTCTCGGGACGTAAAATTACAGTGCATTTTGTTTATCAGTGTTCATTGCGAAAAATCCGAGTAATAAAACAACTTGTCAGCTTTGTTTACACTACGAGCAAAAGTCAAAAGTGTGTTGCTTATGTGTTACGTCAACAGACGTACAGTGTCCCGAGTGTAAAATAAAAACACGTCAACTGACGTAGTAAGTTTTGCTACAACACACTTGTTAGACGTGGCAACACGTATCACCAGCCTAGTACACCTATAGTGTAACTTGGCACTGAAAGTGTAACAAGGGCATTGCATGTGTTCTGAGTGTACGTGTATTCAGTGCGGCACGTCACAAGACAGTCAAAAAATCAGAGGTGCCACGGTAAATTGTAAACACGAGCACGTGTAATTTTCAAGAATTCCGCAACCAGCAAGAACAGCATGTGCCAGTCATTGCCCATCAGGCAGGGTGAACAAATTAACGGCAATATTTTTAAGCACTACCAGCCAGCTTCAGTCAAATTTTCAAAACAAATTGAAATTTGTTTTATTGTTATTTTCCGAAACTTCTTCGCAAAGTAAACAAAACTTTTTGCAGCAATTTTCAGAAACATTTTTTTTTTTTTCAAAGCTTTTTCAAAAATAAACAATTATCTTTTTTTTCCGAAAACATTTTCAGAACTTTCGCAGCCATAGTGCGAGAAAATGCATGCGCCACGCGAACAGCTGTCAAAGTGCGATGAAGGACGAACAATCAGGCGCCAGGCGGAATGATCGATATTCCCCTTCCCCCGCGAGACTTCAAACTGAAGGTCAGCCACGCACGTGTTGTCCCAGCGGTCAAAACAGCCGATTGCTACGGCGTGTGTCCACGCTAGTTACGTCATCAGCACTAAGCACGCATAGCATGGGTTTCCAATTAATATGTCAACAGTGCAAGCAATTAATATCCCATTCCCGATTGGAAGCGACTTATGAAAATCAACCTTTGAAAAAACACTCTAGGCATAACATGCCAACTTGTTTTTTCAATAACCTGTATTCCACAGATATGTAACACTGTAGTCAACTTTAGAGTACTGTATTATTGAATAAATGAAACTTTACCTTAATATCTTCTATAACTTGTAATATTTATTTCTTCATAAATATGAATTAACAACAGCGAGAGCAGCGACGTGTTGGCAACGAACGGTGAGAAATAGTTCACAGTTAAAATATTATTTTAACCTTGTTTTTCACAATACTATTTGTAAATTAAACGGTGCCTATTGAAATATTTATGTATTTAGGTAGCCCCGATGGGGACATATATCATTTTTACAGTTTAAAATAACAGCGGAAAATATCGTGAGTAGGCCGTAATGGTACGGTGATGTTTTATCGAGTGAGAAAGCATCTGGAAAACTGTATGCTGTGCGAGGCTTGTCGATTTCTCCCTCTTTCTTCGTCTCTTTCAAACTCGGGAAATTTCACTTCGCCAGTAAACAAAAACACTATACATGTTTTCAATTGTAGCATATTTCATACTTACTACAGCAAAATAATGATTTTTGAATTTGTAATTTACAACTGAAAAGAGATTTTAATATTTGAATACTTATTTTAATATATTTATATTGATGGCGGGGCAGTTACCAAGTGAAGTTGGCAGACGTGGCGAGCCATGACATAGCGTGTTGCTTTTTGCCAATCGAAACGTAAATTATTCTTACTTCGAAAAATACTTCACATTACCACATCGCATTTGTAGACGTTGTGTTTTTTAAACCTGCCTAGGCAAGTTACGATGTTGTGATAAATCTGTTGTTCCACGGCAGTAATAAATATAGTGTGACGTGTGTTTCGTTAATTATTGCATCTGTGAAATGGCGTGCCTTTGTGCATCGTGGTCGATACGCTGGTTCTGTGTGTGCATGATTTCAAATATTAGATTTATTTAATGAGCACTATTTATACGTTTTAACTGTGAACTGTTTTTATGATGAAGTTAATTATTTACATCTACGTCTGTTTATTTATCACAACGTTGTACCTTTGTTCTAAGGGGTTTGAAACACAGTCGTGTAACGTAATTTTCCACAATCCCAGATGAAAAATAACTAAGTTCAGCCCGATAAATTTCAATAAAACTAATAAACAGTAAGTAGCAATACATAGAAATATGAGCGGAATAAAAGTTATCGTAGGCTTATTTGTGTGTATGTTCACCGCTATCTTTTAAAGTTTGTATGACAAAAATGAGAAACACGAGTTGCATGTTTGAATTCAATTTGCCTTTTTCACTGGTTGTTCCTTCATTTTAATATCTATTCCAACTGAAGGCGCACTTTTAAAGAAATTTCCCAACACATATTAATAACAAAAGGATAATTAGTACAGCCCTTTACCTCGCAGTTGTAACAGTGTTAGACACAGTCGCGGCAAAATATTAACGTGCATTACATGTATTGAGTTACGTCGTGGAAAACAAATATGTTAATGTAAAATAACCGTAAGAACTGTCGTCAATTCAGGCATTTTTAAAACGTCATAAAGCTGACCTAAATAATATTAGAGGCCTAAACTGTGAATATTCGTACGGAATGGTTTTTGGAATATGACAAAATTCTTTGAAAAGCCATAAAACAGTTAACACATTTGACAGGTATAAAAGTAGAAGTCACATTTAAATGTTTATTTTTAAGCGTAGCGTAAGAATACGAACATATGTACACACACAACGGAATGTAAACATTAATTTTGACAGATGCTACATGGCAGTCACATGGCAATGTTTGTTTACGTTTGGCGGAAGGATACGAAACGGACCTGCAAGTAGATATTTATCAGAGCTCCGAGGAAGTTGCTTCCAATGGAGAATGGACTATAGCAACTTTTCAATTTGCGACTGTATACCAAAAACCACAACATTCGCAACCAGTTCACCCCCCAGCAGTGCAATTGTGCGCTGCCTTTGGAACAAAAGAACGCCTTGCGATTGACACAGTCTACTGTACCGGCTGTCCAAACACATGTCCGCTCGACCAACTGTCAGCAAGGGAGCGCGAGACATATGACGCATTTCTCAGCTATTACTGACGTGACGAGTGCCGTGAAGGAGGGTAGCATTGCAGTACAGTCATGACCAGAGAAACGCTGTAGAATCAACACAATTAGCGCCCATTTCACAAGCGCCTGTGTTTGAGTCCGCAGCCTCTGCCAAGTCAGTGTGACGTCAGAACAAGGGACAAAACAAGAAAACTCGCAACACACAAACGCAGGCATTTCGCAGCAAGGGACGAGACACAACAGCAGCGAACTCGTCGAAATGCCTGCACAGATAGGCAAGACGGAGCAGCTGTAAGCACATGTGACCAGTTACTGCATGGACATTGGTCGGTTGAGAGTTGTAGGCACAAATTCGCAGCATTCAGGGTGTATGCAATGCTCAACTGGACCTCACTGTCCAATGCTACCACCACATGCGAGCATCGCCAAGTCAGCCGCAGCAGAAACAAACCCGTTCGAGCATGCTAAGGAAAGCAAAGTATTGAGGGGGAGGATGAGGTCACAGGTTCAAAAATAGAAAACTTTTTTTTTCTGGCCACAGAAGGGAACACAGGAATGGCAGGTTCACGCGAACCGCCATTACCTCCCAGCATCATGATGCAGCAAACTGACATTGCGGTGCAAAGCATCACATCCGCAACAGCACGTTTTTGCCGCCCACCTTGCAAAATACGAAGTGGAGAAATACATAGGCGCCGACAGCGCGACAAGCAGACCGCATCGCATCGTTATATGCCACCGGCCATGAAAGTGCGCGCCAGAGTCAACCAAATCAAGCGAAAAACCAGCACACCCTTGCACCATGTGCATCAGTGCGGACGATGCATCCAAAAGCAGACTGCCCAACCCAGGGATCAGACAGACAGTGACGCAGTAAGTATGGCAGGGTTACTGTCCGAGCCAGCCCCTCGGGTAAAATTGCGTGCATCAATTAAGGGTGGTGCAGGTGATCAGCGACGGAACCACAGCACAGAGCCAGGCCACAGCTGATGGGGAATGGGCCACATCCGGCTATAGAGCCATTGAGACGCTTCATCCTCCTCGTTCGAACAAATAGTAGGAGCAGGATTGTTCCGAACAGTGAAAACTCTCGCCGAGATGGAAGGCGACCAAGACCATAGCAATTAACATGGTCATGACAAAACAGGAAGAAACAAGCAACACCGACATGACAAGCATCGTCACAGCAACATTCATCATCACATCAGAAGCAGAAGGCATCAGCATGGCAGACACTGCAGCACCGATTAAGACAGTTCAGAGTGTCCCGACGCCCAGCGTCGAGACGCTGACTTCTGAAAGAGTCACCCAAAGCAAGTCAGTGGGGGCAACTGTGTGCACAATCATCCCACATGGAAGTGTTCCGCCAGACTACGACGTCTAAGGCGTCTAAGAAGTCAGCCATCCCAACTGACCTCACGTCGGAGCACCTCCTCATAGGTGACGTGGAAAGGGCATTAGGATCAACATGTCCACACATGGCCCACCTACCTTTCCCCTCGTCAACTCAACAATCAAGCGGTCCAGGCAGCAGTAGCAGCATCAGCAGCAGCGGCGACGAATCGCCGGAAGAGCAGGTCTCGACCCCTCCACGTCGCTCCAAGTAACAACATCATCAGCATCGTCCACCATGCACTGATTGCGAAGGGGCCAATCCCCTTTGCTGAGCACGTGCCACGGCGCTTGATCAGCATCTGCAGGTCCACATCCCCGGATCATCAGCAGCCAGAGTAGCACAGCATCATCGTGGGCCTTACAACCTAAGGTTATGCAACCAGCTGCGATTGCCAGCATCCTGTTGTACCTAGAGGCATGACAGGTCCTTGGGGGTCTGCGGGGACCAATGGTCACCAAAGAGGGGGGCATTTGACGTGTTCCAGACATCCATGTATCCCTTGTGCCCGCTTGTACCACTACAGATGCTTCAACCACAACAGCAACACCCGACCAATCGACACTTGGTTTCGATCCCGATCAGTACAGGTCGACAAGAATGACATGTCTACACTTTTCTTGACACTCTGCAACCTGTGGGCCAAGGACCACCATATTCTAAATTTATCACAAGAGGTAACTCTCATAATAAATTTACATGTGGCCTAAAAGGGTGTTTCCTGTGAAGTCATGACCGCTGGACGCAATAGCCTTTGGAGTGAATATGGGGATAAGCGGCGCAGAATTACCTCATGCCTTTCCGATGTGTACTATGTCGGTAGGCCTTGTAGGCAAATCCTGTGTGATTCGTGGCCCCAAGAGGGATGAGAAGGTGGAGAATAATATTCCCGAAGCAAGTGTAAAGTGGCGAGTGGCACCCTAGTACCATTAATTATTGAGGTGCGAAGCAATGGATTTTGCTTAGTGTTGCACCATAGTTAACTAGGGAAGCCACCCGCTATTCCATAGGATGTTACACAAAACCTACAGATAACAGAGCTAAACCAGGCCCACAAAACTGAAACGCATTTGATGTCACAGGAAGTGGAATACAGACACATAATACCGTTATTCGTCGTATTTCACAATTACAGCATACATAAGTTGGTTTTAAGAGGCAAATGTATTCATCGTTCGATAATCAGCCGTGCAAGGCACCATTTCATCTACTATCATCCTTCAAGTGCGGTGGCATACTCATGGCGTCACATTTTAACCATATCAGAGGCTCCGACATTAACAGGTATGTCATTAATATGTTTGTAGTCAGTAATTATAATTATGTTCAGAGTTAATTCGTGTAATCATGTTATTTTTGAAGTTACGTTTTTTCATGTTTTGCATTTGGCTGCAGTCTCGCCGAACTCGGCAAGGCTGCAGCCATCTTCAATCAGTTCGACTTCAGCACTCGTACTACCCGGCAGGCTGGCGGTAAGCGCCCATGTTACCACCCTAGGCAATTCAACTAAGGCTGATTCTTTCCTCGCAATAGTAATAACGTAAAACAGGAACCTTTTTATGCCTATTTAGCCGAGGATAGGTCCGGTCTGCTCCTGAGGTAATGTTCCAGGACTTCTCGTGACTTCACGTAAGCATTTTTAAGGATCTCACTTTACTTTATGGCAACGGCCACTGGCAGGCCACGAGTTCTGGATCCGTTTGATCAGGGTACACATTTCCATAGTGCAAAGCGACATTTTTTGTACCCTAACAGTCAATTTTATGTCAACTATTGAATTCGCGACTTTTGTTGATTAATACTCTCCTGAGTATCATTGGGCACTGCACCCTAATGTCGTTTTATTTAACAGTGTGTCAGGAAGTAGTTCCCATGTGCCGCGCCAACTCACCAGGGGACAATCGCATGCCACACAGAATGAGTCAGTAGCATCCGGGACATTGTGAGGCATGGCTGCATCATCGCTCATTCCGGTGACCTTCAATGCTTGTGTCTAACCATGTAGGGTATCAATGATTTTTTAAATATTACCAGAACCATTTTATTTATTTATTCATTCACCAGAGTCACCACCCTCCTTCCCCAGGTCTTAAATAGCCTGGAAAAGCTTAATTTTCACTGTTAATTCATTGTATTAGTTTCGCGCCTTTTTGTGCCTGTGTAGCCCTACCGGCGGGCCATGCCCGATACCACATATAAAGTTTCTTCCATCGAGAAGAGGTAATGTAACTTACAATGGAAAATATACGTGTGTTCGTAGCATCGTATATTATTTCAATGCAAAGGATTTGGGAATGTCAGTGAACAGGACCCTTAGAAGACCGCCAAAATTTCATCACCTGTGTCTAGCCAATTACGAGTGTGGTTTTCTCCATAACATAATTTAAGGCATGTTGGTCAGCCTGTGATAGGCCTACCGCTTATAAAACACTGTAAGTTAATATTCAGTACATAAATAACAGGTGCATTATACATCACTGATGGAAAACCTATGTCCGGATGAACGGCCTGCAGCACCCCAAGAGCAGTAGAGTCTCCAGCCTCCTCATCAATATCATCGATGCCGGTACTCGGCGATGTCTGGTGCCTAGTCGGGTAGTGTCAACACATTCCAAAATTCCTTTTCTATAAATTCACTGTCCCTGAAAGCCCATCCTACCCCTTTTCCACTGTACCACGCCATGTCAAATGTCGCCTTCATGTGGCGTAGTTTTCCTTCTATGAAAATCCTAAGCTACCTGAACCAGAAAACCCGCCAAAATTTCACCAACCAAAATTCTCCTTCAAAATTTTCTTTGCCAAACTTTGTGGTAATATTTCCCACACAACTGCATCAGGATTATCAAGGACAATTGCAACAGACCAACAACAGTGTTTCGACACCTTAAGACGGCAGGAACAACATGTCATGTGGCATGGCGAAAGCACAAAAACAGCAGAGTAGCCGCCGTTGGAACAGAGGGACCATGCACATGCAGGAGACCAACCATCTTGGGGTGGCGAGGTGTCGTCAATCCACCCACCACCTCCTCAGAGATGGACAAAGGAGGGTGCACCTCGCACCCATCCCCACAAAGGTTCAGTGCCAACACAAGTTGGGGGATATCAATCAGGAAGTGGGTCACATGAGCAGGCATTCAGCCCCACTTTTCTGCCAGTTAGTTCTACCCCCTAACCCCAGTGGGTGCAGAGGGTTAAGCTGCATGAGGGGAAGGCACTCCCTCCCTACATCACAGTGCCACACATTCACGCCAGACTTGTGTTTATCATGGCTGGCAAGACACACATGAGTGCATCGACACCATTGTGTCTTCAATGCTTGTGCCCCATGCCACAGGATGTCGTAGCCAAATATGAACTTGGCACTCAATATTTTCATTGCGACCGAATGCCCAGATTTTACTCAGCCGCAGCACGTACAACCACGAGTAGAAAGGTAGTGGCAGTGAAACATAAAATCAAAATTCCAATAAACCAGTGCAATATTAGGACAACCACAAATCAGAGTACCCATGTATTCCAAATTACAACCAACCAAATTGCTGTAGCAATTTATTGTGTGCAGGCCAAGGGGGCAATAACACTTTATTGCACCCTTTGCCAACTGCAATATCATCACGAATGCCAGAACACGAGCGAAACTGTAACCATAATAGGACTATCATTCACGTGTAAACAGCGCAGTGCAAATGGAAACCCACAAAACATGCTCTGCAATTCGGACGATTTCCACACGGGACTTGATCAAAAGGTAATTAGCTACCTGCACCTAAGAGAAGTGTCAGTGAGGCGAAGGGAATAACATCACACATTTGTAAAGCGAGTGTACAAGAGCGATGCCTGAATACCGGCGAGAGACTGATGGTGCGAGGGGAAGTATTCATGTGTCGCGACTGCACAGAGGCGACCGATGTAAACAAACATATGTCACACGCCCACAACGTGCATGTGGCGCATGTAAACAAAAATGATCAGCGCACCCAGTCAACACTGCAACATCCAGCTTTGACCGCAGTATCTCCCCGATTCATACCAATATTTCTATCAGTAATGTCAACAGTCACCATTCCTTACCCTTCTGTCCAGCCCATGACATCATTCCCACAAAGAAGCTATGGAACAGCAACACTAACAACTGGCTGCAGGAGAGCAGAAGGCCACCAGAAACCATTACGACCAACACAACTCCACCACTAAGATCGACCGCTACAACCACACCAGCAAAATTTTTTGACATTGCCAACCTTCGCTGGGACACTCAGCATCCTTTTTAAGTGACTGCACATCTTGCTTAAAAAGATACGATGTGTGTAAAGCGGAGTGGGGCAGCTGTGTCGGAGCGAAACTCCACAGAGAAGCATGCTCTTGGTGGCACTTACTAGACCACTACGGATAGCAATGAGACGAATTTCTCCAGTCATTTCGATGCCGCTTCAGAGGAACGTTCCAGGTGTCTTGCTCGTTCTGACCGGGGACGTCATTGGTGGCCGCCCGGATGTCATCCCAGTGCGTTCTGATACTTTTGCTCCCCACTCTCACCAAGTAGGTTGTCGGTCCCACCTCCTTGATTATGTGGTATGGCCCCGTCCATCTGGGTGCAAGTCTCGCGCAAAAATTCTTCCTTGTGGACGACCATAGATGTGCTTTCATGAAGACAATCTGGCCAGGTACAAGCACTTTCGGCGGTCTGTTGCTTCCTGGCAGCCACCAAGCTGCCTACCGCACCTGTTGTTCTCCCTGCTCGCGGTACCTGTGCCGGCGCCTCTCTTCCCTCGTGTCACTGGTCTCGATTGCACTGCTGTACTTTCCACGCGGACAATTCCGTTCGCTAGGCAGAGTTATATTCTTTCCCAACAGCACCTGCGCTGGAGATTTTCCTGTTGTGGCATATACTCTGTGGCGAGCGCGAAGAGTGCAGCAGGCAAGTGATCAGCCCAGCTGGTATGATAGGCACCCAACTGGAGCCGAAGTTGTGCCTTCAACTCTAGGTTGCGACGTATCATGGGGTTATAACGGGAATGATACTTAGCAATTTTCAGATGCCGCACTCCCCAGGCCATGCATAACTCTCGCCAAAGCTTCCCTGTAAATTGTGTCCCGGTATCCATCAGGATTTCTCTGGGGTAACCCCAACGAGGAAAGAATTCACTCTGTAGGTATTTCGCGATATGTCCCATTCTTGCGCTGCCTATCGGGTATGCTTCTATCCACTGTGAGAAACTGTCCGTCGCCACTAAAATGAATCACTAGCCAACAGCTGATTTGGGGTATGGTCCAAACATACTGTTTCGAATGGTTTTCGTGGCTGTCTCGGTTGTTGTTGTTGGTTGCCGCCTGTCCTGCGTGTTTTGAATACATTGCATTTATTACACCCCCGTACTTCGTTTCTCACGGAATGTGTTAGACAGGGCCAGAAAAAGTGTTCCAATAAATTCTTAACTGCTTGTTCGGCCCCTGGGTGTCCCGCCGTAATACTGGAGTGTGTGTGCTTAAAAACCTTTTCCCGCATGCCGCGGGTACATAGAGCCTCCATGTTGTCTTGTCGCGGAGCGAACAGGTCTGCAAGCATCCCTCCATTACTCGCCACCCTTCGACCTGTTCCCTCTCGCATTTTTCTTTCGTCTCCCAGGCGAATGCACAATTTTCTTGCACTGCTACTACCGCCTTGTACAATTCCAACACAAGCACATCACTTTCCACAATGTTCACTTTGTTTACATTCGCTTCAGTGAGTGGTTCCTGTGTAACAGGTGGCAACACTTCCTCCCAAAGTATATTACACGCTTTTCTCCCACGTCACTGTACTGCTAAAGGACGGCGTCCAGTCCCTCCTGGCTGGCCTCAGACTACAGGTATGAGTGGTCCACTGGGTCATACCTTGCTAGTACAGGACAAAATCGAAACTTTTCTTTGATTTTCTGTAACATCTGTTCCTGCGTGCTACTCCACGTGTACCGCTTCTGTGGAGCAGCAGGTCCGTGAGACGTGCTAATGGTAAAGTGTTCTCACAACCAGTTCACTAGGTGAAAGAATTTTCTCATTTGTTTATATGTTCGTGGCACTTGTTGACACTCAATCAGCGACATGGCACAGAATTGATATCGTCTACCGTCCGGGGCTGTAAAAGCGATCTTCTACCGGTTTTCCTGGCCTACTGGTATCTGCCAGTAGCCGCTACGCAGGCCAAGTGACGACATTATCCTGGCCCTCCCTAAGGAACTAAGTGCATCCTTGACAATGATGTAAGGGGTATCGCGCTACACGTGACCTGACTGATAGGCCTGAAGTCCACACAAAACCTCCAGGTCCCATCATTTTTTGGTGCTAACATGATAGCAGAGTTATACTGGCTCCGGGTTGAATCTATAACCCCGTCTGAAAGTATATCTGTGATTTGTTCTTTTATGATATGGGCTTGGTGAGCTAGGTAACTACGCGGACTGCTAAATATTGGCTCTTCTTTCGTTAGAGGAATGACATGTTCCGCAAGCGTAGTCCTACATAAGGCATCATACTTTGCAAAAACAATTTTCCTGTCGGTCAACAAGTGTTGGAAAGCAGCTTGGTGCTCCACAGGAATTTCGTGCTCAAATTCTGTAATTTTACTTCCAGTACTTGTTCAATTTTACAGCTGTTTTCATTATAAATGGTACGTCTTTCCTTGTCCCCAAAATGAATGCGTCGCTCAGTTGTCTCCACGATTGTATTCTGCTCTGTCAACCAAGGCACTCCAAAAATGACATCTTCCGTTATTTCATCTGTTACTATTGCGGTTGTGATTGGTTCAAGATCCCTTATTTTTATCGTTATTGTGGCCTGTCCTACTACTGATTTCGTGCATTGACCATTTGCAAACTGGATCACCAGTTAAGGTTATCTCACTATTGTTTACAATGCAGGTTTGACACGCATTATGGGATGCAGCTGTATCGATTAAGACATGCCATAATAGACCATTTACATGTACAAGAACTCTGATGAATTTAGCACTCTGGCTACTGATCTTACTTATTAACGCCTGCTGAGGTGTTACCATCAGGCTGTTCTCCTGGGGACGGGTGAAGTGAATGGAAGGTGACCTTACCCCTACAACCTGTTTCCCTGCTGATCTTTGCTGCTAGCAGGCCACCGCTGGGTGGTGCTGGTGTTCCGATGTGGGTTCCATGGGCATTCATAATGCCAGTGGAATAACTGTCCCGGGTAGTACTGGTACGGCATCGTAGGTGTCTGCAACCGATCCCACTATGGGGACCTGTTTGCATTCCGGTACGCACTCGCGTTTGACATATTACCACCGCCTTGTGCATGGTTCTGAAAAATGTTCACGTTGTCCATGTGTGGCTGTTCCTGACTTCTCGGCTGGTTGTCCGGTCGATTCACTCGGTTTTTGCTGCCATTGCTACTGAAGTCGCGAGGTCCTGGACGTAACCGTGCGTCTACCGTGTCACATCCCGGTACACACGTGTTGCATACAAGGATGATAGCAGTGTGTATGAATTCCACCAGGCCCCTATTCAGTAGCGGGACGAGGGCTGGTCGGTATTCGAATACGGCAGTCTCTTCCAACACCTCACGTTCTGTCAGTTCCGGGCGTAATCTCTGTACTAGGTGGGTCTTGCGATTAATTAATGCCGTCAGTGTCTCTCCTTCCTGCTGTTCTTGAAGGGTTAACTTGCTTTGCGCCTGTATCGAAGTAAGGGTTCCGCCGAAACGACACAAGAATGCATATTAAAATTCTCCCCGAGTGAGTCCGTGGTGGTTCAATGACTTCCACCACTGTCTTGCTTCCTCTTCCAGATGCTTTCCTACGCACCCAGGCCACTCGTCCTCCGAGACTCTGTACCGCTGTAGGTGCATGGTACAGTGCTGGACGAAGGCGGATCGATCTTCATTCAACTTCAAACAAACATCAAAAAGGAATGAGTCTTGACTTTACGTATAAACATCCCCCGTCATTAATATATCAGGGACTGAGCGAAGTGGGGCAACAGTAACATGTGGGACTCGCATTCGGGAGGACGCGGATTCGTATCCTGGTCAGGCCGTCCAGAATTCTGTTTACCATGGTTTCCCGAAGTCACTCTAGGCAAACGCTGGGGTGGTTCCTTAATAAAGGCCATGGCCGAATTCTTTCTCAATTCCCTTCAAGTGCCTAGTTGTATGTTCCTGTGCCTAATTACCTCGCTTGCGACGAGACATTGAAATGCACAAACTAAAAACGTACAGGTAGCCGTACTGTATTATTACCGCGTAAATATGTGTTACTTTTGACAAACGACATGTCGACAGTTGAAAGTAACGTTCCCATAATGCAACACTGTCAGGCCATTCGTTTGCGAGCAAACATCCAACTAGGTGTCAGATACAGCACGTAGTATAAAACATGTGTGTACAGGCTGTGCGAGTTAGCTACATGTCCAGCACTAATACTACGATAAGAAGCTCTGTATGGTTTGGAGTGTTCAGTTCCACTCCACGCCTGGCACGACTGTAATCCCGGCACTAAAGGCGCTATAGCGAATGAGATCCATTAAACCCCGAGACGAATTATATAAAATATCCGAGCACTCCGCAACGTATCATTTACATTCATGTTAGTCAAGGTGCATGTTGTGTTTACAAAATGGAACGCTTTACGTGGCCGGAACTGACAGATATGCTACTCGTCTATGGTGCGGCAGAGAGAAATGGACGAAAAGCGTAAATAGTGTACAGGGATCGATTTCCCCACAGACAGCAGCCACATCAAACCAAATTTGCATCTGTGGAGCGACGTTTGAGAGAAAGTGGAAGATTGGAGGCGACACGACCGAATGCAGGACGCAGACGGACGGCGAGGATAGCCAGATTTGAAGAGGATGTGTTGAAGCATGTTGAGAATAGCCCACGTGTGAGTACGCGTAGTATTGCAAGAGTAATCAACAGAAGCCGCCGAACCATTGGTAGAGTGCTTCATGAGCAATTACTGCATCCGTCCCATGTACAACGTGTGTGCATGCCGTGAGTCCTGCGGATTATCCTCGACACTTGGATTTTGCAGCATGGTCTCTGGAGCAACGCAGGACACGCCTTGACTTTGACAGATACATTATCTTCACTGACGAGGCTTCTTTTCAACGTGATGGCATGCAGGATTGTTAAAACATCCACGAGCGGGCGGATGTCAATCCTCACGCCCCATTCGTCCACGGGGATCAACAGCGATTCAGTGCCAACGTCTGGGCAGGCTTAATGCATAACATGTTGGTTGGCCCCTGCCTGTTACCACATCGTCTCACCGGCAAGGTGTACTCTGCATTTCTGCGGAAGCTCTGCCGACATTATTCGAAGAGGTCCCGTTACAAACACGAGTGACCATGTGGTTCCAACACGACGGCGCCCTAGCCCACAGTTCGCGACGCGCGCGCGATCACCTAAATCTCGTATTCCCTGGTGTATCAAACCGCGGTGGAATCCGAAGAGGACCTCGTCGCCCGCATCGTTGCAGCAGCAGGGATTATTCGGGACAATGAGGAGGTGTTTTAAAACGTGTCCAACAATCGTTGGTGCGGCGATGTGAACTGTGCTTCGAGCATGGCTGCCGTACCATCTATCCTTTCCTATAAGTGTTTGTAATACATGTTTCTTCAATAAAACCCATAGAATGTCATAGCTTTTGTTGTCAAATGCAATGTGTTACTCGATACTACTTAAATGCGATGCGTTTTAATAGCATTACTCTGCACTGCTGCACTAAATTTTTCAACGTTCAAAAGCTCGCGCAGTACACAACGGCAGCGCTACAGTCCCAGGTGCATAAGCAATATGAATATATTTACGTCTTGTAAGGATTCACACAATGACTGTCGCCACAATCGAACAGTTGTGTGTGCTTATGGATGCATGGTACGCATTGTTTACAGTAGGTGTTAACCTTTTCCGCCACCGTCGGCTGTGCTGTGGCCATACACGCATGTATGTAGTATTGCCTGCTTACTAGGCGCTGTATCGCTGCAGCGGAATCTAGCTGCATATTTGTGTGCGTTTTAAACGAAAACGGTGGGTCCTAGGCAGTTGCAATAACGGGACCATTTTGTTTCTTAGGTCATTCTGCTCAATAAACCAGCATCAAGCGTTCATAATTCAAGACAGTAACGAAGTTGCTGGCAATAATAGGGTGGACACCCCTGTTATTTTTGTAACGAGAAGTGTTATTATTGTTAATTTGCGCTTATGTTGAATATCCCGATAACATAAAACAATGTTCAGCGAATTGTGCTTTCATCTTGCATGGTTTCAGATATTTCGCAAAAACACATTCCAAAATCTTCATTTTCGAGGACTTATTAAGCCCGTAATATTTAGTTTAGATACAGAGTGTCCTATATATTTGCCATTTGATTTTGCATAAGGAATGCCCTCACTAAGGTTGTAGGTCGAATTCAGCCCCATCACACACACACACACACACACACACACACACACACACACATATATATATATATATATATATATATATATATATATATATATATATATATATATATATATATATATATATATATAAGGTGAGTCTGAAAGACACCGACAAACCCGGCAGTGATTCCTTAGGAAAATATAAGACGAAAATGTAAGAACCACTTTTTCCGAAATAGATTATTATTGGAGCTGTGCACCCCCAAAAGCCGCATATATATATATATATATATATATATATATATATATATATATATATATATATATATATATATATATATATATAATTATGTATATATATGAAATTAAACAGGTCACTTCGATTGGAAAATACTTTTAGTTCTACTGTACTTTTAAATGACATTTTATTATTTATTAAAAACATAAATTAAAATATATAAATATAAACACAGTGAAAATTACTTGTTTTAAAGTTAGTAAACCTGGATCCAAAATGGAGAACGTCATGTTGGCGACCCGCTGTATGGCGCTCCTGAGGCGACTGACGCCACTTAACACAAAAACTATAAATAATATTTGTTTTACTATTGATGTTTATAGCTATAGGAAATGACTTCACTCTGTTACCGTTCGAAATACAGCTGTTAGATGTAGGGGGGGAGGGGGTTACATTTTCTAAAACAAGCAGTTGGCCAATCACGCATCAGCTTCCTACTGATCATATGGTACCATCAGATGAGGACACTTGCCGGGAGTCTAAAAGACCTCGTGAATGTCTCTAAAATATTTATTTTTAAATTTTTACTTTTCAGACATTTCCACTTTTTCAAACCTCTTTAAAATTTTCTACTAGAAAGAAAATTGTTTTTGGTGTTTAAAATTTTATTAAAGTTAGGTATATTTTTAATTTTTTCTCTTTATTGTTTGTATTGTTTTAAGTGTTTCTTAAGTATTCGAGTTTAAGTTTATCACAAGGTTACTCCGAGATCATGGTCATCCCATCCAAAATGGCATTCATTAAAGATACGTGTCAACAGAGGTCAAAGTCAATGCAAGTTTTCAGCCTTAGGGGCCTGCGTATATCTGTAATTTTTTTCAAAATCTACTCTTATAAATTTCTTAAAAATTTAGTTTACAAAAAATGTACTCGAGGATTTTGCAATGCGTTGGATTTTGTATTTATTGGGAGTTTGCTACTCGCATTTTTAAATTCAGGATCATCTCAAGGTCACCTGGATGTCGAGGACAACGTCACAAGGCGTCACACACAACAACATGGCAGACGTCTGGGTCATTGACCTATTCTTTGCTCGTGAACCATATGTATTTACTAGTGTCTGTTAAGACACGCCCAGTTAACTAAAAACCGCAGTTGTTAACAGCAGTAATGAAGTGTTACGCCATCAAGTATTGCAGCTGTAACTTCAAGAGAAAGTCAATTGGCTTGATGACCATCCAAGATGGGCAGAGATACGAATAATGCGCAGGTTAATCCTTGTGTTGGCTAAAGCGCATATTGTACTATAGGCTGTGCACGGTAAAATGAGCACTTTTAAAAACCCTGCTTAAGATCTACTTGTATGCACGTTCTGTATTATTTCCTCTTGTGTAAAATTAACACTGCCATAGACCTCATCACTTTATTCATGCGTCGGTCAATTGTAACTGTAAAATTATTAGAAAATTAAATCATTTTCAAATCTGCTCGTTTTTACGCTTCGATACATTAAAAAAAACACAAATCAAAAGAAATAATTTAAGTTATCAAAATGGTTACCTAACACTTTTAATTCGACGCTAAGATATGGAACTACTTTCCATCCATCGTTACCAACTTCACTGGGGTTCTGTCACTCTGTGTGCCCGTTACAATATATGCAGCCAGGGGCAGTGACTTATTTTCTAAGGTTAATTTAAGTACCCACTTTACTGTGAACAGCCAATATATACTTATCAGCACAGCTTAGAGCTTTGAATGCGTCCACGTGCAAGATCAATACAAAAGTGCCAGTGTTCGGGCGCTGGAATTAGTTATCTCAGCCTAGAAGGTAAGGATGCAACTGCATTCTACATTTTGCATTCAGGTTACGGATGTGACGCAGTGCCGACTTTCAGATAACCAACCTCACGGTAAAGAGAGCACTTTTGAGTGAGTGCGTGAAGGGATTTGGACGGTTTTTAACATTGAGGTCTTGAGAGACGATGAGGGTGATTGAAATGACAACAGAGCAGGCTAACCGCTCAGCCTCCATGGCCCCAGCACTTTTGAGGCCCTAGTTACTTATTCCTTCCAGCCAGTTTTTTTAAATTCGTTAACCACCTTTATAAATAAATATTGCCGTGTAAGTAATGCACACAGTGCGTATATTCCACAGCACTCCGAAGTTAGCGTCTAAGGCTAAAATAAAATAAATTTATTGACTGTTATTCCAAATGAGAGGTCTTTCAAAAGTTTTCACTTTATCGCGAATAGTCTAGAGCAAATCGGCTACATGATTTCGTAAATTCGGCTACATAAAATTACTAAGCTACGCTCTAGACCTGGAGAAACGGTATTTTACTATTCATAATATTATAAAAATACCTATTATTAATTTCAAATCTTAATACTCGTTTATAAATTATTTATCCACGCATCGTTCGTTAGACACCGCGAAGAAGAAACAACCTTGATCAAAATATCGCAAACATGCGTTCTTCCTGAGAAATAAACAGAGTGATGATAATATCTGAGATTCAATCGTCGGAGTGTTAGCGGGGGTTTCTATTCAGAAAAGATCAGATAAACGTAGGCGTAATATACGAGTACGTAAGTTACGTGAAAATGGCCACTAGAACAAACCTCAATTTGGCTACATTTGACATTAGGTTGCACTCGTTCTGCTACAAGCTATATAACAATTGAGTAAACATATACCTAGAGTGGACTTCCCCAGGTTGAATATTCTGACCACTCCAGCTGTAGTTCGAGGGATGAACACCACGTCGCGATAGTCCATTCTCGTGGCGTGAGCGAGGGGAATGTCGGTGACGTTGCCACAGTGACATCTACCCTCTCTCTCACTCATACTCCATCTCTGTCATCCCCAGTCCCAACGCCGCAACCATAGAAAGTGTTCTGAATGTCTGCTATATCCACAAGCTGGGACAGACAAGATGGCGGACACCCGAGTTCCTAACTCAATTCGTACATATCCGTTTACGAAAATATTACAAGTTCTGTAAAACATATGTTTGAACAAAATGAAACTTAATGTACGCATAAGTAACGGGAAACGCTGCAAATTACTCACACGGTCATAATAAAAGAATAAACACCACATTATAAAATACGCGATAACTGTGGATTTATGTTTTATATGTATACATTATCACACGTCTGCACGGTAAATAGTTTGTCTAGCTCAGTAAGTTAGTGCGCAGGTCTGTGTCACATAACTGTAGGTTGTAGAGTTCAAGTCTCCAACGAGTGACGAGTTTTTTGGGTGGCACATTATGGCTGTATTTATTACTTACTTTATTGTTAGAAAATGTTTATTCTCGGAATATCTTTGTCTACAAGTAATAATACGCAAGTACCAGCACAGTACAGTCGATTAGCAGTGGTTGTTTCCTAATTCCATAGACTGGCTTCTGAAATAGAGAATTTGAGCTGTATATCGTGGGTGATGTTAACAGGCACACATGAAAGCCTTAAGTTTATTATTATAAGAGTCATGTCTTCTTTTGGCCGTATAACCGTAAAAGCGTGTTTAATTACGAAGAGCACAATATTGATTATTATGCTCATTAAAGATACACATTTAAAAACAGGGGGGTTGCCGGGATGGGAAGTGATATATTGGGATATATCTCCCCTCCCCCCATCAAAGAAATTAAAATAAAATTTGAAAACAACATTGCAAGTTTTATTTTATTTTAATTCAAGGATAATGTGATCTTCCTTGAACATGAAGAATGTTTATAGCATTTTGTGGTTCCAGGTGTGTATATATATATATATATATATATATATATATATATATATATATATATATATATATATATATGTATGTATAATCGTACATATTATCAAATATATTTCCTTAATATAGTATAATCGTGCAAACAAAATGAGTGGTCGTTAACGAAAAAAGTATTTATTCATTCAACACGACATGGGGCACACAGAACATAACTACTTTTAGGAAAAGTAAACTATAATTATGTAAATATGCCACAAAGTTAACACACAAGAATGCCCTACTGTCACAAATCATTCCAATTTTTACATAGTGTTCGTAAATTGCTGTCATTATCCGTTTGTAGGCTAGGAGACGACAAGCATTCCAGAATACACGAAAAATGTTTGACGCAATCAAGATATTTAATAATATTTATGTTATTCTTGGTAACAACTGTACACTATGAACAGAAAAAGGTTTTGATTTGACTGCGTTTATACACACCTGCACACCGTAATGTAGCATAAGTTGCAACGTCTGAAGTAAAGCTGGGTTTACAATATAAATATTTAAGCATTATATTATGCGTTAAGATGTGTGCAGAAGAAACATGTGTGTGTGTTCTCTTATGTTTTGGTTCCCAGTGGAACTTATTAGGTCGTGTGCGTTGGTGGGATTTCCTTAAGCATTGAAAGAAATAGTTGTATTTTATATATTTAGAAATAATGTCTAGGCTACGGCCAAGCAGTCAGTGTTGTTGGCAGGAAACTGTTATTTACAGTAATGTAAGTACAAAACAATATGACAAAGGCGTGTGTGTACACATGTTGGCGATTATATTTGTTAACAAATAATAAGCTTATCTGGTTGCAACAGTCGGTTTTGAAGTATAATCTGCTTCAGTATGGTTGTTTTATACGAGGTTATGTTAGGAACAAAAGTAAACATGACAGGCTTTCTCTTTGTTCCCATTCGCTGGAATTGAGAAGCACAATAATTAATCAAGAACGAAAGTTTTTCCACAAAAAAAAAACGCTGTTCTTGGAGGTCCGTTGTGGGCAAATAGAAGAAGAGGGTGGGAAGCCGACCCCCCTCACTGATCCACCATCCTTCATCATTCCTCTTTGAAACCGCCCCCCTCCCTTAAAGTGCAACCCCTCCCCCCTTTCTACCCATGGAATGGAGTTAGAGGCACAAGGGGCGTATGTTTTCCATTTTGTAGGATTGTGGCGCGTCCCATATTTCACCTTGTTGAGCGTATTTGTGGTGAAGCCGGCATGGGCAAATAATAGAAGGCCCGTAGGGGAAGGTCTAAGCATGATTTGGAACAATTGTACTTCCCACCCTCACAAAGAGGGGGGTGGGGGTTTATTGGCCGCAAATGTTATTTGTGGATATTAGACTCCCGAAATCAGTGTGATCGGTGTTATCCCTGGAGTCTGTGTACATGCGACAATTTCGGTTGGTAAGAAAGCCCTTATTTGGGGGTGGGGGGCAGGGGCAATTGGCCATTTGGGAGAGGGTTGCTTTTCCGTTTCCCGCCTTCTCCCCATGGGCAGTTAGGCCCTTCGTAGACCTTAAGTCTTAAGTCTTATAAATTAAGTATTAAGTATTAAGTCGTACTTTCGCAATGATTGCTATTGCATGTCGGGATGTGCGAGCGCAGATAGGCGCAAACGAGCAAGCGCCGAAGTTCCGAGACGACATTGCACCATAAATACTCATTCTTACGGTTACCTGCTTCATCTATGGGGGCTCAGCCCGCGGTTTCCGCGGGCCCGATCCCTGATTAAAGCATTAATGGGAAACTGCAAATACAGAAGACGTGTTTCCGTATGAAAGATAAGCGCCTACTTCATAATTCTGAATGCATTAGTTTTGTAATGTAAATGTAGGCCGTGTCCGAAATGGCAGATTGTGTTGACAAAATGATCACGAGACCCAATTTTGTATACAAACATTGTGACGTATTTGATAAATTGATATTTCGTATCTTGTATATAGCGGCTGTTAGCAAAAATACAACATGACAAAATCAGCGCCATGTTGGTTTTAACATTCAAAAAACATGCACGAATGCGTACTTAAAACGTCTTTTAAAACAAATAATTGTCCATAAAATACAATAGACATGTTTTAAAAAGCAAGTAAGTGTTGCGTTTTGTTTATATATTTAGGAAAACATATTTTGTTTTAAGTCGTTATTGGATATTATATTATTCTCTTGTTTATTAATATATTCGCATCATTCCAGCGATGATTGTAGAAAATTACTTCCATTTTAAGCATTTAATTTATATAAAAGGAATTTTCACTGTTAATATAAGAATATGTTGCCACGAGTACTAAACAAGTCACTGTCGACAATTTCCGGAAATTTCCTACGAAATGACACATTACAAAATAACGAATTTGTCCTTTCGGACACGGCCTTAGCTTGTTGACTATTATTGATTGGCACCTAGTCATTGCATTAAACCGATGTTTAGTGTGGAAATAGTTATGTTTTGTAATGCGCCTAGTCTGAAGTATAACGTTGCGACTCTCTTTGTTATGTCTAGTTCTTATGCGTTCGTTAGTGTTAACATTACTGATAAACACTTCAGTGTCAACGTTTTTTGCACTGTTATGAGTCCGAAGTTCCATATACATTGATGTACTGTGTTACACTCGTATAAATGTAAATTCACACAGCTGCCAACTTTTCAGACAATATCCGCTAATGCAATTCATTATTGTAAACTTAGATCTTACAGATCCGACAGTTATACTGTCGCTTTAAAACAAACATATGTTAGAGTTGAGCCTTATACGTGATCATTAATGCCCTTTTCCCGCATTGTACATAATGTTTTCTGCTTAATGAGATGCATAATCTTACAGCGTTCGCGTTCGTCTACGTGCGTAAATGTTTTACATGTCTCGGGAAATGATATACGCATATACACGTGGAAACGAATGTGTGTACGTCTCGCGCCCTTACAGCCCTATTAGCTTCTAATTTGAAAATCGATTTATATGTAGTTAATAGTTGTTATTACCAATATTTCTTTTTATAAGGAATGGAATGGAGGCATTAACTTTCTAGAAACGCCACTGGACAAAGTTCTTAACAATGTATATGATCTTGAAGAGCCGGGAAAAACATAACCAGTTTTCTTCATGATTTGTTGTAAACCGGAGCGTGGTATTGAATTTATGGTTAATATGCAGAGCAGTGAGAACACTGCCAATGTTTTTACAAGGTAAGACACGGATGAGTGAAAAAGTTGTATCAAAATGCGACATTTAATTTTTATTCATACCGATACCAGTGTTAAAAGGAAATTAACCTCTAGTTGTTGCCAGTTTTAATTATACATTATCGATAACTGCTATTACTGACTCAAATAAATGTACATTCCTTTCTTGTAAAAATGCCCATCATTGGTTAAATATATGGTTGTAAATATTGGTTACATATATTCTAAATATATGCGCCTTCGTTCCAGCACATATTCAGTATGTGTTTTCTGTCAAAATGCTTGTTCAGAATCTTATCAGCTAACTAGTTTATGTAAGGGATGCAAATAAGTATGCCTGTCAGAATGCATCACGTATCGAGCCGAGTGGAGTATGCTTATATACATAAGTGCACTCCTAGGTTCGGACACAGCCTTAATGACACTTGAATGGACACATTGAACGTACTGATTATTTGTACGGACAGAGTCACCTTTGTAGTAGATCACAACCCCAAACTGTAAAAAATTGTGTTCAATTGTAGACCGTCGTGTGTCTAACATATATTTATCCACTATTGCAGAAGTGTATCTTCTATCAATTTCCTTCCACATATGAACGGAAAGAAAAGTTTCCTATGATGTATGACATGATTCACGATTAATATGAGGTTTGTAATTGTAAGTGCTAACAGTACTCGTATTTTATCATGAATCATTTGTCATGGTCGCCACTAGTAAATCATGAGTTGGGTATTCACAGCTGCGACGAATGCTGTTTACTCGCGTGTGACAGGCTCGCCTCTGGCAGAACTTGAACGAACACGTGGGTGAGCTGAGGCCAGGGCGCGGTTCGCGGTTGCCGAATTGGCAACACCGCGCGGATGACGTCGTCGAGAACACTAGCGCTCCTCTGAATCATTAGCGGAACTAACACATAAAACTGGTCTGACTTTTTCCTATCCCGTGGCCACTCTAGTGTATATCTTTACTCAACGGTATAACCTAAAGTCTGGCTACATGTAGTGGAATGCTGCTACGGGTAACGAAACTGGACTGACTGCCACATTACTGAATTATTATGAGATGGTATTTATTTGAAGTCGTTGCAGATATTTTTCTAGCAAGGTTTTACATTTAAAATACTACAAATTTTTTCCTGTTTGTAAGTTTCCATTGTGTCGGAGAAAACGTAAAGTACTTTAATATTCTTTGTGAGACGTTTTTTCATTCATTAGACTCACGATCCCATGATATACAGTCGATAAGAGCGGCAAACACTGACAGCTGGCAAGGAAAGTAGAAAGAAGATCGTTTGTCGTGTTCGCATGTGCATGATCATTTGGTTAATCTACCGAGCTAGGTGGCGCGGTGGTAACTCACTGGACTCGCATTCGGGAGGACCCGAGTTCGATTCTCGGCCCGGCCATTTATATTTCGGTTTTTCCATGGTTTTCCGAAATTACTCCAGGCGAATGCCTTGGATGGGTCCCTAACAAAGGCCATGGCCGATTCCTACCCACTACCCCCCAGTCCCCCTTCCCTGCGCAACTTGCATTGTCTCTAATGACCTCGCTGTCGACGAGACGTTAATCCCAATTACCTACCTACCTTTTAATTTATCTAGGCGATAATCCATTCGACGTTACATTCAACTTCTCTGAAGCCAAGTTCTACTTTCAGGATGTTCCTCCGCCTCATGCAAACAAAGGTTAGCAAAGTCTGGATAATTAGACCAAAGGTGATAACGCACCGCATTCGTTGTCATGCAGTTCAGTAATATGTATAATTAGAACTATTTCTTGCCGAGTATTACCAGAACTCATTTCTCCTTGGTTTTTATACATATTAATCATAAACGATTTTTTTTCCTATTTATAAGTAAAATCTAAGTAAAAGTTTACTTTAACCAAAAATAAGACACTTTTATATCAACAGAAGTATAAAATGCTTTTAAAGGTACTGCGAACAGCCTATAGAATTTGCGGCCAGCCGTCAAGGCACAGAATTTTCGCCCAGCGCCTACTTTTCGACGGATATAAATATTAGCTGGAGCTATCGAGTTCTTCCCATATACTTATTCGGGGGAAGCCACGTACTGAAAAACCTTGTACGAGAAATAAACAAATGAACACAAAACAAAAGTAAACACAATAATAATTTAACACCCGAAGCGCAAAATGAAAGCGCCTTAAGGTTGTAGTAAAACTACTGCCTATGGAGCACTGCATCCGACTATACAGAGTAAAGAACTTTAGAAAAAAGGAGCACAGACACCATAAAATTGTCAAAAAAGTGGGATTTATGCTGTACATGGAAGAAGTATGTATATGTTATGCAACATTATAAAATATTTCACTGAAATATACTTTTTAAAAGTAAAAAAAAAAATAGATTAAAATAGTTTGTACGTATAACAAAATTTATGCTCATTTCCATTATTGATGCTTCGGAAAGCAGAATTTGCAAGAAAATCTTCAAGTGCGATCGTCATAATATTTACTGTGATAATGTGTAATAAAATTATAGTAATATAGTATCATATCAAATTTATAACTAACTTTATTTAAGTCAGTTTCTGCCATAAATGCTTGTGATGAATGGACGTACATAAAAATAATTATAAAAATTATTTCTTACATTATTATTACAATTTTCTTACACACTACCACAGTGCATATTATGGCGCTCTTCCCTGAAGAATATTTTCTTGCAAACTTTTTTTCTGAAGCATCAAGAATGGGAATGAGCTTAAAATTTGTTCAAAATGCAGACTATTTCAATAGATAATTTTTTTACATTTAAAAATGTATATTTTAGTAAAATATTTTATAATGTTGCAAAATATATACATTCTTCTTTCATATCGAGCATCAATCGCACTTTTCTGACAATTCTTATGGTGACTGTGCTACTTTTGTTTATAAGTTCTTCGCGATGTATGTCGGGTGCAGTGCTCCATAGGCAATGGCTTTGCTTCAACCCTAATGCATAAGCCTGCGTGTGATCACTTTCTGTGCGATTTCCGAAGCGCGACAAAGCTTCGCTGGGTTGTTGTTTGTCGTAGTTGTTTGTCGACTCGAGTACTGCACGCTCGCCGACTTTGCATCGGAAGCTCTTCGGAATGGCGTCCCCGCCTCGGAGCACCGCAGTTAGGCAACTCCGCGCAGTTCTGTTCCGCTAGACAACATGGCGGCGTGGCGGGCTGTAACTCGGGTGCTTCGTTTCGGCATCAAGTTGGCTAGTTGGAGCGAGCCACTTAATTACTGCTTGCTAATTGAAAACCGCCTCGTTGTGGAACCTGCCAGAGCGCGAGGTTTTACGCGAGCTTAGCACATCGCCCCGTCGATTCCACGCGAACACTCTTTGATCCGTCGTGTTGCCACAACTCCGCGATATGTGCCCTGCAGAGCGCGGAAAGTTCTCCCGCGTGACAATTAACGACAGCAGGGGAACTTTTCTTCCGCTTCGGAATGGCTATGGTCCCGCGCGTGTTTTTAACTTCCCCTGCCGTGTTAACGGTTTTCAGGGTAGCCTACGTTGTCTGCTTGAAGGCCACAACGAAGTTTTCCATCTTGTTGATTCCAAATTTAATGCGAGGACAACTGACGCATTTAGGATATAATTTCTCGTGACAAGAGATTTTGTCACATTCCTGTATCGAAAAATTTAGCCGCTGTTGTGATAGGTTAGGTTAACACTCATTTTTATATTTCAGAGACAGATATGCTAATGAGCTCATATATCAATTTCTGACTTTATAACACGTTAATTGACATGTTTTTATGAATTTTAATTAGTTTTCACTCTCCTGTAATTTACGTTTGTTTCTATATTCTCACCATTAATGCAAATTAGTAACCACCATTCAATTTTTATTTAATGCAACTCTATGGCATTTAGGTGTTATTCTAGGTAACATGTGGCGTAACCTACATTTGTTAATTGCCAATCATGTAAGAGATTATGAATGAGCTTCATTAAGCGAGTTACTGAGTAGTGGCCGGAAGTAAGGGACTCCGAGGGAAGGACTTTTGAGGGTCCATATTGCGTAATTTCCGCCGGTATTTTTAGCTGAAAAATCCCCGGCATAATCATAATTTAGTTTGTTTATTTATTCCCCTGAAGTAAGTCAAAGTTGGGGTTAAACTAGTTAGGAAGGAAGAGGGCCGAGTTTCAGCAATTATATAGCTAAATTCTTAGTGGAAGCAGCTTAAGAAGTCTTATAAGGACGCAGAGACGCCATGATGCAGACCAGTGCTTTGAACACAACATAAGGTGACGCCGTCAAGTTTTAAGGCATTGGAATTGAAATCAGCCGTCACGCATCCCTACCTTTGCCTTCTACAGGATGTTTGTGCCTAGGAGGGCAGTAATTATAAAGTAATAATTTGTGTTTTAAATGTTAGTTTGGGGAAGTGACTTAGAGGTCCAGCTTGACCCAACTGAGTTAGTTGTCGGAGCAAAATTACTTTAATTTTACGAAATCAATCAAGTAACTTTTGTGATGAACAGTGTAAATGGAATTTTAATAATCTCTTCCAGAAAAAGATGAATTTCTAAAGAAAGCAAAAATTCAATTTCTGTGTGTAAAAGTGAGACTAATGCTAGCATTATACTAATCATGGAGCTCTAAACCAGCAATGCTTTTAAGAGGCACTAATTGAAGAAAAAATACTTTTCGGAACAATCAAATTTAATTTCAGTTTTGATTTTATCAGGTTTCAGCAGCATTAATATCTTATTTTTAATTTTTAGTTGTAATTATATAAATTCCAGTAATCTGTGTTTGGTTCGGATGGTGGTAGTTTTTAGATAGAAATTCTACTTGTATCGTATCATTTATCTAATTACTTTTACCTAACCTCAAAGATTAATTTAATCTGATTTCACATAGTATGAGATTTCAGCTAGATTTTGTTATCCTGTAGATGGTGTTATGCAGAGAAACCTTCTCATTAAACCGTTCTATGTATTATGTCTTTCATTTCTTCAGTAATTCTTTAGTGTCTTATGCACTCCTAAGTTGTGCGTGTCTTTTACAGAGTTCCGGAGACCAGCAGTACACTAAAGGATGTAAATAAAAAAAAAACAGGAGTGCATTCCAGTAGTCACTATCACGTAAGACATAATAGGCTAATCTTCCTTAATCACACATTTTTTCTTTTGCTTTTTACAATAGTATTCCAACAAAAATTATTATACTGTTAATCTCCTTATTTGTAACAAGAGTAATAAAATAAATAGGTATTATTTGCATTTACTAAGAACCAAAAATTGCAACAAGAAACGGCAAACACGTTACTGTCCCGAGTTCCGAGCGCACGACAGAACTTCTTGCAACTCTCCGTACGCGGGCTGCAAAGCTACGTTACGCCCCAACTAAAATAACAATTTGGTTGGTAGGAGCGATGATTCCAACCGCTAGATATCCCGTGACATTCTAGGTGCACCGAGGCCGGAAATCAAACACTAGTCGGTAAGAACTTAAGTCAGCTGAGGCAGGTGAGTTGGTCTGGATGGATACGCGGAGCCTTAGGACTTGCTGAGCTGGGGAACCTTCCCCGTATTTCCTGGGCACCTCGTGCGTCGACTCGTCGCTTCTCTGCAGACACGGTAGACTCGTCGCTTGCCTCTCGGGGCGCACTCGCGAGGCGCTGGGCGCCGCACGTTGTCTGACGTTGCGACGGGCCGCTTGTTTCGGACCCACTACAGCCGTGCTGGGCCTCCACAAGAGCCTCTGTCTGGTGATCTTTCTGCCTCGGTAGATGCAGACGACTACTCTCCGTGATGCTGAGTCGTTGGACTCCTTCTCTTTATGGCTTTCTTGATGAATTTTTGCATTTTGGTCTCGGCTTGGTGACGCGTTTTAACTTCTCGACGCTGCTGCTTCCACGTTTTTTAAATAAATGATATGAATCGAGTACTACAAGTTAGAGAACTTATCAAGCTACATGATAGTATAATTGTTTTTCCCGAATTGGCAACAAAAGGGGGTTATTCAATATTTTAATCCGATGTTCCGACACAGAATCGCGATTTTGATCACTAATTTCAACGAGTCACCACAGGAAGTGTTATTTATAGATTCTAATGGCAGGGTTGGCAAAATGACACCAATTTTCAGTGAATTCCGGGCCACCGGCAAAAAATTGATTTTTACCAGAAAATACTCGTTTTTACCGGCAAATATTATATAATTATGTGCATAGGTGTGTAACAAAATTAAACTAATTGTTAAAGTTATTGATTTCTAATGGAAATTTGATTTTACTTATTAATACCAATTAAATAAATCAGCGTGTCATTGTTTATTCTTATATTTGTTATATGTATACAGATTTATGTTTGAAAATAATTAATCAATATTTGAGAATGTAGTTCTATGAGAATTATTCCAGTAGGTACTCATGAAAGAAAGCCTGATAATTCATTGTGTTTAGTTGGGAAACTCAGTCTTTATGATTCCAAATGGCCACACTAGATAATGGAGTATAATAGAATAAAAATAACTTTGCTTACAAACACATATTCTTAAATATTATAAAAGGCCTACATAAAAATTGAGTCGCTATAGTAAATAATAAGCCATGCTTCAGACATGATTTTAAAACATTATACACTGTGGTTCGTATAGATAACGGTTTTAGTTGTTATAATTATAATTAATTGTAAGTCATAAACTGCTTCGACACTGAGTGAGTTCAGGCAAATTTCCCTACCAAGTGGAAAATACTGGCAAAATCGAATGAAGCCCGGGCGGTTTTAACCTGGAATTTACCAGTACTTTCCACACCGTGGGGAAAAACAGTGCCAACCTTGCCGAATGAAGCCCGGGGCAATTTCAACCTGGAATTTACCAGTACTTTCCACACCGTGGGGAAAAACAGTGCCAACCTTGCCGACTGAAGCCCGGGGCAGTTTTAACCTGGAATTTACCAGTACTTTCCACACCGTGGGGGAAAACAGTGCCAACCTTGCCGAATGAAGCCCGGGGCAGTTTTAACCTGGAATTTACCAGTACTTTCCACACCGTGGGGGAAAACAGTGCCAACCTTGCCGAATGAAGCCCGGGGCAGTTTCAACCTAGAATTTACCAGTACTTTCCACACCGTGGGGAAAAACAGTGCCAACCTTGCCGAATGAAGCCCGGGGCAATTTCAACCTGGAATTTACCAGTACTTTCCACACCGTGGGGGAAAACAGTGCCAACCTTGCCGAATGAAGCCCGGGGCAGTTTTAACCTGGAATTTACCAGTACTTTCCACACCATGGGGAAAAACAGTGCCAACCTTGCGGAATGGTTTAGTCGCGAGATGGTTTGCGCAACCTTAAGCCCTCGAACGGAACATGTGTCACGTTGGGGCGTAGGGAACAGACTGAGCTGCGGGCGTCGCATTTTGGAGCGCAGATCCCGCCAAGTGACCGACCGAGAAAGACGTTCATTCGAATATCACGTCAAAATTTAAAACTACATTTTTAATGCTCCCGCCTACATGGAACTTTTTTTGGCGTGAATACGTGTTTAAATTTGCAAACATAGTGGGAGGCAATGCAGAAAATCCGATGACAACAAAATCGGGGGGATACAGTTTGGCATTGCGGCTCCGAATCTATCGTCTACGTTCAAAATTCAATTACACCACTCGATTGCCAAAGGATCAAAGAATATTTTGCGTTGAGTAAGGACTGTGAAGCAACGCGGGGTGAAGGGGGGGGGGGGAGGCAATTTCGAGTTCGTTTCGCCGCGTCTCGTAACTTCCGCGTAGTATATAACTTTTGACTAGGAGGAACTACGACACTCGCTTAGGTTTAAATCGACACCTCCCGTCAAGATCAATCGATTGGGTCAATATAAACATTCGTGTGGCGTGGTTATAGTGAAATTGTATGCGTTTAATGTAAAAAAAAGTGAGAAAACGTAACACAATGTCGGGCTATACTCGTCAAAAAGCCAAGTCGAAACACAGAAATCGTATACGGTTGGAAAGAGCATCTCAAAATCAATCCAGTGATACCCATAAAACCCCATATGATCGAGTGGAGCGGTGCCGGGAACGTAAAATAAACATCAAGGCGTCCGAGCGCGTCAACGTAGACGCATTCACGCAAAACAATCGGCCTTGTTCCAGCCCCACTTTTTTTTTTAATCCGTACTTGAGACCGAGAAGCGCAGGAGCGATAAGGGCTACTCTGTTATGGGCATCAAGTGTGCCATCGCCTCTGAGCGCAAGGCTTTGAACTGGCGTGCGGTGCTGATATGCGACTCCAAGCGGCCACCCTACTATTTAATTGGTGGAATGATTTGCAGCAAAGTTCAATGCAAGGCCCTACAATAGTTCTGCGTGTGTCGACCAGTATACAATTCGAAACACAACAGTGTGCAAAGGCTCGGGATTATATTATAACGTGCCCGATATCTTTAGAGAGTATTCATCCCTCTTCTGAAGCGTGTTTTTTTTTTTTCGTACATCGGTAAATTGGAAACACGTCAAGTGGGTCATAAGTAACCGCGAATTTCAATACGCACTGCAACGTAATTCAGGCGACAGGTAGGCAGCCAGCGTCCTGAACTTCAGCGGAAATCTCTCACAGCGAATATTCTAAATTAAAAAGGTAACTGGACCATTCTGTGAAAGTCGGATGAATACACAAGACTGGTTCAAACCAAGGTGATACTTACCAGTATAATTAGTAACGTTATTTTACGGAGCCATAAAGGCTTGTTACATGGTTTCGCAATACAGTACAGAACGTTTACAATGTGAATAACTATAACGTTACGCGGTTATAACATCACAGAGTAAAAGTTTTTAATATATTTTTGTTACCATGTTAACGTATTCACATAAACGAAATCTATTAACAAAAAACATTACGTACTCATAATTCAGTAAAAGTTATAACTATATTGTTAACGCACACTTAACGAATTTAAAACAACTTTCGTTGTTCTGCCTAATAAGTTATTTAATATGTATCGTTACGAGATAACATAAATATTCCGTTTTCGCATAACATTATAATACACTTTACAAGCGTGTAAAGAGTATTTGTCAATGCGTTACTACGACAAATAAAATTATTGATTCAGTTTTGATAATCGGTATCAGGTGGATAACGTAACGGATAAAAAGGCGTTTCTTTCGCGCATTTTGTTAGGTTACCCACCCCGGGTTTAACGCTTAATTGGGCACTTTTGAAAGCCATGATTACGATCTACTTTTCTTCTCATTTGTATAATTCCGCTATACGCGTGATTAACATTGGCGTGGACCTCGTCACTATATTCATGCGTCACACAAGTGAAACCGCGGAATCTCTCGCAAAGCAAATGTGTTAGATAAATGCAAATTCGTGCTGCTGAGTGTATAAAACACGAAACACTGACTTAAGTAGCCATATTACACTCTCAATATAATGTCGAATGTGTGAATAATTTTTACTTGACGTCGTACAACTCAGCCCCTTATGTCCAGAGAGTGAGGGTCACGAAACATTGCTCTCGGGCCCGTGGCAATTACTCGTTGAGAATGGGCAGTATGTTAGATTCACGATGGTATAGGTCGGCCGTTTGGCTTCATGCTTCACACGCAGAGTGATCGTTCTGATATCGTCAGGCCGCAGTGGGAGCCGCGCTTCGAACCTCTGATTTCGAGAGGTTTAGTATGTCACAGACCGCTGTAGCGATCGAACGACTCTTCCAATCGGAGAAATTCTAGTGTCAGTTTGAGTAAAACAAAAAAAAAAGAGTAACTAAAACATAACCAATAATCATAAACAATAAACACGCATAGTTACTTTCTGACCAATATTCGTTTTATCTGCAGATTACACACCAAAATGGATAAAAATCACGAGTTAGGTTGGGAAGGACACTAACATTAACAACTCATGTTGTTATGAATATTGCTCGACAAGACAAATCTAATACTGAAAGGATGACTCGGCTATCTCGACCCATTCAGGAGTTATAATATGAAGAAGTTGACGATTCTACGCAGCAGCGAAATGCGGACGTGGTGATTGCGTCATCATCACATGCCATATCACGTGACGAGACCAAGACTTAGCAACAACGGCGCGACCAGCGCAAACGCAAAACCCAACAAGATAGATTGCAACAACTTAGAGAATTAAATTCAAGAACGAACCCACACAAAAAAACAAACCCACAAAGTCTATCATTTATTTTCCTCTCACCACCCATAGACATCGTCGCGTAAAAATGCCTACGGTGTAGACCACACAGCCCACCCTATTTTTATCAATTCGTTGTCAACTTAATTGAGATCCTGCGTGTCACTACGCGCTGTAACGTGCATGTATTAATGGACAACGATTTTTTTTAAAGGTTGTTTTCAAAAGTGCTTACTTTTCCGTGAATAGCCTATACCCAACGTACTATAGGCTGTTCCCAGTCAAATGAGCGCTTTTGAAAGCCCTGCTAAGGATCTACTTGTATGCACGTTGTGTATTCTTCCACCTTATGTAAAATTATCATTGTCATAGGCCTCATCACTTTATTCGTGCGTCGGTCAAGTTAAACTGAAACTCTTGCGAAAGTAAATATTTTTTACAAATCTGCTCACTTTTCTACTTTGATGCATTAAAAAAATAACAGAAAACGAAAGAAATAATTCAGGTTATCACAAGTGTTTACATAGCACGTTTTATAAAACCTGAAGATACGGAACTACTTTCCCTCCATCGTTACCAACTTTACTGGCCGTATGCCACTCAGTACGCCCGTTAAATTATATGCAGGTAGGAGCAGTAACTTTTTTCTAATGTTGATTTCAAAAGTGCTCGCTTTATTGTGAACAGCTTTTATCAAGGTTTTTAAAAAGCTACTAAGTAATATAATAAACAAAGTAACGAAAGTAAAGTTCGCAGGATTTGGTGGCAGTTGTCTGGGTTTTAGACGCGCCACTGTCGTTTTCCTTCCCGGCGTACCTTCGATGGCATCGTCACCTGAGCCCGCCCTATCACCCAAGTACAGACCAGGAAGGTGGTTACTGCAAACGGGGCGCGCCTCGCCAAACGCTGGTAAGCGGGAACCCCCACTACCAATCAGGGAACAGGGCGGATTGCAGCATACGACGCGGACACGTGGCTTTACTGACTGCCAGGCGGCGTCTTTCTCCGTGCAGGCTGTTCGCGGTAAAGTGAGCACTTTTGAGGCCCTGGTTGCTTTTTCCTTTAAGCCATTTCTTATCCTTTAAACCAACTTTTGAAAATACATGTTGCCATGTACGTAATAAACACAGTGTGTATTTTCACCGCACTTGAAAGTTAACGTCTAAGGCTAAAGTAAAATATATCTACTGACTATTATTCCAAATGAGAGGGCTTTCGTAAGTGCTCGCCTTGCCGTGAACAGCTTATAGTGACGCCGACTAGCATGAAGGACCCCAGGAGCTCGCTGTGCCGTTCGCCGGAACTCCGCCTCAGTACGACAGCCTTGGAACCCAACACAAGGTGGGACAGGCCCAGATCGCTCAGGTACGTAGTATGATTCTATCCAAATAGTTAATTAACAGTTAATACAACTTTGCTCTCTCCGCTCTCTCAAAGTGACTTCCTTGTAATTGTGTAATATCAGTTGTTAGAATACAACCCGAGTCGATCAGTAATTGCCTTACCACTTCGTTTACCCGCTCAGTTCTCTACCTCTGGCTACAGCCCCATCATTTATCTCAACCATAACAACCCCCCCCCCTTTTTCCCCCTATCCCTTAATTACAAGCATGGCCAAGGAGGCAAACTTTGTAACAAGCTTCTATCTTCAGGGCGAAGTAGCAGTAGTTAAATGTTGTTCACGATAAAGTGAGCACTTTTAAATCAACCGTAGAAAAGAGTAAATTTCCATGCCTGCATATACTTCAACGGGCGCACTGAGTGGCATGCGTCCGGTAAAGTTGGTAATAATAGATGGAAAGTAGTTCCGTATCTTAACGTCGAATAGGAAGTGTTAGGTAACAATTTGTGATTATTTAAATTATTAATTTCGCATTCTATTTTTTTTAATGCATCATTGTATAAAAATTATCACATTAATAAGATGTTTACTTTTCTAATAATTCCACAGTTTGACTTGACCGACGCATGAATAAAGTGATGAGGTCCATGGCAATGTTAATTCTGCATAAGGCGGAAGAATACACGACATGCATACAAGTAGATCTTAAGCAGGGCTCTCAAAAGTGCTCATTTTACCGTGAACAGCCTACACCTTCTGATTAATTTTTTTTAAATTAACGAAAGCTTAATTCATAACCACATCAAATATAAAAATTAAGAATTCCTAACTTTCCAATTACTGCTTTTAGAAACCTTAGCTTATAATTGATACACGAAACGCACTATAGCGTTGCGTAACATTTGTGTGTTAAATACTTATTCTCTCGTTAATTTTTATATCCGTCCTAAATATTTAGAAATATGAGAACTTTTCATTGCGATTCAAGATATTTACAATAATATAAAGTACATTTACTAACTTGTATTGTCAAAAAACGCCTAGCTAAAAGAAAAGACGCACTTTCAATTAACTATGGTTCGAAAAATGTGTTCACTCAAACACGTCTGTGATATGAAATTTGCAGTTCACAGCAATATTATTTCCCCTGGAAAATAGTGTGCAATAGTACAATTTATTTAAACAGGAAACAACACGTCAGTTCAATTGTTTATTGGCGGAAACGACATTCGATAGTTGTGTAAACCAGACAGGAATATTGAATCAACGGGGATTATTATTCCCGCCTTTGCTGAATGTGCAGGGAGGTATATTTTTAAAACGTAGAGTGTATTCATCGCCAGTCAAAACAAATTATATTTAATGACTGCTCGCCGTTGTGAATGAAGGTCTGAATCTATTGTGTTTCTCCCACTGCAGATGTATTTCTTTGTTTTCACGAGCAAATATTCATCTTATTTACAGCGGTAGCGATGTTTTTTTCGCTTTATCGTGGTGCGTTTGTCAATTTCCACGAGCGATTACATTCAGTTTCGTGCTGAAATATTTACTGTGCGTCAAACTTTAGAATAGGACACTGATTTAGAAAACTAAATTTATGAAGAAATTCGAATGTGTTTTATTGCAGTAGCTTTTAATTGTAGAGATGCAAATGCAAATTATTCTCTGGCGCTTCATCCGCACGTGTTCAACGTATAAGATAACCATAACTTGGCAAAGTGCATAGCATTCATTATTACATTGTAAAAACGCTTTCTATGCTACAACACGTGGATATTGCCACTAAGGACTTTCTGATTAAATATGAATCAAAGTAGTCTTGCCACAAACATAATTTATGTTAGATCTATGTAGCAATGACTATCACAGTTTTGCATAGTCGTTACGCTAATTTAGCAGACGTTTGTGCTCTGAAAAAAAAAACGCGATTGGTAAATATAATTAAGAGAGAAGTAACAAAGCTTTCAAAAATTATATTCACTCAGACAACTTTTGATAAGTAGGGTATATAATGTGATAGGAGCCAGAATATAACGTCATCAATAGGGAAGGACCGAAGTTAGTGACTTAGGAATCACTGATTTTCATAATGAAAATTAAACGTCTGCAGGAAGACTGTACATCTGATCAGTTGCAGTTTCGTAAATGGTTGCTTCAGGAAAACAGAAGGGGCCCCGGTGGATGCGCGGTTAGCCTGCTTGCCTCCCACTAAGGCGAACCGGGTTCAATCCCCGGCCGGGCCACTCCCGGATGTACGCAAATGGAAATCGTGCTGGACGATGCTGATGGTCGGCGGGTTATCTCGGGGATCTGCCGTCTACCCCGCCCTTGCATTCCGGCGCTGCTCCGTTCTCACTTCATTTCACCCCCCCATTGACTCTCAAGACCTCGTTGTTAAGAGCCGTCAAGATAACTAAACTCAGCTCAGAAAAACAGCTACGTAATGAAAACCACAATGTACGACAGAATATCTTTATCGCCATAACGATACCTTTGGTACGGAGTAACTTTCTTTACTCTCAACAAAAGCAGTTCAAAGAATATTTGTTTATTTGCAATAACGGAAGGTAATATTGCCATAAAACGTACAAAGAAGACATTTATTAAAAAGAAAAATAATATTTTTATAAACTTCCCTTTGAAAAAATTATGTTGTTGTTGACAAAACAGCCTCAAAGAAATAGTTTTTTTTGCCGTAAAGACAATTTTGTAAAAAAAAAATTTAGAGCGTATTTTTGCTTCAATTTAACCAGGCGATATGGTTCTCTTGCCTACTAATTTACCTACTTAGAACAAAATGTTCGGTTACTTATACACGAGTAAAGAAAAGGCCTGTTTGGATGGCGAATTAGTTTATCAGGCTAGAGATAATAAGTAAAATTACTTCGGAAAGTCAAAACCCACCTGAGACATTAATAAAATAACTACATTTTCTAAAGGGCTGGGACCACGGTGGTGTAGTGGTTAGACTGCTCGCCCCCCCCTCCCCACCAAGGTGAATCGGCGTCGCCCCCAGATTTTTGCATGTGGGAATCGTGCTGGACAATGTCGCTGGTCGACGGAATTTCTCAGAGATCTCCCGTTTCCCCTGCCCATGTATTTTGGTGCTGCTCCATACTCACATCACTTCACCCTCATCGGATCTCAAGACCTCGAAGTTAAGAGCCGCCCATATCTCTCCACACGCTTACTCACTCTGAAGTACTGACTGCCCTTCTAACGATCTATAGAAAGAAAATTTCTCATGAAAATGTAAGCTCAAACACTTTAAGTCCTTAACAAATCGCGTTATTCAACTCACGACTGAGATTTAGACGAGGGTAATAAATAAACAGATAGATTTAGCCGTTTTCTGGAGCAGGCTTCCGCACACAGAGATGCGTGGAGAGACTCTCGTCGCATCATACCGGTCCGGTAAACGTCGCCTTGATTTGTGGTGACCTTCACATTCTATAATCTTAAACTTCCCAGGAAATTGTAGAGAAAATTAAAAAAAAAAAAAAATCCACGAAAATAAATTGTTGATGCCATTGATACTAGTCTGGAAAAGGGACTGACTACCTTTTTAAAATTCGTTTAAAATACTTTTCTTGTTAATTTTTCAATGAAAAATTATTTCTTTCATTTTTTTAAGCCATATGCTTCCATCTTGAAACTCGTAGACGTCATATATAAATAATTGTTAATATGTGTCTGTTTTAGTGAAAATAACTAACAAACTATTATCTTTAAATATATTATGTTAGTAAAAGTAATATTAAGATGTTTGTACAGTTCTTGGCCGTGCATAACGCTCACGTCGAGAGCACCAATCAGACGCCTACGGTAGTGCTCATCAATCACTCCACCCACCAACCAGCACTAGTGTGTAAATGTTCGCCTACAACAATGAAAGTACCTTAGTTACCTTCAAAGTAAGGGCGGGAACACACGGCTCACGTCGAGAGCACCAATCAGACGCCTACGGTAGTGCTCATCAATCACTCCACCCACCAACCAGCACTAGTGTGTAAATGTTCGCCTACAACAATGAAAGTACCTTAGTTACCTTCAAAGTAAGGGCGGGAACACACGGCTCACGTCGAGAGCACCAATCAGACGCCTACGGTAGTGCTCATCAATCACTCCACCCACCAACCAGCACTAGTGTGTAAATGTTCGCCTACAACAATGAAAGTACCTTAGTTACCTTCACAGTAAGGGCGGGAACACATGGCTCACGTCGAGAGCACCAATCAGACGCCTACGGTAGTGCTCATCAATCACTCCACCCACCAACCAGCACTAGTGTGTAAATGTTCGCCTACAACAATGAAAGTACCTTAGTTACCTTCACAGTAAGGGCGGGAACACATGGCTCACGTCGAGAGCACCAATCAGACGCCTACGGTAGTGCTCATCAATCACTCCACCCACCAACCAGCACTAGTGTGTAAATGTTCGCCTACAACAATGAAAGTACCTTGGTTACCTTCAAAGTAAGGGCGGGAACACACGGCTCACGTCGAGAGCACCAATCAGACGCCTACGGTAGTGCTCATCAATCACTCCACCCACCAACCAGCACTAGTGTGTAAATGTTCGCCTACAACAATGAAAGTACCTTGGTTACCTTCAAAGTAAGGGCGGGAACACACGGCTCACGTCGAGAGCACCAATCAGACGCCTACGGTAGTGCTCATCAATCACTCCACCCACCAACCAGCACTAGTGTGTAAATGTTCGCCTACAACAATGAAAGTACCTTAGTTACCTTCAAAGTAAGGGCGGGAACACACGGCATACGGGCGCCCGGGGACGTGTCACGTGCCAAAACTGTTTCGATGGGTGTCACAGGCCCGGTCTGTTTCAGGCAGTTTGTGCAGGGTCATGGACGAACAAAGGTGTAAATTGATAATTAATGGTTTGCTACGACACGGAAGAAAGAATTATTCTGGGATTAATTTGAAGTGGAAAACAATTGTTGGCAAGTTGTAAATTTATAAATGAGTTCGTTTAAATGTGTTATGCGTAGGCCTTTATGCATAGTTTTAACTAATGGAAACCACAGCTACCAATGTAATAGTGTTTATATGTTTTTCAATGCATTTAATTAAGAATTGAACTAACAGTCAAAGTCTACATTATGTTAAAATATTTTCACTACAGACCTACTAAGCTGTATTTGAAGGAAGCATTTGTGTTTAATTGATAGTCAACGTATAATAATTGTAATTGTATTGTTGTAGCACATCTACGACACTATTACAGCTACACTATGTTATATCTAAGCATATAATTTTTTCCACGTGTTTGTAACAGGCAATCGTAATAATTGGTTAAAATTAATGTATATCTGCTTGACAATATGACGGTATTTAAGGGGAGAATGCTTTCGGCAGGGGTTAACCTACCAATAGCATTCTCCCCTCAACAACACCACAAGAAAGGAAATGACCGAGGGCCAGGTTGCGGTGCGTTTGTACATAATTGTATGTTAGTAAAGGATAGTAAAATTCCTTACCCAAAATTCTGCTTTTAACAACTTATGTCACTAAACAAAACAATAGTCACTTGGTAGGTACCTGTAGAAACTTAGGGTTAATGCAACTGAGGTGCTTGATATAGCTACGATATAAATAAATAAAAAAACAATTTTATCTCAGGTGACATCATTATTTTTTTAATTAAAAGATCTTATCATTTCCAACAATCAACCAAAATCAAACAAAGGCTATAACAGAAATATATCGAGATTTTCATATATTTAAAATGAGTATTTTTGTTTCACGTATTTTTTAATATTTTTATTACTTTCACATTACTTCGGAATCCCGTATGAAATTGAAATTATTTAAATTATTTATCGTTAAGTGGTCATTTTGGCCGAGAAAATTAGCACACACACACACACACACCACACACACCACATTCCCTTTCTTTTCTTAGGCTTTCAATTCAATATTAATTCAGATTTAGGCTGGTACTGTCACTGAGGCATTGGCCAAACAAACAAAACATGAACAAATATTTGAATTGTTCCAAGATCAGTTGAATATTCAAAGGTGAGTCCAATAAGATTGTTAGTAGCACTGCATGCGGAATCGACATAAAATGAAAATAAACTTTGGCCTGGTGATGCACGGAAAGCAGATCAGGAACCTATCTCCGATCGAGAAGTAAAATCAATGGCGAAAGGGCGGCGAGGAAAATCCTCCGAGAGCGACCACGCCTCAACTCCGAAGCCAAATACAGGTCGTCATCTTAGGGCCATGCCGGAGAACCGCTACAATACAGGTTGTCATCTTAGGGCCATGCCGGAGAACCGCTACAATACAGGTTGTCATCTTAGGGCCATGCCGGAGAACCGCTACAATACAGGTCGTCATCTTAGGGCCATGCCGGAGAACCGCTACAATACAGGTTGTCATCTTAGGGCCATGCCGGAGAACCGCTACAATACAGGTTGTCATCTTAGGGCCATGCCGGAGAACCGCTACAATACAGGTTGTCATCTTAGGGCCATGCTGGAGAACCGCTACAATACAGGTTGTCATCTTAGGGCCATGCCGGAGAACCGCTACAATACAGGTTGTCATCTTAGGGCCATGCCGGAGAACCGCTACAATACAGGTTGTCATCTTAGGGCCATGCCGGAGAACCGCTACAATACAGGTTGTCATCTTAGGGCCATGCCGGAGAACCGCTACAATACAGGTTGTCATCTTAGGGCCATGCCGGAGAACCGCTACAATACAGGTTGTCATCTTAGGGCCATGCCGGAGAACCGCTACAATACAGGTTGTCATCTTAGGGCCATGCCGGAGAACCGCTACAATACAGGTTGTCATCTTAGGGCCATGCTGGAGAACCGCTACAATACAGGTTGTCATCTTAGGGCCATGCCGGAGAACCGCTACAATACAGGTTGTCATCTTAGGGCCATGCCGGAGAACCGCTACAATACAGGTTGTCATCTTAGGGCCATGCCGGAGAACCGCTACAATACAGGTTGTCATCTTAGGGCCATGCCGGAGAACCGCTACAATACAGGTTGTCATCTTAGGGCCATGCCGGAGAACCGCTACAATACAGGTTGTCATCTTAGGGCCATGCCGGAGAACCGCTACAATACAGGTTGTCATCTTAGGGCCATGCCGGAGAACCGCTACAATACAGGTTGTCATCTTAGGGCCATGCCGGAGAACCGCTACAATACAGGTCGTCATCTTAGGGCCATGCCGGAGAACCGCTACAATATGATTTAAGGCAAGAAATTAGCAAATGCCGCGACAACCACAAAGAACGAAATGTGACATGGAAAATTAGTTACACAATAAACATACCTTTCACAGTAAAAGTGATGTTCTCACGTCAGGATTGCTAGATTACAATTTCCAGAAGAAACAAGATGTCACAGTCAGATCATGTCGATGAAGAAGAAGGGAGTGACGGAGCGGAAGTCGTCACAGAGTAAGATCGATTCGAGAGGACGATTACCAACATAAATCGAGTTACATTTCGCGACTTCTAAAACTTTGTTTACAAATATTTCATTTAAAGTAAAACAAAGTTATAAAGGTAACAGAATTAGTTATTAATTTATATGAAATACTAATTTTACAAAGAATAATAACTCGTTTTTCTGATACATGTCAAATCTTTGACATGTTGGTTGGCATAGTTTGAAAATGTATTTGATCAACAAACGGAAATTTTAACCTCAGATAAATATTACATTAGCAAACAAGATATTATTAAAGTCTTTGAAACACAAAGAATATTGGTAATAGTTAATACACCATTCACTTATTTATCCGATGACATAGTTGACACGAATATTATGAAGTGGTTATACATAAAATTCAAAATTAAGTTTTCCAAAATAATTAATTGTTTTCTTGAATAAAGCTTAAATATGCGCACGAGGCAGAACAATAAAACAAAACGCAATTATATAAATAAAATCGTTAACGAATTAATTTTGGCCCAGTAACTAGTACTTAACAAGTACTTTATACTTAACCAATATTCTGATAGAAAATGGGCTAACTGAAGCTGAATTCCGCGGTTTTACCGATTCCAAAAGCGGAATTCGAGTCACAGACTCATACAAAAAGAAGAATTGAACAAATTAGAGTGCATGGGCCATCAAGGCGGCACACAATTCCCTTTGCGGTTAAATTTACGTAATTGCAAATGCTATAGAAAATGAGTTTCCAAATTGAACATACTAGAATATTACAGTAATCATTGTGAAACTTGAACCAAAAATACAAATTACGTTAAATTTTTCACGTAGTTTATTTATTTTCTAAATCAACTAAGATGTGCCCAGTTGGATATTTTCACAAAATAAATGAAAATTTAAAATTTCCTCTATCAATAATTGTTAAGCACTATATAGGCTGGTCATCGTAAAGCGAGCACTTTTGAAGCCCTAGTTACTGTCCCCTTTCAGCCATATTTTATCCTTTAACCACCTTTGTAAATAAATATTGCCATGTAATTAATAAACATGGTGTGTATATTCCATTGCACTCGGAAGTTAATGTCTAAGGCTAAAATAAAAAATATATATTTTTTCTATTGTTCTAAATTAGAGCGTTTTCAAATTCTCTCGCTTTACCGTGAATAGCCTACATACATTTCGATGGTATTAGTATGTTACTTTAGGATAAATAAAGAATTTCACAAAACAATTATTAATAGTCATTTTCTAGTGAAAAGCGCTTTTAAAACGACTAATATTGCTCGTTTGCCAGATATGTATTTAGGGTTAATTTCAAACTTAACATAGTAAATCTCCATTGCGGCAACCTCGATCATTGTAAACTTCACTCGATTAGTCGCAATATTTCAGGCTTTTCTTGAACGCTGGCAATGAACAGTTCCATCAATATCTATATCGATCATTGTTGTAAGGTTGACAGCGCGCCGGGCCCGCTCCGTGGCCGCGTGTGTTACCCAGTATCACACACTGGTACGCTGGAGTGTGTCCGGGCCAGTCACGGGCCGGATACGGCGAGCTGTAGCGATCCCGACGGGCGGTCCTCTACCCTCGAACGGGCCCGTTCTAACCTTTCAAAGCGCAGGGCCCTTCCCGTGCCCGTGTGTGCTGTCCGATGTCTCTCCATGTATCATCAAACTGGACTGGCCGGACCCGGCCCGTGGAGCTTGCCGTGTGTTCCAGGCCTCATGGTCACTTAAATTTAACCCCATACACGCCGAGACTTTCGTACACACGTAGGGGATGATGTAAGTTCAATTCACGTTACAATCATCCTGATTTCGGTTTTCTATGGTTTCCCGAAATCACTCCCTCCAGGCGAACACTGGATGGACCCTTACCGCAGGTAATGGCCGATTCTTTCCCCATTCCTGCACCTATGAATAACTTGCTCAGTCTCTAATCACCTCACTGCTGACGAGACGTTCCTCCTCCTATGAACAACTCGCTCAGTCTCTAATTACATCGCTGTCGACAAGATGTTCCTGCTCCTATGAACAACTCCCTCAGTCTTTAATGACCTCGCTGTCGACAAGATGTCCCTGCTCCTGTGTACAACCTGCTCAGTCTCTAATTACCTCGCTGTCGACGAGACGTTCCTCCTCCTATGAACAACTCGCTCAGTCTCTAATTACCTCGCTGTCGACAAGATGTTCCTGCTCCTATGAACAACTCCCTCAGTCTTTAATGACCTCGCTGTCGACAAGATGATCCTGCTCCTGTGTACAACCTGCTCAGTCTCTAATTACCTCGCTGTCGACGAGACGTTCCTCCTCCTATGAACAACTCGCTCAGTCTCTAATTACCTCGCTGTCGACAAGATGTTCCTGCTCCTATGAACAACTCCCTCAGTCTTTAATGACCTCGCTGTCGACAAGATGTTCCTGCTCCTATGAACAACTCCCTCAGTCTCTAATGACCTCGCTATCGACGAGAGAATAAGGGTTCCGCCTGTCCGGTGCTTGAACTGCGTTACAGTGAGTGTGAATTTTTTTTTACTAATTAAACTACGAGGGGTCGGGCCCGCGGAAACTGCGGGCTGAGTCACCATAGATGAAGCAGGTAACCGTACGAATTAATATTTATGGTGCAATGTTGTCTGGGAACTTCAGCATGTGCTCGCTCACGCCTACAGATGGTCGCTGGCACATCCCGACATGCAGTTGCAATTATAAAGAAGTTAGATTTAAAATTTAAGACTTACGACTCAATACTTAAGACACAAGACTTAAGATTAACACTTATGACTTCGGGGTTAGGAGTTAGGCTTACGAAGGGCTTAACTGCCATTTGATGAGGGGGGTATGGAAAGGCACACCTCTCCCAAATTTGAAGGAAATCGGTCGAAAAATGAGCCTTCCAGGCAGATTCTATGGCGAAAAACACACCCCCAATCCCGCAAAATGGAAAACATACTCCCCATGTCCCTCTAACTCCTACCGGGGTGGGGGAGGTCGGGTTCACTTTGTGGGGGGGGGGGGGGGTCAAAGAGGAAGGATGGTGGTTCAGTAAGGGGGGTCGGCTCCCCCTCCACTAATTTCCTGTTTGCCCACAGAGGCCCTCCAAAAACAGCGTTTTTCGGGCAAAAACTTCCGTTCTTGATTAATTAGTATGATTAAACGTGCCACCAGTATGTTTACCTACGAAAATACACCATAACCCCGACCAGGACGGGATGGTACTTAGTGACCCCACGTGCTGTAAATATTATTTTGTATTATTTTGAAGCACACAAATAAAGTCAAAGCTGCTTATTCAAACTGCCGTATCTTAAAGCATACTATCCGAACACAAGCCAAAACGATAGAACACTTTATTGAACTTTGCTTCAGCCTTTCCTTCAACAAAATGATAGGGTGGCCCTCTGAAAGTCTCATACGTACACGCAGCACTATGAGAACACAGCACGCAAGCTGAGAGCCCTGCGCGTAGTGGCGAGGGCGCTCTTGTATCTCGTACCAGTGTGACCCTTATAGCTCCAGCTCTTCTCGGCCAAAAAAAAAAAAAAGAAAGAGAGAAAAACGATGCAGGCAGACGAGACCCTGACGCGCTCCCGTATCCATATAGAACCAGGTACATGAATGTGTTCTACCTCTCATTTTATTCCCTTTCCGTCCTCAAGATTTATCGTCATTCTAAAAGATAATATTTGGACGTGATTAGCTGCCATATAGCAGTGTGCGAAACCGCCAGGCCTAGTTTTTAAGTGTTGAGCCGAGAAATTTAAATTATGTGGAAAGGAAATTCTATCTCGCAGAGCGAGTACACCTTCGGACATAACAGGATTCTCTTGGTCGATATTACACTCTAACTACCTAAAGTTATGTCTGCCATAAGTGAAAACACTTGTGTACTCTCTCCGTAAGGCACATAAGCAATTGCCTGTCATAGAGCGTCGATGTCTTCAGTGTTGATCCAGAGCAGACAAGTTACACAAGCCATGTCGTCCCATTTGAAATTCATTTTCCCAGAAAACTCTTTAATGTAAACGTTGATAAACATTGTGGTCACTCGAACAGCCTCAAACTCAATTTAGTTAGGTTTTCATCCCCTGTTCTTGGTACGTTAAAAAGTATATTTAATCACGCAGCTTCAGGGAACCAATCAGCTGATAGAACGCCCACTTCCCTTGGATTCCATTCCCGGCGGGACTGCTCCCGGATTTTTGCATTCAGGAATCGTGCCGGACGCTGCCGTTGGTCGGTGGGTTTTTCTCGGGTATCTCCCGTTTCCTCCGCCATTGTATTCCTGTGATGCTACATATTCCACCCCGCTAGTAGAGGAGTGGGAGGGTTTCATACCACTAAACGAGGAACGATGTCCTGAACAATCTTGCAACGATAACCCCAAACATTCAAAGCGCTAAGCGAGGATACAGGTCCCCTAGAATGTCATATGTGTGGGTATAGTAGTGCGCCCCTACTTATTGTGGTGGGGTGGGGTGGTGTTGAGTCAAATATCCAGTAGAAATAACCATCGGAGAAGAGAGTTTGTCGCTCCGCTTCCCGCTACACTCTCGAGTGGTGCGCACTACTATACCCGTCCATATGACATAGGGTATCTGTATTCTCGCTTAGTGTTTTGATTGTTTGGGGTTATCGTTGCAAGATTGTTAAGGGCATCGTTCCTCGCTTAATGGTCTGAAACCTCCCTGCTCCCCTACTCCCGCTTCACCCTCGTCGGCTAAGCTGCGACAATCCCGCTCTTCACACGAGATCGCAGACATGCAATAGCTGAGTGAATTCCTTACGACTGCTTCTGTTGATCACAGTTTGTCACCTCTTTCCACTTTCTCGTCCAAGCCATTTTAGTTGAAGTCACGTCGTTTTATTTTATGTTTTATTCCCTACTAGTTGTTGACCCGTGCGACTTCGTTCGCATGAAATTTAATTTTTCTTTGCGTATGTTTAAAGTATAAATTTAGCTTCTCTTGGGTTTCGTGGAGTTATTAAAATACAGCCCACCATCGCTTGGCTCAGGTTTTATGTTTAAAATAATTATAATGCTTCTTTCGCGTTTAATGGACTTATTAAAATTAAACCTACCATTGCTTCACGTAAGTTTTACGAAGTTATTGAAGAAGATGCATATATACCTAATTGTTTGAATTAATTTACTTTACTATCGGAAATAGTTTTATCATGTCGTTAGTTTTATAACTTTAAAATGGTACCTACTATGAGCACTTCACTATGAAAATAAAGATCTACCTATATTACTATAAAACAATTGTTGCTTCAACAATAGTTTGCGCTGGCGGCAAATGTTTTTCCCGGCTTGATTCAATAATATGTATCTCCTATAAGTGCTAGGGCAATTTTTAATACACAAAAACCTTCCTCTATAAATGCAGACCATAACAGTAAAAACCGCATTCAAATCCTTTGAGTGGTTCTTGAGGTTAGCGCAGTCATACAGACAGACAGACGCGCGCCAGGGACTTCCTTTTATACTCTATGTAGGATCTAGATCACAATGAAGCAGGCATAAGCCTATTATAAGTTTCCCTGATTATAATCTATGCTATTATTCCAGCTTCTATTGTAACATGGCTTGCTCGCGCCAAGACACGAAGAGGTGTGCGAGTGGCCATCCGGCACAAGACGAACACGAGTGCACGAGCTTCTGTGAGCACATTTGAAAGCCCTGCAAAATGTCTCATTTCAGCCCATTGGCTGCGTATCTTTCCGCGTACCTATCACAATAAACACTGCCATGTGACTTTCTGCTGGTGTTTGTATCAGCTGGATTATATGCCCGCTACAAAGTCGTTAAATAAATGACAAATAATATTAAATATTGCAATTAGCACTATAAACACGTGCACGTTAATTTCAGTTGTATTGCTTTGTGAATATTGATTGATGTTCACGATTCTTTTTTCTGTGTAGACGTAAATTAATGTTTTTAACTATGGTCAAAAATTTCCGAGGACATAAAATATGAATAGCAGAAGATTTAAACATAATTTTTCCCTGGACGTAGACGTTGTGTTTAACAACATTCACGAGTAGGATTATATTGAATAAATTCCTCGCAAATCAAAATCTTAATTCGAGACTGCGCACAAGCAAATGGCTGGCGGGCATTGTATTTATTACTTCAGGAGTACCGACCGCAACGAAAATTGTCACGAAGCTCAATGGCTGAACCGAATTGGTCCAAAATTTCACAGTATGCTTCCACGGTAATATTTATCACTTGATGCAAATTTCGTGAGAATTCGTTCAGCCGCGCACTTTTGAAAGCACATAGCACCAGCGTTCGCTAACACTTACAGCTTTGCTCAAGGAAAAAGAAATCACTTTTCACTTATACGATTTAAATGTGTACATAGATAAGAATGAAACTTCAGAGTAATATTTAAAACACAATACCTAACCGATGACAGTGCATTTCATGAAACTGCATTCGAGCATTTAATGCAGAACCTAGTTTTGCTCCAAATTATTTTCCTTTAAGGATAGTCGTGGAAATTAGTAATTACCGTTTGGTATCTCGGCTCATACAAATTAAACCGTTAGGAGAGACATTATGATTTTGTTTTAACGGATTCCTAACACTCAAGGAATGTTTCACATGCTGTATAAAACATTTTAATGTCATTATTTCAAAACGAGTGACATTTTGCCGAAGTATTAAGTCTACGATCGTAAGTTGAGTATACCTAAATACTAAATAACACGCACACGTTTATTTAAGTTGTCATAATCGCATCACATTTTGCAAGTATAACAAAACACACACATACAAAGTCTCTTCAAGTTTATTCGAGGTTTCAAATTTATACCGACTTCAACTGCATGAAGAGGCACTTTTTCCAGGTCGACATGCTCTTTCTGGGACAATGAACTACCTGAAAATACTGCTCGAATCAGTAACAGGCAATGCCACTTTACTCAGAATATGCATAAAAACATTTTATTTGTTATGTTAAGGAATACTTTATTTCAGAAGATACAAACAAACATTTAAAATCACGTTGATCGTAAACGTCTGTTTTGTTGACACACAAAACAATGAACCAGCTAACTTAAGAATTGCGTCAGCCAGACGATGATGTGAAAGAGTTAAAAACCTTTATGTGTTACAATCACGTCACATTTTATTCTTATTAGCATACAGCAAAAATAAACTGAATTGCAGGTGACAACAATTCTTAACTTTACGATTAGTAAGGCGTTAAAACTTGGAACTGCTTCTCGTAGTCCGTTCCAGCTTAACTTTGAGTATCGCGCTCATTGCTGACATTAAAATATACGCAATTACTGGAAGTGATTTTTCTTCACTGGTTAACTTCAAAAGTACTCACTTTATCGCGAACCACCTATTTTAATATAGCAGTTTATACTCAAGACTGACGGGCAAGCAGATGGCGTGAGTGATTCGGAAAATAAAATAATAGATAACATTGATATTCTATTTGTTGGGAAAGCCTTTATATTATAGGGTGTTCACCGGGAAATGAGCACTTTTGTAAGCCCTGCTTAAGATCTAATTGTATACATCTTGTGTGTTCTTCCGCCTTATGAGAAATTAACATTGCTATGGGCCTCATCATTTTATTCATGCGTCGGTCAAGTGAAATTGTGAAATTAATATAAAATAAAACATTGTACAAATCTACTCATTTTTACACTGCGATGCATTACGAACAACAAGAAAGCGAGACAGATAATTTAAGTTAACTCAAATGGTTACCTAATACTCTTTATTCGACGTTAATATATGGAACTAATTTCCCCTCCATTGTTACCAACTTTACTGGGCACATGTCACACATCACGTATAACCAAAATAAGTGGATTGTATTTGAGGTTAGAATACTGTTTAGAAAACAAGTGCTTTGAGATGTTTGTATACTTCCTCTTGCCAATTTGGAATGCAGTTAGATTTGATTAAAATAGTTGAAACAATTTTAGCTATATAAAAGTACATGTGTTTTGAAAATTAATATATGAACCGACACATTATCACTGTTGACCACGTGACTTTGACAGTTGTGTTCTTTTGGGGTAGGCCAGCGTTGGGTACATGCGCAGAAGGTGTATAAGCGGTCTACCTCATCTTTAGGCTATGATCTGATACATAAAGTATCAGGTATTTCGTAACAGATACAATTGTGTATCAGTATCAGTTTGGAACACGCACAGACAATTGCAATAACGACCCATCTCTAAGTATGGAGTATCCCGTAGGAGATGGCTAGCTAGCACTTTGTCGTGCATTCGAACTTGGCGGTGCGCTGCTGTAAAAACAAACAGGTGGCGTGTTGTCAAAGTTAGCGTGTCGTCACATCCTGCATGTTTGAAAACGACGTCTCTGCTGGCTCCCTATAGGCGACAGTATCGCTCTGCAGGGAAGTTATCAACAGTTGCATCGAACAGGCGACTATGCTCGCGTGCTTATGCAAGCCGCTGTTGCATTACGACACTCTTTTATTTTAGTTGCGGAAGTTAGAGGTCAGCTCTTAACCTACCCCACTACACCCGCCCGTTAAAAGGTCCTGTGCCGTGCATGCGGAGCACAAACGTGCCGCCTCGCCTTAAACTGTGGTTTATCTGGGTGTGTGGAAGGTACATATGCAGCTAGCTAAGGCTGCTATGTAACTATTGTCTATTCGCTGTTCCTTCACAATTTTTAAATCGAAACTTTGAAAAATGTCGCCCTGTAATTATGATGTGTTCGGTAGTTTCCATAGTATGTTATTTATCACAAGCTTTGTATATTTGTGTGAGTTTAATGTATCTTATTTTTAGTTCAATTAAACCAATTATTTAATTATATTTTATCTAAAAATTACAATAATTAATTCATAATTAGATTAACTAAAACAGTGAGAAAATAGTTATGTTGGTAATGACTAGAAACAAATAGTTATATGCGAAATATTATTACACTGAGTGCGCATAAATGTGGTACATTGTCCGTTTGGTGAAATTTTCTAGACCTGGATAATCTTTGTTTGCACGAGGTGGAGGTATATCCTGGAAGTAGAAGTTTAGCAGGGCTTTAGAAAAGTTGGAAGTAACCGTGTATGCACTATAAAGCTGTTTTTCATGCTCAAGGCCCAGACGCGAGGGAGCGATGCGGGCGACAATAAACTGCGCGTCCAGCGTCACATCGCCCTTACGCACAAGGCGCTGAACCGGCGCGTGGCGCTTCGGCCATCACGCTTTCCTGCGCGGGTAACAGTGAAACTTTATTACATGCCATGAAAGTCCACACACATATAAGAGGACTATGTAGCTGCGCTTTCAAGGTCAAGAAGCGAGGAAGCGATACGGGCGACACTAACACGCACGCCTAGCGCCTCATCGCTCCTACGCGCAAGGCATGCAGTGTTTCCGTCGTGATGCTGTACTGTGCAAATTAGATATGTAACATTGGGACTTTACAAAACGTGACGAAAGCCCACAGATTTAATTACTCCCGCAGGGTCGTACTTCTCTCTTGCCGCTTAAGGAAATTGCATAGGCAGGCTTTAAAAATGTATTATTTTACCATTTTCAAAAAAATTTTTCTCCATGAATAGGCCTATACTTAATATGACTAAAGTAGAAAAATAGAGGTATAGTTTTTTTTTTTTTTTTGCAAAAGTTTGCATTTGCAGAACCTTTATTAACCGAGATGAGCGTATTCGTGCAAAAACGATATCACAGAAAATGTTTCACTCCACCCTCTTCTTAACTAGAGACACATATGTAAGCTGTTCGCGGTAAAATGAGCACTCTTGAAAACCCTGGATAAGATCTACGTGTATGCACGTCGTATATTCCTCTGGCGTATGTAAAATTAACTTTGTCATGGGATTCATCACTTTATTTATGCGTCGGTCAAGTGAAACTGTGAAATTATTAAGAAAATAAAAAATTTACAAATCTGATAATCTGTACACTTCCATGCATTAAAAATACAGAAATAATTTAAGTTATTACAAATGGTTTACGTAACACTTTTTATTAAACGTTAAGATACAGAACTACATTCCATCCATCATTACCAACTTTACAGGGCGAACGTCACACCGTGCGTATATTAAAATATATGCAGGCAGGATCAGTGACTTTTTCTAAGGTTAATTTCTAAAGTACTCACTCTATCGTGAACAGCATATAGTTGTACTGTTCTCCTTCTGAAAGTAACTGTACAGGCAACCTCTAAAACTGCAATTTTTTTTTTTAAATTAATTTGACGATTTTTTTGAACACGCTTAATATCGTAAAAGCAAACCTGTAGGACATTATATTCTTGTTTACCATTTCTGGCAAAGGGTTGAATTCCCAGAATTTTAGTTACTGAGACATGCGTAAACTACGATTTCACAGGAAGTATTTAGTGAATAGTCCTCTTCGCCTCTCGCCGACAGCCAGGTCTGTAATAAGAAACCTTTCCAAAATTTACCTGGAGTGAATTGTGAATGCCGTGTAGAATCAAGATCAGCGTGGCTGGACTGGGATTCAAACCCGGGTCCCCGCGGAAGCAATTCGAGTGTGTTAGCAATGCACCACCTCACTTGACGAGAGTGTAGGATGTTCTGCAAATAGTACGTAATACTTTTCTCAGAGTTTTCCTTCGCGAATGTGATCAATTTGCCCAGTCGACATCATCGTATTACTAAAAGTTTGTTTACAGAATTCTGTTTCCAATCTTGCACATAAACTCCCATAATTACTTTCACGATAGGTCAGTTGGGGTTACAATAACATTATGACAGGATTCCCTCGTCTCATGCAAACAACGTTTAGAAAATTACATCAGAGGGCCAACGCACCGTATATTCGTGCACACCCTTTCTAAAGGCTGTTCGCGATATAGTGAGCACTTTAGAAATGAACCTTAGAAAAAAGTCACTGCCCCTATATGCATATATTTTAATGGGCGCACTAAGTAACCTGCACCCAGTAAAGTTGGTAACGATGGATGGAAAGTAGTTATATAACTTAACGTCCAATAAAAAGTGTTAAGCAACCATTTGTGAAAACTTCAATATTTCTTTCGTTTTCTGTTTTTTTTAATGCATCAAAGTGTAAAAACGAGCAGATTTGTAAAGTATTTACTTTTTTGATAATTTCAACTTCACAGTTTTATTTGACCGGCGCATTAATAAAATGATGAGGTCCACGGCAATGTCAATTTTACATAAGGCGGAAGGATACACAGCATGTGTACAAGTAGATTTTAAGCAGGGCTTTCAAAAGTGCTCATTTTACCGTGAACAGCCTATAATAATGTTTTGCATAAGAGCTATTTATTACTAGGCATTGCCAACACACGTACAGGGTGAGTCCTTTGAAATAGGACGTGTGTGTAACTGAGCGAAGGAATGAGGAAATACAGTCCAGTGTGACAACAAAATACCTAGAGTAGGCGCTGGAAGAGGCCGCCATTGACCTCGAGGCAGGTGTACAGACGACACCAAAAGTTGTGAAAGGCACGGGCTAGGACATGCTGCGGGATGGCATCGATAGCTGTGCCCCACGAGGCCTCTTTTAAAGGACTCACGGTGTATTTTCTCTCCGTCATTAGTTGTAAAAGAAATATTATAATTTATAAGTAAAATATATATAAGTTCAATTTAACCAAAAATAAGATATTTTAATGTTAAAACCAGTATAAAACGCTTACATTACTTGTTATGAAACAACCAAACACGTCATACGTAAGGTGTTTTTTTCGTAGGTTTGATTAAAAAAGTGCAAAGAAACCACGAACAGACTATATCTCTAGTGAAAGCATCGCTATACAAGAATGAAAAACTATTGTTCCTCATGGTTCAAGAAAATCGGCGAGCATCTTTTACACTATAGTCTCTTATCATGATTTTCCTCTGCAGTAACTACATTTATGTCTTTTATTTCCATTTCAAGTAATAGCAATGTATTCGTGACATTATTTCTTCACAATCTACAATCATGTACGGGCTAGTGAAACTTCAGCGCATATCAGATGCTGTTTCTCGGGCCAGTTTCCAGGGCCGCCCTTATGCGTGAGCGACAAGTATGGCGCCTAAGGGGGGGGGGGGGGGCTCACGTCCGGGGAAAAAAATCTATGTAATAAAAATACTTAAATATTTACAATTCATGTCGTTGTGAGTTATATATTTCACGGTAAAATGTATATATATATAGAAACATGTTTATTTGTAAAATGGAAAATCTTTTATCAATAATATGTAAGGTTCGAGAGAAGAGATTATTATTGGAAAGGTGACTGCATTGTAGGAAGTGGGCATTAACAAACTTGGAAATGAAGGTTCTCGCATAAGTTCTTGAACCTGGCCTCGTTTTCCATAGCGACGGCGCTGCTGCTTTCCACGACTACGTAAACAATTCTGCCGTGCAACTCGTCCTGTGTACAACTGATAGTCATTTATTCTCTCGTAGAGTCACTGCAGCATCCAAGTCCAACAGTTTTACTACGGCGGTGATGAACGCAGACGTATAATTAATCCGCCTACTAAAGTCGGTCTCATCGCTTGCCCTGGCACAAACAGGTCCCGTTTCTTAAAGCAGATGATGCCGTTAGCGACGGCCTGCATTCTGCTTCCTAGTCCATGTCGTGCTGCGTTGTTTTACGTTACGCACAGAATAACTGCAAGCGACGTCATTTTTCTAGTGATCCTCGAAGCCTCCGGTCGTCAGCAAGTCATCAAATCCTAGTTCGTATCGTCAGAATTCTAATTCTTCGATGGCGTTCAGAAAGAAGAGCAACAATTTATAAAGTGTAAACAAGGTCTGTACAAATGGTGATCATGTTTGAAAAATGGAGTGTACGTAGTTATGCAGTCGCTAATTCGGAATTGAAATGCCATGGCGTGATTATAGGTAATTTCAGTTATTTATTCTGTATTATAGGCTTTTTACTGTAAACTAAGCAGTTTCCAAACTACAAGTCAAGATATACTTATACGCACACTGCGCAATGTTCCACCATACGTAAAATAAACGTTTCTGTAAGTCTGATTACTTTTTTGATGCGTCAGTCAGGCGAAACTGAGGAAATTATTAGAGAAGTAAATATTTAACCAAACCTGCTGATTCTTGCAGTTATATGCATTAAAAAGAACACCTAGCAAAAACGCTTTCTATGTTTACAATTATTTACATAACATTTTCAATTCGACGTTAAGACGTGGAACTACTTTCAGTCCGTCGTTACCAGATTTACCGGCACACGCCAGCCAGCGCGTCCGTTACGATATATGTACACTCTAAGGAAATTTACCATACCAGTGTATACGATTAGTGAGAATGCGCGAATGGTAATATTTCCCCCTGTACATTCACTGAAGCGTTCCTACATTTGCTACGGAAACAATCAAATGCTTTGGGAAGTTCCGAACTTGTATTGTAGCGACGTTAAACACTCCTACATCTGCAGCTTGATGTGTGGTATTACTACCATACAGTGTATATGTTGAAAACTTCCGTTACAGTTTAGGAAGTTTGCCAGAAATTTTTTTACAGTGTAGGTAGAGAGCAGTGACATTTTTCCAAGATTTATTTCGAACATCCCTTATTATACCTTCTTTAATGATTGTGGTCCTTATAGCTTTCAAGGGATGGCTTGGAAGTTAATGTGGGCTTCTTAGCATATTAAAGGAAAGGGCAGGACTAGCATCCTCTTGAATGAGAGTGAAAAAAAATTTGCAACTGAGTTTTTCAACAAATGATGCCAGGGGAGGGGGAGGCGAAGCATGATTTCACACTGGCTAACTCACAAGAGGCCGTTCGCACAACAGCCAACCAGAGGCGCGTGAGTGGGGATGAAGCGACGTGAGAATGGAACAGCGACAAAGTACGCCGGGTGTGGCTACGTCCCCGCCACGATTCCGACGAACAGAAATCAAGAACAGACCTCGCTAGGAATCGAGCTCGGTTTGACGCGACGAGCTATGAGTAGTCTGATCACTAAGTAGCAGCGTCTCCAGATATACGTTGTGGATGCATGCTTTGCAAACGTGAGAATGGAACAGCGACAGTGTAAGCCGGGTGTGGCTACGTCCCCGCCACGATTCCGACGAACAGAGATCAAGGACAGACCTCGCTAGGAATCGAGCTCGGTTTGACGCGACGAGCTATGAGTAGTCTGATCACTAAGTAGCAGAGTCTCCAGATATATGTTGTGGATGTATGCTTTGCAAACGTGAGAATGGAACAGCGACAGTGTAAGCCGGGTGTGGCTACGTCCCCGCCACGATTCCGACGAACAGAGATCAAGGACAGACCTCGCTAGGAATCGAGCTCGGTTTGACGCGACGAGCTATGAGTAGTCTGATCACTAAGTAGCAGCGTCTCCAGATATACGTGGTGGATGTATGCTTTGCAAACGTGAGAATGGAACAGCGACAGTGTAAGCCGGGTGTGGCTACGTCCCCGCCACGATTCCGACGAACAGAGATCAAGGACAGACCTCGCTAGGAATCGAGCTCGGTTTGACGCGACGAGCTATGAGTAGTCTGATCACTAAGTAGCAGCGTCTCCAGATATACGTGGTGGATGTATGCTTTGCAAACACGAAAGACGCCACAACCTCGAAGGAATCTTTGCGCAAACAGTTCGCGTTTTTTTTTCTTTCGTGTATTAAAGTCGATTATTCTATTGCAGACTTCTTTTCGCTTACCTCCGTATACGAAGTTTTTATTTATTTAATTGATTTTGCTACCATTTTCAATTGATGCCTGAAGGCTAAATGAGGAGGGGCAGGGCGTTCCACACAAACCAAACAAACCTGAACTTACATCTGAAATGGCACACATTTTCGTGGCTTAACCGGAATACGATCGTACGATCGTTCGTATTACGAACGCAATTCAAAGTTAATCGAACTGCTTGTTCGGCTACACCAGACACGATTATAAAGATAATAATGCACCTAAACTTGGTGGGTTAGACTGTTTGGAGTGCAAATAGAAAATATACCAGCAACCATCTGAAATGGGGATAAATCAACGTGCAATGTCCCCTTTTGTACGTTCGGTATCTCACGGCCTCGAGTCGGTGACGATTAACGTATAGCAATACATGCTTGATTGCGTGTCCAGAAGATTAAGGCCGAGGTTAAGTTGAATGCAGGAACAGGAATTTCTCTTCATGTGTATTTTCATGGATAGTTGCTGAGCGAGGATAATAAACAGAATGTGAAACCAACAGACAAAAATGAGGACGGTGTTTCTATAAAATAGCAGGAATAACTGGAGAAACAGGAGAAAATACAGACAACCACAGCGGCTAGAACAAACCTATACACGGGCGACTCAATGACGTTAATATAAATGAACACGACAGGTTTCCATCTACGACATCAGGTGCAGCATTTCAAACATTCGAATTCGTTCCCGCCTCCAAGAGCATTCACAGGCTGTGGAAAACCTACATATTTTGAAACTGTGTGTTTTACTGTCCGATTCTGAACGAAGGCTCTGAGGCGGCTCACATGCAATATAGCCTTTTTGCCGTTTCCTCACACTATTTGAATCAAGCATTTGAAAAACCGTAACATTTATGACGGTTTTGGCTGTTTCCTAAATATACCACGTATCAAGAGCGTTTGATAGTTCTGTTAACATAAAATAATCTTATTTTTGTTACACTTAACTTTTACTTATATATTATTTATAAATTATAATGTTTCATAAGATGGAGATTTTTGGACATTCGCCAATTCGATGCAGATGTCTGTCATGAAAAAAAAAAACAGGACTGAGCTCGAAAAAATACTTTTAAAAACGATATAAACTAGTGTTTTTCCAGTCTCCTCGTCAGTCGCACTTATGTTCTCGGACCCTGTGTGTCGCTGCCTGAAGACGGGAACAGATTGCAGTTCCCGAAACACAAGCATTCCGCCAGTCGTGGGAAGACTACTGTTTGTACTTGTGTGAGTTTCCTCGTGTTTTAGTTGTGAAAGTAGATAACTAGCCTATGTCACCTTGTTGTGTAGTCTGTTGGTCGTATATCGTTTTTTTTTCCTATACATGTATTAAATTAGATTTTTGCATTTAGCTTGCTGTCCTGTTTTATTCTTGACTACAGCATTCCTGACTTGTATTCTGTCGTGTCTGGTTAAACTGCTGTGTTTTAGTGCGTTTCTTTGTTGTGTTGTCTTAGTTTGTTCTTACTTATTTTATCAGTGTTGTCCTAACTTTTTCGGCAGGTTTATTGCCTGTGCTGTCTTCTATGTGTTATCTGTTGGTCATGTATACATATACTTTTCGTAATTAGTTGCTGTTCTTTTTTTTTTTTTTTTTTTTAATCTTTTCCCTCTTGGAATTTTCCAGTGTTGTATACATATATTTATTTTCTCGTCCATAGGTTGGTTGTCATTTTTAGGATTTTTTCTCGTACTCAGTCCTGTTTTTTCATGACAGACATCTGCATCGCAATGGCGAATGTCCAAAATCCTCCATCTCGTCATTCACCCCCATTGGACTATTCATTCAAAGATCACAAATAATGTTTCATTTATTATAAATATGATAGAAAGCAGTGAGAAAGCAGAGGTGTTGGTAATGGCTAATAAGAAGTAATTGTTATGGAAAATATTATTAAAGCGAGTGCGCATGAATGCTGTGTTTTGTCGGTTTGGTGGAATTTTCTAGACTTGGTTAAGCTTTTTTTTTTTTTTTGCAAGAGACGGAGGAATATGGAATACAGTGAAAGTATAACTTTAGCAGGGCTTCGGGAAAGTAGGAAGTAACTGTGAATGGACTATATAAGTGGTGGCAAGGGTGGGAGGATACAGCGGCGGCTGCCGAGAAGGCGGCAGAGGTTGGCTTCTCATTGGGCAGGGTTTACAACAGTCCGTCAATCACGTGACCAGCAGCCAATCTCAGAGGTGGCCAATAATTCTATCCGTCCGTCCGTCGAAACCTTGTCAAGCTTTAACTTTTGACGGACGAACGGATAAAATTACAGCCTTCTAAACTTGCACGTTTTGTTACTCGTAAATTCCAAGTTATTTATAAGGTTGTGTAGTGCGTGTAGTGTTTTATTTCGGTTGTCTTTTGTTTTCATGTGTTTGTTTATGTAACTGTAAAATTAAATTAAGTTACATTTTTCCTGAAGATTAATCTATGGTTACGTTCGGAAACACGAGCGACTTTTGTGCAATAGTAAAAACAATAAAATAATGATTTATATGCAATTTAAATTTTTTTCACGTGTAATAATTTCCGTTACGTACGTATACGGTTGTTTTAGGTAGTTACTTAGAAACACAATACCGCAAAAGTTTTTCACTTTTTATAGAGAATTTTTTCCCATTTGCAAACAGTTTTGTTTTTATTAGTTTGCAGCAATGAACGTACGACGGACCTACGAAGTTTGGTTGTAAATCGGATGACGGACGGACGCGACGGGCTGGTGTAAATCCTGCCTTGGGCACGGAGAGCAGATCGCGGTCCAGTGGAACGACTTCCGCGCCACTCGCTGAGCCGGCTACCCTCTCCACGCTGCTCGGACTCTACTTCACTCCTCCCTTCCAGAAGTAAGCAATCAACTTGAATGACTCATCAGAAGTTCACGAGGATTGAAGTGCCTTATCTACCAAACCTGCAGCTATGGAGTTTGAGTGGGGAGCCAGTGTTACAGAAATGCCTTCTCAAGTGCATCAGTTTTAAAGATAACCGTTTCTAATTTAAAAAAAAAAAATTAAGTTACATTTCTTAAAGAATACTGAAACGTTAAGAAATATTAATAATTTAATTTTAATTTATTTTAATGTAACACTAAAATTTACATTTTACGAATAATGTGAATGAATAATTTATTTTCTTTAACAATTTCTTTGGATATATATATATATATATATATATAAGTTTGAAACAGTAACCATTAAGATTGATGGCCTGAGAAGGAATTTCTTTTAACTTAAGTGCCCGCCGAACTACCAGTAACTGACCTGAGATTCAAAGTTCTAGCTTCCAACGTCAACTGGGGAGAATAAAGCTACTAGTGTGTATGACACGGGTTAAATCTAAACACTTAAACTGAAATGGTGAACCTAACCTTAACACCTTATGCCACGCTGTGAGCAAATGCGAGAAGGATGTGAAGTATCATTCGTGAATACTTCCAACTTCCCTGAAGCCTTGCTGAATGTTCTGCTTCCAGGTTATCCTTGCGACTAATGTAAACTGAACTTGGCCGAGTTTAGAAAACTGCGCCAAAGGGACGACGCACCGCCATTCGTGCGTACTCACGTTGATAATATTTTACTAGAGAACTTTTTTTTTACCAAGCATTACCAACTCGCCTATTTTATCTCTGCTTTTATTCGTCCTAACTGGAAATTAAATGTTATTATTTATAGATAGAACATAAGTTGCAGTTAAATCTAAAAAGAAATAAGTTGGTTCTGTGTCAACAGTAGTATAAAATTATTGTGATAAATGCCACATGTAGGAAACAGCCAAACACGTGATACATGGGTCTGCAGCCCTGGACGACGTTTACAACTATAACAATTATTTAAATGCTGCGTCTGTTAATACATCACAACTTTGTAACTTACGGCAAGTGTTTGAAACGCAACTACGGAACTTGCTTGGTCGTTTCAGTAAAGCGAATATTCGTGAAAACCTGCTCAATAAACTGCTCAGAGAGAACTAACGCTCAGTAAGACGTTAAATAAAACAAATACCAACGACGTAGAGGGTCTGCTGGGGGAAAAAAAAAAGTGTGGGCGGAATAAAAGTTACAGCATGCGCGCGCAAGATTGTTTAACATGTTAGCCACCATACTGGCTATCGCCGCTAAGGGAATGTCATCAAATAGGTGACACTATTTGTGTGCAAGGGTTTCCGCTTTTATTTCGTTGTATTGCATGCTCGGCGCAGGGATTTGTTAGAAAAAAATTCTTAGGAGCAAAGACTATTTTGGATGACAGCATTTGTATAAGAGCATTCTTGATCACTGCCAGTCGCTAAAATAGTACTGAAGTCAATATGTTGGCGACAGTGAACAGAGAAGTGCTAGTTGCGATGTAACTTTCCCCGGATCCTCTTGAACTTCAGATTACACACATCAGACGTGGTTTCGTGTGCGCGAACGGCCCTTGACTCGCTGATGTTCAAACGTCTCACTGCCAGTCGCTGAAATAGTACTGAAGTCAATATGTTGGCGACAGTGAACAGAGAAGTGCTAGTTGCGATGTAACTTTCCCCGGATCCTCTTGAACTTCAGATTACACACATCAGACGTGGTTTCGTGTGCGCGAACGGCCCTTGACTCGCTGATGTTCAAACGTCTCACGATGATTACATACTTCGATTCTATAACGCACGAACATATTTACTCATGCAGAAACTGCCTAACGTAGACACCTCGAGATTGGCTTGTGTTGAGGCACCTGTAATATCTGTGTTCTTTTGTCGCATCTTACGACTTACAGTCTGTTCGTGGTTTCTTCACACTCTCTCTATCAAACCTTTGAAAAATGATCCTACGAATGTCGTGTTTGGTTGCTTCCTAAATATGCCATGTATCATAACAGGTTTATTCATGCGTTAAAATAAAAGTACATTATTTTAGTTGATATCTCGCTGTTACTTATATACTATTTATAAAATAATATTTAATATACAATTTATATGTATAAAAACAGGGAGAAAATAGATAAGTTGGCAGCGCCTAGTAAGTAATTGTTCTTAGGGGAAATAATATTACATCGAGTGTGCACGAATCTGGTGCGCTGTCCCTTTGGTGTAATTTTAATCCTAGTATTATAAAAGCGAAAGCTTGTATGTTAGTTTGTCACTCAATTACGTCGTAACGGGCTCGACGGATTTGGATGAAATTTGCTACAGGGGTAGATTGTATTCTGAATTAGCACATAGGGAACTTTGCATCCCGGAAGAACGAACAGTTTCTTAGAGAATATATAAACCAACCATTTAAGTAGGCTCTGATTGGTGGTCAGTTTTTTTTAATATTTTGCACGTGCGTAACAGCTAGTTTACTATAACTGGCTAAGCCTTGCTTGCATGAGGCGGAGGAATATCCTGGAAGTAGAACTTGAACAAGACTTCCGAAAAGTAGGAAGTAACCATGAACAGTCTATACAAGTCATGTCACTTGGTTGCAGGAGTGGATGTAGAAATGATGGGGAAGGGGGGGCATGCTAGTACCTACGCACAGAATCCGGTTGTTACTTTGTTGCCTTTTTCACTGACGTATTCACAGGGTATGTTTTGCGCAGCCAACTGTTAGCTGCTACAAACTGGTAGGGGTGGGTTCCCCGTGATAGAGTATTGCCTACGTACCAGGCGTTGTGTCGTCGCCACTGACAGCTTAGTGTGCGTTTTAAAAGGTCCTATGCACTTGAGATTAGAGGACCTCTTTTTATTATAACAGGGCGTACTCCGCAATAAGACGGAATCAAAATTCCACAAAACGTGAAGGAAAAGTAATTACATGGAAGTAGATGGTGGCCACCCTTATAATTTTTTATGAAGGCGGAAGGTCTTAATACCAGTTTTTTTTCACTAGTTGAAGATGTCGATGACATTAAAAATTATCCAGAGAATCGTAGTTTATATCCAAGCAGTTCCCGATATTTCGCGAAAATGCTATTTTTAAACATGATTGTCAAGGGGCGGATATCTCGTTTGGGAGATGGAATTAGGCTATACGGTGGATTACACATGTATACCTCATTTTCCACAAAATATCACCCCCTGAAATATTTCTGGCGAGAGGGGTCGTGGTGGTGTAATGGTCAGACTACTCGCCTCGCACAAAAGCGATCAGGGTTCGATTCCCGGTCGGGCCGGTCCCGCACTCTCGCGCATGGAAACCTTGCCAGATGTCGGCGGGCTTCCTCGAGGGTCACTCGCCCCTCCCGCCCCTGCAACCAGGCGAGTTTCCGAACAGCCCATATGTAGACTAAGCTGGCAAACCACATCGTACCATTTAACTCTGCCCCCCCCCCCCCACAAGGATAGTACTTGCTACGCGGTCACTATTATAGGTTATTCACGGTAAAGTGAGCACTCTTCAAAGCTCTCTCATTTGGAATAATAGTCAATAAATATATTTTATTTCAGCCTCAAACGTTAACTTATTGAGAGCGGTGAAATATACACACTGTGCTTATTACTTAGGCCTTCATAGTAATATTTATTTTAAAATGTGGTTGAAGGATAAACATTGGCTCAAAGGAAAAAGTAACTAGGGCCTCAGAAGTGCTCACTCAACCGTGGACAGCCTATAAAAATTGGGTTTGGCTTTGTTGGGGACACGGCCGTTTGTTTTGCGTGAATACGTCTACGCTGACTCACTCAGACGCCTTGATGTTTATTTTACGTTCCCGGCACCGCTTCACTAGATCATATAGGGTTCTATGGATATCACTGGATTGCTTTTGAGATGCTTCTGTATTTCGACTTGGCTTTTTGAGGTGTATAGGCCGAAATTGTGTTAAGTTTTCTTAATATTTTTACATTAAACTCATTCAATTTCACCATAAAAACGCCACACAAATGTTTTTATGCACGTGATCGATTGAAACTTAAACGTGCGAGGTAGTTTCTCCTAGTCAAAAGTTATACTACGCGGAAGTTATGAGACGCGGCGAAACGAACTCAAAATTACGGTGACCCCTCCGCCCCCCCCCCCTCGGCCGCACGCGATGCTTCGCAGTCCTCCCTCAACGTAATATATTCTTTGATCCTTTGGCAATCGAGTGGTGTAATTGAATTTTGAATGTAGACGATAGATTCGGAACTGCAATGTCAAACTGTATCCCCCGATTTTGTTATGATCGGATTTTATGGATTGCCTCTCACTTTGGTCGCAAATTTAAAGACGTATTGGCGTCAAAAAGAAGAAGAAATGCAGTCCACACCAGAGGGACGTCTAGACCGCACATGACGCACTGCAGAGAAAGAGAGAGAGAGAGAGCTAGCTGCACCGCAGCCTGTCACTCGCAGTGTTATGTGCACCTCTCAGAGCCAGCACGTGCCAGACGAAGCAATTACCAAGTTGCAACTTGGACTCGTTACGAGCGAGGAGGGGGGCCGTCCACTTGCCTGGGCGGGCGTCATTGCGAATTGTAATACTGGCGAGGCACGGTGGTTGGGTCATGGCAGCAGGGGGAGAGGGAGGGAGAGGGGGTAGCCAGGAAACTGTGTCTTCGGCGTGCATATGTACTCGCGACACGATCGATTTGTCTGGGAACTTGTTTATAATAGGGCCGGGCGGAAGGGAGGGAGGGGGTAGGGCTGGGTCTGCCTGCAGTACGTACATACATACATACATACATACACACAGTATATTATCTCTTGTTTGCTATAGAGCATGACCGTGCGACTACACACAACTTATCAATTGCGCAGCAGCAGCAGCTCGAACAACGATCGAGCAGTTAGGGGGGGGGGGTGCAGGTACGCTAGGTGGGGGGAAGGGTTGTTAGGGGTGGTATTGCAGTCTGGGGTGCCGGGCACGTGACTGCTAAGCGCCGGCAGGACTTAACGAGGACACTGGGGAAAACACAACACATACCACTGGCTGGCTCGCGGAGCCGACACACACGCAGTCTGTGTCTACAAATAGCGCGTCGTTGTTGATCCGTCGCTGTTTATTCAACTGTGCCAATACGCCGGCATAGCGTTGTCTGAACCTCCTCCCTCCTACCCCCTCCCCCCCACTATCCCCGCCATACTTTCTTTTGTCTCCGGAAACATTATCAAGTTGTAATCCCTTACTAACGATTATCCCGATTACGAGTTGAACGTCACGGTTCGCGACGGCCTTTCCACGTGAGACGTTTGTGAGACGCGCTTAGCGGACGCAGTTTATTTGTATAGTCCATTCGCAATTTCCTCGCACTAATCTGAAGCCATGCTGAAGTTCTTCTTCCAGGTGCCGATAACGTATCCTTCCTCTACTCGTAAACGAAAACATTGCCGTGTGTCTTCTGATTCAACTGTCGAGTGCTTGGTTTACATTACATTCTACAACTTCCTAACAATGCTGTTTTATTCCAAAAAAAAAAAAGTAACATCAAACTTTACTATTTTCGACCATATTTAGATCTGTTTTTATGACTAAACTTTGGGGTTAGCAATTATTTTACAGGTTACTAAAATATACAGAGTGCTCGGAAATTCCTCTTAAAAACTTCTGAGACTTGTAAAGGGGACTGAGTAGACGATCTTTTGAATAGGAACCCATGTCCGGAAACGTACCGTTACCTTGCTACTGCCATTTCAAATCAGGTGTATCACGCGTCCACTTCCGCTGAGGGAAAGAGCAATGTCTCGGACGTGCCTGTGTTGGTATGCAACCGGGTAGGCAGTACATTACTCCAGACGATCACCTGATGGCACGCGACGTCTACCCTGCCTCGAGCCCCATTGCACACGCTATTGTTCACGTACCCGCTGACGCGCTCTGTTCAACGTGATGCAGTACAGCCTCTTCCAATTCGGGAGTGCGGCGTCTCTTTGGAGCACCACATTCGTTCCTGTCAGCGGTGAAGGTATCTTGTTCTCGGAGCCGTCGCGTAACTTTGGCGAGAAGGGTATGCGATGGCGCCGCACGTTGTGGATAACGCTCTTGATACAGCCGACCAGATGCTCTTCCATTACCTTCAGCTGCGCCATGCACAACGATCATGCCTGTGTATTCCGCAAACGTGTACTCAAACATGTTAGTCAGAGACACAAAGGCGCGTGGAAGGGGCTCGAGGCAGGGTAGACGTCGCGTGCCATCAGGTGATTGTCTGAAGTAATGTACTGCCTACCCGGTTGCATACCAACACAGGCACATCCTATACATTGCTCTTTCCCTCAGCGGAAGTGAACGAGTGATACACCTGATTTGAAATGGTAGTAGCAAGGTAACGGTATGTTTCCGGATAAGGGTTCCTGTTCAAGATATAGTCTACACAGTCCCCTCTACAAGTCCTAGGAGTTTGTAAGGGGAATTTCCGATATAGCGCATTACGCACAGTGCCAGTTAATATGTTGTCTCAGCTATTTTTAACTGCAGGGGAAAACTGTACAGAAGGTAATTAATCTCTCGTTATTGGCGTGCAAGGTTACTTATGTAAGGCTAGTTTGAACCAGAACAAATATTAAAACAAACAAGCATGCAATACAACGGGGAAGAAAGGAGAAAACTCGTGCATAAAATTAGCATCGCCTCTTTTATCACGTTACCTCAGTGGCGATCACCAACAAGATGGTGGCTAACATGCTACATAGTCTTGTGCACGCACACTATAACTTTTATGCAACTCATATTGTTTTGCTCAGCATGCGTCGTTTTGTTAGTTTTCTTTACTTTCTGACTGAGCTTTAGCTTTAGCTTTAGCTTTAGCTCTGTCAGCAATTGGTAGAGGCTTTCTGACAAATATTCATCTCATTCGAATGCTTAATCACGTTCCATAATTGTGTTTCAAACACGTAGGATAAGTTACAAAGATGTGGTATGTAAACAGAAGTAGCCTTTAAATAATTATTAGGGTCGTAAACGTCGTCCAGCATTGCTATTCTGTGACTATCTTTCACCTCGTTTCGTCCGAGATCTTCTTTAATTTCGATCGAAATAAAAAAAAATAATAATTCAATTCTGTAACTTGGTTTTCTTTCATTTCGATAGATTTCCGGTATTTCAATCGAGTTCTTGTTTCTATCGGAAATGTTATTCGTTTTCAACATGGCGGAGAGTTAATAGACCCGTATTTGATAAAGATTTAAATATTTTAATTTGCATGGGGCTGCATATGTACACATTTCTGTTAAGAGAATGTATTTATGGATCTGGAGCACTATATATATATATATATGATTATATTGTAATTTTGCATACAAATTCGTTTCCCAAAATAACCTCTAATTCATACACATCAGAAATAGTTACGTTGCTGTTCATAGATAACGCTGAAGATAATATATTCTATTCTTTACTCTAAATATTTATTTGTAATCGTATATGATTGTAAATTATTATAATTGGTAAGTATCAATACATAAAACATCGGGAAATTTTGAAAATGCATACTTTTACAAAACAGAGTACTTTTCTTTAACATTACGCATATTACGCCAGTATATTTACAATATTAAAAAATATTTGTACGAAATCGTACCATTATTCAAATTTTGTCGATTAGTTCAAATAGCACAAAATTAATTACTTGCTAGGTGCTAGAGGTGAATTGCTAATAATTTATATACCGACTGCCGTGTCAGATTAATATTTAAATAAAGCGGTGGTTACAGATTACAAATAAAAATGAACACGCGCATTGTAAGTAATGTTATTTGCTAATAAATATATTTATTAAATGTTAAGCATAAAATACTTGCTTACTCTCTGTTATAAGTAGGTGCTACTAACCTCAACACTTAAAATATAAATAAATATCAGTGCACATATAAATAAGTGGTAAAGAATCTCATTTTTGTTTGGCAACTAGTTTCACAAGATAATGCACTTTAATTATCTCCAATTACCACCCAATATTCCCACTTAGTCATCAGAGAAAGCGATTGAAATTTCTTGTACCATTTCGATAGACTTGAGAAAAGTTACAAAATCGCTATCTCACAAACCTATCGAAATGGAACTGAATTCCAATCGAGACGAGAAGTTGTCGAGTTGCAGAATCCAAGCACAGGGCTGAAAACAAGCATCGTGCGTTAAAAAACACGTTTACTAACTTTATTTGTTAATTACGAGCACGGCCGTGATTACGGGTATTTTTCGCCGGAAGAAAGAAACTATATTATTCACTTGTAAGTTGGCAACATTGGTAATACCAAAAACATTTAACTACAATTTCCCTAAACTGAGAAACCTAAATCCGGAAAGTAATAACATACGCTGTGCCTAAAAGTTTTTAGCCTTGTATAATGTGGTTACAGTGGTTTAGGAGAATACAGATCTATGCACTTTTGTATTTAGAGATTGTTGATTAAAAAATAAATAAAATAAAATAATATTGATGCCAGAAAATATTGAATTTTAAAAGAACGCGTCATTTCCAAGTTTGGATAATATTGAAGCTGCTATTGGATCCATCGTATTATTAATTCAGACAGGACTGATCCTAATACAATTAGTTTTTCAACGACTTCCGGCAGTATGTTAGAAAGTTAGTGTCTGCCCTAATAGAATGGTCCATGGCTAATAATTGGAGTTCTGCTTGTATTAACGCATCAGCGAACAATCCCTAATAGTATTTTATGTTTGCTTCGTTTTTCTTTCTTTTTAAAAAAGTAAAATTGCAATTATAATGTTATGGTTTTTATGTCCCATGCTGCTGGTGAAAAAGCACACGACTATTAAAAAAAACTTATGCTTTCAACTGATTGAGTTCCGGCGCCTCCCTGAGAAATTTAAAATATAGTAATTGTCATTGGTTGACTATTTGCCTATCCTTAAATGAAATTTAAAAATGCATCTTTGTAGCAGCAAACGAGTCAGCCTACTTTCCGAAGGAAGGCAATGCTTATGAGATCACTTTTCTGTCTGTGTATCTCTTTGTGCGTGCATGTGTGTATCCCTGCGTGTGTGTGTGTGTGTGTGTGTGTCGCCCCATTTCAATTTTTGAACGCGTGAACCGAATTTCACCAAACTAGGTACACATATAGTACTAAGTGAGGACACCTGACTTTTATAGTTTTCAACCACGCCGGTAACTTACTTCCAAAATGGCAGCCATTTTAGTATTTAGGGCGGAATGTCATATCTCGGAAAACATTCAACTGATTTTACCTAAATTATGTATGCTTACAGCGCAAGCTGTCAGCATTATATTCTGAAGTGAATATCGTTGTTGGTCCACCATTTTGGAACATAGCGCCACGTGAGATAATAAAGCTTTTACGTTATAGCTAAAACAACTCAAACTATTTTCGCCAAATTTGGCACACAAATAATACTATGATTGGCCAGGTAAATGTAAGAAATTGAACTTGGCACATACTTTCAAAATGGTGACCATACTCACATCTTAAGGCCCTTACACAATTGAAAACTTTAACACTGGCTTTACCATATGACTTTACTTTAGTTTTCCGAAATGTTGTTTCTTATGGAGCTTCACACAATGGAACTGTCAAAGGTAAACTCTTGACTTAAAGATTTCGAATAGTTGAAATTTAAAGTCAAAATCAAGCAGCCATTTTGACGATAATCTAACAGAGGTAATGTGGAAAGTGCGTTATTTTATTGTAGTGCGATTTTAATATCGGTATACTAAACAAAGTTCGTCTTACATTAATTAAAAGGCAAACGAATATAATGTTAAGCGGAAATATAAAAATTTTCGTATTTTAATAAAGTAAACAATAGAGTTTTTTGTTTTGAAATGAACTTCTGAAATAAATATTAAGCTTATTTTTAAAAAAGTTACGTAAAATACATTCCTGGATAATATCGTAATTATTTTCATAACAAGATACACATTTTTACGAAGCTCGCAAAACCGATGTTCAATTGTCTGAACTCTAACTTTATCATTCTATTGCGTATTGGTGCTTTCGTCAGAGGAAAGGAAACGGTTGGCCGATTTCAACCACATTTCGTATGCTGACAGTATCTACTAAAAGTAGTGGGGAGGGGGGAAACATATTTCGTCCCCGTGCCTAATTTCGTCCCCTCGTGTCTCTTGCCTGATAGCTGCTGCAACCTGGCGACAGCGCGAGGAACTGTTAGAACCATGCCTTGTTAGTATCCTGCTAGAGCGCAGATGTTGTAGTCGCGGCATTTTGGTTGTTGACAGCATTTTTGTGTTTTCTGATGAGCTAAATTCTTGAGAACATCTACTGTAGTAACATGTTACGTCCAAAATAGGCATATATATTATTTGAAATCTGTGTCATTCGCTTATAAGTGATTTAAACTTTGGCTGATAAATATTGCGTTGACGCCATATATTGTTTTTATGGAGAGACGCAAGACGTGGGGTAAAGAGGCCACGCAGGGAGCCATACGTGCAGTTAAAGCCACAAAAACGAGATACAATTCTGCGAACAAGACTTTCAATATTCCTCGCGCAACATTGGAAGACTATGTTAAAAGAAGGGGTGACCACAGCAGAAGAATTAGTGGGCATAAAAATTGGCAGAAAACCAATTTTGCCTGACACATTGGAGAATAAATTAGTGGAGTACTGTACGACCATGGAAAGCCATTTTTATGGTTTAACTGTATAAGACCTTTGTCGCACGGCATTTCAACTTGCGATACGCGACAATATTCAACGTCCTTTTTCAGTTGAAAATAAAGCTGCTGGCATAAAATGGTTAAGTCTATTCCTAAAACGACACCCTCCGTTGTCGCTAAGGAAACCACAGCCATTATTATCTCTTGACATAAGAAATGGACCCAGTCAAGAAAATGTAAACAAGTTTTTCTCCGTGTTAGAGTCAGAACTAGCAAATGTAAAGCACAGCCCTCTGAAAATATTCAATGTTGACGAAACAGGGATTTCTATTGTTCAGCACAAGAGTCAAAAAGTCGTCGCATTGAAAGGGAAAAGAGAAGTGCGCAAAATGTATTATACTGAAAGGGGGTTATTGGTAGCTGTGGCGGTGTGTATGTCGGCAGCAGGCCAATACATCCCTCCAATGATGATTCTTCCAAGAAAAATCATGCAAGCAGAACTTGTGGATGGGGCTCCCCCCGGAAGTATTGGGGATGTTCACGAATCTGGGTGGGTCAACGGCGATTTATTTTTCAAATGGTTCCAGCATTTCGTATCGCCAGTCAACACGTTGCTTGAAGATCCTGTTCTTTTAATATTAGATGGACACTACTCCCACACACGGAACATAAATGTGATTGATTGTGCTCGCGGAAATGGAGTTTCCATTGTCAGCTCACCACCGCACTCTACAGCCAAACTCCAGCCTCTGGATGTAGCTTTTATGTTCCCCTTTAAAACTTTTTATGCTCAGGCTATTGAGAATTGGCTTAGCAGCAACCATGGTCGTGTGGTCATTAATCCGCAGCTTGCTAGGCTGTTTCCTGAAGCATACGTGAGAGCGGCAACTATAGAAATTTCAGTTAATGGTTTTCTCAAAACTGGCATCGTCCCTTACAATTTTAATATCTTCAGCGAAGTGGATTTTTTTGACTCACACTCAACAAACAGATGAAGTTGAAGAAGTTGCTGCCAAACCCCCCCGCCATCTCCTGCAGTCAGCCCACAACACATCATATCTATTCCTGTGATCCAGCCATCGACTTCTACAAGACGTGGTTCTGCAGTTGTGGTGACAAGAGCTCTCCGCACAAAGGAAGTGTTGAAGTTGCTGTAGAGCAAAACGAAACAAGGTGTGGGACAACGATAGTATAGACGTTGATCATGTGTCAACTGATGACGAAGATAGTGATGGTGAAAATGCTGAACGTCCTATTTGTATGAAAACTTTTTCTTCGTTTAAACATGGTGAGAAATGGATTGGCTGAACGAAGTGTGTTATCTGGCACCATTAACTATGCTGCAGCTCCCAGAATAAAAAGGACTTAATTTGTGATACATATTTGGGAGGCTGAACATCTGTAATTGGATGTGTCTTGCAAGTCTAATTATTTTTTAAGGTAAAAAGAGTGTACATTTCTACGTAAATAAATATTTCTGGTTTATATTTAGAAACAGTAAATGTAGACTGTGTTATTTAAATTTTTTTTAAGGAAAAAAAATAAAGGGGACAAAAAAAGGAACACTTTTTTTTCAAAATTCTATTTCTGCCGACTGTCACATTTTATTTATTTTAAACGTGAATATAATTTCGTTTCCAAGTGAAATATTATTTTGTCTATGAATAGTTGTAGAGTAAATATATACAAATTTCTGGAACAAGAGCACACTCCTAATGACTCGGAGAGGCCTAAATACGACTGGGAGAAGAAATATGGCACCCCTACCTTAATATAAGCCATACAACTACTTTTGTCTGCTATTTTGGATGATAGCGCTACATGAAAAAATATAGCTTTTATATCATATCTCGAAAAGGACTCAACCAATTTTCTTCAAATTTGGCAAGTAAACACAAGTAAATAAACATTATTAGGAACTTATTTTCAAAATTATTGCCACACAAATATTTTAGGTTTATTTGATATAACTACCATACCATTTGGCCAATTTCAACCAATTTTGTACCCTGATGGTATGTATTACAATCATCAAATATGCCAGAAAACAACTTTTTACCATCATTTTGTAAGGTAAAGCTATGTGATTTATAGAACAATCACGGTTATTTCACACTTTTCTGAAGTACTGCTAAAGTTCTACTTTTGGTTACCGAGTACGTATTCTTCAACTACATGTAAATATAAATACTGCCTCGTGACTTCTAAGTTGTAACTGCCATATGCTTTGGTTACTGTTTTCAGGCGCTCAAAGCATTCTGTCATATTTCGAAAACCATTACGTATGAATGTTTACAATGTAGGCCTATAACCATATTTACAGCTTCATGCCTTTTCAACAATGTCTGTATTGACGATAGATCTTTGCTGTTATTATTTCATATTGTAAACATTTGCTATACACGACATAACACATTGCACGGAAAACAGGTTAATATTTCGCTGCGACTGAGTTTAACCCTATTGCAACTGTCGGGGAAAGAACTGTAGTATTTAACCTTTTCTTATTGATATAGGGAGAATGGCCTCAGTTGGTATAAATAGGGGAGCCTAACCTTTAATCACATACCACATTTAAAATGTGTTATAGTAAATCACTTGATTAATTTTGGTCATTTTCTAAGGCAGAGAAAAAACATATGTAACAGCTAGTTTCAAATTAAAGAAGTAAACTTTAAAACTGTTCACTTAAACAAATATGCTAATTTAAACCGTTGCTCCAGCTAGCTTCTCATTTCTACCATTAGCTGTTATACAGTTAATATTAAATAGTCTTATAAGAGTTGTTTTTCTTTTAATAAAATTGTTAACTTAAAATATATATACTAACGGTTTATAAATTAAATGCTCCTCTGATGAATACAAAAAAAAAAAATCAAAATTTCAAATTACAACAAAATACAGTGTCCATGTTAATGATGAAAAATTCTGCATCAATCAATTCTAGCTTTCATCCATAAATTAGTAGTGGTGGAGAGAACGACATTATTATAAGGATTGCTTCAATAAAATTAGTTCAACTTCGTCGCTGATTCGGTTTAGTATTAATAAGGTTGCATAGGACTTATCTGACGCTGCAACTTCAGGAATGGTAAACGATGCGTAGACTCTCTCTCTCTCTCTCTCTCTCTCTCTCTCTCCCTCTCTCCCTCTCCCTCTCCCTCTCTCTCTCTCCTCCTGACCTGATGGAACCTCGCGAAGTACGTCGTCGCTGCTCTCGGGTGCGCGGGCGTCGAGCTTTGTCGTCGACCCGCCGCAGAATGATCCCGGTTGTACAGCAGCTCACCAGTTGACTCTGGAACCCTCGACGAGATGGGACTCCCCGCCGTCAGGAATCTCTTCTTTACAATCTTGCATATCGTTAGACATTATGCAACATCTTCCAAATATATCTGCAAGCTAAATCATCTTGCAGATTTCACGTATTTATAATCTACTTCTTCTTGTGGAAATAAAATATTTGTTTATACGTGACGGTGATTAATTATAATTTTCCTTTTCAAAATAATTTAACTTTTATACAACGAAATATCACTTCAATATTCTTGCAGAACTTTCCTTTTACGAAAATTTTTACTCCTTTTCCATATTTTATTCCAAACAAACTTTCTTTTTAAATAGTCATGTTGTTCGTCCCCTATCAACCAGTGTTTATTATTCCTGCGAGCAAGGTGTATGCGTAATCATAGACAAATACATTAACAAAACATTAAATCATCTCCAAGGAATATTATAATACTTTTAAAACCTATCTGAATATCATAAATTAACATAGTGCAGAAGGAAAGAAAATAAATTATTCAAATTAAAATTAAATCATACCTTAACACCGAGCAAAGAAAAAAGTTGTTACAATTGGAACAAATAGGAGAACCTAGTCTTTAATCACATACCATTTTTAAAATGTGTTATAATTAAAACTTAAGTCACTTGATTAATTATGGTCATTTGCTAAGGCAGAGAAACACATTACACCAATTACATTTATAAAAATATTTTAATACAACTAGCATCATCAAATTAAAATCATTTGAAAAAAGGTTTTATGTCATTTTGCCCTAGTATGTATGGCTAAGATGACACACTTTTTCAAGACTTACACACATCACAAATAAATTTTTTGTACTTTTCGGAAGTCTTGCGCATTCATTATGAGATACATATTACATTGCGAACATTTAAACCATGTTTCTCCTGGCTTCGAGTGGCTATACAAATCACTTCAATACAAGCATGGAGTATCTTCATCGTCGTCATCGTCATTGGCCATCTCAACATCGGAATCCTCTTGAGTTGCTTGAAAATTAAATCTTCTTCTTGGGTTTTTGTGCAGAGCTTCGGTGTTAAACAGCTTTCTTTTCCGCCAGCTTAGTCTTAATTTCGTCAATGTTAGGGGTGATTGTTAACACTTGAGTTCCTTCATGGCATCTTCTTTTCGACTTGGTTCGGGTTCGTGAGGAGACTGGGGAAATATCACTAGGTTTTATAGGTAGTCATATCGGCAATTATTTCCTCATATGATTCGACTTACGTTGAAGGAATAGCCACGTGTTCTTCTCCAGGAGTTTGTGAAGCAGGATCTGCTGCAGGGATAATGGGGTGTTTATCAATGGGTATTTGTGAAGCAGGGTCCAGTGGATTTTCAGGAGACATTTAACTGACGTCTTTAGCTCCGTTGGTGCTTTCCGACTCATCTATGGTTGAAGCAGGGCTAAACAGAAAATATGGAAACATATCGGATTCGTAGGACAAATTCCTGTGCTTGCAAATACTGAGAGAGCATTGTGATTTGTTATAGCTTTTCCATATGCTTTAGCAAACAAACGAGCTACCTAGTATTAAGAAACCAACCTTCCTTGATGTAACTTCAACCACTTTGTAAGTGTCTGGTCGTAATATGTTTTCAGAGGACCGTAGAAAGATACATAAAGTGGTTCAAGACGGTGGGTGCAATGTGGAGGAAAGCAAAGCATAACTATTCAATGATCCTTCGCAAACTGTAAAATCTCTAAGTTCTTATGGCTTGAATGTCCATCCACTAAAAGCAGGAGTTTGTTTCCAGTGCTGGGATTTATAAACTCTTTGAAGTGTTGCATCCACTTAAGAAATAATTCTCCAGTCAGCCAACCTGTATCCTGAGCTATTCCTTAAGTGCCTGTGGGTGCACCATAAAGCAGTTCTTCTTTCCAGTTATTCCGGGCAAATATCAAAGCTGGAAGAATATAACTTGTGACGACTGTCAAGTTCGGATTTCAAAGAAATTGCAGTATTTTACCCTTGTGACACAGTCCCGTAGCTCGACACCGCGCCATTTAGGTTCGCAAGTTTCCAGTTTCATACTGCACTCTCCTGTCGGCTCGAACATCGCCCTGAGACACTCCTCGCTGCTGTTGGATCCTAGGTGGCCACAGTCCCCGGAGTAACATGAACCTGTTTGGTTTGTACCAAATATTCCTCCACTCAACATAATTGGTTCTTGAACCGTGTAGAAGTAGTGCATCCAGACACGCCTTTCTGGAAAAAGGGAAAGAGACCAGCAGTTAAAGCTGCAAAGTTTGACGGTGGATGAGGGATTGTCTGAAATATATAGCGATGGCTGTGATGGAACTACAAGATCTCCTTCTGTGCGAGCTGTCGCCCCTTCCTTACCGGAACCTTGCGTTATGGACTGCGATCAGGCGTCGGCTGAACGGGCTGCCTGATCTCTCCGTCAAACATCAAAATCCAAAACAAGGACGCTGGTTGTGGTTTCCGAAGCACGCTGCGAGAAGCAGAAGCAATAAAAACTCGTCACAGGCCGGTAAGAAGGGCCGACACTTGCACAATGCACCAGCCGGTAAGAAGGGCCGACACTTGCACAGCGCACCAGCCGGTAAGAAGGGCCGACACTTGCACAACGCACCAGTCGGTAAGAAGGGCCGACACTTGCACAACGCACCAGCTGGTAAGAAGGGCCGACACTTGACCACGCACCAGCCGGTAAGAAGGGCCGACACTTGCACACGCACCAGCCGGTAAGAAGGGCAGACTCTTGCACAGCGCACCAGCCGGTAAGAAGGGCAGACACTTGCACAGCGCACCAGCCGGTAAGAAGGGCAGACACTTGCACAACGCACCAGCCGGTAAGAAGGGCCGACACTTGCACAGCGCACCAGCCGGTAAGAAGGGCCGACACTTGCACAGCGCACCAGCCGGTAAGAAGGGCCGACACTTGCACAACGCACCAGCCGGTAAGAAGGGCAGACACTTGCACAGCGCACCAGCCGGTAAGAAGGGCCGACACTTGCACAGCGCACCAGCCGGTAAGAAGGGCCGACACTTGCACAGCGCACCAGCCGGTAAGAAGGGCCGACACTTGCACAGCGCACCAGCCGGTAAGAAGGGCAGACTCTTGCACAGCGCACCAGCCGGTAAGAAGGGCAGACACTTGCACAGCGCACCAGCCGGTAAGAAGGGCAGACACTTGCACAGCGCACCAGCCGGTAAGAAGGGCCGACACTTGCACAACGCACCAGCCGGTAAGAAGGGCAGACACTTGCACAACGCACCAGCCGGTAAGAAGGGCAGACACTTGCACAGCGCACCAGCCGGTAAGAAGGGCAGACACTTGCACAACGCACCAGCCGGTAAGAAGGGCCGACACTTGCACAACGCACCAGCCGGTAATAAGGGCCGACACTTGCACAGCGCACCAGCCGGTAAGAAGGGCCGACACTTGCACAGCGCACCAGCCGGTAAGAAGGGCCGACACTTGCACAGCGCACCAGCCGGTAAGAAGGGCAGACACTTGCACAGCGCACCAGCCGGTAAGAAGGGCCGACACTTGCACAGCGCACCAGCCGGTAAGAAGGGCCGACACTTGCACAACGCACCAGCCGGTAAGAAGGGCAGACACTTGCACAACGCACCAGCCGGTAAGAAGGGCAGACACTTGCACAGCGCACCAGCCGGTAAGAAGGGCCGACACTTGCACAACGCACCAGCCGGTAAGAAGGGCAGACACTTGCACAACGCACCAGCCGGTAAGAAGGGCAGACACTTGCACAGCGCACCAGCCGGTAAGAAGGGCAGACACTTGCACAACGCACCAGCCGGTAAGAAGGGCCGACACTTGCACAACGCACCAGCCGGTAATAAGGGCCGACACTTGCACAGCGCACCAGCCGGTAAGAAGGGCCGACACTTGCACAGCGCACCAGCCGGTAAGAAGGGCCGACACTTGCACACGCACCAGCCGGTAAGAAGGGCAGACTCTTGCACAGCGCACCAGCCGGTAAGAAGGGCAGACTCTTGCACAGCGCACCAGCCGGTAAGAAGGGCAGACACTTGCACAGCGCACCAGCCGGTAAGAAGGGCCGACACTTGCACAACGCACCAGATAGAGGACAATTTAACAGTATTAGCGGCGTCTATTGTCTTCGGACCAAGAACACGTCTGAAGGTTGGGGTGCCCGGCCGTCGCTAACCGCCTCCTGAAATTAGCATGAACAAGTGGCGACTCTTTGATTATACTTTTAATTAGAAAGTGGAGTAGTAATATTCAATTTAGTAAAATGATCTAACCTCCTGATATGTCACCAATAGCCCCCTTGTGACATACTTAATGAAACACTAAACAAATCACAAAAAAAAGTGACCATGATGTTGCTTTATATAAATTCCAACTGAACTAAATGAATTCAGTCATACGGATAGTTACTAATAAATTTAATAATGGAATAATATATAAGTATAAGTTCTATTATGTGTGACATGAATGCAATCTACTATTCAAGATAGGATATCTGAAAAGTAATAGGATTAATTGCAGAACACGTCTTCCAACATAGCTTAGCTTAAGAAAATGTTGCTCTGCTGATATAATTAATTCTTTCATACATGAGAAATTTACGAGTATATCTTCTCATGTAATAGTGATGATTAAGGCGACGGAAAAGTAAGATTCTCGACGATGATTTAATAACAGTAATTTCTTATCTGGCGATGAGGGCAGCGTTCCTTCGGAATGTCGAAAATATGAGGGCGGACTTTAGGGCTGAACCGCAATCATCAAAGTGAGGCGTGGATTTGATAATTCAGGCTTCCAACTGCAATGTACGGCTTTCTTCCTCCCCAATCCAGTGTCATTCTATTCTCATAGCCGTACTCGGATGAAGAACCTCAGAAGGGTCAATCTGCTACCTGGAAACTTCTTCCCTAAATAAAATCTATACACTTTTTCGATTTCAAAAATGAAAAATTGTTTTTCTTTTCCTTTTAACAATCTATATAATTACTCAAACTTATCGCCGTATTCTTTTCAATGGACAGGCTGTCTCCTTTTTCGCATATATTATTATTACTTGGTGTGATTGGGCTATATAGGATCACGCAAAGCCTTAACGAGTACATTTTCTGAGTTTCCACGCAGCTCTCATTTTTTCTCCGTGGATTCTCTTCCTTTCTTCAGTCCACCTCCTCCTCGGTCTCTTAGTGGCTTCATTCTCAGACAATACGCCTACTTTCCATTTGTTAATTTTTTTTCTGTATTTGTTTTTGTCATTAATTTCTGATGAGTTTATGTTGGCTTTTTCCATATCTTTTTTGACCTGTTGGACCCAAGGCATGGTTTTCGGTTGTTCTATGTAGGTCACAATTTTGCGAGTGAGTCTTGTTGTTGGGAGCCTGTGTATATGTCCATAAAATCATAATCTTCTATTTGTGAAGTCTGCCGCGAGATTCGACAGTGTTTCTGTTGTTTTTTAGTATTTCAGTCTGTATCCGTCTTCTGTTTTTTTTTTAGGCCGAAAATCTTACTTACAAGATTTTGCGTTCTTCTTTCAGGATGTTTTCCAGGTGACCTTTTCTGTGGAGTGTAAGGGTTTCGCTGGCGTACAGGGCTTCAGGTTTGATAACTGCGTTGTAGTGCCTGACTTTTGTGTGTATGGACAAACATTTTGCGTTCTTCTTTCAGGATGTTTTCCAGGTGACCTTTTCTGTGGAGTGTAAGGGTTTCGCTGGCGTACAGGGCTTCAGGTTTGATAACTGCGTTGTAGTGCCTGACTTTTGTGTGTATGGACAAACATTTTGCGTTCTTCTTTCAGGATGTTTTCCAGGTGACCTTTTCTGTGGAGTGTAAGGGTTTCGCTGGCGTACAGGGCTTCAGGTTTGATAACTGCGTTGTAGTGCCTGACTTTTGTGTGTATGGACAAACATTTTGCGTTCTTCTTTCAGGATGTTTTCCAGGTGACCTTTTCTGTGGAGTGTAAGGGTTTCGCTGGCGTACAGGGCTTCAGGTTTGATAACTGCGTTGTAGTGCCTGACTTTTGTGTGTATGGACAAACATTTTGCGTTCTTCTTTCAGGATGTTTTCCAGGTGACCTTTTCTGTGGAGTGTAAGGGTTTCGCTGGCGTACAGGGCTTCAGGTTTGATAACTGCGTTGTAGTGCCTGACTTTTGTGTGTATGGACAAACATTTTGCGTTCTTCTTTCAGGATGTTTTCCAGGTGACCTTTTCTGTGGAGTGTAAGGGTTTCGCTGGCGTACAGGGCTTCAGGTTTGATAACTGCGTTGTAGTGCCTGACTTCTGTGGGTATGGACAAACATTTTGCGTTCTTCTTTCAGGATGTTTTCCAGGTGACCTTTTCTGTGGAGTGTAAGGGTTTCGCTGGCGTACAGGGCTTCAGGTTTGATAACTGCGTTGTAGTGCCTGACTTCTGTGGGTATGGACAAACATTTTGCGTTCTTCTTTCAGGATGTTTTCCAGGTGACCTTTTCTGTGGAGTGTAAGGGTTTCGCTGGCGTACAGGGCTTCAGGTTTGATAACTGCGTTGTAGTGCCTGACTTTTGTGTGTATGGACAAACTTTTTTTGTTGTAGATGTAGGTTCTACCGTAGGCTCTCCTAAGTTTTTGCATGCGAACTTTTTGTGCTATTTTCTCTCCTCCTGTAGGTTCGAGGATTCCGCCTAAGTTTTTGAAGTACTAAACTCTTTCGATTTGTGCATATCTTGTCCTATTTTTTGAGTGGGGAGTTTTAAGCAGACGAACTGTTTTTTTTTTTTTTTTTTTTTTTTTAATGATATTTGCAGGCCAACTCTTTCAACGTATTATTTGAATGTTTCTATCTGTTTGATCGCCGTGGTCTCGTCAGCTGCTAGTATAGCTAGGTCGTCTGCGAATGCTAGGCATAAAATTTTAATGTCAGTTTTAGGTCGTCCTAGTTGTATGGGCTTCCAGTAGTTATGATACTTAAGTTATTTCTCCCATTTTCGGATGACTTTGTCCAGAATAAAGTTGAAGAGGATTGGAAACCGGCCGTTGCTCTTTCGAACGCCAGTCTTGATTTGCAACGGTTCGGATATCTAGCCCACGAATTTCACTTTAGAGATTGTGTTGGCGAGCGTTTGTTTGATGAGATTTAAGGTTTTCGGGTCGAGTCCTTGTCTTTCGAGGATGATGAGAGATTGTTGGTTGATTGAATCATATGCCTTTTTGAAGTCCACAAAGGAGCGAATGATACGGCAGACGCATATTGGGTTTTCGAATTCGCTAGTTTTGCCCCGCGCCAGGTATTTTATTTCCCCGGGTGAGTATTCTCCTATCCGCCACCCGGGGAGGCACCCGATGGGAGACTAGCAGCCTCACACGGTTTTTTTCGCATATATATATATATGACTTCAATATTTAGTGCATTAAAATATTGTAAAAAATTAATTCAATAATCCAAATTCAGCATTATCCGGAAAAAGGCAACCTTAAATACGAACCTGGCAAACATAACAAACTGAAAATATGTATAATAATTAAAATAACTAATTTTATATACGCCATGCCTTGAATATCGTTTCAATAATGTATGTAGTTAAATATTGGTTGAACACCCTTAAATCCTAATAATATTATAAATACGAATGTTTGTATGTTTGTTTGTTACTTAATCACGTCGTAATGGCTCGGCGTATTTAGATGAGATTTGGTACATGGGTGCATTATATTCTGGTTTACCACATAGGGTACTTTTCATTCCGGAAAAAAACGAACAGTTTCTTGGGGAATATATAAAAAATCATTTGAGTAGGTGCTGGTTGGAGGTCTATTTTTATATTCCTAAAGGAAATGTTCGTTTTTTCCGTGATAAAAAGTACCCTACATGCTAATCCAGAATATTAGAGCAATAACGAAGAACAATTAAGATAGAGAACGTGGTCATTATAATTAAGGTTTGAATTTAGCACGCTGGTAGAGCCGCGGGTTACAGCTAGTATTTAATAAAACCGTAACTTATACTGTTGGTCTTAAACCTTACTCAGAGTTATAACATGCTAACTCTCTGTAGCTTCTATGTATGATCTCAAGGCAGTGAAATCTGTCGCCTCTTGTTTTAATAATGAAAGAAAATAACACATATATTAACATTTAGATATAACACATTATATAAAATTGTATAAACATTATATAAAATAACATATATATTATCACTGCACAAGCCAATATAGTTAGTGCCTGCACTAGGCAAGTAGTAGGGAAATGATGAGTCTGGGACAACGGCATCTGGCACAGGAGCCAGAAGCCGGGGAGCTATGTTGTTACGTCATCTTGAATGTCATTGACCTTTTACCCCTGACCCATATAACCTTTCACCTTGACCATGACCTCGAGGACCTTTGGCCCCAAAAAGCACTAAAAGCCCTAAATATTCCAAAACTCCTCAAAATCCCAAGAAATTCTAAAAAATTCTAGAAAAATTCCGAAAAGAATTTATTATAAAAAATTATTAGAATTTTTAAAAATCATTAAAAATTATTTAAAAGGATCCTTAGGAATGGCCCATTTTCCCTCGAAAATGGTAGAAGCCCCTGAAATCCAATCTTCACCAATTTAATTAATTTGAGGGGCTTCCTTAAGACCGACATATCAGTAGCGGCCATGTTGGTTTTATAGGCACACCCAAGCCAATTCGGTACGAGGGATACAGGATAGGAGTCAGACCAAGGCATCAGCCATCTTGCAACCATATTGTATGCAGATGACCTTTGACCTTGACCCAGAACCTTTGACCTTGAAAATGCAAAAATTAAAAAATCACAAAAATTTAAAAATTAGAAAATTAATTATAAAAAGTATAACATATTATTTAAAAACTTACATTTTTGAAGGTCCCCCAGCACCCCTAATTATACTACTCACCTCTGTTCAACTCCAGCAGACAGCTGAATCACTCACCCTACTCCCCTCACTTATACTCAATCCGCCATTTTATTTTGTCGTTCATTTGTTTATACATTACTGGAGGCCACCATCTTGTTAGGCAACCGCCACCTTGGTAGATATCACCCATCTGCCATATTAGATGCATACTACCTCGACCTTGACCCCGTGACCTGAAATGCCCTTGAAAACCAAAACTAAAAAATACATAACAGACAGCTAGCATAAAAAATTACAGACTACCGCCGCTATATTAGACGCAGACTATCTCGACCTTGACCCCATGACCGTGAATAACGTTGAAAACCAAAACTCGAGAAAAAATGCATGAAAGTCAGCAACCATAGTACATAAGACTATTAACACTTGAATGCCTTGACCTTGAATGCCATGATGCCATGACCTTGAATGACCTTGAAAACCAAAACTTGAGAAACAATTCATAATTCAGCCAGCATAATACATGACAGACTAATATAGCCCGTTCACAGCAAAGTGAACACTTTTGGGGTCCTATTTACTTTTCCCTTTCTGGAATATCTTTAACCCTTTAACCACCCTTTTAAATAAATATTGCCATGTAAGTAATAAACGCAGTGTGTTTATCCCACTGCACTCGGCAGTTAACGTCTAAGGCTAAAATAAAATATATTTATTGACTGTTATGCAAAATGACAGGGCTTTCAAAATTTCTCACTTTACCGTGAATAACCTATACCACCATGTTAGATACAGACTACCTTGACCTTGACCCGATGACCTTGAATGACCTAAAAAACAAAAACTCTAGAAAAATCTACGTGAAGAGGCAGAAGTTAGCCGAGACAATCCATCTTCCACGCAGCTGCTGTCAAACTAAATCTCTCAGCTTACCTCTCTACTGCTTATAATATACAAGTGTGCAAGCCCTATTGTAACATATTAACTTTGAAACAATCGTACTGTTCCATTAATATATTGTGCAGACACCGACCAGCCAATCACCGAGTTACCATGTGATTGCAGTTGGCCAATCACGTGTGGTGGTGGTAGAGGATTTCTAAATATTGATCGAAAGATTGGGATTGGGATTGCGGTGCTGGTTGCGGTGCTGACTGTGTTTGCGGTGCTGATTGCGGTGCTAATTACGGTGCTGACTGTGTTTGCGGTGCTGATTACGGTGCTGATTGTGATTGCGGTGCTAAGTGTGTGTGTGGGTCGCAAGTTAAATAAATTCACTTCGTTTTAAAATAAAGTTATATAATTCTGGTCGATGCGCAAAATGGACTTTGTACTGAACAATGCAGCACCACGACAACCCACCACTATGCTTCCCGACTGCTCATCGTCGCGTGAAAAGGACTGTTCTTACAGAGCGCCCTTTCATGCCGACATGCATTTTTTGAACATAGGTGAAAACTCGATCGCAGAATCGACACTGGCGACAACCAGATAGCGATGATTCAGATTCACGGCTCCATGATCTTAGAGTTCAAAAGGCAGCCTTTCATATTCGCAATTCATATAAGCGGTGTGGGAGCACTCTGAGAAAACCAAAATACTCGTTCGATCAAGAAAATACGACAAAGGCGTTACAATAGGTCTTGACGGTAGCTGGCGAAGAAGATAAGTGACAGGACGGGGTCACTCAGGGCAGCCGACAACAAGATCGGCCCCCACCAATTAAAAAAAAACGTAACCAGGGAAGGGTAGAGGTGGTGAAAATAAGGGAGGTAGAAAGGGGAATCGAAGCGGCTCCAACGAGGTGGCAGGTCGGTGCTGCAGTCGTGCGGACGTAACGAACACTACCGCTACCGTCTCAAATTCCAGCGATTTTTGATAGTGTCACTTAGGTGTTTCTTCCATGGAAACCCAGTAGTGTGCTTATGTGCCTTTGGAGGCACTGGCATCTGGCATGTCGGATCCGGATCCGTCCGCCATCTTGGTTGACGTCACAGCCAGCGGTCGGCGGTCGTGCGCCCCGGCCTGGAGCGATCATTTTGTGACGCCATGGTGGACATCTTCGTTACCCTCGCCATTTTTAACGTGAACACTGAAACACACGAGTTGATACCTTTGGGAAAACATGCAGAACTATTATACTGCGCCACGAACCCCGCTGTATGCTTGAACAACGTCACGAGAAATGGCGATGTTACTGAAGATTCCTGAAATCCATTGAACATAGCGCGAAGGGCGGGGTTGTACCCGACCATGTAAGAGCCTGCCACGTCGTGTAGAGAGTAACACAAAACATTGTCCGTGATGAACTCTTTCCCTTCACATGCCTTTATATGATACACCAGTATCATATCTCCTGCCATTACTAACACTACATATGCATCGTTCGCAAACTCAGGGCCCAAACTTCGGACATGGTTTCTTTGGACCATAGCAACACGCTTATTCCGGGAAAGTGTTTTTATATCAAATAATTGTGTTTGAAGTCGCGGCGCACGACGTCTGCAGAACAAGGCGGTGCCATCACGCATGCGCGACAAGTTGCATAGGTGCTCGACACTATGTTATTACATACTTGGCGTCGCGCGCATACTTCCTTCGAGGATAAGTCACGTGTTGCTTGTTTACAGCTGTGAGTACAGGTCCACTGCCCCATGCTACCGGCCCACCTAACTTAATCATATTTGAACATTATTTCTTGGCGTTTGTGCGTTTGAGTTTCAATCGACAGCTCTCGTCAAGATACATCGATTGCGTGTAAAAAAAAACATTTGTGTGGCGTGATTATGGTTAAATTGTATGGGTTTAATAAAAAAAAATTAAGAAAACTTAACACGATGTCGGCCTATACTTGTCGAAAAGCCAAGTTGAAATGCAAAAAATCGTATACGGTTTGAAAGAGCATCTCAGAAGCAGTCCAGTGATACCCATGAAACCCTATATGATCGAGTGAAGCGGTGCCGGGAACGTAAAGTAAACATCAAGGAGTCCGAGCGCGTCAACGTAGATGTATTCACGCAAAACAAACGGCCTTGTCCCCAACACAGCCACACCCCACTTTCTCAAAGCGCTTTATCTAAAAAATAAATACGCGTCAGATACGTACAAAACTACTTAAGGGCATTGCATTGAACCTTCCTACAACATTTCCACCAATAAAATAAAATAATAGGATCACCCCTGAAAGTCCCATAGGTACACGCAGTGCGATGAGAACACTGCACGCCAGTTCACAGCCTTGCGCTTAGTGGCGATGGCGCACTTGATGTGTGTCGCAGTGTGACTCTTATTGCTCCCGCGCTTCCCGGTCGGAAACGTGGGAAAAAGCTCTGGATAGACGGGAGCTTTGACTTCTTACTCTGTAATGGAAGCCTTTAACCTATACTAGAGTTACTTCTACTACGGGTTGGAAAGATCAATGTTAAAAGTTGGGCAGACAAAAATTCTCGCCGCTAGGTAAGCGCTAAGTTTCAGCAATGTACCAGCTATTGCAATAACTGCAATAATCAAAAATTAAATGTATAATAACTTCGTAACGAAGTAAAATCTTTCACTTTGATTATTTTCGTAGCTGAAAATATTTATTGAAAGTTACGTTCTAGAACACTGTGTCTTAGCAGTGAGAATTGTCCCTATGCCAGACTCTCCCAAAATAAATCACATTTTGTTTCTAACCTGAGTAGAATAAACAATAGACTAAAGATGAGGTAGACCGCTTATTCGTCTTCTGCGTATGTACACAACATTGACCTACCTCAATCCTGCACAACTGTCAAAGTCGCATGGTCAACAGCGATGAACGTGTTTGTTTATAACTTAATTTTCACATGAAAAGCGATGTTTCATTAATAAAGTATTTTTACCAGTTTGAATATAATAAGAAAGCATTAGAAATTGATTAGAGGAAATATAAAAATAATGCAAAAGATCTTGTTTACTAAACAGTATTCTAACCTCAAATCCAATCCACGCCATTTTTTATTGACGTGTAGGCAGAAAAGCAGTTCAATGTTGGGACATGGAGAGTGGTTGTGCGAAGCCAGCGAGATCGATCTACCTCGTCTTTAGTATCGATCTACCTCGTCTTTAGTCTATGGAATAATCCTTATAGTTCATTCACGGTTACTTCACACTTTTCTGAAGCCCTGCTAAAGTTCTACTTCCAGGATATTCCTTTGTCTCATGCAAATAAAGCCTAGCGAGGTCTAGAAAATTACACCAAAGGGACTTCGCCCACACTCAGTGCAATGATATTGTTACATGGGACGCCTGAGGGGCGTATCTGAGTTCGTGAGGGATGGATGTCTTGATAAAAATAAAAATAGAACATAATTCAATAATTATATTTATTTTCAATGCTACAAACAGTCAAACACTTGTTATTTACCAGTCTCAGCATCCTATTAACTCTTATTATTCTTATTGAGCACAATATTTAATTACTACCTCCATTTAAATTTTAAGTCTTTACCACAGTATTTACTCTCGCTAACGTCCCTTAAACTGCTCCAATTATTATTTCCACACATTTAGTTAAAACTGTCTATTTTTTATCGTCCTGGATGTCTTTTCACTCACGCATCCAGTCTATAGTCCCGCCGATCAGTCCCACTCTTCACTGCACACAAGCTCGCCGACGCACTCTAGTAGATAGCGCTGCAGTCGTCCCTCGCCGCTCCGGAATCGCCCAACTGTCGCTTAAGGTCGCACGGGACGCCACACTCTCGGCTCTCGATCACTCCCTCCTTAGAGGCCCAATTGTGGTATTTATACTGTAGACAGGTGCCGTCTAGAACGTTCTCGGCAATCCAGGTTGTTCTGGGAAAAAAGTAATGCGATGACAACAACATTCCTCCGTGATAACTGGAGAAATATCCAAAGGTCAGTGAGAAGCGAGCTGCGATAAGTTTATTGGCGTGTGCGGCGGCATCCTCTATGATAGGCCGCTCGCTTCGTCTAACTGTACAAACTTGACCTCCAGCTCTCGGCGCCTTCCTACGTGAAGGAAACACCAGGCAGCGACATGCAACAGTATTTAGCAAAATAACTATTTCTTACTAAGCATAACCGACATGCCTGTTTTCTCGCTGTTTTATTCATAATAATTATAAATAAAATATTACAATTTATAAATAAAATACAAGTAAAATACTAAATTACTTTAAAAAAGATTTTTTTTTCCGTTACCAGAAGTATGAAACGCTTGTGATACAAGGTGTATATAGGAAATAAGTAAACACGGCATAGATGGGGTGATTTTTCAAAGGTTAGATTACAGAAGTGTGAATAAACCGGTATGGAATACCAACATCAGGCCGCAAATACTAGAATGTTAGCGTCGCTACTATAAAATTTTTGGGAATCCCCTACGCATTAGACACTTTCCTGACCAAATGTACGAACACTGCCATGAATGTATAGAAAAACACTTTATAGCTCGCTCTTCCTCACGATACGAGGTCACTGATGTGGCAGATTTGTGAGTAATATCTTAATGTGTGCCCATCGGTGTTGGCCCAGCAGTACATAACGATTATATCGCTGCTTTTGTGTCTCGACGCCCCGGGGACCTGTCAGTTTGCCTTCTTGTGAGTGCCACGATTAAGTAGATTACACAACGACTACATACACCTCTTTGTTCCCGGTCTCTGCATTTCTTTCCTGCATCTCCGCCTTTCTCTTTTCTACCTTTCTTTACCATCGGGTGTTACACCGGCATGGGAAGTATTATCTTCCTCTCTCTTTCCTGCACGATCCGTCGATAACAACGCTAATTGTAGGGATCAGAACGTAATAAGTCAAGTAATTCATCAGCTACAGCGACACTAAGCGATAATCCGAAATGAATGACGCTGGGGGAGAGGATATACGAACTACAATTGACGCTTGCAATGGGAACTCGTTATGGGGTATTATCTTTATACTGGTCTCTCCCTCGGTTCGGTCGACTATAAGCAGTATTATAACTTTGCTAACTTCGCAGATTCCACGTTGGTCGTATAAAAGTAGTCTGTACGCTTAACGATGATCGATGACTTTTTCCATTGTTCTTCAAACAGTAGTTACAATAGTCATGCCCTCTCATGTGAACAAACATGCCACCATTGGATGCCCTGCGTTGCGCGGGGTCTTAATTCGCTCGTTTGTACCCAGAAAAAGTAAAGGCAATATTACACCTAGTATTATTTTGTAACGGATACAAACTGTTGGCATTAGCACGTGACACTCAAATTTTGAGTAATGTCAAGGATGGATATCGAATCATTAATTGGTTCGCCATAATACCCTCACGATTCCTTAATGATCTCACACTTTGATGACACATAGCCATCCGTGGAATAGGAATTAACATACATTAATATGCCACTAGTGGACCAAATATTATTTTATTATATAATTCTGGAGCCCCTAACTCTGTCTATGTGAACTCGGTCCTAGGAACTGGAGATGCTGAAATTCAATATAAGATAAATATTAATAGCTAGACAAATTCCTGGCAATGTAGAATAACTACAGTCAGTTAATCTACCAAAAGAGACACCTGTGTTGGCTGCTAGACACTGTCACAATTTGGGTGAAAAACTCTACAAAGTATCAATAATTCTTGATCAAACATTTATTATGAGTTTATTGACCTTTAACAATAAAATATTACTTAATTAGTAATTTTGAATGAGGCCAGGGGCGTATACGGTTTCGTGAGGGATGGAAGTCTTAGTAAAATAAAATAAATAAATTTAATATTTAATCTATTTATGATGTTATAAATAAATACACAGCTATTATTTACAACGTCAGACTGTATATAGGCTGTTCACGTTAAAATGAACACTTTCGAAAGATCTGCTTAAGATCTACTTCTATACACGTTGTGTATGCCTCCGTCTTATGTAAAATTGACATTGCTAGGGGCCTCATCACTTTATTCATGCGTCGGTCAAACGAAACTGAGAAATTATTAAGAAAGTAAATACTTTACACATCTACTCATTTTTACACTTCGATGCATTAAAAAAAAAACAGAAAGTTAAATAATTAATTTTAAGTTATCACAAATGCTTACCTAACACTTTTTATCCGACGTTAAGATATGGAACTACTTTCCATCCATCGTTACCAACTTTACTGGATGAATGTCATTCAGATGCTCCTATTAAAATATATGTAAGCAGGGGTAGTGGATTTTTTTTAAATATTAATTTCTAAAGGGCTCACTTTATCTTGAACAGCCTTTATCTGCAATTTTACTCTTGTTATTCTCAGTGAGCGACGTCTTTTTTTCTATTCTAATTAAAGTCCTTGATACTGTCTCCATATTTGTTACAGTCACTTAATTCACACTCATTATTTGCACAGATTCGTTCTGCCTATTGCCATCATTCCAAATGTCTGTAATTCACGAATCCAATTCAATAGTCGCGTCCTTCATTTTCACTCTCCACTGTACGGATGCTCGCAGTCCGCTGATTTCATTCCCGCAGGTCACTCTCATCGCCACACGTCGCTTCGCTGTCTTCGCATACCTGGCTCTTAGACTCTAGTCTCTCTCCCCCTGCCCAGAACATTCCCCGCACCCCGAGTCACGCCAAGAGAGCCGGGGACAATGACCAGAACATTCTTACAACGATAACCTCAGACATTAAATCCCCTCGATAAAAGGTGGCACGGTTCCCGATAGGCTAGTCGCAGCAGTGGCACTCCTGGTAAGTCTCCGCGCACTCCGCGGATTATCACTCTGCCCTTCACACACTGCTTCGCTCGCTCGAGCGGGGAGGGTAAGGAAGTGATGTGGAGCAGCAACATGTAACAGTATTATTTTTTAAATAGTCTTGTCTGCCACAACTTTTCAGGGTTTCTAGAAAAATTATGAGTAGGTATAACATATAAGCAAGGCATTAGCGGGTACGAGGTCATTAATCACTGATAGCCAGCGTTTTGTTAAGCAGTGATCCTATTTTTTCTTCTTCGTTTCTTGAGCTCATTTAATGGCCAAACTAGGAGTTCCCTAATACGAGTTCAGCAACGAAAGTTGCTTCAGTTTACACTTTCTGCTACTCCTAGAAATGTGTTGATGTTAAACACAGAGGTAAGTGTGTTGGTTTAGTTTATTTTGTAAGACGAATGAAGTCTACCGAGTTTCCTTTAAGGGGGCGCGAGCATTTTAAATGTGAAACATCCGTCCACAGAAACAACGTTCTTGTGACAAGGCAGTGTAGGATTTTTACCTCCCTTACATTTTGGTGGTCGTCTACCAAGGTATAGTTTGTTTCAAAATGAATTCGTATTACCAAATACAGCCGACTAGGTGCATCTCTATCTTGAAACGCTTGCTTCAACCCACTAGCTAAAGAAAACAGGCAATACATGTTTCCATATCAACGCAAACATTCGCCTGTTACCTAGGTACAGAAATGACAATAAAAAAAAATACGTACAACAGATAATGTACCAAGCAGCGGCTTGTGCTACGTCGATCGGTAAAACTAAAAGAATGGCCTTGTTCTTCTCAAGTTATAGGGAAAAAATACCTTGGTTGGGACACCAAGATTACTTGTGCGCAGTCAGAGAGATCGGTCTACCTCATCTTTAGTCTATGAATCAGATACAGGAATTTCCGAATACGTCGCTATTATTCTCCAGTGTCTGGTGTGGGCTTGTCCGTGCATGTTATCAAGTACGGGTGTTACCAAGAACGTGTTATGAGTAGGTGTACTGTGTGGTATGTGTTACAGTGGAATAGAGTATGAATAAGAACAAGAGCAGAAAAAAATACTCCGTTTGTAGAAATCCTTTCACAGAGGATAATTCATTTTCTATACGTCATCTATGTAAACGAAAACTACGTTATAAATCATACTCTTCTAATAAAAAACATTCACAACGAAAACACTCAACTGCGAAGCTGCCAAATTTAAAACGGAGAAGTAGAATTTTAAGTTAACTGCACATTTGAAATGTTATCAAAATTGTATCAGTTACATGGAACAGCAGATGCCGCACACTGGCGAATGTCAGGCAGATACCAAATGTATAAGATAGTTCTACATTGTAATCGTTTACATTACCTGTTACAAGTGGGTATCAGATACAAAGTAACAGGTTGATGTTCACTGTCCACCACTACTTCATTCCCCTTTCAGAGTGGCGTACTCGTGTCAGTACTTTGGGTGTGCTGGCGTGCTCCTAGATCCGGGATTATATTATTTCCGGCTCCGTGTACCAAATACGCCCATTATCATTATGGAAGATTTCCTCTGCCCGTTACTTTTAATTTGTATTTTCTTTGCTCTTTGGCCACGCTCTCTTCCCACACGAACGGAATACGTCGTATTTTCACATTAGCATATGTTTACAATTTGGAGTAGCCGTATATATTGGCGTAATCGTCACACGTAAAATTGTGAACCTCTTTTATGAAGTGTCAGACACAGATGGTAAATTTTAGTTTGTAATATGCTTTGCCATATGCTTATACCTTCCTCTGTCGTATTCACAAAGCACCTATAGTTATATAATAAAACAATTCTAAGTTTATAAAAATTTTTTAAATTTTCGTAATGTATTATATTAAATAAAAAACATTAAAAAATAATATACTAAATCATCAACGCTTAAAAAAGTTTTAAAATTTAAAAATGTGAAATTAAATTTTTACCCATACACATTTCTCTGTTTCGCACAAACGGAGAAAAAACCATTAAACCTTAATAAGGATCGTTATTAAACCTTTAATACTATCTTTAGCGATACGGAACTTAATCTAAATCCCCTGTCTTTCAATAGAACCAACCTAATATCTATATAATACAATTACACCTTAACGAACTAACCTCATATGTAATACAATTACGCCATAAAGAATTAATCTCATCGCTATCTAATACAATTACACCATAACAAAGTAACCGAATATCTATCTAATACAATTACACTATAACAAACTAAACTCACTTATCTATATCTAATTATTATAACATAACGAATTAACTTCACCTCTATCTAATACAATTACACCATAACAAACTAACTTAACATCTGTCAAATACAATTCCAACTTAACAAACTGCCAACCTCTCTAATGCAATTACACCAGACAAAAGTTAATTTTGGTTTGCTATTGAAACGTATTCATAATTACGATTTTGTAGTACTATGATTCTGCGGCCTTGAAGTTAGAGGTTCAGTTTCTTACAAAAACTATTGACAAAGGCAGGCATCATTTTTAGTATTCTTCCAATATATGCGCGTTAATTTCAATGTTAAAGCGTTGAGTTGTTTACACCCATGCGTTTGTTGCCGTCATAAAATTATACGCGTACAGTGTGTGCGCCCCCTGACACGTCGTAGACGATATAGAGAGCAGTTGGGTGCATTATATACATATGTAGTATGTATATAAGATTTTTACTATATTAACTTCAGAAAATCGATATAGGCATGCTATAAACAAAATTATAAGGTAACTTATGTTACAAACGTCAGTGGGAGATTCGCCGTGAAAATACAAGAAAAGCTTACAGACATTGTTCTCATGCGATTCGTTAACCCTTTCGCTACTGTGCACATTGACAGACATTGAAGACAAACTAGAAGAGACCCGCCCACGTCTACCACTGCAAGGGCGCCAGTTCTGCTGTTCTCTGTATTCTCGCAACCCTATTGGTCCACGGTGCACCCCAGACACGCTTTCTGTACTGTACGACGTACGTTACTGGTCGGCTGCCAGTCGAGATAACTCCGAGCTGACAACGTTCCCACGAAGTGTCCTCTCCTAAGTAACTAGTACACAATTCATCATTTTAATTTTGATAATTCGTATTTTTGAGTGCTGCCGACATTATATGACGTTGCACTGAGCTTCGTGAAAACTCCTTGAAGACGTGACATTGCGTCGCCGATGTGTCAAAAAGAATGCCAACTTCAAAAGGTTAACACAAACTCCATAAAACTCAGTTGAACTCAGGACGTGTCATACGACATTGGTAGCGCTCAAAGCGTTAAGAAGGTGCCGCACACCTTTGAAAGTTCAGCTTAAATGAATAGGGTGAACTCCTAAGTTGTGTTGTATTGTGTCTTGATATATAAAGCCTGCCACTCGTCTGATAACGTACTTGTCCTAATAAATGTGTTAAACGTTGCATACTTTCACGTCGATCAGCTGATTTGTGCTGCTTGTAGTGACATCCTGAGCTCCAAATGACAGTGCAGTTATGTCCAATAGTTTGTTATATACAGTATGTCCTCCTCCTTTTTTTTGCAACGTTGTGTCCGTTACAGCAGCAGTTACTGTGCAGTACGCAGACGTGACAGACATCGCTCTAACTGATAGGAGTTCATTCTCCTCATGTAAAATTCAAATTTAATGGCATACTTGTTTTTAACGAATCGCCTGAGGACAAAATGTCTGTAAGGTTTCCTTCTTGTTTTTTTTTTTCACGACGAATCCCCTACTAACGTCTGTAACACAAGTTACTTTACATTACGTATACCAACGTGAACCTACTGATACGATATTAACCAGCTACATTATCCAGAATATTTCTAAAGCCAGTACTGTATGTGAAGAATCAATATTTCTTACCGTGTAAATATGTTAATTACCCCTATTCATTACTCGCGTGCATGCATATGACTGAACGCAGGGCCCATATTTTGAGTATGTGAAAACATTTCAATCTGAAACGACACAAATCGATATCACGTGTTCCATTAGCATTGATACAAATGTTTATATCAGAGATTATATGTCGACATTCGAAACCAATTAACTCTTCATCAAGACGCCCACAGTTCTACTAACAGCTTAAAACATTAGCGCTACCGCTGAATTTCCTTACCTTTCTGCTATATATTCCGCATAATGTTAGTAGAATTAATAAATCACATAAAAGGTAATATAATTACTGTTTCAATAATAACCCCAGCGTAACGAAGTCGCCACTGTGTAGATAAAGTGCTATAACTAACGTAACATCACGTTCGTTAGCATGTGAAAAAATTTCTTAGATTGCTCGTAAATGCATATTACAAAGTATAAATCGTTAAAATAACGTTTCAATAAGACTTTCGCGCACACATAAACTGTATGAACTATTTATAGAGACAAGTAAACAATGATTTTATCATTAGTCCAAAGGTCAAGTAATATCGTTCCTATCTATAACCTGCAACGGTCATCAGTCACTTCATCCCTCAGAGTTTAATAAACAATTTAAATTCACTGTGTTGTATTTTATCGGAACTCTATTAGAACCAATCATTCTGCAGAATTAAAAGAAAAACAAATAATATTTCTAACTGGTTAGCACTTCATGATGCTTCAAATGTTCCTGACAAAAAATTGTTAATTTCACAAATGAAAACCTAATAAATAATATAAAGCCAGTTGTTTCAAAGGCTTTTAAGGTGCCCTAAATTAATAGTTTCAAGTAACATAATAGAATGTAGAGCGAGTTAAGACAAATAATCAATAACATTTTTAAAACTTGCAATAATCTATAGAATTTTGAAATATATTAAAATAAAAAATACATAAAATGATGTTGAACTGGTCCTTAAGTCACTACTCGTAAATGTGAACATATACCTCGCTTTTTTAAATACGCATGTGATTTGAATACACGACAATACAATACGCTCCCGCTCGGTAATGCCGTCTAGTCGACTCATCGTTGAAAACGTTGAACTTCCCCCCCCCCCCCTCACATTCCCGAAAATGTTGTGTATAGCACTGCGCTTCTTAAGCACCTCACTGTATCACTTGCTGGCATAAAAGTTGGACCCGTCTTACTGTAGAAGCATTAGTATAACACATATTTCACACACGTATATATATGACCTTCCTTTTAGGCTATTAATGAAACGAAAATCCCTTAAGGGCCCCACCGTTTCTCGGAATACTTCCAGCATTCAACTTTCATCAGTAGCACTTTTATGGCGCTAAAGCTGGCATATTTTTAAGAAAGACCTACAAGTGTCATTGTGATTGAAGAGGAGAGAAGTATGCTCACTCGACTGCCTCTCTAAGAAGTCTGCTGAGAACTCTACAAATGTAACCACTACGTTGGAAAGTTAAAATTTAGCCAGTCTAATTATGGAGGGGGGATTATAGTTCCTACCTGAAACCTGGGATATTATGATGTTTAAGTGGCATTTAATAAATGTAAATTTAGGTACATCCTGAATTACATACAAAACTTAGACGGGATTTCTGAATGAACAATAAAGAGAAGAGATTCAGTTTACAATTCGTTTGTCTTTAATTTTTCACAATTCAGAGTTGCTACATTTATTAATAGAGGCCTCCGAAACGAAATTTGTACTGGAAAATAAATTCAATTTTACTGATTATTTGCAACTTAAAAGTGGAATGCCCATTAACATACTTCTTGTAAAACTTCAAGTATTTGTAGATGCTAAACCAACACGTTGAGTTCACTGACAGGTTCAAGAACCACGGCCAAGAAAATAAAATCGAAAAACATGGAAAAAGTAAGAAATACGCAAATAGTAAGCAGTGATTGAGACCTGGAGTTAATTATTTCTTAATGTACTGATGCAGGTAATATTTTGTCCCCATCATTACAACTTCACCGGATGATGTGCATCTGGTTGCTGCGCCAGGCATTATAGGATATAAGCCGTAAGGCCTGGAGATGGTTTTTATAACAAAAATATTATGCTACTTCTGCTGCAGTACAAGTGGACGCAGCATAGTTTTCAAGGGGACACCTACCCCCGCCCCCTTTTTTTTTTTTTTTATCATCCACACGAAGAGGTGGGCGAAACCTTGTAAATACATAGGTTACAGGAGAACTACTGCCGATGTAACTAAACAAACGTTACTCGTATGTACAGTGAAATTCGAATGAGAAAATAGTGCTCGGAAGTCGAAAACGCGTCGGGCGAGTTGGGAGAGTCCACTGCCGCTGCAGGAGGGGGGTGGGGTTGTTCAGTTCAGTAGTGATAGCGGCCGAGAACCGCTGGGCGAGATCTGTTCCGCGCGTGAATATTACCTGTCGAAAAAAAAACTTACGTCGCGCAGCGCGGTAGTAGAGAGCTATGTTGATCAGTTAGTTGTGTATAACGCCGGCATTGTCACGTGGTTTCCCCTCCCTCGGGCGGCGAGAGTCCGGGAGAGCCCTCCCCTACACTGCCTCCCCTACTTTCCCTCCCTCAAAGCTGTGCTAAGAATTTTTCTCATTTGAACTTTACTATATTCAAGTGTCAGTTCAAAGACCGTTCTCTAAAGAACAGAACTATTTAGAAAGTAAAAATAACTGAAATGGAAGTTTACAAGAAAATTCTTAGGTAAACGAATCCAGCCGGAAATGTTGAAATGAATATTAGTACGTAGAGCAAAAAATGGTATTGTATTGAGACGCCACGAGATCACAGGTCTTCGACAGTATAGCGGATGGACAGAGGTCCACGTACTCTGAGTGAAGAGACGGCGAGGCGTTCATTGCACTTAACCAGTGTTACTCTTAGCACGCCCTGGCTTCAACGCCTCGAACACGTGGGTTAGCTCCCTGTGGGCAGTGCCCTTAACACGTCAGCACATACTATGACGAAAATTGCTCATATCTTTTTCGTAGAACTGGCGGATATTATTTTTTAATTTCATCGTTCGAAGTACTTCTTTATCTGATTTTATGCCAGGATTCGTTGTCTAGATGGAGATTTTTGGACATTCGCCATTGCGATGCAGATGTCTGTCATGGAAAAACAGGACTGGGGACGGAAAAAATCCTAAAAATGACAACCAACCTATGGACGAGAAAATAAATATATGTATACAACAATGGAGAATTCGACGGAATAGAGTTAAAAAAACGGAACAGCGACTAATTACGAAAAATATATGTAGATATACATGGCCAACAGGTAGCACATAGGAACCAACACAAGCCGGAAACTTGCTTGAAAAAGCTAGGACAACTCTGACAAAGGAAGTAAAAACAAAACAGGACAACACAACAAAGAAACGCATTAAAACACAGCAGTTTTACCAGACATGACAGTATACAAGCCAGGTATGCTGTAATCAAGAATATATGTGCACAAAGCCAGAAAATTCCATGAAGAAATGGAGTCAAATAAAACATGCCAGCAAGTTAAATGCGTAAAACTAATATACTATAAGTTATGTGTATACGAAAAAAAGATGTACTTCCAACAGACAACAAACCGAAGACGACACAGGATAGTTATCTACTATCACAAATAAAATTGACTGTCTTTAAATTCAAGGAAAATTTTAAAAGTATTTTAATGATTACGAGGGGGAAAAAACTAGATTCTAACTTGATTTGATTTATACCTATCCAGAGTAAAATGTTATGGTATTCTATGCATTACTAGCTTTCTGTCCTCGGCTTCGTCCACGTGAATTACACGAAGACAGTAGTACAATTTCCTTTAACGAAGGACATCTTTGTACACTACATTGGAGATTGTACCCTCGGGACGTAGCTAGGTGAGCTCACTCTGGGGTAGGCCCCGTAGATCTTCCTGTGAGAGAAGCAGTATTCCCCCAGATCTCTCCCTGTCACCTTTAGCGACACTTAACAGCCATAACAAATCACACCTTGAGGGGGAAATGTAATCTTAAATTCTAAAGGGTGCTAGGATGGAGTGAGTGTTATGCGCGTTATAAATAACTCCCTACGTACGTCCAGTGAAGATTGTGGCCTCAATAACATCTTTTTACCAAGAATTTGTTTGGAACCCCTTGCGTTTTGGCAGGCCAAGGTTTCGCAGCAACATTAATGTAACCCCCAGCCTTGAGAGTGTACATGTTGTTGATGAACTTCACAGGGAAATGGATTGCATCGGCCATTTTGTGTCCACAGAATCGCACTCCATTTCTACCTCCATCGGACATCTTAAGCAAACCGTGCTAAGGATTTTTCATATCGATGTTCAGGTTCCTAAATCCTGGCAACATCTTCGATTGCAATACATTTTTAAACTATTTTTATTGATTCACGTTAAAACTATAGATTAAAGATTGGATAAACAGATTTTTGTCTTCCAAGTACTTATGGAAGAAGCGTTACTGGGAGCTATTTAAGCTAAGTTATATATAATTTTCTTGAAGAATAGCTTTGATATGTAGAAAAACCAAAATTAAACAAATGTTTTCACTACTTGTACATGTGGTTTTCACAATTCTCAAGGTGATAGTTTTTCGTTCTGAGAGTTCTATTTTCGAAAAATTAATAAACAAATAAATACTGCAATTCAAACACTGGTTGCTGTGTAGATTCCACGCGTACTATATCCCGATTCACACTCCATACAAATTGACATTCGAAATTATTAACCGCTGTATAAAATGTGATTTAAACACGCATATACACTCTCATAAGGAAATAAACAACTTAAAATTGTATTTATTTTACCACGCAGTTTATGAAAACTGGGATATTTAATTATTGACCCTGCTCAGTTCTGTCAAATTTGTCTGCAAATGCAAAGGAAATAAAATTTTTCGCTTCACAATAATAGACGGTTTTGCTCTGTATTCATATATTTATCGTTTGTTAAGTTTGAATAAATATGCTGGCTTGAAAGTTACAGGCATGGAAACTATGTATTGCAGGTAACATATAATTGAAAACCCATATTGTCACCTCTTCGCATTCTTAGCGGATTGAAAAAAAAAAAAGTATTTATGTAATTAACCTTCGGAAGCAAAGAACACAACGATATCTTATTGGGTTAATGAGTTATTAGGAGGCCACTCAAAAAAATATTCCCTCTGTTCCCTTCCTAGGAGTTGGATCTCAAAAAAAAACCGTAAAATCAGTTTCTTGGCATTTGCGTAAGCAGCCTTTCCAAGCAAATAGAATAACGATATCTTACCACGTTAATGCGTGATTAAGGACCTTTTCCACCCCCTTAGGGTTTGAATTTCAAAAAATCTTAAACTTAACCTTCCTGCATTTTTATAAGTAGCCTTTTAAAACAAAGAGTATGACGATATCTTATCGCTGAGGAGTCCTTGAAAGTACATTTTTCTGCTATTGACCCCCTTTGGAAATAATTTAATTTTAAAAAATAATCTTTCGGCATTTATATAAGTTACTTTTGGAACAAAGAGGATAACAATAGCTTATCACGCCAATGCGCAATTGAGCAGTTCTCGAAAACACTTTTTACTGCTTTTCACCCCCTTAAGGGTGGAATTTTAAAAAATTATAAAATTATTTTTAAGTATTTATAGCGGCTATGTTCTGTAGCAAAGAGTACAACGATATTTCATTGGGTCAATGAGATATTGACGAGTCCTCGAAAACACATCTCATGGGTTGAATTTAAAAAATTTCTAAAATTGCATATTAGGATTTATACATGCAAACTTTTACAACCTAGTGCATAACAATATCTCACCGGTTTAATGAGCCATTAAGGAGTCCTCGGAAAAAAACATTTTGTCTTTTTTCACCCTCTAAGGGGTTGAATTTTAAAATAATCCCGAAATAGGTTTTTAAGCGTTTCAATAAGAAGCTTTTTAAAACAATGAGCGGAATGATATTTCATCGGGATTATGAGCTATTGGTGAGTTTTTGAAAATACATTTCACCCCTTTTCACCCTATTATGTGTTGAGTTTCCAAAAATCTATTCTTAGCGAGTGCATGCACCCTAAGGGAAACGGAGCCGCGGTGGTGTAGTGGTTAGACTACTTGCCTCCCACCTAGGTGAACCAGGCTCGATTCCCGGCGGGGTCGCATGAGGGAATCGTGCCGGATTAGGCCGCTGGTTGGCGGGTTTTCTCTGGGAATTCCCCGTTTATCCCGCCCTCGCATTCCGGCGCTGCTCCATGCTCACCTTGCCTCACCCTCATAAGCTCTCAAGACCTCAATGTTAAGAGCCTCCCGAATCTCTTCACCCCTGAGGGAAACACATTCCTATAGCATGTTCAAGATAAAGTGAACATTTTTGAAAGCCCTGCTTAATATCTATTTGTATACACGTTGTGTGTACTTCCGTCTTATGTAAAATTAACATTGCCATGGGTCTCGTCATTTTATTCATGCGTCGGTCTAGTGAAACTGTGAAATTATTAGAGAAGTGAATATTTTACTAATTTGCTCATTTTTAAACTTCGATACATTAAAAAAACAGAAAGCATGAGAAATAATTTAAGTTATCACAAATGGTTACCGAACGCTTTTTATCCGACGTCCAGAGGTTTAGGCTGTGCGTTAATGAGTCAGTTAGTCAGTCAGTAGGAAGCTTAGTTATAAACATATATATTTAACACTTTTAAATATTTAATTTTCATTTGACACGAGACAATCGTGTTCGACTACTTAAACATTTGCACTACTTAGTTGAAAAAATGGTATGTGTTTCACTGAAATAAATTAATATAAAAATAGTGATATGACGACGCGTTGAAGATGCAAGGTGGTGGAGATGCCAGCTCCAAACATGGCCCGACGTAGAAGTTTTGAGAGCCGATGAGGGTGAAGTGAGATGACAATGGAGCAGCGCCAGAATGCAAGGGCGGGGTAAACTGGAACTCGCCGACCAGCTGCGTCGTCCAGCACCATTCTCCCTTGCGGGTGACCCGGCCAGAGATTCAAACCCGGTTCGCCTTGTTGGGAGGCGAGCGTGCTAACCGCTCCGCCACCGCGGCCACTTGAAATCCAGTAAACAATTGTAAATGACACTAAGCGGGTCTGACAGTCATCCGGCTAGATCAAGGATTTAGAAAATCTACACTTAGGATGGCCGGACCAGGATTCGAACCTGGGCCTTACCGAATTCGAGGCCAGTGGTTTACTTATTTGCCAATAATCAATATACATTGCTATACGATTTGTCTCATATTGTTCATAAAATAAAAACACAATTTTTGTGCCATTTGGCTCTGATCAAAATTCGTTGATATTATCAAATGTGTGATCGAGCATCCAGTTACTTTCCTTGTTATTAAATTAAAAATGTATAGATCATTTTAAATAAGCTTGTAGTTAATTCAGAAACTTTGATAAGGGTATATTAAAAATTAGAAACAAAATACACATAATGTTAAATAATACCAGTTTGTTTATTAAATTTACATCCCCTTATTAAATAATATAAAGTTTTTTGTTATTTTTTCACAATGTAATTGAAATGCCCAACTTAAACATCTTGCGAACCTAACGGTAATTTATTTACATACTTATTACCTATGTATTAATAGTTTTCTTGTGTTTTAATAAGCCTGGCATACTTATTACCTAGTAAAACTTTTCTTTATTGTGCTATGATTAGAGCCCCGAGTATTTCGCGGATTGAGTTGGCAGCAAGCTAGGCTGGACAGCCCTCTATACACTCGAGACATTATCGTTTGCTTATTGGTTGCTGTGATCACGTGAGGCCTCTGTACAGAACTAAACACTCACTCACACTACTGTTTCCTGCCTTATTACTGGCTCACAGTTGAACGGGGCGTGTCTAAACAACTGTCGTCCAATCACAACAGTACGAGAAAAGAACACCTACGAATGAATTCACGAAATACTCGTGGCTCTAGCTATGGTCATTTTAACTGTTGCGTAAATTATAATCACTTAAATTTCATTTATATTCTTAAGACACTGCGATATAAAAAGACTACGTCATACAAAATGAGTGTATGGGCAAAAGGAAAATACTAATTAAGTTTATATATGTACGAAATTAAACTTTTTTTTAAAGCAGGAGCGCATACATTTTTGTGTAACTATGCCAGTTAAATTGGCAGTCAAATTTAATATCCAACAGTTTGACATTCATTTGTCCTCAATTAAGTGAACTAAAAATAATTTCTTCAGTTTCATTCTCAAAATAATACTGCTTCAGTGTATATTATCCACAGTTATCTCTTTACTTAATTCATAACAATTTCGTTAGTTATCCAATGTCTAATGCGTTGTCTATCATATGTAATAGTGTGCCTAACGAGGTTTGACTCGTTCTGAAGTAATCAACATATGTGTACACAAGTCTTCATATGGACCGTGAAATTGCCTTCTCAATTCTCTTTGGCTTGTTAATGGACGAATCCATCCCCCCCCCCCTTCCTTATTTTGTCTATTATCTGGCATTAATTAATAGAGCACACACAGCGAGCCATTTTCTGCTTGAAATTAATTTTTGAACCGAGATAGCTAGCGGTTTTTTAGTTCGTGAGTTCACTTACTTTATTTCCAAAGGTCACATCGCGGCGACGCGGTGGCTAGATATCAGCATAGCTAAACAATGCCCCTGCGCGCTTTGCCTTAGGTGAGCATTTGCGAATGTTAAAATTATTTATTTTTCCTTCCCTGTTTTTAATGCATGTAAGTGTAAGATTTATAAAATTATAAAAATATATATACTTTTCTAAATAATTTCACAGTTTCACTTGGCACACGGTAATGTTAATTTTCTATGTGTGTAAGGAATACACAATGTGCATGCAAGTTAATATCAAGCAGGGATATCAATAGTGTTTAGTTTAACGTGAACATCCAATAGTCACCCTTTTTGAATCAAACCTTTGAAAAATCTCCCCATGTATGACGTGTTTAGTTATTTCCAACATACGCCATGTACGACAAGCGTTTTATACCTGTGTTCATGCGAGTTACTTTTTTATGTTAAATTGAAACGTTACTCATAATTTATCTATAAACTATATTGCTTCATTTATAAATAATTTGAATTAATAACAGCGAGAAAACATGTGTTGGTAGCGTCTAGTGAGAAATACACTATCTACCAAAAAGTAATTGGGCACGCGTGAAGACAGGTAATTCAGTATGTCAGTTGACTTCTGTTCCATGGCCTTCGGTGTAGGACCGCTGGTGTTTGTCCGTGGTAGCATGAACACAGAGGCCTATCGTAACATTCTGGATAATGAAATACCCCCAACATTGTGGCGTTTTACAGAATGTACCCGTGTTACTTCCAGTATGACAATGCCAAGTGCCATGTTTCAGGGGCTACTATGCAGTGATACGTCGACTACAATGTTCGCCGATTGGACTGGCCCGCCCAGAGCCCCGACCTCAACACTATAGAACATCTTTGGGACGAATTGGATCGACGCGTGAGGGCTCGTCAGGCGCGGCCAAAATCCATTGCTCAACTCATGGAATGGTTGCAAGAGGAATGGCGACGAATCCCCGTGGATGTCTTACAACCACTCGTAGAGAGCATGCCAGACAGGGTGGCTGTTGTTATAGCCGCAAGAGGTGGCCCTACGAGATTCTAACGGGGTGACAACCACCGAGCGAACATAGGGGACAGGTGCCCAATTACTTTTTGGTAGATAGTGTAGTTCTTATACAAAATGCTGTTACACTGAGTGCACACGAACTCGGTGCGTTGTCCTTTGGTATAATTTTCCAGACTTAGTTAAGCTTAGCTTGCACGAAGCGGAGGAATATCATGGAAGTAGAACTTCAGCAGGCTTCAAAAAAGTCTATAGTAACCGTGAATGGATTATATACATAGTTTATTACAGCTACTCGTGCAGACAGTTTTGGAAGTTGGCGTTAGTATGCCGCACGAGAGCTAAACGCGATGGTCTCCGAACCACGTGCTCTCTACTCGGCGCTCGTAAACCGAGTCGTGCTAGATTTCGGGCGCCAGGGGCGAATCCAGGGGCGGGAGGAGGGGCTGAGGGGGCTGCAACCTCTCCCCCCCCCCCAAAATGACACATATTTTTTTTTAAACCCTGTTATCAAAATGTCAATCGTTATATTTATATATTCTCACGACTGTTAGCATTCATTCACCCGCCGTTAACAGAACTGTCAGATCACATGGTCGGCACTGATCACGTGTTTGTATACGTTTGAGTTTTCAACTTGACCCACCATTTTTAATGCAAATGAATAAAATACTTCCGCTAAATTAAATACGTGTTATAGGCTATTTACGGTAACGTGAGCAGTTTTAAGGCCCTACCAACGGGCACTGACCACTAATAAATATGTTTCATTGCAACTTCAGCTATTAACTTTACAGCGTGGTGAAACTATACGCGGTATTTATTAGTCACATGGCAGTGTTGATACTAAAAAGTAGCTGTAAGATAAAAAAATTGGTTAAATGAAAAATTTATAAAGGCCTTAAAAAGTGCTCAATTTATCGTGAATAGCCTATAGTTGCATTTAAACTGAAAGGAAATGTATAAACATCTGAAAGCACTTCCTTTCATAAACATTGTTCCACACTGTAAGAAATTCTTCGCGAATTTACCACACCATTGTACACGTATAGTGAGATAACGTGAATAGTAAACATTTATCCCATACGCCCATAGCAAAGCTCCTTAGTTTCCTCGGGAAACAGTTGAATACGCACGGAAGCTTGCAAAATTTTATGCTCGACATACCTATATTTGCAGCCTAATAAATGGTGTTATTTCCATACTACTTAGGTTCAAAATTCCCATTACAGTTCAGCAAGTTTTTGTCTTTTCTATGGGCAAAAATGCAATCCAACGTCGGGACACGAGGAGTGGTCATGCGCAACTGGCACGCGCACTCTGCTCTATATTCCAGCCGGCCGTAGGAACGCATTACCAGACTGGCGCTGTGCCGGCGAATCTGGAGCAGCAGTTGCGTACGGTTATTTGTTTTCTCCAGTTACTGTGCTGCAGTGGTTGCGGTAAAACCTCTTTTGTCGTCTCCGCTGCTAGTACAGATGAGCAGCTTTATTTAAAGTAACGGTTATAAGAAACTGTTACAATTTGGTACCACGTTGCACAAGTAACAGGTGCCATTGTTTACAGCTTTATTTTTGGAACGTCTAACTTTGCTTACTTTTGTTCCTTACCTAACGTCGTATATCACAACTATATTTAAACAAATAATACTTCAAAGCCGACATTTTCTACCTGAGAAGCTTATTTTTGTGAACAAATATATTCGTGGACATATGCACACATACGCCTTTTAGTATTATTTATACATACATACATTACTGTAAATAACAGTTTCCCACCAACAACTCAGATTGTTCTGTTCTGATTGGCAGTAGCCGTACAAGTTTCACTTACGTTTCGGCTGGCAACTGTGAGTGTGCGCATGCGTAAAAGTTCCTTTTTGGAACGTCTTGGTTTGATTGCAACAATGCGTATGAGCGAACGTTATATTCCGGGATCGTTATATTCTGGAACGTCAACTGACAAAGTCACATGGTCAACAGTGATGAACGTGTTTGCTTATATCTTAATTTTTGAATGACAAGCACTAAAATATTAATAAAATACTTTTACCAATTTGAATTTAATCAAACTGCAGTGCAAAATAGTCAGATGAAGTATAAAAACATCTGAAAACATTTGTGTACACATCAGTTTTCTAACCTAACATCCAAACGATGCCGTTTTAGCAAGAAGTTTTGGCAGAAAAGCAGTCCTATGCAGGGACACGGAGATCGGTTGTGCGCAGACAGCGAGATCCGTCTACCTTATCTTTAGTCTGTGGGACAGGCGAGAAACGTTTTACAGTAACCTGTTACAAAAATAACATGTTCCTGGAACGTGTTACTTGTTTGGAACTGGAACGATGGAACACGTTACACGAAAGTAACTGTTTGGCCCGTCCCTAGCTGGCGGCCCTTCTGCAGAGGTTCGACGCATAAATCAACCTCGTCAGCACCCACTTACAGGCAGGCTTGCCAACCGACTTCGGTAAACTAAAACTTCGCCCATCAATCATTACGCGCGTTGTAAGAGGCTTTGGAGCGGGTCCATAACGAAGTTTCATTACCACATAGCATGTGCGATATGGATGAATTGCTTCAACTATCCCGCTGCTTTCCCTATGATAACTGCATTTTTTTAATTACTTTCATGCTTGCGGTAAGCGAGTAGCGACGTATTTCAATCCCCTAACTGCCACTGCGATCTCTTTCGAGAAGGAAGTTCCATCCTCGATTACTGGCCCAAGAGCCCAGGCAGTTACTCTGGACCTTCAAGCCACAGCAATAAGAATAAATCTTAGCTTAAAAAGTGTGGTTTCGGGTACATAAAATTACAGTCTTACCAAACAATGTGCTCTTCATGTTTACGACCCACTCGGTTGACGAGAGGAACAAAGCACGATGCGTGGGTTCGAATTATTGCTACGATCGTGAATTTCAATACCATTTTTCGACTCGTTTGATAACTGTAGCACATAAGTACATTAGATTGCATTCAAGATATATGGGAGCATTAAGGAACAATAGTACTCCGAGATATTTTAATTACATCAGATTCATGCACCTGCCCATAAGGTACGTTTGCCTTATATCTCCCGGTTGTATTCTAAAAATTAAATGTGACACTTATTCGGTCGATGTCAATTAGCAAAATAATCTTAGCACACTGAATCAGGTGAAATTTAAGTATCAATGTAGTGCATAATCATATGAAATTGGAAAGGTTGCGAGCTATAAATCCTGATAAAAATCCAACTGTCTGGCACGTCTGCATTAATATTTTTCCGGTTTGTTAGTTTAAGAAATTCAACAATATTATTCGTTAAAATATTTATAGATTGTGACCAGCAGTTCGAGGCAGTCTTACACAAACACAAGTATAGAGTCATGTAAAGAAGAAGGATGGAACTTAAGCTACGCCAAGGTGGGGCTACATCTAACAAAGTTAACGGTTAACGAACTAAGAGTTACAATTTCTAGGCTTCTGGGTTTGACCCACGTCGAGAATTTCCTCTCCAAAGTTTCGGCAGTCGTTGCAGCTGCCATGATTAGGGAACAATACCTGACCAACAGTCGAAGGAAGAGGCCCCTTTACAGTCTGATATCTGGAGGGTGTTTTCCTGATTGGCTGGACCCTTCGGCCAATCACAGGATGTCATCCTCCTGATTGGCTGAGGTGTGTTATTTTAATTCTGGTTGTTATTGTTCTGCCAGTTTGACCTATGTGCCCACACTTTTCCGCATGAGCAAGGTACATTGTAAACTCCAGCCTGTTCTTCGGCTGGTGTTTTGTCTTTCACTGACCCCAGGATGCCTTCGACTTTGTTAATAGGTTTCATGATGGTGCGTATGTCCGTCTTTCTTATCAAGAATGCCAGTCGGTCCGTGGTCCCTTTTACATAGGCCATTATAGCGATGTGTTGCATTCTTTTTCCTTTATTCTGGGGGTGCTTCTTGATTCTACGCTGTATCTCATGTCTTAAGTAACCGTTAGCTTCCAGAGCAGTGGTGAGATGTTTCATTTATGCCTCAAGGTGTTGTTCATCATATATGCTTTTCGCTCTGTTGTCCAATGTGGAAATGACTGTCCTCTTCTGGGATGGTGAGTGCTGAGAGCGTTCTTGTAGATATCTGTCGGTATGGGTAGACTTCCTGTAAACTGTGAGGCCCAAAGTGAGGGTCTGTGTCCTGTTTACCATAACATATAGAAATCATCTTCCATTCCCAATGTGAACTGTATTTTGGGATGTATGCCATCCAGTATTTTAGTAATTGTTGTAGTCTCTCTTATCCATGACTCCACACCATGAATGTGTCATCAACATATCTACACCGATATTTCGGTAGGTATGGGGTGGAGTAAATAGCTCTCTCTCTCTCTCTCTATCTCTCTCTCTCTCACGCTTCTTATCTGTCTGCCGGCGAATCACGGACGAGCAGTACTACAAAAACTTAATTATGATTGGCTGACTCATGTAACAGGCCCTCTTCTCGCAATGACAAGCGGCCAGTAGCCACACGAAGACTGCAAGTGTGCACATGAGATATTGAAGTATAACCTCCGCGTAAATAATTTCGCGAAAAACACACGACCCTTCTTATGCATTATTTTAGCCAATGAAATTTAGCGATGAGTCTTGCGGCAGTTGGCAGGGTTGGTAAATATTTTTAATATTGTAGTAATCTTTACTAACATAAAACGGATTTTAGTAAAAATATTGTATTGAAAATAGACAGGGATTTAAAATGGTTGTTGTTTTTTTTTTTTTTTTTTTTTCCTTTTTAATATTTGCTTTTGTGATCTTAAAGATGTGGATAACCTTTAATAATTTCTGCTAGTATACTGTCGCCTGTTCTTTCCTTTAAATTTATATCTTGCGACATTTTGACGTTTCTGCAGCGCATATATGTTACTCCATTTAAAATAAACAACTACGTCGAAAATGTTATACTCTGTTCTGATTGGCTGTTACCCCGTGCGCCTGCATAAGAAACGAAATACAACAATTACCTCCGTGCACGATGTGAGGACCTCTCACACATACGACCAGAAATACGTAGTTGTGAACCAACAGATTCGGGAACACGGCTGTCGGTTCTTGTGCACACGACCTATGTTCTATGATCACCGTTATGGTTTCAATTGTGAATCGAGCTTAAGTTGGACTCATAACAATCCATCGCACCCGCTAGTCGTCCTTCCGTCAGTCAGTCATTCGTCTGTGTTTTTGTCCGTCAGTTGAAAGCGATTCACAACAATCCATCGTCCGTCAATTCTTCTATACGACAAAATTTTAGTGTGACAACTTAGCATCGTGAGCGTGCATTAGTTGGAGATATATTTTGACCGAAAATATATTTTCAAGAGAGAAATAATTATTTCACATGATAAGAATTTATACTGATTTTCTTTACATCTAACATTTTTGAATCCACCACCAACGATAAATAAACACATAAATTCACCGCCTTGTATTTTGCTTCAAAGTACGTAATCGCGTCTAAGGAATGTCGTCAGAAGGCGGTGGCTCAGCCATACGTCCACCGAAAGTTAAAGTTTTGAAGGAAAAAAATCGATGGATAGATTGATGGATATGAGGCTAGCAAAAATGTTTCCTTGCGATTGGTTGAAGATCACGTGATTGCCGGCCGAGCGGGCGACTGCCGTGCTTGTCAAAGCTTCGCCCCTAACCGCCGCCTTGCTCTCAGGCACGCGAGGTAGGTCCATGTTGAGGAAGTGGCGGTCGCAGATCGAGAAGACCCAGATCGTCGTTTGCGGAAGGCGACGCCCTTATACTCTTGACGCGTCATTCGCGTGCCCTTGGCTCGTAGTGAGGTCTCCCAGCGGCTGACAAGGGGGGGTGGGATCAAGGTCAAACTCAGCTTATAACGTTACTGGCGATCCCTCCCTGCGACGGAGGCGACGTGGATCGATGTGGCAGTGGGGCAGACAGTCTGCGCCAACACGCGCCTGTTTTTTTTGGGAGGGGGTTTGGAGGGGGGAGGTCCCTCGTATTTTCACGCTCCGACGCCGTCTGTGTACGTCCCCTTTCACGCGCCGTTCCCCAGCTCTTACCCCGCCCGTAGAGGCTGCGCAAAGTTAAGGTGGGTCAGTCCCCGCCATCTTGGATTTTCACTATTTTTGTCATAAGTTCCATTTAAGAACATTTAATGAGATTTTCCGCACGACATGGCATAAATAACAGCTCCTTAAGCTTAATCAACATATTACATTTCTATATAATTTATCATTTTTTCACTAGTGTTTGAAGGCAAGAAATTAATAATTTTTTCTTGCTTTCGGTTATATAAATGGACCTGGCAACAATAGTCTAGCAATACATGTTTTAGAACATGTGCAGTGTAATGCCCTGCGCTTTGTCGAAGCCCAAAATAAAATGCAAAATCTGTGATGCAATTTACGACGAAAATTCCAAAAATCCAAGATGGCGAGAACTGATCTACCTTGAGGATCGTTCTCACCTGTCATGCAGAAATTCTTCGCTTTCGTGACATAATTTCATTTTCAGAGATATCGTTGCAAATTTTTTATTATAGGAAATTTACAATTCACTAGTTGTTTAATACTTTTGCATAGTCTATTTGTGGTTTCTTCGCACTTTCTAAATCTTACCTTTGAAAAATCGCCTCATGTATGACGTGTTTGGTAAAATCCTTAATATGCCATGTATCACAAGCGTTATATATTACTGTTAAAGTAAAAGTTCCTTATTTTTGGTTCAATTGAAATTTTAATTGAAATTTATCTATAAAGTGTAATATTTCATTTACAACTAATATAAATAACGACAGTGAGAAGATAGGTAAGTCGCTAATATTTGGTAATAAATAGTTGTTTTTGCAAAATATTATTTCACTCAGTGCGCTCGAACGTGGTGTGCAGTCTTTTTGGTGTAATTTTCCAGACTCGGTTAAGCTTTGTCTGCATGAAGCGGAGGGATATTCTGGAAGTAGAACTTCAGCAGAGCTTCAGAAAAGATTGAAGTAACTGTGAATGACTGTACATAATTTTCACTGCGTGTTATTTCCTGCTTGCAAAAAAAAAAAAAAAAAAAAAAAAAGGACTAATTTATAAGTAAAAGGGTGAATATTTTTCTGACCTTTTACAACAAGCAGATAACACACAATTAAAATTACGCACAAAAACATTAAACAAGTCATAAAATGAAAATTTTATATAATCTTACATTGTAAGTAATTACTATAAATTAGAAAGTATGACGTAAGAACGAAGAATGTCTGCAAATGGTATGAAGCCGAGCCTTAATCGAACTATTTCGAAATCAGACTTTGAAAAATGTCACTGCCACTACCTGTAAAGCTGGTATAGGCTGTTCACGGTAAAGTGAACATTTTTGAGGGCCTGGTTACATTTTTCCTTCACTCATTTCTTATCCTTTAACCACATTTGTATAAATACTCCCATGTGTGTAATAAACACAGTGTTTATATTCCACCGAACTAGGAATTTAATGTCTAAGGCTAAAATAAAATATATTTATTGACTATTATTTCCAGTGAGAAGGCTTTCAAAAATACTCACTTTACCGTGAATAGCTTATACCGACGGAAGAAAAGAAGTTCCATGTCTCAAAGTTGAATTAAAAGTGCTGGATTAACATTTATGAATGCTGAAATTGTTTCTTTCCGTTTCTGTTAGTTTTTAAATGTTTATGAGTGTACGAATGAGCAAATTTGTAATATATTTACCTTTATAACAATTACACAGTTTCACTTGAGCGAAGCATAAATAAAGTGATCATGCCCATGGAAATGTTAATTTTACACATTGTTGAAGAATACATAACTTGTATACAAGTGGATATAGTGCAGGGCTTTCAGAAGGGCTCAGTTTGTGGCGAGCAGCCTAGAACAGGCAGCGGAATTTGTTATAGTTTGGTTCTCATAAAGCTAGTGAAAAACTTGGGATGAGAAGTTATAGTTGGATAAGTAAGCGAGAGCAGGGGCAGAATGATATGTACGTATCGGTATTTCATTAAAAAGTAATTTCAACTTCACTTGTATGAATGCATGACGTGGGCCGGCGTAAGTCGTGATCCTTAGGCAGGACATTTACGTCTTAAGGTGTGAGTAGCAAGGGAGGTGGCTGAAGGAAGGACTCGCCCTGAAGACGCCCGTCTACCTAGAGCTTTTTTTCCGAGTTTTAAGCCGAGAGGCGAGGGAGCTTTAAAGGCTACACTGCCACGCGCATCGAGTCGCCCATCGCCACTAAGCGCAAGGCTCTGAACTGGCGTGCAGTGTTCTCGTCGTGCTACGTGAACCTATGGGACTTTCAGCGGCGACCCTATTATTTTATTGATGGAAAGTGTGTATAAGCCGTTCACTGTAAAGTGAGCACTTTTGAGACCTTAGTTACTCTTTACTTTCAGCCATTTTTTTATCCTTTAACACCAACTTTTCAAATAAATATTGCCATGTAAGTAATGAATACATTGCATATATTCCACCGTACTCTGAAGTTAACGTCTAGGGCTAAAATAAAACATATTTAATGACTATTATTTCAAATGAGAGGGCTTTCAAAAGTGCTCACTTTTCCGTGAATAGCCTATAGGAAGGTTTAATGCATGCTCTTTGACTACTTTTGTATGGATCTAACACGTACATTTTGAGGTACAGCGCATTTAAAAAGCCGTTTTTAGCAATTTTGGCGTGCTCTGAAATGGTGTTTCTGATTAACGCGAGGTCTTGAAAACAGTCAACAACCCTCGCCTGGAATGTGTGTTCTTGTCTTAGGTCAGTACACTGGACGCGCGTTTAATAGTTTCGTAGAAAAACGTGTGTTTCGAACACTCTGCAACATACTTCAAGCGCCAGGTAGACAGACGGGCGCCTGAACGTCAGCCGCTACCCGGAGGTAGAGCTGCCACACGGAGGCTGTCAGTCGCCCTACCCCGCGGTTCGGAGTCCCCACACGGAGCCTGTCAGTCGCCCTACCCCGCGGTTCGGAGTCCCCACACGGAGCCTGTTAGTCGCCCTACCCCGCGGTTCGGAGTCCCCACACGGAGCCTGTCAGACGCCCTACCCCGCGGTTCGGAGTCCCCACACGGAGCCTGTCAGTCGCCCTACCCCGCGGTTCGGAGTCCCCACACGGAGCCTGTCAGTCGCTCTACCCCGCGGTTCGGAGTCCCCACACGGAGCCTGTTAGTCGCCCTACCCCGCGGTTCGGAGTCCCCACACGGAGCCTGTCAGTCGCTCTACCCCGCGGTTCGGAGTCCCCACACGGAGCCTGTTAGTCGCCCTACCCCGCGGTTCGGAGTCCCCACACGGAGCCTGTCAGACGCCCTACCCCGCGGTTCGGAGTCCCCACACGGAGACTGTCAGTCGCCCTACCCCGCGGTTCGGAGTCCCCACACGGAGCCTGTCAGTCGCCCTACCCCGCGGTTCGGAGTCCCCACACGGAGACTGTCAGTCGCCCTACCCCGCGGTTCGGAGTCCCCCGTCCGCCCTACCCGACCCGCCTCCCAACTGTACTTCCACGTCAACACTCATTGGTTCCCGTCGTGCAATGAAGAGTGGGACCTCGTTTTGTCATTTCTTGGTGATCCAAAAGATTACTGAACTTGCTATCGAGAGTTTCTTTCCGATGTTTGTAAATATACTTCTGGCCTCCTTCGCTGGCGTGCAGGCGGTGTCTTCATGAGTGTGGTGAAAATGTGCGCACAAAGAAGCCACTTCGTAACAGATGACATACTATGACCTTAAATGAGGACGATGATTATCATGCGGTTGACTTGGCTACCTTGTTATCTATTACCTTTCAGTTTGTGAATGAGCATAGTGAGGCTCGGAAATGTGTTTTACTAATTTCCGCATATCTGCTTGCATGTCTTAATTATAGATTTACTGTGAATATTATAATAGCAGCAGTAGATGCGGACAAATACAGAATGTCCACGATGAAAAAACCTTGATTGTATATGTGTTGTAAAAATCGGTAAATTAAGTTTTCTCAGTTTTTCCCGTTTTTCTTTCATCTGCCGCCCGGAGCGCTGCAGTTAGTTTACGCCAAGATGGCATCGGTTCAGCAAAAAGCGCATGTAGTTGTGTGGTTTTCAGAGTTTTATCGTGACGGCGCAAAGAGTGTTTCGACGTGTTTTGCAGACGGCAGCACCTGATGCAAAGAGGATTAAGGAACGGCACCGCTAGTTTCTGGCCACAGGTAGCGTTTTGAAAGGCACTGGCGGAAGCCGTTAACGTTTCTCCGGCGAGCACGTTGGGAACAACAGACAAGCGTTCTCCCGCAGCCTAAGGAAGTCTATTCCCCGGGCTTCCCGGGAACTGCAGGTGCCACGATCGACTATCCGTAATGTGCTTCGAAAGTAGCTGCGTCTGTACACGTACATGGGGCAGATCCTGCACGAGCTGGCACGCGAAGACAAACCACGGAGATACCAGTTTGCCCGTGCGAATCGACAGTGACAACTACTATCTGACCAAGGTTATGTATTCCGACGAAGCCACCTTTCATGTTTCTCTTTCTCCAAGACCTCCGTTACAGGATCGTGGACGCAATCCACGCCGTTATAGGCCGTTCACGGTAAAGTGAGCACTTTTTAAGGCCCTTCCAAATTTTTCTTTTAAGCTATTTGTCATTATAAGCCACTTTTTAATATGAGTATTGTCATATAGCTAGTAAATACGGTGTATACTTTCACCACTTCCAAAAGTTGATGCCTGAGAGTGCAATAAAACATATTTATTAGTGGTTAATGCATGTTGGGAGGGCCTTAAAAAGCGTTCACTTTATCGTGAACAGCCTGTACGCCGGGAATGTTGCAGCGGACATGGGCCGAAATCGAGTACACGCTAGACAGTGCTGCGTGGCACCAAAGTGACCCACGTAGAAGTCAACGATTTTTTTTTTCCCTAAAAAAAAATCTTGAAATGCTCTGCTACGCATGTACTTAAAAAAAAAATTTTTTTACATTTCAATTATTTCTCTCCTGAGAGCCTAACGAAATTAGGGCGTTACTTTGTGGACATATTGTATGACAATAATCGGTTACGACGCTCCTGCATACAAATGAAGGCCCAGTGCGTCGGAAATGCGTATCGCAACGCGTTACTATAGGCAACCACCGGCGCGGTACAGTTGTGCGAGTTACAGCTCTCGCAGGCGCACACGAGTAACTCACATATTTAAAAAAAAAATTGTTTTAGGGTTTTCTTGCACGGTTTCTCTATGGGCACGCAGCAGTGTTATTGTCGAGAGGTAGGCCGAGCACAGAGTGAAGCATTTTCGGGGTATGCGTCACAGTTTAAAAATAGTATAATAAACTAAAATTATTTGGCCTAATATTTTTTGGCGTGATAGTAGGTGCCCTAACTGAGAACCAAGTTAAAGTTTTTGGTCATACAAAATTGTTAATTTCAAGCCTACTTTACTATGTAAACCACTTAGGTATTCTGCAGTAGTTGCAGATAAAGTTCGGGAACCACTCGCAAGTAATGTACCTGCTATGAAAACATTACAGTAACTTAAAACCCAAAAAAATATATGTAAAATATTTAAATGTCTGCGGTAAAACAAGATGCTCAGGTTGGCCCGGGTTTTCTGTTTACATTCACTAAGTTTCCATAACCTTAAGTTGTTAAGATAGTGGAGTCACCAGCCAACGGCGTAAGTTAAACAATACGTATGCTTACTCTACATTTTTTTTTAGCTAATTGACGATAACGTTTAAATACATTCGTATTTAATGAAAGAAGATAGTTTATTACAAAACTAAATTTGACAAGGAAGTAAATTAATTTTTTTTCACAAATAACAGTCATTTTGCACATTCGTCTAACTCATTGACAGAACGATAAATTTTAAATTTTACAAATGAAAGAAAAATATTAGTCACTATACTCTGCCTTGATAACATCGAACTATTTTTAGAATTTTGCAATGGAACGCGGGCGTATCGAAAGTATTTAAATTCTGAAGGTGGAGGAAGGGGAGGCTGATCTTGAGTAGGGGTGTATTTTATAGATACTATAGGTTTAGAAAGAATTGTTCGCTAAGAAGCTAAAAAATATTGGGATTTGTAGTGTCGCTTTAATATTGGCACTAGCATTCGTGTTTATGTAAACGCATTCTATTTTAGTCGTAACCTGAAAGTAAAGCATAAGTATAACACCGTTATATCTGGAGAGGGAATCTGCAGTTCATTTGCTTCCCTAGAAACACCACTGCCGAGCAGACGTTACCTACTCAATGCCAACTCACAACAATTTGTCCTATTCTCCGTGGTGAACGGTTTGAAACATCTTACTAATATTTAAAGCGACTCAGAAACTAAATGTTTAGAAACAGATTATTTTATATCATCAAGACCTCCATCCCATATGAACCTGGTGATGCTCTGTGAGCATGTAACAATATAATGTATCGATTATTAACACAGGACTGTGAAACAAACACGCTTTTTGAGCTTGAAGACAGAACAATTATTAACACGTGATTTTTGTGTTTGACAGGCTCAATATTGTTTCCCACATTATTAATTTTGTTTTGTGGCAAGATATATTTATTTTGTTTTGCAACAGTATTTTAATTTGGCCACATATTTATATTATTTTCTGTTTTTATATTGTGTACGTATACTTACAAGGCCATATAACTCTGGGTAGGTTTAAGTGGTAGCACAAATTATTTTAAATTGTAACTCTCGTGATTGGCTAATTTCTAAAGAATGTTCTTAATAAGTCAAGTTTTCGTGAAGGAAGACGGACATCTTGTTATGCAACGTCAGCAGCCAGCCCAGGTGGACTGCGAACTAGGTTTGGAATCTAGATTTCTCATAGGGAAATCCGAATTCGCCCCCCCCCCCCCCGGCCACTGAAACTTCAGGCCGTATAATAGACACGGTGATCATCGGGAACTTCAAGACCATTAAATTCTAAGTTTTGATCACTAATTTCAGCTAATAAATATCAAATAAAGTTTTCTCATAACACCTTTTATACAACATTCTAGAACGTTTTTTACGCCGCCATGTTGTTTTATTACGGGCACGACTTTTTCTGGCATTTACTACGACAAACATGAACTGAATCCTTGCCCTACCGCTAGCTAATTGCTGAAGCTTTATTTAAATGAATTTTTTTTTGGAAAGAATACTAACGATTTCAAGTATTTTAATTCTTGACCAGCATCACGAGGGCATAAGTGTTTCAAAAATCCACTAACCCAAGCAGAATATTTCAGTCAAATTGTCAATATTTTCTAAGCCACACGTAATTAGCAAATTTGTAATGCGATCTGGATAAAGTATTTTTTTCTGGTAAAAAGTCAAGTAATTTTGATTACAATTAAACCTCCAGATATTTTTTGAACACAGTCGCCCACTGCTGTCATTCCGTAGTCATAGCAAGATACCTCCTAGTGTTCCTGTTTGTGTATGTGTTTGTCCTGTCCATGAGTATGTTGCAACCAGGCTGCGGTGTTGCTGTGTGTACAAATAGCACACTTTACTTCAGATTGGCAAGATCACGTGTGTGTATTCCTACTTACAGTCCGGACGGGGCCAGACCAAAGTAACTCGCCAAACAGCCTTCATGCGTCACTACAGAGGATTTGATTTCCAGTTTACACACCGTCTTCCGTTACAGAAGAATTAAAAAGGAAATAATTATGGTTTGCAATAAGTACATTAATCTCGTACTCTGTTTGGACGATCGTGACTGCGCAACTAGGGTTGACACACTACCCGGAAAATTCGTTACACTTACTACAGCTGTCACAACGTCACACTCATATACACAGAGTTATACTGATCCATTTTCTCTCTCATTCTATCATTGTTTCCCATTACATGTTATGCCACTCCTCGCGCATTGTTGGTTATTGTTGTTGCACGTGGCGAGCCGTAACGTGCGAGTAAAGGTCGTTCACGATAAAGTGAGCACTTTTGAAACCAACCTTAGGAAAAAGTCACTGCCACTGCCCGCATATATTTCAACGGGAGCACTGGGTGATATGCGCCCAGTAAAGTTGGTAACGAAGGACGGTAAGTAGCTCCGTATTTTAACGTAACTTAAATTATTTCTTTCCCTTTCTGTTTTTTTTTAATGCACGGATGTGTAAAAATGAGAAGATTTGGAAAATGTTTAGTTTTCTTATAATTTCTCAGTTTCACTTGACCGACGCATGAATAAAGTGATAAGGCCCACGGAAATATTAATTTTACATAAGGAGGAAGAACATAAGACGTGCATACAAGTAAATCTTAAGTAGGGCTTTCAAAATTTCTCATTTTACCGTGAACAGCCTATAATTGTATGTGCAACTGTTTGAGATGTCGTCCTTAGCTATTGTGTACACAGTGTCATTTTCCTTCTCTTTTCAACTCTATTATCTTTTCTATACACTCATGCGTACACACAGAGCACGAATGAGTAGTTTTATACCACGCATTAGAAACAATAAATGCAAAATTTAAAGTTTAACAGTCCCGTATATGTTTGAATATTTACATTATTTACAGAATACAACAATTTGTCATGAGAACATTAACTCCTTTATTTAACAAATGCTTATGTAGTTTGTTTTGAAATGCAAAGTCCATATTCTAAATCTGAGGCCCTATATGAAGTGATACTCGGGAGAATGGGCCTGTTGCCCTCCCCCGACCTCTGATAGGACCTGGTCAGTCTTAACTATGAAAAGTTTCTCTCCGTAAGAATTATAGTATTGTTGTTTTATGGTATTCGAGTACAATATGACTAACCGTATCCTCTGTTGCCGTCACTTAGCTAAAGCTTAACGTCATGTTGCTAGAATGTGCACACATTACTCTCTTATATGTATATATGTAGCTATTCATTCCATAAGTAACTAACATGTGGATAACCATTTTATGGATGCTTCAGTAACTAATCGGTGACTCTCTATCTAATATTGCATTCTATGCGCCATATCTCTCTACAATGAACTCTCTGTACTCGTTTGGAACTGATTTCCACATGGTTACAGTTTTCAAGAATGCTTTGAGGTCCGCCTATAACATTAGTCATAAACTTATATAGTCGTACGTAAATAGATCTTAGCAGCACGCCATGAAAAGCTTCACTACCTCCCGATTTTCTGTGCATAACCGTGATACGTAAAAGCTAGTACAAGACAATGCAGCGAGACCAAGATTGGGAACCGCGATAGCCACGGCTAGCCGCCATTTCTTGTGAAATGCCATGAAGCTTCTTTGATCGAAAAACAGAGGTATAAAAATTCATACTCTCTAGAAGAACCCACTTGTTATATGCAATGTCCAACTGTTTACTGCACGTGAAATACTTTGACCTTAAAGTGCTGATAACTAATCCTGGCTCCTGCTGTAGTATAGAAGGAACACTTACTTTGCAAACATTACTCCTGCACGTGAAATACTTTGACCTTAAAGGGCTGATAACTGATCCCGGCTCGTGCTGTAGTATAGAAGGACCACTTACTTTACAAACATTACTCCTGCACGTGAAATACTTTGACCTTAAAGGGCTGATAACCGATCCCTGCTCGTGCTGTAGTATAGAAGGAACACTTACTTTGCAAACATTACTCCTGCACGTGAAATACTTTGACCTTAAAGGGCTGATAACTGATCCCGGCTCGTGCTGTAGTATAGAAGGAACACTTACTTTGCAAACATTACTCCTGAACGTGAAATACTTTGACCTTAAAGGGCTGATAACTGATCCCGGCTCGTGCTGTAGTATAGAAGGAACACTTACTTTACAAACATTACTCCTACCATTACGCACCACGAGTCTGAAAACTGAGCTGTCTGTGTAAACTTATCGGTGTAAATTTACCTGGAAATGTCAAACATTCCCCTCAAAATTTTTGTTTATGTGACCCTTTTATGTTTCCTGAATGTTTGCTTGGTTCGTAAAATGCCGGATCGTGAACAGACAGCTGTGCGATTTTTTTTCTGCTTTTTATTTTGTGGAGTTCTTCTCTGGAGTTTAACATCGAAAGCTTCTTCGCTAAATTAGAACGTCCAGATTTAGGAAGGCAAACAAAGAGAGTTATATGAAAACATCTTAAACTATTTTCATTTTGTAAGACTTTTTTATTTCAGTTCACAGATTTTCTCAACATCGTGGGATGCATTTGTCGTAGTAAATGATCCCACCGCGACTAAAACACGTAGGTTTTATTCCTTTCTTTGACGGGTATTTTAGCGATATGTGTCAGAGTGTGTGCCGGAGTTACGTAGGGGAAGTTAAATCGTTCCAAGCCTTTCTTTACCCATGGCCGAAATGTAATACTTAATTTCTAGCACAGTTATAGAAGACATCCGCTATTTTGCAATACGGCGTTCAGTCACGTTCTATTCTATTTTCACGGATTTCTTTTCATTTAGCTTGGCTTGTGACAGACGATGAAAGCAGTAGCGAACACTACCTATGCGTGCAAGCATTGGTTACCATTTGAACATCACGCTCAATGTACTGTCCCCTGAAACACCTCGACCATTATCATTGCACTATTGGTGGTTTAGATAATTCCTTGAATTAAGTCTTGGTATCAGTAGAGTATATATGTAGTCGTTCTCGAACAATGTATTTTAATGGGATTTATACGGCTGGGCGACTGGCGGTCTTCGGCTCGACTCGGGCGAGCTCGGCAATCTTCGACTTGACTGAAGGCGTGCTCGGAAGCTGTCGTACCCGAAGATGCTCGACAGTTACGCCCAATAATTCTTCAAGCATAGATGCTTGTTTCTGGTAGTAATGTTGGTTTTTATAGGCATAGGTTATGTCAAAGCCTACATATTTGTTTTCGTCTGTGTTATTTTCTTTTACTTTAAATAAACATCACGTATTAAAATTTGCAGATGGTAATGCATTTTTCATTCCACTATTTCATTCCCCAATTTATTCCTCAATTTCATTCCTCAATCTATGGGACAGTTTCTATAGTTTCCATCATTTCGTTGTAAATTGCACTGGTAACTTCTGTTTTTAGCATTTTCTCCTAGATTGCGCTGATGAGGAAGAACGATGGCGTCACATTTCTCGCTCATGATTGACTGTTGGTCTCGTGACATCTCGGGCTCTGGGGTATATAAGGCGGACAGACTCACGCATCGTCTGAGTTCTTCATCTGATGCTAAAGGCGATAGATCGTCTTCGCTCTCCTGGCCGTCTTAGCGTTTAGTTCAGTAAGATTTTTTTTATCTTCGGCTCTTCCATAAAATTTTTTGGGGAATTATCGAGCGTGCTCGTAATTACGCGTGTATTCCATATTGGTTGGTGCAGAAAACTTATTGCCTCAAATTATTAAAGCGATTGATTACGCTTTTCTTTAATTTGCCCTACAGAGAGCAAGATGAAGAGTGTATTTAATTGTGTGCCTGCGAGTAGAGTGCCATCTTCGTCTTTATCTGTACGTATCGCTTGCTCCAGATGAGCTGCCTATGTCGGCATCGATGACATTCGCGGTATCCTCGAAAGCATCTTCAATCACATCGATGCCGTCTACTGGACCGTTACATCGTCACCAGTGGCGCTTCTGCAATAAAACATGCATGTTCATGCATGATGCTCGAAGGCACGAGACGTATGGATGCGGGAAGAATGCAGATTAAGTGACATAAGCGTGGAAACTGGCTGTGGCACAGCATTTGCCAGGAGCGATAACTTGCACAGGCATGCGGAAACCTGCGTAGCTGTAGAACCTTCATCCGTCGTGTACAGTCTCCCTCGCTGCAGCGTACGGGTGTGCTTCTCACAAACCCAGATATTCAGGACGAGCATTCGCCATCGTGACAGCGATCATCACGACCAAGAATCGTGGTTAGGTCTGGGGTGGTTAATGACAATGGTTTCGTAGATGCTGAAATGGCTTCCTTGCGCAATCTAAATACATATATCGCTCCAAACAAGGGTAGTTCGTTGAAAGATATTTTGACATTTTTGGCTTGCATGATGAAAAATTCTAACTAAGCAACTCACCAAAGAAGAACTAGAGCAGAGCCCAATTAAATTTTACATATGTCTAGATTGTGAATATACGAAACCGAATTCTTTCGACGAAGGTACGGACAAAAGAGCATTCAAAACTGCGAATGTGCAAGTGTATGAGACTGATGAAATCGGAAATGGTGTAACATTCTGTATAGGAAATGTATGGTAAGAGGAAGAAACGTACAAAGCACGTGGTTGTGGGTGGACACTTTCGAAAGGTAATCACCTACAGTTGATATTAAACAAGATGGAACCACCACGTACATACGGAGATCAAGAACAAGAAGGCCGTGATTAACCCGCAAAACACCCTTGAACACATGTGCTTTAAATGGGCGATCTTAGCACATTTTGTAGAAGGTGAAAATCCGCAGCTATTAAGAACTGGAATCTAAATTTGATTTTTGTGGATTGGAATTCCCGTCCCCGCACCTCCAGATAAAATTTTTTGAGGAAAACAACTTTGCTGTTTCGGTCAATGTTTACTTGCTCGGCACTGAAGAGGAGATCGTGCCCGCACGTGTGGCGGAAGAAGGGAAGTTTGAGCACTTTGATCTGATGCTGCTGACCACAAAGTAAAATTCACATTATTGTTGTGTAACAAATTTTTCGCGGCGTGTGAGATCGCAGCTGATGGCCCACCATGGCGAAATTCATATATGCAAGCGCTGCTTCATGTGTTATCATGATTTGCCACGAATTATGGACTTTCGGTACCGCAATGCCTGGGAAATCACAAAAAAAAAAATACTGCAAGGAAAATATAATCGAGATGCCACAGCCGGAGGATGATGGTAGGCCACGAGTATTAAAATTTAAGAACTATGATCACATTGATAAATTACCCATCGTTGTTTATGCAGATATTGAGGCCATTCTGAAACCGATCCATATCTGCGAATCGGACCCTAGCTGCTCGTATATGTATGCCTATCAGAAGCACGAGACGTACAACTATTGCATTTCGGTCCACGTGGACAAATATGTCATTCCTGCAGCACTAGCATCCAAACTGAGCCATGACCTTATTATATACACAAGGGGGGGGGGGGAAATATAAAAGATATTTTCCGCCACATCGAAGCCGATGGAGCCACTCGCCCCCACAGAACAGACCAGCTATGCCAGAGCGACCCGGTGCTGCTATTACACTGCTCCGATCACGCACGAAAATTACAAGGCGAGGGAGGACGACCACTTTGATGGGAGGTAAGTCGGGCTCACTTGCACCAGCTGCAATTTGCTGCGCCGCCGCCCCAACAAACTCGTCGTGTTTTCCCACAATCCAGGATATCACGAGAATTTTTTCGTAAGACAGCTGGGCTACGATACAAAAAAAAAAAAACATTTTTGTCATTCCACATACGAGCGGAAAATTTATAACCTTCTCCGAGAGATTTTCTATCCAGATCTTCTGCCCGCCTTATACACCCCCATAACCTGAGATGCCACGTGATCAACAGCCAATCATGAGCGAGCAATGTGACGTCATCGTTTTTCTTCATCAGCGCCCTCTAGGAGAAAATGCTGAAAACTCAAGTTACCAGGGCACTCTACAACGTTATGATGGAAACTGTAGCAATTGTACCAAAAATTGAGGAATGGAATGAAGGATTATATTAGGGAATGAAAATATGGAAAGAAAAATGATTTATTCTCTGCATAATTTAATTCTTTATGTTTATTTTGAATAAAAGAAAATAACAGACAAAAATATTTAGGTTTTGACATAACCAATGCTTATAAAAACCAATATGGCTTCCATAAACAAGCATATATGCTTAAATAATTAGTGAGCGTAACTGCCGAGCACCTTCGGGTACATTCGAAAATTCTAAGTCGACAACTTCCTAGCACCCCTAGAGTTGAGCCGAAGATTGCCGATCTCGTCCGATTCGAGCCGAAGACCGCCAGGCGCCCAGCCGCACAGCTCCTATTGAAAATAAATCGTGCCAATATTCTTATAGACACACTACTGGTATCTCATTTCAATGTGAATTATCATATTTAGGTGGATTAATTTTTTTTCTACGTACCAAAAACACTAAGCTAGTGCTTTTGACTGTACATTTTGTGAAATATAAACATTTTAAAGAAAAATTAATGACAGGAAATTTTACTTGTAAGTAACGTCTACAAGCTGAACAGTATTTCGAACTCTGTAAAACATAATGGGTAAATTGCCTGAAGAGTGTAAGGTAGTATTCGCAAACTTGTGTGGGAAACGTAGTTTTTCTTACGTGTAAGGTAAAATTACCCCACTCTGGAGTAAAATTCACGTACTTAGCGGCGGAAAACCCCACAAATGGAAGGAAAAATTAGCTTACGACGCGTGCATCTCTTAAGCATTGTCTCAACGGCTAAGTGGGAGGACGGGTGGAAGAAACAAAACGAGGCGCCACGTTGGACAACTGGTATGACATATTCCTTACGGAAGGCATAGTACTAAGAAACAAAAATTTACTTTAAGGTAGAGAAAATCTGTAAAATACAATATTATGAAATACTTACATAAAATATTGTAAAAAAATTAAATAAGAAAATTTGTAAGAGTTTGTAAAAAGCGGATAAATATTTGTTCCAGTGTTGAAATTTCAATATACGCAGTTATCGTTACTGCCTTACTTTTTATGTCAAGGGGATTATTACAACACGTGCTAAGGTATTGGCTTCAAAGCACTAAATAAACCACTAAAGGAATTCTACACAAGCTTTGCTTTACACCGCACGAAGCTAACTGAGCAATCTGTTACAAAAAATAATCATTATAACCAGTTACCGGAATAAATAATTTGTCAAGTTGCTCTTAGGATAGCGGGAAAGTTCAAGCTATTAATAAAAACTATTTTAGGGAAATCGTGTATAATTAGTTCAATTAAATATTTTGCATATAACTTAATTCTTTTTTTTTATATTTTTCGTGGTGGAATATTGTAACACGATAATAATCACTAACGCTGTTGCGCTGTCGTCGTGGTGTAGTGGATAGCGCACCGGACTATCGTGATGGGGATCGTGTCTCGCGCCCATCCACAATCAAGCGTCGAGGATTTTAGAGGGGTAGGTTTTGGTTATTATTATTCGTCAGAGGGAAATAGATAATAATGAAATTAACAGTACTAATACCACAGAATGTTTCTTTTTTTAATTATTATATATTATATTTAATATTTCCTTACTTGTATGGTATTACCCCCCCCCCCCCCCCCGGCACTTTTGTCAGATAATTCTTCCGTAAGATTAGAGAATAGTACTTTACTTGTTATATAAATTTGCTCTACATTTAAGAGGTAATTGTACCTTATATGTAGAGGTAATTGTGCCTTATATGTAGAGGTAATTAGGTTCCCTTACATGTAAGGGAATTTCACCTTAAATGTTTTTACAGTGTACAAAAGATAAAATAATGAACTTTTCGGTGACTAGTTTCTTTGCGTATAGGCTGTTCTCCGTTAATTGTGCACTTATGACATCAACGTATGAAAAATATCACTACTACCCATACCTGTTGATATTTTAATGGCCGCACTGATTGGGTCGCGACCAGTAAAGTTGGCAACGACACAGTGAAAGTAGTTCCTTGTCTTAACGTTAAGTTAGAAGTGCAAGGTTAACATTTGTGACGTTGCTTTACGTATTTAATGCATACAAGTGTGACAACAAGTAGTTTTGTAAAATATGTTCTTATCTGATAATTTCACAGTTTCACTCGACCTATGCATTAATAAAGTGATCTGGCCCAAGACAATGTCAATTTTACGTAATGTGGACGAATACTTAACGTGGATGCTAGTAGACCTTGAGAAGGACTTTCAAAGCGTTCAGTTTAGCGTGGACATACTATACTCGGTGAGAGTACGGTGAAGCTTGCACTGCGCAAGTGAGCGCCTGTCATTCAAGCAACCCGCAATGCGGAAAAAGTCGCCTGCTTGCAGCTAGCTGTCTGCTCCAGGCGTAGCCACCCCCTCAGCAGGCGGTAGAGAGCAAACTTACTTTCTCGCGCTCTGCAGCCCTTGCTGGCAACGACAGCCTTCACACTGGATTTACACTCTTTAAATACGTTCACTAAATCTGCACCGTGGAAAAGGTTTTCATAAACGAACAACGAAATATTTTGTTATTGTAACCAAATTTTTTTTTTTTTTTTTTTTTTTTATTTATTTGTTACGAGCGAAGATTTGTTTGGCTCCACGTACACTAAACAGTTTCAGTCAACATGAAAGAAAATTGAAAGCCCGAACGGGATCATAACCTAGAGTGAACGCTACACACTAGCTGCTTCAGTGAATATGTTTGTGACCGATACAATCGCCATTATACAGAGCACGAGTGGCGTTCGACAGTGTGTGTAGTTGACGTTTGACGAGCTCAAGTTAGATCGACGTGATGACAAATCCACACTACACACGTGCGCGACATGCGAACTGATAACCTGCCTCCGAGGAACCGAGGAACGAACTACCAACCCTCCGGCCACTCTGTCCCTGAGCCTTGAGGGCGGAGCAACTAAAGCGACTGCTGATGGAGACGGAAACATCTTACATATTTCAAGATTTACATCTTTACTGACTAGTTTTATGTTGAGCTTGTATTATCACGACGTTTAGGCCTCGTGTCATTATCAAAATTTAATGAACGCCTTACCATACAGTGTTACTATCCTAACTGCCACGAAATTACAAACAAACTCTCGGATTGTATTTTCGAACAAAGGCAATCTAGTGAGTGGCTAAACAAATATACATAGTTGATCCAACTGAATATTTTGTCGACAGTCAGATTTCTTTTGGTCCAACACGGAAGTATTGTTTACTCAAACACGTATTTTGTTATATGAACAAAATCGATTCTGCTGCTTTTCACGTTTTTTTATTAGATCAAAAAAAATATTTTGTGGTGGCAACTTAATATATTTTTAGCCCTTTACAAACAAATATTTTGTTGACCTTTTTCGCAGTGGGAGTCTCTGTGAACATTTCGTTTGTAAGGCTGTGTAGCCGAGTGTGTTTTACGACACCTGGAAATACTTGTTATCGATCAATATCGATAGGTGTAATGGTATGGTGATCGCATGGTTTGACGATTAATTCAGCAGTGCAAATTATTTAAACACGTGTTTTATTCCTTATCTGTATTTTTTGAAAATATGATAAGCGAGTTTATACATGTAACCTCCTATAGCTTTCTGCAGTCATATAAATAAACATATTGTTTTAACAGGGAGTTTAATGACACTTAAAAGTTGTCCTTAGTTTTTTTTTTTTTTTTACTCCAAACATAACGTTTAGTGAAAATAAGATTTCTGTGACTTAAAAAATTAACACAATTCGTGAAAACGACTTAAAAGTTTATCGAGAACCGCATGACACATTCAATCGCACTGAACATTATTAGGAAGAAAAGTAAAAAATGTTGACTATGTGAGCAGCACAGATTTCGAGTAAATAAAAATATTTAATGATGCGGTCTCGCTTCCTACACGCATGTGTGTCCTTTTCACTCAACGTACACTTCAACGCAGTCTGTATGCATGTTGGTTTCATATTTCAGAAAATGTCTGCTGTTTATAATTATAAGGATTCACACGAAATTTCTCCTGTAATGCGGAAAAGAAATTTTATGTCAAATTAAAAAATGAATGCAACAATAAAATGACAACCTCGGATCAGCAGTACAAATGCTCGATAGAAAATTAGAAGCAGAATAATATAGACTACTGCGAAATGTATTTTATATTCGGGGGTATTGCTGACAATGCTAAGAACACATTTCTTATTTTAACACACGCGATATTACTGTAGCACAGCCATAACAAACATAACTTTACCATTTTTTTAGTCTCATATAATGCTTTAGAAAATTTTGATAAGTTTAAAATTCAGGAAAAGCTGTACGTGAAACCTCATGCGTGATATTTGATCATTGCACACATTTGTAGGTAATTCGAGGTAAACTGAGCACCTTTGGATGCCCTATATGAGATATACTTTTATGAACACTGTGCATCCTTTCACTGCTTCTAAAATTAACAATGCCATCAGCCTAGTTACTTTATACATGCGTCTACCAGGTGAAACCGTAAAATTATTAGAAAAACACATCCTTACGTATTTGCTTGTATTTACACTTTATGCATTAGAGAACAAATCAAAATTAATTATTTAAGTATTCACAAATGTTTACCTGACACTTCTGATTCAACGCTAAGACATGGAACTGATTCCATTCCGTCGTTACCCATTTTACTGGGCGCATGCTTGTTGTAGGTGCAGGCAGTGACATTTTTTCAAAGGTTGATTTCAAAAGTACTCAGTCAGTTGTGAACAGCATACATGCACGTATACCTACAAACAAACACATGTGTACACAGTACAAAACAAAGTCGCCCGGCCACGTGTGTTTGTATATTCGACTAAGACTTCTAAACTGCTGTATGGATTTTGATGCGGTTTTCCCCATCATATAGAGAATTTCTTGAGGAAGGTTTAGGTATACAATGCATTAATATATAGTGTATGGATAGTAGAAAAATGTCAACTTTTATAATGAATTCGTAATAGGCCGCTTTTCGGACTCTTTCATATCTTACGCTTAATAAACGTATGGCATGCACCAAATTAATGTACTACAGAATTGTAAATCTCAAAAAAGGTCTACAAAAAAGTCCCCGACAGCATATGCTTATCTTTTAAGGATGACTCACAGTATCCAGTTTTGTATTTTAAGGGTCCACTTAACGAAAACTTTGTGAACAACACAGTATTAATCCTACGTTAGTTACCTTAAGCATTTAGTGTGTATACTTGCTGTAAAACTAAACAACGCCATATTTGTAAATCGCACCCGAGCGTGGCCTGGGCGTGTAGCAGCTAGTTACAAATATATTGCTCACACACTCAGTCGATCCACGTCTCACTATCTCTTGGAAGTTTCCGAAAATATAATTCCCATTTTATATTTTTTAAATAAACATTTTACCTATTTTTACCTCCTAGAGAATTTTGATAATTATTTAATTCGTCTCGTTTCTCTATAAAGGCACGAAGACTGCTTCAGTGCTAATTAATTTTGCGCCTTCGCCTGTAGCTTTGATATTGAGGGAAACGTTTCAACGGCAGGCGTGGTTGAAACTGTACGGCGTGAATACTTGGACTTTTCTGTGGGAAAAGTCAAAGTTCTCGTTTTACGTCGTGCTGTTAAGTACAAAGACTAAGGACGATCGGAGCTTCTGAGTACAGACTTGGCGACCGCAAATTTGTACATCGCGCCAGCGGTAGGTCAGGAACAGTCATTCGTCAGGCCTGTGGAGTGAAGAGTTTTGGGCACCCCTTAACATCGGGGTGTTGAGAGCCGACGAGGGTGAAGCGAGCAGCGCAGGAATGCAACAGCTGCGGAAACGGGAGATCCCCGAGGAAACCCAACCGAATAGCGGCATCGTCCGGCACTATTCCCACGTGCGAAAATTCGGTAGCTTCCCCGCCGGGGATCAGACCAGGTTTGTCTTGGAGGGAGGCAAGCGTTCTAACCACTGCGCTACCGTGGCCCCATCGACCACTTGCGATCTTTCTGCAGGGAAGTTAACAAGACGTCCCTGACGACAACATGGGCTGACTAAGAAATCATAGTCCATTCACGGGTTCTTCGGCCTTTTTGAATCAAACCTTAAAACAATTTCCCCGTGTATGACGTGTTTAATTATTTCCATCATATGCCATATATCACAAGCGTTTTATACTTGTGTTCATAGAAGTTACTTTTTTTTTCTGTTAAATTGAAATGTTATTCACATTTTATCTATAAATTATAATGTTTCATATATAAATAATTTGAATTAAAAACAGGGAAAAAAACATGTGTGTTGGTAACGCCTACTAAGAAATAGTTCTTATATAAAATATTGTTAAGCTTAGTTTGCACGAGGCGGAGGGATATCTTTGAAGTAGAACTTTAGCAGGGCTTCAGAAAAGGCTGAAGTAACCATGAATGGATCATAACTCATTTTACTTTGTATCGATAAAGCAATTGGTAGGGTGATCGTAATCTTAAGGCTCGGCTGCACCGCTTTTGCAGAAATTCTTCGTTTTCTCTCCGCAGTTGTTACTGACAGTATACGTTCATAGGAAATTCACATCTTACGAGCTGCTTAATATTGTTGTGCGTAATTTTAATTGTGTATGTGTGTGTGTGTGATCCGCTTGTTGTAATAAGTCGAGAACTTATAAATAAAATATAAAGTTCTCGACTTTTTACAACAAGCAGATAACACAAAAAATAAAATTACCCACATTGGCGTACATTGTCAGTAATTACTATGAATCCGAACTTATTTCCGCGCAACGGGTGCAGCCGAGCCTTAATATATTATGAATGTTAGTGAAGAAGGAAAATTTGGCGCTGAAGAATGCAAGGATTGGAAACGGGCAACGCCCTCCCCTCGGGACCCGGGGCGTGGAGGGGGAAGGAGGGGAAAGGGGTGCCACCCCCAGAATCTATTACCTTCCTTTCCTTTCCATATCGCACCCCTCTCGACACAGACTACCCTTTGGGAAGATCGTTTCACCAAAGGGGTTCGTTTTGCCGCTTCCGATTTCCGTCGGAGCGTTGTTCGTGCTAGGAACTTGCAAACTGACATCGAGTCATTTCTTAAAGGGGGAGATTCACTCAACCTAGAAAAGTTTGCAAATGTTGAGTTTTTTTAAGGGTGATCTATTTTTAGATTCCCAGCATCTCCGCAACGTTCCAACTTTGCACGCTTTTTTTACGCCCGTCAGTTCCCATCGCCTTGCAGTGCACCGTCGCTCTCAGATTATCACTGTACGAGTTTAAGGAGGATCTAAAGTAAAATTTCGAGATTTTCTAAATGTTTCTATGGCGACTGGACTTGGCAGGCACGTTCCGGGCTCGAAATCTTTAAGCCCTTAGAACGGCGGGTACCTCGAACAATCTCTTTTTTTTTTTTTTTTTTTTTTTTTTTTTCCCCTTCGAATTTGGAAGTAAAAAGGAGGGGGTCTTAAGAATTTGAACGCTGTTCACTGAAACTTTCTTCGTGGGTTTTTCCCCATTCATTCTCGAGTGATGTGTAAGAATTACCCAGTTTACAATCATATTCCCTACTCTCCTCTCTTCTTAAAGTGTCTCCATTTGTAGTATCCTCAGACCCACAAGAGAGTTCAAAAGACATGTGTTCTGAGAGAATTCTTCTAAATGAAACCAACTGGGTTTGACAGTGATTGACAGAATTGTCTTAAATTACTATAAACACTTTGTACAATGATTTATAATATTTGATGCCTCTGCCTCGCAGCAAAACTTCTACATGACCTTCACCTCTGTCCATACCAACCAGAATGTGTCTTCTTTTTCTCATCTTCTAGGGCAAGATACGAGAACTCTCCCCACTCCACTTTGAGAGTTCGCTTCCGACCAATCACGTCGTCCGTAGCCTCATATGACGTTTCACAAGCACTCGTGATTTCACTGAATGTCACGTGGTCAGTCACGCAGCTCACCATCACATGACTTACCAGAGAGCGCATAAGCCCTCTTGCAACTGAACAATTATCAAACAGTACACCACTCGACTAAAGACTCAAATCGTACGAGCTGCGTATTAATATTTGATGCACTATTGGATCCTAATGCGTGAATATAATGACAAAGAATTAACATGAAACTCTTATATACATGGTCATGACCCTACTACACAATGTTACGTTATTATACGTGATGTAAAACAAAAGGTACACAATTGTTTAGAATCAAACATACAATCTTACAGCCATAGGTACTCGACAATACATCACTAAAATAAGGGGCTACTACATATCTTCGTGCCCCTTGGGTACCAAATTTGGCATTGAAAAATCGCTATTTTTAAATCTATTCCCACCCTATCCTTAACAAATTTCGTCGAATGCGGAGTTTTTTTTAACCCTCCCTTCTTCTCGACCCCCACCCCCTTTTCCCGCTCTACGGAAGCTCCAGCCGAAACCCTAGGAGAAAATGTAAAATGGTGGGAGGAAGGGGTTGCGATTTGCTGCTTTCTACATTTACTCGCTTGCCATTTACACGTGTTTCGGGTTAGGAACTTTTAATTTGGCACCGAAGCATAATTTTTTTAAGGGAGTGTTTGTCACAGACTAGCGATTTTCCAAAATATTGAGTTTTTAAGGGGAGTTAATTCTCGATTTCCGTCGTTTCCGAAACGATTTGTCCTATGGTATTGCAATTTGTCACGCTCCTTAAACATGCCACTTTACATTGCCCCATGATGTATTGTTGACCTCACCTTACCTATACGATTTTTAAGGGGGTATGTAAGGAATAATTTCAAACTGCTATATCTCCTAAACTGTTTGAACTATGGCAACGGGACTCGGCATGCACGCTCCTATGCCCAGCGACTTTGTTAAGGTGGCAGGTACATTTGGCAATTTTTCATTATTTTTTTCCAGGGAGGTATAATTTTTCGAAATTTGACTTTTCTCGTCTAAACTTCTTTTGTTGGTTCTCCCCCATCCGTTATTAAATGGATGTATAGCAATTTACCTGTTTACGCTCATTTTCCTGAAATGTTTCCCTGATTGAATTGCAACAGATAGCACGCGGAACCAGTGAGCTGTGTGTTCGGCCACTGCTAGTTACGTCAGCCATGGGTCAGGTTAATTCTACTCAGGTTAGAAACAAAAAAAGTTTGTTCATGGGAGAGTCTGGAATAGGGGAAATTTCCGCCGTTAGGTGTGCAGTGTTCCAAAGAGGTTAATTATAGCTCAACTAAGAGCCCAGACCATGACCTTTTTTTTTAGTATTCTCACGCACCTAGAAAAGTTACGATGTTACAAATTTTTGTCATCATACAAAGACTGAAAAAAAAAAAATGATATGAAACTAACTCAACATTGGATATAGTTCTATCCACTGAGCCATTGTGGCCCCACTTAGAATCTCTCTATCCACTGGGTCACTGTGGCCCCACTTGAAATCGCTCTATCCACGAAGCCATCGTGACACCACTTGGAAATTAACTCAACATTGAAGCGAGACATTTAAAGTAAACATAAATTATATTCCATTACCTTCATATCTCTATGCAATATCTCTATGCATTAATACAAAACTTTCATATAGAAAAAAAAGTAATTTTAAAATTAGTTTTTATGGTAAAACGTAATGATTGCGTAATCTGATCTTGATGATATTCGAATTTGACCTGTATTTGACCCTGTGGATTTGCTCTGCAATTTGAAGAACTTCTGTTGAGTTTCAGGGGACTTAGAAGTATTAAAGACGGACAGACAGATAGAGACCGTCTCCTTATTATATAGGATTTTAAGGTACGTTAATAATAAAAGAGATTTTACTTGGTTAAGTAGTTACTTTATATTTGATTTATGATTATTGCAATTATTCTGTTTCTTAACGTAAAAATAGAGAAAAATCCGGTACACATGCGACACTAGCTCTTACCTAATGGCGAAAAAATTTAGTTGCCATACTAAAAGCATTGGTCTTGCCAATCTGGGTAGAATAAACCTTAACCATTATAATATTAATTCTACTCAGATTGGGAAGATCAATGTTAAAAGTTTGGCAACCAAAACTTTTTGGCACTAGGTAAGCACTAGTGTCGCAATTGTACCATATTTTTCTTCATTTCCTACGTTAAAAACAGGATGATTGTAATAATCATAAACCAAACATAAATTAACTTCGTAACTAAGTAAAATCCTTCTCTTTTATTATTCACGTAGCTTAAAATGTTTAATAAAAAGTTAACTTTTGGAACACTGCGCACCTAGCGGAGGAAATATTCCACATGCAAAACTCTCCCATAAGAAAACTCGTTTTGTTCCTAACCCGAGTGGAATTAACCTTAGCCACGGGTTCTGCTTTTGCCGGCTACGCCAATATTGGCTGTTCGCGGTCAAATTAGCACTTTTGAAAGCGCTGGTAAAGATCTACTTGTATGCTCATTGTGTATCCTTCTGCCTTACTGTGTGTATCATTAACAATACCGTGAACCTCATCGCTTTACTCATGCGTCGGTCAAGTGAAACTGTGACATTATTAACAAAGGAAACATTGTACAAATCTGCTAATTTTTACACTTCGATGTATTTAAAAAATACAGGAAACGAGAGAAATTATTCAAGTTATCACAAATGGTTACCTAACACTTTTTGTTCGGCGTTAATATATGGAACTACTTTCCCCTCCGTCGTTACCAACTTTACTGGACACATGTCTCTCATTGCTCCCGTTAAAATATATGCAGGTAGGGGCAGTGACTTTTTTCCAAGGTTGATTTCAAAAGTGCTCACTTTATCGTGAACAGTCTTTACGTGCCGTAGGCCCACCCGCGCCCCATGCGAGCAAGCGGGGGAGAAGGGCGGAGAGTCGTTATATGATAGCGGCAGCGGCAGCACGTTAGTGTAATGTTTTGAATTACAGACGAGCGATGAGCTGGTGACCGCGTATTGATTACAAAAAAGTGACCCGACAGGATAATTCTTTTTTTTTTATTTCTGCATGCGTTTATCTTAAGAATGCTCTGTATTACTGACCTCGTTCTCTCAGTGTGACTCGGGGTGCGTTTAACTTTCTAAATGATCAGGGCGAACGGACAGGCCTCCGGGCCGCGAGTTGATTTGTAGTTGATGAGTGAATGAGTGGCTGAGCTCAGAGCGACAGAAGACGGGCAGCTGGAGAAGTGACCAGAAGAAGGGAAGTCTGCAACTGCGAGTATCAAGCAGTGAAGGGTGCCTGCTGGCAGGCTGGACTATTGGACTATATGCGTGAGTGAAATGCATTATAAATTATGGCAACAGATAGACTGAACAGGTGTTAATAATGAGTATGAGTTAACTAACTGTAACCAACAGAAACAATTAAGAAGGATGTTAGTTAGAGTTGAAATATACATTAAATATTGCACTCACTGTTAAATAAAAATGAGTGAAAGTGGAGACAGACAATTAAATGCTGTAGATAATAGCGGAGTGAATCAATTAGAAATCAAATTTAGTTTCTTTTATTTTTTTTTATTAAGAACTCCATCCCTCACGAACTCTGATACGGCCCTCAGGTGTCTCCTGTGATAATATATGAGTAATCCATTTTCAAACGGTCCCTTGTCCGTGTACATTGATTTCCGGGAAACAGCGAAAAATATATAAGTAGTGTATTTATTAGTGTGGCTATATGATTGTTGGTATGGATATTACTGCTAGTTACAATCATTGTCTGTAGAAATTCAACTTAAAATTAAATTAATTGTATTTAATGTAGCCAAGGGTTATTTGGAAAAGGAATGAATTTTAAATCTGCGTTTAAATGGCCTTCGCGCTATTTTGGGCCTGTACAACATTTATCATGCCATGGCAAAGGATATAAAGTAACCAACACGACCATTATTGAAAAATGTCATATTTGTGGACGAGGAACACTTTGGAAATGGACTACTCAAGCACGAAAACTCTTTTAAACTTCCCATCGCATTTACTTAAATGTAAGTTATTCTGTGAAACTATTTACTCCCGTGCTAAAGCTAATATTTCCTTTCGCACTTACATCGCTCAGTTGCATGCCTTTCCCTTTCCTTGACGTCAGAGGAACTTTAGTTTCTGACTGGCTCGCGAGTGAGGCTTCCGTGTGCGTGAAGCTGAAACTAGCCGACAACAAAACGCCAGCTACGAAACTCGTACTCGCTATTAACATCGTTCTACTTGCCAGCGTGCCGCCTGCGGTCACACATAACTTGCTGTATCGCCGTCGATGGCAGCCTATACAGTTGGCGCAAGCCGAGGTGAACGACACGCTGTAGGAGAGACAATCAAACACGCAGGGTCCCTCGACGTGTGGAGGAAACAAGCAAGTCGGATGGTCGCGGCAACTACTACGACCGTCGCATCGATAGGTACAGGGAATCGAGAGTTTCGCGATATTACTCGCAGTACCGAGTGAAAGCAGGGAAGCGAGACTGGCGATACGTAATAATGGCATGACTCGGGAACCGTGTACACGTCGAACACACCTGCGCGTCCAAGGAGCCCTGCTGCCGAGCCAAGCTTTGATAAAGGCTGTTCGCGGTAAAGTGAGCACTTTTGAAATCGACCTTTGAAAAATTTCACTGCCCATGGATGCTTATATTTCAACGGTCGCACTGAATACTACGCGCCCAGTAAAGTTGGTAATGAAGGGGAGAAAGTAGTGCCATGTCTTAACGTTGAATTAAAATTGCTAGGTGGGTATCTGTGAATAATTAAATTATATATTTTGATTTCTGCTTTTTTTAATACACATTACTGTAAGAATTAGAAAATTTATAAACTATATAATTGTATAATATTTACACAGTTTCACTTGACCGACGCATGAATAATGTGATGAGACCCATGGCAATGTTAATTCTACATATGATGGAAGACAATACACAACGTTCATATAAGTAGATCTTAAGCAGGGTTTTCAAAAGTGCTCATTTTACCGTGAATATCCAATATAATCCATTGATACTTCGTACTTTTCTGAAGCCCTGTTAAAGTTCTACTTTCAGAATATTCCTCCGCCTCGTACAAACTAAGCTTAGCTAAGTCTAGAAAATTACAGCAAAGGACAACGCACCGAATTCGTACGCTCTCATTGGCAATGATATTTTGCATGAGAACTATTTCTTACTAATCGCTATCAACACACGTATTATCTCACTCTTTTTATACATATTTATTATAAATGAAATATTACTTCAATTTAACGAAAAATAAGATACTTTCATGTTAACAGAGGTATAAAACACTTGCGATACATGGAACATTCAGGAAATAACTAAACACGTTACATATGGGGTAATTTTTCAAATTTTATATTTATTCAAAAGTGTGAAGAAACTGCGAAGGTGCCCAGAATTAAACCTATCTGGTCGCCTGCGCTCAACACTGTAGGTTCATTTATGGGTATTGTGAAGAATGGCAGTAAAAAGGGGGGGGGGGGCGGATTTCAGTATGAGCTGCAACGAGTTGGTGCTGTAGCGCCTAGCAACATAACTAACTACGTGCAGTGCAGTTAGAGTAGAGAATATATTCATCTACGTTTGAAACACTTTCCCCTCTCCCTTTATTGACCTTATTCGCCAACCATGCAAGGAACCGTCTATCATCATGTCTGTCTAACATCCACAGGTCTACTTTCATTAGAAACCCAAAGTAATGAGCTAGCGGTTCATTGTCTACAACTTTTCTCTCTTGGATACTCAGTTTTGCTTTTATCTCCCTGAACTTTTTCCATTGTTTTAAATAATTCATTATTCAAACTTCTGACTGGTTGATGATGAGCAATTTTCAAACAAATAAGGATTCGTGTGCGACAGCATGTTTGCAGATATACATTAAATTATTATAATTCGCCCGGCAAACTTGACTACTAGTTCTTCACAAAGAAAATGGTTTACACTCTAAATTCGAATCAGTGGAAAACCACTCATTCCCATTGAAATTCATCTACTCGAATAAAATGGCTCCACTTTCAATCAGTGGAAAACCACAGATTGTTTCAGTGAAAAAGTTTCGCTGATTGAATAAGTGATGACCAACTGCAGCGGCGATTTCAATATTGTTTTTTTTAATGTAACAAAATGATTACGAGAATGAAACATATTTACCATAGTTTACTATTTATATTGAACAATTTACAGTAATTTAATAAAGTACAAAATTTTCCGCAGGTGGTCGAGATTGAACTCGCACATCTTCTCCATTTTGTTCTTAGACCATTATCTTATCATCTTTTTTTTTTCTGCGCACAGCTGCTGGCGGCTTTCACCATAGTTGTGTCGTTTGCAGTTGTGACGTTTCAGCCGCAAGTGTTTGTGACAAATGGACGCACATAAAATCAATTATAAAATGATTTCCTACATTATTATTACAATTTTCTTACATGCCATCATAGCAAATATCATTACGATCTTTCTTGAAGAAGATTTTCTTGTAAATGCTGGTTTCCGAAGCATCCGAAATTGAAATCCGCTTGAATTTAGTTAAAAATGCGTAGTCTATCAATCGATTAATTTTTTACATTTGTAAAGCATATGTTATTCAAATATTTTATGATTTTGCAAAATATATACAATCTTATTTCATATACAGCATAAATCGCACTTTTCTGACCATTTCCATGGTGTGTCTGTGCTACTTTTTTTTATGAGTTCTTCACGTTGTACAGTCGGGTGCAGTGCTTCATGGGCAGCTGCTTTACTTCAACCTTAACGGACGGATAGACTGGCATACTCCCAGTGAAGGTGATACTAGCGGAAAGAAAGCAGTTCAATTTGTTCACATTGAAATAAAATTGTAAATAAACATGTCTGGATGCTGAAACTGTTTCTTTTGCTTTTTGTTTATTTTAATGAACATGACTGTAAGAACAAGCAAATTTGTAAAATATTTACCTTTCTAATAATTACACAGTTTCCCTTGACCGACGCATTATAGAGTGACCAAGCCCGTGGCAATGTTAATTTTGCACGTGGTGTAAGAATCCACAAAGTTCATACAAGTAGATCTTCAGCAGGGCTTTCAAAAGTGCCAATTTTACCGTAAACAGACTTTATAAAGTTTTATGGGACGGAGATCTGCAACCACCGTAGAACATTTGACTGTCATTAACTTACTTTATGGAAATAATCTGGATTGTCTCACATATTCGTGCCAACTGTAGTAACGCGGCACGATAATCTTGTTTGCTTGAGGGAGGATTATTGATTTGCAGGTCAAAATTTATGAAAAATCCGCCTTGTGCCATTACCCTAAACCCACCAATGCGCGGAAATCTTGCTTCGATTCCATTACGGATTTTTCGAATAACTGGTAGGCAATACGCACAGTACTCGGCATCATACGGGCATGGCAAACAAGGTGTCGCTTTCTGACGAGTGTACATATGATCACGGCAAACAAGCTGTCACTTTCTGACGAGTGTACATGGCCGTAGAAATGTCTCTGAGAAATACGTTAGTTCACAATAAAAACAAAACAGCCCCAGACAAGATGTTATAAGTCTGCGTGTCATTTTCATGCACGTGGACTCACTAGAGTGATGTGGCAGATATGACACATCAAGCTCATGATTGAAAAATATCTGGGTTCGTAGGCCTCAGCAAATAAGTGCTGTCCTCAGCAAATAATTGTTGTCTTAACGGTGTGCTATTAGCATTTTCCATCACAGTTAACATAAAAAGAACTATCCTTCCATGAAGTTTGAAAGAAACTGCACACTAATAATCAAGAGTAGATTTTTCCGTACTGGTCTCATAAACTACTTCCACGTTTGTAGCTTATGACTGGGAGAAACATTCCATAATGCCAGAGTACAATATGCTCCTCCAACAACATAGACGAAAATAGATGATGCTCAATGCTGCTACGATACACGCTATCCAGCAGTAAATGATCACACTCCCCTCGACGACCACCCCTATGGTGCGTGTGTTCCGGAAATGTTGCCTGTCTGTCAGACAGACTGTTGAAATACACCCACGATGTTGGTGAGCGATTTTTTTTGTAAATGGCTTGACTCATGCTGTCTCAGCAAGACTTGAGCTGTTTATAGTAGTTTACAATGTCTGGATACAACACATTTACCGCCAAACTGAGGTAGTGTAGATTTGTCAGCAATATGGTTTGGTTACAAAAATGACTGTGTTCAGCACAATGCATGAAAATGGTTAGGCAAATGCCAGGTATCTAAAAATTTTGTATTGAATCCGAAGCACGAGTTAATCTAAAACACTACAATTTCGTTTATTAACATGAAATGGCTTTTATAATTAATTTTATATACTGATTAATAATCCACCATTAAAAACTTAATTATACTCCTGTCTCACATAAATTAATGCGAAATAAGGGAGGCAACTTTAATTATTTTCATGACGAACGATCTCATTTCAATCACAGTTTTTGTGTAATGTTTATAGATTTTTGTCCTCTAATACAATATCCAAGGACTCATATTAAATGTTCCTTCTCACGCACTTCTTGTAAAATTCTCAGTAAATTAGTGGCATATCGAATTTAAATACATAAATGTGCAATGTTACGCGAATACACATATATGCAGTGCACACACACACAGTGTATATGTACACAGTGACAAACAAAACAGTGAAGCACCCATAAATCATGGTCCAAACAGAACATCTGTAAATACACATTCTAACTATCGCTGGGGTTGTAAGTGCTCTAACACAAAAATCTAAAACTGGCAACAGAGTGCATTAGAGATTCCGTCACTATTATAGCGAAACATATGTGGAACATTAAACATTATTAGCACAGTGAGTGAAGGTCATCGAACACAAAATATGACTCTCAGACGCACTATGGTACATTTGCAGTATTTTCAAACTTGTCGAATCAAACCTTTGAAAACCACCCCATGTATGACAAATTTGGTTGTTTTATAAATATATAATGTGTAACAAGTGTTTTAAACTTTTATTTTGACATAAAATAATCTTATTTTTGGTTAAATTTAACTTTTAAATATATTTTATCCATAAATTTCATTTTTTTATAATTAGTATGAATAAAAACTAGGAGAAAACAGGTGTGTTGGTGATGCCTAGTAAGACATACTTCTCATGTTAATTATTATTAAACTGAATACTCACAGATGCGGTGCATTGTCCCTTTGGCGAGGCGGAAGAATACCCTGAAAGAAGAAATTTAGAAGGGACTTAAAAAAGTTGTAAGTACCCATGACTGAAGTATAGATAAACTATGATGTAGTTTTGTAGAGGCCGCATTACGGTTCTGCATGTATGAGATCAGGTGAGTGTATCGTGCAACTGCCAGAAATGTTGGGTATTTATAAGCCTCAGTGGCCAGATGTTGTGTTGGAACCAGTGGATATGTAAGGGCACACACATGCGTCGTGAAGGTTCCAGTTAACAAAGACAGACCTCGCCAACGGCTTATTGCTTCCCATGCATTGTGCAACCTCGCGTCATCGGCGCCTCCCATAAAGGCAGTTACTGGACACCTCACAACACCAAGTGTCGTCTTCCCGTACCATGTCCAGGTGACTGCCATCTGCCGGAGTGTGGGTTCGCCATCCCGTGCATAGGCTGCAGATGACACCAGGGCAGAGACGGCGGTGTTTGGAGTGGTGACGTAACCGGGAGGCTACAGCGTGACGACAAATGATTCTGGGTTCTGCAGTACCACGTACGACCATCGTGTGCTAGTACAGCGACACACCGAGGGGAGAAGACATCCTGCCAATGTTGTGGAAAGACGCGCCTGTATTACGCCTGGCTTTATGGTGTTGGGAGCCACAGGAGGTATGACAACATTAGATCGCTTCTGGTAATGAGTTGAGGGTCCCCCAGACGACACAACAGTACGTCAGCAACATCCTACATCCTTGTTTTTCATAAGACAACGTCCTGGTAAAGACTTCCTTACGACAACGCTCTTACACACATCGGCACATGTGACAGTGAAATGCCTGCGTCATGTTGAGTTATTATCGTGGCCAGTATCCCCCCCCCCCCAATGGTGTTCACGATACTGTTTGAGATAAGAAACCTTGGTTATTAAACACTTGAGTTGTTGATGTGTGAATTTAAACCAACGACCTTTGTTTTTGTGACTAGTAAAGTGTAATAACAACACCTAAGGATCGTATATACATAGTATAAAACAAAGTCGCCCGGTCGCGTGTGTGTGTGTATTGGAATAAGGCATCTAAACTACTTGATGTATTTTGATGCGGTTTTCGCCATTATTTAGAGAATTTCTTAATGGAGGTTTAGGTATATAATACATTAATATTTAAAGTAAGGATAGTAGAGAAATGTCAACATTTTCTAATCAAGTCAGAAAAAGCCGCTTTCGGGTGCTTACATGGCTTACGCTGACTAAACCATAAGAGATACACCAAATCAATGTACTACAGAATTGTAGATCTTAAAAAGCATATGTTTATCTTTTAAGGATGACCCATAGTGATTATTTTTAAACAACGCCATATGCGTAAATTGCAGCCGCGTGAAGACGGGGTGGGTCGTTATTTGTTTACAAATTTAACAATCCAGTTACCTTGAAGATTCAAAGACTACATGTACGATAGTTGCCCATATTTTTTTTCCTCTATCTTGGATAGAGGCATGACAAAGTCGCAATACGCTCTGTCATACTTAGTCGAATATTCTTGGCTCTGTGCTAACGATATCATAATCAGCTACAACTCTTGAAAGGTAGTCTGCTTCATTCTTTAGAGGTGCCTCGCAGACAAGACGTTTTACGTGGCCCGTCAAGAAGAAATCAAGTGTAGTCAGATCAGACGAGCGAACTGGCAAATAAACGGAACCTGATTCTTCGTCTGTAATTTCCAGGGAAAGTCTAATTAGTGTACCGACCGTGAAGCAGGCTTCATCGATAGAAGGCATGTATACACAGGAAAGTGAAGGTCGACTATACACTGCTGCAGTGACCCTTACTGTACAAGACGCGAGGGACCAAGTCAGCAGGACTCAAGTCATGGACTTTCTGTGTACCTAAATACTGCAGCAGCTTTTACCGTACTACTTCCCGAAGTGTCATCTGCTCGACTTTCATTTCTCCAGCTACTGCTCCGGTGTTTCATTGAAGGCACCTCGGCCACGCGATAGAGCATTGCTTCTTCCAGGCCGGAAGTCTTCCTACTCGTTCGCGGAAATGTGGTGGAAACTGCTCCATATGTGGACGCATGGCCCGACACGAACTTTCTGCTTACCTACAATTTTCATTTGCTTCCCCAACCGAATACTTTAGGGCATTCATTTATATTGACCAAGTGCGTATTTCAACGTGTAAACAAAGATTGTATAACAAATACTCCTATCTTTGGATTTAACACGTCCAAATTATGAATCCCGCCATCTGGTTCATCAGTGGCATTTACATTCCCCCCCCCCCCCCACATCTTGTGATGTATGGTACATGATGGCCTACCTTACGTCCAGCAACCTACCAACAATGGTTTTAGCTTACAACTTTCAAATGAGACGTTTCCAGATCCGTGTTCCTCATCTCAGATTGATAGGGACAGGCGTTATTCGCGAAAATATTTATGGCCATGCTAGACTCCAAATCGTACGTCACAACCACTATTTCTTTTGGTTATTGGCAGCGTGTATAAGTGAGAAGACATGCTCTCATTTGCTGGGAAAATCAGGATGAAGTACTCAAGTACTCCTATACTGATCGTCCATGATTCGCCGGCAGACACTTGATGCATTTAACATTCAAAATCATCCAATCACAAAATTTCATACGAATAAAAGTGTTTTGGGGGTACAACTGGTCTTAAAATCTTATCGAGAAATAAACCTGTCACTACAGATTGATACTTTTGCCCTTTCCTGTTATTCTGGGAATATTGTGCTATCACCGCAGACAATATGCATATAAGCATCGGTACGGACACACGTACATGTATAATTACGTGCACACATACTTAAATACTTACATATATACGGAAGTACTTGAAAACTACATAAATGCATACATACATATGTAATAAATACCTATCAACGCTCGTACATACATATGTAAATGAACACAAGCCAAGTGGCCCAAATATCACGAATTTTTGGGGAATATTCCTGAATGCATTAAAGAAAAACGACTTGCGTATTTGCGTGAATATTCTTCTTCGCAGGGCATTACAAGATTACGAAATATTGTCATGTGTTCTCTTTCTTTGCTTGTATTTGTAGTCCCAGCGTACATGTGTCCCAGTTGCATCAGTTAACTGGGCCGTCATAGTTGGAACCTTGGCCGTCATATTTGGAACTTTGGCAAATGGTGATCACACATATGATAGCAATAAAAGTAGTCACAGTGAAGCTGAAGATCACAGGTTTCCTTCTCGTAATATTTCCAAATGCTACTCCTGTCTTCCGTAGATGTATTACTACATACAAAATTGTGGCTATGAGATAATTGTGACGCCTCACCCAAAACTTTAACGTCTTTTTGAGCACGGAGTTTGCTTAAAAAAAAATATTTTTTTCATCATGGAAAAATTGCAACTTTTCTACCTGTCCGATTTTTGCGAAGAAGACGTGAGTGTAACCACATACTGGCTGTTTGTACCTTGTAACGAAGCTGCCAAAAGTGGACTGCACCATTCGACGGCATCGCCACCGGCATAGATTTCCACAGAAGTTTGGTGTATTGACTTACGTCCAGCCCCGTCCAAGCATGTATAGTGGGCGCCCGGCAACTTGATCGCTGGCGCGCTCAAACGTGCGGCGCTCCGAGGAACTAGGAGGCTGTCGTCACGTGCAGCTGGCCAATCGGCGGAGCGCGTGAGGTTTCCCGCGCCTGTGACATCACTTCCTACAGTCTGCGAGGACGCCGGGAGTTTTGTGACGTGCGAGAACGTATGCGACCCACATTTGGAAATGTTTGCAGTCCTAAGAAGGGGATTGGACTACATTAAATCAACCCCGATAAGGAGTAATGCTTCCTTTAACGAACTTGTTCCTTAAATGGTAATGTGTATTTCTATTGGTCGTTGTATTTGATAACTCCTCCCGGGGATATTGCTATGTGTTTTCTATAAATGGTGGGTGTACCTCTGGCTTGGGGTCGGATTCTGCCACCGCCCCAGAAGGAGTCACCTTGCCACCAGTTAAGTAATGATCAAATAAATAAATTGATCTGCTTAGCCCTTATGGCACTTGTAGCAGGCACACTTGGTGTCCTGGGTAGGAGACAGGCGCCAAGATGGCGAGAGAATTTTGAGATTGTCACAAGTTGAGAATATTAGCACCATGCAGAAATTACTTGGCAGCAAATTTTAAAAGTCATTATTTTTAAATGTTTGCTAGTCATGCGCTGTCTTGTTCTTGGTTTGATGAGAATTTCTTTGGTGTTTTCCCTTAAATTTTAAATTGAAATTCAAGAATTTTAATCGAGCTACAATTCAAAAATGGAAATGGTGTTTATTGCTGGAGCTGGTAAAGATAAAATTCTGAGGCGGCATGTGTGGTTGGCCTCGTAACACTTATATAAAGCCATGATTTATTATTTTGGGAACGTTGGAAAATAACTAAATTAGAAACTTGTCCATCTAAATTGGTGTTTCTTTTAGTTTTAGTCAATTGAAAGTGTTAAAATCAAAGAAACAAAAAAATCTTGTTATCAGTTTGAGTGAAGACAAAAAATATTAACTTTTTTGTAAATTTTGACCACTAGTTAAGAGGGTGGCCTATGAGATTAAAAATATATTATCTTGGTATGTAATCTCTTATCGCTGTAGATAGAGAAAATTTATCTGAATTATATATTTGCCTTAATTGGCAGTAAAGTGTTTGCTTGCCGCCTTTATTTCTGGAGGAACTTTATTCTAGGACAGCAGTATAATCAAAACTTATTCATATAATATAAATTGTTGGCAATATTTTGTGAACTGCTGTAGGGATAGAGAATCGCCTTGCTGGGCGTGTTGCTTATATATATTTACTCGAAAATGTTTCCCCAATTTATGAGCATGGAGGCTTATAGGCCCATAGGATGGTTATATATTGTGGTTAGAGAAATACTAAAATTTTAGAACATACTATTTAATTCCATACACTTTTTGTGCCTTGTGGCTAAAACCAATTGGCTATTTTAATGTATTGTTCAAAATCTGCACTTTGGTGCTTATGAATCATTGTATTAAAATGAACATGTGGCAAGAAGTGTGAATTGCAAAATCAATGAAAACACAAGAGTTACAAAAGAACAAAATAAACATATTTGAGACCACTCATGTATTTTACTGGTTATAAGATCTCGCCATTAGTTTTTTAAGTACCAGTTTTATTTTAAAGATTTGTATCAATTTTGTTTTGCTTTACGAGGGTGAGTTTTCACTTAGGAGTTTTTGATCTGCGGACTTTCCGTCTACATCTATCTCTACGTGCTTGCGGGCAAGGGCGTTGCGCATTAAAGGAGCATCACTTTACAGAAATAGCTGCATGAGGCAGTCCATACTTTACGCAGACTGTACCCGTGTTCTGACAAAGCTACTAAGTACTACTCACTCATTGTATTGATTTAGCTCTGTAGTAAACATTCACGACATTTGAAGCCTTTTGTCCATCAAACATTTCCGTTTATTTCAATAATGTTATCTGCCGTGCCATTGAGAACGCCCTTTTACAAATAGTGGTTAGCCTACCACTCATATAGGTAGCGACAGTGGTTTTGTATAAAACTTTAAGTAAATTCCCCCCCCCCCCAAAAAAAATGCAGTGATAATTATAAGGAGAAATTAATGTTTTTTTTTTTTTTTTTCAATCGCTTAAAAATAACTGCCAAATTTACAGCCAAAAAATCTAATCATCGTGGGCAATGTTTCCTAACTACAAACGTGATCGTATGCCATGTCATTCATTCCTGGCGAAAGAGTGTGTTATTAACTTGCTCCGTTCCCAAGATATTTGAGCCAATTAAGACTACGTTAAAGTGGAGTTTTAACATCTACTTAGAACAGACGAGCGAGTGTGAGAATGAAGAGATTTGGGCGGCTCTTAACAATGTGGTATTGAAAGCCCATGAGGGTGAAGTGAGGTGAGCATGCAGCACCGCCGAAATTAAAGGGCAAGGGGGAAACGGGAGATCCCCGAGAAAACCCGCCGACCAGCGGCATCGTCCGACACGATTCCCACATGCGAAAACACAGGAATCGAACACGGTTCTCCTAGGTGGGAGGCGTGTAGTCTAACCACTACTCCACCGCTGCCCCAAAACAAAGTGTTAAGGCCACGATCTCCCATTTCTACAGCTTTTGCGAGAATTAATTTTTTGAACCCATACGGGAGCCGATATTGTAAAATACTCTTACAATTTTGTTACAAATTGTTTTTTTGTGTAGTTTAATTTCTTCAACACAAAAAAAAAACTTTATAATATTAACTAATTATTAAATAAACAAAATTTGCTTTGATTAATTTATTGGATAGAAGTATGTACACAGTTTATGTGTTGAAAAAGTTAGACTACATATTAAACATAATTTGTAGCAAAATTGTAAGAGGAATATAGAATATCGTCTCCCGTTTGGGTTCAAAAAATTAATTCTCGCAAAAACTGTAGAAATGGGAGATCCTTGCCGTAAGGATTGTTTCGTAGGTGCTGACACATCGAGTGTGACGCGTTTTGACGCTGTGTAACTAAGCGTACAGGCCACCCGTACAACACATCTGTTATAAGGTAGTTGTCATCCAGGCGAAGAACCCTGCAGTTCTATCGAGCTGCTCGCTCGGACGGACAACGGCGATTGTGAACAGACGGCATCCGTCCGCGCATATATGCCGTTAAAGATCCTCTCGGCTCTTGTTTGGACACAGAAACTAAATGTAAAATGATATCCGGTATCAGAATATGAGGATATCTCGGTGAATCACAGGCAGTGGATGTAAACCTGGTATGCGCGAGTCGATCACAAGATCACGGAACCAACCCGAGATGAACATACAATCACGAACGACCCTTCTTTTCCTTAGACTGTTTACGGTTGACTGTCAGTTTTAAATCAACCTTTGAAAAATATCGCTGCCCCCCTCCCTTTTTCATATATTTTAAGGACTGACTCAGATACGCCCAGAAAAGTTGGTAACAACCCGGGGAGGGGGAGTAATCCGTGTCTTAAAGATGTGTGTTAAATAAACATGTGTGAATGCCGAAATGATTTTGGCTTTCAGCTTTATGAAGCATAGTGTTACGTTTTATAAAAATAGGCGTAGATATTTTATAGTTTTATATTAAACATACAAATTGAGGTTACGCATAACTCAAGGGTGAACACTAATAATATCTTTATCGTCCCTGGATTGAAATCGTACAAATTACATCTCGTTTGCAAACCTTTAGTTAGTCTTTAACATGGAGGAGCTCTCATTATGATTACTTGGTTACATTGTGTTAATGATTATTATTAATAATCATTTATATACTTATTTACATTAAAGCCACTCTGAATGATGGTTTCTAAGGCCCGACTTCACCTTGTCCATGATGCCGTAGGCTGAAGACTAGACGCATGTCGGCGGACGGCGCTCCCCCGTCTCTGGACGTCTTGCTGGCGCAGTGTCTCTACGACAAAGACCTCGTTCGCCGTGTTTCCAGACGTGATATCTGGCCCGTGTTTGGTAACAACCAGCCCTGCCTGGAAGGGTTTGTTCTTAGGCGCTCAAGTCTTCGTTCCGCTTCCTCGTGGTATGTTTGTGCTCACGCAATCAGGCTAGCATGCCTGTTGCTGCACATAACAATATAAATGTAAGAATTCGTAAATTTGTAAAACATGTACATACTCTTCTAATAATTTTGCAGTTACGCCTGGCCGACACACAAATAAAGTGACGAGACCCATGGCAATGTTTTCAATGGTGCTCAATTTGCCGTGAACAGCCTGTATAAGTTATAATGGCGTAAAAGACATTTATCCGTGACGTATGCGCAGAATAAATGGCCACCGCCAGTACACGTATACTTATCATGTTCAAGTCCTAAGTGCATGTTAGTGTTCTCTAATAGTGCACGCAAGAAGAACTGCTACAATCTAGCTGATGGGGTCCGGCCATACAGTCCGATCGTGATGTCTACTGCCAATAGCTTTAGCTTTCAAGCAGCTGTGAGAGCGTTGTTGTTGATGTAGTTTCCTTGTCTTATGCACTTGAAATAAATTTTTGTAAGTGAAACATTTTATGTGGGGCTATTTGGCATGGATTTTAGACGTGAAATGGGGTAATTTTTTTTTTTTTTTTTTGTAATTTAGGGTCTAGGTTTTATGAGACATTTTCGCAATATAATATCTGGAATTCGTTTGGTTTCTAACTGATTTATTTTCCACATAATGAAATCCGAGGATACACTCACTGTCGGTCAACGAGCAGCGTATTTCTGGTCCGTTCTAATTTCACCGTTCCTGTAGTGCCAATCCGTAGTGTCCAAGCAAAATTCGAACTACGTCACTTCCTTTTGATTTCCTTGTTCAGAACTTGTCAACTTGTTCCTCGTCCATTAGTACATTAAAAATGTGTTCAGCACTGTTTCTTAACTTCTTGCATGTGCATCCATTGGATATCAGTCATATAATATTATCGTGTAATATGTTCCTGTGACAAGACCAAAACAGAGATTGCGGTTACCGCTAGACGCCATAAAAAAAATTCTACATGATGTCTTTAGGTACTGGGGCAGAATTTATTTGCAGTTTGCGTGAAGCATTTTTCTAAAACTAAGAATACGAGCATTATATATAATTAATCAAATTGACATTTTTGACATTATGTAATATAATCAAAAACTAACCCGCCAAGAAGTTATTAAATATAATTCTGGATGCCTAGTGAGGGTTTTGTCGGGGTAAGATGAGTTCGGAATATCTTAAACAAAAATACGACTAAAGCATTGCCGAGCCACATTTACAAGGTACAGTTGACGAGGGCTCATAATGATACTGCCTGACTTGTCAAAAATATCGTGTATGTTTATTACACTAGATACGTGAGTTAATCATTTATTGCAAAAATAAACGAACCGTAGACGAAATATATTAATTTTTAAATTATTAATGTATTCTATTAGGTAAGCAGAAATATTCTTGATTATACGTTTCCACGGTAAATTTTAATATTCTAAATCAGAGCAAATGCGAAAATGTTTGTTCGTGTACTGTGAATACGCACAATACTCGTGCGAGTATAATTTAAAAAAATGGGGGGGGGTGTGGTTGTGGTGGGGGGTTTCATAGCTGCCTCAGTCGCCAGACACAAATAGACGAAAAAAGAAACTATTCATGTTTTATTATAGAGACCCCTCGCTGAAAAGAGGTCAGAGGACATATATGTCACGAGCATGCACGCGTTTTGATTTGAAAATTTTCTGTTTGAGAACGTTACGTACGAGCGCTCGCGGAAATTATTTATCCTATTTCGACAGAGATAAACAACTGTGTGTAATGCCACGGCCAGCAGAATTACTGAACGTCGGCGACGAGAGGCCGAGGGTTGGGGGGGGGGGGGTTAGCTATGTACAGCGACCAGAAACGGCGGTAACATAACGATAGTAATTATATCCAATCAAGTTTGTTTGTGCAGACGCACACCGTCGGGGATAAAAACGGAATATTGAAACGCCCGCGTCACGCGAGCAGTCGCCACTGTGTTTTGTATGGAAGCGGTTCATTTAGCGTCATCAGATATTCGTTTGTTTTTATTTGAGTGGTCGACGTGTTATTTTGTGTGTTAATCCAGGGTCGTGGGCCGGAGGTAGGACAGACAGCTCGTCTGTAACAGATACACGTCGAACTGGGCTGTCAGGCGCACACAGGTGGCGACGTACCTCTGCTAATAAAACTCGTCGGCGGAGGAACGCAACTGCGCTTTGTGTCTGCCGGCCCGCTAGTTTAGTTTTCATATTAATTCAAAAGCTCATCAACCGCCCCTGAGGAGCGGCGGCTACATCGTCCTTCCCTCCAATTTGGTGTCGAGAGCTTTATTGCATCCCCTTCCATCCCCCCTACCCCCGGATCTATACTCGTGAGGGCCGGCCGCGCGTGGTACGTGCAGCAGACAGGCCAGACCGACAATGTCTGGTCGACCCCTCTTCCCCTTACCAACCTCTCCAGACAACACTTCTGCAACCCCTACGCAAGGGCGGCGCCAATTGCAAGACCACCGTACGCAAGCACACACCCCCTTTCCAACCCCCCCCCCCTTTTTTTTCTTCAACCCCCCCCCCCCCCCAACTCACTCCTGCCGTTGTCAACCGCTCCCTAGAGCACGGCTTTCCGCAGATTAAAATGTCCGGCCCTCGCTTGACGAGCACCTAGGGCTTAACCAATCTCTGCGCGTGATGTAATTGTTGGGACGAGTTCACCAGACGTGCGTTCGACAGTGTTGCCAACCGCGGCCGAATTCCGCTACACGTAGCATAATCCGAGGTCGTATAGCTGGTAGCAAAATTGGTGTAACCGTATCTTATAAACTCGTATCTGGTATCTCACATTCATTTTTATTTTCCCCAATAAGACACGCATAAGAAATGATTTCGAGATACGAGTTTATAAATCACTCACAAGATGTCACTAGTTCAAACCTCAATTCGGCTACATTTCGATAGTCAGCTGCACTTATTCTGCTGCAAGCTATACGACATCGGATTAGGCTACGTGTAGCGGAATTCGGCCGCGGTTGGCAACACTGTTGAACTTAAAATGTTATCATCACTCTGGTTATTTCGCAAGAAGATGGTTCTCGCAGTATGGTGAGACAGTATGTTCGCAATGTTTTGAACAAGACTTGAGTTCCTTTTCAAAATGTTTAATTGACTATCTGTAAATAAGTTATTTACGAATCAGTGTTAAATATTTACATTAAAATAGAAATTACAAATAGAGAAGAGAAAATAAGCTAAATGCATTTCTGCAGAACTTTACGTAGAACATTAGGAAAAAATAGTTCACAGAGAGACCCTGCTCAAATTATATAAGATGATGGCTATGCCTGCACTGCTATATGGCTGTGAAAATTGGATTCTAAAGAAGAGAGATGAGAACAGAACAGTGTCTTGTCAAAGTTAGACTACTAAGTTATATGTGGCTGGATTTACCTTAACGTACAAGAAAATAAATGATGACATTCGAGCGGAACTTAAAATACAAAACGTAATCGACATATTAAAACAATACCAAGTAAAATGAAAAGAATGCATAGATCGTATGCCACATAGGTCTACAATAATTGTAAAAATAATTCAGCAGTACAGACAAAGCTGATGATGTTGATGATGATGATTATGATGAATTATTACTGTATTATGAATAGTAGTGCATAAATTCTTTGGGTTAGGAGCGTAGCTTAGGTTTGTTATTTGTAGCCGCATCTCCAAACGTATGATGCCGATTTGGTGGTCTTTAGGTTGACAACACTGCCATGCATTTGGGTCATTCCAGATAAACTCCGGAATCCTTCACGATGTAACATGTCACTCCCGTAATATAAAAATACTCTAACGTAACAGGCATTTTTCTCGCTATACTTTCTTATAAAAATTGAAGTAATGAGAAAAATACTACGCAAGTTCGCAAGTAGAGTTTCTCAAAGCAGAACTATTTTTAATGTCTGCGACCAAACTGATGAAACAGTAGAGACAAAAGGGGCTGTAGATTACTTGCGTCAGCGCAATCTAAGTAAGATTTTTGCACTATTGTGTATGGTTGTTATTATTCGCACATCATCTTTTTATAAAAAGGAATATTTAAAATATATACATATACTTAAAAAATATTACGAACTGTGAAATTCATTCTAAATGAATTTCAGTTAACTTGGCCATTTGTGAGGTAGGAGTTGTACTATTACAAGCTGTTACAAGAATGGAGCAAATTCCGCCTAGTTATCATAAACGGCCGTCTTATGTCCGGTTGCACCAATATCTTCCCCGATCCGAGATTGAATGATCCTAGTTACAAGAATGGAGCAAATTCCGCCTAGTTATCATACACGGCCGTCTTATGTCCGGTTGCACCAATATCTTCCCCGATCCGAGATTGAATGATCCTAGTTACAAGAATGGAGCAAATTCCGCCTAGTTATCATACACGGCCGTCTTATGTCCGGTTGCACCAATATCTTCCCCGATCCGAGATTGAATGATCCTAGTTACAAGAATGGAGCAAATTCCGCCTAGTTATCATACACGGCCGTCTTATGTCCGGTTGCACCAATATCTTCCCCGATCCGAGATTGAATGATCCTAGTTACGAGCCAGGATCCAGTTTGATCTCGGCTCCAATGTAAAAGTGTTGCACCAACGAAATTTCATGATTCTGGATCTCCGATTCGTCAATCTTGGTTCCAAAGTGAGAGATCGAAATTAAGTACGATACAAATTTTGTTATTGGTTCGTGCGATATTTTATCGGTTTTAAGTGAATTAGTGTTGTACGGATTTTACTGAATAATATTCAAGAGTGAATAATATTGTTTTAATTACCCAATAAAACAATCGAACATAGTTCTATCTGTTGGCATATTTTCAAACTACATTTGTCGACGATGGCTGCTGATCTCGGATCGAGATTTCAAACCACCAATTTCGGTGGTTCGAAATGAACTTCACCTCGATCTCCAGTCCAGCCCTGAACTCGAATGGTGCAATGGTTTTCTGTGTCGATCTTAGATCGAGTTTCAAACCACGATGGTACAACCAGGCATAAGCCCACTCGGCCACACGTCGCAACTTCATTACTCCAGCTTTTAATTATTATGAAACGGTTGCGAGTTACGTGCCTGAAATAACGTGTCAAGCTGTTTGTTTATTCTCGTGTTTAGGCCATCTACTAACAATGCTTCGTTATTACACTATGAAAGACGTTGGGAAACTAAATTCATTGGGCGAAGATGATCACGTTCGTGATGTTAAGGGTTGTAAATATCAAGAAAAGTAATCATGTACAGAATTTGGCTTAGATGCAGGTCAACTCATTAGCAGATCAAATATATCTTCTTTTGTCGTGGAAAATTATTTTAATTTGCGACCATAGTGGGAGGCAATCCATAAGATCCGATGATAACAAAATCGGGGGATACAGTTTGGCATTGCAGCTCCGAATCTATCGTCTACATTCAAAATTCAGTCACACCACTCGATTGCCAAAGGATCAAAGAATATGTTACGTTGAGTGAGGATTGCGAAGCATCACGTGCGGGGTAAAAGGGGAGGGGGCGCAAATCTGAGTTAGTTTCGCCGCGTCTCCTAACTTCCGCGTAGTATAACTTTTGACTAGGAGAAGCTACGACGCTCGTTTAGGTTTCAATCGACAGATCTCATCAAGATCAGTTGATTGCGTGTATAAAAACATCTGTGTGGCGTGGTTATGGTGAAATTGTATGCGTTTCATGTAAAAATTAAGAAAACTTAACACAATTTTGGCCGATACTCGTCAAAAAGCAAAGACGAAATACAGAAATCGTATACGGTTAGAGCAGTGCTACCCATAAAATCCCATATGATCGAGTGAAGCGGTGCCGGGAACGTAAAATAAACATCAAGGCTTCCGAGCGTGTCAACGTAGACGTATTCACGCAAAACAAACGGCCGTGTCCCCAACACAGCCAAGCCCCATTTTTTTCCCCTTCTTTCCTTCCGGGTTTATAAATTTTTGTGTATGGAAAATTTTCCTCCCTGGTTTCAAGACTGCGTGTTGAATAGTACATGAAACCGCCAGAATGCAGTGGAAAACCACCAAGTGTATCATTCTGCCTTGTCATATTTGATCACACCGAGACATTGCCTGTGGACTCGAACCACGGATAAACACGCTACTTAGATATGCACAACCACAGTTGAGGGAAGAACTATTTTACTGCCCACTGCACTGATTGCAATCACATTTTCTTCCGTTACGATTCTCTCACTTCAAGTACGAAATAGAATATGTCGTCGTCGAGGCAGTCACTGTCTCGCGTACTCTCTACCATCTTCCAATTACTCACGGTTATTTCCCAGCATTTCTTTCGGCATTGAGCTGGAAACACTTGAAATGTGAGATGGCAGCCACAACGAGCATCGTTTCCGCACTTCTACTGCATTCGCTCAAGTAAAGGCTGGTCACGGTAAAATGAGTTCTTTTGAAAGCCCCACTTAAGATCTACTTGTATGCTCGTTGTGTGTTCTTCCTTTTTATTGTTATGGGCCTCATCACTTTATTCATGCGTCGGTCAAGTAAAACTGTGATATTATTAGGAAAGTAAATATTATACGAACCTGCTCATTTTTACACTTAGATGCATTAAAAAAACAGAAAGCGAAAGAAATAATTTAAGTTATCACAATCGGCTACCTAACACATTTTATTCGAAGTTAAGATATGGAACTATCTTCCATCCATCATTACCAACTTTACTGAGAAAAGGTCACTCAGTGCGCCCATCAAAATATATGCATTCAATGGCAGTGACTTTTTCCTAAGGTTCATTTCAGAAGTGCTCACTTTATTGTGAACAGCCTTTAATGGCTTCATGTTGAACTGTGTTTCCTACAAATATACGATGAATTGTTTGGTGAAGAGCGCGCGCACTTCAGTTACGTTAGCAATTTTTCTGCGTTTTAAGTATATTTTTAGGGATTCGTAACATGGTCTCAACAGTAATTTAAAGAAAATACCAAGTCAAATAAAAATACTTTTAATACTTTTTTTAAATAAAATTTTCTGGTTTAAACTTATCTTAATGCCAAAAAATCTTAAAAATTATTTTATATTTTGATTTGAAGTTAACTTTTTTATTACGTAACAGGAATTCGTTGAAATTTATTATTTTAAATTTGACTCTTCGCTCACATACAATTGGGAATCAAATTCTGATTTTTTTTTCCCACGAATACTTTGTAAAACATCCAAAATGAAACTACAGGCGAACCGCACAATAAATTTCCCAGATATATATGATATATATTGATGCTATTCTGGTGTCATCAAGAACAATTCTGGCTGCAGCCAAAGATGCTATTACTGTGCAATATTCAATTTTTTTTTGGCACACGGTATACATTTGAAAATTATTGAACTCTGTTAACTTGCTTATGAAAATTAATATTCTCCAGTTCATTTTTATCAGGTTTTCGCGTTTAACCTACCACAAAATTTTTGAATATGCTAAAAGATATAAAATAATTTGCACAATTGAGGGGACACGATAAAAAAAAAAAGAAACCTCACAACTAAATTTGTCCTTTTTTGCAGAATAATTATATACATCGTGCCATCGACAGCACACTCATATATATATATATATATATATATATATATATATATATATATATATATATATATATAATTAAGTTATACTTAAAGTTTTAGTGAACTTATAAAATATTAAAACTTATTGTGATACTAAATAACTTGTTTCAATTTATGCATCTCGTATATAAAAATTTAGAAATATTTTTTAACACATCTGCAAAATGAAATTTAAAACTGTCAACTACCATGAGACAATGATCATGGGTTGATCGAATAAAAATTCGAAACTGTTAGAAACGTAAATAAGTGTTTACGAACTCTGACACCGTGCGTTTAATAGGAGGTTGAGAAGTGGAACTACTTCTCGTACATAGTTGCCAGATTTACTGAGAGCATGGTTTCAATGCGTCCGTAAAAATATGTGTGCAGCTGCGGGCGGATGACCGTCTTCAATGAGCAGTGCACAGTTGACCACAAAAGTTATTAAATAACTTTATTATTGTTTTTGTGTCATCCGCAGACTAAAATTATTATCTACATTTTGAGCAGATTATATTCCTTGTGATAAGAGATAATAGTTTGAAAAATGTCTGAAAATGTAGGGAAATGACGTTTTAGAAAAATTGAACGATTGACAGAAATTTAAGATTTATAATTTTTATTTTTTTTGAAAATATCACAAAATAGAACGAATTAATACGTTAGGCTACAACTCAAACTAAGGGTGCCACAAACCTGGCACTTGAGTTGTACTGCAGAGTGTTCGAGACCTGCATTTCCTTGAGATACCACTGAACATGTTCCCATTTTACCGGCACGCGAATGGAAATACACTTTAGACGATAGGCGTATAATACTCTGAATACGTGATTCACATGAGAAATGCTGTTTTCGAGCTCTCTCCGACATGGTATGAAATTGCTTTTTCACACTTCTCTAATATACTGCTCGGACGCATGCGTAACTATCGAAACGGGCATGTCGTGAACTTAGCTTTAGACTTTTCATCAATACAATGACAGGGTCGCCACTTGCAGTGTGACTTCCGCCAAGGCGAACCGGGTTCAATCCCCGGCAGGGTCACTCCCAGATTTTGGCACGCGGGGGATCGTGCCAGATGATGCCGCTGGACGGCGGGTTTTGTCTCGGGGATACGCCATTCCCCTCGCCCTTCCATTCCGGCGCTGCTCCATACTCGCCTCACTTCACCCTCATCGGCTCTCAAGACCTCTGTTAAGAGCCGCCCAGATCTCTTCATTCGCACATTACAGCATATCGACGGAAACACTGATGCACGACAGTTCAGCGCCTTGCGCGTAATAGCGATGGGACACTTAGTATGCATGTAAGCGTCGTTCTTATCGCTCGCTCGCTTCTGAACCTCTGAGATCATGTGTAATAAAATCATGGCAATAATGTATCATAAACTTTATTTACACCAGTTTCAGCCATAAGTGTTTGTGACAAGTGGACGCACATAAAATGAATTATAAAAATTGTTTCCTGCATTATTATTACAATTTTCTTACAAACAGTCACAGTAAAAATGACGGCAATATTCCATTACAAAGATTTTCTTGCAAATTCTACTTTCTGAAGCTTCCAGAATGGAAATATGCAGACATTTTGTTTTTTAAATGCAGACTATTATAATATATTATTTTTTACGTTTAAAAAATATATTTTAGTAAAATATTTTTTAATGTTGCAAAATACATACATACTTCTTTCATATACATTATAAATCGCACTTCACTGGCAATTTTCATGGTGACTGTACTACTTCTTTCATGAGTTCTTCACATTGTACAGTCGGGTGCAGTTGTCTTACTTCAACCTTAAGGCTTCCGCCTACTTGCAGGAGTTTTTTCCGCGTTTGAGGCCGACAAGCGTGGGAGACATAAGGGCGACATTGCCACTAAGCGCAAGGCTCTGAACTGACGTGCAGTGTTCTCGTAGCGCTGCGTGCACCTATAGCAGTTTCAGTGGTGATCTTGTTATTTGATTGGTGGGAAATCTGTAGCGGGGTCCAACGCAAGACCCTTGAGTAGTTTTGTATGTATCTGAGGCGTGCATTTTGGGATACAGCACTTTGGAAAAGCCGTTTTTAGCCATTTTTAAGTATTATGAAGTTTCTTTCCTAATACGCGTGACGTCTTGAAATAGTTCCACATTTTAACGTCGAATAAAAAGTGATGTGTAACCATTTGTGACAACTCAAACCATTTCTTTTGATTTCGGTTTTTTTTTTGTGCATCGACGTATTAAAATGAACCAATTTGTAAAATATTTACTTTTATAATAATTTCACAGTTTCGCTTGACCGACGCAATGCTAATTTTACATAAAACGAAAGAATACACTACGTGAACACAAGTAGATCTTATGTAGGGCTTTCAAAACTGTTAATTTTACCGTGAACAGCTTATAGCAAATATGCTGTATCTGGGGTCCAGAGAAGACTCGCCTACATATACATGCATGTTTGCCTTTGGAAACAAATAGTAAATGCACATATGGAAAATTGCTGTAATAACATTACCAACATCTGAATTTATGCGACAATAACCTTTTTATCACTTTTCTAAATTGATCCCTATTTGCGCTAGTATATTTTCTCTAAATTTTGTAGTTTTTGAGATTGTTGATTTATTATTGAAACACGCAAAGGCAGGGTCAAAATATAAACTGCAATTGCAGTCGTATGTGATTAACAAAACATGCAATCCACACGGATGATAGTAGTAGTAATTAAGATGACTATAAAAAGAATTATTTATTTTTAAATCTGATCGAGTGACACTACGTTAACATCGCGTTACGTTGAAGTTGGGTCAACTTCTTGCAGGGAAAATTCAACTTAACGTAGCTCTAAAGTAAATTTGTATACACTGCTGCGCGACGTATGCCTGAACATAATGACAACGCAAAGTTAACGCAACGGGCGTCTTGCCAACTTCAATGTGAATCTGCATTAAGGGTCCCGCCTGCCTGCCTGCCTGCCTACAACGTTTTTGTATTTTTTTTTTTTACTGAGAAGCGGTTGAGCTCATCTTTAGCCTACATATGCAATGATACAATGCAGTCAGTGGCGTAACAGATAGGAAGGTAAACATTGCCACCCCCCCCCCCCCCGGCCAACCATAAATTTAGAAAAGTGCGCCAGAATGAAAGTAAATGGGCACCCAAACAGTTTTTGCACGTTGATATACTGTATACAACTACTAATGTTTGTCTTCGCAGTAACATATTTTTACTAATACAAAACTTTAATACCTATTTAAAAAATCACTAGCTACGGTTGAAAAATTGTTATAATATTATCTTCTGGGGCATAAACTTTTTGTATTATTATATATATAATAGATTTTGATCGTACAGAAATTAAATTTTTGTGAGAACAAAATGTCTTGGAGGGAGGCATAAAGACTTTCCCCTCCCCCGCAGCTAAAGAAGATTATCCCGTCCTAGTCTGTATACGTGGTTTCGCCACTGGCTGCAGTCTCAGCGTCCTGTCGCCTTGGACCTTCCTACGCTTCACTGTCCAGCGTGATTCCCAGTTTAAAATGTCGCCGCAACATGCCAAATAAGACTGCAATCGCTCGCTTCAGCGATAGTTGTGCCGTTCATATCCACGATGCACCAACACCACCTCATGGAAAACTAACAGACAACATTGACAAATGTACTGGCGGACCTGTGTTAAGGGCTGTTCGCGATAAAGTGAGCACTTCTGAAACCAACCTTAGAAAAATGTCACTGCCCCTAACTGCATATAATTTAATTGGCGCACTGAGTGACATGCGCCCAGTAAACTTGGTAACGATGGATGGGAAGTAATTCCGTATCTTTACGTCGATTAAAAAGTGTTAGGTAACCATTTCCGATAGCTAAAATTATTTATTTCGCTTCCTGTTCTTTTTTAATGAATCGAAGAGAAAAAAAATTATCAGATTTGAAAAATATTTACACTTCTAATAATTTCACGGTTTCACTTGACAGACGCATACATAAAGTTATGACGCCCATAACAATATTAATCTTACATAGGGCTAAAGAATACACACTGTACATGCAAGTAGATGTTAAGCAGGGCTTTCAAAAAATTGCTCAGTTTACCTTGAACATCCTGTACGTGCGTACTACCGTCATTCACAGGATGTGCTGGAGAATGTATCGAGTGTAACTATATTTCTTTTGCAAACACTCGTCCGGGAATCCAGGATGGAAATTAGAATGTTTCTTTTATTATTGAAATTTCTGGACGAGAAGGAACATGGAGATGCCAGACGTGGTAACATCGGGAGGCCAGGCGAGATGAAGAGGATGGAACATTTTGTCCCCCGTTTCCACAAAGAGTTCTTTCTCAGAGTTAGGGGGTTAAGTCGCGTTTCTTATTATTTCTATATTTGCTCATTATTGTCTACTACTCAAGTGCTAAATTTTCTCTCAATTTTTTTAAATTCTAATACATTTTCAAAACGGTGTTTAAAGGATGCTTCCGATCGTTTATAGCATCAACTCAGCAGGGACAAACACTTACTCGTGAAGTATGGCTACTTCCGTTGTAACAGTAACACAGTCAAAATATTCACACTCTTGGTAATTCAGCGAACTTAAAAATGTATTTCATTACAATTCATCTGGGATATGTGGTGAAGTAATAAAAAAAATTGAACATAGTTTCCATCCCTCCGCATAAATGCACATTGTTTTAGTTTACATAACAATTTTGATCCAGCCAGGCAAAATACATTTCCTGCAAAACTCTGGTGTTGTTTCGGAAAATCACTAACACAAACCATAAATCATGTGGAGAAAATCGAAGTCAAGTGCGAGGTCAACAGATTATTTCTGAACGAATGCAGTATTTTAAGTGCAGAAATAAATTAGGCATGTCGTAAAAGGTTATTAACGTTACCAAATAAAATATTTTGTTAAACATCAGCTAGGGAGCAACTGCAAGCGGCATCCTAAGTGAAAAGCCATGTGCTGTCAGAGTTTATTTTACTAACGTTTGATGACATGCATGCTAAGTGGTGCGAAGTTCGTTCGCCCTGGTGCCAGGTGATGTCTCTGTTGTTCTATAGAAGGAATTCATCCCGTTGTTAAACAAAAACATCTTCTAATTTTTTTCCTTTTTACTCTTCCCTTCCACCAGAAATTTGCAGAGCCTTTGATGTTGAAACGAGAGCCATCGGTCCCTAATGGAAAATTCCTTTCTGTATCCGCCACAGTCGCATCAACGAAGTATGACGAGATCGTCAGACAATTGTCTGTAAAATAACAGCCATGGCGCATTTTAAAAATTAATTAGTCGAATTTTTCGAATGGGTCGCATATCTCCCCTTACGGACATGCTCCAAGTTGAAATTAAACCGCAACAACATTCAATAAAATATCTCTGGACATCGCAAAGTTGTAAGAAGTATATTCATGATCACCAACTGCAGAGTTCTTTGTATCGACAACAAAAAAAAACGCTTCTCTGCCGGAGCATGCACACAAGCGAGAAAAAAAAATAGAAATACGTAAATGGTTCATAGAGTACACGCTATGAAAGACCGTGGAATATTTCTCCACTGTTATTTCGCCGGTATTGGAGGCACGTAGCTACGTGGTAACAAGCTGTCACTTCCCTTTGATCCGCCGAGCTGGACTCTCGTCCTGGGTCCACGTCCGAACTCACACGAGTGGAACACTCTACCGCCGAAGTGACCTTGTTTTACCTCTCTTTGTACCCCCCTCGATGAACCACACATGCCACTGTCCAGAGAACCATTTCCTTTTTCTTTTTTTTTAATGGCGCTCTAGTTTCCAAAAGAAAATACTTACTTCCTGTATGGTGCAGGTTATTCCGGCCAGCGTCACCAGACGTCTGTGGCAAATGCATGGCATGTCCTTCTTGCTAAGCATTCCCCCCTTGCCCCCCCTCCCCCCTCCCGGCTTGTCGGTTTCTCGTGGTGTTCCAAAATGTCGGGCTTTCGAGACGGATACAATCCGAAGCATGTGACGAGAACTCAGTCATTCCGTCCATTCAATGTAATTCCCTAAATTTACTGCTTGTCCCTACTTCCCATTAACAGCACAGAAAGATCACTCGATGCAATCGTCAGGAGGCGGTACATAATGCAAGGATGTCGAATGTGCGTGGCTTGTGAATAAAATACCAAAGTTCTCACAAAATGTTTCCACTTTATACAAAACTTTCCAAACTAGTACAGGTACGAAAATTCTAACATATAAAAACTCTAACAGACACGGTAATTTTTAATTATGAGGGACATTAAATTTTCGTAAATATTTCCTTTGACGTAACTCGTATACAATAATATATTTTTTTTTTAATACGCTAGAGAATACCTCTAAAAATGTTACATAAATATTACTTGGGCAGGATTAAAAACTTAATTTGTGCAATAACTCATTATCTCATCCACCCTCCACCCGCAATTAAAGCTTTAGTCCCTTCCCCAAAGTGAGTCAGGGGCCGCGGAGGCTGAGCGGCTAGCCTGCTCGTCTCCCACCCAGGCGAGCCGGGTTCAATCCCCGACCGGGTCACTCCCGGATGTTCGCATGTTGGGAATCGTACCGGACGATGCCGCTTGTCGGCGGGTTTTTTCGGGGATCCGCCGTTTCCCCCGCCATTTAATTCCGGCGCTGCTCCATACCTCGATCGCCATAATCGCCTCTCAAGACATCGATATTGAGAGCCTTCCAAATCTTCACTCTCACTCAATCAACCACCTACAACCCGAGCACCTGAGTAGTTCCGTCACACCAGGTACATGCGTCGACATCGTCTCCCGGCTCACGTATCTGGCGGCGACGTAAACATACAGTGCGCCTCCAGGTCATAACCACGGCTGTAGTAAGTGCTCAGTTTACCGTGAAAACCCTGTAGTGTAACACATGGAAAGAAAAACGCCATGAATTACATTTCATAACTCATACAGCGCCTTCGAGCAAAATTTTCCGCGTTTTTGTGACCTCCTTTTAGAGTATGGTGCTCTAAAAATATCCCTGGGACTCTTGAGATTGAATTGAGGTAGACGACATACGTGGAAAGGAAGGGAAAAAATGTCACTCCTGCGGCAATAAAATAAATATTTCTGAAATACTTTTCGCCCCTATTGCATTTATTCATGCGATATAAAATTCGCGTACCGACGCTAAAGTAATACGTAGATATGTTGGTCTACTAAACAGTCTGTAGTGACGGGACGTACACTCGTAGAAAGCTGGAGCTCTTCGCTTGTCTCTTACCAAAATCTTACGTCAACTGTCCAGTGCCGCAGTGGAGCAGCAACAACCATCAAAAACTCACACGCGAATAAGAACAGTGTCAGAGATAGCGATATGCGAAACGGAAGTTATGTGGTTAAATGGGAGTTTAGAACCTTATACTGCTGCTAAAAACATAAAAGCGAGATAAAAACTTTAATATCTCTGGAAGTGGGACACATTGCATCGAGGGTATGTAACCCTACCTGACTTGGTGTCCTCACAGACGGATACGATGTGTGATCTTAACACGAGTGTAAGTTTGTCTTCCACGTGACGTAGTTATATTACATTTAAATGTACCTTCCCCGTTCCTCGAGAACATTTAAGAATTCTTTATTAACCTCTGGGAATCAAAGAGATGGACATCATTCGTTTTCGTAAAGAAAACTTATACAAGATCAAAAATATTTTGACGCAACGTGTGAATGGCAATTTTCAACAGCGAAATTATTTACATGAATTCGCACCATGCTTCCAGCTAGAGTGTGGTTACACAATCGATAACGAAGGACATCAGGCCCTTCGAGATGTTGAATCAGCGACATATTGTACTATGAATAATGCTAATAAGCAATTACTGTGTACTGTACATATAACCTATAATTGACCTACGGTCTCTGTAAAACCATTTGCGGTGACGGAAATACCTTGTGCGTATAGTCGAATCGGTAACGATAGAATAAAGCTGTAAAATGTTAGAGAGAGTGCTGTTGATCAAGAGACTTTATCTTTGTAGTTTAATAGCAATGGCGAAGAGTGAAGAGATTTGGGCGGCTCTTAACTCAACGTATATATATTCTTTGATCCTTTGTAAATCGAGTGGTGTAATTAAATTTTGAATGTAGACGATAGATTCGGAGCTGCAATTTGGAACAGTAGGCTACATTAGAAGAATATGGGATCAAAGTGGATAGAATAAATGTATGGCCCAATGTCATCAAGAAATTCTTTCCTGAGTTTGATAAAAAACCACTTCCAAAAAAAATTAAATAGATAAGTTTATTTAATACTTTCATTATTATCTCCAGTAATGTTTTATTAACTCTGATATGAATTTATGCTTAGTATTTTATAACACCACTATGACATATGTTAAAATTAACAGTTTTTATTTTGTCTGTGCTTTAGTAAGTGTAATTTAAACAGTACTTGCAAATAGTGTGGCTAAGTAAAAAGGATCATAAGTACAAACGTTCTTGGCATGCATTGAAAAAAATAAACTGTATTTCATACCGATGGTTTTGTGATATTTTCCTTAAATACGTTCCATTCGCCAAGGAACTGCACCTTCTGAACTTACAAAGTAGTTGGCAAATGTGTCTCTAACATTGCTCGCAAGTATTGATGTTGGTCTTGCTGCAGGCTCCATATCAAGCAGTCCTTCAACAGTCAAATTATCCTCAATGCGGATTCCATCCTTGTCTCGAACACAGCACACGTTGACTGCGTATTCTGCAAGTGTAAGGTCCACATTTAATGGTCTATGGAAAATGCGCTAATTTTTTTGCGGGTTTTCCAAACGTGCTTTCAATATATATGCGTGCGCGAGACAGTCTGTAAGGGAATACACCTTTTGTCACTCAAAAATTTACCTGCATAGCATATGGTCGTAATATATATTTGGAAAGTCCGAAACCTTCATCTGCAACAAATGCGAAGGGCTTGGGTCCATCACATCTTACGTACGATTTCTGTGGTGAAGGAATATTAACCATTAGTTTTTTTTTTTTTTTTTTTTTAATTTTATAAAGAACACACTTTCATTAAAAACTGTAGAGTCTGGTGACTTTCCGTACTCACCTACATAAACAGTAACTTAATTGAAGCATCGCACATAGCAAGAAGGAGAACAGAGAAGTTATTGTAATTGTAATTGAAGGAACTACTATGGGCAGGCTTGACAATCCGTACTTGTTTACCATCAAGCGCGCCCATGCAATTTGGAAAATTCGTCCTTTGATAAAATTGTGCTGCAGTCTGCAACCACAGTTCTTCTGTCAGTTGAGGGAAACATACTGGCTTTACTCTAAACCCAGATCGATTTGCAAACGTGATGAGTGATGTTAGATACAATAGAGACCCCTAACCTATACTGTAAGTGAAGGTCTGTCATTGTTCAGCCCGCACCCAAGTACCTGTAACAAAATAACAACAATGCTAATAATAACTTGCAAACAGATAAACATGAATGAACAGAATTTCATGCATGTATGTTTAATGTTTGTTACAGCAACTGCTATACAGAAGAAATGGACATGTTATTCCAGAGAAATTCTGAAGAAGAAAGAAGAGAAAAGTAATTAAGGAGTAAGTGGCCGGAAGCAATAAGTATATTTTCAAACATTACGTTTCTCAGAAACTGTGACTAAGAAAACTGCAAGCAGTATGGACGATGGAGTTGGTGGAGATGGTAGTGCTGAAAATAAAGATGAAACAGAAGATGTGTTCCTTACACAAAGAGAAGAAGCGAAACCAGGGAATAGCCCAAAAAAGTTGCGGAAGAGACTGAACAAAAAAGATGACGAGCTGATTCGTGTACTGAAGAAGCAATTAACTACGGAAACTACAGCTCCGGATATAAATGATGAGGACAGATTGTCTTTACTGTCTCTTGTAAAGTTCCCCCTGAAAGAAAGCTTAAACTTAAAACAAGACATAGTTGTGGCTATTTCAGACGCTCAAAATGTCCGTCAGTCATCACAATCATTGAGAAGCAATCTGGGAATTCCACTTCAGACTGTCCCACAATTCAGTCATGATCCGTCATGTTCTACAGTCCGTCATTATCCTCCGAGCTATTCCTCGGAGAGTCGTGCACCGCAGAACAGCTATGTTTTTGGACATTCTAGCTCTAGCTTCTACCACACCACAGCTCTTGCTTCTACTCCACCACAGCTCTTGCTTCTACTCCACCACAGCTCTTGCTTCTACTCCACCACATCTCTAGCTTCTACTCCACCACAGCTCTTGCTTCTACTCCACCACAGCTCTTGCTTCTACTCCACCACAGCTCTTGCTTCTACTCCACCACATCTCTAGCTTCTACCACACCACAGCTCTTGCTTCTACTCCACCACAGCTCTTGCTTCTACTCCACCACATCTCTAGCTTCTACTCCGCCACAGCTCTTGCTTCTACTCCACCACAGCTCTTGCTTCTACTCCACCACAGCTCTTGCTTCTACTCCACCACAGCTCTTGCTTCTACTCCACCACAGCGATTAACTTCGCCAACAGCCAGAAAGCAGCCAGTATAGTGATTTGGTGTGTTTCGAACACTACTAACTTTTTTTTATTTTCGACCTCGTTTATGTGACACGGTCTTACACTTTCTGATTTTTTTTTTTAAATAACAATGTGGCATTTCTCTTTCGTGTAAGTTTTTAGGGATATGGCATATTTAAATATCAGTTACATAAAAATAAATTATTCACATATTCGGTAGTCCCTTGTCGGTCAACTTATGATTTAAAATCAAATAGCCCTTTTAGTTTTATAATATTACGTAATCTTTAATATGTAAATGGGAGTAAAACTATAGTAAAACATTTATACCACACGCTTAATTTATTACTTTCACTACTAGCCTTAAAGTCAGAGCAAGTTTTTCTTCCGGAGGAATACTTCTTCTCATTACTGTATCAGTACCTGTGATACCTGCTTTCACGATGCACTGCAATAATTCGTCAAACGATTGTTTTTAAGCGCGGAAGTACTTAAAAGATTTCTTTCCATCTGCACACAACTCTTCAAACAAGCTATAGCAAAGACCCTTCTCTACTCTTGCACACAAAGTAGGATGCACATGCATACATCTTCTCCTGCGCTTATTCTTCCTACGAAGTAACAGAAGCAGCAAAACTTCCTCGTTCCTGGACGCCATGTTACGAACTGATGAGAATAGATAAGCGAAGTCGCTGGCAGCTAGTCGCCTGCGGTTTAATACTGTGTCCAGCAATGGTGTGACTGATCGCGGCTATCGATCGTCGCAATCAGTCACCCCGTGTCAAATGGGCCTAAATGACACCGTATAGTTGCTGACACTCGAAGAAATCAAGTACCGTATTCAAGTCAGTTTAGGACAGTGATGTCTAGCATATCACAAAATGAAGACTGTTCACGATAAATTGAGAACTTCTGAAACCAACCTTTCAAATAAGCCACTACCGCTACTTCCATATAAACTATCTACCAGAGAGTAATTGGGCACGCGTGAAGACAGGTAATTCAGTATGTCAGTTGACTTGTGTTTCACGGCCTTCGGCGTAGGACCACTGATGTTTGTCCGTGGTAGCATGAACAGAGAGGCCTATTGTAACATTCTGGATAATTAAATGCTCCCAACATTGTGGCGTTTTTATAGAATGGACCCATGTTACTTCCAGGATGACAATGCCAGGTGCCATGTTTCAAGGGCTACTATGCAGTGGCACGTCGACAACAATGTTCGCCGATTGAACTGGCCCGCCCAGAGTCCCGACCTCAACCCTATAGAACATCTTTGGGACGAATTGGATCGCCGGGTGAGTGCTCGTCAGGCGCGGCCAAAATCCATTGCTCAACTCATGGAATGGTTGCAAGAGGAATGGCGACGAATCCCCGTGGATGTCTTACAACCACTCGTAGAGAGCATGCCAGACAGGGTGGCTGCTGTTATAGCCGCAAGAGGTGGCCCTACGAGATTCTAACGGGGTGACAACCACCGAGCGAACATAGGGGACAGGTGCCAAATTACTTTTTGGTAGATAGTTATTTCAACAGGCATACTGACTGCATTGCACCCAGTAAAGTTGGCTACGTTGGAGGAAAAGTAGTTCCGCGTGTTAACGAAGAATTAAAAGTGTTAGCTAAACATAATCTATGTGAATAGTCAAATTATTTCTGTTGCTTTTTTTTTTTTTTTTTCGTACGTATGTGTCACTTTTGTAAAATATTTAGTTTCCTTATAATTTCACAGTTTCACTTGATCGAGGGATGAATAAAGCGATCAGGCCCGTGGCCGTGTTAATTTTACGTAATGTGGAAGAATAATCAACGCGCATACAAGCGGATCTCAAGCAGGTCTTTCAATAGTGCTCAGTTTAACTTGAACAGCCTACGAGGAATCTCGCAGAGATTTACTAACTGTTTCCCTTTCGTTTGAAAACACTTTGCAAACACAAAAAAAATAAAATACGCAAATTCTTGAAAAATTTTGTAAACTGTTCGGAGAGAGTGTTTCTAGAGACGTGTAGGCAAGATGATGCCAGGCTTATGTATTGATGCGCCGCTGTCGTAGCAGCCATGGTAGTGCGGCTCACGCACTAGGAAATTGTTCGCAAATTTACCACATCAGTGTAAACGTATAGTGAGAAAGAACGGTTGGTAAAGTATTATTCCCGTGCATCCATGGTAACATTGCCACGCTTGCTCAGGAAGCAATTAAATGCATTGGAAAGTTACCAATTATATATTTGTTGAGGTAAACATTCCTATATTCGCAGCATGTTATATGGTAGTATTTTCATTCAATGTATGGGTTAAAAACTCCCATTGCAGTTTAAGAAGTTTACAACAAAAAAAGTTTTTTTTTACAGTGCACGTGATTACAGCCGTGATTGGTGCGTGTAAGATGAAGTTGGCTCACGGTTCCAGCACCAGCCCGAGATGCTGTGTCGTGCTGTCCCGCTAGGAAGGGGCGTCTTGCTAAAGAGGTGGGCGCGAGAGCTCCAGGTTATTGTTGCGCTATCTATTCGCAGTGTCTTTACACTTTTCGAAATAACCCTTTGAAAATTCACCCCAAGTAAGGCGTGTTTGGTTGTTTGCTAAATATGCCATGTAACACAAGCATTTTATACTTGTGTTAACGTAAAAGTATATGGCTGCTCACGGTAAAATGACCGCTTTTGAAAACCCTGCTAAAGATCTACTTGTACGCACGTTGTGTATTCCTCCGCCTTATGTAAAATTAACATTGCCGTGGGCCTTATCACTTTATTCGTGCGTCGGTCAAGTGAAACCGTGGAATTATTAGAAAAGAAAATGTGTTACAAATCTGCTCATTCTTATAATTAAAACTCATTAAAAAACAGAGAGGAAAAGAAATAATTTCACTTTGCACAAATGGTTACCTGATACTATTTATTTGACGTTAAGATATATTGGATTATTTTCCATGCATCATTATTACCAACTTTACTGAGCGCATATCACTCACTGCGCCCATTAAAATATGAGCACACAGGTCAGTGACTTTTTTTCTAAGGTTGATTTAAAAAATTCTTACTTTATCGTAAACTGCTTCTACCTTATTTTTCGGTTAAATTGAACTTTGAATTGTATTATATATAAATTAAACTATAACACTTCATTTATAATCAATGTGGATAAAAACATGGAGATAATAGATATGTTGGAAATGCCTAGTAGGAAATAGTTCTTAATGCAAAATATTATTGAACTGGCTGCGCACTAATTCGGTGTGTTATCCCTTTGGTGGGATTTTCTAGACCCGGTCAAGCTTGGGTTAGTTGAGGAGGAGGAATATCTTGCAGCGTGGGTCTTGTCTTCAAAAGACACGAAGTGTTTCTTGTTTGAAAGCGATATTGCGTCAGGTAGTTGAGACACTCTTCAACTCACTTAACATGCAAAACTGTGTCCTTTAACTCTGTCGTTGTTGTTACTGTCGCTACTGAAAATAATATTTCCCTTTTAACTAACAAAATTAATACGTCGCAATACAGTCCGAAATAAATGTTGCGAAGAAAAGTTTCGTGGAAATTTGTTATGTGGTCCACCCCCCCCCCCCCCCCCCCCCCCCCCCCCTTCCCCCAAGGCTGTCGGCAGTGTGTGAAGTGTCAACGTCAGTGTCGGAGCGATACGGAAGAACACAAAGGTCCGGGGAGCTCCGGCCCATTTGCAAGATACTCTTCGTCTTCTTTGGTGAGTACAATTCCGGCCAGGCGGTAGGGCGGTATTCCCGATATCGAAGTCCCGTCATTAGAAATAATAATCACATGGCAAAGCTAGGGACTTTGTATAACTGTATTCTCTTACATTCTTGTATTTAACCCATCGTTTCATGTATAATAGTATTCCTCTCTGTCCGCATTGTTAACGTGCCGTTTATTGTATACCAGATATCCCGTATGTTCTTACACTTAACTTGTCCTTTCCTAAATGAGTAAGGTAAAGCAAATGGGTTAGGAATCCTATTGTAGTCTGTATCGAGTACTCTCCTGTTATAGTTGAACTTGTAATGAACGTGTTTTGTAAGAGTCCCTCTATTATTGCTCTGCCATCTGCTAACTGCGAAACCCCCGAAGTAAGCCCCTACCTGACTGGAGATATAGTGACTAGAAGAGAGTTGTAAGAGAGTTCTACGTAAGGATATAAGTTGTCATTGGCGTTAGGTAGGCAAGTCGTTACATGGTGAACCGCTTTAACCAGGGATGGGATCCTCAGAAGTTAAAAAAAGTATTACACGCCTGTCAAACTGATAGTGTTTTGTACAAAATTATTGTACCTTACCGAAAATTCTTTTAGCAGGCATTTCAGATTTGCTATGTGCTGTGTTGTTGATAGATATCTTATGCTTTCTGTTTTTGAAATGTTCTAGAACTTACAAATGAGCTGCATTAACCTAAATATGTAACTAAAATTTCTTCTTTAGTATTTAACTTATTAGGAGTTTATATTAATATTTACGTAAAAATGTATTCATAAAAATGTTATGTTAGTATTTCATTGACCAAATACTCGCTACGTTGAAGTATGAAGTACCACTGTAAATAATGAGTTCGTTTTAAACTATCGTATTTCTGCGTACAGTTATGAATATTTGTTATTGTATATCGTACAAAGCTGAAAATGATAGTATTAGTACCATAATTGTAGTACAGTTTACATTATTATAAGATTATCACAGGTCGGCAGCTGGCCGGTAGCAGATCAGCTTGTGATTGGCTAAGGGATGTGCATCAGAAGTCGTGGGCCAATGAAATGTAGATTCGTTAAGTGGATGCGCGCGTTAAGTGTGGGAAGAACATAAACAATTCTGATCGTAAACAAATATATATCGATTATCGAAACCAATACACCACTGTTTATGGTTTTTTTTTTTTTTTTTTTTTTTTTTGCTGCACGAACCGACTTTGAAGCCGATTGCAACAAGTTTGTATATGTAAGCAGTTATACGCATTAAAAACCCCAGTAGCTAGCCGTAACTTCAACTTTCATGGAACCAAGTAAAAATATATGAATTACTATTTCTTGAGTATTTAACTATGTAAAAATGTTAAAAACAAAAACTGTATTGAACTATACTGGGTGTGTTTAAGTAAATAAACAGTTAATATGAAATTAATATCCTTGTAACGACTGTAAGCAATAAAAAAAACTCTGCGATCGTTCTACAAACTAATTTTTTTTTGCCACAAGAACTAGCCTCACCATCTGAGCATCAGCATTTCATTGTAGCGTGTGGTGAAGTGTTGCAAGGTAAGCTGGTGCTTGCTCACTGCTGTACTGTACATTCTCGGTGCACACAGCAGGAGCCAGTAACCACCGTGCAGCCTAGGGGAAACTGAGTGTATTCCGACCACTCACAAGCGAGCAGTAAGGGCGTCCTGTGGCGTGTGGTGAAGTGTTGCAAGGTAAGCTGGTGCTTGCTCACTACTGTACTGTACATTCTCGGTGCACGCAGCAGGAGCCAGTAACCACCGTGCAGTCTGGGGGAAACTGAGTGTATTCCGACCACCCACAAGCGAGCAGCAAGGGCGTCCTGTGGCCTCGCCTGCCGAGCTACGTTTTACTGGTGGGATTGTCAACTAGCAAGCAACAGTGCACAGCACAGAGATAACGCCAGTTTACCTTGCAACAGTTCACCACACGCCACTGGCACGTAGAAATTGAGGTATCGGCACTGCAGATGATCGGCCTATTGTAGCAGCGCCTTAAGGTGAATCAGTCCCCGTCATCTTGGATTTTCACTTTTTTTGTCGTAAGTTCAGTTTAAGAACATTTAATGAAATTTTTCTCACCACATGACATAAATAATAGCTCCTTAAGCTTAATCAACATATTACATTTCTATATAATTTATTATTTTTCTCTAGCGTTTGAAGGCAAAAAATAAATAATTTTTCTTGCTTTCGGTTACAGAAATGGACCTGGCAACAATAGTCTAGCAATACATGTTTTAGAACATGTGTAACGTAATGCCCTATGATTTGTCGAAGCCCAAAATAAAATGCAAAATCTGTGATGCAATTTACGACGAAAATTCTGAAAATCCAAGATGGCGGGAACTGATTCCCCTTAAGGCGGTGGAACAGTGTTGTGGAAATTAAGAGGGTAGTATCCACTCCGTCTTCGAATTTTCTTACAAATATTCGTAATGAAAATGTATGACCTGAAATATAAAATCAAAGCTAGACATGATATAGACGACTACTTAACGATTTTTTTCTTTAATTTGTAGGGTTTCAAATATACCTGTATTTTCCCATGTGGGACTGAAATTATTAAATAATTAGATAATGTTTGATTACGGTTACAGATGTGACACTAATCACGTAAGAAAAATAAGTTCCCTATGTCATGACTAGCTTGGTTTTTAAATATTGACTCCGGAAATTAAGTTAACGAGGAAAATACCTAAATCCAAGATAGCAAGGATACTTCCCCTTTAAGTGAGCCGCTTGCCTCGCGGTAGTCCAGTGATATTGGTGTGCACAGTGCTGCGGCGAGCAGACAGCAAGGAGCAAAGACGAAGAGCAAGAGACAGCTGAGGAGACGGCGATAATGACCCTCGCACTGATAACACTCCTGTCAGAGTACGTGATACTTTGACAGGTGGCATGCAGAATAGGGAAAGGGCTTACCTAAGGCGGGAGCTGAAGGGGCTACAACCCCTCCCAAATCCACAAATAATTAATAGCTTTTTTTAAAGTTAGGAAAATTATACTATAATTGCCTATTGTAGATGAACGATTTGAATCCATTTCACTCCACTAAGTGCTTCGAAACAAAATTTACTTTTAGCAATAGAAGGTGTTTGAAATTCGCCCCAGGTCTCCGCTCTCAACCACCTAGTTAGCACAAGGGTGCCTGACGCTACAATCTCCAATAAGCCGGCTCCAGCATTATTCTCTACTGTATTAGTCGCAGTCAGTCATCTGCAGCTTGACTGCCTTTCTAAGCTGACACGTTCCAGCAAGTAAAATTTTAATTACTATTATTATTTTTTTATTAGTACATAGTTTTTAATGAGCGATTAATGTTCCTGGTGCGGCAAGTGTTTCGTTGTGAGAAATTGTACCTAATAATATCACGTGCTGCGTTAGTTACTACTCTATCAAAAAAATATATTAAATATCAATTTTCCACGTATGTCTATCGAAAACTAGTGTTGACGATTGGTTGCAGGGTCAATCTTTTTTTTTTTAAATTTTTGTAACTCACTCACGACATGGAAAGTATTATTCAAGCATTTATTTTGAAAGACATAGTAAATTTGTTAGTACACTTTACTATGTCTTTGTATCCACCATGTGGCTAGTAAAGTCAGTTGCTAGCACAGAGATGCAATGCTGGTACATGGCCTTGTCCTCATACGCATACGGTCCCAGCCGTCCCAGCCGACAACACTTGGTGCACGACAGTAGCAGAGAAGAGGCAACACTTTCACTGTGCTATTTATACTAATTACTAACACAACTAATGCAGTGTTCTAATGTGTTATTCAAGGTCCGAAACCAACCGCGTGACTAGGTTAGGGCGTCCTAAAAATTTTGGCGTCTGGGAAGTAAAATTTACTGCGTTTGAATTGACAATTTCCTCAAATGCCTTCCGAAACAATTTACACTACCGATCAAAAAATGAAGACCACAGTTTAAAAGAATGGAACGTCGCACAGGACCTAAACTTTTCCCGCAGGAGCCATGTCAATCTATTTCTGACGCCTTGCATATATATATATATATATATATATATATATATATATATATATATATATATATATATATATATATATATATATGTGTGTGTGTGTGTGTGTGTGTGTGCGCGCGTGTGTGTGTATAAACGTCCTAAGATTTCACAGGGTTAGGCCATGTATTGTAAATGCGATGTTTTTTTTTTTTAACTTAAAAGGCAACGCAAAAATGCCAACACGTTTAATGATAAAATCTGTTGAGTGTTCCAAAATGTTGCAATTTTTACCGCCAGTATTTTTTTTTTGTAAATATAGCAATAGAAGTGTGTCATTGTGGATTAAAAATTAAAAAATTCAGAAAAAGTATTGACGATTAGACTGAATATTCCATTCGTTCATCAAATCCGTGAATAAAGGGTTCTAGTTCCACCGCTCCAGTAGAGAGAGGCTTTACAAACGTAAAATTAATAAAATTTAACTCAAGAAATATCACTTCTGAAAGAAGGCTCAATTGTCTACCATTTATGTTTATTCATGGATATCTAACTCTCGAAATTAAGTAATTATGAACTACTTGATCACTTCACTCAGTCTGGAGTTGCCATATGCGAGGAGGTATCCAAAACTCACGTTGTAGAATTACTTCACATAAAAAAATTTAATTTTTGAATGCCAGAGTTTTTATCATTATAATCGAATGTATACTTGCTGCTATATTGTGTATTATATATATATATATATATATATATATATATATATATATATATCTTACATGTACTCCACAGTAAATAAACTTATGTTGCTAGACACCGCAACCTCATTCCATCGAGTAATTTATTTCTAATGTAAAAATGATTCCAGTAATTAATTATTTGGTGATTATTTGGATGGTTGAACTTTTACAGACTCTGTTTTCTCTAATGCAGCGACAGCCAGTCGCTCCTTTTCGATGCCGTATTTCATGGCTGCTGTGTAAACGAAATCTGAGTACGATATATTTTTTACAGTGTTACAGCGTGAATTTTTCGCCTCCAACTTGCGTATTTTTCCAACCCATGAAGCTGTTACGCGTTTTCGACGTCCCGACTTCCACAAATGGCTGTTACTTTGAAGTACAGTTTCTTCCCGCAGCTTGATACGCTCTTGTTCTGGTAAATCCAGGCTTTCACGAATAAGCATTTTTGCTTAGAAAATTCATCCTCAGTCACATCACGTTCGCTAGATGCCTCAGTGCCATAGTGTTCCATCAGGAGCATCAAATTTCTTGAGCTTATTTGTGCCCTTTTTTTTTTTTTTTTTTTGTGCAGACGAGCGTCCGTTTTCGTGCCTCTCCTTCGTTTGACTTTTTCCGTTGCCCGTAAAATGGCGTAGCCAGAGACGACATTAGGTGGGGCTTACGTCTCGTCGGCATCGAGGTCGATGGGGAGGGTGCCACCACACAATCCAACCAATGAGGAACGGGTACGTAGGCGGACACGTCATGAGACTACCACAGAGTTCGTCTTCATTGATTTCAGGAAATTCTTGGCAAATCGAAATCATTATGGCTGGACTCCTGCTGGTATTCGAACCCGCATCCTCCCGAGTAATAGCCCAAGGTTTTACTCGTGTGCTATCTTGTTCGATGTGGCGCGGCCGGGAAGGGGGAGTATTTGGGGTGATAAAGCAAGTGAAAAAGTAAAAATAATATCTGCCCCGAACCCTCTCGTGGCTACGCTACTGTTATGAATCAATTCGTTTCGGCAAAACTTTTTCATAAGAATAGAAACTAGTACCGTAGTACTGTTTTATCATCTGCTATGACTTCATATATATATGGGGAGTCCCGATACTGCTTTCGTCACATGTCTGTGTGGTAGTTGTTTCTTTATTCCTGCAAATGTTATAAGACATTTACTAATAATCATGATGATAGTGAGACGGTAAGTTCAAAATCCTATAAATAAAATATGTAAGCATTAAATTAGGAATGAAAGCGATTTGCATCAATGACATTTCTTTTCCTGCGTAAAAACTAAACAACTCCGAAAATAAAAGTACGTGTCTATTATTGAAAGCACGAGCTTGTTGATTATGTAATTAAACACACAGCTTTCATAATGATCCGTAATGCGTACATTTCACTTCTGTTGTGAAGCCATATTGGTGCCCGACGTTTTCTGCATGCAGACAAATATAATCTAGCTTTTTTTGGCTTTCTGTAGTCTTGCGATATAGTGCATGAAACTCCACAGGAAATAAGACGCACTAGTATAGACTATTCACGGTAAAGTTAGAACTTTTGAAAGCCCTTTAATTTCTAAGAAGAGTCAATAATAGTATTTTATTGTAGCCTTAAGCCGGAGTCACAATACCCCTACGAATCCGACACAACGTCCCCGACGCGACGAAATTTGAGTAGCAGCCAATGAAAAGCAAGGTCGCTGTGGCGTCAACCTGACAAAACTGCTGTCCCGACAGCCCGAAAATAGTAGGTTCTATTTCTACTTTCTGTCGTGTCGGGCTCGTCGAAACGCGCAGAAAATGTAAATACAACATTATAAAACAGAATTTCGTGCATAGTTCCCTACTGTAGTAAATAATAAATTAACTTGCCGCCAAAATAATGTTCCGGTTTGTTTTTTAAATTCAATTTTCTCTTATATAAATTCAAATATTGTCAAAAGCGAAATAATTATTCGCTTTATCGTGAGTTTTAAAAGTAATTATTGTATATAAATGGGATAATTTTCCTTTCTAGGATTTTCCAACAGCCAACTAACACACTTGCCGGGCACATATCGTCGTGGTAATGTGAACACTGAATAAAATATAATTTGAAATTCCGTCGAGCTCTGACGTCGTGTCGGTCTGCCTTATCGTGTTCGTCGGGTTATTGTGACTCCAGCTTTAGGCGTTTACTTCCGAGTGCGGTGGAACATACACGCTTTGTTTATTACTTACATGGCAATATTTATTTAAGAAAGTAGTTAAAGGATAAAAATTGGCTGAAAGGGAAACGTAACTAGACCGTCAGAGGTGCTCACTTTACCGTGAACAGCATACAGCTAGTATGCTCCTTTCTTTCCTTATGTCTTTCACCGCCACGACAGAAAACCAAGGCTGGAACCCTGGTATGCGCTGTTCACGGTAAAGTGAGCACTTTTTAAGGCCCTCCCAAAAGGCATTAACCCCTAATAAATAAATTTTCTTCCAGTTTCAGACATTAACTTTTGATAGTATTGACTGTACACTGTGTTTATTAGTCATATTGCAATGTTAGCTTTAAAAAGCGGCGTAAAGGTAGGAATTAATGGAAAGAAAAATGTTAGCAGGGCCTTAAAAAGTGCTCACTTTACCGTGAATAGCCTATAGATAACGGTAATTCGACCTTCTCGTCTTCTCCTTGACTCTGCCGTCGCCCAGCTATGAACCACCCTTAAGAACAGGCTGCCTGAGCTCCAACGATGTGGATCTACCTGTGCGGTGCATTCGCTCTGGATTGATAACTAAGAATTTCCCGCTGTCACGATGGGGGATGAAGCGACTAAGTTTCTTGTAAATGTCTGTAATATGTTTAGGAAATAGCAAAATTAATTTTTGTTTGTATTGTTTGTCTGTTACAGCCTTTCCAAAAATGTCAAAATTGGCTTTTTCAACCCGGTTTTCCCCCAGTTAAAAATAAATATTAGAAAAAAAATTACATTGAAAACACGTGTTAACACTTTAACTCCTTTATTCTTCAAACTGAAATAGCACACGTGAAATAGCATTTGTGTGATTATTGAAGTGCTGACCAACTGCATCACAGAGTTAACAGGCATGTGATCCATGCTCTTAAGGTCATATTTCACTTGTTTTTTGTATTTGGTTATATAAAAGAGCTTTATTAGTTGTCAAATCATTATAGTTTTCAAAATGTAACACTCAAAAGTCGCGATTTCCCGAATTCTGCAGCATACTAGGCTTTGCTCCTAGATGTTTTTTTTTTTCAATCAAATCGCATTCAATGCAATCTGTATCGTGTGCAGAACATACTGATCCAGTATGAGTGCGATTTATAAACAGGTGAGCGAGTATTGGTACTCTGAATTTTTTATCATTCAAGTGAAACTGTTAACATTCATTTAATAAATAGTTTGAACCATAGACTGTAGAGGGAAAGTTGTTTTTGTCCCTTTCGCAGCTTGTAACACAAATGCAGCATGCCACACTTACACTCTAATTCAACTTTTTGAACCTGCCTATAACACTCTCGTGTCGGAATCTGAGTGTTATATTTTGAAAACTATAATTATTTGAAAACTGATAACTGCATTTAGGGGGAATTTTCCGAAACCTCTCTCAGGTAACCAAATTAAAAAAAGATAAATATGACGTTAACTTCCCGATGTGTGTTAGCCGCTGATCCCTGGAGCGCCAGTGTCGACTCGAGCAAACGAGCGCGGGAAGAACAACTAGACGAAGGAACGGGGGACTAAACCTTGGGGGGGGGGGGAAGAAGGAGGATACTGGCGGATAAGTGACGTGACCTGTTTCTGTTGTTACACGGAGCAGATTAACATGGCGTCGTTATCCTGCGCTCTGCGACCAAGCGACGTGTTATTATCCGCCCGCCTCTGCTCCACGGTATTACACCATTCGCAGCTACGCCATTTGTCTACAGTTAATCCTTCCTGGGATGTTTCTTTTTTGTCGTTACCGAACATTATCTGATTTAATTTGAGAGCAAGAAACGCTGACTTCTCTGGTGCTGACCGGCTACGAACGTAATATAAAATCAGGGTTCGAGCTAAAAGGAAATAATCATGACAACTTCACACTGACAACCGCAATTTATAACACAAATTAAATGACGTACTAATATTTTAACAGTTTTGTTTGCAAATATAGTATCGTACAGAATCTCATAACTGAAGGACACGTTTTGTGTAAGCTTAAATATTTTTACACGCAAATTTTGTTATTGCGTTGTTGTGAGTCAACAGCAGAATTTTCTCATTTTTTCCTGCACACTTTCCGGTCTGACGGCTTCAAATTCTTAAAACTTCTAGCACGCATCAACCTGTCTAAAAGTTGCAAAATAGGCGACCGCGACTGATGTTGCAATATGTTCTTCGTAAGTCCTGCAGTAACGCAAATGGGACAGTTCAAGGTCTGTTCCACAAGTTAATGTGAGCACTCGAGTAGCCGATATGTGAGAACGGCTTGCCACATCTGGCACAGGGGCAAGAATCACGGGATGGGGCAACTGGGGTTTACACGTGCCTAAGGATGTGGCAGCTTTCAGCGAGCCGTCTGTACTCAAGTCCTAACGAGGGAACAGCTACACACTGTAAAAAAAAAAAAAATAAGTGTCAATTTACACATACAAATTTTTGGTAATTTTACATGTTGTGTGTGTATTTTGTAAAAACAACAACAGTGTGTGTAATTTCACACGTGTTATTAACAATCCAGAGAGTACTTCATGTCTTTGGTGAAAAAACATGAATGTATGGCTAAACAAACACAATGTTGGTGTTAATTTACACATTTTAAAGTATGTATACAAATACAACGACTCACTGTACTAAAATTTAAGTTGTGTATTATTTACTGTTACATAGTCGTTGTATGAACCCCCAATGTCAGTATAGTTGTACATCTTCAATTGTGTAATTTTACAATGACTGTTTGTGTGTAAACTTGCATTACATTTTGGAGTACCTGTGAGCATATATTTACACATAAAGATTGTCGGTAATTTTACATTTTTAAGTGTAATTTGCTAAACCGAGTACAATATGTGTAGTTTTACACTAATGTTCCTGTGAATTCAAATAGAACTACAAGTGTTTGCTTAAAACATGCGCTCTATTACAATGACAGTGAATCTACAATGTTACTATTTTTGTTAGTGAGCAAATACATATAAACAGTGGTGAAATTACAATTGCGACGTCTGTGTAAATTTACTTGCCGTGGAGAGAAAATACACGAATGTTGCAGTTCATTTTCTGCTACATAGTAATAGTAGTTTTACAACATTCTGCGTAAAGTTAGTTGTACAAAATGTATGTTATTTTACTAATTTGTAGGCTAAATTTACTTGTACGAAGAGTAAAAAGACATTGACGTATGCAGGTGTAATATTACACGGATATCAGTGGAGACACTGCTGCCACATACAGTTGGTGTAAAATTACACAGTTTTTTTTTTTTTACAATGCAGCTTTGCAGAATTGTTATGAGCGCACAAAGGCTGTCTCGTCTCAAGACAGCTGTCCACATATCTCACAATGAAGCAAGATGTTTAGACTGTTCAACAGAAAATGACACATCTCGTAATGGCGGCCACTGAGGCTGTCTTTGCATTCCCAATGAGCGTGGAACCACAAATTGGCTAGATTTCCCGTCCCTCGCCAACTGCTCTCATAAGACAGCTTTCGTTCTACCATGTTTCGTGCTTTCGTATGTACAATTGTTTGGATGTGAATGACATGCCACGGTAATAGTTCTGATTACATGTTGATAACACTAATAATGTAATTTTAAAACTCTTTCCTCGTAAGTAAAGTTTGTAAGTTATCATATGATTTTTACAATTATTTGCAGTATTTGTTTTTCCATTGTAACACTCGTCTGGATTTGAACCATAAAGATCCTCATCGATTTGATTCAATATTTTCTATACATGCCAATTTTTTTTTCATATGTTTTAATAAAAATATTAAATACTAAACTTAATTTGAATTCTATTTTTTTTTTGGGGCGCCGTCGTCGAATTTTTATATACTGACTATACCGAGGAATGATATCTAAAGATAAAAATTTTTACAAAATAATTTCTTTTATTTAATATAAACTTTCATCATCGAGGTTATTGGGTTGAATGTTATGATCACAGCTCAAGTTAAATGGTCATGCGAAATGTGAATGTGGCGAAAAATCAGTATGACAGCCTCGCTTCGTTACTCTCTTGCTTGTACCCCAGTACTGATAAAAGTATAGCAAACACATTATATCTATTATACTACGACAACCCAAGTAAACATTGTGTAGACTATGACCTGTTGTTACTTTTGTTCCTTGCGATTTGACATTGGAATCATTTTAACTGTATGCATATACAGATATTTGCAACCACGGGTACTTAAGAAAATCCTAGTACGAATCAAGGTCACGGGAGCAAGTTACACGAAGCTGGTTTCCAGTTCCAAGTACTATGAGACACCTCCCTAGAGCACTGGCAACACGATATTCAAGTTCTGTATCCTCATACTTGATGTTGTCAACTCGGTTGCTTCATGTTCTGCATCGCAGACAATCTTCGTTGTATTGCGTTCCCACAAACAACCATGATGTGCCTTACCACACGTCCGGCAAACAGAGGACACGTCATCGTTTTACAGCATTTATTTTGCGCTTGGTCGTATTATTCGTGGTTATAAAAAATTACCAGCTTTTTGAACTAGTGAATAGTATTTGTCTACTAAAATTCTGAAATTATTACTTTTTGTGACAGAAAACTTATTATTGCTCTATCGTCGACATTTATGTTGTTAATCGTAAAAATGCAATTGCGTGTTCATTAATAAACCATGTTAATTACATTTAAGATTTTTAAATTTCTTATTTAATTTTTTTTTTTTTTATTTCCTCGTACTTAGCTTCTGCATTTCATTTTAACTGATGACGGGAACACTATTTTATGGTATTTGAGAATAGTTTACTTAAAATACGTATGACTTGTTAAGCTATTTTTTCCGACAGTATTAAGATTAAACTACATGCGAGAAAGAGTTAATGCATGGTTGTTCAGTATTCATAATTAGTGGCGCTAACTAAATTGCATTTTCTTCCTTTCTGAGTGTCCTCCTTTTTTCTCCCGAGTGTTCGATAACCCTGTCTATACGTTTATGTCTTACGTAGAACATACGCTGTTTCCTACAAGTCACCATAAAAGTGGGTTTACGATTGACTTAACAGAATAAGTGTGCCGTGTGCTTAAGATATGATTTAATATTTCCAAGGGTATTAGTTTATGACTGTCATGTGCGGGTCTTGACGGGTCGTCTGCGTTCTTAGCTTGACTTAAGATATCGTTATATTTTATATCTAAGTATAAGTCAAGATGAAGTAGCCAATCAGAGACCAGTGACCAGCGTTAGCGGGAAATTGTTACCTCTTGGATTTAGGTTATGTCGTATTGTGATATCATACGCAATTAATTATTTTAATCGCGAGACAGTATCCTTTTAATTTAAAGAACAGTTCATGGTTATGTTTTATTTCTTGGAAGAGGTTATTGACTTCGCTTTAATTAACCTTTCCAGATGTATTGATGAAAATTTCTAATTTTATCATCGGCTGTCCCTTCTATAAGATATCACGAGTTTTTCAAAACGTTTACACGAGCAATAACCAAAAATAATTAAATATATGTAAATAATCTTCACTCTTTTCCATTTTCCAGGTTATGTCGACTGCTTTATTCTCCTACGATTTTGATTGGATTGTCTTAACAGTTGATAATTCAATCATAAACTGCAATTTTCTTATTGTTCATTTTCCGTGTGCTTATCGAGTCATTAAGTAATTACAATTCTTAATTCTTCAGTCTTCAGTCGTAAACCCACCTTAACAGTTCTTTTAACACAAGGGAACCGTGAAAGGTGGAGAGGCTATGTCTATTAGTTCACTAACATTCGCAAGGGATAACAATGAATTCGTCCTCGCATTCACTGTTAGGGATACGGGATAATTCTCTTGCGTCCACTGATGCGTCCTTGATGCCCTCATTTCCGTTTCGAGCCTCATCGTCATTTGTTAGTTATGTTTTTTTTATCTGGTTTGTTACTTGTTCTCAATAAGAGGTGTGTAGTTCAGAATCAGGCTTTATTTTATACTTGGAACTCCGCACTACCAAGAAACCAGTGTGTTCAAATATGTGCATAAGTTTTGTTACAAGGAGGTTTCCGTTTGCTAGACATTGCACATGAGATATAATAACAAATCGGTGTACTCTTCGAGGTTTGTTCAAATCTATTTTCTCCTGTTTTAAATAGTCGTAGAGAATACAGATTATTCTTGACAACACTAGTAGCAGGAAAATGCGGAGAATAGTAATTACGTGAAAGAACCCGTTACAATGAGGCTTGTGAATGTAAGACAGTTTTAACAAAATTCGGAAACAGTGTCAAAAAATAAACTGCTTTATCAGTATTTTATTTCGCAAAGTAATTTTTTTTTTGGTTTCGTTAAATGCTTAAGAGTTTTTTTTTTTTTTTAACATGGTAATTCAAATATACTGCAACTCAAAAGACGCAACATCGGCGTCAGCCTGCGACGGAGAAGAAGAAGAAGAAATTTTTGTTTACGAGGAGAATAAAACCATCAGCGTTTTTTTTTTTTTTTTTTTTTTTTAAACGACGATCGCGTTTACGTCGACTTTTTTGTATTTGTATTTTTGTTATTTGCTGCATGGATGTGCAAAATAGAAGGCAAGGATGGACAATGTCGTAAATATCGTTTATTAACATCAAAATAATCCTCCTTCGTCTTATTATATCTCGTTTCCGCTAGTTTTCATCACGCATCTCATTCATACTACCCTGTTTATCTTCTACCACTTAAAACATACAGGTTAAACTTTTTACGTGTGTCTTTTGTTACATTCGTGAGGTCTGAAAATGTAAACTCCGCCCTTAAACTAGATAGCAGTACCATCCCGGACGGTCTTCGTAGCCGACAGATACTCGCTTAGTTGTGAAACAGCAAGTATAGCTCACCGCAACGCCTCGCTGTATCGTGGAATTCAAGGTCGTAATGCCATGAGACCTTCTGGCTGTTGCCGGGTCGCGGCAATCGTAGCGGCCAGAGCGCTCGTCTCCCGCCGACGTGAACCAGGTTCGAATCCCGGTGGGGTCACTTCAGGATTCTCGCACGTGGGAATTGTGCCGGACGATGCCGCTGGTCGGCGAGTTTTCTCGGGGATCTCCCCCTTTTTCCTCGCCCACCGCTACATACGTATCCTACTCGCTTAACAGTTATCGACTCTCAAGAGCTTCGATATGCAAAACCACCCAGACTTCTATACCATCGCCATCTTTTGGCTGTTTTTATTACTTATATTGTGCAAGAGGGTCGTATGTTGGATTTTCCATTTTACTCTAAATAAAACTTTTCCCCCACACGAGTAAGTGAATGGAAAATGAACTACACGAAAACCCTCATTACAGTAACTCGTGCCCCGAGTGCGTTCGTAGACAGAGGTTCTTCGCCCACGCAGAGAGAGCTTCGTCACGTCCCCCTGCCACGCCTCTATTGTAGACCGACCTACCTCGCAGACTCGCGGCGAACATCAATTTGCCTGATCTCCCAACAGGCGCTTTGTATGCTCCCCGCTAACTTGATCTAATCCGGAGATCCTTACCGAAGTTGCGGAACTTGCTACAACAGCTCACTCCAAGGCCGGCGTAGTGCTTCTCATTAGCTGCGCGTGTTATGTGGTCTCCGGAGCAGTGCGATAGCCCGGCAAACATTACAGAACTGCACTCTAAGACGTTATCCGGACATTTACCATACCAGGGTATACGCTTAAAGGCTGTTCGTGATAAAATGAGCACTTTTGAAATCAACCAAAGAGAAAAGTCACTGGTCCTGCCTGAACATATTTTAACGGGCGCACTTAGTGCGCCATGCGTCCAGCAAAGTTGGTAATGATGAAGAGGAAAGTAGTTCCATATCTTAACACAAAAAAAAAGTGTTAGGTAGCCCTCTGTGATAACTTAAATTGTTTCTTTCGTTTTCTGATGTTTGTATTGCATCGAGGTGCAAAAATGAGCAAATTTATGGAGTATTAATTTTGTTACTAATTAGACAGTTTCACTTTGCCGACGCATGAATAAAGGCCCATGGCAATGTTAATTTTACATTAGGCGGAAGAATACACAACGTGCATATAAATAGATCTTAAGCAGGGCTTTCAAAAGTGCTCCTTGTACCGGGAACAGCCTCTAGCGAGAAATCGGGAATGGTAATATATTCTCCTGTACATATATTGTGACGTTCCTACATTTGTTCAGGAAACAGTCGAATGCGTTGGTAAGTTCCCAACTTTGTATAGTAGCGCTGCTAAACTTTCCTACATCTGCAGCCTGATGTGTGGTATTATTTCCATGAAGTGTTTAGATTAAAAACTTCCATTTCAGTTTAGGAGGTTTGACAGAAAAAAAATGTTTCAAGTGCACGTTTAGACGCACTCGGCATCGGTAGATGTCACCGCATGCTGCTGAGTTCAAGAGCGCCGCCTGGCTGCGCATCAAGTCAGTTGCAGCAAGCTTTATTCTACTCGGGTAGCGAAACTCAATGCTTTTAGTTCGACAACTAACATTTTTCGTCACTAGGTGAGCGCTCGTGTCACATTGTATAGGACGTTCACCGTAAAATGAGCTCTTTTGAAAGCCCTGCTTAAGATCTACTTGTATACACGTTGTGTATTCATCCGCCTTATGTAAAATTAACGTTGCCATGGGCCTCGTCACTTTATTCATGCATCGGTCAAATGAAACTGTGACGTTATCGACAAAGTAAATACTTTACAAATCTGCCCATTTTTACACTTCGATGAATTAAAAAAACAGAAAGCGAAAGAAATAATTTCAAGTTATCACAAATGTTTACCTAACACTTTTTATTCAACGTTAAGATATGGAACTACTTTACATCCATCTTTACCAACTTTAATGGGCGAATGTTGCTCATTGCGCACTTTAAGGTTCATTTCTAAAACGCTCACTTTGTTGTGAAGAGCCTTTACCAGATTTTACACGTTATAAAACATGTAGAGAATATCATAAGGCCGAAAGTATTTAATCTGTGGTTATACTTTGTGGGGTTCCGGAAAATATAGTAATTAAATTTTATTTGAATTAAAAATACTTTACATGACATCACTACTAAATTCTCTTTCTCTTTATAAAATGTTAATAAACTCATATACTGTATGAGTGTGCCCCATTGCCAGAAAGATATTAAAAATCAAAGAAGAGATTATGTTTGTTAAAATTTAAAACAATTTAATTTTTCAACAGCACATAGGCCTACAATTCTACTGGATCCCAAATGTGCTAATGAATATTTTAATTAATTAGTTAAGTGTGATGATCCGCTAGTTAGTAAGGATAGTTTCCATCTTGCATTGTTATATCAATTTAATATTAATTATAAATCTCAAATGACATTTCTCATAAGCTTACTTATCGCAATTATGCTAAAGGAGATTTTTTATCTGTGTACTTAGCACTTAATTCTGTTGATTGTAATCCACTCTATGAGAGCAACGAGTTCAACGAAATGGTACATTATTTAGCTACACGAGTACAAAATTATATTAATCAATTTATACCATCTAATTCCCAAGAAAACGAATAAATATCGTGTTTAGTTTTCTAAAATTCTCATCCGATTGATTAAAAAGAATGATCGGTTACATAAAACATATAAAAATACAAAACCACTGCCTCGTATAATCAATTTTCTGCTAAATGGAAACTTGTTAAGAATATATAAAAATTCGATAGGAGAAACTGGTTAACCAATATTAACTACAAAATTAAGGCAGATCCAAAAATCTTTTGGAATTATGTTAAAATAATTAAGAATGGGTACAATGAGAACATCGCACTGCAAATAAATGGTGAGGAAGTTACTGATCCTAAATAGATTGCTAATCATTTCGGCAATAACTTCTTCAAAACTTTTTTTTTAACCAGCGACAAAGTAATATCAGTTAACAAATTTCCTAATGTTCCTAATTATTTAACAGTACCAAAAATCGAAAGTAATCTTGTTAATTGGGGCATAAAAAGACTAAAAGTAAATCCGTGGGACTAGATGAAATCCGTAATTTTGTAATTAAAGCTTGTGCAAATATTTTCACTGCAGTACATCCACATGTGTTTAACTTTAGCCTAAAAAATGGTATCTTTCCAGATATTTAAAAAACATCAATAGTTATACCAATTCATAAAACGGGGAATAAGCAAAAAAAACTACTAATTATAGACTTATTTCACATCTACGCTCATTTTCGAAAGTTTTTGAAAAGATTGTACATAGACATCTATCCTTTCACTTCATGAAATTCTTTCCACTACACAACACTGCTTTGTTTCTTGTAGATTCACTACAACAAATTTATTTAACTTTATTAGTAAAATACATCTTGATGTCACTACAAGAAAGCAAAATTATGCTATTTATTTTTGATTTTACCAAAGTTTTGATACTTGCCATCACTCTCTTATTAAACAAAAACAGTCAGCTTATGGTCTACAGACAATTTTATCTTAAATGGTTTGTTAGTTATCTTAAGAGGAAGAATTTCAAGATAATAATTGTGAATATAGTTTCAAATAGTTATTCTACACATTCTGGTGTTTCAAAAGGCGGCACATTATCCCCTTTACTTTTTGATATATTTCTCAATGACATAACTTTTGCTATATCGAATTCAAGTATTTTGCTTTACGCTGATCTTAAATTGTATAAAAGCATTTTTAATATACGTTATCAATGGAAACTGCAACAAGATATTAACGCGGTACACAAATGATGTGTTCAAAATTCTATGGACCTTACTATAAAAAAATACAGTGCATTACATTTTATAGGAAAACTGGGTGCATATTTAAGAACTATTACGTTGATAATCATGAGTTAAACATGTATCATATGTGCGTGATTAAGGTGTTATTCTCAATGAGAAGCTGTAATTTCATCATCATATAGATAGCTTTATATCGAGACTGTCTAGATCTGTATGCCTTATTACTTATATTGCCAGATACTCTACCAAGAGCGATTCATTATTATGACTGTACTATTCTTTTATAAGATCTAAGTTAGAATATAGTTCTATAGTGTGTAACTCCCTCACGGAGACTGATTCTAAATGTTTAGAAAATATTCAGGTTAAAGTTTTCAAAATTATTCATAGCAGGTTTCACAAAAGAGGCACAAATTTTGTCTATAAAGATATTTTATTACGCTACAAAACTCGTACTATAAAATATAGACGCTCTGTTTTATATGCCTATTTTTCCTTAAGAGTTTTTTCTCTGTTTTTGAATGCAGCGAAATTACTAATAACACATATCTAAGCGTTCCATCATACAGTCAAAGAAGCATGAGACCATCACAGCATCACAGACCTCTTCCAACATAATAAAACTATGTGCAACCGATGCTAATCGCTATTGTAAATATATGTAGATCCCTTTGCCAGATATGTTAAATTAAGTATGCATGATCTGCTGATGTAACGTCATGGTGATTAATGTCTGATTGATTGTATTATCTCCGAAACATTCTAATTTTTGTTTGCTTTATTTAGTTTGTTTCTGTTTTATTTATGTTTAAATGTGCCCGAGTGACAGCGGCTGGACGGCAGGCAAAACGCGCCATCCTCTCCCACTCGGGGACGCAGACAAAGTAGTTTAACAGATACTGCGTTTTTCTGCATATTTATCCAATATTCTGTGTTTGCATAGTAGTTTATTAAATTGTTTATTTTTAAAGCAATTAATAAATAAAATCTATCAGATATATATATTTTTTATTTTACTGTGTGTAAATTTTTTACCATTTAGTTCAATACATTAGTAGTTCAAACTCTCCGAATGAAAACATTCGTGGTTTGGACGTGTCACAATTGCTAGTTGTTATTTTTGTTGTAAGTGATAAGGTGATGGCTAAGGATTAAGGCTCGGTACTTTTGTTTTACTTAAAGATATATCGGTGCTTCCGTCCACTCTTCTGGTGAGCGACCTTAGACTTGGCGGAACTCTAAACACTGGTCTCGAACTGGTGTTAGAAACTTCTGCGTCAATATTCCTTGTGAGAGGTGTGACGCATCACCACTCGCCATCTTGCGTAGTGGGTTCAAGCTAACGCCTTGGTTTACTTACAGTAGTTTAGCTAATTGTCGACGTACAATTTACATAGCTAACATGCCAAAAGTATATAGGCTGTTCACGGTAAAATGAGCACTTTTTCAAAGCCCTGCTTGAGATCTACTTGTATACACATTGTGTATTCATCCGCCCTGTGTAAAATTAACATTGCCAGAGGCCTCATCACTACAGACAGGTGTATTTCGCGAAGATATTTATGTCCATGCTAGACTTTGATATCCTATGTCCACAACCACAACTTCCTTTGGTTATTGGCCGCGTGTCTACGTGTGAAGACATGTTCTTATGTGACTGGGCCAATCATAACGAAGTACTCCGATACTGAACGTCCATTATTCGCGGACACACACTTGAGGCACGCTACATTAAAAATCATCCAACCACGAAAGTGCATATGAACAAAAGTGGTTTGGAGTACAACTGGTCTTGAAATCTTTTCACAAAAAAAAAAAAAACCTGTCCCTTCTCATCGCTTTATTATTCATGCGTCGGTCAAATGAAAATGTGAAATTATTAAGAAAGTCAATACTTTACAAATCTGCTCATTTTTTACACTTTGATACATTAAGAATACAGAAAGCGAATGAAATTACCTTCAGTTATCACAAATGGTTACCTATCACTACTTATTCGACGTGAAGATATGGAACTACTTTCCATCTATCATTACCAACTTTACTGGGTGCATGTCACTCGGTGTGCTCATTAAAATATATGCATGCCAAGGCAGTGACACTTTTTTCTAAGGTTCATTTCTAAAGTGCTCACTTTATCGTGAACAGCCTTTACCAATAAACACACACAGTGTACCTACCCGGAATTGTAACCCCGAGATTCCAGCACCTAAGAGCAAGCACTAAACAATGTAAGTCTTTGAAGCCGGCACAATTGCCCACAAGGTGAATTACACGACATAGAAATCTTAGTATCTAACTTTCTTAATTTTATACCTAATAGACACAAATTTTGCTTTATAAAGAACTTTCATTTCACCCGTGCATCTAAGTATAAAGCTGGCAATTCATGTTGCCTTGTCGTATTTAAAATCCATATACGTCTCTGCTATCGTCAATTCCATTATGGGAAGACTGGAAGTGGGTTAATTTGTTTACGACTTTTTAACTCGCTATAGGCTGTTCACGATAAAGTGAGCACTTTTAAGGCCCTCCCAACAGGCATTAAACGCTAACAAATATATCTTATTTCCGCCTCCTGCATTAAATTTTGATGGTGGTGAAATGTATACACTGTGGTTATTAAAAAGCAGCAGGAACATGGTAATTGGATAAAAGGAAAAATTTATAAGGGCCTTAGAACGTGCTCACTTTACCGCGAACAGCCTATACCTGCTTGTGCTACTGCATCTCTGGTGCATAAAGAGCGAAGGACGGTGATGGAGGGAGCGAGTAAAAAAGATGTCGCTGAAATTCCTCCCTTCTACAACACGACCACAAAAATGCGCCTCTTGTGTCAAAGAACACACTTCAGACGCCTTCGTTTCATATATAACACCTACATGTTACCGTCCTGCACAGTTACAGAAGATCTTGTTGCGGAGAAAACTTGCTTCCAGATAAAAAAGAAAACTGGAAATTTCTCTGCCAACCTTCTTACACAACTGGGTCATAGATTAAGGTTACACAGAAATATATGCTTATTTTATTAAGAAGAGTGATTGATTGAGACAATATTCATTTGAAAGAAAAATTAATTTGAAACTTACTCCTGTAACTAAATTTAATGCATGCGTTGGTACGAATGTGCTAATTTACACAGACAAATGCTTTCCGGAGCATGTCCAGTGGGTTATCTTAAGAATAGTCCATTGTGACACAATTTCTGTGAAATGTTGTTTGCGCATATTCACGTACCTCGGTAAATAAATGTTCTGCAAATAAGACTTTTTGCCTGAAAAGATAAATAAAACAATTATAAATGCCTCTATGTTTTCACTTTTATCATATTAAGTATATTCATGGAGAAAAAGATTTGTGAAAATGATCAAATATCGCATTTCTAAAGCGTGCCTATGAAGTTTCCTTAAGCGGCAGGAGAACTGCTGCTTTTCTGCCAACACGCCTAGCGGAAACGGCATTCCTTGGTTTTTAGGCTAGAAAACTGATTTTTAAACAAATGCTTTGAGATGTATACGTATACATCCTCTGTCCAATTTTTAATGCAGTTTAGTTAAATTTTAATTGGCAAAAGTATTTTATTCGTATAACAGTGCTCGTTATTAAAAAATTAAGGCATAAACACTTTCATCGCTGTTGACCACGTGACTCTGACAGTTGTGTCTGATTGGGTTAAGTCAATGTTTGGTACATGCGCAGAAGACGAATAAGAGTTCTGCCTCATCTTTAATCTATGACCTAGAGGGACGCCTGATTTTCACTGTAAAATTCCATGGCTGTAACTGTATTTCTAGACACTTATTTTCATATCCACTTCGTAATTGTATTTCTAGACACTTATTTTCATATCTACTTTCGTAATTGTATTTCTAGACACTTATTTTCATATGCGCTTTCGTAATTGTATAATTTTCATCGTTGTCCGTCTTAAGTGTGGAGAGATTTGGGCGGCTGTTAATTTTGAGTTCTTGTGAGCCGAGCTCTTAAGTGTCTTTCCACGAATCACATATGTTCGAAATATGAATGATATATCTCTCATAGGCCTGTACAAGTATGAATACTTATTCTCGTAGAGACACGGGTCCAATAACCCAAGTAAAGCGGTAGGCGTGTGCGTAGAACGTCTAACACGAGCTGGATATTTTTTCGCGTAAATCATGTGTCCCTACCTGTCTATTCTGTGGCGATAATTAGTAAGGACGTAAACTTAACAATAATAAAGAGCTCTCTACAAGTGAAAAAAAGTAATTAACTAAACTTGATAGGAAATTTTACTGTAGCATACAGAGAAAACATATGCACCCACCGACACGCTTTGTGTTCACTAAGTTAGCATGCATCTTGCGATTTTTATTAACAAAGATTTTCTCGTTTGATGGTACGAGGAGTCCTGGGTTCGAACGCCAGGTGCTGTAAGCCATGGCTCTGTGCGCCATTTGTGTGTGTATAAATTCATATTAAGTGTGTAATACACCCGCCCTTTGTCGTCTCCGTGGTTGACGTCGCTCCCTCATGCTGTAAGAGTCAAGGGCAGTGACCTCCAGTCGCATACGGCTGGAGGTGCGAAAAGGTTTCTGGGCCAGGTCACCTCTGCTATAAAGACGGCGGCGTGCCTCTGTGTCAGAAGTCTCTGATGGCCATCAATGGCGAGTGGCGTGCGGTGTGGGAGAGTTGGTAGCACAGACTAAATATGAGGTAGACCGATCTCGCTGGGTGCGCACAAACCAGTCTCCATGTCCCAACATTGAACTGCTTTTCTGCCAACACGACTAGCAAAAATGGCGTGGATTTAATTTGAGGTTAGAACACTGTTTAGTAAAAATGAGCCGTGACATGTTTTTATACTTTCTCTAATCAATTTTAATGCAGTCTGATTAAATTCAAATTGTTAAGGTATTTCATTAATATAATAGTTCTTGTTATTTAAAAGTGAAGCCATGAACCAATACATTTATCGCTGATGACCATGTGACTTTGGCAGTTGTGTTCTTTTGAGGTAGGTGAGTGTTGGTTACATGCGCAGAAGACGAATAATCAGTCTACCTCATCTTTAGTCTATAATTGTAAGGCGACGGGCAAAGGCTGGCGCAGTGACTGGTGAGTAGTGTTGCCAACTGGTTTTCAAAAAATCCCGCTATACCACGCACGAAAATAGGCTATTTTGCATTTTAAAAAGCTGGATTTCTATGAAACCATTTAAAATCAAGCAAACGCAGTAAATCCAAGTATAACCTTGATATTTAAAAACACCATGCGTTTATAGAACCAATAGGTAAAATTTAGAAATAAAATCCTTACATTTTGGTTTGCTGTAAATCATCGGTGTTCATTTCTGCATCCTCTGAAGATAGGAAAACAGCTCGTCGCTATTTTATAGTTTGAACTTAACCCACGAAACGGTTTTCCTCACGCTGAACGAAACACGCTAGATTTCTCGTTAGGCGGGATAAAAATTGTTATGTCGCTGAACCGAACTTCGAAAAAATCATATTTAGTGAGAAAAAAAAAGTAAATTAGCGACACTGCTGGCGAGTGCAGTGTGTGATTGTCGAGATGGAAGAGACTGGGACTGACTGGCCGAACTGCAAGTATGGTAATTTACAATTTGATCGTATATTTGTAATTAACGAGTGAAAATTATGCGATTTAAAGTAGTATAAGGATAGTTATTAGGGCTTTAATTATAACTGAAATTGAGTTAAGAATTGTGCTCACTGGTAAAAATAACATGTGTTAATAGTAAAAATTGATTGTAGTATTTTTTTTTAAATAATTGCTGCATGGGTTCTGTACCACTGTAAACAAATTAGAAAATTAAACTCAGTTATTTATTAAGTCCTGCGCCCATCGCGTACCTGGATACGCCGTACGCAATTTGTAAAAGTATTCTCGAAATAAACGGCGAAAACATCCGGGTACACGCTCCGAAGGTACACGAATTATCACCGACGAAAATGCCGAGTACTGCCGAGCACTTCCGACACGGCCCAAAGTTGTTGGCTCCTCAGGTCCCTCAACTCCCGTATTTAAAATAAATTGGCACAGAACCGACTACAGCATACTACTCCTCAAATAAATGTACGCTGTCCCCACCCCACGCAGTAAGTATAATGACCCTCCACTTACTGTGAAACCGATTACCACCGTCTAGCAGCCGGATGTCGTTATATATACGTATAACATATACTATATTTTCTTAGGAGGGAAACTATTGAAGATTCCTACTATTGTTTCAGATGGGGCAAGGTAATGGAAAGGTTTCGCAACGCGCGAATTCCCAAAACACGAAATCAAGACTTTAATTTGGACTAATTAACGCCCACATGCAAGAATATTTGATACGATGGGCAGTTGCCGAATAGAAAATTGTTTAATGTTTCTCGTATAATAGCGTTTAAAACTACAAAATCAGTAAATATGCAATAATTATTGTTTTAGAATGTATAGCATTTTGTTATACAGACCTCTATATAAACAAAATTTGAAGGGGAAAAACCCTTCTTTATTATTTTTCTTTATAGTTATCTTGTTTATTTTAAGACAGTTATTTCGTAATATTTACTTATTTTGTTTTTCGCAGATAGTACGATAGTTGCCAGGATACAAAAATCTTCTTAATAAATCTAAGTGTATCAAGAAGTATTTTATTTTTCAGGGATTCGCACTTCTTTACATCATTAACTTAAAAAAAAATTTTCAAAGGCTATGAAGTTTCAATACAATTAATTTGTTTAACAATATTTTCTGACCACGGTAACAAAAATTGAGAATTTAAGTTCCCGTAGTATAAGTACGATTGAACACTGAAGAATTAAGAATTGTAATTACTTAATGACTCGATAAGCACACGGAAAATGAACAATAAGAAAATTCGCAGTTTATGATTGAATTATCAACTGTTAAGACAATCCAATCAAAATCGTAGGAGAATAAAGCAGTCGACATAACCTGGAAAATGGAAAAGAGTGAAGATTATTTACATATATTTAATTATTTTTGGTTATTGCTCGTGTAAACGTTTTGAAAAACTAGCTAACCACTCTATTTTTTAATGATTTTTTCCCGTCCAGATTGCGTGCCACAGTCGACTGCCTTAAATAAGGAGGGCCAGTTTTATTGCTTTGTGTCCTGATTAGAGAAAATAAGTAGTTACCATGTAGGGATCATTACAAATGTGATCTCTCTCTCTCTCAAATATATTAGATAATTTCCTGTAGCGCGACGACAGGCGAAACATTCATAAACCAAAAATGGGGTTCAACTATTTGTATTAATAATATTTTGTACACAAACTGATTCACGGATCTGGTTATAATTCTATACAAACTGGGAATTGCGAAAACTTCCCAGGAAAATATGTGGAAAGCTCATTATGCAAATATCTAACGTGAAAGGTGACTGTAATATTTGTCTCTCGTACGGTAAATTAATATAATGCCACAGCTACGAAACCCATCACATAGAAGGTATTAATACAGAAAAACAAGTTCCCTAGGTTTAGTTAAGTATTAACTACGTATACCTGGGTTTCAATATTTGGATGATCGAAGAAAGAGTTCTGCGCAATTTTACCAGCAGCCAGGCCTCTACAGCTTGGCACACTGCACTGAGTAAGGTAAGTGTGAATGGAGCAAGTATTTGAGCATCTCCATGATGCAAATATTTTACGAGAAAGGTATTACAGTATTTTTTTTGTTTCTGCGGCTCCGAAACTCACCACGCCGAAGATATTAGTACGAGATTTTTTTTCTGGAGTTTATTAATCTTAGATACATTTTACTGGCTTTCTATATTTATTGACTTTAAAGAAAGAGTTGGGCACAGTTTGGCTTGCAGCAAAGCCGCTACAATCTTTGGCCACACCGCACTGGGTGAAGTTAGTGTGGAAGAAGAAAGAGTTGCGCACAGTTTGGCTTGCAGCAAAGCCGCTACAATCTTTGGCCACACCGCACTGGGTGAAGTTAGTGTGGAAGAAGAAAGAGTTGCGCACAGTTTGGCTTGCAGCAAAGCCGCTACAATCTTTGGCCACACCGCACTGGGTGAAGTTAGTGTGGAAGAAGAAAGGGAATATCTACACTCTGAGTTGAGAGATTTGGACGACTCTTAACAGCGAGGTCTTGAGGGCCGATGAGGGCGGAATGAGGTAAGAACGGAGCAGCGCCGAAATGCAAGAGCGGGGCAAGCGGGAGAGCCTTGAGAAAACCCGCCGACCAGTGGCATCTTCCGACACGACTCCCACTTGCGAAAATCTGGGAGTGACCCAGACAAGGCCATTGATTGAACCGGTTTGCCTTGGTGGAAGACGAGCAGTCTAACCACTACACCACCGCGGCCGTCCTATGGTTAAGAAAGATATTTTGTGGCAGCCATTGAATTTTTTGTGAGAATTCCCCTTGCCAATATTTTGTAGAGGACACTAAATTTTCTAGTTGTCATGACTAAAGTGTAGTGGAAACCGCAAAATATTTGCCCCGGTCACTTCCCCGATAGAGTTTTGTCTCGGTATATGAAGCATATTAAAAACCTCTCCACCATCCGCCCTCCCTGTGAGTGTACGGAGGGGGTAGGGGGGTAGAAGAGCAACCTGCTGCACTCAGCACACACACTGCACTTAAACCTGTTTTGTATCGACCGCGAGAATGAGTTGCATGCACCTGCTCCGTATTTCATTGGCGGCGGTGCAATGTAATATGCACACCCGTTCAATAGTGGAGCGAGTTGTGTAGCTTGTAAAACAGCCAGCCGTTGTAAAACAGAAGATAATTGTGGATGTCGAGGTACAGTACGCAGTCTTGTATCTGTGACTAAGCCGTGCCTCTCAGGGTAGGTCGATCCGAATCGCTCCTTAGACGGCAGCATACTTTACAGTTCGTTAACTTTGCTATTATTATTACAATTTGCCTATTTAACTCTCAAAATAAAATTATGCCTACTTTAAAACTGTACTTTAAGGCCATAGTTTCTATATCGTGTAATGACTGGGATAATACTGGCTGACTGTATTCTAATAAATTGCCTGCGTGTATTTTATAAAATATATGTACTTATCACTTAACGACATTTAGAAGGAAGAACTCTCTCTCTCTCTCTCTCTCTCTCTCTCTCTCTCTCTCTCTCTCTCTCTCTCTCTCTCTCTATCTCTCTCTCTCTCTCTCTCTCTCTCTCTCTCTCTCTCTCTCTCTCTCTCTCTCTCTCTCTCTCTCTCTCTCCTCTCTCTCTTAGTTATATATCAATTTCCTTCTGCGAATAGTAAATGCTTAGAATTTCACGAAGGCCATGTACCAAACCAATATGTACTTGCCGGTCTCAACTCTAGTAGTCATGGCGTGGACTAATTATGTCTTGTGAGCATCGAAATTGTAATAAGCCACGAAATTAGAACACTTTCCCTCATATGGCTCTTGCTTCAACTTAGTACATGGCACGAACAGATCGCCCGTGTACAGAAAGCGCACAGATTACGTACAGTGTCCATTCTGGAACCATGTTGCTCGGGTAGAAGCGGTATTCCCAATGCTTGTGTGTCATCTGCCTCTGGTTGTAGTTTCTGTTTGAAAGCCTTATTTCCAGAGTCACGAGTGCATGCCACAAGTGCGAGGCTGGCAGGAAGCTGCAGAAATCACGCGCTTTAAGTATACTCGCGTGGAATCGAATTAGAAAGGATACGTTAGTTCGATTTTCAGTTATTTATAAACGAAATCTTGCTCATACTGCTCGCACATTTACTTTAAGAGTAGGAGATTCATTTTGGTGGTACTGTTTCGTGTAACTAAAACATTCGGGGGGGGGGGGGAAATTAGCAAGCGAAAAAAAAATTCCCACCGCACAAGATATACAGTAAGTTTCTTTCGAATGCGAATAAATAAAAAATGGTTAGTAAAAAAAAGGCTCACAAATATCTGCATAGAAGAAAAACTTTGTTTTATTTAACTTAATGTTCTTTTCTAACATAATGCGTAGCGTAATTCTTAATGCCACTTTCCGATGGCAAGTTTACGCGTTCGCATGGAAACAATGAGTTAGTTTATTTTGGAAACGCTACGGCGCTGCAGTCGTAGCGCGGTGGGCCCTAGGTCCGACATCATGTCCCTGGGGGGTCCGGCCCTCCCACTCACGCAGTGTCTCAGTTTAACATTTTTTAGACTATGCCCGAGTGTGGCGCGAGCAAAACTAAAATTCGCTATTCGCGGTGAAATGAGCACTTTTGAAAGTCTTGCTTAAGATCTACTTGTGTACACTTTGTGTGTACTTCCGCCTCATGCAAAATTGCCATTGCCATGGGCCTCATCGCTTTCTTCATGCATCAGTTAAGTGAAACTGTAAAATTGTTATAAAAGTAAATATTTTAAAAAAATCTGCTAATTTCTACACTTCGACGCATTAAAAATACACAGAGAGCGATAGAAATAACTTAAGTTATCACGAATTGTTACCTAACATTTTTTATTCGATGTTAAGACGTCGAACTATTTTCCATCTATCATTGCCAACTTTACTGGGCACATGTCACTCAGTGCGCTCGTTAAAGTATATGCAGGTAGGAGCAGTAACATTCTTCTAAGGTCGATTTCAAAAATGCTCACTTGATCGTGAACAGCCTTTATGAATATTTCTCTGCCCATAACACACAAAACTGTTATGGATGTAGTTACTCTGTTCTCTTGCTTTCATGACGATTTTATCGGGAAACAACACAGCTCTTAAAACAATTTTCTCAAATAAAAAGAATATGATTTTATCATTTCTGAAATGAGCACGGTGTACTGTAAATACTGTTCATTACGAAATACCATTTGGTTGGCAGACAGCCAACTCCACACGTAATTGGCTAACATACGGCCAATAACGAGAGCCCGATGTGGTTTCGACCAATAGGGCGATAGTAAAACAGCACAGAGTCCAATAAAATATCGTGTCCTTGCAATGGTGTGAATAAGCCACTCGCTTGTAGCTTGTCTTTAACGTTGGTAAAAGTTTGCCGACTTCAAAGTGTTAAAGAGCGCTCTCTGCAGAGAGCATACTTTCGCATTACCCGGCGGGGTCGCTCTCTTGTGCGCTCTCGCTTTCGGACGATGCGCTCGCTCTCGTTTTTGGTAAACAACTGCACACGATGAAAATATTCAAACGTGAAATTACAGCTAGAAACTACCCTGTCCCTTGTTTCAAATTACAGGCTCCTTTTTCACAGCCGAAATGATTTAACCGTCAAATAGTCTTGTTGAGTAACACAAAACTTATTATGGGCAAAACTTTTATTACAAATTAAAATAAAATGCAGTTTAAAAAACTAATATTCTTAAATACACTGTCTTAACAAGCTGCCTCACAAGACAGCTGTGAAAGAACCTGGCGGATGCTAGAGAAAGAGCGAGAGAAGAGCCTGTATACAAATCCTTGCTCTCGCTATTTTGCGCTCTCTCCGACCAGAGAGCGCTCTCCGTGACGTCCCCCGCCAGGGCGAGAGAACTAGAGAGCGCTCTCTGGGCCAGTTGAGACACTGCCTGAGTTGACGAACCGCGAGCGAACAGTTTGTTGACATCTACTCGAGAGATCCTGCAAAATGCCTAAACCTATAGCTCCGTTTTTTTTCTCTCGTGCTGTTGAGGCGGCCACTGCCTCGGACTCTGCCAGACATCATAGCCGTCGTCTACGTGGAGCTCGAGGCCGAGAAGCGCGGGAGCGATAAGGGCTACACTGACAGGCACATCAAGGGCGCCATCGCCTCTACGCGCAAGGCAGCGGTCTCGTCGCGCTGCGTGTACTCACGGGAGTTGAAGCGGTGAACCTGTCATCTTATTGATGGGAAGTCTGTAGCGAAGTTCAATACAGGTTCCTGTTGCAGTTCCGCTCGTGGCCGGTGAGTGTGTTTTAAGATACAGCAGTCTGGAAAAGCCGTTTTTAGCTGTTTTGGAGCGCTCCAAAATAATGTTTACAACTTACGTGTTATCTTGTAAGTGCTATTCCGTCCTCGTCTCGGGGATGTTTCTTTTAGTATAAAACGTATCGGGGACACGTTTAACAGCTTTGTAAAAATAATGTATCAAAAATGCTGCAACGAAGTTTATGGGCCCGGTAGACGACTGCCGTAAGTACTACCTATTAACGGCCGCAGAAATAATATATCAGTCCTCAAGTCAAGTGGACATAGGAGAGTCGTGTCATGTTTAAAACTGGGCTCTCAGCCATCCATCGCACCCGTAAGTCAGTCCAGTCTTCCGTCTATTTTTTCATCCGTCAGTTGAAAGCGATTCACAACAATTCGTCGTCCGTCATACCTTCTTTACGGCATAATTCCAGTTTGACAACTTAACACCGTGATCTTTCTTTAGTTGGAGGTATATTTAGTTTAAAAAATTCATTTTCAAAAGAGAAGTATTTTTGGGGAATTAATTTTTTTACGTGATAAGTATTTATGCTGAATTATTGTTTACATTTTAAATTCTTGAATTTACCACCAAAAATAATATACACAGAACCACTGCCTTGCATTTTATTTCAAAGTGCGTATTCGCATCTACGAAATGTAGTCAGAAGGCGGTGGCCCATCCGTCGGCCCGTCGAAAGTTAAAATTTGAGAAATATTCCACTGATTGGCGGATAGATTGGTAGATCACGTGACCGCCTGACGGACGGGAAACTTACGGATGTGACGGATGGTTGTGAGTTCACTTTACCGGTTATTGGTTCACAAGATAAGTTCTCAAATTTAATGCTAATTGTTTGGTTTTTCAATTGCCAGCACGTTACTCAGTAGTCTGCGTAAAACCTGTAGGATTGGGTTTCTTTCATTATTTCCCCAACTTGAAATCAGAAGAGTTTTAACAATTACCTTCTAGCAATGTTTGCGAATGTGATGATATAGGACATTCACGGTAAATTGAGCACTTTTGAAAACCATGCTTAAGATCTACTTGTATGTAAGTTGTTTATTCTTCCGTCTTATGTAATATTAATATTGTCATGGGCCTCATCACTTAATTCATGCATCGGTCAACTGGAAATGTGAAATTATTAGAAAAAAATTTTTGTTAGCAAATCTGCTCATTTTTACACTTCGGTGGATAAAAATACACAGAAAGCAAAATAAATAATTTAAGTTAACACAAATGGATACCTAACACATTTTATTCGACGTTAAGATATGGAACTACTTTCCGTCCATCTTTACTAACTATACTGGGCGCATGTCACTCAGCGCGCCATTTAAAATATATGCAGGTGGGAGCAGTGACATTTTTAAAGGTTGATTTCAAAATTGCTCACTTTGCCGCGAACAGCCTTTAGAAGCAGCAGTCAAGACATTAACAACCGAATAACGTGTAGTGTATTCGGTACCTTCAGAAATATTAAGTGGGTCTCGAAGTGAATAAATCTTAAATGGAGTTCATCACGCCAATGCAGGATGAAATTCAAAATATAGTCCATTAACGGATACTACCAACTTTTCTGAAGCCATGCTACAGTTCTACTTGCTGGATGTTCCTCCGCCTCGAGCAAACAAAGCTTCACCGACTCTGAAAAATTACGCCAAAGGGATAGCGCACAGCATTCATGAGCACTCCGTATAATAATATTTCGCATGACAGCTATTTCTTACCAGGCGTTACCAACACACTTTTTACTCACTGTTTTATTCATATTAATTAGAAATTAAATATTATAATTAATAGAGAAGGTATAAATGAAAGGTCAATTTAACAAGAAAAAAGTAACTGTTATGTGAACAGAATTGTATAACGCATGTGATAGAAGACATATTTAGGAAACAACCATTCGCGTCATACATGGGGTGATTTTTCAAAATTTTGATTCAAAAAGTGTGGCGAAACCGCGAGAAGACTATACAGCCAGAATGTTCGGCGGTTCTTGCCGTTTAGCCACAGAATAGACACGTACTCAGAAATGACATGCCGCGGTGGCTTTGTTAACAGTGGGGTAGACCCCCCTGCGTCCAAGGTCAAGAAGCGAGGGAGCGATACGGTCGACACTAACACGCACGCCTAGCGCCTCGTCGCTTCTACGCGCAAGGCGTGCAGCGTTTCCGTCGTGACGCTGTACTGTGCAAATCGGATATGTAACAGTGGGGTTTTATTGATGAAAGACCACAGATTAAACTGCGCCCGTATCTTTGTACTTTTCTCTACAAAGGCAAGATTTAAAAATACGATATTTGACCATGTTCATGAATTTATCTCCGAGAATACACTTAATACGACAAAAGTAAAAAAATAGGGCCACATGTAATTGTTTTTTTTTTTTTTTTTATCTTTTCTGACAAAAAGTCGTATTTTCAAAACATTTATTTACCGAGATACGCGTATTCACGCAAACAACTATTTCGCAAAATATGCGGGGGTCCGTCCCACTCTTAACGTTGGCACACCAATTCTTTGATTGGCCACGCGAAGCTCTGGAACGAGCTACTGATTGGCTACTACGTGCTGCAAACGGCACCTTTTGCGCTTTTCGAAAATGTACCGATTCATCAACCGGAGTACACCAGACGTTCGGAAACTGTTTGAACCGAGTTCTGTTGAATCGATGTACTCAATCGGTGTACACCATACGTTCCGAAAGTAATGATTTGGCCGAGTTCGGTTGAATTGATGTGCCTACCCACCGGTTCAACCGGCGTGAAATGTCTACGGATCTGGTTGACGTGCGCCAAAGTATCAATCTATGAATTTTCGAACACCCTCGCAAACACACATTAAAATAACTAACATAACCTTGTAGACGGTGAACTCAAAGAAAAGCAATTTACAGAGTTTAACAACAACAGAAAAAAAATGTTTTTTTTAATAAAGCTGTTCACGATAAAGTGAGCGTTACTTGCGGAAACATAAAAAAAAAAAATGTGTTAAATATACATTTGTGAATACTGACATTATTCAGTGGTCCTGTTTTTAATGCATATAAATATAAATTACTTTTTTAATTATTTCACAATTTTACTCGACCTATGTATGAACAAAGTGATGAGGCCCATGGTAATGTTAATTTCACATAAGGTGAAAGAATACACAACGTGCCTACAAGTATATCTTAAGCACGGCTTTGAAAAGTGCTAACTTTATCGTGAACAGCCTATATGCATAAACACTGCAGAAAAAATATGAGATTTGATTTGTAGGCCTATATTTAAAAAAAAAAAAAAGCGCTTGTTAATGAGAAAAATGTTGGCAGTGTTTGACCTGATTTTTCTCTGTTATAAAGTTATTTTGCATGTCCTAATTTATTCCATCGCATCCGAAAGAAAGTTAACATTTAAACAACCTGATGTTGGGAAATTCTCTCAATCTGTATACACCGGTAAAAGCTACCCACGATAATGTGAGCACTTTTGAAATGAACCTTATAAAACGTCTCTGCCACTGTCTGCACATATTTTAATGGGTGCACCGAATGACATTCGCCCAGTAAAACTAGTTCCGTATGTTAACGACGAATAAAAAAAGTTAAGTTCTATTTTCTTAATTCATCGAAGTGTAAAAATGAGCAGATTTTTAACATATTTACTTTACTGGTAACTACACATTTTCACTTGACCGACGCATAAATAAAGTGATGAGGGAGATAGCAATGTTAATTTTACATAAGGCGGAATAATTCTCAACGCGCATACAAGTGGCTCGTAAGCAGGGCTTTCGAAAATGCTCATTTTACCGCGAACAGTCTTCATACACCAGAATATTCACCATTGGTGAATTTCCGAAAACGTGGCTTGTTGGTTGGGCTGCCAGCTGGTAAGTTGCGTTTCCGGGCGCTGAGATGTTCCAACATGTTGTTGGCCAGCGACGCCATCTTGTGTGGCGCGCGCGGCTGGAGCTCACCAGATAAGTGGCTATCTCACTTCCAGTGGCGTTTATTCCATAGACACCAGGTAAGCAAAGCTTACCATATACATATTGGAAATGTTTTGCCCTTCATAGTTTCCGCCTTAACTTTTTAACACATTTAATTCTGAGTTTCCCGTTTCCGATTCGAGAAACAGAGTTTTCGTAACTCCCGTAATGTACACGCATAGTGCTGCTATCTAGTATTTATTCCCTTAAACGGGAGCGACTAGCTGTGAATCGAACTTGCAAGTAACAACACGCCACCACATTCCTTCGGCAGGGTAAGCAGTCGTTCCGTTTGCGTCCTCCAGTCCTACATTTTCCCGTGTTTATAACTAACGCTAGGTCTTATAAAACTGTAAATACATGTGGTGGGTAAGCAAATCTGGAAGTTGCGTTTGTTAGTAGAAATTGCTTACCCTGTAAAAAAAAAAAAAAAAAAACTCACTACACGCCACTGCTCACTTTCGAATTCTCAGTTATTCTCGTCCAAGGTAGGTGGACTTGCGAGGCTCAGAATATCTTCACGAAAAAGTGAGTGAAGAGGTTTGGGCGGCTCTTAACGGCGAGGTCTTGAGAGCCGATGAGGGTGATTGAGGTGAGTATGGAGCGGCACCCGAATGAAAGGGCGACCAGCGGCATCGTCCGGTGCGATTCCCACGTGCGAAAATCCGGTGATCCGGCCGGGGATTGAACCCGGTTCGCCTCGGTGTGAGGCGAGCAGGCGTTCTCGAGACTTCGAAATGCGATGACGCTCGTGCTTTAAATAAACACTGGATAAGAAATATATATATATATATTTCCCCCGTTTTCAGAATAATCCCAAGTATGCAGATTCGAGGACATTTCACCATTTGGATCCTTTTGTTCTATGGCTGCAATGCTGTGATTTTTTTTTTTTTTTTGGCGGATAGAAAATAAATTGAGTGGAAGAAAGAAACCTGTGATTTTTTCTTTACATTCATCTACACTTATCGTCAACTGTCGATAAGTCTTCTTTAGTTGAAGTGATCGAACTGTCACTTAGAAATGCTATTACTGCCCTCTGTTAACCTACGGAGAGAGAAAAAGAGATGGCGGTGATAATGTTTTATGTTCATGAATCATTTCGTGAAGAGTTTATATTGACTGAGGAGTTGTTTAAGGCTTTTTAAAAGCATGGCCATTGAAATATAAAACATATAAAAGTGTTTGTAAGTCATCGTTACAGACCTGGGAAATATGCGAGTTCAATGACCTGTAAGTTAGACTTCACAGTCTTATATACTCTCATACAGATATTAACTGGTGGTTGGGCGCAAAATTTAGTGCATCTTTGTTATTGGCTCATTTATCTCCAGGAGGTATCAAACAACACGTCGACCAATTACCAACGTAACATGACCGTACAAATGTGTGAACTCCAAGTAGAAATTAGCCCATGAAATTCTCGCGTCTCTAGTCATAGTGCCACAGTTTTTTTTCTCAATACGAAATTGTTTTCCTTTTTGTGACGCGAATTCGTTTTTAAAATGAGGCCGATATGTGGGGTAGCACGAGGATGACGTAACGTTTGCGGCGCGGTTCACTACAGCATTATAACTTCTCAACGAAGCTCACGATCGAAATAAACGTCATCTCGAACGATCGGGCATATGACTCCGATCCGAGAATGGTGTTAAGTTGGCACCACGCATGGGCAATTTACTAGGACGGGGGGCCCGTAGCGACTTGCGATCATTTTAGGCGTGGGCGAAAATGTTCGGGCTATGCATGTCTCGATTCCGATGTGCTAAGTGGCTTCCCACGCCTATACATTAGGTATATTACACGCTATGCAGACGTATTCAGTTAAAACTCATGGCTCTATCCCTAACACAGTCACATCCCGATTTTTTTAAATGATACTTGTTGACAATTTTGGACTATTTGGCTCCCAGGATTCGGCTCTTAACCTCTTAACCCTAGTTACTCCAGCGTGTTAACCTACCTCGATTTCAAACAGCTTCCGAAATTCTATGTTGTGCCACGAGCTGTGAACTGTATTACATATTTTCTCTTATCAGCAGTGGTATAACAAGGAGGGGGGGGGCGTGTTTATGAGGATTGTTACTCCCCCCCCCCCAACCACCTTCCTTTTTGCCCTTAAGGTTGTCAACAATTAGTATTTAAATTATCAATAATACTTACAATTGGTATCAGAAAATGACTGCTTTAAAATATGATGCATTTTTTAATATTTAGAAGTACTATTTATCTTATAATTTGTGCTAATTACGACGAGCGTCAGCACGGTTAATACCCTTCGCTTCAGCCAGTGTAACCCTCCCCCCCCCCCCCCTCCTTGACGACTAAGCCATTGATAAGGCTGTTCACGATAAAGTGAGCACTTTTGAAATCAACCTCAGGAAAAAGTCACTGCCCATGCCTGCATGTACTTCAACGGGCGCACTGAGGGACATGCGCCCGGTATAGTTGGTAACGATAGATGGAAAGTAGTTCCATATCTTAACGTCGAAATAAAATGTGTTAGATAACCATTTGTGATAATTTAAATTATTTATTTCGCTTTTTGTTTTTAATGCATCAGTGTGTAGGCCTAAATATTAGCAGATTTAGAGAATTTATATTTTTCTAATCATTTCACAGTTTCACTTGATCGACGCATGAAGAAAGTGATGAGGCCCATGGCAATGTTAATTTTACATAAGATGGAAGAATACACAACGTGCATACAAGTAGCTTTAAAGCATGGCTTTCAAAAGTGCTCATTTCACCGTGAACAGCATATAGCCAAGGTCACTCCTCTTCGTGCAGCGCTCACTCTGGTTGTGGAGGCGCAACTTTACAGCCACGCCCACACATCCCATACGCTCACTCTGGCTGTGGAGGCGCAACTTTACAGCCACGCCCACACATCTCATACGCTCACTCTGGCTGTGGAGGCGCAACTTTACAGCCACGCCCACACATCTCATACGCTCACTCTGGCTGTGGAGGCGCAACTTTACAGCCACGCCCACACATCTCATACGCTCACTTTGGCTGTGGAGGCGCAACTTTACAGTCACGCCCACACATCTCATACGCTCACTCTGGCTGTGGAGGCGCAACTTTACAGCCACGCCCACACATCTCATACGCTCACTCTGGCTGTGGAGGCGCAACTTTACAGTCACGTCCACACATCTCATACGCTCACTCTGGCTGTGGAGGCGCAACTTTACAGTCACGCCCACACATCTCATACGCTCACTCTGGCTGTGGAGGCGCAACTTTACAGCCACGCCCACACATCTCATACGCTCACTCTGGCTGTGGAGGCGCAACTTTACAGCCACGCCCACACATCCCATACGCTCACTCTGGCTGTGGAGGCGCAACTTTACAGTCACGCCCACACATCTCATACGCGGCTGTGGAGGCGCAACTTTACAGCCACGCCCACACATCTCATACGCTCACTCTGGCTGTGGAGGCGCAACTTTACAGTCACGCCCACACATCTCATACGCTCACTCTGGCTGTGGAGGCGCAACTTTACAGTCACGCCCACACATCTCATACGCTCACTCTGGCTGTGGAGGTGCAACTTTACAGTCACGCCCACACATCTCATACGCTCACTCTGGCTGTGGAGGCGCAACTTTACAGTCACGTCCACACATCTCATACGCTCACTCTGGCTGTGGAGGCGCAACTTTACAGTCACGCCCACACATCTCATACGCTCACTCTGGCTGTGGAGGCGCAACTTTACAGTCACGTCCACACATCTCATACGCTCACTCTGGCTGTGGAGGCGCAACTTTACAGTCACGCCCACACATCTCATACGCTCACTCTGGCTGTGGAGGCGCAACTTTACAGTCACGCCCACACATCTCATACGCTCACTCTGGCTGTGGAGGCGCAACTTTACAGCCACGCCCACACATCTCATACGCTCACTCTGGCTGTGGAGGCGCAACTTTACAGCCACGTCCACACATCTCATACGCTCATCTTCTCTCGGAAACGAATTTTTTTACCCATTTTTTCCCTCACGGAGTCGACTAAACCTCCTCAACGACACTGCGGGACTCATGTCAACATCATGCCTGCCTGACAGTCGTGGAACCGCTGGTCATATTCCTGTCCGGTCCCATCTCATTTACCAATGACCTGCGGATTCAGTCTTTCTGGAGCCAGCAAATGAAACTAGTGCACTGATGAGACATAAGCAGCCAAAAAAAAAAATATTGCAAAGTCTGGAAGAATGAAGAAACTGCGTGTCGTTACAATAACTCCGGGCGAGAGAAAGATTGTTGATTGTCTCTCTCTCTCTCTCTCTCTCTCTCACACACACACACACACACACACACACACTTGCGTGGAGCAACGGGAATCCTAAACTGTTCGTGTTTCGCAGGCAATACAATTTCAGAAAACACGGTGAGTGTAACGCACCACAAAATAATTCCTGAAAAGAGTGTTTACGATGGATTTCATGTCGATCAGATTCAACAAGTCTGGGAGAAGGGGATAGAAGAGAGGGCACATTGCAGGCTTTCTGGTTGCTGACACCAACAGCAGGGTGTGTCATCACCATCGCTTTAAAAGTTGTCATCCAGCCTTCAAAAGACAGCTTCGTACTAAATTCAATTAGTTATGTGAAATATTTCGAAATATTTATGTTTAAGGCAGTTATAAAACATTTTGTAAAACCGGTGTAGGTAAAAATATCAAAAGATCCTCACTGATAACTTCCCGAGATAATTCATTCAAATAAAACACAACTTTGCATAACTAATCTGGAAAAACAATGCGCTGCTTTCTAAAGTTGTTATTTGGAAATAAAACTATTATCACAAAACTGCAAAAATAATTTCCACGTGACGTATGTAACGTAATTTTCAGCTAGTATAATAATCCATAATTTAAACTTTTTAAAGGAAAAAAATATCTTGCACAGTAAAGTCATGGCTAGTTGATGATCTACATGTTGCAGAAAAAATATTTACTCCCTGACAATGCATGTTATGTTAAAATTTTAGCATATGGTATCTTAATTGAAAAATATTATTCTGTAATAACCCTCCACATTCATAGGCTCCGCAAGCCTTCAGCATTTAATGAAATGCAATTAATGCCACACACACAATTTATATCCAATCTTAATGGAAAGTCATCTGTAAATTATATTTGAAGTTAAATATTCTACTTAATAAATTACTTACTTTTAATTTAACTTATAATACCAGCGTTTAAAACACTGACAACACAATCCTATATTGATTTGTGAATAAAACATTCTCTTTATATCTTAAACCTCAATCTGCATGAGCTACAGGCACAGACCCGCAAAATTCGTTTTATTATTTAAGGATAGACTGAATTGCAAGTTTCTGTGCCGTTCGACCGACTTCAGTCAATGGCCGGAAACATCTGGCATGCCTAAGAGAAATCTTGAGCCAGTAATATTAGCTAAGCGGAGGAGTGGCCAATCTCTTTTAAAGAGATCAAGCATGTAGGTGGCGTTAATTACAGTGCAGCGGCCAATGAAACCACGGAAGATGCTTACTTGTTTATAAGGCAGTGGAGTCTGCCCTCTTATCGAAAGTTAACGCGAATTTTGCACGTCTCTAGCTATAGGGTCTACTATGAAAAATAAATTTAAAAAAATACTGTACCACAAAAGAATGTACCGAATCCTGAAAAAAAAAAAAAAAAACAATCTGCATTAGCTAAATATGCGAAATTATTTACGTTGGTGTTTAGCAATACAGTCTACCTGAACACTGTTTTCTTCTGCAGCTAAAGTAAGACAATACGATTTTCTAAACATGCCACTGTAATGTTAGTCAGTAATTCCGTAAAACTGATAATATTTAGATCAATATAATGGATTCATCGTGAAGCAAGCAACACGTGTAGACAGGAAGCTCTTGTTATACAGTTTTACATGTACGGCCCAAAAGTACAGAGCATATTTGAGAGTGTCACGAGATTGCTTCTACTTAAGCAAGGGTATAGGCTGTTCACGGTAAAGTGAGCACTTTTGAGGCCCTAGTTACATTTTCCTTTCGACAATTTCTTATCCTTTAACCACCTTTTTAAACAAATATTGCCATGTAAGTAGTAAACACTGAGAAGTTAACATCTAAGGCTAAAATAAAAAATATTAATTGACTATTATTCCAAATGAGAGGGCTTTCGAAAGTGCTCAATTTACCGTGAATAGCCTATAACAAGTGCAGCAGTGTACAACACGCGGGCCGAGCGCCAGTCAGCAGGGCGAGCGGAACACGTGGTCCGGGGACGAACCTGCCGTCGATATCGAGACAAGCTCCGCGCGCACAAAGAAGCAGAAAATCTTACCTTCTGAGCTCACACCCCAGGGTAGGGGGGGAGGGGCGTTCGCCGTAGCCTCACCTCACCGGCGCAAGATGGCCAAGAGAACGGAAGTCGCCAGGAAATATAAGACGACGGACGAGACAGCCGCCAGGTATCTAGACGCCCCACGCAGATGGCCAGCTCCAAGCCGTGCGGTAGGTGACTATGAGGCAGGGAGATGTCTGGATCCTCCTCTCCTTCCACGACCGCCTCCCACCTAGGAGTGCCGCCAGTTCCCAACTAATCCAATTATTTTACTTGTTTAGTTGTTGCGAACACCTCCCTCCCCCCCCCCCCCACTCCCACTCCCATCCACCAGTCGCGTCTTTCTCCTACTACCATCGCGAGCGGTTCCCATGGGCAACGATTGCCCGAGCATGTGCAGTAGGACGACTACAGACTCACATATGCACAACCCCCCCCCCCTCCCCACAACCCTTCCAACCAATACCCACCGCTTCCGCCAATCTCCGACATCCTCGCACTTATCAGGCAGGCATCCACCCTCCCCATCCTCCGCCCCATCCCCCGCAACCCTCTTCCCGACCCCGTCCCCGAGCATCGATATTCTGCACCGCGCCCCGACGCCGTGCAACAAGAGACCACGTCACGCCGGCGGCGGTGATTAGGTCCCGCCCCGAGTGCACTAGTGTGCAGCTGAGTGCAGGGGCGGGGCGCATGCCTCGCTACAGGGGCGTCCTTGGCGACACCGGGGCTCCAGGCTGCTGATTCGTCGGTGGCGAGCTCGCAGCAGGCACCTCGCCGTCCTGCAGCGACCCTCGGCACGAGCGCTCCTGCACACACACACACACACACACAAGCCGACCTGACCTAGCGCAACACTTGCGGCTCGCCGCCGCTACGTCACAGACGCTGACCTACACCACGAATCTTTACTCAAGCCTTCCCTGTCATCCGCTTAAACTACCGCGTCACTCGCTGGGCGGAACTCGAACCAGGGACGTCACTGTAGGCGCCACATAGGCCTCACTCATCGACTCGTGACCAAAACACCAATGGTTAGCGGCAGTGATATTTCGCGAAAATATTTCGAGACAAAATACAATTCAAAGCACTGTGAGATCATCCACCTTTTTTGATTGGCTGAAGCATGTTCTGGTCGGTGTTAACTGTTTGCGCACGAATCACGAAGGTAGAAGGTCGAAGTTATAGAATCCTGAGTGGCTCGGTCAAATACGGAAACGACACCAGCAGTCAATGGAGTTATGGCAAAACATCCGACTTGTATATATAGTATTGAAGTCTATTGAATGCTCCGATTTACTATCGAAAAATCAGCGGCCCTACAGACGGTTTAATCTCCGTCCCGTGTGTGTCCAATCACTTCACACTTGTATCACGTTCGTCCACCTGATCATTATCAAGTCATTATTTGTCCTCCGTTAGAAGTTGCTATCATTGAAATAAATGTCAACGTATATTTAATATCTGCGGCATTATTTCCTTGCTAAACGAAGATTTTAGGAACTTTACTTGGCGCAAACAAGTTTTGATTTTATTGTTTCTCTGAGACTGAGTTTACCAAGGCCATTTTTTAATTTCTATTAAATTCTAGTTATTTCCCCTCCTAAATGAGAAGGATTGCATACATTTATTGTCTCATGGCGAATAACTTCCATCTGTGGAAATATTGTGTATCACATTTACTAACCGTCAGTTAAACGAAACTGGCACACACACACACACACACACACGCAGTCTGAAAAATTTAAATTCAATCGCACCTGCTCAATTCTAAATTTCAAGACTATCACTGGGTAGACGCTAATCAAATGTATTCATTGTTACGTTGAGTTATCAAACATAAACCTTAATTAAAAACGATTAATAAACCAAGTAGAACTCGAAAAGCTGTAAAAAAAAAATTGGCACTAGCTGTTTACATGTGTGTTTAAATTCCCCGACGATTACAAGATTAGACTAATCCTAACGCAATGGCTTCTTCGAACAACCTTATGAAGTAGTCTGCTACGGAGGTACCGTCGCATTTTTCCTATCTGCCTCCGTATTTGCATTCCACATTTTTATTTCGCATAATATCAAGCGTGTATCCTCAAAATGTTTACTTGCGTTCACAGCCAGTGTCAGGATTTTGTTGAGTGGCAGAAGAAACATTGAAAGACGCAAGTTCGCCTTGGGGTGCTTCTACCAGTACAACAGTACTGCTTCACGGGTTGCCTCGTGCAAGAACTTGGAGAGATTGTATTGCGCACCAAAGAATGTCATTGCTATAGACTGTTCACGGTAAAATCAGTAACTTTTGAAAGCCCTGCTTAAAACCTACCTGTTTACACGTTGTGTAATCGTCCGCCATTTTCATGGGCCTTGCGACTTTATTCATGCGTCGGTCAAGTGAAAATGTGACGTTATTAGAAAAGTAAATATTTTACATATATGTTTATTTTTACACTTAGATGCATAAAAAAAAATAAAGTGAAATAAATAATTTCACTTAACACAAATGGGTACCTAACACTTTTCATTCGATGCTAAGACATGGAACTACTTTCCGTCCACCGTAACCAACTTTACTGCATGTCACTCAGTGCGCCCGTTAAAATATATGCCAGGTAGGAGCAGCGACGTTTTTCTAATGTTTATTTCAAAAGAGCTCACTTTATCGTGATCAGCCTTTAGTCTTATGTGACTGGCGGAAAGTTATGAAAGGTTTTGGCGGAGAATGGTGGATTGTTTGGAGTTTTCTGGATCTTCCTTGGCTATCCTCGGACATTTCCAAGCGGCGCTAGGCGAGGGGTTTCTCGTGAAGGGCGAGCCAAGCATGTACGTAGACATGCCCCGGGGCGAGGTTGGGAGCAGACAGTCCTCTAGTATATATACATCTTGCCCGCCAGCCACAGTTCTACACTGTTAAAAAAAAATCCTTCATTCTACGGAAAAGTGCTGGTAAAAATTTACCCAGGGGTGTCCTTAAAATCTCCGTAAAATTACGGACACATTGATTTTCAAAAATGGACTTCCCGTAAATTTTACTGTAACTTTCCGTTAATTCTCAAGTTAGTTTTCTATACTTCGAGTTTAAATCATTTTTAATATCTTTTTTATTTTAATTTTCGTTATGTGGCTGTTCTACTATGTATAAAAAAGATATTTAAAAAAGTTAAAATATTTTATACTTATTTGAACCCGATTCAAAAATGTGCAAGTCCGAGACCCTAACTACTCACCTACAAATCTCATGTGGTGATTGTGGTATAACTTTTGTATTTTTCATTATTTATGTAAGCAACTTTTTTCAGTTTCTATTAAAGTTAGTGTATTTTTAGTGTTACTAAATGTTACAGAAGCCTAGTGCTACTTTTTAATAACTGAAATAATATGCCTTAGAGATCTGGATAACCTACAATTCGCAGAAACAATAATTTTCCTGTTACAACGGTGAAGGAATCTTCAGGTAGACTCGGCATTGTTCCTACCCGAAACCCGAAGTTATAGGAAATATGGAGAGTTCCCGTATTTTGTGTTTACGGAATTAACTCCGTTTTTCGTCATTACAAATTGCGTTTCCGTATATTTACTGTAAGGCTTACATCTCCGTAAAATTTCCCGTAATTATACGGAAAATATTAACAGAGTAGCAAAACTGGCGGTAATGTTAACCTCACTAATTTTTTAAGTACATCAGAAATGCCTGCTAGGTATTCAGGGAGCAGGGGTTAAGATGGCCAATACGCTCACTGGAGTGACGTGTGTGCATTACTCTGAATTAAAACCATGTATAGGCTGATCACGGTAAAATGAGCACTTCTGGAAGCCCTGCTTAAAATCTACTTGTACGCACGTTTTGTATTCTACCGCCTTATGTAATATTAACATTGTCGTGGGCCTTATCACTTTATTCATGTGTCAGTCAAGTGAAATTGTGAAAATAGTAGAAAAGTAAATATTTTACAAATCTGCTAATTTTTACACTTGGGTGCATAAAAAAAAAGTAGAAAACGAAATAAATAATTTCAATTATCAGAAATAGTTACCTAACACTGTTTATTCGACATTAAGATACGAAACTACTTTCCATTCTTCGTTACCAACTTTACTGAACGCATGTCACTCAGGGCGCCCGTTAAAATATATGCAGGTAGGGGGAGCGATATTTTTTTTTAAGGTTGATTTCAAAAGTGCTCACTTTATCGTGAATAGCCTTTAACCACCCGGTATAAAAGCAGGAGCTTTAATAAACACAATAGAAATTTCTCATCTGACATTGTTGTGAACGCCCGTAATTGTGACTCGTAACGCAGGTATTCAGTCCTCGCTGAGCCCTCAGGGCTTCCGTTGGTCGCTCTTCACAGTGTTCATTTCAAAGAGAATTAAAAAATAGAACGGCATGCAAGTTTAGCACCGCACACGCGCGTCGCGGCATGGAACGTGAAGTTCCACGTTCTAGTTGAATTTCGGTCGCTGTAGGAACGACAGATGAAGTGAATGTAGTGGTTCGCTTATACACGACGGGCGCTAAATCACTGGAATGCTAAAATGGAAGTCGGTCTGTATAATGCGGTTTCTCTCGTGTGTGGGAGATTCAATATTCGACTGCGGTCTTTTTTTTTTTTTACATTGAGCAAGGGACATTGCCAAGGGACTTCAGACGGTCGAACCAGCAATGTACTGGTTTGTATCGAAACAATTTAATGTTAATTAACACGAAAATTAAGGGCGCCGCTAGGCCAAGTCCTAAGGATCAGAGGTTCAGTTAGTTGTATGGATGTACAATTAAGATTTTCAATATTTTAAAACGCATATATTTACAAATAACATTGAAGAAAATTTTCAAGTCCGAAAGTAACTAGACGTTTCTTAGCCTACCCTCCTTGGAAATATAGGCTTGTGTGTTTAACCTGATTGTCTGCAACCCGGTCTTATAACTTTTGATACCGTTAACCGAATTTCACCAAACTCGCTACACATATAGTGCTTAGTAAGGAAATCTGACTTTTACAACCTTGGACCACGCCGGGTGCTTAATTTCAAAATGGCGACAATTTGAAAATTTAGGACGCTATGTTGTATCTCGGGAGTCATTGTCGCCTATTTAAACGAAATTCTAAACGTTGACTGTGCATCCCGTAAGTATTTAATTTCGAATTTTGGAATATAATGTTGGAGTAATACTATACGAGAAAAAAATTATGCTATATCTTGGGAAGTACTGAGCCGATTCCTGCCATATTTTGCATATTAATAGTAATATTATTGTAAGCCATAAAATACTTGTGGCTGAAATGTAAAAAGCAAATTTTTCCAAAACGGTGGACACACAAATATTTCAGGTTTGTCTGCTATAACTATCATACAGTTTGACCAATTTCGACCAAACTTGGAAAGTCGAAATTGTCTATTATCAGTATTAAATTTGTCAATACATGACCTCTTTTGCTTGCCATTTTGAAAGACTGCGTTGTATGAAAAAATAATAATTTTTCATATCATATCGAGAAACAATCAACCGATTACAACAAAATTCGGCAGTGAATTAGTACTATGGTAAGTCTAGTAAAATTATATATTTTAAGCGGGTCAGACACTTAATTTCAAAATGATGGCCATATAAACATTTTGGATTATTTCACTATATCTACGAAACCATAAAACCAATTTCAACTTAACTTTGTATGCTGGCAATATCTATTATAACAATCATATCTGTCTTCACAGGGCTTCTGTTCTTAGTCATTTTGTAAGATAGTGCCACGCGAATAAAATAAGTTTTTATGTCATAACTAGGGAAACAATCAACTGACTCACACAAAATTTGGTAGATAAGTAGCTCGTTGGCAGGTTATGTAAACTGATATGTGAAACCATTTTTAACTTAACTGTGTGAGCTGGCAGTGTGTATTACAACAATGAAACGTGTCTACACAGGCGGTCTTTTGTCCACCATTTTATAAGATAGTGCAACGTGAATTAATAAAGTTTTGTCACATCTCACAAGAAAGTTAAGCGATTCCCACAAAATTTTGTACACAAGTAGTAACACATAAACTTCAATGTTTTAAATGGGTCTGGCATTATTTACAATACACAGTAGCTGCAATATAAATTATTTAGATAAGTTTGTCAACTCTACTAAACAATTTAACCAAATTCAGATAAATGTTGTATGCTTACAGAATCAATTAGAAGCATCAAATATGCCTATAGAGATAATATTTTTCTGGCATTTTTGTAAGATAGCGCCAGGTGATAAAATGTAGCATTTAAGTCATATCTCGGGAACCAATAAACTAATTCTCATCAAAACTTTACGCAAGTATCGCTACAGTGGACCATGGTAAAGTTATGTGATTTACGTCTGTCAAACATTTTTAATGGCTATTAAAATTATGTAGATAGCCCTATATAGGCTGTTCACGGTAAAATGAGCCCTGCTTAAGCTCTACTTGTATGCACGTTGTGTATTCTTCTGCCTTATATAAAATTAACATTGTCATGGGCCCCGCCACTTTATTAATGCGTCGGTAAGGTGAAACTGTGAAATTATTAGAAAAGTAAATATTTTAAAAATTTGGTACTTTGTACACTCCGGTGCATTAAAAAAAAACAGAAAGAGAAATAAACAATTTCAGTTGTCACAAATGGACACCTAATATTTTTATTGGACTTTAATATATGGAACTACTTTCCATCCATCGTTACCAACTTTACTGGGTGCAAACCACTCAGTGCACCCGTTGAAATATATGCAGGCAGGGGCAGTGACTTTTTTCTAAAGTTGATTTCAAAAGTGCTCACTTCATCATGAACAGTCTTTAATATCTGTCAAACAATTTGACGTAATTCAACCATACTTTGTATGCTTACGTAATCTATTAGAATCATATAATATCCCTATAGAGAGCCTCTTTTTATACCTTTTTGTAAGATGGCGCCAAATGATTTTTAAAAAAGTTCTATGCGATATCTCGTAAACCATTCAAACTATTTCAATCAAATTCCGCACACAAGTAGTGCTACGGCAGGCCATGTAAATTTTCTTGTTATTTTTAAAGGCTCACTCAATTGTTTTCAAAATGATTTCCTTTTAAATATTACCAAACCTCATAACGACTACAATCTAAGTTAATGTTCCGAAACTTACCTCCGTAATGCAGGTTAGGGCATGAGGTGTTTTATTCTCACAATTCTGGTGCTGCAAACAGGAAATGTCGTGTTGCTTAGTGTACTAGAGCAGATAGAGTAGGTGTTTCGTTATCACATTCAAGAATCTGCAGACTCAGTATTTGCTGATAAAGGCTGTTCACGATAAAGTGAGCACTTTAGAAATGAACTTAAGAAAAATGTAATTGCTCCTACCTGCTTATATTTTAGTGGGCGCACTGAGTGACATTCGCTCAGTAAAGTTGGTAACGGTAGATGGAAAGTAGTTCCATATCTTAACGTCGAATAAAATGTGTTAGGTAGCCATTTGTGACAACTGAAAATAATTTCTTTTGCTTACTGTTTTTTTATACATCGAAGTGTAAAAATGAGCAGATTAGTGAGGTATTATACTTTCTTAATAATTTCACGGTTTAATTTGACCGACGCACGAATAAAGTGATCAGACATTTAACAATGTTAATTTTACATAAGACGGAGGAATACACAACGAAGGTGTATACAAGTAGATCTAAGCAGGGCTTTGAAAAGTGCTAATTTTACCATAAACAGCTTATACAGGTTGTAACGCGTGGAATATTTAGGAGACCCCAGACACGTCATACATGGGGTGATTCTGAAAGGTTGATTAAAAAAATGGTGAAATTACCGCGACTAGACTATAGATCAGGGGCGACCAAGCATGGCCTCGGTGTGGAGCATGTAGACAACAGTTAGGTATCGAAGGGTCGAGATAGGCTGTTCACGGTATAGTGAGTACTTTTGAAATCAACATTCGAAAAATGTCAAGAACCCCGGGCTCAATGTATTTTAACAATCACACTAACTGGCATGCAACCAGCAAACTTGATAACGTCAAACGGGAAAGTAGTTCACGTGTTAATATTGAGTTAAAACTTCTAGGTAAACTTGGGTGCATATACAAATTATTTATTTTGCTATCTGTTTTTCTCATACCTGTAAGTGTAAGAATACGGAAATTTGGTAAGAAAATAATAACTACATTTACAATAATTCTACGCTTTCGCTTGACCCACGCACGAACAAAGTGATTAGACACGTGGCAACGTTAATTTGACGTTTGTGGGAAGAATACACAATGCGTATATACTTCCTTCACGATTACTTCCAACTTTTCTGAAGCCCTGCTGAAGTTCTGTGTTATTCCTCCGCTTCATGCAAACAAATCTTAACCGAGCGTATAAAAATAGGGGAAAGGGAAAATCCATCACATTCGTGCACGCTTAGTTTAATGACATTCTGCGTAAGTAATATTTAGCCATTACTTGGGCCACCAGTTTTTTTTCGCCGAAATATTCCGCCACTAGCCGTTCTCCAGAACCCGTTAGTTCAGAACCGCATGTCTTAAGCGTTTTCCAGCCAATAACGGACGTACAGTGTCAGAATAGCTTCATTCTGAATGGCCAGGTTGAGTTGAAAATGCCTTCTCACATAGGCACGCGGCCAATACCAAAACAAAAGCATGGGCGTAAGAGGATGAAGTCTAGCTTGAGCATAAATATTCTTGCCCAAAAAAAAAAAACAGGTGGAGTTAGCCATTACCAACACACCTATCTTCTTGATGTTATTAATTATAAACAAAATAGTATAATTTGTAGGTAAATTATAAACAAATAATCAATTTAATAAAAAAAATAAAGTTATTTTATGTTAAACACACACATATATATATACATACATATACATATGTTGTGATACAGGGTGTAGCTATCAAACAACAAGGCACTTTATGCATGGAGTGATCTTCAAAAAGTTTGATTCAGAAAGTGTGAAGAAATCGTCAATGTGGAAGTTATATGTTAAGCACAGGGTTTTCAAAAGTGCTAGGGTTGACCGTGAAGAGCCTATAAAGGCCGCTCACGATGAAGTGAGGACTTTCGAAACTAACCTTTGAAAAAAAAGTCACCGCTCCTGCCGGCACCGAGTGACATGCACCCAGTAAAGTTGGTGACGATGGAAGGAAAGTAGTTCCGTATCTTTAACGTCCAATAAGAAGTGTTAGGTGGCCATCCGATTAACTTAAATTATTTATTTCGGTTTTACGTTAACGCGTCGAAGTGTAAAAATAAGGAGATTTGTAAAAAAAAAAAATAATTTTTATAATAACTCTACAGTTTCACTTGACCGACGCGTGAATAAAGTAATAAGGCCCATGGCAATGTTAACCTTACATAAGGCAGAAGAATATACAATGTGCTTTCAAGCAGATCTTCAGCAGGGCTTTCAAAAGTGCTAGGGTTGACTGTGAATAGTCTATGTAGGCTGTTCACGGTAAAATGAGCACTTTTGAAAGACATTCTTGTATACAAGTTGTGTATTCTTCCGCCTTAAGTCAAATTAACATTTCCATGGGCCTCGTCACTTTATTCGTGCGTCGGTCAAATAAAAATGTGAAATTATGAATAAAGTAAATACTTGACAAATCTGCTCAATTTTACACTTCGGTGCATAACAGAAAGCGAAAGAAATCATTTCAGTTATCATAAATCGTTACCTAAGAAGTTTTATTGGACATTAAGATACGTAACTACTTTCCATCCATCGTTACCAACTTTACTGGGCGAATGTCACTCAGTGCGCCCATTAAAATATATGCATGCAGGGGCAGTGACTTTTTCTAAGGTTTATTTCTAAAGTGCTCACTTTATCGTGAAGACCCTACTGTAGCAGCACAGTGCAGCGGCAGCTCTGGGCGGGCAGACTCCCACGCACTCTCCAGTTACCATGAGTATGAGCCAGTGCTCCGGAGGGGGGTGGTTGTGAGGGGCGGCCGGTGTTTTCCCTGACCTTGGGGGGCGACCCTCCCCCTCCCCTCTGGCTCGGGGGCGGTGCACACCGCTCTGTCCCCGGCGGCGGCGGAGGATTATTCGTATTTCCTCGCCGCCGTCGCCGCCCGCTGCGTCGTGTTGTTCGGCAGCCGGACTGCCTATATTTAGCGCCTCAACAGGTTGCCCGGATGACGTGCAGGGCTGCAGAGTTGCACATGTCTCCACGGCTACTCCTTGTCGAGGGGGGATGTGCCACCACGGTCCCCTCCCCTCCCCCTTTCCCGGAAACCTCCTGATCTCAACCTCTTCACTAAACTGCGTGCGCTGATTCTGGAGAAAAATTATTATGTATTTTGTGGGCTGTGCTTAACGTTTTCCTTCACACTTTTTTAATAAAATCTGTGAAAATTCACCCCGGTGTGTTTGACAAGTTTCCTAAATATGTCATGTATGAAAAACATTTTATACTTGCGTTACCATAAAAGTAACTTATTTTTGGTTAAATATAAGTTTTAATTATATTTTATCTATAAATCGTCATACTTCATTTATATTTATGTTGAATAAAAACAGTGAGAAAATAGGAGAGAAGATAGTTATTATGAAGAATATTATTACACTGAATGCGATGCACTGTCCCTTTGGTGTAATTTTCAAGGCTCGGTTAAGCTTTGTTTGCACGAGGCGGAGTAATATCCTTAGAACTTTAGTAGAGCTCCAGAATAGTTGGAACTGGCCGTGAATGGCCTACGCCTTTACATACACGCCGGCTTGTTGTTTCCTGAAAAGAGGCACGTTTCAAATTTTCTATGACAGTATCCATGTTAATTTAATATAATCTCTGGATGCCACTCCCTACCTCTTTCCCTCTTTCATCAGCTGTATGTTTGTGCATGCGATTACGCACAAGTGTGTGACAACTATCCCACGTGGGCCAAGATTTTAAATATTAAAATAAAATAATGTATACTGAAATATTGCTGTTTCTGTGTAGGCCTATAAACAAGCAAATTTCTGAAAAGTTTTGGGGAAATAGTTTCCAATAATTAATTAAAAATATACTTGTCACGCTGCAGTATTGACCATTCGGCGTTTATTAACCCAGGGGGTCGACGTCCTGCTGGCTGAAAAGTGGAGGGGCGACCTCCACCATTGCTGCCAAAGCTTGTTTTATAAACTATAACTGGAGATATCGAGGACAGTGGCGCAACGGGGGAAAGCGCAGTGGGCTACAGTAGTCAGCAGAAGATTTGGGTCTGGCTGACTTAGAAGACTGGGGCAATTCCCCGCCCAGGTGACGTGGGAGAGCCAATGGGAACGGAGGATGTGAACGAGAAGTGTGGTGGTCGGAACAGCAATGGGCCAAGGTGTCAGTCGGCGACGGTCCACAGAGGTCTGCGGGTTCAGAGCGGAGATCGGGGGGTGAAAGACTTCAGCTAGGGTGAGAGAGCTTACCCGTTCCATAATCCTTTATCCATCTAGCCCTGGCCTTAAGCTACCTTCAATCCACCTCTATTCTATAATACCACATTTGTTTTGTACAGTAAAAAAGGTGTCAGTAAAATTCATCTATATTTGTTAACTGGGAGTTATTTCATAATCACATAAATCCCTACCCTTATCGACCATAGTCATGCTTATGAGTTTACCTAGGGGGTATATAGTAATGTTGAAAGGATAACTTACATAACCAAACAGTTACTTTATCAGACTGAAAAGAGTGCGCAGATAAGGAAATAAATATTTCAGTTAGTGTATATATCCCGTGGAGTGAGGAGAAAATATTTATTCTGAGCTCACGTTACGAATGATGTTACGCTCTGAGCTAAGGCACTTCTCTGAGTGACAGTCGCTAGTGGTTGAAATAGCTTCGCGTCTGATTTCATCAAACGAGACAGCTTTGCCTTAACAATTCACAATACAGGCTTTTAAAAGGAAAAAAACCTTACTCCATTCGCGACGAGAATGGTAAATTATAACATAAATTATATAATGCAATAGATGCTATGCACTCAAAGGTATTGCTGGCAAATTAACATCATTGTGTACACGTATGAAAAAAAAAACCTGAATTGTTAAAGTTATTTTCACACATATGTGGTTGGCGCCCTATATTTGTTAAGGATATGTGGTCGATTTCGCACACTCTTTATCAGTTAAAACTTCAATTGCAGTTTAGAAAGTTAACTGAAATATTTTGTAACAGTGTGTGACAAAGCCATTAAGTATCACATCAATATAATAACTTAAATTCTGCCATTAACATAATAAATCAATTCGTAAATCTATCATGTACGTACGTAATTCTAAAACTTTGATTCCGCGCCTTTTTAAGTACTGTACATCCTCCCAAGCAAAATAACATTCTCTTAAAATGATAGCTATAATCTGAAATAAATTTCAGTCACAAAATATTTTCTTTAAAATTTTGGTTCTCCCAGAAATAATATTTTATTTATTTTACAGCTGAGGCGATGCGTAAAATAATACAATTAAAATTTAGAAAAAAAAAACATTAGCATTGGCAATCTTGATTGTCTTGTTCAACTGAGTCTCCCTTATACAAGAGCACACAGCGATTATATATTTGACACCAGCGACCCGCCCCGGCCTCGCTCGGGTGCGATTTACAAATATGGCGTTGTTTAGGTTTACACCAAGTATATACACTAAATTCTTAAGGTAACTAACATGGGATTAATACTGTATTTTCAAGAAGTCTTCGTAAGTGAATCACGATTTTTAAAAAGACAAAAATGATTACTGTGTATCATCCTTAAAAGATACGCACATGCTGTCGCGGGCTTTTTGTAGACTTTTTGATATCTGCAATTCTGTAGCACACTAATTTGATGTATCTTATGGTTTAGTCAGCGTAAGCCATGTAAGCGCTCGAAAAGTGACTTTTCCCGACTTAATTATAAACGTCGACATTTCTCTACTATCCTTAACATAAAATACCAACGTATTATTTTCTTAAACAGTCTTCGATCAATTCTCTAAATGATGGGGGAAACCGCATCAAAATCCATCAATTAGTTTAGAAGCCTTAGCCGAATACACATAGGCGTGCGGCCAAGCGACTATGTTTTGTACTATGATTCGGTAACTTAGCACTCGGAAACAAAGAGAGAGCTGAATGATTTCTTGCGAGTGAATTTGTACCTGTTGAGACAGCAAATTCGTCTCTTACAGGCTGTTCACGGGTCATTCCGCTCGTTTGAAATCAACCTTCGAAAAATGTCGCTCTCCTTTACCTGCATATACTTTACCGGGATAACCGACTGACATGTGCTCAGTGAAGATGGCATGACCACGGAACGAAAGTATCTGCATGTCTTGCCGCTGAATTAAGAGTGTTAGGTAAACTACTGTAAAAACTAAAATGTCGCTGTCCTTTACCTGCATATACTTTACCGGGATAACCGACTGACATGTGCTCAGTGAAGATGGCATGACCACGGAACGAAAGTATCTGCATGTCTTGCCGCTGAATTAAGAGTGTTAGGTAAACTACTGTAAAAACTAAAATGTCGCTGTCCTTTACCTGCATATACTTTACCGGGATAGCCGACTGACATGTGCTCAGTGAAGATGGCATGACCACGGAACGAAAGTATCTGCATGTCTTGCCGCTGAATTAAGAGTGTTAGGTAAACTACTGTAAAAACTAAAATGTCGCTGTCCTTTACCTGCATATACTTTACCGGGATAGCCGACTGACATGTGCTCAGTGAAGATGGCATGACCACGGAACGAAAGTATCTGCATGTCTTGCCGCTGAATTAAGAGTGTTAGGTAAACTACTGTAAAAACTAAAATGTCGCTGTCCTTTACCTGCATATACTTTACCGGGATAACCGACTGACATGTGCTCATAGAAGATGGCATGACCACGGAACGAAAGTATCTGCATGTCTTGCCGCTGAATTAAGAGTGTTAGGTAAACTACTGTAAAAACTAAAATGTCGCTGTCCTTTACCTGCATATACTTTACCGGGATAGCCGACTGACATGTGCTCAGTGAAGATGGCATGACCACGGAACGAAAGTATCTGCATGTCTTGCCGCTGAATTAAGAGTGTTAGGTAAACTACTGTAAAAACTAAAATGTCGCTGTCCTTTACCTGCATATACTTTACCGGGATAACCGACTGACATGTGCTCAGTGAAGATGGCATGACCACGGAACGAAAGTATCTGCATGTCTTGCCGCTGAATTAAGAGTGTTAGGTAAACTACTGTAAAAACTAAAATGTCGCTGTCCTTTACCTGCATATACTTTACCGGGATAACCGACTGACATGTGCTCAGTGAAGATGGCATGACCACGGAACGAAAGTATCTGCATGTCTTGCCGCTGAATTAAGAGTGTTAGGTAAACTACTGTAAAAACTAAAATGTCGCTGTCCTTTACCTGCATATACTTTACCGGGATAACCGACTGACATGTGCTCAGTGAAGATGGCATGACCACGGAACGAAAGTATCTGCATGTCTTGCCGCTGAATTAAGAGTGTTAGGTAAACTACTGTAAAAACTAAAATGTCGCTGTCCTTTACCTGCATATACTTTACCGGGATAACCGACTGACATGTGCTCAGTGAAGATGGCATGACTACGGAACGAAAGTATCTGCATGTCTTGCCGCTGAATTAAGAGTGTTAGGTAAACTACTGTAAAAAACTAAAATTAGTTTTTTGCTTTCTGTTTTTTTTTTAATTCCACATAAGAGTAAGATTCGACAAATTTTTAAAATACTTACTTTTCTTACAATTTTACAGTTTCATTTAGCAGACGCATGAATACAGAGAACATGCCCGTAGCAGTATTATTTTTACATATGGCGAGAAAATACACAATGTTAATAATATAGACTATTCGTGGTTTCTTCGCACATTTGAGGACCACGGTGGCTGAGCGGTTAGCCAGCTCGCCTCCCACCTAGACGATCCGGATTCAATCCCCGGCCGGGTCACTCCGAATTTCCACATGTGGGAATCGTGCCGGACGATGCCGTTGGTGGGCATTTTTTCTCGGGGATCTCCCGTTTCCCCTACCCTTTCATTGCGACGCTGATCCATCCCCACCTCAATCACCCTCATCGACTCTCAAGACCTCGATGTTAAGAGCCGCCCAAATCTCTTCATTCACACTTTTTGAATCAAACATTTGTAAAATCATCCCATGTACGACGTGTTTTGTTGTTTCCTAAATATGTCGTATTACAAGCGTGTATTATCATAAAAGTACCTTATTTTCTAGTTAAAGTGATGTTTTACTTATAACTTTCACTTATAGTCTATCTATAAAATATAATATCTCATTTAAAATTAATATGACTAAAACAGGGAGAGTATAGGTGTGTTGGTAATGCCTAGTAAGAAATAGTTCCTATGCCATATGAAATCACACTGAAGTGCGCATGAATACGGAGCGCTGTCCCTCTGGTGTAATTTTATAAACTTGGTTAACCATTGTATCCATGAAGCGGAGGAATATCCTGTAAGTAAATAGTAGGCAGTGTTCCCAGGAGTGTTCATTTCACCGTGAACAGCTTATAACAGTACGTCCTGAAAATCAGAACAGGATAATTTCTCTTTAGGAAAAGCGGTTATTTCTGTTTGCATATCTGTTTTCTCTTGCGATTCTTGTGCGCAGGAGGCAGGGACGGCTTCTGTTCTCCACGGAAATGAAAATCTGGATTGCAGACTCGCTTCTCGTGACCGGACAGTGACATCCGCGTTCACACGACCAGGCAGCGAGCGAGCCACGTGACGGGTAACTGTAGACAGCTGCGTGACTGACTGATCGTATTGTATTGCAAAGGTCTTTTCTAACGTTCCCTGGTTTTATGCTGGAAATCTTAGCAGGGGACGGCTTTCAGACTAACTCATAACCTAACTTAAATTAACACCCATGCTTTACCCGGGATTCGAACCCAAAGCCTCCCGCGCGTCAAATCGGTGACAGTGATTGTTCGGCTTCCATTAAGCGTAGTACGGTTTCCACAACTTCTGCTAGCGAAAGATAACAGCCACTGTACTCTGCTCCTTCTGAAATATTATACCGTTTCCTAACGAAAAAGGACCCTATGGAAGTAAGAACAACTTCATTAAAATGTTTCTATAATATTTTGAAATATGTTCCACTCAGGAAACATTTCTTTAAAAAAAAAAATAGTATTCCCAGTGATTTTATTTTATTTATTGCCCTTACATATTCTAAACCTATCATGAAAATAATGAGTGTAATAGTTTAAGTTAAATTGCGCTTCATTTTTATCCTGAAAGTTTTGTCTGACAGCAAGACATTCATTTGATATTTTGCAACCGAATATTAACAAAACCAAATGATTCGATTGAAGGCAATCTGCTCAACTGAATGGTGTTAGTTGTAAAAAAAAACTCACTTTAATGGTTTATTATAGTTCGTTTATTCAATAGTGAAAACAGAATTTATGTGCCTTAAAAAAATTTATACAAATATTTTGTTGGTTGAAGTGAGTTCTAGCATTCATAAATGTATAAATGATTTGAGATTTCACTTCACGAAATATCACTTTTTTTTTATTGTATGAGTAACTACGATGAGCCTCCGATGAAACCGCTTAGTATCGTGATAATATTTAAACAATAAGATTTTTTTTTGTATTTTGACAACATTACACAAAATTACTCCATAAATCTAAACACATTTCTGAATAGGTGCCTCAGTCAAACGAATTTTTTTTTTTTTAAGAAGTATTTATTTTCGTCCAATGTAATTCCTGTCATGCTCAGAATATTCGTGCCTAACACCATATCTTGAGTCAATTTCTCAATAATGTAAAATACTATTTTCCCGTGTAAATATTCAATATAATCAATCCTTCAAAAACTATGTCATCACTTTGGTTTGGTGCAAGGTTCTTGTTCCATAAGACCTGAACAGTTATTGCACAGCTAAAAAACCAATAAATATATACCTAAATACAAAACAAGTAATAATTCGTAACGGCCCAGGATAAGGAGAAAATAATTCAGAAAGTGAGAACATTTTACATTTTGCTTTTGATGACTTATATTGCAAGGCTTGTAAGATTCTCAGGAAGTAATATTGTGCCCAGCCTGGTTCACACACTGACCTGCCTCAACTTCGTGGGCGGGAGCAAGTTTGTGTATCGATCGGCAGACCAGCTGATGCTCTGCGCAACTGGGAACTCTCCATTGCACTGAGCGTACGAGATGAGGCTTGCAATGGTGCATGGCCCACGCTGAACTGTTTCGTGATATCTTAGTCAAAGTTTAACCCCTTGACATATTATCCCGAGTCTACTCGTTCACATTTGACATTTTGCATAACAGATGAAATCATGCCCGGTGTTGTACAGTTACAGAAGTAATAGGCTGTTACTAGTAGGGGCGTACGGGTCATACTTCACCTGGGATTAATTGGGATAAATCGATGAATAATCGATTTGATTGAAAGGGTAAATCCTTAATCCGATCAAATTATTTTAATCAGAAATGGTTAAATTTATTCAAATGTTTAAATGGTTTGAAAGGGTTAATTTTCAATCCGATCAATTTTTTGTGCTTCTTCTTTCTTTCTTTTTGGGTGGAGGTATACGATGTTGACGGTGTGGTGTCATGGAGGCAATGACCAGAGTGCCGCCGCCGACCCTCACATGCCACCGGAATGACACGTGTGTCGTGAGACCAGGAGCAGCAGCAGCTCCCATCATTTACTGGGTGTTTGTATGAACAATTGCCACCCGACACTTGGACTAATCATAGGGTCCGCGCGCGGGGGCCGTGTCAGTGTAGGTCTAGGGCACCGGGCCGTGTCAGTGTAGGTCTAGGGCACCGGGCCGTGCCAGTGTCAGGCTAGGGCACCGGGCCGTGTCAGTGTAGGTCTAGGGCACCGGGCCGTGTCAGTGTAGGTCTAGGGCACCGGGCCGTGTCAGTGTAGGTCTAGGGCACCGGGCCGTGTCAGTGTCAGGCTAGGGCACCGGGCCGTGTCAGTGTCAGGCTAGGGCACCGGGCCGTGTCAGTGTCAGGCTAGGGCACCGGGCCGTGTCAGTGTAGGTCTAGGGCACCGGGCCGTGTCAGTGTAGGTCTAGGGCACCGGGCCGTGTCAGTGTAGGTCTAGGGCACCGGGCCGTGTCAGTGTCAGGCTAGGGCACCGGGCCGTGCCAGTGTCAGGCTAGGGCACCGGGCCTTGTCAGTGTAGGTCTAGGGCACCGGGCCATGTCAGTGTAAGTCTAGGCCACCGGGCCCACATTTAGGCTGTTCTAATTTTAGTGCCTATTATTATGTGATTTTACATGTTAATATTGTCGGCGGGGGAGTGAAGCTCCCCTCCAGCCTCCCGGCTGGAGTGAATATAAGTGTCGTGATGTCTGTCTAGCGTGTTGTTATGTTGTATACAAGTGTGCTATTTAATCTCTCGCGTAGTGTGTCGGTGAGTCCGTAATCGCCCGGAAGCAGCCCTCGGGGTAGGTTTCATCGTTTCAGAGTGTTGTGACATAGGAATAAAATCCAGTGTTAGTAACAGAAACAATAGAAGGGGCCCTTGGGACCAGAGTCTGCCAGACTTTGTCAGAATCTGCCAGACTTTGCCAGAGTCTGCCAGGCCCTAGTCAAAGCAGAGCCCCCCCCCCCCCTTCCTCATCTCTTAAACGAGGATCGTCTTCTTCCCGACCAGAAACAGACTATCAGGTCGGTGCATTATTGTAAGTAAATAATGGTGTTTGTAACATATAAAACACTATATGTTTTAGTTATTAATTTTTTATATTTTAAAGTGTTTTTGTATTTTGTGATTTTTTTAAATATTTATTTATTTATTTATTTTAGTATTTAATTTTACTATATTTTTTTAATTCAATTGATTTTAATATACTGTGTTACTAGGAAAAGCCTAAGCTAAATTAAATTATTTAAGCTAGATATAAGACATTGCAACCCACAGAGTGGTGGGTTGCAATGTCTTATATAGGTGTAGAGTTGTGTGCAACAGTGTGCTAAGTGTCATTTTTCTTATTTTTTATAGTTTTGGTGTATTTGTAGGGATGTTGGTGGTAGATAGGCGATTTTTAAGAATATATTTAACACACGAGAGAATTTCAGAGTGTTTAAATTATTTCTAAGAGTGGCCTAAGTGAAAATTTTACGTTTTTTGGGGGATATTGTTTGTAGATGGTGGTGGGAGATAGGCGACTTTGAAAGATGCGATTTACGTGTTAGTAATTACAAATGATCTGTTTTCCAAATGCAATTAAATGATAGAGAAATTCAGAGTGATCTACATATGAATAAATTATACTCATCGAATCGCAAATTTCAAATGGCTACATGAATAATAATTGCAATTACTCCAGTATGGAATTTAATGTAACATGAGTCTCGAGCTTAGAAATATAATTTACATGAGAGATAATTGTAACTACGTCAATAACATCTGGTGTTGACAAGTGCTAAACGATGATAATTACGTGAGTGTGGAATTTACAATCTACAACAAAATGTCCCTATAAATAAAACGAACAAGATATATATGTGACGCCCCTCGCACATACCTTACACGTCCGTCTGCCTGTGAGACTGACGAGGAGAAATGTAATCCACATGTAAAAATAAATGAATTGATTAACATGCGTAATGAAATCGCACCTCTTGCAAAACACGTATGTCTGGCTGTGAGCTCAGTGAAGCACTGAGTCGATCTTACGTCGAGAGTCTGACAATATATACGTGGACCGCATTCGGAGGCTGACAAACTCTGAATGTTAATCGTAGCGATCACTAGAGATGAAGGTAGGTATGATGGTCCGTAGTTGAGGTAACCCCCGATCGTAGCCTCGTTGGCCACCATGTTATAGAGGTGTGGTGAAGATGAGAGAGGGAGAACTGTGCATGTCTGTCTACTCCAAGCGTTCATGAGCAACTGAAGATGGCGGCGACTGGAGAGAGGGGTGTATACGGCTCCCCAACTCCCTACACCCCCTCCCACCCCTTGCCAGAGTGCAATCCCGGGCTGCCTGCAATTGTCAATTTTTCGGCACTAAGGCAAGATGGCGACAACTGACTAGTTACATTCAGATCGGGAGCTGCCTGCTTGTAGCCACTCTACCCTGCACCCCTCGCCATAAGAACCAGCCCGAGTCCAGGATGCCAGCCCCCCCCCCCCCTTCACCCCCTCTCCCAAACCGTGTCTGCGAGGTCCTGGGGGTTAAGAACCCATAGTCCCGAAGGTGACTTTTCTGAAGAGCTCCATTATCGATCCAGCATGGTGTTCGCAAAAACCTGTTTTATGTACCCCAGTTTCAGCCCTGAGAAAAGCTTTTTCGTTTTTTTTTTTCGTGAGTTGGTGCCCCTGTAGTATCTATTTCACGACAACGCACCCCTCCCCTGCTTCAGTATTCAGAATGCCTTTTTCTAGTGTTGGTTTCTCTGCTTCGCCTTGCCGGCCTTTCACCCCAGAGTGCTCTTTCTGCGACACGAGAATTTCCTCTGCGAGCAACGGAGGTTGCTTCAAGGCCAAAGCGACGGTTTCCCTAGGGGCAGCAGAGTAATTTGAACTGACCCGGGATAGCTGTCTGCCCCTCTCCCCTCTAGCCAATAAACTGATATTTTCGCTTGCGCACTGAAGCTTCCTCCTATATTTCGGAAGGCAAGAGCTTGGCACATTCAATCCCAGTTTAATAAAATTTCACAACTAGTGCCGGTGAAATTTTATATCCCTGAAATAAAGTATCTTTAATACCCGAGATAATCCCTAGATTTAACATTCCAACAACAAGTGTATATTTAAATCAAGCAAACTACGATTTGTAAAATCACACAGAAATACAAGACTAATTTTTTTACAAGTACTGAAACAAGCCATATATTTATTCGACTAGCAGACAAAAATGTGTATTTCATGTATAGTTTCTCCTAGCCCAGAATTTTGGAGAGTACTATCATATAGGAAAATATAATATAATCTCGCTAAAGTTTATTTGAGAAAGGTAGTCGATTACAGCGACATGTTTTTACAAAAGATATGGGGACAAGTCACTTTATAACCTCGAATACTAGCTAGCATATAGCCGAGAATTGAATGTATTTGGGGAGCAGGCGAAACTCAGGTCTTAAGAGCTAATGAGAGGAAAATGTTCAGAGTTGGAGAAGCGCCCGGCCGGGTCGCGCAGGATATGTGCATGGCGCAGAGCAGACGAGGAATGGGAAATCTAGTACACTAAGCTGCCACTAGTGTGCGCCACCATCCGACTGCTCTACCCCTCCCGCACCCACCCTAAACTCCCGCCCATTTCCATCAGCCCGACAACCTTCCCTTCACACGATAGAAGGAGAACTTCCCCTCCGCCCCCTCGCCATTACGTCAACTTCACTCCGCGACATTGGTTCCCGGCCTGCAGCTAGCCTACAATTTACGCAATGATATTCCTTGACCTGCCCCTTCTCGTCTACCTTTCAAAAATGTTTTACGTTTGGAGCAAGCGGTCTGCGTTTACAATATTTCATAGAATTTTAAGCCCAGTATTAAAAATACTCTTTTTTAAATAATGTGAATTACTCGACACTGTCAAAGTAGTGTACACCATGAAAATTGCTTATATCGTCAAACAAATTATAAATTTTGCAATGTAAAATTTATTTTTATTGTTAAAATTAATAATGATTTTCGTATAAAAAGTTTTTAGCCTGGGGACTAGTATTTTACTCTCTTAAAACTTACCAACTTCCAAGAACTGTAGCGATACAAGCAAAGAAATATAACCTACCACAAACAATTATGAAACCCAGAAAAGTAGTTCCGTTAAACTAATGATGAATTATGTCACAATTAAATAAAAAAACATGAAGTACCATAAAAATATAATTCGAGAAACGAATTCCGGGAAACATTATCCAGATTCCAATAAATATATCACGTTACAAATACATTATACATAACATTAAAACGGAATTGAATCACAAATGCCTTTAAGTTGAAAAATTCAGCGAAAAAACATTTCAATTTCAGGAAATTACAACAATGAATTAAACTAATCACGTCTTAAATGTCTTTAAGGTGTAAAATTCCACGAAATTTTACCCGATTCCAAGAAATGTACCATCAAAAATCATCAAATATGTCGCATTTAAAAGGAATCTAATGCAACAGATTACCACTCAAACACAATGAATTACAATACATACCAAATACACTCAATTAACACCTAAATGCGAATTTTCAATATGTCACAATTACCAATTTACTTACATATCAAATGTAATGGATTTTCGCCTAAATGTAAATGACATCACAATTAAAAGGAATTAATCACACTGGATTATCGCTCCAATGTTAATACAATGAAACCATAATCCAGTCAACAAAGGGATCGATTACACAACAATATGTACACCCAATCCTCAGCGAGAAGTTTATTAAATCGAATAGCATATTAAATATTATTTTTTTTAAATATATTATTTACTTATAGAAAATTTATAAACTTTGTATTACGATCTTTTAAGATATTGATTCTTATCCCAGTAGTCGTGTGCTTTTGAGAATCCTCTCCATCGAACCAAGGATATATCTTTCTTCACTTTAATGATTTTATCAACCAAATATTCATTTGGAGAACTGGCTTTTTTCAATTAATGTTCGTAAAATACACCTTTTATTGATTCTCTGTCATATATCTATCTAATACATTCTGGGATGTGTTTGTCTACTTGAAATAATTTTAAATAATTCAAAAGACCAATTCAACATAAATTTCTCATCAAAGATTCCTTTTTGCTTCGAGTATATATATAAATTCCCCAACTTTGAACTTTGGTTTTCTTTCATCGATGACTTTAACATTATTATAAATAGTTTTCATAAAACTACTATCCATAACTTCTTTGGGAGCCGTCTTAATAGTTCTATGATATCTGGAATTATAAAATCTAACTATTTCAGGCAAAATGTCGACCAATTTGTAAGCCCCCTCGATGTGAAATGTTTATATATTAACTGCTTAATCGATTTGTTGTAATGTTCCACAATACTTGCTTTTAGCTCCAAATATATAGTGTAATGATTAATACCATATTCGGTCATTAGATTTTGGAACAGTGCAGAAAAAATTCAGATCCTCTGTCGGTTTGGAGTGAATTGGGTGTTCTCTCTTTCAAAACGATCTTCATTGCATCGGTAACCTGTTTCTCAGTTTTGTTTTCAAATGTATGCCCCAACCATATTTCAAATAAACATCTATTATGGTTAAAATATACTTGTATCTGTTATTGTATGTGGAAAGCAATGTCATTTCACACAAATCGGCTTGCAAAAGATATTTTAAATCATGAGTTATAACTCTTCTTCTAGGATATCTAATCCTTGCAGGAGCATGAAGCTCTTGAGCAATCTTACTAAACTTCATTGGTAATATAACTACCTTCTGCTAACTCTTCAATAATAGAAACAATTTTGTTTGCATGTGAATTATTCCCAGACTCTCTAGAAGCGATGAGAAGTTTTAATCTATCGGCTCATTCATTGGGATTGTTCCAATATACAGGAAAAAAGCAGTTGTCACTTTCATCTTTATATATTCCACTTCCGAATATATCTCCTATTAGATGTATTTTTTGGTGATTTTCAGCTCCTGAACGAATATTAGAATTCGTTCGACAAATAAGTTATTTTTTATTTCTGAAAATCGGTGTCAGAATATCCATTTTGGAAGTTTTTAAGCAATAATTCAAATAATCCTTCACTGAGATCAGTTATGTAATCACCTATTATAATTTTATTGTCTGGCAAAAATTTAATTACAGAATATCCCAGGAACCAGACTTTTCATGTCGATAAACACCAGATGTATTGTGCAGAGATAAAGAATGTCATAAAGATGAATAATGCTGTGTTGATTGAGAAAGGAGTTACTTTTTCTTTGTTAAAGGTTCTTTTTCCGATTTAATTTGCAAAGTTGTTTCTTTTGGTTTATTTAACACAGAATGCAATGTTTCCATTCTACTCATAAAAGGTTTAAATATTTCTTCGTTTAAAACATCCCGTTACATACGGGCTCGTTTGACCTGTTAATATTTCTCCTTCACAGCAGATATAACATTATGTAATTCCGAAGAAGAGGCAGACATGTTTTGATTATATTACATTAAATTAAATCTATTTATATATTAATTAAATCATCGCTTTTCAAACTGATGTAGTGGGTCAGTTAGTTTGCATCCATTTTACTTAAAACTGTGTCCAATTTACTTACAGTTCTAGCTTTGAAATCATTGATAAAGTAATTTATTCGTGTTTCCATATCATTATTTTGTTTTCTCAAATCTGTTTGCGTAACTTAACCAAATATTTTATTTATCAATTCATCTCTTATATACTGTATTATGTGTTCCATTCATGTTTCACCTTGTTTTGTAATAGTAGCATTTACCACTTCATTAATTACAACTATTAAATATTCTTACATTTCTGAAAGTTGTGTTGTAAAAACTATGTTTGTCATATCATTAAAATCCTTACTAAATCCATATAAACATTCTTCTATTCTAAATTCGTTACTCTGCAAATCAGTGCTAATGTTGCTTAAAATGTTTGCAATTACACTTGTGTTTTTATAAACATTGTCATTCAAATCATCTAACTTTATAAATTTCTCTTGAATATCATTCGATTGCGATTTAAATACATTTAGTGTAATAGTGTTTAAGTCTTCCACATAACATTTCTTTACCATATCTGTATCTTTCACAGCCATACCCTTATTACATAATATATGTCCATTCAAATCAAAATTCCCAGCGTGATTTTTGGGTAAACAGCTATTGTACTGATTGTGTTTTATACCACTATGTCCAAACTTTGAAATACTCATTGTTCTTCACCTGGAAGTAAAAAACTGTCAAAACCAGACTTATATCTACCTTTATATAGGGTAAGTGTTGGTATAATCACCAAAAAAACTGTATTTTTCTTTCCAAAAGTAAAAACACTTATCTTTAAACTTTGTAAATGTCATAGAGCATAAAACATGATAATAGTAAATATGTTGCAGATGCATGTGATCCATTTTAAACACAATTGCCATATTTGCATTATTGTGTAACTTATGTTTCAGTATACATGCATAACTTTGCAATACATAAAAACAATCAACGTTTGAGTATCGACCAAAACTGAAATATTGCTGTATTTCACCCTGTGGTTCAACCCAAACATCGTCAAAAATAAATACAGAATTGGGTAATGCTTCATTTGGAAGTACTATATCTTCTTTATTTGTAAAAGGGAAATATCGCATTCCTTCCAATAAAAACAAAATGTTCGCTAATCGTTGATATTTATCATGTTGCATTGTTTTAGAAAAAACATACACATTTTCAAATTTAAGTCCATTCGGATGCTCCAACAGCGACATAATAAAACAAATTTTTCCGCGCGAAGAAGGACTGCTTATTATACAACGTATATTTGATGATAAAAGAATGCCATTTTTCTGATCAATAACATTTTCTTCCATATTTACAATTACACAAATATACAGTATAACATATTGTAACATACTAACAGAATTTTAGTAGCATATCATAACACACTAATGTAACATTATTAATGTATTGTAATGTATCAATGTAATGTTAGTGATGTGTTGTAACTTACTAATGTAACATTGTTAATATATCATAATTTACCAATGTACCATTAGTAACATATCGTAACATAGTATAATGTACTAACATAACATATTGCAATGTAATATAACATAATGTATTGCAACATAGTGTAACATAATATAATGTACTAATATAATGTATTGCAATGTAACATAATGAAACATATTGTAATGAATTGTGACATACAGACACAATGTAGTAATGTAAAACTAACGTAACGCACTAACATAAAACTATAAATGTAGGTCTATATATAGGTGACTATTTAGTTGAAAATAATGGCTTGTACTAAACATATCAAAAAAGGATGCATGTATTGAATACATTGATTAATAAATTACAATTTAAATAGCATTTACCGAAATACTTATATTGTGAACCAGGTACTAAACTTGCAAAACTTTTGGCATGGAATGGTCAATGAAAAAACTCTCTGGATAACGTTTGTAAAGAACATAATATAGTTTACGATCGAACAAACAATTTGAAAGAGGGACATATAGCAGAGACGATTCTTGCCGATAAAGCTGCAAATATAAGGAAGAATCCATCTACATCTACAGATGAAAATCTAGGTGCTTGGAATGTTGATAAAGTTATGCACGCAAAGGTGAAGAGAGACATGAGCCTAATAAAGTAAAACCAAATGAAAAACAAAGAAAGGAGGAATCATTCCGTTCCAATTTCCAGCATTAACAGCTCTTGGATCAATCCTCAGAGGGGTTTCCAAAAATAGTAGAGCAGTTAAATCAAAAGGTAAAGAAATGTATTTGTAACCATATAAAGTCGGACAAGGATGAAAAAACTCCAAACGTGGGGAAAAAATGCAGAGAGTCCTAAATAGTCTTCCAAAACATGCATTAACAAAGATATTAATGTAGTTGTAAAGAAACTGAGTATTCCCTATTTCCGAGGTGTGTATATGAGAGATGATTTACCAAAGAAACAAAACCTTCATAAATGTTTGATTTTTAATTAAGATTCGAAACAAAATGAAGGAACACATTGGGTTGAATCAAGAGAAATTTAAATCAATCATTGTATTATGACAAGTTTCGGTGATTTATGTCCTCGAAATGAAATTCGTAATTATTTAAAAACACACAATTATGATATAATTACCAAATAGAGCAATTACCAAATACAATCAATTGCGGACATTTTTGTTTATGTTTTATGTCTATAAATAGTCTATACAATTAATTGTAATTGTAAAACATATTACTAATATGTTAATTACATTGATATTATGTGTAAATTCATCGCAATTGCATGCAGTATATTTCCCTGAATTGTAGTTAGATGGAGAATGACAAATGAGTATAATAGAATTTGTTACTCACAACAGCATACCAAACATTGATATGCATAACCAATTATTTGTGGCCAATATTAGTGGAAAAAACATATGATTGTGATATCAGTTTGATCATATTTGTATGACCTTAAACCAAATGCATCGAAATATCTACCAGTAATAGTTGATCGTGTTGATGAAATAGTTGTTAAAATTGTCGATCAAGATGGTAAACTGATTAATTTTAGAAACAAAGAAATTCCTGCTCGTTTACATTAAGAAAAATGTTATATAAAACGTATTCCATTTCGAATAACAGCCATAATCGCTATTGTGTATAATAGTATATTCGCAAATGAAGTAGGTGGTTATTTTAAGAAATATCTCACTAAGGAACGTATTTTGAAGAAACATAGTATAAAAAGATGTAAACATCAACATAAAATGCTCACTTCAAATAAGGTACCCATAAAGTTAACATGAGTCAATGAATTGTATTTAAAGGAATTAGGATATACTGTTATTAGAAATGGAAGATGTACTTAATTTTGAAAAACCAATCACTTACGAAAATGCAATCACCACAACAGAAATGCACGTGTATGAACCATTCCAAGTAGGTATGTACACGCTTCCCTCGGAAATAAGGATTTGAATACAAAATCATAATATTTATATGTTACCATCGAAATCAAGTTTAAGGTTTAGAGGAACAATTAAAAAGACAGCCGATGCAACTATCCCAGCAACTACAGGAATAATAAGAAATAAATACTTCATTTAATCGATAGAATTGCATATGTGCTCAATGGTGTTGAAATCGACCAAACACGAGATGTTGGAATTACTTCCACAATAAAGTAATATCTCTCGGAAACTGTAAACAATATTTATACAGGGATTATGGTTGGGTGGAGCAATACTAGTGATTACTCACTAAAAATAAACACAGGTGGAAAATATGAAGTTTTTATACCATTAAGTATGGTTTTGGACTTTGCTAAGGGCTATAAACATGTAATATTAAATGCTAAACAAGAATTAGTTATTCTACTCGGCAATACACATTTTAATACTATATACGATTCGGCTAATAATGATTAAGGTGTAACATTTGAATCAAGTAGTGTTGAATGATTGATGCCACACAGTGAAATTAACATTCATGAAAATGTAATTTTTTTTAATATATCAAAAAAGGGAATAATCTAGATATTGCCTTCAGATTGTGGGGTTTGGAGACATTTCCAACTCTACCAACATCACAAAAAGTTGTTTGGAATGCAAAATCAAGTTTTTTGTCAGAAAAGCCGAGATATGTTGTCATTTGTTTTCAAACAAATCGACAAAACAATTTAAAGCTGATAGATCAGTATTCGATAATTGTGATATGAAAAATATTAAACTATATCTAAACAGTCAAGTTTACCCCTATATGATTTAAATATGAACTTTGAAAATGGGGAATTCCTTATTTGCTACTGTGTGTACTCTATGTTTGAGGAAATGTATTATAATAAAATCAGTTCACCAATCCTAGAACCTAAATCATTCAAAACCAGAGGAACATTATTTCTGTTTGACGTAAGCAAGCAAGATGACATGATTACAAATAGCATAATAAATTCACGAATTGGAATTATTACAAATACACCAATTCCAGCAAATGTGTAAGTTTATGCTCTTGTAGTTCGTGATAGATTAGTGAGTTACAATGTAAGAGATAAGCTGGTGAAAATAATTAATTGAGTCAGTAGACAACAAACCACAGCTACAACTAGATGTTTTGCAATGTGCAAGGATTTCAGTCAGCAGAAAAAAAATTATCATAAAAGAATTAGCTATCACAGATATGGAAGAACATACAACTGTATTTAGCTTCAAATCACCATTTGACTGGAAATATCTAACTCCCAAATACAAGAAAACTAATATATGGCTTACTAAGCATCACCATGGTTTAACCTGGGAAAGTGGATGTATAGAGTATGAGAATATTGAAGTTAATTGCAAACATTACCTAAATAATTGTGAAATATATGTAGGTGGAGTTGAACAAATACGTATTTTCGAAAGTGTGCAAAATGGGAAAGTAATAGGTTTCAAAAAGAATACAATTGCCCCTCATATAAAAAATTATGTAAAACATATGGGTCTAATTCGACATTCTTCTCTGCAGAGGAAAACTCAAAATTAATGCTAACTTGGGCAATTATGACTAACTGGGGAGAAACAGACTTTTATGATTCTCCTCCCGAATCACCTGTGGATATTATTCAAGTCATATGGCATTATTTAAGATGAGTGAAATTTAATATATAAAAAGTATTTGGTTGTATGTAAATACTACTTTGTAAACATGGATCAACAAGACAAGAATAAAGTTACATGTCTGTGCATACAGCAGTCCAAATGAAAATAAAATATTAGCATGTTATTACATTGTTGGAGCAGACCATTTCGACTTTGTTTCAGAAAGAAATAGTTTTAGTTTCTTTGTGATGTTCCTACTGTAAACATGTCTTTCTTCCACCCAACCAGTATTTACATGTCTGTCATCCCTGGAAACTCAAGTTTGAATTACTCTTGTTTGTGTAATGGAATAATGTGTCAAATTGGAGATATATGCAATTGACTGTTTCATTTCAAAGAACATGCAATGTTCTTTAAAGGGTAAAAATGTAATGATTTAATATCTTGTCCAGATCTGAAAAAATGTCCTGTGTACTATATGTGGCCGAATACAAGTTTACCAGCGAGCATCGAAGAAGTGTATTCGCATTTTTGTGAAACTATTCCTGATTTACCAGAATGTATAATATTACTTGCACCCAAATATACGAAAAATTATAACAATCACACAGATGAAAATACTATAAATATTGCCAAGGACACAATGGAAAAGATATAATGTAAAGAAATGTTTTTGTAAACACAGTGATGAGAAAATGTATTCTGTAAGGAAATTGTATCGAAATAAATGGTTTTAAACTATTTTTTCTGTTTTACTGACCTTACGAATGCATGAATTGTAATATTCCCATATTCGGACAATCAAATGTTTTGTAAACTTTGTGTTCATTTAACAATCAAATCTAAATGTGTTTTCACATAAAGGTTTGTGTGCGGGATAATGATTAAAGAAACCTTTAGTAATTTGAAAGTGATTTAATACATAAAACTATTTAAATGTACTTTCTAGGATTCAAATATCTTGTGTTTAAGACATGTATGTTTAACACCTCCTACAATTCAGACCTATTGTGGTTAAAACGAATAATGTAATAGAATTGCTTCTTGGAGTTGCCTATAACTATCTATAAAATGTGTATGCTTTGCAGTGTTATTCTAATCTTTAAATAGTCCACAAGAAATTATGTCTTTTCTGTTTCCCTTCTTTGGAAAACCATTTACAGCTTTGTGAAACTTACAACGATATGAAAGAAGTAGCTGTGAAATAAAATCTTGAAAAAATCAGTTTTAGTGTGAATTCTGCCAGAAACACGTTTCTTGGAGGGATAATTTGAATAGACATTATAAATTTTGCAACACTGGTACTGCTCCTCCTCCTCCCCCTACTCTGCCCATAGCTCTGCAGAGTTCACAACCACCACCACAAACACCATCACAGTTAGCTCCGCAGTTAACATTACCAGCTCCACCCACTGAATTACCTTCAAATATTCGATATGTTAATTCAAGGATGAAAAGTAATTTGATTTCCAAGTCTGCAGCTTCAGTGAAAAGTACATCATCCAATGTCAGATACGAGATACTGGCTAGCGCGTTCGCCGACAGGCCAACTGACACGGAGATAGCTAAAGATAGGCTTGGCAGTGATGCTGACTTTTCTTGTTTTTTCCAGAGGTGTATGATACCTTTATTAAGCTTAACAATGGCATGACCACGGCCAGTTAGTTTATTCGTTTCTGCAGCAGGTAAGTATTTGAAATCCCTCATGTCGAAGGAAGACATTACACAAACCTTTTATTTTCAAAGTAATTCCCTCCCTGTCCTACACTCATCCGATGTTGGTGAACTTTATGACAATAACATAGTCCCTCACTTAATAACCAGACTTGAAGAATTTAGTGCTTGTGGAAGCGGGTGGACTTGACAACTGATATGAAAAATGGATGTGCATGTGAGTCAATACTGGCCTTTCACTGCTGGTGGTAAATAATCCAAGTTATTAGTGATAAGAAGATATGTAATCCAACGCTATTTCACCACTCGCCTCACTTCGCCCTCATAGACTCTCAAGATCCTGGTTTCGAGAACCATTAAAATCTCTTCACTTGCTCTGATGTACAGATAAAAAAGTTTGCTACAAGGTTCAAATGCAACTAGAAATACGTAATTTTTTCCTGTTCCACAAAACCCAGAATATGTGTAGAGCCTCTGAGCTGCGAGCCTTGCCTCATGTCAGTACGAGGCATATGTCAAATTTCTTCTGCAAACTTTACACTTCTTGTATTTCAATGCTTCATTCAGTTGAATGGTGTATCCCTAAGATATAATTCATGTCTACATTTTTTCCGCAACACTACACTGAACACCATAATAAATTCTCAGCTCTGCTAAATGCAATACCGCCAATGGGGTATTTAAATGACATAGTAACATCTACAAGTTAATTAAACTGTAAGATATATCAAGAGCAAACCAATCAACTAACAGATTGTGTCTTGAAATAACTAATCTGAAATTATAACAACCAATGCCTCATCTAGAATCCGCTGTGCAGATTTGAGAGCAACTAGTTCATCTTCCTGCAACATCAACCAAATGTTACCAACTTCATTTCCAGAAAAGAAGATTATGTAAATAAATAGTGTGTTTGTTAGAAAATGGGATATATAAATAATGTATTTCAAAGTGAATGTGTGTTTGATTTATCTCTAAACTGTATATTTGGAATTTTATAAATTATATATCTTTGAGAAATGAGTGATTCAATGTTTTGGCAAAAATATATTTTATTACTTTATCCACCAGGGGTAGTAGCTTTGTTTGTTTGAAGAACATTTATTTATTTGTGGGTGTGGCCTTTTTCTACACACACATATATGTATATATATATATATATATATATATATATATATATATATATATATATATATATATATATATATATATATATATATATATATATATATATATATATATATATATATATATATATATATAGAAAATGGTAATTCAACATTAAAAAAATAACCTGGTTAATTTATATGTTTCAAGTGAGTAGAAATGTTTGCATGTGAACTGAATACGTAGTTTTTCCTTCAGTCGATTTAACGACTGTGTTCGCAATAGTTGACGAATCACTTTGTCGGAGCGCTTTCCATAAGAGCTAACAATACTGTCTTGCTGTGAAATCTGTTTGTGTGAATATCACCTAAAAATAGCGAAATTATTCATATTTAACACAGTAAAGACTATGGAGATTCGCAATGAGTTAATGATTTTTCATCTTAACAGAAAACCAGACGAAATTTTACTTATAGTAAACTTTTTTAAAAACAAATGTAAATGCAGTTAATAGGTTTTAACAAACACTGACTGTTTTCACAGGATATTTAAAACACCTAGAAATGTTATTTTCTCAATATCTGTCTTCATAGTGTAAATCAGTTAATTTAGTGTTTAGTCAGAAAGCAAATATGTATGAAACTTTGCGTGAAGCTTGTAGGATTCCTATGGCTGATACATGTATAAACTGAAGCATTGCTATCAGTCCTTTTCTTGAACAAGAGTTCTGCTGGTTGTTTGAAGACAGTTCGCTAGGGTGTTGCATTCCCCATTGAAAAAGGAAGGAAATCGTCCCTCATCGGCTAGCGCTCTGTTCCAGGATAGAAAAAATATGGACAAAGTCGCATCAGACTACAGTAGTGATCCATCCTAATTACGAACTGGCACCGACTCTGTGCTTCGCCTAGCTGGTACCCAACCCACAATGCTTGTTAGTGATATCATTATCTATCTACTCAGGGTTCACGTCTCGCTCACAGTCTTCATAGCAGTATTTTCGAAATATTTCAATCTTTCGCGTAATTAACCTTCGTTACATAAAATTCAATATGAGTTAGAATATTTCTACTTGTGTTAATAAATTAATTTCTATTTTAATAATCATTGATTATAGTTTGAATTCAGTTTCTCTACTAGTGCTAATTACGGGAGTCGCTAAGATTTTATTTCGATAGCTTATAGTGCAAAAATCTGTTCGATTTTTTTAAAGTTTGCACACATCTATTATTTATTTTAAATAATCAGTATCTCATGTGGCTAGAATTCAAAAATATGGTTTTCCGAAGCTAGTCTACGTGTGTTCGCTATGGAAATTTTTTTAAACTTTCTCTGCGATACGTTTTCGACAGAGTTTTTATTCAAATTATTTAGGATCGATAAACTGTGTTTGTGTTAAGTAACTTAGTATTGATTTTATGGTTTTTTTCTTCCACAAAGTTGTAGGGACTCGAATCTTTCCTAGATTTATTCAGTTTGTGACAAATTTATATGGATTATTCATTCGCCAAGATCGTGATTAGGTAGTATTGGTACATTTTCTCACAATTTTGTGCAATAATTAGATATTGGTATTTACTAAAATATATTCGTTTGCAGCAAACGTTCAAACACTTGAGACTCGAAATGCAAGAATTGTTCAACATATCCTGTGCACAAAGGTTTGTAGACTCTTAACCAGCTCCAGGTATGGGGAGTTCGGGGAAGTGGGTGGTGGGGGAATAAGTCACAGAGCAGGGCATGGCAGATTTTTAGGAGAGTCCAATTTTCATGGGTAACGTGTAATTTTGCAACAAATAAAAGTTTTTGAAGAATCCAACTTGGTGTCTTGAGGGGTGTGTGGCAGTTGGAGACTCCCTGAAGTTGATGTCGGACAAAATATGTTTTCTAGCCTCATGGTGAAGGGCGGGTGTTGGGGTGCATAGCCGTTGTCTTGCAGAAGAACTCACTTTTCACACAAAGACATCTTCTGGAGCAGGGGTAGGAGGGGTGTGTGGACAGAGTCACGTCCAGCTGAATAAAGGGTGGAGCGTAGAGGATGCCTACAGGCGAGCTGGGGCGATGTGAAACTCTCTACCCAGTTGATGCCATCGTGCCTTAGTGGCGAAGAATTGACAATCGCGAGCAGACCGGTAACTGGCCCCAGGAGACGTCGCTCTAGTGAGGGTGCAGGTGGGAGGTTGAGCAGGGAGGGGATGCTCACAGCCGAGCTGGGTTATGTAAAGCTCTGTAGGAAGTTTTTGCCATCTTGGCTTAGTGCCGAAAAATTGACAATTGCAGGCAGCCTGGGGTCATACTGTGGCGAGGGGGGCAGTGTACAGAGCTCAGGAACCATCTAAATCCCTCTATCCAGTCACCACCATCTTCAGTTGCTCATGAATGCTTGGAGTAGATATGTGTGTACAGATATATATATATATATATATATATATATATATATATATATATATATATATATATATATATATATATATATATATTATAATCTTCACCGCACCTCTAGAACTTGGCGGCCGACGAGGCTATGATCAGGGTTTACCTCAACTATGGACCATCACACCTACCTTCATCTCAAGTGATAGCTGCGATTATCAATTTATAACATAAGTGTTTTAATACAAAAGTATTTTATCAGGAAAATATACATTTTCGTGTGTTAAGTCAATATTGTGTTAAGATTGTCAATTTCTCAGCTCAGTCTACGAAAAATCCTTTGTAGGATTTGTAGGACATCTGTTATTTCAAAATAATTTTCTCTTCGAGGATGTTTTGTGCATTTTTTCCATTATATCTATATAAAGTGATGTGGATTAAGCTCTATGCTTCGATACAAGTTGCTTATTTTGAAACAAATAATTTGCAGTAAGATTTTTTAATGTTAATTACTATCTTGTAGATCATTGTATATTTTACTTCAGAATAGACGTGCGCTATTGTGTCAGGTTTAAATCGTATTCACAGTTTTTTTTCCGAGTAGCTATAACCTTAGTCATTTGTAAGGCTTTTAACACGATCTATGTTATATTGTCAGACTCTCAACGTAAGATCGACTCAGTGATTCACTGAGCTCGCAGCCAGACAGACGTGTTTTGCAAGAGGTGCGATTTCATTACGTGTGTTGATCAATTAATTATTTTTACATGTGGATTACATTTCTCCTCGTCAGTCTCACAGGCAGACGGACGTGTAAGGTATGTGCGAGAGGCAAAAAAAACATCAAATTTGCGCTTAGGCCACTTTTAGAAATCGTTTTAATACTCTGAAATTCTCTCATGTGTTAAATATATTAATAAAAATTGTGTATCTACCACCAACATCCCTACAAACACACCAAGATTAGAAAAAAAAACAAGAAAAATGACACTTAGCACACACTTGCACACAACTAAACACCAATACAAGACATTACAACCCGCCACTCTGGTCAACGCCTGTAGAACACCACGCCGTCAACATCGTCAACATAGGTACAAAAAAAATGATCGGAATAAAATTAACCCTTTCAATCAATTTAACCATTTCAATATATTTAACCTTTTCATTAAATTTAAGCCTTTTTAATTAAAATTTTGATCACGTTAAGATCGGATTAAGGACTAACCCTTTCAATCAAATCGCTAATCCATCAATTAATCTCAATTAATCCCAGGTTAAGTAGGACCCGTGCTGTTCACGGTAAAATGAGCACTTTTGAAAGCTCTGCTTAAGATCTACTTGTATACACGTTTTGTATTATTCTGCCTTATGTAAAACTAACATTGCCATGGGCCTCATCACTTTATTCTTGCGTCGGTCAAGTGAAACTGTGAAATTATTAGAAAAGTCAATATTTTACCAATCTGCTCATTTTTACATGCTGAGGCATTAAAAAAAAACAGAAAGGGAAATAAATTATTTTAAGTTATCACAAATGTTTCCCTAACCCTTCTTATTTGACGTTAAGATGTGGAACTACTTTCCACCCATCGGTACCAACTTTACTGGGCGAATGCCACTCAATGCACCCATTAAAATATATGCATGTATGGGCAGTGACATATTTGTAAGGTTCATTTGTAAAGTGCTCAATTATCGTGAACAGCCTTTAGCTCCAATGCGGGCGTTGCCTTTCAGTGTGCACTGCTATTGGTTACAGCTAGCGCACCAACTACTGTATAATTGGTTGTTTCTCGTGTAATGGATATACTGCAATATTTTCCATAGGTTCCAAAAAGACATGTTTTGCACGGCATTTGTAAGTCCTTCTCAAGCTAAAAAGGTCTTCTTTTGCAACACCTGAAAGGAAAAAAATTAATTTGTACGTTAAGGGGTTAACCTTTCCTTTGTAAAAAGCAATTTTGGCGTGCACATTTTTACCCGACCCAATACTGTCCCGGAAAGTCGCTATACGGATGACTTAACAAAACTTAGACCCATTAATCAACGCTTGAGCGTCCTTAAGGGGGAATGCAAGGGAATTCCTTATAGTTAATTTGTATAAATCCCTAAACACAAACTTTCCTTGCATTTTTACTCAGGGAGTACAGCTAAGCTTAGTGCGAAAACAACACGAAAAACGCAGCTGTGTTACTGCAGCAGTAACACAATAACATGAACAAGCATTCCCCTAAAAACTGTATAAGAAGCTAACCATACATTCCGCCCTATAATTAGTAACACTTAGTTTAACTACCAAAGATGAAATGCAGTAAGTGTACGACGTCATAGGGGCGAGAATGATCCGACTTGTTACATGGCATATTAGATTCCAATCAGTTAAGTAAATATGCATGCAAATTTCTCATGAATAACCACAAAACATTTTTTTTCTAGAATACATTCAGTAACATATCCTATAAATATACGGTTATACAGATGATTCTGTTATTATCCTGCAGTTATTTGGTACAGTGTAAGTATTGTGTATCATTCAACATTTATTATTTTCGTAGATTAGTGCCCTCTCCACGAGCAGCTATTGGCTTTCAAATGCTTTCTTCTTTTGATATGTCTATTTTTGGTCGTTAGAACCGCAACACAAACAAGACATACGTAGCAGGGTATAATCGAAACTTAAACAGTTTAACTTTCCAAATGTTATAAATGGCCACTGCGATGCATGAAGTAAAATAATGGGTCGTGCGTCGTTCTTGCGACAAATGTCCTTGCAAGGAAGTAGATACGACAGTAATAAGTGCGCATGACTGTCGGCCGTGAAAAGCCGGTAGTACTTCCGAGATAACCAGTTTACATGATCATCTCCGTCACAGAAACGCGTTCTTTCTTGTTACCACAATGGTCTGTATAAGATTCTAGGTAAGTGGTTTAGAATAGAGGTATTACAGAGGATTTGATGTCAGGTAGATAAATGTATAGCTCGTCAGTGAAAAAGTGTATACAGTATTCCAAAAAAAATGTTCCGAGTCCGAACAAATAGGAGTTTTCATTTTCAACTGTAAGTAAATAAGCATTAGACACCCTATCATTTCATTGATGGAAAGTCTATAGCAATGTTCAATGAAGTCTTCTATCATAGTTTCGCTCGTGTCCGGGTATAGGCTGTTCACGGTAAAGTGAGCACTTTTGAAGCCATAGGTGTTGTTTTTTATTTCAGCCATTTTTTTAAATCCTTTTACCACCTTTCTACATAAATATTGCCATGTAAGTACCAAACATAGTGTGTATATTCTACTGCACTCGGAAGTTAACGCCTAAGGTTAAAATAAAACACTTTTATCGACTATTATTCCGAATGAGACGGCTTTCAAAAGTGCCCACTTTGCCGTGAATGGACAGAGTATATTTTACGATACAGCTGTGTAACAAAGCCGTTTTTAACGATGTTAGAAGGCTCCAAAATAATATTTATAGTATGCGAAGCGACACATATGCGGGCCCCCTAACGCGCCGGCTGTATTTCTGTATCATGCGTGCACACGTCCAGCTCTCCTCGTAATACTGACCGCTCGTTGTGGGAGTAAGTTTGCTTGCTTGGCTGGGCCAGCCACGACCAGGATGAGGCCGTCAGTCTCGTGTACTGCGGGACCAACATGACTGAGTTCGGCGCTACAGCCGATGTCCCGTGTGCTAGCTCGAGCACCTGCCTTACCTACACTGCACGACGCAATGTTCCAGCGAATATTATTTTTCCCTAGAATTGGAACTACGCAAAAGACTTGCGTGCTGCTGTGCGACGTAATAGAAATCATGAACTTTTAACCTTGACTGGAACTGCGATGTACGCGATGAACGACACGCAGGTTTACGTGTCGTTCATCGGAGCCCGAGCGGCGGCAGATCGTCCTGCTGTAAAGGCAGCTGTTACATCTGAGCGGCTCGGAAAACATGGTTCATTTGACTTGCCACCTTGGACGCTAGTGTAGTGACCAGCGTGTAATGCACCTTATAGATGGCACCACGAGGACCTTCTTGGACATTAACTCATTCTGGAAGGTGCCGATGCTGCTTACCATTGATTAAATTAAAAAAAAAAAAAAAATACCGTTTGTCCCTAATGTGGTGGGGTGTTTTCCCTTTCCAGCTTGTACTATAAATTAACCCAGCAGCCGAATGGTCCTCAGAGACTCGGCTGCTGGTTTCCAGACACGTCATAAGCTAAGTATGTCTCATCATGTTGTAGAGCCCATATTGGCCAGGTCCGTGTAGCTGGTAGAAATTTTCCTGGTAGGCCAAGACAAATTATTGGAGATGGCTATTAAATTTATTTAAAATTAGTAACAAAAGACTGTTAATTTTAATAATGGTTTTGCGTCAGCCTTACTTTTGTAACCAAAGTCATGTTAAGAAAATGCTGTTTCAGCCTTGATGCATGTCGGTAACCAAAGTCATGTATTGGAACTTATATAAAAAGATTTTCAGTCTTTTTTAGTTTTGTTTTGTCCTGAAAGGAAGTAACGTAGAAATATATTTTAAGTATAGGAAGTATAAGGAATACTTAGCGTTATACTTAGAAGGAGAATAATCTCTTACACGATTTTAACGTATATTTTTGGAATACACCTGAATGGAAAAATGTAAACCAGCATGCTGTGCCATGAGAGATTTTTAAGGCGTTGCTGTATTTCATACACACTAAAAGTTGTGATTTTCAACATTACGAAAAGGTTTAAATATTCATGCTGTGTCCTGATGTTTTAAGGGCAGTTTTTAATCTTGTTTTGTCTAGCTTGGAAGTGTACTCTGTATTAAAGTAACTTTATTGAATAGCCAAAAATGTACTCAGCTTTAATGAAGGAGGAATGTATGGAGGTGGATAGCTAAATGAATTCTTGTAACAGTATATTTTGCGGAAGAAGTGTTTGTGAATATTGGTACTTTTGCATGGTTTGTATTGAAATAATTTTCAAATACAAAAGTTTTTCCCATACAGTGTGCGTGTTTCTAACTTCTAGAGATACTGTGCATTTGAGCTGTTCTTGAAGTTTTCTTTGCTGGTTTCATACAACTGGTGGTTTTCTTGGTTACCTCGCGTTTCTCGTGTCATCCTGGTTTGCAGGATGTGACGAGCCCTGCAAGGTTAATCCGATTCTGAATTATTCTTATTTGTGAACAGACACGTAAGACGCGCAGCATTTAAAACCATCCAGCGTCTAAAGTGAATCTGCACTCTAAATCCGAACCAGTGATTTCAATCAGTAGATTTATGTTTTGTGAATATTCAGTCAACGAGCTCAGTGTAATGCACTGCTTATTGCCAACCCAGTGCAATTTACTAGCAATCAGAAAAATTCGATGTTTAATCAGTAAATACCAGCTACTAAAATAACGGGTAGAATTTTACTGATTCAAATGAAGCCTTTTAAACAGGCCTGCAGTCAAGTCCGCTGATTTGTAGCGGTTTTACTATTTAGTTTTAGAATTAATTTTTTGTAACCTTATAAAAGGCGTTGTTTGTACTGCCCAGAAACATCTTTACATCATGAAGCAAAATATACAATTTATTCCTTTCTGTGATAAATATTTCATTTAAAACATGAGGATGTGTTTGAAAATTCGTGTTGTGTAGTAATAATTGAAAAAATTCATATAATGTTGTTCTCGGGCGTAAAAAACGTCATTAGCAAGTAGCTTATATTCCTAGAGAAGGTAGGTTCCCAGGATCATAGATCATACTACTGAGTTTGTTCCTCTTCGTCCCGTAATTTTTGTAACCAAACAGAGTGCAATAATGTGGTGCACGTATGTTATGTAATTAAATGCCCAGAATCATCATTCATTAAACAATATGTTCTGTAATTACGAAACTTCGACTGTGCAAAAGTGTAATCGACCAGTAGTCTAGAAGCATAACCACGTATTTATATATTTCAATGGTTTTAAAAAAAAAAATAATTTTATTCACACTTTCCGTTAATGAATATGTATCTACTTACTAGGGTATTGCAATTTTTTTTAACTTGTTGTTTCCCACAAAAGATTTAAAGTAAATTATTTTCGGTGAAGTAATTTGTTTTTTCATGAGGATCATGGGTTTCTATCCATTGCTACGGAGTGAAAATGACCCAGCCGTAGCACACCTGATCATGGGGTTGCATGTTCGATAGCGACTAACTTCGTTCGTAGTCGCTTCACTCAAATCGTCTTCAAACGTCAAACCCAAGCGATTCCACTACAGTCACCGAAGTTGAATCTCCCAGCTTCCCCATCCACTACTGGATCCCAGAGACTATGGGCTGTTCACGGTAGAATGAGTATTTTTGAAAGCCCTGCTTAAGAACTACTTGTATTCACGTTGTGTCTTCTTTCGCCTTGTGTAATATTGACATTGCCATGGTCCTCAGCACTTTATTAATTAGGAAAGTAAATATTTAAAAAATAGGCTAACTTTTACACTTTGATGCATTAAAAAAGCAGAAAGGGAAAGAAATAATTTAAGTTATCACAAATGGTTACCTAACACTATTTATTAGACGTTAAGAACTGGAACTACTTTCCATCCATCATTACCAACTTTACTGGGCAAATGTCACTCAGTGAGCCCGTTAAAAATATATGCAGGCAGGGGAAGAGACTTTCTTCTAAGGTTGATTTCAAAATTGCTCACTTTATCGTGAACAGGCTATAAACATGCCCAACACTGGCATACGTGTGCATGCCCAACATTGACACACCCCAAAACAACACAACTGTCAAAGTCACATTGTCAACAATGATGAACGTGTTTGTTTATAGCTCAGTTTTCGAAATAAAAGCACTTTTAGGTTGATAAAACACTTTTACCAAATTTAATTTAATCAAACTGCATTACAAATTGGTTAGGGGATGTATACATACATCTGAAAGCACTTGTTTACTAATCGTTGCTCAATCCTCAAATCCAGTCCACGCCGTTTTTGCTAGACGTGATAGCAGAAAAGCAGATAAATGTTGGGAACACGTTGTGCGCCGCCAGCGAGATTGGTCTAACTCAACTTTTGTCTGTGCTGGATCTCTGTTCGCCCTCCGACCACAAGAGAACAAACGCAGCATTCATTAACTATTGCGAGGATTAGTGGGGTGTCGTGACAGCTCGTTATCTGTACGTCATTTGTCAATGTACGGAACGCTGTATACAGGAAGTACGAGTTGTGGACTTTACGCAAAGAGGAATATGTGCTGCAGAACAGGTATAGCATGAATGAGGTCACTGCGATTCAAATCTGTCTGAGCGCACACTACCGTGATAATGATAATGTCGTCGGCAGTCGATAAATTGATACATCACAACTGCAGTAGCTTTACTATCCGAAATAAAATGTGAAATAAATTTCCGACAAAGAACTTCCTCAGAATACATACCCATTAGTTTGTAAACGTGCTCAAACAGAGCTGACAGGTCAATAATTGCTCAAAACAAAAATTAACCCTTTTATTTTTGTCCTCCGTAAATCCGTTCCTTTAAATAGTACTCAACATGATCTCAACTCTGATTTCAAAGTAACAACTCGTCTTTGGCTCTGCAGTATAGTCCGTTTCATATAACTACAGTAAATTTTTACAGTTCTCCGCCACAGCTTCTCTGTCGGTGAAGAAAACAATCTTCGTAAACTAACTACTAAACGAATGGCAAGGGTTGAAAGACTGGACAACTTCTGCCCAATACTTATACTCCTATAGCTGGTAGCCATTCCCAACTGTTTTATTTTTGTTATGATCACATAATATACTAGTTAGGGTTGTATTTTATTTTATTGGTGGGGTGGGGAACTATAGTTTAACGTCTTTCGTGAGACACGATTTTTTTCTGGTTCTTATGAGATAGTGGCGATTGGAACTTGCATTGTTTTTATGATGCAGTGGGAAATTTTGTTCGTACGGAAATAGCATTCAATTTACTATTAGGCCTACTCAAAAGATTTAACTTCATCGAAAGAACTAAATGCGATAAATGTGTCGCTGTTCGTACCGATGCGAGAAATGCTCAACAGATAAATATCATTGCATTTTTTATATAATGAACTACACTAAAAGAGCACTTATTTAGGCCACGTACATTTGAAAACATCCCGCAAGAACAAATTGCAATAAATACGTCACTGTTAATACCGATGTGCGAAATGCATATTGTAAACATGTTAAGCAAATTTAACTTCTACGTAAAAATCGTTAAGAGTTTCAATGAAATAAAAGTTCAAATACGTTTCAAATATTCTACCAACAATTTACAGAACACACAAACTTACTGTTCACTTCGTTATTCCTAAACACGTGCCGAACTTCGGATAATTAATTCACTTAAATCACTTGTCGGCTACTGATACGAAATAATTTATTTGCCGACTTATGCAACTAACAAAACACTTGAGCTATTTCTTGAAACCAACAAATTCAAACTTCACAACGTCAATCATTTTTCGTTCGCGCTTCGCAATGGCCAGAGAAAATGGCGGACCACAGCACACAACAAACCCTTTTCCAAAGTGGCAGACACGTGTCGATAATTCATTTCACTGAGGAGACTGTTCTAAAAAGGCACATGCGATGAACTACACTTAATAAAATACGTAAATACAAAAATAATTAACTGCATTTATAATATTCCGAAATCACCAGCAAGGAATTCTCGCATATAGATAAATTATGACGGAAGAGAGCAGGTAACGGTTTTCACCGGGCGGGTGGAGACCTTTCAAATAACAGTGATGTTCGCATGCTCTGCCATAATATTTCTAAATATTTTTGAAGCCCTTGCTCTATAACTCAGAAAAATTGTGTATTGGTCTATGAGCGTAATTTTAACCATAAATGTTGTAATTATCATTAATTTCCCACGTTATAATTTTTAATTCCGAGTACTATTTTCTTTTACAATCATCGCAAATAGCGCCAGCATAATAACACGAATCCTGCAAACAACCATCAGCTGACACATTACTTTGCAAATGGGGGCGTTTACTGTTTATATGCTGTGTAGGTCGGTCACGACGCCTGTCTAATTTTATTGAAGTTATATGAAACAGAGTACAACAGCTACGATTTATAACACTCGGGACACGGTGACAAATCTGAGTGGTTCGTGTGACTTCTAAATCACAATGAGCCATAGTCAATCTCGTTTAGAAAATATATTTAAATCAGTTCTTCGACGGGATATAAATTGAAATTTCTGTCTTGCAGCATTTACACGCAATGCCATACGCGTAAATTATGTTTTATTGTTCATAACAAGCATATAATATATTCAACAATTAAATTTATTTCTCAGCATGTATTAATGCTTTTAAGACAGCTGCATAAGTTTTTGAGCTGTCGGTTTTAAATTGTAGTTTTATTATTGTATTTTCCTGTATTTTTATACTTGTACAAAGACACGTAGGCTACTTCACATTGTCCCAGGAACAGATCACGTGCAATTATGGGTTTTGAAAATATAACTTTTGAATAAATGTAAGTATTTTGTTCGGTTCATATGAAGCATTGCACTTGAATTAGTTCTGCGTTCTGGTTCTGGATAAAAATTTGTTTACCGTTTTTGCATTAAGTGCCATCCAACATGAATACGCTATAATGCGATGTAGTTTCTCTCAAATAAATTGATTTAGATTCCATGGTATCTCCACTTTTACATATTAAAATTGCAATCATAATAATGTGAGAAAAAGATAAAAAAACACATTTTTAAAAACCTGAAATATATTGCCTTAACAACTTTTAATACATGCTAATGCCTGCTTCCTAGTTATTTGAGAATGTTTAAAATCCACATCCGAAAAAAAAAAAACCGCGTTTCTTCCTAACTGGATATGGAAAATTTATCCGCAGAACAGCCAAGTATATTTACACAGAGATTAAATGGCGTGCCTGCTCCTTTTATGTGGGCGTAGCCAATATCTGATTGGCTGTGCGAGGCTCTGGAGTGAACCTTGTCTCTGATTGGCTACTGCATGCTGCGAAACTTTCCCCGTTTTCAGTGTCGCTGGGCTGGCAAGTAAAGCCGGAATCACATAGCCCGGACGAGCGCAGCACGACACTACAAAACCAGCAACCACGACCATTTTCAATGTGACTGCTCGAATTTACAGCCCCGCAGTTTACTGACGCGACGCAACGAGTAGAATTTTCCGGATCCATTTAGAAGGCGCTTATTAACTACGCTAGTTTCAAAGGTGGTGGACAGAAGGGAAATTTGGAATACATTATGGCGACAAAGTTTTATAGCTAATGCATACAAAAGTAAAATGATTATTTATAAGAGTTAAATACAATAATTTTCATAATTTGATTTCTTTTAAGCTACGTATTTCCCATTGTAGGGAAAGCTTATCATGCAATTTCATTTTGTAAGGTTGTACACTCTGTGCGTCGTGCCGCACGACACGACGAAGAATTGAAATAATTTCTATTCCAAAACTGCTGATCGTACGACAGAACTGTCGGGCTTGCGTCAGATCTATCTTATATTTCATTGATTGTCTAGTTTTAAGTGCCGTGTCGTGCTTGCGGTGTCTTGCTGGTCGGGGGCATGTGATTCCGGCATAAGTCACCAGGCGCTGATAAGCAAACGACATCCCAACATTTTGCTGGCCAGAGACGCCATTTTACTGCCGCGTGCGTTTGGAGTTAGTAATTAGTATAATCAGCTGTTTCACTTTTGTATTCTAAGCCCACACATGATTGAAAACTTTAAAGTTTGACTTTACGTCGAGAAGCAAACGTTTGCGTGTGATATCGCGCTGACAGCCAAATACACTCATTCGCATAAAATTTGAACACCACGGAAGAATCTTCAGATATAAACGAAATTAGACAAATGTGGTAGCGCACACATAATACCAGTGTAACGCCCACCTGAGAAACAAATGTAATATCCGCCTGTAGTACCTCTTTGGATTGTCTCTTTCTTGAAGACACGCGTCGTTGAGATTGAACACGGAACCAAGAGAAATTCTTATGTTATGCAGTGACATTATTGCATACAGTTGTTGCAAATTATGCTTCGGGTCATGAACATTTGGACTGGAAGGAGCTGGCGTCCTATTTGGCCATAAGAATGTTTGCTGGGAGACAAATCACGTCATGGGGGGGGGGGGGGAGCATCGACGTGTTGATACACGAAGTGATCACTCAAGGGACACCAAGCATGTGTGCGGGTGAAGGATTTCTTACTGTAAACTGGTTCCTGGTCAATTAGCCACCTAAGGAAGTACATGGGGGCTGCAAGACGTCTTCAACAAGCGCGCCTCATCCACTGACGCTCACATCACTACCAGTTTCTAACGACAATCATTTACGATGACTGCCCAAACCATCACTGTTTCTTCGGCCTTTTTTTAATCAAACCTTTGAAAAATCTCCCCACGTATGACGTGTTTAGTTATTTCCTAAGTACGCCCTTTATCACAAGCGTTTTATACTTGTGTACATAAAAGTTACTTTTTTTTTTCTGTTAAATTGAAATGTTATTCAAATTTTATCTATAAATTATAATGCTTCATTTATAAATAATCTGAATAGAAATCAGGGAGAACATGGGTATGTTGGTAGCGCCTAGTAGTAAATAGTTCTTATACGAAATTGCACGAAAGTGCACTTGGTGCACACGAATGTGGTGAGTTGTCCCCCTCGTGTAGTTCTCCAGGATTAGGTAAGCTTATTTTGCACGATGCGGAGGAATACCCTGGATGTAAGACTTTAGCAGGGCTTCAAAAAAGGCTGAAGTAACCGTGAATGGACTATAGCACCCATGTGAGGTTCTCTAAACTCTGGCACTGCAGTAGTTAGGTAGGTTGGGTTTAGCGTCTCGTCGACAGCGAGGTCATTATAGATGGAGCAAGTTTATCAGAGTTACAGACACGGGTAGGGAATCGACAGTGGCCTGTATTAAGGTTTATATATATATGGTCAGCTCTTAACAACGAGGTCTTAAGAGCCGATGAGAGTGAAATGAGGTGAGAATGGAGCAGTGCCCGCCAGCGGCATCGTCCGGCAAAATTCCCACTTGCGAAAATCTGGAGTTACCCGGCCGGGGACTGAGCCCGGTTCGCCTTGGTGGGAGGCAAGCAGTCTAACCGCTCACTGAATAGTCTAAGGAGCGGATGAGAGTGTGCTGGGACTAAGGGAATTATTGAGTGAGTGTTTGTGTTTGTCTAGTGTTTTATCGTATAAATTAAATAAAAATTATAAATAACTCTCTCTTTTAGATAAGAAACAGAATCTTCAGTAAATATTGAAGTTTTGCAGAATAACAGTGGGGAAGAAAAATTGAAAATCTCCAAACACGAAAAAGTGATAAAGAAGAACACAAGATCTGAAATGAATGCAAGAAGAATTGAATGAAATGTGGAGAAAAATAGATGAACAAGAAGGAGGAAGAGAAGAAAAAGAAGAGAAAGAAGGAGAGGAAAGAAAATGGGGGTGAAAAAGAGAAAGAAAGTAGAAGAACAACAGAAGAGAGAAAAGTAGGAGGAGAAGCAGCAAGAAAGAGAAGAATAAAAACAAGATCGGAAACGAATGAAAGAAGAACGGAAGAAACTGCGGAGAAGAAAAATCTAAGTGAGGGAAAGATGTGATTTGTGATAATATGTTGGTTGATGTCTGTGCATGTGTCTGTGTCAAAAAAAGGGGCGCCCGTAGGAGCGTAGCTCCATTCCCTCGTCCGCCAGGAAACGAAGAAGGGGTACTTCGATGTCCTGGACGATGCTTCGGTTGTAGCAGAACTGTGGGCGAGGGGAAAAAAACTTAAAAGGACAAAATAGAATAGTACTGATAGGGAGGGGGCTGGAGGCCTTCGGATTCGTGGGCGGGGCAATTCGACCGCTGGATGCCATGGCGGACCGGCCGAAAGGCTAGTTAGCTCTGTGCGGGCCCGACTGTGTCTGGTCGTGCGGGCGGATTAGTGGGAATCCCGGTCCCTGGTCTGTTCCGGCGGGGGCGGCGAAACGGGGGGCGGCCAAAAGGATACCCGTCGGGGAGCTGTCTTGGTCGGGGAAGAATAGCTCACCACCTTCCTTGAAAGTTTGAATGTTGCTTTTGAATATAAATAAAATTTGTAGCTTACATTACAAGCGCCCAGACGGACAGCCACCCTCCCACAAAAAAAATATATATATGTAAATAATATACTGTTTGTTCAATTGTAGTAGTCATTATAGAATTTAACACCCTGGATGGTTGTACTGCTAAGTACGGTTAATTAAATAAATTAAAAAGTCTAACTGGTCAGCCACCACGGCCCCATGTATTGAGGAACCATCCGAGCACGACCGGGCCGGGAATCGAACTCGGGTCCTCCCGAATGTGAGTCTAGTATTTAACCCCTGCACGGCCTTGCCCGGTTGACACAGTAGCAATCTATTGCGTAAGAACTGTGGTTTGCAAATGTAAAGGGAGTGCGCGATCTTACACTGTAAAAAATGCTTCTAGTAAACTTCTCAGGCTGTAATAGACTATTTTAACCCACACATTATATGTAATATTTACCATACATCAGGCTGCAAATATAGGAGATCTGCTAGATGCAACTGGCAGTTTCCTTATGCATTTGAATTTTCTCAAGCAAATTTAAGGACGCTAACAAGAAAGGGGATTTTGCCATTTGCGCTTTCTTACTATAGGCTGTTCATGGTAAAATAAGCACTTTTGAGACCCCAGTTACGTTTCTTTTCAGCCCTTAGTTATCCTTAAACCCTGTTTTTAAATAAATATTGCCATGTAAATAACAAACACAGTGTGTATGTTCCACTGCACTCGGAAGTTAACATCTAAGGTTAAAATAAAATATAATTATAGACTATTATTCCAGATGAGAGGGCCTTCGTAAGTGCTCACTTTACCGTGGATAGCCTATATACGTGTACATGAATGTGGAAAATTTGCGAATAATTTATAAGTGTGGCATTCTTAAACATTTCGCTTGCTGTCCCGCAAAACTCCTCCCGTACAAGTGGCGACTGGCTCATAAGGGTCTCAAATTTCTTGTAAACCGAACTTGAATTCATGAACGAAGTTTGTAAGTCCCTCTTTCGCGAGGCGTTTGAGTCTCCCATGATTTTCTGAGCCCTGTGTGCGAGGCTACAACTGCAAAGCACGTTTCCAAATATCGGCAGTTATCAACTAGGTTTTCACTGAAATGGATTGGCCGAAGAGCACATGTGTTGTTAAAGATGTTTGTGAGTTTTGAGGTAAGTGTTCTAATTTTTGTGAATCAAGACCAGTATGCCACCACTTAAAAAAAAAAAAAAAAAATAATTGTATCTGCCAGTGCATTGTATCTCAATTATCGAAACGATGTAAGGCGTGCGCCATTGTTCCAAGTACAAGGAGAGGTTACGCGAGTCGTTTAGGGTAGGTCAAGGCCTCTCGTAACTTTGAGAGTGCCCGCAACTGTGACCAACGCGTAAACAACTCGCTATTCCTTTAAGAAACAAGTAGCGTACCGAATGTGGATCGCATCTCCATCACAAAAGTGACTATGAATACCGACCTTAAGCCCCTGTCACACTTTCAAATTTTTGCCTTCAACTATATTTGATTATAACATTTGGGGAGAAAATGCGGCCATCAAATTTTTCCTTCCAACAAATTTTTATCAAATAATATTGAATGTGTTTGAAAATGTGTCACACTGTCAATTTTTTTTATTGAAAGAATCTAATTTGAAATATTATTTTTAAATTATTTTGATACTTAGATATTGCTTTTGTTTATCCATACGGTCCATTACAGGAAGAAATGTAAGTAATGTTGGAATTTATTTTCGTTTCTTTACTAGATTTAAATCTTTATTTATCAGAGATGTTTGCTCCACGATGAAATTTAATGCCTTTGAGTTCGTAATAGTATGTGCAATATTCACTCAAAGTAGCTCAGACAGCTTCTGGATAAATTAATTATCTTCATTACCTACTTCGTTTCCAATTATTGTTCGTTATTTTAAGTTTCTTGACGTATATTTTTGTCGCGCACGATTCTGATTGGCTGTGACCGTCAAACATTAAATAAATTTTAGAACCAGTCCAGTTTTCAAATGTTTGATGGAAACTGAAGCTATCCAACTTTTTCAGACAAATATGGCGGCGTTTATGACGTTTCGTTGTCGTCATAACTGTCCAACTTTATTTAACCAAACTTATTGGATGCAGTTTGACGGAAAAATTTGACAGTATGACAGGAGCTTAAGAGTATGGATTCGCTTCTGATAGGCGTATGAAAATGCTTCTGGGTGGTGAACAAGGATGGAGCTGGCTTTGTTCGTAGCTGTCTGTGAATCGGAATTTCCTTCGTGGGTTTTTTTTATTGTCCTCCAGAATCGGTACCATTACGGCTACATTTACGTGCCAACTGCTTTAAACTCAGTCTGTTTGTGTAGTCTAAACGTACAACATTACGGGCAATTCTCAGCGCAGTTTGCAGTTATATTTTACAGTCTCTCTCAAAATCGGCTAGTTCGTCGTATGGCTGTTTTTCATACTTATATCGGCATGGTTGTGGCTCTGGCAAGTATCGTGTACGCAGCGTCACATCTGCTATTTTGAAAATAGTTTATACGAGTCACACGAAGAGTAAAATCAGCGCTTTCAGTCTACGAGCGTGCATGTACGATCGCAAAAAAAAAATTAATAATTTACATACCCATCGATGTGACGTCCTGCAAACTGTTGCGGTTACTAAACGATTTTTACGGGTACGAAAAATTTTATGGCAGTTAGTGTAACTTACGTTAGACGTCGCTCCTTCTCGCCCCCCCCCCCCTCAACACACACTAGTTTTGTTTATGTTTGAAAGAGAAAAAGCTGAGCTAAGACTTGTTTGAGTTAATTGGCTCGCTACTCGATGGAGCCACGTGGAAATGCAAGAAGGTCTGTATAGTTGACGTGGGTAGGACCAGTAAGCTGTCTCAAAAAACCCCGAGAATTTTCTTAAGATTTTGTTCTTTCTATAATATTTTTTATATTAAATTCTCGTATTTCGTTACGAGGTACTTGCAAAACATCGGCTGCGTGGTTTGCAGAAATATCAACATAATTCATCTGCTGCCTTTCGTGCCTTATCCGATATTCTTTTGAAATCCCTTTTAAAGGTGTCATTAGGCTTCTCGTTTCTTCAATTTTCATAGAGATGATATGTAGTCTATGTATGTGTCCCTCACTTTCCAATCTTTGGCCAATAATGAACAGCTGACCTCTTTTAACATAATTTCACAATAAATAACGTGCTGACTTTCCATTCCGAACCAAAAAGTTCAACGTACGACAGTACAGTAAGTTATGAACGATGTTTGCGAATCTTGAACGTTTATTACTGCGAACTATTATAATGCAAATGTATTGCCTCGTTGTTATTCAAATTAACATGACGCGTTCGCTGTTTCCTCATTGCTGCTTTTCAATGTTCAAATTTCACACTGTTTTTCCACAACACATTTCTGAATTACTTTCGCTCTGTTAGCCACTTATTCTCCACTCTTCTTAAATTAGTACAGCGTCCAGTGTCGTGTATACATAATATACTAAAGTGGGAGAGTAGAGCAAAAGTTAATTTATCCATAATAAAATTGAGGTATAGTTTGTGAAACAATTTCTAAGACGGAAAAAGCGCAAGTATTTGTGATAATAAATTAATTAACTGTATATGGAATCATTTGTCTCTGAAATCAGACTTCATAATTCATATATTTCTTTCAGACTCAGCCTTAGCGAAGGAAATTAGCAATAATCATCTCCTTATTTATGTAAGTTAAATTGTTATAATTTTTAATTCAGTGCGTCTTTATTCTATAGTTGTATCGATCGATTTGAAAATAAAAATGTATTTACAAAACATATTTTATGCAACTACATTACTATAAAAAGTTTTATAATATGTTTTCAAAATAATATTTACGAAAGTTCTTAGAAAACTTACATATATTTTTAACTGTTATCTCTGATTTTAATTTGTATAATTTACTTTACTATACTCTGCTAAACAGTCATCACATATATTTTTGCATCCAACTTTGAGCTATGTCCCTTAAAAATATTTCAATACCTTTATTAGTTATACATTTTGAACACATTTTCTGAACTTTTGGTAGCATAAGCATTAACGTCTGTTTTATATTTCCTGATTCAATTTGCATAAAATCAATTTATTGATGTAATTATAAAATTTCAGAATGCGGCAACGATAGCAGTATTGACTGCAACTCTTCGGGTTATAAAATTATTTCAATATCAACCCAATCAAAATTAATTAAGTTATTATTTTCATCTCTAGAATTTAAAATAATATAGATAATTTTTTGATTATTTGCTTAAAAATAAAATACATACAGAGGTCAAAAAACTGTTGAAAATCCGAATTCAAACAGTATTTTAGGCTCAAGAGTAGTTACGATATGACTTTTTATAGTATCAGTTTCATTAAACTTAACATTCATTCCATAGCAAAATTATGCCATCATTTAAAGTTTCAAAGCATTAAATGTAGTAATTTTACAACTATGACTTTCTTCATTTTGACTGTGTTGGTTTTTACTTCTTAATCTTTATTTATAACAGTTCTTCTAATCATAGATTATGTTTACTTTGGATTTTAGCTCTATATTAAGTATCAGCTGATTATGACTTTAAATTACCAAATTAATTAATAGTTTGGGCTATAATTTCTACCTCACATTGACCGTTTTAGGCTAAGTAGTATACTCGTCTTCGTTTTGGCACACGATTCATGATTAGGATCCAGGAGCCACCCACCATATTGGATGATGTCACCTCCTGCTCTGTCATTCCGGTTGACCGGTGGCCATTTTGTGACCTTGACCTTCCCGCCATCTTGTTTCTAGAATTTTCTACTTCATGCTATGTAATACCATATTTTTGTCATGCTCTGTCATTGCATCTTGTCTCTCTCTCTCTCTCTCTCTCTCTCTCTCTCTCTCCTTCTTCTCTCCCACCTATTTTCTCTTTTTTACCTTCTTCGTCCACCATCTTGGATGTAGTCTGCTCTAGTACCCTCATCAGCTGTTAGGGGGTCTGGTGTCGGCGATGTTGTTTATTGCTACTAGATTGTGCCACCGTTATCCACCATCTTGTTTCCACTTGTCATTCGTTCAACTACCGCCTGCTAGGAGTGCTGATGTCGCTCTTGCTAGGCCACCATGTTGGTTCTGGAGTTCACCACTTGGGACGCTACTATTTAATTTTCGCAGAGTTGAAAATATCGCCTGTAGTAGGGAGGGATCGAACTGCCAGACCTTGGGTCACCAGCACGGAGGACATCTCAAAACGCTCGGCCACCGAGACAGGTAGCGAAGTAAGGTTTTAAATGTGGTATATTCATTGTAACACCCACCCTCACCACCCACCCACAATATTATAAAATTCGCAAAAAATTTAAAAATTATTCTAAAATCGAGGATCATGTTAACCTCACACTCACCACACCACCCTAACCACCCCCCCCCCTACATTCTTCCCCCTCCCCACTGCCCAATATTCCCACACTGCTCTCGGAAGGCAGATGGCTGGTCGGCAGTCTAGAAACTAATTATAAAAGGATCAGTCTTCTAGGAATCGATTCATTTATATACCTAGAATTATTTTATTTAAATTTATCATATACAATGTTTGAAAAATGCCAGAATTTTTAAAATTCATAGTGACGTATCGAAAATATATTCTTAATGAAAAATCGGTTTATAAAATTTAAATGGTGTAAAATTTGCACTTCCCCGTGACAGTTGGTAATATTTTTAAAAAGAAGAATTTCTAATGGGTGTATCAGGATTTGAACCCATAACATCTCGAACACAAGTCGAGTGCTTAAAGTTTACTTTATTGACTTCACTGACCGATACATTTGCCATTGTATATCGCGTGAGCGATGTTTGGTCCCATCGACTTCTTCAGCTGTTACGCATACGAAATCTTCAATGAAGCCATCAAACTTTTCGACTGAGGACTCAGTTTGGCATTAGAAGTCGGAACCTTAACAGCTTTACTTAAGAGCAGGAGATGACTTAGATTCTGACTGCAAGCGTGTACTTAGTTGTGAAAAATGTATGTTGAAGATGGTGCTGGCGGGGATCGGGGTTTTGAAGAAAATACGAAAAAAAAAAAAGGACAAAAATTATTTTTGGACTGAGTGATGTGTGTAATGACATGGTTGTATGAATGTGTATGTTTGTTCATTATATGCAAGAGTTATACATATACCTCAGGTGTACTGGTTTGGGTAATATCCTCAGACTCGTTGCATATGTGAGTGTGTGTAATTGTTTGGTGTGGGGCTTGAGCAATACCTACACCCCAAGTGTACTGATGGGGACAATACCTTCAGGCTCATTGCAAAAGGGTGTGTGTGTGGATTTATTGTCTGTGTGACTCTTGAGCAATACTTACACCCCAGGTTTACTGGTGTGGGCAATACCCTCAGGCTCAAGCATTTATGTGAATTGGTGTGATAAATTAATTGGGCAGAAATGAGGCAAATACGGAATTGCATGGTTGATACCTTTTCTCCTGAGACCATAGTTCTTTCATAAGTATATTTACATAGGAAGAAATGATTGTATTCCAAGTTTTAGGGGCTTTTTATGTAAATTTATATGTAAATGGTGTATATAATGTGACATCTCACACACCTTGGACGCTGTTCTACAAAATTTTACGTTTGTTTTCGAGCATGGAGTGCTTGAAAAATTTAGAGTGACCTACAAGAAAAATTCATTATCTACCTGCCCGGAACAGTCCGAAAAGACGTGGTGTTACCCACGTACCTGCAGTTTCTTGGCACCTGGTTAAGAAGCAGCCCTGGGGAACAAGCTGCATTCAACACCGACGCAGCCGGCTGGTTGGCTGACCTTGGGACAGGCAACGCTCAGAGGTTCCGCACATCGACTTACCACGCACCTGGACTTAGCTCGACTGCATTGGCGGTAAACTGCGGGCTGCCGCGCGCCTTCATCACGTGGCTCTTTGGTGAATTACTTCGGTGACGTTACCTGCCAGCCTCACAGTGAGCTTGCTACTTGGCTGTCGGCAAAGGTGGCGGGGCATCATGACAACACATCCAGCATTACGCCTGAGCAGCGAAAGTTTGGTTACGTGGAAGCTCATGTGCTACCAATATTTGGACATGTTTTTGATCCCGACTTGTGATTGGATATTGTCAACAACACCCCTCTAAAGGAAATTGTGTACCCTCAACAGGAAATCCCGCTTATTGCCATAAACGGCCGTCTGTTTTCCTATTGTCTAATACGCCTCCCAGGACAATTGGTTACTTTTTGTATAAAAGCTGGTACGATCTCTGCATCGTGGTCGATTGCCACTGCCCCAGAGAGAGAGAGAGAGAGAGAGAGAGAGAGAGAGAGAGAGAGAGAGAGTACCCAGCAAGTTAAGTATGGTTTCGTAAAAACAACACTTAAATGTCAGCAAAAGTCCTTATGGCGAAAAATAAAGCAGGCTCACTTGGTGTCATGGTATAGGAGCTAGACGCCATGTTGGCGATTAAAGATTTAAAGTAAAATATTTGAGAATGCTTTTATCTTAAACGAAAGTAAGAAAATCGAATATTTTAATAAGTTTTAAAAACTTAAAGAAGTTAGGAAAAGAATCCAACATGAACTGGTTTTAATTGGAAGCTGTTTTTCCTAAAGGTAATTTTTGTAAAATGGTTCAATGTAGCAGATTGTCATTTTCGTTGGCCTCCTGGTGGCTCAACTGACTATGAATTTTAAGATAAATTTTACTAAAACAAATAACATTTTCTTGACTTTGTAAACTATGATAAATAATTCGTTGGCCTCTTGTGGCTCAACAGGGTATGAGTTTTAAGACAAATTTTCTTAAAAGCAATTGAATTTAGTCTAGTACTGTAATGATGAATAATATTTAGTTGGGGTATGGTGGTCCAACTAGCCAATATTGTTTGGTTGGTAGTTTCTTTAAAATCCAATGATTTTGCCAAAATATGGAAGTTAAAATTCAATTATGTATAATTTGTTGACTTTTAATCATTATTATAGCTAGAGAAAATAACTGCAACTAATTCAGAGTGTTGAGGCTTAATGTTGAAATAGGCCTGTAAGTGGTAAATACTTTGTAATCTCTGAAAAGATGGTCTTGAATTGATTTAAATGGCCAGAGAAAATACGATTATTTCTAGTTGGTAGTATATGAGTGCTATTTTTCTGCAATAATAATTTTTTTGGCAGAACTTCAGTATTCATAGCAGTATAAATACTAATAATTCACAAAGTCATTATTTAAAGCGCTTTTGCACTGTTGTGTAATTGAAGAATTGCCTTTGTGTAGATGGCATTTTCTTTACTGTAGATTATTCCAATAATCAACATGGAGGCTTATTGGCCTAATTTGGGACAAAGTAAAAATAATGGTGATTGAATTTTGTAATACCAAAGATGTTCTAATTATACCCTTTAGAAAAAATCTTTTATATATCTCTTTATTTAAATCATACATTTTGTTGTGCAAAGATATAAAGATAAGTCAAGTAAACATATTCTTACTACAGTATAAATGCGAAAGTGGGTTTGTTTGTCCTTCTTTCACGTCAAAACGAAGCAACGGATCGACTTGATTTTTTGCACATGTATAGCTGATGGGTCGGAGAGTGACATGGGCTACTTTTTATTCCAGGAAAATATCACATTCCTTCAGGAAAATTCTTATTGTAAATAGGTACTGGATTAAGCTTTTCTTAGGATTTATTACTGCATAAAAAAAGCATTGTCAAAAAAATTTCGTCATTTCTCCTTTCTTTTTTGTCTATGGGCTGTAAACTTTTCCTTCCAAAAAGCTGTACTGGCCCAGTGGCAAGCGTTATTCCAAGTGGGCCGCAGTGACCCAGTGGATAGATATATATCAAGTGGGGCCGCAGTAGCTCAGTGGCTAGTACCCAACAAATGGGTCGCAGAAACTCAGTGGCTAGAGAACCCAAATAAGGGTGCCACAGAAGCTCAGGGGCTAGAGAACCCAATCGTGGGGCCGTAGTAGCTCAGTGGTTAGAGAACCCAATAGTGGCTTAGTGTCACAAAACTTCGTTATTTATCCCTATAAACACGCGCGCGAAGCCGCGGGTGAAAGCTAGTATTTTTATAATGTGTTGTAAACTAAATTTGGGGAAAAAATAAATACATAAATAAACAAACTCAAATAAATGACTTGTGGTTTTTGTTTTCTGAAACACAGTTCCCATTTCTTCTAATGTTTTGTGTTTTATGTACTAAATTTCTGCTCAAAGGAGATGTTTATTTTACTTTGGGTTTTCTTGCTCTGCGGATTGTCTATGTCCACCTTGCCACGTCCTTGGGGCAAGGGCGTAGCAGTAGATATCCGTAAGTGATTTTTCAAACTTGTTCACAGAGACATTGGACTCCATGTTTAGAGGATTTTAAGTCACGATACTGTTTTTAAAATGTTCCTTTTCGGACACAATCTTCTTGCCATTCAACAGCTCCCATAGTGTTGAAATACTTTTTGAAATTGTCTCGAACTTTGAAAGGATACGGTGAAGACGTTCTATTTTGTCTCAGTGGAAGAAGCTGTTTATCTGACACATTGTCCACTTCTTCGAAGTAAACATTTCACATCATCGAAAGGTGGCCTCTTATGTAGTTATGAAGTACACATGCTGCTTTAACTGCTTTGTCAAAACTTTCGATTTTTATTTATAAAAGCTTTCGAAAAACACGTAAACGATTCGCCAAAAGACCGAAACTGCGTTCAACTGTTTGGCGAGCTCTTGTCAGTCTATAATTGAATATATTTTTATCGAAAGCATCTGAAGAGTCAGACTGCATAACCTTTTTGGGGTATGGATGCATTAAGTTTTTCATCAGCGGAAATGCTTCATCTCCCACTAAAACATATAGCGTTGTTTCAAGCTGACATTTGAGTGGTAAAGGCGAGGGAAGTGCAATTGATTCATTCCTAATTTTTTCCCTTAGAACACTGATTGAAAATATATTACCGTCGCTAAATCTTCCCGTGGAGCCAACGTCTATCGTGGTAAACTTGTAATTGGCATCACACGTGGCAACTAGAACAATTGAACATTGTTTTCGTTTTTAAATAACTCTGAAGAACTTAACCTGGGTTTCACGATCGTTACATATTTTCCATCGATGCTTCCTAAACAATGTGGAAAATGCCACTTTGATTCAAACTCAGCAGCCATCCCTCTCCAAGTGTCTTCTGTAGGTTCTGAGAAATAGATAGACTGCATACGTTTCCAAACGGCGCTTGTAAAGTCATTAACGACGTTGGAAGCAGTTCAATCACTGATTCTGTAGCTATATCCTAGCATTTTGTAGGAGTCTCCTAAAGAACAGATTTAAAAAAATATGTTTTGATATGTGGAATAAAACTACATATTGAAGGAGAAAGGTATGAATTTGTTTTAAAATACCTCAAATAACAAAAAACTATTTTGTTTCCAGGTGCAGCTGCAAAAATATGAATATGAATGGCAAAAATTACGGAACTGCCATAGAGATGCTCTGCATAGGCTGGTCACAAAGAGTTGTTCTGCTGCTACAAAAGTAAAGCCTTGTAAGTACGAGCAGATGGAATTCTTAAAGAAGTGCATGGTCAATATTCTTATATCTTGTAATATGGACTCTCAAGTATACAACTCAGATCAGTCTCAAACCCCACAAGCAGAAGATCTGTATGATAATACTGAAGGAAAGCACATTGAGAAGGTCGTTGAAAACAACCAAAATAGAGAAAAAGAACTACCTGAAGATGAACCAGCGTTGTTAAACATTTCGCAAAATGAACATTCAAGTGAAAGACGAAAACTACCAACTTCGAAGAGGAAGGTTGGTGTGAATGAAATTGTAGTTAAAGCTATTCAAAACGATGAAGAGAGGGAAAAGCAGAGACGCTTTGAAAAGTATACAATAGTCAATTCAACCGAAGAAAAGGCGAATTATTCATTTTTTCATGCCTGTTTACGACAAAGTAAAGGAAATGCCACACTTAAACCAGTTAAGGATTAAAAGAACATTTTTCACATTGTTTCACAGGAGGAAGAAACATTATTGACATCCCCTAGCCAAGGAAACATTCCAATGTTATTAGTGGTTGCCTCCAACTCTTCTGCACCTTCAACTTCTCCATTTAATCCAAGTAGTTGCTAGATCCAAGAGAACAACGTTCACACTTTAAGGACATATTTTGAGAACGAGTGCATGGTGTTGCCTACCTGTTGGACACTGGAATCATCGAGTGACAAATTGTGATCCAAGCAACAAATTCTATCGGGAATGCCTTCCCATTCAGTACAATCGTATATCAGGCCTCACAGGGTATGTGGGACATGAACTATTGAGCACAAGCTCTATATGAACTACTGTTTCTGTGTCTGTCTTTTAATTATTATATGTACAGACAAGGAATGTTTGTATGAATTTTGACATACTATTAATGTTGTATGCACGTTCACTTTAAAAAATGACACAAATATATCACTTACCTCAGACATATCGCTAACTTTTATTCTGTATCATTTGGTTTCCAATGGATGCATCCAGATGAAAAAATTCCATCTTTTACTAAACTGTGTATATCAGAAATCTGGTCCCTTGACATTCTGAAATAATTCTTGAAAGCTGCATCAGAAAACTCTTGAGTTAGAGCGAACTCCCCATGTGTCCGTCACTTTTTCACGTAATCATTTTGCCAGTACTTTCAGCGGCGTTTTGAAACACCATACAATTACATAATTTCATCGGATCTGAAGTCCGATTCGGATTCAGATGAAGACGTTGTACATCACTGCACAACACTGGTACCAGCAGGCAGCTAGAGATGCGACCTGCATAACACGTGTCGTGTGTACGTTCGCTGCTCGGCTGAACAACCCACACTCTCCTGCGCTGCACAGCCCTGTGCATCAGTGTGCGCCGAGAACACGTCCGTCAGAGACCGACACGTTGGGAGTCGTCGCGACCACGGGCCCAGCGCTCGAAGGAGTCGCGACGAGTAGAAGAGTCGTGGCGGTGAGCGCACTAGTCCAGTGGCGTGAGCCAGACTGGAGACTCCGTCGTTGATATCGAACACAGTGTCGTCAAACGAACACTTGAAAATGAAAATTCGGTAAGTAACGAATATTTTTGTCGAAAGCAAACGAAGAGTAAGCCCCCTGCATGGTACAGACAATTCACGCTAAACTGAGCACTTTAGAAAAACCTGCTTAACGTCGACTTGTATGCACACTGTGTGTTATTATATCATGCGTTAAAATTAACGTTGCTATTCGCCTGATCACTTGATTCGTCCGCCCGTCAAGTCAAACTGTGAAATTATAATTCGAAGTAAATATTATACATATTGACTCATTCTTATACACTTATATGAACTAAATAAACAGAGAACATAAGATAATAATTTCAGTATTCACAAATATTTACATACTGCTTTTAATTAAACATTCAGACATTGAAATCCACTCTCCCTCCGTGGTTACAAACTTTAATGAATGCATGCCAATCAGCGTGCCAGTTTGTATATATATATATATATACAGGTAAGTGTAGTGAAATTTTACAAACGTAAGTGCTATGTTAACCTTCAACTGGCTATAATAGCAAATACTTCAACGATGAACATAATGTACACAGCTGGCAAGGCTATTGGCAAATACAGTTCCAGGCACCCACAGCGGCGTTCAGGACGCGTGAAATTAGATCGGCATATGTGGAGATCGGCAGTTGGCTGTGCACACGGGGTCGCAGGATCAACAAATTATCTTGCCCTAGCAAACGAGTCCAGGATGGAGTCCAGGATGGAGGAGGTTACAAAAAAAAACAGGAAACGTTAACTAAATGAAACCATCGAATTTTCCTCGCCAGATCATTGAAGCAGCCTAGCATGTCGGACGACGCCCTCAGTGTCACTGGTTACCCTCAGTGTCCCGAGCTACCCTCAGTGTCTCATATTACCCTCGGCGTCACGAGTTACCCTCAGTTTCCCGAGTTAACCTCAGTGTCCCGTATTACCCTCAGTGTCCCGAGTTATCCTCAGTTTCCCGAGTTAACCTCAGTGTCCCATATTACCCTCAGTGTCACGAGTTACCCTCAGTATCACGAGTTACCCTCAGTTTCCCGAGTTACCCTCAGTGCCCCGTGTTACCCTTAGTGTCACGAGTTACCCTCAGTTTCCCGAGTTAACCTCAGTGTCCCGTATTACCTTCAGTGTCCCGAGTTATCCTCAGTTTCCCGAGTTAACCTCAGTGTCCCATATTACCCTCAGTGTCACGAGTTACCCTCAGTATCACGAGTTACCCTCAGTTTCCCGAGTTACCCTCAGTGTCCCGTATTACCCTCAGTGTCACCAAATACCCTCAGTTTCCCGAGTTACTCTCAGTGTTACGAGGTACCCTAAGTGTCCCGAGTTACCCTCAGTGTCCCGTGTTACTCTCAGTGTGACGAGTTACCCTCAGTGTCCCAAGTTACCCTCAGTATCCCGAGTTACCTTCCATGTCCTGAGTTACCCTCAATTTCCCGATTTACCCTGAGTGTCTCAGTGACTCGACTTAACCTCAGTGTCATGAGTTACCCTCAGTGTCCCGAGTTACCCTTAGAGTCTCGAGTTACCCTCAGTGTCCCGAGTTACCATCTGCTTCCTGAGTTACCATCTGCTTCCTGAGTTACCATCTGCTTCCTGAGTTACCCTCAGTGTCCCGAGTTACCTCCAGTGTCACGAGTTACCCTTACCCCAGTTTACTTTATGGCCTGGCACTACCCCGAGCTTGTCGGGCGCATAAGTAAATTGTACGTTCATGGACATCAAGAGTGACGAGCAAATAAACTATGAGAGCCAAGTAACCTGGAAGTGGTGGTACCAGCAAGATTAAGAGAAAATACCACAAATAATTGCATTTGTTGAGTACTCTTGTAAATATATGTCAAATAAATTTTATAATTTTAAATTTAAACTTTTACAGTAAAAAGACTAAACTTTTATAGCAAAAAGACTTAACTTCTACAGTAGTTGTATTTCTCAGTTAGTCCCTGTCCATCCCATCTTTTAAGACCGAATACTTGAGTGGCTTCTTCGACCATTCATAACAAATTATTTGGTTTGGAAATAATTTTCACAACGAATTAATTTTCAATTAACTCCCCTTTAATACGCATATAAATTTGGCATAACTTTGAAACATATTTCATTTATAATATAAAAAATTTATCAAATGTCAAATATTAGAGTTTAAATATTCCATAATAAAACATTAATATAAAATATAATTACTAACCTCAAAATTTTAGAGCATGTGATGCCTCAGTGCCTGCACGTGATTGGTCAGCTGCCATCACGTGGCAACTGGATGGTTGGCTGCTCGTTGTCCGATTAATGGTGTAATGTGATTGGTGCAATGCCAATATGACGTCATAGGACTTGAATACGTGTATATTATAAGCAGTAGGGAGGTCATCTGAGAGGCTTATTATAAGAACGGCTACCGTGAAAGATATATCGTCTCGGCTAGCTTCTACGTCAGGTAATACATGGCTAGTTACTTTAAAGTGGAGTGGATATTGTCCGCCAATGGTTTCTCGCTATTGATTTATTCTTCGAGTGAGATGTCTCCTGTTTTACCAGCGCCATCGACTTCTTCAGCTACGATGGCTACTTCACTAGCAGCATCTACTTCCACCAGTGCAGCACCATCGTTTCATATTGGTATTGTACTTCTTCAGCTGTTACACCTACGAAATCTTCAATGGAGCCATAGAACATTTCGGCTGACGTACCTAGAACACCAATGCGAACATTACCTGCTTCTTTAGCTCCAGCGCCTACGTCTTCAACAGGTCCGTCCGAGTCTTTGCCTGAACCACTATGTCTTCATCAGTGTCAAGTGACACTGATAAGATATTTGCTTTCGGCTACGGCGTACGGCGCCATGAAAGCTTTCATTGTACCAAGAAACCCTATAGCATGTCATATTTGTGTGAATGGTGCAGTAAGCAGTCCAGCTGTGACGACGGTTTTCTTAGGCATGCAAAGACCTGTGAAAGTGAAGTGCATTTCTCATCTGTACCTCGCTACCAGGTTTTCTGCAAGCATGTATCTTGTGACTTTGGTGCATATCCTCAAAAGTGTAGTTGCCTACATAACCTGTCCTGCACAGTGTGTCGGTGTAATTGTGAATAGCGAGATGCATAAAAGACTGTAACCTACAAAAAAGTTGCATTATATATATATATATATATATATATATATATATATATATATATATATTGAAGAATATTGTAATTTTTGTGAGGGGATGAGCGAATGTAATAAATTAATTGAATAAACATTGAATGTGAATAAAAGTGTGTTTTATTTCATGTTTACCTAATTTGCCAGAATATAATTAAAATTTAACAGTCGCAGAAAAATAAAATAAATTTTCTTAAAAAGTATTGTTTAAAGTACCATTGTTATATATGTACAAATACATAACTAAACAAAAAATACTTTTAAAAATGAACAACTTCAGAATTCTAATAAAAAATACATATGTAATAAAGTATGCGTGTAGTCAAAGTCCCGCATCATGCAATTATGTAAACTGTTGATTGAATTTATTTTTAATAGGAATGAAAAATTACATATTTCCATATGTTTATAAATACGAGCGCCGTCAGCTCACCTGGTGTCTGAATCGAGAAATTAACGCCAATTATGTATTAAAAATACATAATCCAACCTGGAGAGCGCCAACAGCACAACCCATACTTTAAAAACATAAACAAATATGGCTGCCACCTGGTGGTGATATCGATAATTAACACATCAGCGCCACTTAGCTGATGAAAATATATTATATCCAATATGGCAGTCGAACGAAGCTGAGAGACAAACCATATACTAAAGATGAGGTAGACCGCTTATTCGTTTTCTGCGCATGTACCTAACATTGACCTGCCCCAATCCTACACAGTTGTCAAAGTCACATGGTCGACACTGATGAACGTATTTTTTTATATCTTAATTTTTAAATAACAATCACTGTTATATTAATAAAATACTTTTACCACTTTACATTTAATCAAACAGCATTGCAAATTTGTTAGAGGAAATATTAAAACATCTCAAAGCTTTTGTTTACTAAACAGTGTTCTAACCTCAAATCCAAATCCACGCCGTTTTTGCTGGACATGTCAGCAGAAATACAGTTCAGTGTTGGGACATGGAGATTGTTTGTGCGCAGCCAGCGAGATCAGTCTACCTCATCTTTAGTCTATGAGACAAACTCCGGCAATGTAAAACACAAATTACAAACGAAAACCCAATATGGCGGCCTCCAGCAGTGTATAAACAAACAAATGACGAGAAAACCAAGATGGTGGCCTCCAGCAATGTACAAACGAACGACAGACGAAAAAACCGAATGGTGGCCTCAAGGACCATATAAATAAATGACAGACGAAAAAACCAAGATGGCAGAATGAGTATATGTGAAGGGTGGTGCAGGTGTAGGTTTTTAATTTTTTTTAAATATTGTTTATTAATAAATTTGTGTAAATATTTAGGTTTTTCGGAATTTTTTATGATTGTGTTTAGATATTTCGGGTTTTTAGGTTTAACGTCATTAAACGTCACGGAATCAATGTCACCTGCACCCAAAATGGTAGTTAAAAGTCAGTAACATAATATGCTCGCTGACTTTTATGAATTTAGTCACGTTTTTCTCGAGTTATTGGGTTCAACGCCATTCAAAGGCAAAGGTCCATGTCAAATGTCAAGGTCACCTGGATCCAAGATGGCAGACAAGATAGGTGGCAGAATCAATATGGCTTATAGTTAGGTCTGAATCTGATCTTGGATCCCATTTATCGATTTGGAATACCCTATGTCTATAAAACCAATATGGCTGCCCCTGCTCTGCCGGTCCTCTCCGGTCCACTTGCCCTGGCTCGGAGTCACGCATCCTCCTTTCCTGCTCTGATGCTGAAAGGCAATTTTCTAGGGATTGTTTATCGAAAATGGGAAAACTGTAAATTTTAAGGCATATTGTTAGGGGTAAAAGTGAAGTATTATGAGGGGAAGGGTTTGACGCTGTTTGCCAACACATACAGGACGAAGTCCTTATCTCAACTGCTTCCTAAATGTAGATGTTTTAAGTAGGAAAACAACTGCGAGCCCCCTAATGATGTCAAAAAAGGGATTTCGGTTGGTTCCAGTGAAAAGGTTTGAAAATATTCGTTGCCTTGCGTTTATATATCAACTTCAAGTAATTTACAATATTTTCCCCACAAGATCATATTTAAAAAAAACTTTATTTTAAAATATACTTTTCCTACCGATTACATTTCGTATGAAAAGTTTGTATCAAAAATAATTATGTTTAAAACTTTCCCCAAAATCTACATTTTTACAAGATTACATCTCTTTCCAGCTATATGAAGGTTACATATAATTATTTTGCTTTAACCCAGAAAGCGCCCCCTCCCCCCTTTAAAATGTTGACGGAACAGCAGTTCCTGCCCAAGTGAAAACCCTGTGCTGTCTCCCCGAATATTGGCGAGACACCTGTATTTATATTTTATTTGAAATAATCTAGAACATTACAAAATGATCTTCACTCCGTCGATATCTGAAGTCCTGGAAGGGCACCCTGGTGGTGCGTGACTGGCAGGCTGGCGTCACGTGGTCAAGGTGACGTGCGAGAGAGGGGAAGGCAGTCATAGATTTCCGTGGGCAGCAGCGGCCCCGCGGAGCCCACACTTGCAGACCAGCAGGCCCGCCGAGCGGACGTGAGGCGTGGAGCTCGTCAAACACTCCCCCGTCGCAGCGAAGGTAAGCCTTCCCAAACGGCCAACATTTTCTCAACTTCATATGGCACCGTCGGTTTTGACTTTCGTTCGATGTGCATGGGTAGCCGTCGCGTTCCTCCTCCCCTGAAGAAAGACCCACGAAGTAGGTGTTGAACACACGTCCAGAACATATGGCGTAGGCTGACCAGACCCTTACCACAGGCTCCTTTCCGCATGGGACACGGGTCACTTTGGTAGCAGCAACCATAAAACAGACAAGCCCCAGGGCTCACTCGACCACGATATAGGAATATCATAGCTTTTTCAAATTTACTTTGGGTAGACTTGCTTAAATTTTGAATCATTTTTCCATTTACATATAAAATATCTAATACTTCACTCTTCACTCATTATACATATATAGCATATATATATACGCATACCTTTTAAATATGTATAGTATAATACTTCACTCATTATACACAGGCATACCTTTAAATGTTTATGACTTTACATATTAGTACATTTTTACTTTTGTACTCATTTAACTTTACATATTTGTAAACGTTTTATCTATGTACTCATTTTACTTTTGAGTAGAGTATACTTGCTTACAAAATGTTAATACTCTATCTTAAATGTTCCTTCAAACGCACTGGAAAACTAAAAGATCTGTATAAAAATACAACAATCTTAAAATCTTAGGATGCTTAGTAAAACAGTTTTACATCCTTTAATGAAGACAGTGTGGATTCCACAAAAGGGAAGGGCGGGGACAGCCCTTTTATGTTTTGGGGACGTGATATCTTTTACATTGGGATATATGAACCTTTTCGTATTTGTTCGGAGAATGCGGATCGTCGATCAATACTGTCATAGACGAAAGGAACCTCACTATCTGTAACGGCTCTCGCCATTTCACCGCCAACTTAGCACTAAAATAATCAATTTTTGAACTGAGGTGGTGATCCTCGACTAAAATTAAATCACCAGGTTTCAAAGTTACATCTTTGTAAGCTAAGTTACTTTTTGGTACCATTTTCTGGTGATACGCAATTAAATTGCATGTCTCATCCGCCCATATTTCTTCCAGTTGTTTATTATTCACGTTTTCCAAACAAATACCGTGGAGCTACCTCACATTTATTAAATGGTGCCTCAATCTCCGCCCTAAAAACGCTTCAGCTGGTGCATCCTTGTGTGCACTGTGAATCGAATTATTGAAACACAAAAATAAGACGCATAACACGTCATCCCAGTGACGTTGCGTATCTAATTGAAAACTGCGAAAGGCAATATTTGTACTCCCCATATGAAATTCAAATCTCTGAATTCTTGCGACAAAAAATAGGTAGCGTTATCCGTTACTATATATGCGGGTGGGCCAAGAACACTATACAACCGTTCGATTACAACTGCCTTTGCGGTGCGTAACGGGTGGGGGGGGGGGGGGGGGGAAACAGACAAAATTTGCTGAAACTATCTATCATTACTAGGACATAGACATAACCAGACGTACTCCGGGGCAACGGACCCATGACGTTCAAATACACACATTCCCAAGGATGCGTGGCTACCGTACCGGCATACTGCCTTCTGGTTTTTGATTTTTCTGTTTAGCGTGTTGGCACGCGTCACAACCTTTTACAATGTTATCAAGGTCGGTGCGAACTACCGGTCACGTAGAAATTTCTTACACCCGATAGATGGTTATATCACGCCCCACGTGTCATCCGTAATAAGATTCGTGGTAATATTTAAACACCACCGCCCTCAAATTTTCGGGCACAAAAACTCTAAATTTTCCACGTTTCGTCCAGTCACCTAGAAAACCTTAATGGATAACACACGGCGAAGTTCCATTCTTAATTTCAGACAAAATCTGCTTACGTTCCTAATCAGCATTTTGGTATTCTTTAATGTCAGTAAACACACTTGGGAATTTTTGTAACGTATTCAATTATGAAACTTCTGTGTTTCCTATTGCTGGCCTTGACAGCTGACTATCGACGCTCGCTACAATCTCTACAGGTGCACAATTCTTCACCTGCTCGTCCCCTTGCTCAAACTCTTCGGCGCAATACATGCGCGACAACGCGTCTGCTACCGAATCATCGACCCAGCGAATGTGTTGCACATTAAATTTGAAACGAGCCGATCTTGCAGCCAACGTGCCAACCTGCCTGCAGGCTTTTGCGATTTTAATAACCAGCTGAGCGCTTGGTTGTCCGTGTGCAGCGTGAACGGTTAGTTATCCAAATAATCTGCAAACTTTCCCATAGCTCAAATACAACTTAAGCATTCCTTTTCATAAATAGTGAATTTACGTTCTGCTTGAGTCGATAATTTACTGGCGTACGCTATCGGTATAAAATGACCATCAATCGTTTGATTTAAACACGCTCCTTTTGCTGCAGAACTGGCATCGTAGTGCAAAAAGAACTCTTCGAAAAAATTCGGTAAATTCAAAAGGGGAGGATTTGCTAACATATTTTTCAATTTCTGAAAAGCATTTTCCTGGTCTTCGTTCCACTGAAACGGAAGGGTTTTTTTTCTTTCTTTTCAATCTATTTAACGGCTCTGAAAGATCGGGAAAATTCGGAATAAACTTACTATAAAATGCTACCATACCTAAAAATATTTTCACTCCGCTTACATTTTTAGGCCGCGGGAAAATTTACGACTGATTTCACCTTTCCCGGATCTGTTCGCAAACTTCCTTCGAAAATGATGAATCCCAAATAACGCACGTGTTGTTGTGCCCAACTTATCTTTTCCGGATTCACCGTCTGTCCGGCGTTACGCAACGCGTCTAATACTAGCCGCAAGTGTTGAAAATGTTCCTCCGACACGTTACTGTATACGCACACGTCATCTGCGTACGCGAATACAAACTCGTGTAGATATTTCCCTAATACGTGAGTTAACAACACTCTATAGACATACACTGGGGTCCGGAATTTACGCCCATCGGTAAACATGTCCTCTGGTACAAACCCCACGGTGTACACAACGCGTCTAATACTAGCCGCAAGTGTTGAAGATGTGCCTCCGACACATTACTGTATACGCACACGTCATCTGCGTACGCGAATACAAACTCGTGTAGATATTTCCCTAATACGTGAGTTAACAACACTCTATAGACATACACTGGGGTCCGGAATTTACGCCCATCGGTAAACATGTCCTCTGGTACAAACCCCACGGTGTACACAACGCGTCTAATACTAGCCGCAAGTGTTGAAGATGTGCCTCCGACACATTACTGTATACGCACACGTCATCTGCGTACGCGAATACAAACTCGTGTAGATATTTCCCTAATACGTGAGTTAACAACACTCTATAGACATACACTGGGGTCCGGAATTTACGCCCATCGGTAAACATGTCCTCTGGTACAAACCCCACGGTGTACACAACGCGTCTAATACTAGCCGCAAGTGTTGAAGATGTGCCTCCGACACATTACTGTATACGCACACGTCATCTGCGTACGCGAATACAAACTCGTGTAGATATTTCCCTAATACGTGAGTTAACAACACTCTATAGACATACACTGGGGTCCGGAATTTACGCCCATCGGTAAACATGTCCTCTGGTACAAACCCCACGGTGTACACAACGCGTCTAATACTAGCCGCAAGTGTTGAAGATGTGCCTCCGACACATTACTGTATACGCACACGTCATCTGCGTACGCGAATACAAACTCGTGTAGATATTTCCCTAATACGTGAGTTAACAACACTCTATAGACATACACTGGGGTCCGGAATTTACGCCCATCGGTAAACATGTCCTCTGGTACAAACCCCACGGTGTACACAACGCGTCTAATACTAGCCGCAAGTGTTGAAGATGTGCCTCCGACACATTACTGTATACGCACACGTCATCTGCGTACGCGAATACAAACTCGTGTAGATATTTCCCTAATACGTGAGTTAACAACACTCTATAGACATACACTGGGGTCCGGAATTTACGCCCATCGGTAAACATGTCCTCTGGTACAAACCCCACGGTGTACACAACGCAAACGGTGCCCTACTATTGGCAAGTAGATCACACTGTGAGAATTCCGAATTTAAATTAAATATAGTGAAATACTTTGCTTTTTGTGCAAATGTTGGAATACCGTTTCCGTGCGCTTTCAGACCCGTCTCCTGGCTAAGTGGTTCTTTGTAGTGTTAAGTGACAGGGTGTTGTTCACACTTAAAAATACGTGAGTGCTTTAATCACTACAAGAAAATTGTGGATAGCTTTAGAAGAGAAAAAGATTGCATGAATACTTTTAGAAATTGATTCACATTGTTTAGAAAAACAGTTCATCCTTTACCCGACGGTACATAAGTAGAGTTGTTCCGATACTGATACTTAATGCTAGGGTTCGCGAGGGGGCGGGGAGGGGAGGAGGCGGCATACGTACTAGAGTCGAGCAATTCAATTCGCAGTTGAGTAGCGCCTCTGAAATCATTCCGAGATGGCGACGGCAGGAAAATGAACGCTTAGTGTCACAGACAACCACACGGCGAAAATGCTGTTACAAGGCCAAACGATCGCACGAGAAGATGTGCCCGATGAGGATAACTGAGTGCGGAAAAATGCTTGATTCCTTGCTAGATGCTGAATTCCGTTGATTTTTTTTATTTGTTTCTTTATTTACATATCGTCGCTTCGTGCTTTTGCTAGACGTAGAGCGTCTGACACACTGTACGAATTTTCGCCGGAGTGGAGGGACCACAATTTTTTTATTTATTCTTCCATAATCACAGATAATTCTAAACTGTCCCGGAGTTTTCATAGGAATTGAAAAAAAAAAAAAAAAACGGGATTGCGTGCGGACTTGTGGAATTTTCCACGATTCCCTGCTCTTGCAATTCAGTGATCAAACTTTTAAATATTTTGACATTGGATGCTGACACACACTACGGGCTCATTTTCTTTTAGTTTTAATTCTACTGGAATCTCCTTACAATGCCCTAACTTTGACGTAAGCACATCTTTTTATTCAATTTTAAGCAGTTCTGACGTTTTCACTACCTCTTCAGAATGCTGAAGCAACTGAATTTTGCGGAAATGATTAGGTTTTACTACCGTTCTTTGGGAAAAAACTAAACCGTAATTCCTTCTTTGCTACGTCAACGCATACGCGCGTACTACCCAATAAATCGATACCTAAAATCCCGTCATGTGACGGATGTTCAAAAACACGGAACGCTACTTTCCGTGAAAAATGTTCTATTTTTCACTTCCATCGCCGTTATTACGTTTGAAATTATCAAACCTCCGTCGGCTAAGGAAAATACCACTGACTGTCCTCGTTTAACTGCACAGCTCTAAGCGGCGCGTCCCGCATGATTTTATTCAAGGTCTCTTGCCTCGTGAGTGTCGCTGAAGCACCCGAGTCAACCAAGCCGACATCGTTAAGTTTGCAAGCTCGAGCTCACGTACAGTAGACCATTTTTGTTACATAGATTTGTGTTTGCACGGCGCCTATCCCTGCAGGTTTTCCCTTTAACGGACAACTAAATTTAAAATGCCCAGGATTACCGCATCTGAAACAAATAATATATTTTATGGTTTTACGATCTTCAGACTTAGCAACACTTCCTTCATTTACTTTTACGTCTGACTGGCCCCCGTTTTCAAGCGGCTTTTCTTTCCCATCACTATCCGTTTTCTTGTAGAAACGTTTTTCCGTCGGATAATTATTCCTAAAACAAATTTGAATTTTTGTTTTAACTTTTCCTGCACGGAATTTCCTTCGCCTTTTTGCGTTTTATAAAATCATTTAGCCGTCGGATGATTAGTACGAGAACAGTTTTAATTCCACTTGAATTACTAAAACTAATAATTCATTTAACGTTTTCGGCTTTGAAGCCTTTCCAATATTTTCGTACGTTGGTGCGCGATAGCTACTGATGAACCCGTCTGTCTCAACTTCGCCTGACTAAACTCACTAAATGGCATACGTTCATTGATCGCTTGCCCCACTGCATTTTGCAAAGGCCCTGGTACTTTGAACATTACAGCAGCATACAAAAGCACGATTTCACAAATATGTAAAGACGCGATTCTAGCCATTTGCACCAAAATATTTGCAACTGACTCTAAATTCAGGCGGTGAACTACCTCTATATTTTCTACCAAGTGAGGTGGAAAATGTTTTAAAGATGCTAACTGCGTCGGACTCACCCGCTTATTGAGTAGATACGTAGTCCTTCCTCGCCAGCTCTCTTATATGCTGTCGGAGGATATCTATTCCGTCGTCTGTATTCAACGACACGCCTGCGTCGACCAAATTGTGTTGGAGGGCGTCTAACATGACGCGCTGGATCCACGACGTACGGATACCTGTAGAAGTCATTTTGCGGATGAGTTGATGTAACCACTACTGATAAAAGTCGCTCTCGCGACCACTGGAACAAACCCAAGGGAGTTTGTACTATTTCGTAACTTTACAAAATTCCTAATGTGATTTTCCCTCTTTACTTCTCTGCATTGAGGAAGCAGAGTCGCGCAGATTTCTCTATCCTGTATGTGACGGTGTTTGCCAACACATGCAGAACGAGGTCCTTGTCTCAACTGCTTCCTAAATGTAGATGTTTTAAGTTGGAAACCAGCTGAGAGCCCCCTAATGATGCCAAAAAAGGGATTTCGGTTGGTTCCAGTGAAAAGGTTTGAAACTATTCGTTGCCTTGCGTTTATATATCAACTTCAAATCATTTACAATATTTTTCCCCCAAGATCATATTAAAAAAAAAAAACTTTATTTAAAAATATACTTTTCCCACCGATTACATTTGGTATGAAAAGTTTGTATCAAAAATAATTATGTTTAAAACTTTCCCCAAAATCTACATTTTTACAAGATTACATCTCTTTCCAGCTGTATACAGGTTACATATTATTATTTCGCTTTAAGCCATACTTACCTAAAATGCCAGCAAGTGCCCCCCTCCCCCCTTTAAAATGTTGACGGAACAGCAGTTCCTGCCCAAGTGAAAACTTTGTGTTGTCTCCCCGAATCTTGGCGAGACACCTGTATTTATATTTTATTTGAAATAATCTAGAACATTACAAAATGATCTTCACTCCGTCGATATCTGAAGTCCTGGAAGGGCACCCTGGTGGTGCGTGACTGGCAGGCTGGCGTCACGTGGTCAAGGTGACGTACGAGAGAGGGGAAGGCAGTCATAGATTTCCGTGGGCAGCAGCGGCCCCGCGGAGCCCACACTTGCAGACCAGCAGGCCCGCCCAGCGGACGTGAGGCGTGGAGCTCGTCCAACACACCCCCCCCGTCGCAGCGAAGGTAAGCCGTCCCAAACGGCCAACATTTTCTCAACTTCATATGGCACCGTCGGTTTTGACTTTCGTTCGATCTGCATGGATAGCCATCACAAGGGGAATTTTTAGGGAAATTTAGTTGGCTTGTCCAGGTCCTCGCACATATTACAGCGAGACACCGCTGGACCGGCGTCTCGGGATGGAGCCAAGGAGACAGGAAGATGAAGGCAGGGCAAGCTGCTAAATGCTATTCACGATAAAGTGAGCATTTTTTAAATCAACCTTAGAAAAATATCACTGGCCCTACCTGCATATATTTTAACAGGCGCGCCGAGTGACATGCACCCAGTAAAGTTGGTAACGATGAAGGGACAGTAGTTCCATATGTTAGCGCATAATGAAAAGTGTCGGGTTACCATTTGTGATAACTTACATTTATTTCTTCTTCTTTCTGTTTTTTTTTTTTTCAATGCATCGAAATGTAAAATCCACCAGATTTGTAAATTATTTAATTTTATAATAATTTGACAGTTTCACTTGGCCGACGTATGAACAAAGCGATGAGGCCCATGGCAATGCTAATTTTACATCAGTTGGAAGAATACACATCGTGCGTACAAGGAGAAGTTTTTCTAAAGTGATCAATTTACTGTGAATAGCCTATACAGTCGTGACATCCGTATTGGCGATGTCCGATATACCAGCGCTCCTGGTGGTCCAAGACAAGAACGGACCTGGAATTTCGGCTGGGTCAAATTGTGCAGGTGCAAGTCTGCGTAGCATGAGAGGGTGAAGGGTGGAGGCGTTGCCTCATTACACTTAATTTTAGGAAACGAAATTTAAATAATCAAACAAACACTTTTTTTTTTTTTTTTTTTTTTTTTTCCCAAATCCGATGTAATTTCGCTTCATTTTTTTTAAACATTCGAAGGGCAATTCCACACGTGGAGGTGGCGATTTTCGGGGAAGCGGTCGAGTACCTTGAAATCCCTTGTAAGCTTCCATCGATGCACCGGACCTCGGAGTACCATGTACCAGCACCTGCCATGTCGCACGTCGAGAGCCGGTGTACTTCCCCACAGGAACACACTTTGCACCACAGTGTGGTGCACTTTGCACCACACAAGCACACACAGCACTTTGCACCACAGGCTGTCTTGCTGTAAGTGCACGTGGCTGGTGTTTAGTGCGAAGTGTACACGAGGAGAAATTATTTTGGCAAATTTGGTATTCCACCATGTCTAGAGCTTCGCGGACTCTATGGATTGGAGCGGGTAGATCTGAGGGCGGGGTAAGAGGGAAATCCCTGAGAAAACCCGCCGACTAGCGGCATCACGCGGTACAACTACCACATGCGAAAAATTTGGGAGCGGCCCCGCTGGAAATTCGAACCCGGTTCACCAAGGTGGAAGGCGAGTAGTCTAACCACCACGCCACATCCGGCCGCTACGGCAACACAGTACATTCAGTAGAAAACTTGCCCCTCGCGTCCCATACGTTGGCTTGTAAATCCTTCAAGGCGAGAAACAAGCAAGTAGTGTTTTCCGAATCGTTAGCATGGTAAAGGGCGTGGAACGAATTCGAAAGGCCGTGAGAGTGTGGTGGGAAAAGATTTTGTAGAGGGGATGGAGTGCATACAACTATAGGCTATTCACGGTAAAGTCAGCACTTTTTAAAGCCCTGCTAAATTTTTCCTTTCAATTAATTTCTACCTATCCTCCACTTTTTAATATAAACGTTGTAATATGACTAATAGTTACAGTGTATGCATTCCATCACTCTCAATAGTTAACGTCTGCGACTGCTATAAAATATCTTTATAAGGGGTTAATGCCTTTTGGGGGGGCCTTAAAAAGTGCTCACTTTGCCGTGTGAACAGCTTGTAACATAAAGTACGCGTGAGAGTAATCGTGGGGAAGGAGTTTGTCTTCTGAGTAATTGTAGATGGGTTGATGAGAGTTGAGTGGATATGACTAACGACTAAGTTGGTTGAGTTACAGGGGCGTGGGAAGGGGGCAGGCACTGAGAGCAAAATGACGAAGAGGTGAAAAGGGAAGGGGATTATGGAGGTAGGTCTTGTGCAAGGAAATATCAATAGGGGCGGCGTGGTAGTAATGGTTAGCGGCTGCATGCTTTCTGAATAGTTGGATATGAGGGGAATTCCCTTTGCAGAGGAATAAAAATTTCAGTAATTACTGTATTCAATTCAATGGATGAAGCGACTGCAAGTGGGGGCCATCGAGCACGTCAGTTGTGATTGCAAGAACTGCCAGCACCAGCAAGTGCTCGATGATGACACAAGGCTCTCTCCCGCCTGCCTACCCATCTGCGGTGCGTGAACTGCGCTCCAGAGTGTTTCAAACACGCCCTTCCCCACGAAACTATCAAACGCGTGTCCAAACTGCTATTCTACGAAAACAACTCACGCGTCAGACGAAAGATGTTTACTGCTTCCAAGTTGTCGCGCATGCGTTCTAAATTTGTATCAGTGGGAAACCACTGATTCGCAGTGAAATTCAACTACTCGAATCAGTGAAAATGGCTCCACGTAGAATCGGTGGAAAACCACTGATTGTTTCAGTGCCAAAATTTCACTGATTAAATTAATGTCGTGAAATAATTTCACTGATAGCCTAACTGACGGCCGACTGCAGTGTCGAATTAAATTTTTTTTTTGTTGAATTTAGCCAAATAATTACGTGAAATAATCATATTTTCGATAGTTTACTATTTATATTGCGCAGTTTATCGTAATATAAAAAAGTAAAACATTTTTCGGCAGTGGTCAGGATTGAACTCACAAACCCTCCCCATGACTCTTTTAGGCCGTTACCTTACCGTATTTTTTTTTTTGGCGTTGTTGTTGTAGTTGTCGTTATTGTCGAGCTGAAGTTAGACCAACTTGTTGACAAATTCCCCAGTGCGACAAGCCAACTGAAAATCTGCCGCGTTGGCGGCACTGCGGTGCGCACATGCCACCCTACCCCTGAGATATGAGGACAGGCCACCTTCTGCGCTACCAAGACAAGTTAGAATTTAAGAGGAAATATATGTGTTTTAATTCTTGTCGAAATCTTGAAGATTAGAATTCTATGCCCTTTCTTTGGTTTTTGGCTAAATTGTTAAAGTTAGGATTGTTAATAGTATGTGTGAGTGCACTCTCTTCGCCATATTATATGCAGTTTAAACCTTCAACCAGAGCGCTGTGATGATTACATGAAAACGAAATGGCGTTTTGAAAGACAAGCTTATTTTAGAAAATACTTTGTATTGGTTTTATTAATTTATTTGTTGTTATTTCACTTGATACACGTTGTTTAGCGGCCATTTTGAAAGTTGTTTGATGATGGCCATTTTTACACGCTGTTTAACTGATCCATCTGTCAAAAAACAAACCCCTGAAAAACAGTGAAAAAAGTGACTAATGAATCAGTGGAAAATTTCACTGAAACAATAAGTGAAAGATATCTGGCTTTTTTCACTGATTCATCAATAAAAATCACTGAACTGGCTGTTGAATCAGTCAGATACTATTGACTGACTGAAAAAGTGAAATTCTCAAGGATTTAGAGTATGCCAGAAACAAAATTTTCGGCTTTTTCAAAGCACTGTATTTCAAAATATACAAATCAGATATACACAAAACTACTCAAGGGCCCTGAACAGAACCTTACTACAGAATTTCCACCAATAAAGAATAGGGTGACTGCTGAAAGTCAAGTAGGTTCACGCAGTGCGACGAGAACATTGCACGCCAGTTGAGAGCCTTGCGCTCAGAGGCGATGTCGCACTTGATGCTCGTCGCAGTGTCGCCCTTATATCTCCCGCGCTTCTCACCCTCAAACGCGGAGAAAAGCTCCTGCGGGTAGGCGGGGACCTTAATAAACCAATCCTGTGACTACAAATGTGAATTTAGTTTGACTAATGAGTTCCTTCGTCGCCGCTTTATCGTCTTATCGCGTCATCAGTTTAAGAAACTCTTTTGTCTATATACAGGATGTTCGGAAACTACCTGTCTAAATTCAATCCACACTATCTGCGGACGAATAGAAGCATGAAAATCTAGTCACAAAATGTTCGGAAAGGCCATTTAGTATGTTTATATTGAAGTTGAATTTCGGCAAACGACGCCGGGTGTCCGCAGCCTTATTTACCTGCGTGCAGTACAAGTTGCATAACACGAAGGCGAACTGATCCACGGCAGTGCTGCCCGCTGCACTCTGCGTCGCCTGTAGGTCGGACGGGTTGCCACTGCCCCACACACAGGCGTCACCGCAATGGCAGGTGAGCTTCCGTAGTTCATGATTGCCTATGTACAGGCGCTGACCGCATGTCGCGCCACAGCCGTTCGCCTTAGTGTCACGCAACTTGTTGTGCACGCAGGTACGTATGGCTGCGTGCACCCGGCGTCGTTTGCCGAAATTCCACTACAGTTTAAACATACTAAATGACCTTTCCAAACATTTTGTGACTAGTGTTTCTTATTTCTGTTCGCTCACAGATTGTGTAGTTTGAATTTCGACATGTAGTTTCCGAACATCTTGTAGTCATCAGTGTGGAAGTCTCATAGGATATAGGTTAGAAGAAATTTTGAGAAATTTAAACATAAAGTTTCACAGAAATTGACTCATCTAAAGTCGACATGGTAAAATAACGTGGGAACACACACCCTATTATTATAAATGTAAAAGGAGCTGTATTATTTACACTTCCTTGTACACTACTTTCAATGGGAACTTGAAGAGCCAAATAACTGATGTAAGTGATTAGTAGACAATAAAATAGACACAGTAACTGAAAATGTAGATAGGAAAGCAAATGTGAACTGCTACACAAGAAATTTTGTTCACTAAGCGTAATCAAGTGCCTTTCCAAGGAGTTCCTGTGTATGTGGAATGTTATATACACACAGCTTCGTAGCTATATGTTCATATAATGATGATAAAGCCCCAAGGAATAGAAGCAGTTTGTAGTCGGGCGCGTTAGAGGGAGTGTTTGCAATGAGCGGCCATGTTTAATGTTCATCGTGGGTGGCTTAAATTATCCACATCTAGACTGTTCTAGTTTGTAAAGCGTTAGGGTGGTAAGGCGAACTGAGGTGTGAGCTAGGGTTCAGCTTAATCCAGTTGAGAGGGCTCGGCGCACGCCTAAGTTGAGATTGATTATATGTGCCACTAGCTTCGCCACACACTGTCTCCTCAGTACCACCTTTATGGGTACTTCTTGTACTTTTACAAGCAAAACTTTGCCCACTAGTTGCCGATATGTTTCTGCTGGAAAAATGCCAATTTTAGAATTTCACCGTAAAAAATAATTGGAAAATTACCTGACAAGTGTAAGGTAATATTCGCAAACTTGTGTGGGGAACATAGTTTTCCTTACGGGTAAGGTAAAATAACCGTAAATTGGAGTAAAACTCGCGTACGTGGTTTGCGAAATTACCTTACGACGCGTGCATCTCTTCAGCATTTGTAATTGATATCGCATCGACCTATCGCGATAGAGGATCATGGTTCGCGCCCACTTATTAGCAAGTGTCGATGATTATAGTGTTGAGGTTTCGGTTACTGTTAGTCAGGTGATACAGGTAATTAAAAAATTAACAGTACTAATACTCCGGAATATTTTTTAATGTAATTTGATTATATAATATAGTTAATATTCCCTTACTTTTTTGGGATTTTTCCTTACTTGTAAGAGATTTTCCTCCACTTTTGTCAGGTACGATTAGAGAATAATACTGTACTTATTATGTAAATTTACTCTACTTTTTAGAGATAATTTCACTTTACATGTAGAGGTAAAATTCCCTGACACGTAAGGGAATTTTACCTCTATTTTTCTACAGTGTAGATAAAAATTTCTTAAATGTTGAATAAAAGTTATTAACAAAGTATTTTATATAATTATGTGTAATACATTTTTATACCACTTCTGTGTCCTGTATCAGCGCATTAATTTGATTTCAGTAGCATCTTCTTGCACATTTCTCAAACTTACACCGTTAAACGAATACAATACTTTCCAAGTCAGTTAGAGCCGTCGAACGTTCAGCAGTTCTCGAAATTGTTTGTAATCCACAGAAGTGTACCTTCGCACGATTTTAGAAAAGTGGATCATTTTAAACAGCTCGGAAGTTATGTCATAGCTCACGTAAGTAATACTTTTGTGGATTATGTGTTGCAGTTACAACATATATGCTTGTGACTCTACGCAAGTATGCAGTTCTTCAAGAGTATGTCGTACTCAGGACACTAGTTTCGTTCTTAAAAAGAACACGCAAAACTTTTTGTATCATTTTAAACCTTCGAGAATAGCTAAATACATGGAATGGTCTTTGGCCACTATTTACTAGGCTGTTTTGTGAAACCAATATTTCTATCAGCTGATGTGGGCCAGTTCGTCAGATTATAGCCGTTTGATGCAATGTATTCCTGTACATATTTCGAACAACTTCCTTGTCAGTTTTATGATAGCGGAAGTCTTGTATTAACTCACCGTGGTGTTTTTGCCGGCTCTAATTTATTCTTAGCAAATGTGAGTTTGTTTACACCAGTTGCTTACATTGTCGCACACGAATTTTGAGTGGAATAACTAAAAGCAAAAAAGAAAACTATTTAGTATTTCATGCAAAAAAAAAATTAAACACTGTTTTAAGGTCTCTATACAAATGGTGCAATAGTCCACAGTTTACTGTCCATCTGCAGTAAGTCAAGGCTCACACATGTGTGCATATGTTTGGTTACACGTGACAACAATTTGGAGAGCATTTACCTTGAACTGGGTTATGAATCCCACAGATGTAACAATAAGACTATGTCAAATTCCATTTTAATGTACTTGATAGTTGGTATCAATGTAAGATTCATTTTTAAATTTCCGCACATTTTATGTTTACCGCAGTTAATAAACTTAATGCGTATAAGATAAACAATTTTTACAATTTATCGCAACTGGAATATGATTTTAAAATGAATATAATAATTTTTGTGTTATTTTTTTATTTTTTGGAAGTATAAACTACGAATAGTGATTTTGCGATTTCAAACATTCTTCATCGGTAACGTTTTCTTTCTAAAAACGAAACTATCCGGGAAATGCGTCAATGCTGTTGTATTACGGCCTCCTTGCAGCAGGAGCACATGGGGAACCCCCTCCCCTCCACCGGCCCAATTGAAGCATACTAAGCATGTTTTTCAAATCTGTTTAGAACATAAATTCTGCAAACTGCTACTTCACTTAGAAATATCACAATAAAACAATTTACAGTGATTTATAGGAGGCTATATTTCTACACTTCAAAAAGAAGGGAGAATTATCTGGTACATACAGGCTTTTGGGGTAAATTTTACCATACATTTTCATTTAAAATGAAAGGTTTATATCACTGTAAATACTTGTGTTTATGAAAAACGGTGTAATATGAAGGAATCTTCGGAATTTAGTTTGAAATTTAATAAAGCGTTTGGTGTAAAGTTGCCCTGGCTGGAACACTGTTGATATATTGCTGCGAAAAACCGATGCAGTTGACTTGAAAGTAGAGAGTTTTCTGTATAACTTGCTGTTTGGTTGAACTGTTCTCGCAGTATGCGGCCTTCCTTGTCAAGGCGAGGTTGTCCTACATCCAACCATCTAGCCGCCCACTGCACGCCACGACGGTGCGTTCTGAATGCAAGCAATCAAGTACTTTATTGCCGGCTCTGTGAGCTTGGATGCTGTGTTCGCTCTTGTGTATCCCGTATATACACATTTGTACTGGAATTGAGTCGTTCTGGAACTTTCGTAATCGTTCCTCAGATGTAGACTATTCGAAACGAATTTACCCTGACGCAAAGACTAGGTTTGTAGCGCAATTATTTTTTTTACCCCGTAAATTGATAAAACCGTTCAGTACACTTCGCTATATTCCGCAAAGTTATGTTTGCGAGAAATTCCCCGCACGTTTCTGCTTGGTAACATTGGACATTGCAACAGTAATTAATTTGTATTCGTTTTATAACCACGGGAAATATTTCAACTGAATTTTACACGAGCTATTTGGGCTTAAGGCGTTTAATTACTTACCACAAAAACTTTAAATTTATCGCGAAAAAGTTAAAAAAAAAAAAAATTGATACACATGAAACAAACACAAATATTTCCCGGCGTTTTATAATGGCATTATTTTGCTGTCTCTGCTCTTATTTAAGGCGCTTGTACAGGTCTACTTAACGGTAAAACTTATTAGTAGCTCTAACTAAAAGGTAAGTTGGTATGAGTCCATCTTCATAAATGTGCGTTTGCTGTTTCCCGTGGTAATTCCAGTTTGTGGCGAAAGCCTGTGACACGTATCTCATTTAAGGGCAATAAATTACTCCGGTCCCACTCCAACAGAATTATGTCTATGCGCTACGTTGACTAATGCCTCCAAAGCCAATATTTGAACAAGATGTTAATACGATACCAGTGATTGTGGTTGGATTTAGACAGACTGCAGGATAATCCAAAATTATGTAAACGTTGTATGCTGTTATTATTTCATCAATAATATAGTACATTTTATGTGTCAAGTTTTAAACGTCTTTAAGGACTCGTCTCAAAGCGTAGAAGTTTTCTAGAAACTCATTCAGATCACGTTGTGTTATTATCAGTTACCTTATACAAAACAGCGAAAGCGATTAAAAAAAAGTTTATGAAGACAAGTTTTTCATTCCATTATTATCAATTTTGTGGCGTACATAGACAATCAAACTTTTCAAGCCAAACAAAAAATTTGTTTAATTATCTAGGAAACAATGACTCCAAATGCGCATATTTTATTTAAACGTCATCTATACCAGCTTAATGAAATTTTGAAAACGCATTAAGTATGCTGAATTTTTTTCGTCTGATAGCGGAAAATTAGACACTTCGTCTTTATCAAACAGATGATGAAGACGGAGATGGCAAACACGTTAGAAATAATCTGTCGTAAATAATCCCATACAATCAGTATTGCATTAGGTAATTAGAATACTATTATGAATTTTTTAATGTGACAAGTTTCGTGATTAAATAAAAAAGATTTCTTAAAAAATAATCCTCTTTTATCATTTGTTTACTAGGTTCGTTAAAATAATACCGCTTTAATGTTCATAATAAAACAATCATAAAATGTATGGAGGTTTCAGTGCGGAAATAGATAAGTCCATTAAATTTATTTATTAAAAACGTGAGCTTTGTATTAATTATGCATAGTGTACTGTATATCAGGAGTCCGTTTATAATTTCGTTTACACATTTAGTTATTAAGCATGTGGGAATAATTTCCATCGTGATTTTAACCAGCGATTAAAAAATAAAGTTAAAAAAAAACTAAAACCCGACTGCTAAAAAGTTAAAAATAAGTCTTCAGTTAAGTGTACGAGTATAATCATAGAGCCGTACTCGCGCGTTGTGCCGTATGAGACACTTTACATATAGCGGAGGTACAGCGGAACAAATGTAACTACTGTAAAGTAAGTATCTATGTACTAAATTGCTTGCATGTTTAGTATTGTAGACACTACATCTCTGTGACACCCCAGGATGGACAAACGGATGGACTTATAATTTTATTATTAGCCTATTGTGTTCCATTGCTGAGCAAAGGCCTCTACATATGCCTTCCATTTGTCACGGTCTTGAGTCAGACTTAGAATTTAAAAGTGACATAAAATTTGCAAATTAAATTTTTCCGCTGCACCTCTCCTACCTGTAAAGTGTCATACGGCACAACGCGTGACTACGGCGTTATAATTATACTCGCACTCCTAACTGAAGATTTGTTTTTAACTGTTGAGTAGTCGGATATTAGTTTTTTATAACTTGATTTCATTTACCAATTTTGTTCTACCTACACTGAACACTTGTTTTTTTGAACATTTGAATAGCTGGGTTTTAGTTTTTTAAAACTTTATTTTATTTTGAATTTTTTTTTTCTACATTCAAAAATGTAGGGTGACAATTATCACGCTTAATCTACACATAATTCCAAAAAAAAAAAAATGCCGCGAATGAAATGCTTGCGCGAGCTAACTTCACTTGTGGCGTCATATAGCTTGTTACTGCCGCCATCTTGGATTTTCTTAATTGTGTCAAAGCCTACGACACTCGGGTTATCAAAAGGAATCGATAGACACCAAAATCGATGCTATAGTGGAACATCCGACATTTAATCATACATACATCGTGTTAAAATCATAATCCTTCCTTTGCTTCGCTGTAGTTGGGTAGAAAAATGGACACGTGGTCTACTTATGTTTGTGCCCTGAACCGTCTTTATACAATGACGAGTATTATGACAGCAAAACTATTAGTTACTTATTATGTTCATCACAAAATCAGAAGAAAAAAATTGAGTGTGTAAGCATATCGTAGTTGCATGTTAATAAATATCTTATACCTATTCTCCAGTCCACAACATTAAAATCAATTACCCTCTTGCAACATTTTTCCCAGCTATACAGTTGGGCATAATCCATTTCACGGTTACTTTTGGCTTTTCTGAAGCCCTGCTGAAGTTATACATTCAGGATATTCCTCCGCTTATGCAAACAAAGCTTAACCGATTCTACAAATTTGAAACCAAAGCGACAACGCACGGCATTTGTGCACAGTCAGCGTAGTAACATTTCGCATAAGAACTATATCTTACTTGGCATTACCAACGCACCAATATTCTTAATGTTTTCATTCATATTAATTATAGATCAAATGTATTGTAATGTATAGACAAAGTATAAGTAAAAGTTCAACTTAATGAAAAATAAGTTATAGGCTGTTTGCGGTAAAATGTGCACTTTTGAAAGCCCTGCCTAAGATCTACTTGTACTCTCTTTGTGTATTCCTCCGCCTTGTGTAATATTAACATTGCCATGGGCCTCGTCACTTTATTCATACGTCGGTCAATTGAAACTGCGGAATTATTAGCAAAGTAAACGTGTTACAAATCTGCTCATTTTTATACTTAAGACGCATTAAAAACAGAGAGGAAAATAAATAATTTCCGTTTGCACAAATGGTTATATTAACACTATTTTTTTGACGTTAAGAAGTGGGACTATTTCCCATTCATCTTTACCAACTTTACTGGGCGAGTGTCACTCAGTGCACCCATTAAAATATATGCATGCAGGAACAGAGGCTTCTTTCGAAGGTTCATTTCTAAAGTGCTCACTTTATCGTGAACGGCCTTTAGGATATTGTGTGATTACAGGCAAGTCGACAGTCCGGCAACAAAGGAGATCCACATTAGGTCACTTGGATTATGACACTTTTTTTTTTTCGCGACCAGCCAAAGTCCGGACACGCATTTTTATTATCACCCCCGTACCTGTGCCTTTTCTAGGTAATACAGGGGTATGAGCTGTTCATTTTTTATTTGTTTTCTTTTATTTGATACTTAATTTTCTCATTGCAGACTTTATGGATTACAATTTTATATAATATTGCAACTAGCTATACCAAGTTGCCAGGAAGGTGAGAGTGGCGCAGTTTTCCTGCATTCCACCTCGACTCCCCTAGCATCTTGGGGGTAAATTTCTTGGTATTCTATTCTATTTATGATTATACTACACCTATATTACGGCACTAAACTTGAGAGCCGATGAGGTTGAAGCTAGGTGAGTACGGAGCAGCACCGGAATGCAACGACGGGAGGAGGGGAACGGGAGATCACCGAGAAAACCCGCCGACTAGAGGCGTCGTCCGGCCCTATCCAAGTGTGATGTTTAAATTGATGGCAAATGAAGTTATCGTTGTTCTGTTCTGTACACATTAGAGAACGAGACGGCATATTAGCAGAAACCTGAAAAATTCGCGAGTTCAGTGACCTGCAGGCTAGACTTTACAGTCTTACGTACAAATATGCCGACGTCAATTGCACATTGGTTGTCTGGTGTCACGGTGGAAGGCGACGATTGGACCAGCGTTCTCCAGGAGATGTCGAAAACCGCGTGGACCAATGGCTAACGTTGTATAAACACGCTGTTTTCAATTCTAGCTTGTCCCAAAATGAATCCGCGAATTCTTCAGGTCTGTACTTGTTAACAATGCTGGGTTGTTAACAGTTTCGCGTGTGAACTCGACAGGCGTGCGAATAGTCACTTGGCACATGACGGTGTAAATTGTATATAAGGTGAAAGGATACGAAACGAGGATGACACTAGATCTTGCGGAAGGCTTTCAAAACCGGTCATTAATTTTGCGAGTTAATTTTTGGGCGACCTTGAGTGCATTTACATTCCTGTTGCAGTTGCAATCGGAACGCAGGTGATTAGACACGCCCAGGTGAACTCTGGGCCAATGAGAGACCCGCAGGGAAACGAACACCGGATCCCGTGCCACCTGCTCTGAGGTAAAACTGGCTACACACTGGGGCGACAACAGCCAGCGTCAGAAAGATGGGGCTCGCAAACACACAGCACCGTGGAGTCTATGTACAGGCTGTTCACGGTTATCTGAGCACTTTTATAAATCAACGTTTGAAAAATATCACTGTCCCCACCTGCTCGTATATGTACCGGCACACTGACTGGCATGCGCCCAATGAAGTTGGTAATGCTCGGGTGGAAAGTAGTTCCGTGACTTAGCGTCGAATTTAAAGTGTTGGCGTAAACATTTAATACTAGGGAAACCGACTTCTTTTGCTTTCAGTGTCTTAATGTGTACAATGTAAGAATTAGCAGATTTGTCAAATATTTACTTTCTTAATAGTTTCACTGTTTCACTTGACCGACGCATGAATAAATTGGCCAGGTTCATTGCAATGTAAATTTTACATATGGTGTAATGATACATAACGCGCATACAAGTAGATCTTAAGCAAAGCTAAGTACTCACAGTTTACCGTGCACAACCTATAGTTAGAGACATGGAGATTTCGCATAATCACTAACAACAAGCTAGACTTAAAACACGTGTACATTTTGAATTTGTTTTCTTATTGGATCGCACCTGTTCCTACCGTCTGATATTAGAATACAATACTGAACACCAATAATATTTGCGGGCGAGAATACTGTAAAATGCTTGTTTAACACCATTTTTCCCCCTGCCCCCACCAACCCAAACGGGAACCTCTTCATGTGTCATGCCTCCCTGGTAGGACAATCAAAATGCCCGAATGTACTTGCGCTGCAGGGGAATCCTACACACCTTACTAATTCTTCGATGTGAAGTGAAAACTGGAGTCGTGTTTTCATATATATTATTATTTTTTAATACTGACGATTTTAAAATATAGTTTATAATATTGTCAGAAGGTAGTTGAAAGAATGTAACTACCAGGGGGGTATGCGCTACATAGATGTAGCGAAAAAAAAATCAGGCCAGTACTCGGCTAATAACAGGTATTCGAGAACAAGGTGAGATAGTGGGACAACGCAGCCTAGCACACTGCTTACCCATAACAGGTATAGAGACCTGAAAAATTCGAGAGTATTATGTACAAATATGCCGATATCAACTACGTATTGGCTGTCTGCTGTCACTGTGGAAGGTAATGATTGGGCCAGCGTTCTCCAGGAGGTGTCGAACACCTTGTGCACCAATGGCTAACGTTATCTAAATACACGTGTTTTGAATTCTAGCTTGTCCCGAAATAAATCCGCGAATTTTTCACGTCTCTAGGTATTAGCAACAGGTATCGACTGGGAACAGGAACAGGTGCGGGGCGTTCCTGGGAAATACTGGTTAAGCTGATCTCTAACCCGTCTCTCTCGATAGCTGCACGTGGCCTCGCGGAAACGGGTTGTGGGTCAAGGCGAAGGTGAAGTGACGGCGCGATGTCGTCCAGACTCGTGCACTGGCGGCAGTGCAGCTGCTGTGCGTCACTGGCAGAGTGCAGCGCGATTGGCCGCCGGCTCGCGTCGCCGCGTCGCCGCCTGCTCGGAGGAGGGTGGGGGCTGAACACTTCGTGGACGAAGAGCGGGACGGACGGCGCAAGGTCGTATCTGGGACGAAGTTTACGTCACAGCGGGTGGTCCGCTGTCCGTGCGCATCAGTGCCGCCTGTCCCGCCACAACGCTTCCCGGCTTGTCCCTGCTGAGCGCGGAACAAGAGCCACGGAATACAGAATGTCCCGCTACTCAACCGACATACTTCGGCAGTGCGTTATACACATCATTGTCAACAACAAACTGCGTACACAGAAATAGGCTATGCAGCCCCATTTCAGAGTTACGGGGATGTAAATAAAAAAAAATAAAAAAAAAAACGAAAATTGCAATTACCGAATATCTTTAATGCAATTGACTACATTCGCGTTGTAAGTCCCACTAAACTGTTCAAAATGTGTCCAATCTGACCGTAAGCAGTCACTGCTAGTGTTGCGGGCGTGGCCAGTCTTTGTTAGTGTGTCGAGGCGAGTGGTTGTGCAACAGTGACAGGAATGTTTACACGTGCTGAGTACCCATACATGGGATTTGTTTACGGATACTGTGATGGAAATGGGCGTGGTACAGCTGCTCAGTATCCGCGCAGGTGGATTGGAAGAGGTGGGCCAGTCCCATGGCCGACGCGCACTCCAGACCTCTCCCTGTTGGACTTTTTCTCCTGGGGCTGCCTGAAGAGTAGGGTTTACAACGGACGGCGATCAGACACATGAGACCAGTTGCTACAGGCGATAACTGATGCCACTAACCAACTCAGAAATGAACTTGCAGGCGTGCAGTGGTAACACGCCATGGTAGACTACAACGTATCGCAACCTGTTTACAGTGAGAGGGTGCACATTTTGAACAGCTCGTGTAAGACATTCAACATGAATGTAGTCAGTTACATTAAAGGCATTCAGTAATTACAGTGTATGTTTTTGTTACATTTACGTCCGAGTAACTCTGAAATGGGGCTGCATAGCCTACTTATGTATATGACTTTTTTGTTGCTAATGATCTGTATAACAAGCTGCCGAAATATGTCGTTTGAGTAGTGGAACATCCTGTATACAGGGCGTTCATCAAGTAACTACCTACACTGTGTCCATAAACGATCACCCTGATTTCAGCAGTTTACAATAATTGTGTCGATGCTACTAGCTGAAGTTTATTCTTTGTTGCAGGTCAGGGTGTCTACTGAACGTAAAAGTCATGAAAAAGTAATAAAATTGAGCAGGCGGTCATGAGATCCATGACTATGTAGTGAAAATGAGTGGATGGTCATGAAATTGTCTTTTTGTATCACTCTAATGTCCACCTCATTGTCGCTTGGCATTGATGTTCCATTATAAGTGGCGAAGGATAGAACCACTGATCATTATTTTTATAATCATGCATCCATCAACAACATGCTTTATACACTCACAGACAATGAAATTCGCGCACCTAGAATGGTTCTCATGTGTCACACTTTGTCGAGAAGTCATGAATTGAACTGAAGATGTCATGAAAAAAGGTACGAAAAAGTCATCCATTTGGTTCAATGTAAATCAGTAGACACTCTGCAAGTACACTTGGGAACTCATAAACTTAATTCCAGTTGTACTGTGTATATCACGTTTGTCACCAGGGTCTCTGTTGTTGCTTTATCACTAAAAATAGTTTCAGTACAGGAAGAGGCACAATGTGTTGTGTGACTAGCAGAATCAAAATCTCCTATTAGTGTGCAGAGATAATTTTGGACGCATTATGGAAAGAACCCACCTGATATGAAGTTAATTAAGTCATGTATGACAAACGTTCTAGCAACGGATTCGGTTCAAAAGGGTAAAATCAGTGCCAAAACATTCGTTTCTGACGAGATAGTATAGGTGGTTCAAACCTCGGTTTAACTAAGCCATTACAGAAATTAATTAGATTAAGTTTGGCGTCATCTTCAAGTACCAACGATTACAGTTTACAAAGTAGTTCTCAAACGTCTAAAATTGTATGTGTGAGAAGTCCAAAATGTTGAGGCCTTGCAGCCATACTATCATCCAAGACGTAAACAATTTACTAACAATATAATACAACGGATTGGTGAGGATAATGATTTCTCGCAAAGTGTTTGTTATCCCGATGAAACTAAAGTTCATGTGAGCAGACTAGTTAATAGACACAACGTAATAATCTGTGGCTCAAAAACTTATACTGTACAAGAACATATTAAGGACAGTCCAAAAGTCAATGAGTGGCCTAGACTCATGTGTTATCATGTGATTAGCCCTTTTTTCCCCTCGAAAATGCAATCACTGGAAATGTGTACTTAGACATGTTAATCAACTACGCCATTCCTCAGCAACAGGCAATGCAGCCGGTTGTAATCTTCCAACAAGGTGACGCTCTGCCTCATTGGGCCCCTCATGTACGCAATCATCTGAATAACATCTCAAAATTGGTGGATCGGCCAGACTCATGGCCCACGAGATCACAGGATGTTACATCCTTAGATTTATCTATTTGGGGCTATGTGAAACATGGTGTTTACCAAACATCATTTCCCGATATTATGGCCTTGCGACAGCGCATCAGAGATTCCATCGACAGACGCATGCCACAAATGCAGAATGTGTGATGTGAGATTGAATATTGGTTGGATATTTTGTGTGCTACCAGAAGTGCGCATGTGGAAGTTTACTAGGTGATTTCCGTATGGTTCAAAACTTTGTGAGTTAACGCACTGATGTTTCAATGTGTGTTTCATTACGAGTATCCAATAAAGAGTTATAAGATAGTGTATGTAATAAAGTTTACATTTTTGGACATTCTATTTTCGGATAGAGTAAAAAATACAATAAAATACAAGTGAAAATTCCGGAATAAATGGTTTAATATACGACGCAAGTAGATAGACTTTCATTTGATTCGACGGAGGTACAATGCCTATTTAGATGAATTCCAGTGAACTTTGTAAAGCTCAAATCGCACAGCTGCTTCACGGAATGCATTCTCCAACATATGTGCTGTAATGCGTGCAACTGCTTGCCAAATATAATCCCTCAAAACCTGAAAATTTACCGAATTTCAGTCGATTAACTTTGGGATTTAACAAATTCCCAGACAAAGCAAACCAATAGAGTTAAATACGGAGAGCTCGGTGCTCAGGGTCTGTTACCACCCCGCCCAATCCAGCGGTCACAAGATCGGTCATCAAGGTAGTCCTGGAGAATGACTGCAAACTGACATGGTGCTCCATCGTGCTGAAGTGCATCATCATGAATGAAAGAATAGCTATTGCTGTAGGATTTTTTTAAGCATATTACAATATGCGTGCCCTGTTGTTGTTCATTCCATAAAGAATTTAGGGGTATTCACTTGTGTCTTTTTCGTCCCAAACCACACACTTACCTTAGGAGACTCCCTTTCCCATGTCACAAATCCCCATTATTTTTCAGTAGTCCAGATACGACAGTTGTGTCAACTGACCTTCCCGCAAGTGTGTAAGTTTGCTTCCTCGCCGAAGAAGATGTGACTCATCGGACCCTCATTTTAAATCTGTTCGATTAACTCTGCGCACACAGCTGATCATGACGGGTAATCCTCTTCATGAACGTCATGTAGAACTTCAGCATGGTAATCATTAGTCTCTAATCTCGTTTTCAAGATCTTATGGATGGTCGCTCTAAGTATCTGTAGCCTCTCGGATGTTCTACGAAATGACATGTGCAGTTCCTCTTCGAATAGTTCTCGTGTTAAGACAACACTTTTGCCCAGTGTGCTGGGACGTTCACCTCTTTTCGCATCAATAATAGGTCCCATTATGATAAACTTTCGAAGAAACTCACGAATTGGTTTATCAGTAGACCCTGGTTTTTGGAAGCATCTTTGAAACCTCTCCCTAATGACTTGTGTCTTTGAATACAAAGTGTCACAACCATGATGCAGTCTTCTTTATCGAGTCTTGACCATCACCTGTAATATAAACATAATCTATAATGGAATTACGAAAATAGCCACATCCTGTAAAAGCATACAGAAGTGAAATGTCACCAGTCTCTGTAACAGGTCTTGTGTCTGTAGTCTGTTCGCGGTTTATACACACGTTTTTAATCAAACCTTTGCAAAATCACCCCATGCATCAAATGTTTGATTCTTTCCTAAGTGTGTCATGTATGTCAAGCGTTTTAAACTTATTTTAACATACAAGTAGCTAATTTTTAATTAAATTGAATTTTGATTTATATCTTACCTACAGATTATAATATTTCATTTATAATTAAACTTAAAAACAGTGAGAAAATAGGTATTTTGGTATACCTAGTAATAAATAGTACTTATGCAAAATATAATTATACAGAGTGCGCACGAATGCGGTACGTTGTCCCTTTGGTGTAATTTTCTATGCTGGGTTAGTTAAGCTTAGTTTGCATGAGGCGGAGGATTATCCTGGAAGCATAACTTTAGCAGAACTTCGGAAAAGTAGGAAGTAACCGTGGATTGACTGTAGTTAGCTGCTGAGTGCTGCCATTGGCTGGGCTGCTGGTAGACGATTAGGTTACCTGGCGTGGCTTGGCGAACTCTATTCCATCATGTTGCTAGCCAGTGACACCATTCTGCTGGCGTGTGCAGCTGTATTTCGCATTATAAGCCGCTTTTTTACCTCTGTTATTAAATTCTCTGTGTCCCTGTTGCGCTCAAAGAGTGCAGTATATAATCTATAACCTAGTATATATTCCTGCCATCAAATATTACTCCCTTTGCTGGAAAACTCCAATCTCGAAAATTCTCACGTTCACCAAGAAAAAGTCCCTCCTCAGTAAAAAGTTTAATTTGCATCCTGGATGAACATTGTGTAGACGTGTATGTGTAACCTGCGCGCGTGTTTGAGAATCATATTACAAACATGTTAGCCTCAGGTAATCCATATATGTGCACATGTGTAGGTCTATAAGTATCCATGTGATATGCTTGTATATTTCTGCTGCGTAGTTAATATTTCGGTTTCCCTCCCTCAGGGCACGGAAGTCATTAAACGCTAAATGTCTTTGCCATACAACATTTATTTTTTTTCAAAATGTGACAGGGGGAAGGCAAATTGAATATTTAAATAAACCACATCTGTAATCACCTGAAAAAGTTGTCAGTTGTGAATCCATACGGATTTCACGTCGGATGGTAGTAAAAGAATGCCATCATTTTTAACTTCATATATGTGTTGGTCTTGATTACGTGCTACGCCTTACTGGAGCAAAATTTCTAAGGTATGACATTAACTGAAAAGTATCTCACAAAAAAAAAAACTAAAAGATTGAGATTGTTCGCTTCTCTTCTCTTGAATTGTTTGTCCTTAAACATCTGCTGACCAGCTTCAAGGCATAAAAGGTGGGGCGTTATTTGTTCAATTAGTGTTTTACTTAATAAGGGTAATTATGTTGTGATTATTGTATTTGTTCATATGCTTGAGAGTGATATATAGAGTCTCAGTTCACAGGGGCTGTTCCGAAAGTTGCTGTCGACTCTAGCTGATTCTCTAGGGAAACGAGTCTGTGACTGCCGCTAGTGAAGATAACCTGTGGCGTGCTGCGTTTACGAAAGTAAAGCCAGCGTGCAGTTGTCTTTTTCTTTGATCACTATAAAAGTTTGATGGCAGGGTGTATTAGAGTAGATGACGACTTGCCATTAATAACGCTACTGAATTCTATGTAATGTTGCGCTAAATCAGGGCTCGTCCTCGAGATTTGTTCGTATAAGAGAACAATATTTTGGCGCTCTCCCCCCACGACACAAAAATATTGTCACACTCCTGTGCATTTGTAGTTTCACATTGTGGAATGTTGGTATGGGCCAGTAATTGAATACAGTAACACATTTTTATTCTTAAATCTTTAACTTCAATTATTTCAAATAATACAATAAAAATAATTACATAATTAATTTAAAGCCTGGGGTAACTTAGCATTACAAGGAGATTCTCCTGGATCTGAAAGGGACGTGTTCTGCTTCTCACGATGAGAGTAAGCGAAGCAGGCAGGAGTCATATTGCCAGCAGCCCCCGCACCTTCTTCCTTTTTCAAAAGACAGCAGCGGCTTTTGTCGATTTTTGAATTTTATTATGGTGAGTATAAAGAAAGTATTCTGTTGAAATTATTATTTTAATGTTATCTGGAATAATAATTTAAGCCTACGTTCAAAAATTTGTGAAGTAAATATTTTCCTGTCTTCCTTTGCATGTACCTACGTTTGCATTTGGCGCCGTCTTTGGCTTAGTGCCCTGCGCAGTTGTTTACTTCGCCTGCATCAAGGACCGGCCCTGCACAAAAGTGGTCAGGGAACGTCAAACATGCGTACAATCAAGAAGCAATAGGCATAACGGCTGTATTCAAGTGTTGGGAAAATTTCGTGAGAGGCGAAAAGGTGTACAGGATTAGCCGAGAAGTGGGCGCCTAGCAACATCAGCTTAGCCGATAATTCGCGAATCTATAAACGTCTTCCTTCAAAAACGTCTCCGCTTTCGCAGTGTTTGCATAGTTCGCAGATGGTGAGCGCTCACTTCTCTGCTGATCTTGCACATTGCTCTCTGCTTCCTTGAAATGCTTCCACCACACAAACACGGCCGCCCTGCCCATTACTTCCTCGCCGCACGCTTGTTTGACATTCCCCTGCTACTGTTGCCTTACTTGACACGTAAGTCAGTTGCGATACTTCGTCTGATTACTAACCACGTGTCCGTCTCAACTGCCGTTGTTGTACACAGTGCAGATCAATTCTTATAGCGAGCAAAAAAAAAAAAAAAAACTACATCTGCGTGTTGGTTTTACTGACAAACTAAGCCGGCCACGGACTGTCTTCATAGGCAAAAGTCACAGAATCACTTCAATAGAACAGGCGCGTTGTTGCTAGTCCATGCACGAACTTTCGCAGCAGCCTTCGAACGTAGCAGTTTTGATATTTTTTCATGCCCTCATACTGAAATGAAATTACTAATTATTATTTAGAGCAAGACACTTTTAAGAGACACGTAAAAAAATTCGCTACCAATATTTACAAATTCAACACAAAACTTTTGCAGGATGATATTTGCAATAGCATTTAAGCTTCAGGAAGCGGTCCTGAGTTGATTGAAGGTGCAATTTCTTTAGCTCAGGTTTTTGTGCAGTGAGCCTGGCGAAACTTGTTGATTTAGAGCTCCCTACAAAGTGGTTAGGCGGCCCGTGCCGTGCTAAAATTGCGGAGTAGCAGGAAGGGAAGTTGTACATCGGTTATATTAAATTGCACGTGGCTCTAAGTGATCACTTGTGGCCCAGGAGTATTTACTTTGCAATCCTGGTTACAGCGGTACTTCGAACTTGACACAGTGCGTTCGGCTTTTAGCCAAATGAGCTGCGCTTGAAGAGAATTTGATGCGATTTGCACATCTGGCAACTTGCCGAGATGATTACGGTACTCCACCTAAGACTTTCAGGGACAAAACTGCATATCGAAGTTAATGTTTAGCACTAACGAGTAATTACAGCACCATTAAAAACAGAGCTTTGCAAAGTTTCTATAAACCACAGAACTTTTTGGTTCCACGTTCCTTGCTTCTATAAGCTATTCGCGATAAAGTGAGCACTTTTGCTAGCCCTCTCATTTGGAATAATAGTCAATAAATGTATTTTATTTTTGCCTTATACATTTACTTCTCATTGCAGTGGAATTTACACACGGGGTTTTTTTACTTACATGGCAATATTTATTTAAAAAGGTGGTTTAAGGGATAAAAAATGACTGAAATAAAAAAGTTACTAGGGCCGTAAAAGTGCTCACTTTAACGTGGACAGCCTATAGTGTCATAGATATTCACACTTGAGCTTGTTTGCTTGAAAATAAAAATTAAGCCTATTCAATTTCTGTTTATTTTTCTTATATAGCCTATAGAGATTTTCATAAAAGATATAAGTTAATACAAAAGGAATGCCTCATAATCTAAATTTTCATGGAGTGTTTGTTTCTTTGGTTCAGCACAGAAAAGAGACCTGGGAACTGCTCTTGTACTATTTCCACATCAGATTCTAAAGGCCAATCTTTAACGAAGCTTCCAGTTACAAAGCTTCCATCCCATTTGAAGGCCGATATTCTCCGTATCCACATGCGACCATGGATTTCAGAAAACTTATATTTTGTAGTGTATCGGTATCCAGAACCTGTTTTCACAAACAGCGCACCAGAACTATCGAGAAATATCAACTTCTATTGCAATTCCAGGGAATATTTGGTATCCTTCTGACCGTTAGGCATGAATAGAGGCACATATACACTGCAATCCTGACTCCTTTCGACATTTTACACATCGCCTAAAGAAGCATATTTTATATTTAGTTTTAATTTTTATTAGTTAACTGATGCCTACAATACGGACAAGTTTTTGTTGTTTTTAGAAATGTAATTTTACTTTCTGATAGTGACCACAACTTAGAAAGAACAAGCACACCGTTATTCCTAAAATGGCGGCCATTCAGCATTATATTATGGGTATCTGCTATATCACGTTAGTTTTTCTAGCTCCGAGTTTTCGCCCAAGGTTAATCTTATGGCGTCAAAATTTTTTATTTGCTGTTCTGTTTTAATGGAGATTTCTCAAAAGCATTCATTCGATTTGTATACATGTACCGTTCCTCGTTCACCTGCTCCACTATAACAGTTTTAAAAAAACTCAGTGGGGAGGAAGCCTAGGGCGATGAAACACTCACCGAGTGACGGGCTTTCCAGCCGGGACCCGTAGGTGCCCGTCATCTCCGAACATGACATTAAGTGAGACCCTAGGATGGAGCGGCGGCGCTGGAATGCGAGGGCGGGGGAATGGGAGAACCCCGAGAAAACCCGCCGGCAAGCGGCATCGTCCAGCACGATTCCCACATGCGAAGTTCGGGGAGTGAACCCGCTGGGGATCGAACCCGGCGAGCTCTTTAGCCACTGCGCCGCCGCTGCCCCACTATTACAGTTGAGCATCTACCGTGTCACTTATCCGCACTTAGACTCTCCCCCCATTAAAACTCCCACATGTTACATTTCCATAGATTTTATCTTGTTACTGATTCTGTTAATGGTTTTATTTCAATAATGAATCTTAGTAGCGCGTATAAAAGTCTTGTGTTTTTGATCCATGACTTTTTCAGGTGATACGAAGGCGGTATAAATTTATACAACCAAGGACCAGTTGCAGTGTAATTTGATAAGTGAAATCAAACAGCCAATATCGATTCACTTATCACTCAACGTTTTAAATGCGTGTAAAATATTGTCAAGTAATTTTGTACATATGAAAGGGACAATCAGTTCAGGTAAGTGCAAGTTAAGTTTTGTTGCTGTGTTCTTCTTCTTTCCCCGCTTCAATTAGCGCCTATTTAAATATTGCGTCAAAAAAGTAGGAAGTTATGTTTGTTAATGCTCTCCCTTTTAAGGTTTTATTAATTGCATATATATATGGTTGTTATTTTTAGGAATTACCATAGAAAATTTAACGAATAAAATTACATCTACAGGACATATGGGCGCCACTAATTAATATCTAAAAGAAGACATATGACTCTGAATATACGAAAATCAACACTTTCAAATCAGATTATTCCACAAAAACATCAACCCTTTATTTTAATAGGCTTTAATTGATATTTTACGACTACTAAAGAAGAGAACAAACTAATTATGTTAATTTAATGAAAATTTAAAAGCAGGTAGAACATATGTATTAACAAAAATAGCTAAATTAAGATACTGCTCACTTTGGATAGGTATCAGAATTTGAAAGATGAATATTAGATACTCTTTGCATCCTTCCTTACAACAGGTGATTAGAAGAATATATAGGTATTTAAATTATTTCAAGTTGAGAAAATATTTTATAACTATTTTGTGTTAGTCTTTGTTATTGATTTTTCACTGTTAAGGAAATATTAAAAATTTGCCAGCTAGTCCATAATTTCACGAACTCTCAAAATGGGACTTTTGGGACACATGACCGAAGTAGGATGTAAGCTTTCTTACAATTCCACTGAAGAAGTATAAATGGGTGGAGTTCACCTTATAAGCCTGTATCGAAGAGAGCTGGAACAGAAGATGCCAAATGAAGTCCATCCTGCATATTGGCCATCTCACCATGGACTCCAGACTCCAGTAGATAGCTCCGGATAGAATTCCACAGTTGACGAATCACTTCAACAGTTCATCTCGACACATCATTTTCCCACACTCTTCTTATAATACACAATAATCTCTTCAAAATGCTTGATAACGCTATTAACATTCAGCGTGAAATACTGCAAAACATTTTATCTACATGCAGCGATAATTATTCCAGACATTCAAAATTTCCTTTTCTTCATTATTATATTTGACTTTCATATTTTTTTCAATGTTTCCCTAGGTAACTCAGACAAAAGCAACATAACTCCAAAGAGAAATTTTTGAATTGCAAATCTTAAACTAAATGGCAGGATGATCTAATTTAATATAGTTTTCGCAGATATATGTACATAACATTTGATGGAAAAGCAAACAAAAATAATTTAAAATTTAAAATGCTAACATATTAATTATAAGAAAACCCTTTTCATTCTGCAATATTCTGAAATATCACACCCTTTTACGCATAAAGGTTAACTGATGGCGGCTTACATGTTAGCTGACTTAAATTACACATGAGCCAAGAATGACCACCATGTTTGCTTTAAAGGTTCTGATTAGACAAGTAATCGGAACCTATTCATGTGTTTAGATAATTATTGGTTACAGACAAATTAAATGTCGGTTATTTTTAACCAAACATTGATAAATAGCAAATGTTGCTAAGCAGCACTTACCTTTCAACTAAACTCAAATCAGAACAAAACCAGACATTGTAACTGGCCCTTATATTTACATAAAAAATGACGCGTTCACCCACGATTCTCAAATTCGAACATGCAACCTCGGAGAAAAGCCTTAGCAAACTAGGACATGTAAGCTCTATTTATACGTTGCATTTTACAATTCTTGCAGTTTCTGCAAATGAACACGGCCGATGAAAAAAAAAAAAGGTAACAAGTAACAACTGATGGGAAAATTATGCTCAACTCTTTAAAATATGCAAGAGTCACTCATTTCATCATCAAAACCTTTATACGCGGAGCAGTAAGAAACTGATGACAAAATACTGGTCAAAGTGCATTCTGTATTATCCTCCTCTAGATTTTCCATGTTTGCCTTACCTGCAAGCGGCATACATTTCTTCATTCTCAACGACGCGATATATTTTGGAGCCATTACCGCGTACTCTTTTATCAGTCCGTTTTTGTAAGTTGCCCATATTATCCAGTGCTTTACTCACAATAGTATCTATCACACGAACACAATCTAAATCCTTTAAGCAATATATTTACAAAGAGATGACAGCTAAATACACTATTGTCCATTAAAATTGCAACACCAAGAAGGACACGCCTGAAGGACCCGACATTGAGCGAATATGTAGAGCAGGGTAGGAGATGTGATTAGTTGTTCAGCCGAGTAGCGCAGCAAGTGCGCTAATGGCGATACTGATAAGCTGCATATAAGTGGTGGTCGAGGGGCTGTTGAAAGATAATAGTGTATGGTTTCCCTCCCTGCCTTTGATGTGCACAGACGGATTGAGTATGCCGCGTTGAAGAACATGACAACTATACAAACAGGTTTCTGCCTTCGACAGTGGGAAATCGTGGCCTATCGGGATCGTGGATTATCCTACCGCGAAGTTGGTTCTCGTAACGCAACGACAGTGGATCGCAGAGGGATGAGCTGAGTAATGTGCAGCGCTGTCAAACCAACGAGCGCATGGTGATAAGGGACTATACAGCCACATCAAACAAACTCGCTCAGGAGTTGAGGCATGTGCCACATCAATATGTGTCCGTACACATTATTCGTTGCCGTCTGCAGCGCCAGGGCATCTTGTCCAGGTCCCCATCGCTGCAGTTGCCTCTAACTACTCATCACAAGCGCCTGCAATGGAGCGTGCAACTTAGGGCCCGGAGGGATGAATTGCATGCCATCGTTTTCTACGACGAATCTCCCTTCTGCTTGCAGCATCACAATGGTATCGTCTGTTCTGGTGGCACACGCCTAGCCGAGTCCTGCATCACGCACAGTCGTGCCAGCCTAGCACCTGGAGTTATGGTATGGACAGCCATGGGATTCCAGTCACGCTCGCGCCTAGTCTGCATCGCGGGTACGCTGGCCAGCAACCGTAAAAGCGCGGAGGTGCTGGAGCCTCTTGATGTCGCCTATCTTCAGAGCCAGCTTCCCTGTACCAAAAGAACAATGCGTGACCGCATTTTATTTGGCGCTCATCGTCCGAGGATTCCTGGATGACCACCACGCCACACTGCATCCTTGGCCTGCGCGTTCACCGGATCTCTCGCTCAACGAAAACGTGTGACCCATGGTCAGGTTCCGACTGACTTGCCACAGGTTGCCTGCGACCCCAACGTATGAACTCTGGACACGCATCAGAGCAGCGTGGGCAGGGGTAGCCCACACGGTCTTCCTAGCAATGCCACGTCGAGTGGCATCAATTATTGCCGCCGATAGTGCGGCCATACAGATATGATTCCCCCATGTTCTGTACATCATACCGAGTTACAAGAGTAATCATCTCACCTGTGTATGATGAGTATTCTGTCCAATAAATCTGGTTGTGATAGCCCACATTATTCTTGGTATTGCAATTTTAATGGTATCTATTGTAGAACTATAAAAATGAAAAGTTTAATGGAAATAATTACACTTCCAGCGTTGGGTAATGTAAGTGAAATTTTCGAATACAATTTTTAGCCTTGTAAGTTTTCACATTTTTTGTACTGAAGGACTGAAGTTTGTAGTTTAGAAATACTAATATAATTAACATAAAGTACAACATTCGTATAAATTTTTTTAATTATGTTTGACAGTAGAACTTCATCTATGAACTTAAAATTGATGACAACAAGTAATTCTGAATACTCATTACAATCTTTTAGAATCAATGTTCGAGACGGATGGGAGGTAAAGGAAAACAATTGAAAATGGAAAATTATTATTCCATATGTTTGCTTAGACAGCAATAAACTGAAGACGTGTAGAAAAGGTGGGGGCTCCCATTTTTTCCCCAATAAACCTTCCCAGCCTAAGCCCCGATATCAGTCACTTTCTAACACACCTCCCCTCACAACTAATAAAGAGTTTGGTTCTAACCAATATTTCTCCTGTAGCATTTTCTAATAATGCATGTAATGACTCAATTTTTTTTCCGTTTGAGAGGGATTTTACTATATCTATCCAGTTCTTCCTCTTCTCTTCTAGGTTAACTATAGACACACTTATTAGGTATAATCACGGACCTAGTTTAGGTCATGGCTGTCCAACCCCTCTCTTCCAAGAAGCGTGCATTCGTGCATGAATTCTCCTCCTTGTAGGTGGATTGGGCTCATCCCTGAGAGAGAGAGAGAGAGAGAGAGAGAGAGAGAGAGAGAGAGAGAGAGAGTGTGTGTGTGTGTATATGTGTGTGTGTGTGTGTGTGTGTGTGTGTGTGTGTGTGTGTGTGTGTGTGTGGAAAAATTCGAGCGGCTCTTAAGAGGGCACAGGACATAAATTAATGCTATTGAGGTTTATCGTATTTTACAAATTTTATGGAAGCCGATAGAGAGAACCAAGAAAGGGCATCCATACAGAATAGTTTTTACTAACTACGAGAGCAGATATTTTATCTGAGTGACGTTATTCTGCCGAAATCTTTCTGACGCAGTAAATATTTGTGTTTTTTTTTTTTTATGGCGCAAGACATTGTGCGTAATTGATACAATAATACTGAAAAATACTTGGCCGTTAAGTTGGCAAAACCTGTTATCTAAGATTGCCATTTTTATTTTTTCTATGTTGGCTTTGAAAAACCAGGAAACATCAATTTACGTATTTGGTGTTAACTTTTGTCCCACGCCCCCTTAACAAAGAGGTCTTAAGATTTAAGCCCTGAGACGTACTTGGATCCCGTCACTATCTCGGACGCACACTTAATTCTTAGGGTAGGGTAAGCAAACAAATTTTGGCTGACGGCTCAGGGATTTATAGGCTACCTGTTAAGTATTCTTCTTCCAGTGCCTTAAGCCCGCAGTTTAAATTATTGTTGGTATGTAATTATTATCTTTTAACTGTGAGTATGGACTTAATTTTTATGTCCTGTAGTGGCAGTGCTAGAATTGGCCCTCTTACCCATGTGCACCATGGCGAGTGTTTGTTATAGTCCATATAGTCCATACAGCCCTGCTGTGGTTCTACTTTCAGGATATTCCTCTGCCTCATGCAAACAGAGCTTAGCTAAGAATAGGGAACTACACCGAAAGGACAGCGCACCGCATTTTTGCGCACTCATTATAATAGTACTTTCCATAAGAACTATTTCTTACTAGGCATTGCCAACACAACTATTTTCTCCCTATTTTTATTCATATTAATTATAAATTAAATATTTTAGTTTAAAATTAAATATAATTAATAGTTAAATTAGTAAAAAATAACACTTTTATGCTAACAGAAGTATAAAACGCCTGTGATAAATGACATATTTAGGAAACAACCAAGTCTACAGTATAATTTCCAAAGGTGATTTTTCCAAGGTTTGATTTTAAAAAGGTGTAAAGAAACCACAAATAGACTATATTTGAAATTCGCTGTTTAAGTGTTTTTGAATAAAATTTCGGGAATTATTTTAGCTTTAGGTGGCTTGGTTGAAGTCCGTAAAGTAGTTACAAATAAGCTTTCAATAAACTGTAAGTGGGTCAAATGTTTGTTACAAAGATGAGTATATCTCCCCGTTTCGGGCTATCGTGTTGGACTATTGTGGCGTTCGCTAAGACAGTTTGTAGGAGCCGAGACTTGAACCATCAACTTAACTTTGTGGGTGAGCGAAGAGATTTGGGTGGCTCTTAGCCACGAGGTATTGAGCGCCGATAAGGGTGAAGTGAGGTGGGTATGAAGCAGCGCCTGGAGATCCCCGAGAAAACCCGCCTGTCATCGGCATCGTCCGGCACGATTCCCATATGCGAAAATCTGGGGACTGCCCCGCCGATAATGGAACGCTTTTAGCCTTGGTAGAAGGCGAGTAGTCTAACCACCACACCACCGCGGCCCCAAAGTAACTTTTTCCATTTACGTCAACACTTCAGTAGTCAATATAGTATTAAAAATATTTGATAACACAAACATTATTCGAATCTATTAATTTCATCTCTTTGATATTATTTTTGTATATACCTAACGTCCTAGTTGTGGCAGTAGATGAATAATCGTAAAGACATATTTTTTGTGGCGAATAACCTTCCTCCTTGTTTTTGAACCTTTTAAAGTGACACTTGACAGAAGGAGCTGAGTTGATCGTGAACTTACCAAGGTAATGTTATGTTGAGACGTAGTGAATGGAAGGTGATGAGTGTGCGGCAAGACTTAACGATGGTTATTTCTCTGCTTCTCTCGTTCCTGCCTCTCCGCCCAATGGGCTTAAATTAAATAGAGCCTGCGATATTCTTAATGAGCACTAACTATTACGTGTTTACCAACATTGTAATAACATGCAAACTGGCATATTCTATAAAGGGAATAGACTTTCTGGTAAAGCAATCCCTGCATATAATATAAATATAAATTAGTATCATCGAGAATTGAATATGGTAAGCCATTTTTATTTATGAAGCACGATGTCACAGTTAATCTGTTTTGGGGCCGTTCTTGTTATTCGAATCTCTTTGTCAGTTTGGTGTATTCGGACACTACTGTTCTGTTCAACTTGACTGCAACACTTTCATGAACGTTATTGCAGTTATATATATATATATATATTGTTATGCATTGCTGCCCGGAGCTGTGGTGGTGGACCAACCTCACTCCTCCCCTCCCCAGGGGTTGCCACCTGAAACCCGTGAATAATGGACAGCGGGCTGTCGCCCTGCTCGGCGCCTTGCTTTCGTAACGGCCCCTCTCCCCAGCTGGAGGTCTCGACAGGTCTGGCGACGACGCTAGAATGTTCTGGTGATACTGGCTGTCGCCTCGGCCCTCCGCGACGCATCACGCGAGTTGGGGAAGATTCTAGGTGGCGGCCTGAGGCACTATATATACTGCCGCAACCCAGCGACCGGCAGTCTTTGGCGAAGGCCGTCTGGAGAGTGTGCGCGAGCGAAGTGTAAAGTGTGGACGACGACTGGATATTGCGGGACGACTGCGAGTGAGGTGTTCGTGGCTTGAATGGACGAGAGGGTGTGAAACCGACGAGTGAAGCCTACTGTGCGTGAGGGCGCTTGGAGGACTCTAGAACATTGCGACTGGCGGGACATGGACTGAACTGAGGTTGGACTGAATGGAAGTGTATTACAGATTTTATTGTAAATATTCCAACTTTCAAATATGGACGCATATTTTATAGAATATTTGAATAGGTTGATACACTGTCTATTGGGACAGATCCTTAGTTATTTTATTTACTTATTTATTTGTGGTAATTATAAATTGTATTAAATTAGAGTAATTAATTATGAACAGTATGTGATATCAATTTATTGTGAGATTTTGAGTTCAGACAATTTTGCTATTGTTACTATAAATAAAATAAGGAAATTATTATTAATTATTGTATTTAATTAAGACATCTATCCCTTAACGAACCTCGTATAGCCCACTTAATTTCTAGAGAGAGAAATTGTAACAATATTTAACAATAATTAAATTGTTTATTCATTTTATCAGCTTTGCATAATTATATAACATGTATACCAACCATGCAGAGAGAACTCTTACTGCTTTCTTTGAATCTTGAAAAAAATTGATATGCCTAGAAATTAATGAGCTTTAAACATTTCTGCGGAAATTATTTTCTTTCGTTGAACAAGCAAAAATTAAAGTTCGGTCAATTACTAAAAAATATATTACATGCTGCGTGGTTAACAAGATATAAACCTAACCGTCCCCAAATCCGACCAGCAAATAATAATTGAGATGTAACTTCGGAGTGCTAACCTTCTCTTACATGCTCTTCTCTGCCCCCCCCCCCCCTTTTTGGAGAGCGGAGCTACACAAATTAATGAGTTCAAATCATTTCCAAGAGTGTGATTATACGAAGCGAAATAGAAATACGCGTTACGGATTAATATGCAAGAACATGTTTATTAACGCTACCCAAGCACCAGCCTTTCGACCTTGATTAATGGGGACGGGCCCCCTTAATGGACAGGAGTCGAGATGGAGGGTAGTTTCAGGCTAAAGGCTGTTCACGATAAAGTGAGCACTTTTAAATCAACCTTAGAAAACAGTCACTGTCCGTACCTGCATATATTTTAACGGGCACACTAAGTGATATGTTCCCAGTAAGGATGGTAAGATGGATGGAAAATACTTCCGTATATGAAAGTTAGTGTTTAAATAACCATTTGTTATAACTTAAATTATTTCTTGCGCTTCTGTTTTTTATGCATCGAAATTAAAAAATAAGCAGAATTTTAAAATATATACTTTTCTTATAATTCCACAGTTCCACTTAACTGAAGAATGGATAGACTGATGAGGCCCGTGGCAATGTCGACTTTACATAAGCGGAAGAATGTACAACGTGCATGCAAGTAGATTCTTAAGCAGGGTTTTAAAAAGTGCTCACTTACGTGAAAGCATAACAGGACTTGGCCACAGCCGAGACTGTAAGTGTGGCCACTACCTGCCGCATCGTTCACCCTGCTAGGTTACTTCTACTGAGATTGGGAAGATCAGTGTTCAAAGTCTGGCGATCAATAATGTTCGCCACTAGGCAAGCGCTAGCGTCGCATGTGTATTAGATTTTCTCTATTCCCTACGTTTAAAAAACAGGAGAATATTGCAATAATCAATACAACTAAATAAAATAGAAGTGTCTGTGATTTTCGAATTTTCCACTTTTGATCAATTTTCATATAGTATAATTGATTACTAAGCCATATCTAATGTTAATTTTTTGTGTCTGTTTATCTGTCTGTCCGACCGGGTTTAACTCAAAAACCACTGAACATATTGACATCAAATTTACACAGAATATATATAATAACCCCAGGACCAACTTACCCTTTGTTTCATCGAGATATCTCAAACTATTCCGGAAAAAAAATGATGATCAGGTATGTAAATAGGTACTGGATTAAGCTTTTCTTAGAATAACTGCATAAAAATCTATGTTAAAAAAAAGTTCCGTCATTTCTCCTTTCTTTTTTGTCCATGGACTGTCCTCCTTTCCTTCCCAAAAGCAATTCCAAATATTAAATGTAATGCGTACGAAGTAGCACAGGAAAGCTAGTCATAATTAAAATATAAATTAACGTCGTAACTTAGTCAAATCTTTCTCTTTTATTACACAGTTTGCTTAAAATTTTAATTATTTAAACTTAAATGTTACCCTTTGTAACACTGCGCATCTAGTGGTGGAAATTCTCCTTATGCCAAACTCCCAAATAAGAAACCACGTTTTGTTCCTAACATGAGTAGAATAAACCTTTACCTTACCAACACTCAGAGCGCCTAATGTGCTTGGGGGCCATGGTGGCTGAGCGGTTAGCCTGCTCGCCTCCGACCAAGGCCATCCGGGTTCACTCCCCAGCCGGGTCACTCCAGAGTTTCTCATACCGGACTATGCCGTTGGTCGGCGGGTCTTCTCGGGGATCTCCCGTTTCCCCCGCCCTTTCATTCCGGCGCTGCTCCATACTCACCTCAACCACCTTCATAGGCTTTCAATACCTCGATGTTAAGAGCCGTCCAAATCTCTTCACTCACTCACTCAACTAATGTGCATGGAGCAGTTCGAGATATGTTGAACAGAAAACTCTGTTTAGCCAGGGACTGTCGCCGACCACACTACGGATAGACGGGATTTTCCCGCCAAAAAGCTGCACCACGGTAGTTGCACTGAAGACACAGTGGACAGCGTCTTAGAGTCGAGTCAGTCGATCCTGCAACCACGGCTGAATCGATATCAAACATGGAGTTTGGTTTTTCTGTATTTTCTCCTTGCCATGATGTGCATTTAAAAACGACGTATATCTTTAAAATGCCTCGTTCTGAAAGAACCACCAGGTAGTATGATGTTTTTGCTCAAATATTTCTATATTTTATAATACTGGCATTCAAAATGACAACAGCCCGTAAGGAGGAAATTTTTACTGTTTGGGCTTGAGTAGCAACATTTTTTCTATGGTGTAACAAATTATGTTACAAATCTACAAGACGTTAACTTTAAGAGTTGGTTGGAGCTGCACGTCTTAGGTCAAGAAGCGAGGGAGCGATAAGGGCGACACTAACCCGCACGCCTAGTGCCTCATCGCTCCTACGCGCAAGGCGAGAAGTGTTTCCGTCGTGATACTGTACTATGTAAATCAGATCTGTAATAGTGGCGTTTTATTACACGCAATAAAAGCCCGCAGATTAACCTACGTCCGTATATTTACACTTTTCTCTCGTCGTCTAAGGAAACTGCACAAGCAAGCTCTACAAATGCGATATTTGATCATCTTCGCGAATTTTTTTTCTCGAATAATATACTAAATACGGCAAAATTAAATAAATAGGGACATGGATAATTGTTTTTTTTTTTTTATCTTTTCTGACAAAAATTCGTATTTGTAGAACATTTATTTACCGAAGTACGCGTATTCACGCAAACAACTGTACGTGCAGGTCCATATAACTCTTAAAGCAAATGAAACGCCGTATTTTATATTTTTGAACATTTTTGTTTCAAAATTAACATTTTTCTAAGTCCAAGACTGCCAAGAAATCCAGTCAGCTGCACTATTTTGAAAAACCAAATCTAAGGGCTACAAACCCATGCCTACTATTTTTGGCCAGGAGGCCTCCATTTCATTTACTTAACTTATTTCCGTCGTCGTGCAAGTCCCCAACAGCCGAACGTCTCTGAAGACAGGTCGGCTATTGGGTCCTATTTATATAAAAATGTATTGGAGGGGAAAACACCCTACCACATTCTTTATTTGTACAGATAATTCGAGACACGCGGGACAACATTGCGGATATCTGGTGTGAACAATGCACTCATGTGTATCACCTACGCCGTGCATCGGAGCTTGCCATTTTGCAACACCTATTCGTAAATCGTTCACCATTGCAAATGCACGTTGCTTCAAAAAACGTAAGTTCATATTCCTTCACTATTCTTTAATATTAAATCAGTGTAGAATCTATTTCAAAGCTCATTTCTGCCGTGAAACTTTATTATGTCGTAACACCGTTGACAGCCGAGCGAAGCCGGTGGGCAAGCATGTCAATGCATAACAGGGCAGTCAAGTCGGCCTGTCAGCTGGTACTTTTCGTAGCTAAGTAGCTAATATGAGACATAATTTGGTCTCATCCGGCACTCCTATCGAAGCACCACCTCCAAGATGACTCCAGGGGGTCCATCAGCCAGGTATCACTCCAGGATGGCTGGTCCTTCAGAAACCCCCGACCAGCAGCACTCCCAGGATCACCATCAACCAGCATGCTAGCATTCAGGAACCATGGCTCGGAACAGAATCAGAAGAAACTCAATGACAAACTGATGCCAGCTGCAATATCTCAGGCTAAAGTCCTACTTCTAACACTCTCTTCTCTTGAATCTACATGAGAGGAAAATATGTGCCGACTGTGGGGACCCGAACCCCCATCCAAAGTACCTACTCTCAAATGCTATCCATTTACTATACTCAGGATTGAATTTCTTTGCCAATCCCTGACTTATTACATAGACAAATACACTGCAAACAACTCATCTTAACACTAAATGAAAATGAATACCCTAATGAAATGAGCATGAGATTGAGAGAACTCCCGGTGTGGGGAGCTTGTACAACTAATAAAATCTATTAAAAACAAGACCACACGTTTCACAAAATGATGATGATACACAAGATATGATACATGCTACCCTAATAATACAAATAACATAACCCTATACAAACCAAAGTCCCTACAAGACCTCACATTAGAGAACAATGCTTGTCCACACACAAATGCAATATCGTAACAGTTTTAGGAGAGAAAGATGACCTTTCACTAAATTCCTAGGATGTTTCTCATCCTCGAGCAAAACAGTAACCAGAGTCAAAAACTTAAGGATAACAAAAGCTCCCACATACTTAGGTGACAGCTTGGCACTTAACTGCACTGCTTTATTACTAAGGTAATGAGTTTCAAGGAGAACCGTATCTCCCACTTTAAAAGATGTAATTCCCGGATTTCTACTGTGCTGAGATGCAAGTCTAGCATGGTACGTCCTCAAATTATTTGTGGCTTCCTCCCACACAGTCTTTATCCTTCTTCACAGCATCAATGCAGAAATCATGCAAACCCCAAGCATTCATCAGAGGATGAAATAGTCTTCGGCCGAAAAATATTTCAGCGGGAACTTTTCTAGTTGAGTCATTTATAGCATTATTAAAAGCTAAATTCAGTTGGTACAAAGCCACATCCCACTCTTTGTGGGTTTCCATTTGAAAAGCTCGTAAAGCGATCTTCAAATTACGATTACACCGCTCAACCAGATCAGCCTTGGGGTAATGTGATGGGATCTGCACCATTTTAATACCCCAAGCAAAAGCCAAGTTTTTCATTTCTGACGAGACAAAATATGTAGCATTATCTGTGACCAGATACATGGGAGACCCAAACAGAGGAAACATATGCTGACTCAAAACTTTGCAAATTTCTGATGACTTCATAGATCCGAGGGGAAAAAGAAACACAAATTTATTGAAACTATACATGGCAACAAGAATATAAGTAAATCCAGGAGCAGTCCTGGGTAATGGTCCGAATACATCTAAATATACTCTCTCCCATGGAAAATTAACCATAGACGCACTATAGAGGCTAGCGATCTTAGCATTTCGTGGTTTGGAGCGTTGGCATGTCTCACATTGCCGAAACCATGTTTCCACATATTTTGTCAATCCTGGCCAATAGAACATTTCTTGTAGCTGAGAAATCGTTTTCTCCTGCCCCAAATGAACACCGAAAAGTATTGTGAAAGTAATTATACAGTTGATCCCTTAAAGCCTTTGGAACATAGAACTTAAATTCCTTGGTTTTAGGAAGAATTTATTCAATTTAACCCTTTCGGATCTCATAAGATGCTGCATTCCCAGTATTTATATCAAACTTTATGGAAATACATTCCGAATCTATTTCCTGATGGTGTTGTGGTGTAACATATGCTTGTGGAAAATTCTGCAGCAGAGAGACCTGTATGTTCTGATCCTTTTTCTGAATTATGGGAACTTGTTCCTCCTTAGGGACTTCAACCCCTTGTGAAATATCCTACAAACCTGATCTGTCTGATATTTCTTATCGGTTACTGAAATCAACTCCATCTTGGGGACTTCAAACCCTTGTGAAATATCCTGCACAAAAGAAACTTGTAATATCTTATCTTTAGTTACGGGAACTGGATCTACCTCAGGAACTTCAACCACCTGAATAGACATACAACTTGATGCATCAGATAGAGATACCTCACAAAGTCCCTCATCGTCAAACATACGAGAGAGGCAGTCGACAACCCCATTGTCGGCCCCTCTATTATGTTTGACAGTGAACATAAACTTCGTAAGTCTCACCAGCCATCGGGCTAAACGACCTGCTGGTTTATTATTTGTTAAAAACCAACTAATGGCCTAGTTGTCAGTTTGCAACTCGAGCTCACTCACTTCAAGGTAATCGGAAAATTTTTCCATGTCAAATAAAGCAGCGAGGACCTCCTTTTCATAGGCGGAGAACTTTTGCTCGGTCTGAGTTAGTAATCGGCTTGCGCATTACACTGGCACTAAACTCTCGCCTTCTGTTTGGCATAAAACAGCCCGTACAGCCTTTGAGCTCGCATCCACTTGGAGGGTAAACGATTTATTGAATTGAGAAAGATGCAATATTGGCGGTGTAGCCAATTTTTCTTTCAACTGATTTAATGCGGTTTGTTGTTCAGGATCCCATACATAGGCGACATCCATCCTTTCCGCGATATTTGCAAACTCTGGGATAAACTTTGAATAAAAACCAACCATACCTAAGATACTACGTACTCCCCAAAGATTTTTCGGAATGGGGAAATTCACTATAGGGCGGAATTTTTCCGGATCCAATAGTAACTTCCCATTGTTGATCACAAACCCGAGATATTTTACATAGATTTTCGCCCATGTCACTTTATCGGGGTTCCCGGGCCAACCTTCGTCTTGCAAGGCAGTGAGGAAAAGTCTAGGATGTTGTAGATGTCCCTCAAAGGTGTTGTTATATACGCGTACATCATTGATGTATGTGAACAGGAATTTATATTGATACTTCCCGAGAACCTGAAACCAAACTCGTGACATGGCCTGAAGCCCGCAATTTACCCCCATTGATAAGCATTTCCACTGAAACTGGCCCCAAGGGGTTACAAAGGCTAAGTTCTCACATGAATCGGGATGCAAATCGCATTGTAGAAATGCAGAATTCAGATAAAAAATAGAACCTTTTCGCACCACTGCACGAGCCTTTATCCTGAGTTCTGCTATGCCTCCAGCATTCTGAACTTCTTCCCTCCACCTCACGCAAAAGTTGCTGTAAGATGGGCTTACTCAGAGTCTGCGCCCAACCTGTTGACATTATGGGATTTTAATTTGCCAAGCAAAACAGGAAAAACAAATAAACAGCGGAAAAAAAATATTGTTCTCAATTCCCAACCTACATAATGTTTTACACTATTCACAAAACTCACCTGTCTTCAAAGATTCATTCAAGAGATAGCATGGAAAAACATACGATAAAATTACAAAATACCCTGCACAGCTGCCCTTAAGGGACAACAGAAGTACGCAGTCTGACGCCCTTCGTTCAGCCCTTCACTTAGGACTGAACGAAGATGCTTAGCTACAAGAAACCACGACCCCAAGGTCACACCAAAACGGAGAAAACCCCTTAAGGGAAGAATGGCAGTGATATTGTAAAATTGTAAAATCACCAACACAAACACATGGGTTTTCTGAAGCATCACCTTTGTATTTTCACCTAATTTTTATCCTAATCACACATGTACTAACAAGTACCGTATTAAAAGGAAAATTTCACAACGAAATGTCTACTATACAAGCAAAACTCCAACATCAGAAAATATGTATTTTGGTGTGTATTTTTTAAAATAAATCGCCCTTAAAACACTCAAATAGTGAGGCATTATTCAAAAATGCATGCGAGTTTGATATAAAAATATTTACTGCCTCGCTTAAGATCCAACATTTTTTACAAGCTGAAAACATTACAAAAAACAGCCTTTAAAAATACCTCTTTTGAAAACAATGTCATATTAAAACATGGACTTTGGTTTTTCTATATTTTCTCCATACCACGAAGTGCATTTAAAAACGACACATTTCTTTAAAATGCATTACAGGTATTTCAAAATTTTTGCTAAAATATTCCTATATTTTATAATACTGGCTTTCAAAATGACAACATCCCATACGGCAGAAACTTTTACTGTTCGGGTTTGAATAGCAACATATTTTTCTTTGGTTTAACAAATTATGTTACAAATCTACAAGGCGCTAACTTTAAAGAAAATGAAACGCCGTATTTTTATTTTATATTTTTGAAGATTATTGTTTCAAAATTAACATTTTTCTAAGTCCAAGACTAATGAGAAATCCAATCAGCTGCAATAATTTGACAAACCAATTCTAAGGGCTATAAACCCCTGCCTACTATTTTTGGCCAGGAGGCCTTAATTTCAGATACCTAACTTATTTCCATCGTCGTGCAAAGTCCCCAAACAGCCGCACGTCTCTGAAGATAGGTCGGCTATCGGCTCCTATTTATATAAAAAATGTATTGGAGGGGAAAACACCCTACCACATTCTTCATTTGTACAGATAATTCGAGAGACACATGACAACATTGCGGATATCCGGTGCGTACAACACACTCTCTACGTGTTCAAACGGCGAGGCGCGATCAGCCGCGCCACAGACTGGAGCGCTTCGAAGTGGCGAGGCATTGAACCACAGACAGTGGCTACCGCTAGTTTGCCGAGTCCCTTCATACGTGTCGCCCACACCGTGAGTCGGAGCTTGATGTTTTGCAACACATATTCGTAAATCGTTCACCACAGCAAATGTATGTTGCTTCAAGAAACTTAAGTTCATATTCCCTCACTATTCCTTGATATTAAATCAGTGTAGAATCTATTTTAAGGTTCATTTCTGCCATGAAACTTGATTACGTCGTAACACCGTTGACAGCCGAGCGAAGCCGGCAGGTAGGCATGTCGATGCGTAGCGGGGCAGTCAAGTCGGCCGGTCAGCTGGTAACTTTTCGTAGCCAAGTAGCAAACATGAGACGCAATTTGGTCTCATCGTGGAGATAATACCGTATGCTCGAGTCAAAAAGGGCTACAAATACACGTTGACGGTCATCGATGCCTATAGCAAATTCGCATGGACCGGGCCGGTCAAGTCGAAGAATTCGCGTGACATCACCGAGGCCATGGTGGATGTATTGCGCGAAGGACACATTCCGACTAATTTGCGAACCGACCAGGGCAAGGAATAATTATTATTTTTTTAAAAAGTTGTTTTTTACTATCTTTTAAAATTTTGACCTTAAAATTTAAAATATTACCAGTAAATATCCCAGGTATGGAGTCGCCAAAAAAAAGTTTTCAAATGGGTGACATGGGTGCTCTCTGATGTTAGATGCTAAAAATAAAATCTAGCACAATGTATAACGCCCAATACTGAAAACATATGTTAAGTCATAATTTAGTGGCCAATGGGAATATTCCATTGCTTGGTATAGGTGGGAGGATAATTTTTGGTATCTAGGTCGAATGATTAATTTGGGTGAGTTGGTAGTGTATGGAGGGGCGAGTGTGAGGCAAACGCTATATGGTCCTCGATTTTTTTACAATTTTTTTTTTAGATCTGATTGCGATTTTTCTCGATTTGGTATGATTGTGAGTGTTGGGGGAAAAAAAAGGGGGGGGGGTTGTTTGAGGATGGGGAATGAGTGTGAGCGTTTCATTTTCTTTAAAGTAGATTTGTAACATAATTTGTTAAACCAAAGAAAAATATGTTGCTATTCAAACCCGAACAGTAAAAGTTTCTGCCTTATGGGATGTTGTCATTTTGAAAGCCAGTATTATAAAATATAGGAATATTTTAGCAAAAATGTTGAAATACCTGTAATGCATTTTAAAGAAATGTGTCGATTTTAAATGCACTTCGTGGTATGGAGAAAATATAGAAAAACCAAAGTCCATGTTTTAATATGACATTGTTTTCAAAAGAGGTATTTTTAAAGGCTGTTTAAATGTTTCTCGATTTTTGTTTAATTTTTTCAGACTTTTTACTACTATCTATAATAATTGTCAAGGAGTGGGGGTGGGGTGAGGCGAAGGTGAAGAAGGGTTTGGTGAGTGGCAGGGGTGGAGTAGCGGGGTGGGAATTTTTCAATTGAATAAACGTGATTTTTTTGGTAAGATAATTAATTTAGGAAGTGGTTTTTGGGGTGAAGCAGGCAATTTTGCCGATAAAATGGCTGTCCTCTAACTGTGACGTTATGGCGGCAAACTCTTACCTCATGAAGCCAGATGACATCTCACAAAATCGGCATACGTACACTACTAATATAGGAGACATTTTTAATTTTGATTAATTGATTAAATAATCGTGAACCTCGAGTTAGCCAAAATACGCCCAAAAAAATTAAACAATATAATTATTGTTGAATTGTTGTCATTCAGTCTGTTTAAGAAATATAAAGAGACAGCACCAGTTCCAGCAGAGAGCAATACTTTGGTGGCAATACTTAGGGTAGTTCTAAAATATTATTTATACCAAAAGAATTTAGGCAATCAGCATCGTACACAATAAAGAGGCTTAATTTCGACATCACAAATCTTAAATTGACGAACGATAAATGGGAATGGAACTATTTTATTGGGTAATTTTTTTAAAAGCTTTTTACATTAGCAATCAAAAATATAGGGCCACCCATACATTTATAATAAAGAACTTCCGTTCCCGTAATATTCATTGTATCTGTTCGTGTATTTTTCTGTTAATTGAACTCTTTGAAAGTTGCATTTTGGCGCAGAGTTTTATTATTATCTTTATTTGTTTACGGGTTATGAATTTTCTAAAAAATGGTATAATAAGCAAATTACTACATTTTGCTATATACCGAGGCAAACCAATATAAAAATATCTGACGCACATTACTGAAATTTGTTTCATAAAATGAAATGCCATGTAAAACTCAAACTCTAAAAAAAAATAATTACATGTGTATTTTCACAATTTTTTTATAAAAAGTAAAAAATTGAAGGAAAAAAATCACAAAATTTATACTTCCGATGATCTGGTTAAATACAGAATTTATGCAAGAAGGAAATATAAGCTGGGTGCAGCTAAATTGTCCCAAATACATAAACTAACTCGTCCAAATACATAAACTAACTCGTCCAAATACATAAACTAACTCGTCCAAATACAAGAATGTTGTTGCTTTACCAATACTACCTCAGTTCACAGAACGAAAATTGTGAAATTTCTATACATTTTATTTAAGTTTTGAATTCAGTTCATTACCTCAGAAAAACTGTGCAATAATTTTTTCAACAATTTGAATTTTGCTTAACATTTTATCTTTATGTATATGCAGTTTGTGAAACAAGTTTAACTAACGTATCTAAAGTATTATTGCAAGTGTTCGCTTTGATATACTGCTAAATCCAGTAATTTGCGTATTATACACATTTTAAGATATTTTATAACCCGTAAAAAAAATGAAGATAAAAATATAAGCTCTGCACCAACATTTTAACTTTCAAAACAATTGACAAAAAAATACACGAACAGATACAATCAATATTAAAGGGACGAAAGTTCTTTATTCTAAACGTATGGGTGGCCTTATAATTTTGGTTGCTAGTGTATGTTTTCCAGCCGACGAGCAGACATCGTAGAACAAAATAAACGTCTGCTCAACGCAGAGTTCAACCTTTCAAGACACGTGGCGCCTCACTTAGCAAAAGCTTATGATTGGTTGTTGATGTGGTACTGTGTAGTATTTAGCGGAGGTTTATTCTGCCCAGCCTCTTCTTAGTTATAGTTTAACCATAGGTACACAGGTGTTCATGGCCCAAAACGGTGGCCATGGCTGCCCAATCCCTCTCTGACGGGATGCATCCCTCTTTGCATGGATTCCCTCCCCTGAAGGCGTAAGGTACGCAGCCATTAGACGCAATAGCTCACGTCCCTACCTAGGACGTACACGTAACACTTAGAATTAGGGTAGGTTAGGAAAAAACGGCATTATAATTTTCACTGCGGGAGTGCGGACATAGCGCAGAACATAAGAGGGACTTGGAATTTCGTTCCCTAGACAGGGTGTTTTAAGACAGTTCCGAAGTAACCAAGTTGGGAAAGGGGCTACGAAGTATGGTGTATGGTAAATGGATGACCTACTCAGAAGCCAAAACCTCGAAGCGAAGGGACTCGGGGGCACGCAGGTTGTTAGTATAGAGGATGAAATATGGTTCAGGAAGAGGAACTTTGTAGGCCTGTGTGGATGACTGATGTGATTATTGTACTTTGCATACTGTGCTTCAGGGCAAGCACTACCGGTGTCTAACAGTGTTGGAGGGGAGAGTATACCCGGCTGTGCCTTGACGTGTGTGTGTATGTGTGTGTGTGTGTGACAAGCAATACCTGCACCTTCGGGAGTACGGTGAGGGTAATATACTCGGCTTACTGTGTATTGTCGATGGATGTACGAGATATATTCAATGGAGCAATGCCAACACTATTGGTGTAAGACGAGGGTAATATACTCGGCTTACTGTGTATTGTGGATGGATGTACGAGATCTATTCAATGGAGCAATGCCAACACTATTGGTGTAAGGTGAGGGTAATATACTCGGCTTACTGTGTATTGTCGATGGATGTACGAGATCTATTCAATGTAGCAATGCCAACACTATTGGTGTAAGGTGAGGGCAATCTACTCGGCTTACTGTGTATTGTCGATGGATGTACGAGATCTATTCAATGGAGCAATGCCAACACGATTGGTGTAAGGCGAGGGTAATATACTCGGCTTACTGTGTATTGTCGATTGATGTACGAGATCTATTCAATGGAGCAATGCCAACACTATTGGTGTAAGACGAGGGTAATATACTCGGCTTACTGTGTATTGTGGATGGATGTACGAGATCTATTCAATGGAGCAATGCCAACACTATTGGTGTAAGGTGAGGGTAATAAACTCGGCTTACTGTGTATTGTCGATGGATGTACGAGATCTATTCAATGGAATAATGCCAACACTATTGGTGAAAGGTGAGGGTAATATACTCGGCTTACTGTGTATTGTCGATGGATGTACGAGATCTATTCAATGGAGCAATGCCAACACTATTGGTGTAAGGCGAGGGCAATCTACTCGGCTTACTGTGTATTGTCGATGGATGTACGAGATCTATTCAATGGAGTAATGCCAACACTATTGGTGTAAGGTAAGGGTAATATACTCGGCTTACTGTGTATTGTCGATGGATGTACGAGATCTATTCAATGGAGCAATGCCAACACTATTGGCGTAAGGTGAGGGGAATACTCTCCGCTCAACTCACTACATTTAAGAATGGTTTTGTGGTTTTGTGTGGAGGACTGAGGGAAAGAGTAGATAATTGTTTACATATTGTTATTTTGTGTTATTCTCACATCTACAGCCAAGGACCTTGGCAGGCGATGTAATATTGTAATACATGAAGTGTTTATTGCTTGTATGGTCAATGTCTAAGATTGTCACGCACAGTATTGTAACACCCGAGGTGTTGGTTGTTTAAAATTAAGAGTATATATATGTATGCATGTGTGTTAATATATATATATATATATAAAGTGTGTGGTGTGTTATCGTTTGGTCTGAGGAAAAAGGGACGCAGTAAAACAGGCGGGGTGGGGTCGTGCAGAGGGCTGATAGAGAATTCGTCCAGTATGGGTTAGGGGGGGGGGCGGTAAATATTAAAACAACTGTTTTGAAGATACTTAAGTTTCCATTATAAATGTATGTTTATGTGGAGGTACGAATTATTTTGAAAATGTTTTCCATCAACTTGTGAGAGAAAGGAGCAATTTATTTTCTATATCTATGGCCTGACACTGATTAACCATATTTGTAGGAACCGAAAATACATCAAATTATCTAGTGATCTCAAATTTTACAACCCCCTGCTCCTTCCAGTGATGCAGGGAGGTTATTAATGATAAGTTCTGAAGAGACAAATTATTATTGCTTGTAAAAAAAATTGCTATACTTGTACTTCGATAGTGATCAGTGGGACAACATCCTGGATGTAATCTTTTCAGAACATTTTGATATCATCATGAAGAGCATAGTGGAGGAAGAAATTTCCCTTGCTGTATTGATGCATAATTAAAACAAATAACTCAACAAGCTGACATTAAAACTTTTAACGTGAAAGCAAAGCTGGCGGTGGCAACCTCTTATCGTCATATCTCCCCTCTCCGGCCTCGCGAGCTAGAGATGATGGCGCGCCACTGTGTGTAAGTGGTCCCCACACGTATGTTGATCTTGTTGATGTGCAAAGGCACATCTAGTAATCGATAAGTTTTTGAACGCTACATCGGAAACAATATATACGTATAATCAGTACTCCGGTTGAGGGAATGAGTTGTGGAAGTTGAAGTGATTAGAGTTTATTAGCAATGGAAATAATTTGTTGCTTGAAATAGTAGGAAACGCTGCAGAAAAATTGGGACACAGTTTGTATTTACAGGTAGTTCACAGTAAAAGGGACACTTTCGGAAGTCCTGCTTAAGGTCTACTTGTATGCACATTGTGTGTTCTTCCACCATTCGTACAGTTAACATAGCCACGTGGCCTGATCGCTTTACTCATACGCCGGTCTAGTGAAGCTCTGAAACTATTTTAAAATTAAATATTTAGCAAATTTGTTAGTTCTTACATTTATATGCATCAAAGAAAGAACAGAAAGCAAATTAAATAATTTCAGAATTCGCAAAATTTATCCAACACTTTTAATTTAACATTAAGACATGGGACTATTTTCCCTCGGTCATCAGGTAATTAACTGAGCTCGTGGAATTCAGTGTGCCCGTTAAAATTTCAGAAATATTTAAGGGATTAAAAAGCCTAATTTCAACGAAACCACTGAACGCACAGTAATGAAAACAGTGCAGGATGAACGTCGAACTCGAGCAGTTTTTCTTGCGACACTTGCGAATGTTCAATGTGTGCACCGCGAGTTATACGGCGTGCATCCACACAATAGTCTAGTTCTTGCCACACTCGCATAAACATGGGCCTGTCGACAGTGCCTACCACCTCGACGATCTGCTCTCTTAGGTCTGCGGTATCACGCGGCAACGGTGGAGCGTATACCCTGTCTTTGATTGAATCCCACAAAAAAAAAAAAAAAAAGTCACACGATGTGAGGTCCGGTGATCTTGGGGGGCCACAGCATCAGGTGCTGGTCATCTTCAGATGTGCGTCCTATCCAGCGTCAGGGCAGCTCTTTGTCCAGGTGGAGATGAACTTCGTGGTGGAAACAGGCTGAACAGCCGTCTTATTGAAATGTGTTCACGGTAAAATGAGAACTTTTGATAGCCCTGCTTAAGATCTAATTGTATACACGTTGTGTATTCCTCCGTCATATGTAAAATTAACATTATCATGGGCCTCATCACTTTGTTCACGTGTCGGCCGAATGAAACTGTGAAATTATTAAGAAAGTAAATACCTTACAAATCTGCTCATTTTTACATTTCGATGCATTAAAGAGCAGAAACCGAAATAATTAAAATTAACTTATCACAAATGGTTACCTAACACATTTTATTTGGCGTTAAGATATGGAACTACTTTCCATCCATCGTTACCAACTTTACTGTGGCGAATGTCGCTCAGTGCGCCCATTAAAATATATGCATGCAGGGTCAGTGATTTTTTTCTAAGGTTCATTTCTAAAGTGCTCACTTTATTGTGAACAGCCTTTATCATGGTTTTCCGACAACTGCGACATAAGCGGCTCAGCACAATACACGTACACACAAGTTTGTGTTCCTCGTTCATTCTGCACTGTTTTCATCAATGTACGTCACGTGTTTTAATTCCGATAAATTTCTATAATCCCTCAAATCTTTATGGAACATGGTGTATACGCAGGTACGAGCAGCGACACTTTTCAAATGTTGATTTCAAGTTCTAACAGTGAAAAGCCTAGCTCAGGGGTGGGGGAGGGTTGGGAGTGGCCTGAAATATCATTGGAATGGGTAGCACCATATTTGTGTGCTCTCCCTCCTACCCATTCTCTGGGTTATTCTTATGTGTACTTAGTCCATTCCTGCACTTTGTGTCGTAGTATCGGCTCTCTCACACTACTTATCTTATTTATTACTGTAATTGAACTTGCACTTAAATTTAAATTACAATTTATAATATGAATTGAATTAGGAGAGAAAACAGTTATGTTGGTAATGGCTAGTAAGAAATAGTTCTGATGACAAATTTGCTATACTGAGTGTGTACGGATGCGATGCGTTGTCCCCTGAGTGAAAGTTTCTGGACTCGGTTAAGCTTTGTTAGCGTGAGGCGGAGGAATATCAAGAATGTATAACTTTACAAGTCCAGACTCCAGGAAAGTTGGAATTAAAACGAGTTGTAAAACAACCTAAGTTTACACGTACAGTAGTGCCTACTATGGTGGAATAAAACCAATAAGTAAAACTATAACAAGAACCAATAATTTCACCAACTTTGAAATAATAATTCTACTACAGTTTATTAACTTATATTGCATATATTATCAATGGTAAAGTGAGCACTTTTTGAAGCCCTCTAATTTGGAAAAATTGTCAATAAATATACTTACATGACATTAGAATAAAAAAACACTTACACATGGCTTCAGTTAACTTTAAATTAGCCCAGAAAGGGACGTCCTATTTTGGTAGCCAACTTTTCAATAAATTACCACAAAATCTTCAAGAAATTTGCTTCTCTAATCAAAAACACTTAAAAAAAACAACTAAAAGAATTCTTTAATGGTTGTGGATTTTATAGCTTAGATGAATATCTAAACTACAGAAATTAAGAAATTACTCTGTAACAATTCATTGTACGCATTTATTGTTCTGGTTTTTCTCGTTCCTTTTTCCTTCTGTTTCAGTAAAACGATGACGCCACACAACATGTTGGAAAAAGATCAGTCACATTATGAAGAAAGATGTTATATGTGCACCTACAATCGACATATATGTGTGTGTGTTTACTATATCCAATGCATAAACTTTGTGTACTGTAATTTGACTTGTCCACTATCTTTGTACAGCTATGTATTGGAAAAAAATCTTACGGACGCAATAAAACAAAAACAAATTGTAGCCTTAGACGTTAACTTTCTAGTCCGGAGAAATATATACATTGTTTATTACGTACATGGCAATATTTATTTTAAAAAGTGGCGTAATGATACAAATTGGCTGTTAGGGAAAATGTTAGTGGTGCCTCAAAAGTGCTCACTTTACCGTTAACTGCCTATAAGATATATTACATTATTTTTCTCACAGGACATTATTGTAGAAATGATTATATTGGAACGCTGAGGCTTGGTAGGCGTAAACTAGCAATTGGTTTTTGTCGTATCAGTAAAAGTAAAATAGTTCTTCGTAAATAACAATTAACAACTCGTTAACACTGTACTCTAATCTTATCATTTACAACCAACTCTTTTCTTTTCCGATGAGGTAATGAAATATCTGGAAATTGCAATACAGTGGGTTTTTAAAATTCATAAATCTAGCATAGAAGTGTATATTATTGTCCCATTTCTTAATGGCTTATATAATCACGATGGTCAAATTATTGTATTACCAAATAACCAAATAAGATTTATGTAAATACGGACATAATTAAAAGAAATTGCAAAATAGTAAGCACTATTACTTCTGAGAAATTTACAATTTCCTCTGGAGAGGAAACCTGTCTTGGTGTCTATAAGACCTATATATATATATATATATATATATATATATATATATATATATATATATATATATATATATATATATATATATATATATATATATATATATATATATATATATACACACACACACACAAGTTAAAATTTGAAGCTGGAAAACCCTATAAATAAATTGTGGTTAACTCACGCTATCACCGTATCTTGTAGGCCCGTAGGCCCTATACGAAAAAATGCATAGTTTATAATGTTGTCAATACGTTCAAATGACCCTAAATATAAGGGATATTGTAGAAAGGATTTAGATTCTGAGCAAGGTCATAACTGAAGTTGAAACAAATATAAAAAATTAATAAACTAAAGTACAAACAATATATTTTATTATTAAGGAATAATATTTCTCTATCTAATTGAAGCCAAGAATAGTTAATAGCCGAACAGCAAAAAGTGAAAGAAAGATAATTAGCACAAGCCTTTAGTAACTACTTCATAGATGTTGTTAACAGACTTGTACAGTGAATAAGTGAGCCACCAAGTCGTTCATTGGCAGTTATAGGCCATTCATGGTAAATGAGCACTTTTGAAGCCCTATAGTTACTTTTTTCTTTCATGCAATTTATATCTTTCCGCCACTTGACTGATGAAACGACTTCAAAAAGTGCTCCCGTTACCGTGAACAGATCGTTAAGCGCAGGAACTTTTCCTGGACAATTTATATCTTTCCGCCTCTTGACTGATGAAACGACTTCAAAAAGTGCTCACGTTACCGTGAACGTCCTGTAACAGATCGCTAAGCGCAGGAACTTTTCCTGGACAATTTACCTTTCCTCTGCACAAAGAAAGTGCCAAAACAGTTGCTGAAAATTACAGGCCAGTTTTATTGTTGACTGTGTTTTCTAAGATAACTGAAAAGTTGTTTGTAGTACATCAATGTATCATTTTATAATTAGGTAAATACCAACGTCATCATAATATCACATGGATAAAATCTTTCCACCAATGATGCTTTTTATGAGTAGGTCAGCAATTTGCAATGCTCTTAATAAAATGCACATTTTCGGCCATTTGATAGCAGCAACAATGATTCGTTACTTGCGAAAATCGTTTGCAACGAAACTCGTAATCAAACATTAATTACATTTAATTAAAACACTTTTATCTCTACGTAAGCAAAGAGATTTTATTAAAAATAATATGTAAATTAAACTTGCTGTCTGTAATGAAGGTTACATCAAATTTGACGTTCCACGGGACTCAGTTTTGGGACACTGTATTTTAATATAATGTATTAAAATACCTAATACAATATTTAAATAAAGATGCATTAGTTATTTTATTTTTTAATGATATTAACATACTAGCACAATATGAATCACTTGAGAAATTAAATATTTTTAGTTAATAATTATTTTAATTCCCCAATAATGGTTTACCACCATCCAACCAAAGTTAAAATAGCCAAGACAAATTTCATATACACATTAACTTAAGAACTTGAAATCCATTTCATCTGCACATATCTTGTAGCAACAAAGTCCTTAAAGGAAAAAAAAAGTAACAAGTACCAAACTTTCAGGACTACAAATTAATGAAAATAAATGTAAAACATACAATGCATTATATTCCTAGCCTAAATGCTCAATGCTTTGTCACATGAGATATGAACAGAGTAGTATATATTAACAATACAAAAGCTTATGTTCATTATAATTAGGTTAAACGGAGTTATGCGGTAGGGTAGTTCAAGCGATGTAAAATTATTATTGGACAAAAACGGTAGCTATACAGATACGGAATGAGAAAGGATCTAATCACAGCAGGAGGACTTTCAACTATTACAACTGAAATATTTATACATGTATAAACTAAATAAATATACCAACAAAAAAATCTCAAATTTTTAAATAATGTTGTTAAAACTATTGTGCACGTAAAAATAGATAAAGAAACAATTTGCATATTCCTTCGTGTTCATTAAAACTATTTCAAGATAGGAAAGTAAAATACCTCATGGAAAACAATCTTAAAACATACAACTGATATCTTCAAGAGATTTTTTATGCTTCCTAGCAATATATTATATAACAGTGCTTGTACAATTTATAGATATGAAAGAAGTGCTTTTCGTATTCTGTAGCATTGGAGTAGAGATTCTTACGTTGTATTTTTAATCTTATACAAAAGGATTTAATTTTTGTGGTAATCTTTTAGGGACGTCTTTTAGGGCAACTATTTTTAGCCGTATTTGTTTCTACTGCGTATAGCTGCTTCATATTTGGTGGGGACGTGGTATGTTTTTATTTTAATCCTAAAAAAATTGGTGATATCGCAATTTATAATGCAATGGTATACGTTTGGTAACCTTATCTTTGGTAAACATCTGAACTCCCCTCGCGCGGCTTTTCTGTGTAGCTTTTACTCTCGCTTCGCCCATGTTGTGTTCGATAACGGATAGATGACAGCACCAAACTAATCGAATGTCGCAGTGCTGCGCTCTTTGTCCTGATACATAAATGTTATAGAAAATCGATTTGTAGTTTCGATAGCTTAACATAACAGTTACAAAATATTAGCAAATACTATAGAGACTTTATTGTATTTGATATTAGACCTACCTCAATACGATTTTAATATTTAACGATGGATGTGAAATATTAAAGCTACAAAAGGATGTTAAACATTATTTTTGCACGTACCTTTCAAGACAAAAGTATCTCGCACGTCGCAGCATTCACTTGTTTGCACTTCTGCTTCTGCGTCAATTTGCGTGTGCAACCAATAGCAGTCAGTATTAGTCAGCTGTTTGTGAAATATAATGGCGGTTTAGGTTTTTGAATTCGCTCTAATGAAATCGTGTGTTTGTGCTTGAAAATATTTGACAGTTCAGCGTTCACCTGACTTTAGGTAACAAATGAACAATGTTCGAATTATTTTATACAAGTGCTTTTACAAGAAAATCAAAATAATTTACTGTTAACACTTGTAACCCGTGCTGTGTTCGTTTTCAGGAATAGCTGGTATACTTCGGGTTCCACGTGATTTCGTTTACCACTGTGCGAGGTAAGCCTCTATGTTACTATAGAACCTAATCAAAAACATTTTTGTCTATGGATATATGCACCACGTTTGCCATGTTTTGACAGTAGCTTATGCATGTACACGGGCGGAGTTTAGAACAGTTTAAACAATATAAAAGGCAATATTTCACATTTGGGGGTCCGCCAGAAAACAAAAAAAGTTATGTGGTTTTTGAGTGGAAATTAAATTTATGGACTCGGATTCTTACAGGTTTGTTGTGTGTCCTCTATATCTGTCAAATATGTACACAACTCTTCATCAGTTTCTTTAGACCACCAGATATTTTCATTAGGATCATTTTCTGTTGCTGAGCATGTAGTATGTGTACCAGGAATTTCTGCCACATGTGTTGTTAGTCCCTGGTTTACGTCATTCAATTCATGCTTAGCAAAAGTAGGCCTAACATTATTCTGAATAGTACCACTGGAACTAGAATCCTTTTCCGATGTCACATGAGCTTTCGAGTTGTCAACGCCACTCTCTCCACGTATAGTCGGCTTGCTATCGTGTAGTTTATTTTCTGTGTCAAATTTCATCAACTTATCTTTGTCATCATATTTTACAATAAGTTTCTTGAACTCGTCCTTGTAATAACTATCCATGCTTTTCCACACAGAAACAGTGTACCACAGAATTGCACCAGACATGAACACCACCCTGAAAAGTCCTGCCACAAGTGGAAACATTGTTAACTTACAGAATACCCTTGTCCTTAAGTGGCACTTCTGTATTATCAGCCGTGGGTCTACAAGTAAACATAAATAAATCCCCTTGAAAATCCACAAGTGTAGGCCTATGTGAATAACGAATGTGCCAGTTATTGTTATTTTTTGCTTCCTACTCGTAAAAATATGAACGAATTGCACTGAACACTTCGCTCATGTGAGACCAGGACATGGTGAATATCACAAGTATAGAATTGACGATGACAAAAAGTCTCATGTACTCGAATCCTTCTTCAGACTTGAGCCAGTTGCCGAACCCCTGGTTGGTATCGTCGTCAGACAGTTGGTCGTCTACGTGCTGGCTTGTCTTGGGGTCTTGTGTTGAAGGGACTGGCGATTTGTTTCCATGTCGTCGTTTCTTCATAGCAGTTTACTGCAGCAGGTATCTGTAACAAAGCAATAGGCGTATTTACAGTATGAAAATTAGCTTTGTGCAAAAATTATTACTTACAATTTTAAATTGTTTTGCTTGTTTTGGTTTTATAATCTCATTAACGTGGTATTTTATTACTGTCTGCTAAAATGTATCAAAATTGTAAATTACTGTAGGTTATTTTAAAGTTTCAAGCTCTCATATAATTCAGTTTTTTTTTTTTTTTTTTTTATCATTCCACATTGTATGTAAAAAAAAATATTTTTGCAGAATCTAAAATTGCTATTTTAGAGGATTTATTTGTTGATGCTAAGAAAGACTAAACTTACATGAGATCTGTTTTTGATACGTCTATCATCGGTATGAGAGGAGAACATCCAGAAATTAACGTACCTACCTTAGTTGTTCTTTTTATAACCTGTTATAAACATAATGGATAAAGGCATTACTTTATATTTAGAATGTAGATTGATGGGGATGATGATGGGGAAAATCGCACATTGCAGTCTTTCGCTCCGTAAGGAGCATCCAGTAGCCGTGCCAAATGAACCTGAGTTGGCACAACTGACAATAGGTCGGTAAGTTCAACCTGCAACCAACTTTCCCTAAAGCAGTACTTAGTGTTGTATCATTCTGAATCAGTGTGTAGAAAATAATGAGTTGCAGTACCTATTACATCTTGATATTTGTTTTATTTCCTTCATGTATTTTAGTGAGAGGTCAAAAAGAAAATAATGTTTTCAATGCATATAAATATGACTACCAATATGAGTATTTTCAGCCTGAAATTAAAGTGAAATACGGATTATAATACATTTCTTAGGAAACATATTGAACGACCTTCCAGGATTTAAGAAAGTTGAAGAGCAATCAGCTGTGGGGAAAAAGATTGACATCTGTTTTTAAAAAGGATGTAAATTTATTATTATGGCTTATTTTAGTTTTATATTTATCATTTTAAACACAACTGCACTCACTACAGAAGAGTTTTATAATTAACTAGTGACCCGCCCCAGCCTTGCTCGGGTACAGTTTACAAATATAGCGTTGTTTAGGTATACAGCAAGTATGTATAGGTACACTAAATGCTTAAGGTAACTAACATAGGATTAATACTGTGTTGCTAACAAAGTCTTCGTTAAGTGAACTGCTAAAAGACAAAAATTGCTACTGTGGGTCGTCCTTAAAAGATAAACGTATGCTGTCAGTGACTGTTTTGTAGACCTTTTAGAGATCTACAATTCTGTAGTACATTAATTTGGTGTACGGTATATCGTATGGTTTAGTCAGCATAAGCCATGTAAGCGCCCGAAACGTGTCTATTTAAGATTTTATTACAAAACATCAACATTTAGCCATTATCCTAACATGAAGTATGAATGTATTATGTACCTAAATCTTCCTCAAGAAATTCTCTAAATGTTTGTGAAAACCGCATCAAAATCCATCAAGTAGTTTAGAAGCCTTAGCCAAATACATAGTCACATGCTGCCGGCGACTTTGTTCTACAAGGACCTAGCTATTCATTCAGGTAGGTATTAAACAAAAAGAAATTTTTTAATTTAATTGTTCTACTTAGAGGACAAAGGCCTACCTACCTGGTGCTTGAACTGCATCGTGTGTTTGAATTCTACTATATTCTACTTTTTTTCCCTACACCTGTCAGTTACTTTTAAGGCATTGTGCACATTAGAAACACCATTTTGAATCGCTCCAACAGATGTAAGTATGATTTTCAAAATGGTGTATCTGAAAATATTTTCACCTTATACATACTAAAGTACTTCAGTATCTGCATTCAACCATGCTGCAAACTTTCCGTCAACAAATTGCTTCATAAGTATGTAGCATTGCCAGAATGCAAGACCTGGGGAAATGAGGGATCCTCGAGAAAACCCACCAACCAGAGGCATCGTCCGGCACGATTCCCACATGCGAAAATCCGGGGTGACCCTGCCGGGAATCAAACCCCTGTTCGCCTTGGTGGGATGTGAGGTGTCTAACCACTACCGCATCTCAGTATTGTATAAAAGTTTAGGCCCTGCTTTAATTTTAAATTTGTGGATACTGAGCATGTTACTAAATTTCTGTTTGTCTTAGGAGCATACAATTAAGAAGCAGCACATTAGTAAAATATCTGTGTTCTTAGCTGTTTCACTTGATTCATGCGTAAACAAAATGATAGGTTCTATGGTAGAAGGATACACAATGGGTGCAAAAATTGATCTTATGCAGCATTTTCAAAAATGCCCAGTTAACTGTGAATTTCTTGTATAAACATTTAATACTGTTTTTGTACTGTGATGTGTAAAACGGAATGTCAGTTTGCACTGTTATACATTTTCGTTAGTGGTAGCTCAAGAAAAAAATTTGAATAAAGGGCACAAAGTTAAGCAAACAAAGAATAGAAAATTAATTTAATAACAAATAACAATTAGTTTCTTTTATTGATGCTTGTTAAAATCCATTCAGACCCAGTGTACACAATTATGCACATTATGCACATATGTATAGTCCATTCCCCAATGGATGAAACTTTCTTGGAGCCCTGCTACATATCAACTTGAAGGCCTGTTTTGTATCCTTCCGCCAAATGTAAACAAACATTGCCATGTGACTGCCAAGTAGCATCTGTCAAAATTAATGTTTACATTCCATTGTGTGTACATGTGTTCATATACTTTTGCTACACCTAAACATAAACATTGAAATGTGACTTCTACTTTTATACCTGTCAAATGTGTTGTTTACTGTTGACAGCTTTTCAAAGAATTCTGTCATGTTCCAAAAACCATTCCGTACGAATATTCACAGTTTAGGTCTCTAGCATTATTTAGGTCAGCTTTATGACGTTTTAAAAATGCCAGAGACAATAGTTCTTATGGTTACTTTACATTAACGTATTTATTTTCCACGACATAGCACATTACATGTATTGCACGTTAATATTTTGCCACGACTATGTTTAACACTTACAACTGCAAGGTAAAGAACTGTAGTATTTATCCTTTTGTTATTGATATGTGTTGGATTATTTCTTTAAAAGGCCGGCCTCAGTTGGAATAAATATTAAAACGAAGGAACAACTAGTCAAACAAAAAAGGCACATTAAATTCAAGCATGCGACTCAAGTTGCTTATTTTTTGTCATATAAACTTAAAAGATAGTGTGGACATGCACACAAATAAGCCTACGGTAACTTATTCCGCTCATATTTCTATGTATTGCTACTTAATGTTTGTTAGATTCATTGAAATTTATTGGGCAGGGCTTAGTATTTTTTTGGGATTTGTGGAAAATTACATTATATGACTGTGTTTCAAACACCTAGCGAAAAGATGCAACGTTGTGATAAATAAACAGATGTGGATGTAAATAATTAACTTTGTCATAAAAACAGTTCCAGTTAAAAATGTATAAATAGTGCACATCAAATATTTGAAATCACGCACACACACAGAGCCAGCCAAACGACCACCACACAGCAACGCCATGCTATTTCACACACAGCGGTTAATGAAACACATATAACACTATATTTATTACTGCCGTGGAAACACAGATTATCACAACATTAAAAAACACAGCATCTACAAATGTGATGTGGTAATTTGAAGTATTTTTTGGAGTAAGAATAATTTCAGCTTCGTTTGGCAAAAAGTAATACACCATGTCATGGCTCGCCACATCTGCCAACTTCCGATGGTATCTGTCGCGCCATCATATCTAAGTATTCAAATATTAAAATCTCTTTTCCGTTGTAAATTACAAAATCATTCTTTTGCTACAATTGAAAACATGAATAATTTTCGAGCTTGCTAGTGATACAAAACTTCCAGAGTGTGAGAGAGACAAAGAAAGAGAAAGAGCGACATGCCTCACCCAACCGACAGTTGGTTCCTCCCTCGATCAAACAAACAACGTGTCACTATGGCCTATGCACAATATTTTATGCTGTTATTTTAAACTCTAAACATGAAATATGTTGCCATCGGGACTACCTAAATATTTCTTAAGTTCATGATGTAGTTCATAGCGGACCACATCATAGTGATTTTAAGTGAAAATCGGTAAATCATTACCGGACAAAGTAACAACGGCGGTGGGAAAATTATCCCCTTCAATAATCAAGCACACAAAAGGTCATAGCGCAACTGATGGTGGGAAAATTCAACATGTGAAAGGAGTGCCTGGTCATACATGAAAAGCATCAATCATGAAAAATACACAGAACCCTGAGATTAATTAAGGCGTACATGATAAAACAAGTATTAGCTCTTTAAACGCAAGGATGGCGCAGATATGAACTTGGCGGTAGCTGACCTTGTGGCCTTGGCGATGTGGCCGTAACACAATTAAACATAAGAAAACCCTGAAAATACATACATAGAAATATTACCCTTAATATTGCTTATTGCAATTAAGCAGAAGGTACAATCAAAAGCCCTTAACATGGGCTGATGGTACCTGATTCATAAGTTGTGCGGGCCACATGGCTTCTCAGACATCTTTCCTCCTTCCCTTGATTTAAGTTTAAAAAGCCACAAGGGCTGCAAATGATTTATTTAAGCGGAAAAATAATGCTGGGAATGTCTGGCAAAACGTATGCGAAGCAAAGGTTAACTGGTAAACTAAAGTGAACTAAGGAAATCTAACTCAGTGCAAAAATATGAAATGCGTACGTGACAACGTCTTACCTCGCCAGCTCTCCTCGAACGTCTCACGGACCTACCCTGTGGCTGCCTACGGGGTTCACACAAGCGGAAGTGCTATGCAAACCGTGCAAAATTATTATCTTTAAAATTAAATGGCACATAAGAGATTTGAATACATAATAACAATAACAATTTAAATTGTTAAATATTAGTGTTAGATAACTGTTCTTTGTAGGCATTTATGCAGGGATATTATTGTCTGTTTCTTCGGCACAGCGCACATTATTGAATTTGAAAGTAACATTGCACAACATTTTAAGGAAAGACATTTTTACACCTTTATAACACTTTTGTGACCAGAAAATAAGAATACATGGCACTGAAATTTACTTATCCCGTTTTTGGGGAAGTCCATAGTTGTGGCGTCTGTGCGCACGTGCTTACCCACGTGTCACATGAGCCATGAACGCCATCATGGTCTGACTGCCGCTGGGTAGCAGTTCAAATTGAACCCGGACAAGGCACCTAGTTTTAAAACTACGACAGCACATATTAAAAAATGAATCAGCGAAAATCATGGATGAAGATGTTAATGGAAAAACACCTGGGTAGTGCAAGCCAGATGGGGCTGCAGACAATCACAAAACTACGAGAGGCACATAAAAAAGCAGTTTTGTTAATGCCAGAGAGAATTTAGAATATGCTGAGAAACAAAATTTTGGATAGCACTATTGCTGCATAGCCCACTAACACTAGCACATATTACAAAACAAAGAATACTGAACACACCATAAACACTAATTGTCCAAAATTAGTTGGAATTTTTGGCCACAACTCATAGTTTCAGCTTTGCCATCTCAACCAGCTACTTGGCCGCTAACACTTCAACATATGAAATATCAGACGTCGTTTGACGATCACAGAAAATTTGCAAGTGCCTTGTGCTAATTACAAACAGCAATCCGCTGTCCAGACCCATGACAGGCGTAGTTTCTGTATGCTTTCCTTCACAGATGCCGGGAGAATAAAAGGAGGAAAGGGTGTGCAGACACTTTTATCAACTTGATCCACATCAAAGGAACTGGTGACACATTAAGGTAGGGTAACACTGGTAGGAGAATCAAGGCGATGAAAAAGGAGGAGATACGGAGCATCACCGAGATATATCGAAGCGCTGAAATCCAGGCATTCATTATAGGAACTAAAGTGACGGTGGTGCTCCACCATCGCAAACTCTTATAATTTTTAGGTAACTGCACATTTTTGTGAGCAATGGGTATATGTGTATGAATGTTTGTTTTTTGATGATGAAGTCATTTTGATTGTACCAATAAACATAAACTTCAGACTGTGAATTATGTAGTAAAATGGGTCAAATCTTGCAAGTCGATTTTAAACCACTTCCCGTTATCCAATTGAGCTTGCTGTAGCAGTGTTGCTAGACATCCCTGTCTTTGACTGTTGCCCTTGTGTGGGTGGCACAAGTATACCTCGATCAGGCAGGGTGGCCTGGTGCGTTCGATCAGCTGTGCTCGTGCGCACGTGAACACAAAGTTGAGTTGCGTTGTTAGCTAGTGTACTAATGTTGGTTTTTCAGCATGTTGGCGAAAGTTTATGAGAAACTTTGATGTCTTGGAAATGCTGCTTTAAATTAATTTCTTTCCTAACATGGTAAACGTATCATGTTTGGCCTCGTTGGACTTGTCTCAATGAGTAATTTGGTTGTAGATGTTGATCAGGGTCAGTAGCAATGCACATTAACAGACGTAAAGCTTGTAGCGAGGTGTACATTGCTACCTAATATAATAACAAAAAAATTGTTGAAACTAAAAAGTGAAAATAAAATAACTGTAGAAAAATTTAAAAACCAAGCTTTTATTTAAAAATGCACAAAAAAGATAAAAAATAATTATACTGGTTGCACAATTTGTAAAACTTGTAAGATGTGGTCGAACAGCCATAATAAACTTTAGTACAAATTAATATGTTTGTATCAATTTATATTTAGTATATGAAAGCTTGGTGTGAATACTCAAGAGCCTTACGCAAGATATGTGCTTATGCAACTGAGGTAAAAGTTCTATATTGCGAATAGTTTAGAGTCTTATGCAAGATATGATGCACCTGAATGGCAGTTTAGCACAGACAGAATGCACTTGCTGTGTGTTGAGCTGACATCACACTGTCTCAAATACTCAAGTGCAGCCAGCATGTGCCTCGGAACCACTGGACTTAGACAATCTCTGAGCCATAAAATGTTTCTCCACCCAGGACAAAATACTACACAGCATCATGTGCAGACCATCTGCATCCCTAAGCTGCTGTGAAACACATCTATGCATTATATTTGGTGACATTATCTTTCTCCCTAGGTGTAGTATTAAAATAAGTATATAGGTTACTTATGCTGTTATATTAGAATGTAAATACTGTACCATTGAAGACATATTTCTTTCTTGTGCAGTGATAAACTGTACATGAAAGGTACTTGCCCCTGCACCCATTGGTAAGAACTGCCATTGCACAAATATATGAAAGGCGTAGATGTACAAAATGAGTGAAAGAACTAGAAAATGTATTAAAATATCTGAAAGCTTGATTACGTTGCAAGTATAAAGGTAGTCTGAAGAAAATCATAGCCAGGTGTGCTTGCTACAGAAAATAGTAAATTTGTTGCTGAAGTAGCCATGGCAAGATATTTTCTTTCTCTAATCCAATTGACCATGCAACTTTTTTTATTTGGACTTATTTGTCAACCACCACTTCATCTCTGGAAGCTAATCAGGCAGGTTGGGGAAGGCTTACATACTAAAACTAAACCTATAAATTGCAGTCATCCGTCATGAGTTACCTTGAAATTCAAACCCAGATCCCGCACTTTGTACTGATACTGAAAGATGTCTGTGTACGCAAGTCTCCTCCTACTCCCTAGACTGCAGCTTGGCACGTACTGCCCTCTAGCTGAACGCAAGACAGCGGCCCAGCACTATACGCGTGGACATAAAACGTTCAGCAAAACCGGACATAGAAACTTTTTACCGGCGACAACAGATAGCCAGCTCTCTTGTGTTCAGTGTGTGGGGGATGATTTCTTTACCTTTTGCATGTGCTGTTCGACAGAAATCAATTGCTTTTCTGTTATTGAGAGCAAATTCTCTATTAAAATATATACATTATCAAATTAAAATGTTGTAAGATATAGGCTATTCATGGTAAAGTGACCACTTTTGAAAGCCCTCTCATTTGAAATAATAGTCAATAAATATATTTTATTGTAAGCTAAGACATTAACATTCGAGTCTGGTGAAATACATACACTGTGTTTATTACTTACATCGCAATATTTATTTTTGAAAGTGGTGGAAGCATAAAAAATGGCTGATTGGAATAAAGTAACTAGGGTCTCAAAAGTGCTCACTTTACCGTGAACAGCTTATAAAAACAATGATGGAGATGGAAATTGCGGGTGGTTGGACTTTTAAAATGGGAAGGAGGGGAGGAATATAAATATTTGATGTGAAGATGTACGGCAAGTGTAAGAAATATCTCGACTGCAATGCATTACTCAGGCAATATTTGTTTACAAAGCTTGCAAATATTGAGAGGTTTGTGACAGAATGTTAAGCCAAATTGAACACATTTTACTTCTAAAAAAATTCCAAAATCATACTCATAATAAACACACAATCGTACAGAGCTGTCATCTATCTAGTCGATGCCGCACGTAATTTCGTAGCTATTCATAGTTGTTGGCACAATCTTTTTGTTGGTATAGAATTCTTGACTTTTGTATCTTATCTAAATCAATTGCAATACAGCCTTTAGTTTTGGGGCTGTAAATAAAATTTGCAATAAAGAATAATAAATTTAAAACATATTTGGTTATAATAATGTTATATTAACTGACTGTTACACCAATCCAGAAATAAGTACACCTTCCGTATAACCATCATTACTCGTTTAATTTCACTCTACTACAATCACTGCCATACATCACAATCACCGCCATTATAACTCCTTTCTTCTTGAAAACAAAACAACAAAGAACACAAAACAGTCCTACCACTCTTCACCTCAATTTACCTTTAACAAAAAACACCACATTCCTCCCCACCAACTGTGGAGACAACCAAAATTGTTTACAAAATTTTGTTCTCATAATTATACTAATGTTTCTCATCACTAATTGTCCACTATTCAAATGCTGCATAGAACCCTAAACAAATACTACATGTATCCTTACAAAATTGAGTTAATTACACAAAGTTCCTGTACTTGCTGTTGCCATCTGTTCTTGCACGTTGAGAATGTCGCAACTCTGGAACTTTGGAGCCCTCCGCTCCAGGCTGGTGGACTAGATAACTTCTTCCCAAGCACCACTCAACAGTCGGCTGAGCAACCACTGCATTGTCTGATGAACTTCTTTCTCGCTGCTCCTCGCTACTATGAATGTAAGGGGTGTCCGGTGGTTTCAAGCTACTGAGCGAAGTCTCATCCTCCAATGTATTGGTAAACCCATAAATAGTCCCCTTTCATCATCATCTGTATCCACTTGGGCCTCTTCCTTCCATTTTGAATCTCTTGGGATTCTTCTACCCTTGTCTTAACACCAGAATTCTTTACCATGGGCCATTGCACTGTTCCTTGTTTTTCACCGTCTTCTGGAATGTTTTGCTTGTCCTGGCACCTTCCCCTCAGCTGATCGACATGTTGCATCGAAATACAGCTGTTTGTTAACCAAATTTTGTAGCACATTTTCCCTTCTTGGTTTAAAATAACTGCTGGTTTCCATATGTCACTAGAATGCTTTCGCTCCCACACCAGTTCAGCCAGTTGGAACACACTAAACTTCTCCACTTGAGTTGGCTTACGGATCTGTCGTCCTGGGTGCATATTATCTAAAACTGTCCTCAATCTTCTGTTATACATAATATTTCTGCCAGTGATTTCCCTGTGGCTAGCTTTGGCATGTTCCTATGCATTAACAAATACCTGGGCAATTCTACTTCAATGTCCTGACCCCCCATGCGTCTCAAACCATTCTTCGCAGTGTGTACACTATGTTCTGCCATACCTTTTCTGGACGGATGGTATGGTGGTGTTAGGATATGCTGGATACCATTTTGGCGCAGAAAATCTTGAAATTCCTGCGAGGTAAAATTTGTGCCATTGTCAGACACAATGCTTTCAGGCAATCCGTGGGTAGCAAAAAGAGTTCTCAAAAGTTCAACGACAACTGCAGTGATCATGGACCGTGTGGGGATGATTTCCAACCATTTGGAGTATGCATCCACTACGATGAAAAAATTTTGCCCTTGAAGTGATCCCAAAAAGTCAATGTGTAAATGTTGCCACCTACCTTCTGTCCTACACCAGAATGAATTCCTTACACATGGCCTATTATGTCTTGACTGCCACCACAATAGACATGAGCCCACACATTGTTCGATATCAGAATCCATCCCTGGCCACCAAACTTAACATTTCACGAGCTCTTTCATGGCCGTCACTCCAGGGTGATGCAGTTGTAGTTCCTGCAGAATGTGGTTCTCCTTAACTCCTTCAGCATGACTACGCGATTAGACCACAAAATGCAACCTCTTGATAATGACAATTCGTTAAACCAAGACTTGAATTTTCTTAATTCAGGGTTTTTTACTGTGCAATCATCTAGTTCACTATTCTCAACTGATCATCCATGTCCGTTGCCTTGGCGATGTCAGCTGCCTCATATGGTGCATATTCGGATTCCAGCAAAAATATGTCAGCTGGATTTGGTGGATCTGCCACGGTATCTGTTAAAGGTACTACTAAGTGCATCTGCATTTCCTAGCTGGGTTCCTGGTCTGTACTTGAGTGTGAAAGTGTACAATGACAGAAACAGTCTCCACTGCAACATGCTAGGTGATAATATTCCTGGCATTGGTTTGCTCTGATCGAAAACTCCTAACAATGGCTTATGGTCTGAGTATATTGTGAATTCTTGTCCCAAAAAGTAAGTTTGGAATTTGTGAACTCCATAAACCATAGCCAAGGCTTCTTTGTCGAACTGTCCGTAGTTGCGTTCTGCTGGTGACAGAGTCCTAGATGCAAAAGCGATGGGTAGTTCACAACCATCCTTCTTCTTGACTTTTAAAACTGCACCCAATCCAAAAGCACTGGCATCACACATCAGTATAAGAGGTTTTTCTTCACTACAACATGCTAATACTGCATCTGACTGTAACAATTCCTTACATGCATCAAAAGCCTTCTCCTCCGCTGCTCCGAATTTCCAATTGACATCCTTCTTAAGCAGCTGGTGTAAGGGTTCTGCAATATGAGACTTTCCCTTCAGAAAAGATTCGTAAAAATTTAACTGTCCTAAAAATGTATTCAATTCATTCTTGTCCCCGGGAGCTGGGGCTTCATGATTTGCACGTACCTTCTCAAGGTCTCGTTGAATACCATGTTCATTCACCGTGAATTCTAAAAACTTAACTTGGGATACAGCAATTGTGCATTTGTTTTTGTTCAAAATCATCCCTACCTCAGACATTCTATGAAATACTTCCTTCAGACGGTTATCTGGTTCCTGTTTGGTTGACCCTGAAATTACCATGTCGTCCCAAAACACTACAACCCCTGAAATGCCAGACAATAGCTGTTCCATAAAATTTTGAAATAATCCTGGAGCAGCAGAAAGACCTTGAGGTAGTCGTTTTACATGCATTAATCCCCTTGACGTGCTGAGTGTTAATATTTCTGCTGTGGCATCAACTGGCAATTGGAAATAGGCTTGCGTTACGTCCAGGTGAGACAAAATTTTTCAACCAGAAAGAGGTACCAAGAGTTCCTTTACTATGGGAAGGGGGTATGCATTTGGCTTAACACATGCATTTACCGTGTTACTATAATCTGCACACATTCTAATACTTCCGTCTCTTTTTTAGAACTGGTACAACCGGTGCGGCCCAACTAGAAAAATTTGTTGGTTCCAAACCCCCGTCTTTTACAAGTGTATCCAAAGTTTCTTTTACCTTATTTTGTAGGGGTATGGCCACCGATTTTGGTTTTTTAAACTTGGGTTCTGCATTATCCTTCTGTATGATATGCACTGGTGATACTTTAAGGGGTTGCAACCCGTCTTCATTAAACAATGGCTTGTATGTTTGTATAATGGTATCCCTCGATTCATCTACATCTGTACCATGTATTCCTTGCACAGAAATTCCTAAGTCTCCAAACCAGTTTCTGCCTAACAAACTTCTTCCAGCAGAGTCTGCTACCACTAATTCCGTAAGAGAACTTTTCCCTTTGAAATTAACCTGCACAGATACTTGTCCATACACATGCACTCTCTTTCTGCCCCACGCTACAAGACTTACATTGCAGGGTGTTAGCTCAGGTCTGTCACTTACATTTGGCAAATTGTGTTCGAAAAAAACTAGGATTAACAATGGTCAAAGCTGCTCCTCTGTCTATTTCAAATTCGTGCAGTTTTCCGTTTAAATTAACCTTAATTCTGTAAGGTTGAGTTGAATGGCCTCGTATATCTACAATGCTCCTCCATACCCAGTTTTTCCAGTTCTGTTGAATTCTTATTCATACTACAATCTTCAACCTGGCTTACCTTATTTTCTGTAGTATTTCTACACACTCGTTTGAGATGCCCAACCTTATGACATTGTGAATAGCTGTACGTCGACACACAGGTGCCTTGTGTCCAGTGGCACCACATAGATAACATTTAACCAACACTGCACTTCTTCTGTTTTCCTGTTTGAACTTACTCTCTTTTTGGAAATCCATGTATTCACATCCTTGAACATCCCTTGCAGTTCCACCTGTAACCTGTTTAACCTCACTGTTTGACGCAAGAATTATCTCAATGTTTTTGTTAGCCCCCTCAAAAGCTAATGCCAATTCAACTGCCTTATCCAGGGTTAAATCCATCTCAGACAACAACTGATGCTGGAGTCTTTCATACTTTACACCACAAACCGACCTTATCAATAATTGCTTCTTGAAATCTTGAAAATTACAACCCCTTGATAGTCGCTTCAACTCTGCTACAAATTTGAAAATGGTCTCGGTAGGTTGTTGCCTCCTATTCGCGAACACAAAACATGCGGCTATTTCATACTTCTTTGGGTCAAAGTGTGTGTCGAATGCTTTAATTAATTCCTCGTAGCTACACTCAGTCAATTCCTTTGGTGTGACAAGGGTAGAAAGTAGCGCCAAAGCCAATTCTCCTATTAGTGTTGAAAACATTGTCCGTGATTTTGTTTGCTTCCACAAGAAATGCAAATCGTGTTTTATAATCAGGCCAAGTCTGGCTCACTAATATTCAACTCCGGAATTTTCCCAAATGCCATGATACTATCTCTGAACACTTCCTATAATCTACCACTGACCTTTCACCACCTTCACCATTATGTGCACAACTCCAAGCGCCAAATTCCACCTGACACAGTACTATATTTTTCCGTTTTTTACCACTACTCAAATCTCTGGATCCCATCCTCGTCGCCAAAATTGTTACACCTATCCAGAAATAAGTACACCTTCCGAATAACCGTCATAACTTGTTTAATTTCCCTCCGCTACAATGACTGCCCTTCATCACAATCGCTGCCATCATAACTCCTTTCTTCTCAAAACAAAACAACAAAGAACACAAAACAGTCCTACCACTCTTCACCTCAATTTACTGTTAATAGAAAACACCACACTGAGACAAAAATAATTAGAATAATCAGTGCTATATAATAACACAAAATATAACTGATAAAAGGATAAAAACATTTTTGTATTTTTAATATTTTTGTATTCCAAAGAAGTTCAAGCTAAACTATAAAATGTTCAAATCTTTTCCCGCAGTAACTTCATTTAATTTAGCGCAAATAAAGGCAAGCAAATCCAACCAATATGGCAGCTAATCATACACTGTGTAACAATTAATTAATGTATTACTTAAAGTGTGACTTAAAAATTATCTCCAATGAAATATGCTGCTTTTTTTTTTTTTACATTTTTTTATGTTGTTATCACCACTGACAGAGTTCTGGTTGACCTATCGGCTGCCTTCTGGGGCACAGTCGATTGAGTGTTGAGCATGAGTGATTCCGGTTTTGAGTCTCAAGTAGGGCAAGGGTGTGATTTATGCTCATCGATATGGTCATCCTTTTATGGGAAAAGTCATTTCCAATAGGAACTGCGAAAACACAGTTGTCGCGGAATTAAAAAAATGTGTGTTGTAAATCTGGAAATATATTTGCATTTTGGTTCTACTTTTAGAAGTAAAACCCTGGATACTAGTAACCAAATGAATACTTGCTTTTTCTTGTAATAAGTACATTAACCTACTGAGTGGACTTGCAAGATGTAGTTTTTTAATATTACAGTTACGCTTGTATTTTAGTCACATTGGTAAATAGCGAATATAATATTATAAATAACATGTTTTCGAAAGTAAATTTATTTATACCACAACTGTAATACGAAGATTATATTTTATACTTAATTTTAATGTGATGTTGGACTGAATAATTTTTATGAAGTCAGCTAAATTGATTTCGCTCTTAAATTCTTAAATAATTTTTACTTAAGTGAACTTGTATCTTAATGCTCAATGCCACATACATTTGTAATTTTATCGTAAATGTTTGTAAACTCCCCTGAAGGGCATCAATAACAAAAATATAATTAATACTTATTATTTTAGCTGGGGCAAGTACATATCACAACTTGGGCCAAACACAAATTTTACTCACAAATAAATATAATAGCTCCTTTTACCACCATCTTAAAAGCAACTTCGTTGGAGCATGTGCACACCTTGCGGCAGAAATTTTTCTTCTGTCAAACTTTCCCAAAGGAATCTCGCTTTATGCCCAACCTGAGTAGGATGACGCCGGCTAACAGCCAGCGGCGCTAGAGCCCATGGCTGCACTCACCACGCACGTGCACAAAGAGGCTCAAATCTGAGATTTCCTAACGGAATATTATTTTTGCAGTGTAAAATGTGTCTTGTTATTTTCTTTTCAGGGTTTGAAATGTCTTTAAATGTTTTAACGTGTTTGTTGTCAATTTGAAAATGTTTGGTAATTAATTCAAAGTGTGCACTGCACGGAGATTAAGAACAGTTATATTTTGGCGTGAACGCCGTCATAAAGAGGCACTAAAATACTATAGAAAAGTAACAAGAAAATTTTAAAATGTAAAACAATATTTAAATTATTTGTGCCACTTTTATTTTCAATATATAAAAGTTTTACTCTGCGTGCATATCACTTCCACTTATGTGAACCCCGTAGGCAGCCATGGTAGGTCCGTGCGACGAGAGCTGGCGAGGTAAGACGCTGTCACGTACGCACTACAACTTTTGAGCACTGATGTAGATTTCAATAGCACTTTTAGTATACCGGTTAACCTTTGCTTGCACACGTTTTGCCAGACATTTCCCCAGTATTATGCTTCCGCTTAACTTATTTATTTTGCTCTTGTGGCATTTTTCAACTTAATTGAGGAGAAGGAGAGAAAGATGTCGGAGAGGTCGTGCAATTCGCGAAACTTGAATCAGGCACCATCCACTTCTGCTAAAGGCGTTCCATCGTAATTTCTGAATTATTGCTGCGTTCAATTTCAAGGTCTTTGCTTTCATGTATGTATTTAAGGGTATTTTTGATGTTTGAGTGTATTACGGCCATATCACGTACAACCACGTGGTTAACGGCCGCCAAGTCTATACCCGCGCCATCCTTGCGCTTTGAGAGCTTATGTGTGTAATATCATGTGTGCAATAATTTATTTCAGGGTTCCATGTAATTTTCACGTAAATTGATGCTTTTGTGTTTGACCACGCTATCACTTCAATGTTTGCTTTTGCCTGCTACAAGCCTGTAACTGCTTTAATCATAAAGAGGAAAATTTTCTCAACAAGAATAACAATTTGTCAGAGTTTAATTTTCAGTTTCTACGAAGACATATTACAATTCCACCTGCACCACGTGGTCCGCTACGAACTTTATCCAACGGCATCCACACCATATAAACTGGTTTTCACGCATGTGCTTATTTATTGTGAACACTCATCTCGTGCCCCATTATATTCTAAGGGTATTTATGTAATTTTGTACGGTGATATTACTTCCGTCGTAGTTGGCTATGTGTATAGGCCGTCACCACACTACCCATGTGTTTTAGGGTGAGCCCCGATGAGTTTGCACCAGTGATGCCAAGTAATCACACGTGTAAATGAATCATCAGTTGATTCATTGTGTAATTCACAGTGTCCTGCCCCTAGCAGCTGTTAACTCTTTTCCCTTGTGAAGATTGTGTTTTCATACATCACGGTGAGATCATTCATTTAGACGTGCGCTAGAGTAATTGCGGGCTGGGGAGCACCCAACCGGAGTTAGTTAGACATGACAGAGTTGTATCATTAAATTTCATGGCACGTGATTTGTATGTACTGTATAAATAAAACAAGTCTCACAGTGACTTATTCTTTTATTTTGTAGTGACAAGTGTCCTTGCTACCTATGTTTTTCAAGTGTTAAAAATGTTTAGTATTGAAGTTTAGTATTGCAAACTTGTATCGTAAGTATGCTCAGGTGAGATGGACACACAGAACTCACATCATCCTTGAGAACCCTGAGTCTCAACAGTGCAGTGATTGGGAACTACCACTGATGCCCATATCATCAGTAAGTAATTTGTGTCATCATTCGTCTCGTGTCTCACCCGACGGTGTCAAGTATAAACCTTAGTACAGCCTATGCAAAAATTTGACTGAGATAAATATTGATGGACACTGTGCTGTGGGTTAGTTCTGATGAGGGCTTTATTAAATATTCATAGCACCCTTTTTTGTGGCCATCACATGTGTTCACTTGGAAAACTATTCTAAATACTGATCTTTGGGGTATCCATTATATTAACACATGTCGGGGTCTGGTGAGGAGTGGTTGTTGGGAAGAGTAAACTGGATAAGCACCAGACACTATCAGCAGGTGGTGTTGAGGTGAAGTTATTGGTATTTTCGGAGTCGTTCGGCCGATCGACAGAATCTTACGACATTCTCTTAGTGATTGCATTCTTGAAAACACGCCAAATGATACTGATGAAGTCAGGCGTACTGGTGCCTGGTATTTGCGTTACTGAATTAAGTGGGCCTATTAAGTGTGACTCAGGTGCCTTAAAACTGAGATGAGAACTGCTTTAGGTGAAACTGTACGTACTTAGTTGGTTGAAAGGCACATTTGACTACGGGTTGTAGGGGACTTGTACCCCGAAATGCTTCGTGGGCTGTGCTCAGAAATAAAAACATGTAGTTTTAAAACCAACATATATTTTATCTTTGCACATTACATCAAATCACTGAAAAGTGAAAAAGATGTGGGTCCCAGCTGCATGCCCGCCAGGTACGCTATACTATGTAAAACACGCGAACACATGGTCAACACTTACAAGGAAATACTTAAGCTTCCCCGGGCGATGTTAATCCCGGGAGAGAATGGGTGGCATCTGTGGATGCCAAAACAAAACAGTTTCCAGTAATTAAGTTACTGTGTCTATTGAAATCTACGTGTTTGGCGCGAAAAACATTAATGCACACAGAGCGCGACACGACGCAGCCTACCCCATGAGACACTCCACAATTACTAAAGTATGGCGGGTGCGCACAGCCGTGGCTTGGCTGCGAGTTGTGCACCAGAACTACTTGCATGCTGATTCAGTGTTCTTGCAAAAACATAATCAAAAATTCAACAAGAAAAATCACATGTACCGCACTAGCAATAATGATTAAATAGTGAGGTGAAATAAGGGTAACCTCATGAGGTGAACACAAAGAACTCACAAAAACAAAACCAAATACTTAATGAATATTGCAGGTGCATATCTTGCGTGTTGCACGCATCATTGTGTCTTTTTGAATTCTAATAAATTTTGCTTTAATTTTGCCCCACAATCCTGGTTTAAAAATCCTTCTGCATCTTCCTTCTCTAGCGAGAGCTGCCGGAGAAGAGGAGGAGAAATGCCAAAACTGTCTTGCTCTCACTTGCACTAAACACCACTCACTGGCCCTACACGAGGGCGTCATGTGCTAGTGCACACTGTGCGTGCTAATGCATTGGAATTGGGTATGCAGCGTAGCAGACAAGGATGCCGTCCTGCATCAGTATTCTGCTACAATCTCAAACTGTTGTTGGATAATTAAGAATGCAAAAATGTGGTGTGCCAGATAAAATTCATCTGCAGCAGCCCACATTTTATTGTGTGCTTTTTACGTCAAAGGAGATTTTTACAGTATGAGAGGCTCATCTGTATTACCCATTTTTCACTTCTCCTAATTTTGATGTTTACAAAATCCTGTTTCATTAGTCATTTCTTACTGCTGTCATTAGCTATAAACTACCTAAAATTTGATTGATAATTACTTGAAAATTTTTAGTTTTATATATTTTGGGCTTGAAACTTTATTTTGCAGAGAAACAATTTTAAATTTTTAATCTACAAGTAGAAAAATGATGGCCAGTTAATCTCAAATAGTTTTCATAGGGATTGAAACTTTATTTTGCAGTGGAGAAACAGTTTTAATCTACAAGCAGAAAGATGTTGGCCAGCAAATCTCAGTTTTCATGAACATAGGTGGAATAATTTTAGTTAAAGTAATGGTATAAAATGACATTTCTATGAAATGACTTTTGGTAAAACAATTGAAGTACACTGCCTGTTAGCACACTGTACTGCACTATTTGAAAACTGGACCAATGATATAAGGTTTTTCATGAGAATTTCATTATGCGACATTTAAAAGCTTTCCTAGAATCAGCTATAACTAGTAATGTACCCTTATATCTGTGGTAAGGCAAATTACATCAGGCGACAGTGCTAGTTCTAGAGTAAATACTACTTTCCAATATTTGATTGAAGTGTGTGAAATGGTAGCCTATATGCAGTCGTATTGCTTAACAACTCACGTGCCTCCACACTGTTATAGCCGCAAACACAGATGTATAAAATTGCTTAGTTAGTAAGTATTTTTACATTAAATTTTCTCTTTTTTTTTATGTTTGTGTGGAAAAATTATTTTGCAGCCCCTGTGTTACTAGCTCGGGTAAGAACATGAGCCATTGGGCATTCCCAAATCAAAATCTTGCACTTCTCCACTGGTTTGATGTAGAGTGTAGCAGTACTGTCGTACAGTCACAGTTTACTCACTACTCCTCCAAGGTCTGCTTAGCAGCATAGCTTGGCATCTTCAGTCTACTCACTGGGTATTTGCCTCGCTACATGTTAAAGTTTACAATACTCTGCTGAGTTCAAACTATGATGTGATATTTTCAGAAAAATGAAATGTATGACTTAAGAACATTGTTCATATGAAATTTAAGGGACTTGAAGAATTTTTTGGGTAGGATTAAATAAAACATTATTTTAAGGAAAAATTTTTTCTATAGTGAAAGTGGTGTAAGTTGTTTTGTGCAAAGTGTATTTATCACCTATCCAGCAGCATTCTACAGGAAGATTTGTAGGTCATTTGTATTGTAAACATGAAGGGCAGTGAACAGTCATGGCCTGGATACCAGTGGAGGAAGGGTGTCCCCCATTCTTTAGCAAGGAAATTTAATAGTATTTAGTGACAAGTTGTACGATATATTACATGTGAAAAAATTAATATTCTCTGGCTTACTGCTACAGTGTTATTTGCCCTGATGTGCTTCAGTGTGGCCACTTGACCTGGAAAACCTAGAAAAATTGGGGAATTTTGCAGCTACACTGAAAAGTCAGGGAATTTTTTCAGCTTGGAGCACTGGTTGTAAAACAAAACAAGTGAAAGTTAGTGGCCAACAATTAAAACATCATACTTGTAGTAATGCGGGGACATATAAATGCAGGGTGCTTCAAAAAGATTCATCCAATTATAAAAGGCTATAGCTTTTAAAGTATGGATCAGAGAACCATGTGGTAAAGAGTGGAATACATGTTGTCATCCAACCTTGTCTCTCGACTGGTGTAAGGCAGCCGCGGGCCATGCACACAGAGCTGAATGTAACTACTGGCACACCTCTGGGCCCAAGGAAATATTTTGCTCCCCTCCCCCTGCAATTTTGCTGCTATGAGCACAAAATCTCTTATATAACAAACAAACATATCACATAACTGACATAACACATATTTATTCACAGTTTGTCAAACCATAAAACACTTTTAACTAACAGGTAAGTGGTTTACGTCTTGCTTTTTCATTTGCAAATTTGTTTGTAACGTCATAGTCCAGTTTCACAGTTAAATCATTTTCAATTGCCAGCACAGAGAGTTGTACCAAGCGTTGTTGAGTTTCTGATGGACGCAACTCTTGCAAGTGCTGGAAAAGATCTTTCGTCTGAACAGTTTGTAGCAGGAATATATAAATAAATCTTCATAGCAATTTGAACATTTAGATACAAGTTGTAAAAAATTTTTAAACATCAGAATTTTGATTTTATAACCTGAACAGAGCTTAGTGACACACATATTGCACCAACATATTGCCAAGTGTTATTGTTTTGCAGTAAAACAAATTCGAATACAAGAGTAATCTTTGCATACATCTGTTGTGATTGTTTACATCACATAAAATTTTTATCTTTCGTTTTGAGTACAAACAGTACTAGAACTAGAACTGTTTCTCGCAAAGACTCATTACACGTTTTGCATGTATTTACATCAAAATTTTTGTAGAAAAAATTGCATTAAACATTTATAATTTCCCACAGTATACTTTTTTTTTTTTTTTTTTTATTATTATTTGTACAACAGCTGATCTAGTGTACAATCTATTCTATTGCAAATGATCACAGTTTTTGCCGCCCTGGTCCTGGGCCCATAAGGCCCATGCCTAAATAAAGCCCTGCATGCACACACGAGCCTTATGCATGTGATGCAAGCAGTGCGTGTGTTATATGTGCGCTAAAGCCCCGAGGGCTCATGAGGGATGTGAAGAGTTGTGTTAAGTATAATTATTTTTTGTATTATCATTTTTCCAGGGTACTCATGTACACGTTTTGTGAATTTCTGTGGTAGTGTTCTGTTCCATGTCATTTTCATCCTGGCTCATATTACATCTTTGCTTTTGTGGTCCACTTGGCCGTCACTTCTGGCAGCGCGCTCCGCTTCCTATGGCCATTCAGCAGTCTCTTCTGTGAGACTGTGACGGATGGAGGCGTGCCGCATGGCCTGCGGGGGCTTCAACTTTGTATTTCACTGATCCAGTCATTCTGTTCACTTAATTTTTTTTAAAACCTTTTACATTTCTCCCCCACAGCCAGCTCTTGGCCCACCCACTTTTTGGGGAACTCTTAATTAATAGCTATCGCCGCAAGGCCTTTTGCCATTTGTGAACTTGTATTTTGTATCCGAGTTGAATCAGACGGGGCCTCACAGTAATTTATTTGTAGCTGCCTGGCTAATGTTCAGTTTAACTTGTTTGTGTGGATTTTCTGTGTCGTCTTGAGTGAAGATACGTCACTTTTTTGATTTACGCCAGATGGCACCCAATTCCGACGAGCTTGAGGTTGACTTCATTTGTGTAGTCTAACACCTCTCCCATTGTCTAACAGTGTAGGGCGTGTTCTACAGCCAATAACAAAACAGAAGAGTAAATGTATGTGTGTTCCGGTGTCAGATAAGTAGCCATGTGGCGACGTCACGCCCTGTAAGTGTCGCTGACTACGGTGTGGCCAAGCGCCTATTCACTGCATGGTGCCCTGGGAGTTTAACACACAGCCATTTACACTTAATACTAGTTGATGCAGATAACAATGTCTGACATTTTTTGCTTACAATTATCACCAGTGCTCACAGACTGTGAGATCGGATGACCTTGGTGGCCAGTGTTGCAATGCCAAATCAGCAGGTCCCCTATCCAGGCAATCCATTGGTGCAGAAGCCTGTTGTTCAGGAATTTTTGAACTTGCAAGTGCCGGTGCGGTGGTGCTCTGTTCTACTGGAAACTGAAATCAGTAGTATCTGCCTGTAACTTTGGGAAATGCCAATTCTACAATATTTGCAGGTATGAGATTCTTGTGACATTGTTGTCAGGAAAAAATATTGGACACTAAACCTATTCTTGGGAAATGGCACAGAACACATTTTCTTAACGGGAGTCTCTCTCGTGCTCGACTACGGAATGTGGCTGCTATGATCCCCATATCCATACAATGTGGCGGTTCACCTTACCACTGAGATGAAATGTGGCCTTGTTTCTGAACACTGATAGTGAAAGAAAAGCATCATATTCCATTTCCTTTTCGATAATGAATGTACCAAACGTCACACGTCATTGTTTAGCGCCTTGGCATAGGTGTGTACCAGTTCAATCCTCTATGGTTTGAATAACAACCTATTTGTCAAAACTCTTTATGCCAATGTAGAGTGCTCTGAGCAGCAGGAGATGTAGTACCGTACTCTATCCAAAAATCGCACTCCACAGTTGTCATAGACTTGCAGTTGTTGAACTGGAGAATGCAAAAGGCCTTCTGTTGTGTTATCACTGTGATGCATACAGAAAGGAGCTCGCCCGCTGGTTACTCATTGTCTATATTCCAGGGAGGCACCTAGTGGCCACCAGGTCAAACATTTCAATCCTTTCTTAGCAGTGAATGGATATGCTTGCTGACATGTGGGACTGCAGCATGGCTCAACCGAGCAGCAATTGGCATACAAGTGATTCTGAACCCATTTGGCAGGGGCAGAAAGTTATTGACCTGAGCATTTGTGATACTTGTAAACAAAACTCTGTCAGACACATATTAATTCACTCTTTACTGCATGGTTCTGTGTTTCTTAGTTGAAAAGATATAGTCATTTGAAATTTGATGCATCTTTTTGAAACATCTGTATATGATTTAATTTCCTCCCAACATTCTTATAGATATGTCTGTTGTTTTTTTTTATTTTAAAATGTATTTTACAGGCTGACTTCAGAAGTGCAGAAGTGAATGTTTAGAGGGTCATGAATCGGTTATAGATTCAATGAAGGAGGTAAATGTATGTAATATATAATGATATATATATAGCTTAATCTGTATACATAAAAAGCAATATATGTATTAGTCTTTTTGTACCAGTAGAAGGTTATGGGCAATATTGTTTTATGACAAACAAATTAAGCACTGATAGGTATATTGAAAGTTTAAGCTACCTTGGTATGTAAATTTCTAAGTACGTATGTTTATTTTAAAGTATTAGATAGATTTATTTATTTATTATGTTCTGTCTGTTTACATACAAAAACAGCACAGCAGAATGAAATATTAGGCATACTATAAATATTATTGGAGCCAAAAAAAAAAAAAAAAAAAAAAAAAAAAAAAAATCCAGACAGCTTCTCGTATCAATGTGGCCCTTATTGGCCCTTATTTCAGTGCCAAAAATTTGAAATAGCTCCAGCGTGGCAACCACCTTAATTGAGAATTTGTGACACCAACTATTGAAATAAAATCCCTGCCCACAACAGCACATAGTTAAATGTTAATTTTGACCAATATCTGCAATAATGTTGGCAGTAAATTATTCTGTCTCATGAGAACAGGGGCAGTTACAAGAAGGGCTAAGAGGGTTTGATGTTCCACTGGATCAGATGAGATTATTCGTGAAACCAGGTACATTATTAATAATGCAGTATTAATATGTTAGACACTCTGTATAGTAATACGAAATTTTTAAAAAGTATTTATATAGCCAATTTTTAGCATTAAAATGTAATGTGTACTGTTAAACATGTGATTTGAACATAGTTCATAGTGCTACTCCCCTTAAGTAGCACTCTTCTTATTGGGTCTATATCAGCCACTGTATCAGAAGAAGAATTTTAAAATTGGTTTCCAGTGAAATTGGCTACATTTTTTTAATGTTCATTTGAATAGTAATAACTGGCATGTTGGTATGTTCCAAGCAATTTGACGTAATTTTCTTCATGCACTGCTATTAAGTATTAAAATTCTTTGGTAGTGTTATTATTTACATGTGTAAAAACAATAAAGAACAATAGACAGAAATTATAAGCTGTGCAGTCCTTTAAAAAATGAACAGTTAACCCTCTTCACTGTTTTTTTTTGTAGATTTAATGAATTCTTTAAATCTACACTGTAAATAAAACAGTTATACCAGGCATTTTTGCATCAGACCTGCATAAACCTGTAACATTTTTTTGAATTCTATAAGAAACAAAAGTTCTGTGTTATTTTTTGTATTCCAGATATAAGGTAAAAATATGGCTATGTATTCTTATTTATCTATGCGATATTGCTACCAGAGAATTAGCTGTGCAAAAATATGCCATTTTAAAACAGTAGGTACCATATTGTGCAAGGTGAAAAAATTGGCAATATCAATCTCTTATGATAATTATTGGGGTTGTTATCCAAAATGCTGAGAGTTATCAACTATTTCACTAACTTAAGTGTATTCTATTTATGATTAATTAATTTTACATTTGTACTGTAAGCCTGTCATTTAATAAATTATCATTATAAGGAAATGTAGATGTTAACATATTGTTAGCAGACAGTACCTGAATTGTTTGCTATAGAGGAAATGTTCCGTTAAGTTGCAGTTGTTGTTTTGATCACCTCTGTGTCCTGCTACTGAATGTCGCTGTTTCTGCCCGTCACAGTTAGTTCCCCCTTTTGATCCTGTTAGTTTCAGCCTTTGAAGTGCAGCCCTTTTTCACTGTCCATGCGCTTGCTCTTACTATCACTAGGGAGGAGGGGTCTCCTTTCTATAGTTTAATAAATACTTTCTATTAACCAGATAATTATGACTGTAGTGCACCAGTATTACTAAATATTTCTAAGGAGTCCCTTTGATAAAAGGATATAGATTTGATCATTTTGTTTTCAATCTAAATGAAATATAAGTTTTTGTCTTCTCAGTCATGTGTGAAAAATCAATTAAAACATGAAGTAATTACAAAGAAGTAAAAAATAATCTTAATACCTAAGCTTTGAAATTTCTTCATGTCACATAAGATTAATATTATTTCATGATCCTCTTTCATGCCATTAATGCTTCGTATTGTCATGAATATGTTTTACAAGATAACCAGTTATAGCATCAATATGTATATGTGTAATTTTAAACTCTGGGCATAGGGCTGATTTGATTTTTGAACATCATTATTTTACTTCTGGAGTTTCTGGTTCAGTCTATAGCTGTATAAAATGAAACAGGTTTATTTATGTACAAAAAGATATTATTTCATGGAGCAGCGGGTTGCTGCAAGATCATTCTACATACTGGATTTTTTGGTTGAAGTTATTAATTCCTTGAGAGGTATATTTTGGGATCTGTTTTAAGTTAGAGAATTTAATCCATGGTACATATAAGTAATTAGGATGTTAAGTGAAAATGCCATCATACTTGACATTCAAATTGTGTCCTAGAGTGTTTTGAATGTGTGTGGGTCTTTTTTTTATACTAATAATAATAATAATAATCATAATAAAACTATTAAATGTATTTCCAGACTATTGTTCTATAAAATAAATACACACTTCTTCAAATGAGACCAACATTGTTAAAAACAGCCTTTACAGAATGCAGTATCTCAAAATATACCAGGAGCTGCTGTGATTGAGCGGTTAGCTTGCTCACCTCCCACCAAGGGGAACCGGGCTCAATCCCCGGCCGGGTCACTCCCGGATTTTCACAAGTGGGAATTGTGCCAGACGATGCCGCTGGTCTGCGGGTTTTCTCTGAGATCTCCTGTAACCCCCGCCCTTTCATTCATATTTGTGGGTTTTTTTACTTTTGTCATGGTAGGTGTATTCTCGGAGAAAAAAAAATTCGTGAAAATGGTCAAATATCGCATTTTTAGAGCTTGTGTAGGTTTATGCAGTTTTCTTAAGCAGCAAGAGAAAAGTACAAACGCACTGTTACAGATCTAATTTGCAGAGTACAGCGTCACGACGGAAACACTGCACGCCTTGCGCGTAGGAGCTACGAGGCATTAGGCGTGCGTGTTATTGTCGACCGTATCGCTCCCTCACTTCTTGACCTTGAACGCGGGGTTCCCACGGAGTCCATCCCACTGTTAAGGTCGTGGCCGAGTCGCGCACGCACGACGCCGGAAGTTGTGTCCCTGTGCGCAGGCAGCAAGCAGTAGCAGGACGTCACCAGTAGGTAGGCAAGGTCACCTCGCCCAGCGCTCTTCATCGCCGGCTGTAGTTCTGCGTGCGCCACTCCCTGTGCGTGGTCGAGCCCCTCCCAGGCGCCCCTTGTCTTTGCGACACGTTTCATATGTAGAACATAAGTAAAAGTTCGATTTAACCAAAAATAAGGTACCTTTATGTTAACACAAGGCATACATCGCTTGTGGTACGTGGTATATTTTGGAAACAACCACACACATCATCTGGGGGTTATTTGATCCGAAAAGTGTCAAGAAGCCGCAAATAGATCATATTCATGCGTCACATAAGCCAAACTGTGGAACTTTGGGAAAGAAAATGTGTTATTGGTATGCGTTTCGCCTTGTATGTGTATGAAACAAGAAACACTGATATCAATAACCATGAAAATAAACATTACATTTTCAAAACAACGTCAAGTTGTAGAAATATTTTCCCCTTGATTCGCTGCTAACTTAGCTGGGAGGCTGTGTGCCATTTTGCACTGCAACATGTATGCAGTTAAAGGCAAAGATTGACTTCAGAAGTGTTCACTTTACTGTAAACAACCTTTAGAAACGATATTTTCCCAGCGGGTGTCCATCTTTAAAAAGATCTTCTATGCGGAGATCTGGGGCAGTGACACCCTGGCGGGGTGCCAGGGTGCCACGACGGCCGTCTTGTTTGACGTCATGCCGAAACCTCCTGCTCTGGCATTCCTCATCAGCAGTGGCCATCTTGTTTTCCCCTTTTCCCTTGGAATTTCACTTTTTTCCTCCTACTCTATATTCCTTCCAGCCTCTTCATGCTCTTGCATTCCGAATCTTTTTCTTTTTTCTCATGCTCTGGTATTCCTTCCTGTCTCTTTCCCACACCAAGTATCTCTCTCCCACACACGTCCTGTCTCGTCCATTCTATCTCTTGAGGGTTTTCTCATATTCCTTCCAGTCTCCTTTATTCTCTCGTCTCACACCTCTCTCTCTCTCTCTCTCTCTCTCTCTCTCTCTCTCTCTCTCTCTCTCTCTCTCTCTTTGCTTTTCGTGTCAACGCCGTCGTCTGCTGTAAGTGACCATCTTTAATCCTCGCGCCTGCGGCCAGTCGGCTGCTGTAAGACGCCATATTTGATTCCCATGCCCGCCACCATAATGTGTGAAGTTATACGGTGCACAGCTGGTATCGATGCGGCCATTTTATGTGTTGGTTCACTTGTCGCCTGCAAAGGCATGCCAGCATCGGGGAGTGTAGTTCAAATGGTGGCCACCAGGAGTGCAGGGAATTATTTTTAGTTGGTTTGTTTTTGGAACTCAAAAAATGTCGGAGGCGTGCGGATTGTTCTGGCACCCCTTGGGTCGACAGTCGAGCGTCTTGACCACAAGTCGAATGCAACAGCTAGGTAGGGTGGATATTTAATGACGAGTACACCTAATAGTGCCATCCCAAAATTTGGGCATGCCCCGACTTTATATATCAAAATCGGCATTGCATGGCTAGGAGAAGAAATAAGGTGAACACTCGCATCGGCCTATGCACTCCCCAGATAATAAACCTGTCATCGCGAAAAAAAAAATCTGCAGTCACCGTGTAGATGCACATACGTTTTATGTGTGTATGTGTGCGTGTGTGTGTGTGTATATATATATATATATATATATATATATATATATCAGAACATGCATATTCTGGTACACACAAGCGCTGGGTAACGAATTAAAAACTACATTCGCTTGTAACATGTATGCTTCCATACATACATACACAGACAGGTCGCGACTTTAAAGAAAAATATATATCATCCACTTCATGCTCTGTCATTCCCTGCCAGCACCATCCATCTTGTCTGAAGAATGTCCGCGTTCATTGCCCCGTCATGCAACTTCTCTCGTTCCTTCCAGTTCGGATCCCCGGCAGGATGCCAGGCATGCCAGAGTCTACCATTCTTCGCACGGCGTAGCCAACCTCACGTGGGGCAGTTGGTTTGTGCGCCACCGATCTGAGGTGCGGGAGGCTCTGGATTTGAATCCCGAGTAAGGCATGGGTGTTAATTTAAGTTAGGTTATAAGTTAGTCTGTAAGCCGTCCCGTGCTAAGCTTTCTCGCATAAAACCGTGGGACAATAAAACAAACCCTATACAATACAATACAATCGCACCGCGTACACATAAAGTATGCCTTAAACCCACTCTTATAAGTCAGGTCGGCTGTCAAATCATTCCCCCGGCCGCCAGGCGGCGGAGCGTTGAGAGGGTCTGCCTGGAGGGAGGGGATGGTCGAGGTGGGTGACCCCCACTGCGCCGGGCCTACGCGTAACCAGGTAATACGGCGCCCACGCCCAGTGTCGAGTCTGCGCGTATAGGCTGTTCACGGTACAGTGAGCACTTTTTAATGCCCTTCTAATTTTTTCCTTTCGTCTAGTTTCCATCTTCCTGCTGCTTTTCATATAAACAATGCAATGCGACCAATAAACACAGTGCGTATATTTCACTACCCGCAAAATGTAATGCCTGAGTCTACGATAAGATATATTTATTAGTGTTTAATGCCTGTTGTAAAGGCCTTAAAAGTGTTCACTTTACCGTGAACAGCCTATAACAGTATGAATCCATCTTTACGCCATACAAGCAGATTGCGACATGACTGTTCGGCACTAATCGCGCAGGTTAATAATTTTAATGGTTACCCGGCAACTTAAGTAGAGGATTATTTTATCTGTCATTTCGGCATTATACCTGCGCCGTCATACCGGTCTAGCAAGTGGAGTTTCGATTTGGGTTGCCATCGGATTCCAGTCCTGCTCGCGCCCAGTCCGCATAGCTGGTGCACTGACTAGCATTTGTTTCATCGCATAGATCTTGAAGTCTATTGTTATCCTCTATCTTCAGGGCCATCTTGGGGTCCTGTACCAACAGGACAGTGCGCCAACGCATGTGGCACACATCCGATGGTTCCTGGAAGATCACCATGTCACACTGCATCCCCCGGCCTGCGCGTTCACCGGATCTCTCATCCGTCGGAAATGTGGACCATGGTCGGATAACTATTACCCTCTCAGTGCCGCGTTGTTTAGTAGCTGTTATTACCGCTCGTAGCGGGGAATGTTGGTACACAATGGATTTTCATATTGTCATATCGTGTTGAAAATTGACTTTTCATTAAAAATATATGGCATTTTTGCTTTTATTAAAATGCGAATGAAATTTAAAATTTATTATAGTAAACTGACTAATGTTTCGTCATCTAAATTTATACCTTGCGACATTTCTTCATTACTGCAGCATAATTGTTGCTTCATTTTCTATAAACAGCTTCGTTGAAAATGTTATACTCTGCTGTGATGGGCTGTTGCCCCATGCACTTAACCATTTATTTCCTTTGTGCACCATGTCAGGTACTCTCATGCACACGACTTTTACGCGCAGTTGTGAATCATCAGGTTCGAAAACATGGCGGTCAGATATCCGTAACCATGTTGCATATAGGCTCTGATACTAGGACTTGACAGTAGTCCCGACACTTCATTGTCGATATGCTCTCTCCTAAGCTGGTCCACTGTTTCACATCAGCAAGGAGAAGTACAATCCCTTAGTCACGGGAACTCCCACCACGTCGCCTTACGCCCCTTATAGGCTGGTTCTGCTATGCTCTTCCAGCCAACCACACCAAACGAGTAGGTCTAGTCATTCGTAGTAGGGCCACACAGTACTGATTCGTCATATAGAGCTGCACGAGTAGTAATGCCATCTGTGTATGATGGGTATTCTCTCCAGTCTAGTATTGATAGCTTACGTCCTTCTTGGTGTTGCATGTTTAATGGCCAACACTGTAGTTCTATGTTAGCGCAATTTTTAGACAGATATCTAGTGATATATATTTTTTTCTTAAATTTGCTTTAAAATTACATTGCGTGCTAGATTTTGTGTTAAATATTTTTCTTTTATTTTCCAAATCAGGGTTTAGAGTGTGGTGGAGGCGCGCTTTTAATTACGTCCCATTGGCTTCGCGAACTGGCGGTAGGAAATTATTTTATTTTGTTTTCTCTTTGATAAATGGCAGACGCTCCCCCAATCTTCCTTAGTTTCCAACACATCGCGCACCTTCTCCCTCGCTCTCTCCATCCCCCCCCCCCCCCTTTTTCCTGCTTTCAACCCTCTTGGGCCGAATCCCATTTCAGTACAGTGTGCTCTCTTAATGTGAAAAGGAAAAGAAGAGGGAGGGTGGGGGATTTTTCCCACAGGTCACTTGAATGAATATTTATGCATCCGGAAGGAGGCGATCTTCATCACTTCTAGCATTTGTTAAAAGTTGGTGGCCGAGTTAACTACACGAATGAACTCCGGTAGTTTTTTTTTCGACCGCACCGGACTATTCTCTCTCTCTCTCTCCTCTCTCTCTCTCTCTCTCTCTCTCTCTCTCTCTCTCTCTCTCCTCTCTCTCTCTCTCTCTCTCTCTCTCTCTTCCCCCCCCCCCCCAATTGCGGGTTTGTTGTTTGGGTAGTTTAGTAGGCGCGATACCAAACGAGCTCCTAAACCATTAGTGTTATTCCGGACCATTAGTTCATTAGAGAAAGCATTAACGAGCTCTTCATCAGTGTCGGTACTTCAAGAAACAAGAATAATGGCTTTACTCTAGAAGACGTTGGTTCAGTCTTTAAGCAAGAAGATTAAATTTCTTCTACAGAACGACCGTTAGACTACTTTTCGTTCTACTTTGACTAGCGAAGTTGCTTAAAAATACTATCCTTGTTTTTTTATACTTTTTCCCTGTTAAATACTCTTACGACATAGTGCTTGATATTCACAATAGTCGCACGTAATAAACTCATCAGATGAGACAGTTGCTGTGTAATACCTTTTACAAAATACTGAAAAATGTAAAAGATTAAGACTTGTATTATGTTTGGTAGAATATGCTCGTGATTGGTTTAGTATTCTAGGAAGTTCCGCTTTTATTATACTTTCAACCCAGATATAGGTGAGTGAGTGAAGAGATTTGGCCACTCTTAACATCGAGGTCTTGAGAGTCGATGAGGGTGATTGAGGCGAGTATGGAGCAGCGCCGGAATGAAGGGGCCGAAGAAACGGGAGATCCCCGAGAAAACCCGCCGAACAACGGCATTGTCCGGCACGATTTCCACATGCGAAAATTCGGAGTGACCCGGCCGGAGATTGAACCCGGATCGCCTTGGTGGGAGGCGAGCAGGCTAACCGCTCAGCGACCGTAGCCCCGCCCAGATATAGGTATAAATATTTTCATATGACTATGCTGTGTACGCAATGTTCGCTTACCACGTTCGAAAAATTATTATACAGCCGTACCCCGTAGCTTGCCCAGACCGCGGAATTTGAATTTGTGTTTTTGGCTGATTGGAGAAGTGGTGAGGGGAAAAATGGGGGGGGGGGGGGGGGGGGGCTCGGCATCGGCCACTCTAAATTCTAATTTTTGATTGAATTTTGTTTTGTCACAGACTACTTCCTCTGTTAAATCGAGCATAATTGTGCACACATTGCTTCTAATCCAACAATTTAATAATGATAATGTAACAGTGTAAAGTAATCGAAAAGTGATATTCGAATGCAATCGTTGTAGGACAGAGAAAATTCCAAAGGAGAACAATCGTTTAGTTTCTTTCTCTCAGCGTTCTTTTGTTATACCGGCTGTTCACATTGCCACTTCCATTAGCTGGTGAACTGTGGACGTTAGACTGTTGGTTCCTTGATGAAATATGCTCCATTTGTGCTTATCTACCCCAATCTGATGCTTATTATCATTTGTTCGTGAACACCCGATCCAATATTTAGACGTGAATAAGTCTTTAAATTTTCGATCATAGTGGGAGGCAATCCAGAAAATCCGATGATAAAATCGGGTGATACAATTTTGCATTGCAGCTCCGAATCTATCGTCTACATTAAAAATTCCATCACACCACTCGATTGCCAAAGGATCAACGAATACGTTACGTTGAGCGAGGACTTCGGAGCATCGCATGTGATAGAGAAGAAGAAAAAAAAGGGGTGGGGGCAATTTTGAGTTCCTTTCTCCGCGTCTCATAACTTCCGAGTAGTATAACTTTTGATTAGGACAAGCTACGGCGCTCGTTTCAGTTTCAGTCGACAGCTCTCATCAAGATCAATCGATTGCGTTATAAAACCATTTGTGTGGCGTTGTTATGGTGAAATTGTATGAGTTTGGCGTAAAAAATTAAGCAAACTTAACACAATTTCGACCTATAGTCGTCATAAAGCCAAGTCGAAATACAGAAATCGTATACGGTTGGAAAGAGCATCTGAAAAGCAATCCAGTGATACCCATAAAACACCATATGATCGAGTGAAGCGGTGCCGGGAACGTACAAAAGAAAACATCAAGGCGTCCGAGTGCGTCAACGTAGACGCATTCACGCAAAACAAACTGCCGTGTCCCCTACGCAGCCAAACCCAATTTTTTTTAATGATACCGGAACACGCAAGCATATAAGCTATTCACGGTAAGGTGGATACTTTTTAAGGTCCTCTCAGCAGGCATAGTAACAAAAAAAAAAACATTTCATTGCAGCCTCGGACATTAACTTTTGAGAGCTATAAAATGTATACGCTGTGTTTATTAGTCGCTTGGCAGTTTTTATATCAACTGATAATAAGACCAAATTAATATTATAAATACCGTTGCAGAAATTTGCGCTACGTTCACGTGTTGGATTAAACGATGAGTTCTAATGCACAACAGCAATGCGGGAAGTGATCGATACATATTTTTTGCGGTATTTTAATTTATAACTCTCCAGGCTGTTCCCGGCACAGTGGTCACGCACAGCGGGGTGCCCACGCGTGGGTCGGGCGGAACCTTAATTCGATAACGAATGTAGCAGCGACATCTCTCTTCATTACCCGCCGGCGCGGCGCTGCTGAGAGCGGCGACCGCCATTGGCCAGCTCGCGGTCTCGCCCGCCGAGCTGCGCCAACCCCGTCTCCCGGCACTGCCCATCAGCGCGGGCATCCATCACTCGTTCACTTCAGTACAGGACGAGGCAGGGAAATGATGCGGAAAAATAAGATAAATCGTTTACTTGCACTGTCTGTCCTGGGTAATTTACTGAGAAATTCGTAGCTTCTCGTCGGTGTACAGCGAGGAAAATCACTAACAAGGAAAGCGTAGAGTTTTGGAAAGAAATAAAATAAAGTAATTTGGTGGGGGAGGGGGGTTCTTTGCATCTTGGCATTTATTTTCAACCTCTTCGGAGGAAATCCTTGGGCAGTGACTGCTTTCAAAGGCCAGCTGGCCCAGCGCTGGTAATGATAACGGGTTTTTATCCTGAAGGCCTTTTTGGACATTTGGCGTGATAGGTAGGTACAATAATGCCCCCCCCCCCCCCCAGCACGAGGATAAAGAAACAACATCCAATCCTGAAACCATGAAAAAAATTGTCCATACCCAACCGGGAATAAAGATGATTCCCAGTCAAGTGTCCCGACCTCTGGACTAAATGTTATGTTCAGCTGTTTGAAACAAAAATTAACACGGCCCACTGTTCCATTAAGTATCTTAATAGTTGATGTGAATGAGAGAAATCAAACTGGAACTCCTTGCATGAGAAAACGCTCATGTTATGTATAGGCAGGCAACATCGAATTTCGGACCGTAATCCGTGGGCGGCAAACAGTGTTTTGTTAACACTGTAAAAATTATAGGTTTGCAGGTTCACATTGCGTAGTTTTGTGTTTTTCTCTGTAAAGTTAATTTTGCAGGTGGGCGTTTGTTGCTGATGTAAAACCAATACGGAAATCGAATCGTCCTATTCCAGTATAATTTCATTAGAACATTGTTCCCGCCCATGCAGACAGAAGGACGCCTTCATTATGTCAGAGTACAGCCTCGAACCTGGGTACATGCGTCTGTACGATCAGACGAAATATAACACTGCGTTCTATCCTGCGGCAGATTTTATTTATGTAATACGTATCAACAGCTCTTGGTCTTTTTACAGGAAAGCACAGGGCAGGTTGTATATGCAGGCACTGCACCAGCAATCGCCTGGAGTGAGAAACCCATTTTGCGATCCACAGTGTAAATTATACCCCAAATCTCAAATACTTCGACACGGGAGAAGATGTTAACTTAAGTCTGTTACACACGGGCCACTTTCTTGTACCAGAAGGTGCGCACCTTTCTTGTACAAAAGGTGAACAAGAAGGTGAACAGCCTTTTGAATGCAAGTACCATGCACATGCTGTACATAGTCGTAGTACTTGAATGTGTGCAGCATGCCAAGAGATTCGGATCTGGAGGCTGTTTTGGGGCTGTATGAGTAATTTGTGAATTGGCAATAGTATCTGCAGTTAAAAACAGACTATGGGGATGACGTAGAAGGTGGACACACAGCGTAAATAAATGTGCGGGGACTATATAAACGTATACAGCGTAAATGTAAACAAACGATTTGCCACTTATTTCTACCACAACACAAAAAGATTCTGCAAACCAAACAAATCACTAAAACAGAATTAAAATATGTTTTTTACTCTCAAATTAACACTATCAGGATAAATAATTGTACGGGAAACCACATAAATGTATGAAACGCAAATGTAAACAAACAATTTGCACAAGAAGGTGAACGAAAGGTTTAATCGTCTGTAAAAGATTCTAGCTTGCATGCACGCTACTTGCATACAAGTTAGCCAGTCACACGATGCAAGTTGACTTGTGTAAGGAGTACACCTTCTTGTACGAAATTGACCCGTGTGTTACAGGCTTTAGGCTCCCACAGATATGAGGTAAGCTCTCGTAAGAAACCCGGGCGACGAGAGTGATTGCTCGTGACTGGCTGACAGGCACTTGGCCACGAGAAGTAACACATGATGCCGCATGACGTCTTCATTGTATCGCTGTGCATTCAATAGTGGCGAACACGCCCGTACGTGATGGCTTCCTAGGCCATCCTGCCTGTGGGAGGGCTACTGTGCCCAGTGCGTAACAACTTAGGGGGCGGAGCAGCGTATGCATTGCCTATTCCTAAATTTTGTCAAGGGCGTCGGTACATAAGCACCTAAACTGTTTTTGTTCACCGAGATGTGTTATTATTAGAGCCACGAGTATTTCGCGAATTCATTCGGAGGCGAGGTAGACTCCAAACACTAGTTCTTTTCTACTACTGTTGTGATTGGACGACAGTTGTTTAGACACGCCCCGTTTAACTGTGAGCTAGTAATAAGCAGGAAGCAGTAGTGTGCGTGTTTATCAGTTCTTTACCGAGTAGTCACTTGATTACAACAACCAATAAGCAAATGATAATGTCTCGGGTGTATAGAAGGCTGTCCAGCCTGGCTAGCTGCTAACTCAATCCGTGAAATACTTGGGGCTCTAGTAGTATTGTATGCAATCTAATGATATTTTTAATAATTTAGTTGTGATACTTTACAACGTCTTCGCATCTCGGTTATAGACTTTTTATTTACCTTGTTTGCAGCATGTAGTTTAGGTTTCGATCGTATCAAAATTAAATTTATAAGAGAAGCAAACAATGTCTTTAGTGGGACATCTATAGGCGTGCCTAGAGGGGAACGTTATTTCGCCACTGCCTTTACTGCTGTAAAATGAGGTGGTCAACCATTTCCAAAAGTCGTTAGGCTGTGCGTCCCACGTTGATGTTTGCTCACAAAACTACAAACGGAGCTGACATGTTTATGTGTTAATGGCGGAACGCGTCAGGGCCATCGCGATTGCATATGTGGCTGTGCCAGGCGTCTGGAAATGGTTTTGGTAGAGATACGTTTCTCTAGTGAAGCCGATAGATATCGATGGATCGTGCACACACAAAGCCGCAGGGTGTGTTCGCGTTTGACAGTCAAACGGCCCTCCCTTCGATGATCTGTTGGGAGTTGTTCAGAATTGGTCCGTAATTTTTAGCTACCTTCACGTGTTCCCTCCCTCCCTCCTCCCCCCCTTTTGTTTCCACCGCAAACGACTCAAATTACAGGCATTTCAGCGCGCCATCTAACGCGCATCTTGCAGCCTTATCTATAGACCCTTCTCGAACTCGGCCATATGTTCATACGTCTGTTTCGTACGTCTTCTTGACATGCCTGTCACACTGCTCTGAATACTGCTAGTACCTATACGTCACCCAAAGAGCGAAGGCAGCGCCCTCCTACAACGCTTGTGCTTACACCATCCCACGGAACTATAATCGCTCAAGTATCACCCATCGATGCTCCTGTTTACCAGATTTCATTGTTACCGTATGACTTTACAGGAGTTACTAAGTTTTATGGTAATCTTAATCTTAAATGCGAAAGTTTGTATGTTTATTTGTTACTCAATCACGTCGTAACGGCTCGATGGATATGGATGGAATTTGTTACAGGGGTAGATCATATTCTGGATTAGCACATAAGGTACTTTTCATCCCGGAAAAACTAACAGTTTCTTAGTGAATATATAAAAATGCCACTCACCATTTGAGTAGGCGCTGATTGGTGGCCTGTTTTTTATATTCCTTAAGGTTGAAGTAAAGCACCTGCTTATTGAACACTGTACCTGACTGTACAATGTGAAGAACCTATAAAAAAAATTAGTACAGACACCATACAAATTGTTAGAAAAGTGTGATTTATGATTTATATGAAAGAAGAATGCAGGCCTATATATTTTGAAACATTATAAAATAGTTTACTGAAATATAGTTCCTTTTTAAATGTAAAAAATTAATCGATCGATAGAGTCCGCATTTTCAACAAAATTGAAGCTCATTTCCGTTTTGAAGGCTTCGAAAAACAGAATTTACAAGAAAATCTTCTTCAAGAAAGATCGTTATTATTTAATGTGATCATGCGTAATAAAATCATAGTAATAATGTATCACATTAATTTTATAATTAACTTTCTTTACGCAGTTTCGGCCTTAAATATTTGTGCCAAAGGGACGCACATAAAATCAGTTGTAAAAATTATTTCCTTATCAGGGTGTTGGTGCCTGATTGGACTAACGTGTGTAGTGTGGAAATTAAGGTTATATATATATGTGTAATGTTAATAAGATGTTGTTATTGATGTTGAGCGCCAGATCACGTTAGTGTGTGTGCGAAGAGACAAAACAATAGACACGTAGCCAAGACAAAACATTTTCACATTAAACCAGATTCTTACTACATAACCATCAGCTGGCGTGCTGGATTATATTCAATACAAAGAATACTCATCTCTGGGATTAATATTAATGTTAATTCGCTTGAAAAGAACTGGGATAGAAATAACGATTAATATTCCAATTAAATGTGTATATGTGATAAAGTTAAAATTAACTTAATTTACTACAAGTAGAATTGCTTAAAATAAATGAAAATGTACCACCATCCTCACATAATTCTATTTAATGAAGATTAAATTTCTGCCAATAGAAATAAATTTGAAATTAAAATTATATTTATTTGATAACTACCAGGAGTATTTCTTTTACTTTACTCTGTAGTTCCTGACGTAATCTTACTGAAAACTACGTTAAATTTATGCAAACATTACGTGTCAGTTCTTGAGATTGAAATAATTAAATCTCTTCTCAAAACATACTAATATTTCAAGTCAGGTGAAAATTAATGTCAATGTTCAGAAATTAAATCAGAGTAAGTTCTTTAGAATGATAAAATATCTCCATACTTGACTCGTCGGTAGAGCGTAGACCTCTGGGTCCTACTAGCATTAAATATGTGAACAATTACACGAGAATCTGAAAAATAGGCCATAATCAATCTGAAAAATACTAAGTCTCTAAACGTTACTCTCAAATGAACTCTAAGTTTGCCGATGGCCTCTTAAAAATGTGAAGCGTCACCTGGACGTAGGCTCTATCACAAAGCTTTACAAACATGGCGTAGCCGTAAACTCTAGCTGCGTCTTCGCCGGCCGGATACCACTCAAAAAATTAACTATTTAAATGAGAGGCTGAGTCCTCTTCTTCACTTGACTGGCTCTCATAAGAAATCTTAAACTCGCGTCTGGGAATGAAAACCTATCCTAATCTTAGGATGAAATTGCAGATTCTTCAAGTTTAAAATCAGTAAATTACAACGCAGTCGGGTCTTTCAAATACCTTCCCCAGAAGCCCTTACTCCGGGCAACTACGCTAAAACCAAATCTTATTCGCTAGGATCTACTTCCTGTAAACTAAATTGAAAAACAATTAAACATTAATTTTTTTCTCAACAAAACAAATACAATAAGTAATTACGTTTTAAAATAAAAGAAAATAGTTATGCAATAAGAAAAAGCAAATAAGTGGAAACTAATATATTTAGATTATAACCTCGTATCTCAGAGTCTATACCAGCATGTCATAGAATAACCAACGTAAAAATAAAAATATTAGTAAAGCAAATATTGCTCGAAATCATATATAAATACGTGTGTGTTAGTGTCCAAAACGTATATGAAAACAATCGTGTGAAAATATGTCCAAACACATCTGTATATACAAAATAATTAACATACCAGTAAACATACTGAATTACCTGTCGAAATGATCCTATTACATCCTATATTATTTTACAGTTTTCTTTAACACAATCGTAGTAAACATTATGACGAAGATTTTCTTGCGTGTTCTGCTTTCTGAAGTATCCAGAATGGACATATGCTCAAATTTTGAAAAATGTAGACTCTTTAAAACGATTTTTTTTTTCATTTAAAAAGTATATTTTAGTAAAATATTTTATAATATTGCAAAATATATACATTCTTCTTTTATATACAGCATAAATCGCACTTTCCTGACAATTTTTATGGTGTCTGTACTAATTTTTTTATGAGTTCTTCATGTTGTGTAATCGGGCTCAGTGCTCCATAGGCAGTTGCTTTACTTCAACCGTAAAGGAGATCGATTAGAGTAATAATGTATTAGAGTAATAAAGTAGAACAATTAATATAGAGCTCTTGGTCATTATAATTAAGGTTTGATTTTTGCACGTGAGTGAAGCCGCGGATAATAGCTAGTGATTGTATAAAACTTTAATATTAGCATAAGACACCGGTGGCGCGGTGGTCAGGGCGCTCGCCTCCCACCACGGCAATCCGGGTTCGATCCCCGGCTGGTTCATGCCGGTTAGTGCTGTACGATGCCGATTTCCGGCAGGTTTTCTCAGTGTTCTCCCGTCTCCCCCGTCCTTGCATTCCAGCGCTGCCCCATTCTAGGGTATGACGGGTACCTACGGGTCCCGGCTGGAAATCCCGTCATTGTCAGGGCGTCGCCTCGCCCTGGGTGCACTCCCAACGTGACATTTATTAATAAATTAGCAAAGTGAAGACAAATAAAAAATTCCATACTTTGTTTGATAATGATGCAGACCTTCAAGAAAATTTAATGCATTAAAGCAACTATAGGTTGTGTTCGTAGTAAAGTGATTACTTTTGAAGTCAAACTTTAAAAAAAAAAACTTGAAAGCCCATCACTGCATGCGTGTTACAAATAGGAAAAATGTTTCCAGGTCTTGATGTTGTGTATTGCGAGTGTAGGGTTACGAATTTCTTTGAAAATTTTAATTGTCTGACGCTGCAAATACTATTATCTATTCGCGGTTTCTTCGCACTTATTGAATCAAAACCTTGAAAAATCACCCCACGTAAGACGTGTTTGTTTCCTAAATATGCCATGTATCACAAGCGTTTTGTATCGTGTTAACATGAAAGTGCCTCATTTTTGGCTAAATTGAAGTTTAAAATATGTTTTATCTATAAGTTATAGTATTTCATCTATGATTAATATGAAGAAAATAGTTCTTATGCAAAATATTACTTAAATCAGTTAAGGTGATATTTCACTTTTGTTTAAATTGGTTATCTGAAAGAGCTTTGTAAAAGTGCAGTTAATAGCTGTTAAATAATTATAGTTTTCAAAATATAACACTCAAAAGTCTTAATTTCCCGAATTCTACAGCATACTATGCTTTGCTCCTAATTTTTTTTTTTTTCAATAAAATTGCATTTAATGCAATCTGTATAGTGTGCAGAACATACTGATTCAATATGAGTGCGATTTATAAACAGATGAGCGAGTATTGGTACGCTGAATTTTGTTGAAAATTGTGGTCAAACCTGTAGATATATTTTTGTTCATTCAAGCGAAACTGTTAACATTCATTTAATAAATAGTTTAAACGATAAACTGTAGAGGAAAAGTTGTTTTTGTTCCTTTCGCAGCTTGCAACACAAATGCAGTATGCCGCGTTTAGAATCTAATTCAACACTTTGAACCTGCTTATAACACTCTTGTGTCGGAATTCGAGTGTTATAGTTTGAAAACTATAATGATTTGACAACTAAAACTGCATTAAGGGGGTACTTTTCGAAACCTCTCTCAGATAACCAAATTCCGAAAAAATGAGACGTATCACCTTAAAGTATGGTTGCACGAGGCGGAGGAATATCCTTGAAGTATAACTTTAGCAGGGCTTGAGAACAATGTGAAGTAACCGTGAATTGAACTAGAGTCTTATGTTCTGTTCTCGTTAGCCTCATGACTCCATAGCACGTGCGTATAGTCTACTGTGCGTAGCTGTAGCACGTTGACAGCGAGGTGAGATTGGCTGGGCGCCACGGGAAGGTGCCTAGTTTCCTCTTAGAAACCGCGCAAGTGCCTCTCATTCGTGTAAACCAGTTATCGCTCGCTGGTGCACCCGTGACGCTTGGAGGTGGTGTTACGCAACCTTGCTGTGCCTGCGCTCGCCTGCAGTGCAGCGATACCATAGACTATGGGCTATTCACGGTAAAATTGGCTCTTTTTAAGGCCCTTCTAGCTGGCATTAACCACTGATAAATATAATTTATTGCAGTTTCAGATATTAAATTTTGGGAGTGAAGAAAACTATAAACTGCGTTTGTTTGTCGCAAAGGCAATGCTTACATTAAAAAGTGATGGGAACATAGAAATCTGCCAAAAGGAAAAATTCAGCAGGGCCTTAAAAAGTGCTCACTTTACCGTGAACAGCCTATAAAGATGAGGTAGGCCGCTTATTCGTCTTCTGCGCATGTACCCAATATTGGCCTACCCCAATCCTACACAACTGTCAAAGTCACATGGTTAGTAATGATGAATGTGTTTGATTATATTTTAAATGACAAGCACTATAATATGAATAAAATACTTGTACCAATTTGAATTTAATCGACCTGCCTTAAAAATGGGTTAGAGGAAGCATCCATACATCTCAAAACATTTGTTTCAAAATCAGTGATCTAGCCTAACCCCTAAACCATGCGGTTTTCGCAAGATGTGTTGGCATAAAAGCAGTTGAATGTTGGGAGAGGGAGATTGGTTGTGCGCAGCCAGCGAGATCGGTCTACCTCATCTCTAGTCTATGAGAGATACCGCCTCCGGTACTTGTCCTCGCCACAAGCGCCAGATCAAGCTCGGTTGACTTTCGCTGGAGGTCAGAGTGCTCCGAGCAGCGTGACCCGGCGCCAGACCCGAGATGTTGGCAGGGCTGTCCCAAACACACGCCGAGACTTTAGCCGACCTCCCGTGGCTCTTTCGGTTGGTACGCCACCGATCTGGGGTGCGGGACATTCTGGGTTCAAATCCCGGGTAAGGCATGGGTGTTAATTTAAGTTAAGTTATAAGTTAGTCTGTAAGCCGTCCTCTGCTAAGTTTTTAATAGTTAGTTGGAGCTGCGCGACCAAGGTCAAGAAGCGAGGGAGCAATACGGGCGACACTAACACGCACGCCTAGTGTCTCGTCGCTCCTACGCGCACGGCGTGCAGTGTTTCCGTCGTGACGCTGTACTGTGCAAATTAAATCTGCAGCAGTGGGGTTTTATTACACGCGATGAAAGCCCACAGATTAAACTACGTTCGCATATTTGTACTTTTCTCTTGCCGTTTAAGGAAACTGCACAGGCAAGCTTTAAAAATGCTATATTTTACCATCTTCACGAATTTTTTTCTCTAAGAATATACTAACTATGACAAAAGTAAAACAATATGGACATAGATAATTTTTTTTTCTGACAAATGTCGTATTTGCAGAACAAGATACACGTATTCGCGCAGACAACTATTTCACAAAAAACGTGCAGGTCATGCAACTTTTTAAGTATAAAACCGGTGGACGGTAAAAAAGCCCTATACAATACAATGCGAACCTTTAGAAAATGTTACTGACAGGGGCGAATCCTGAAGGATAGGGAGAGGAAGTCAGGGGACATAAACCCACCCACTCCTCCTCCGCCAACCCACTCATTACGTGGAACTCCCCTATGAATGTCTGAAAACTGAAATGGAATTACAAATGCGGAATTTTAACGGATTGAGTTAATATTGTTTCCCAAAACTATGAAGGGAGTGTCCTTCCATACCATGAATCGAAAATATAGACATGTATCTGCACTATAGGAAAATTACCCCTATCCCATACCCCCCTTCCCCCAACCCGAAAGTCTAGATCCACTCCTAAACTGCTGTAATGATTTAATAATTTTATGATGTGACATTAAAGTTCTTATAGTAAATGTTTCCCCAATGTTTTTAAAGTTTTTTTTTTTTTTTTTTCCCCTCTCCCTCATTCTCTTCTGTTACTACACGTATTATCCGTTGCCCCCCCCCCCTTTTTTTATTTACCTGACACCTATATTCGATATATGAAAATCCCAAAGGAAAATTCATAATCCGGCATGTATTTAGCAAATGTAGGACTAATAAAATATAACTTTTGTGGCAGTACACAAATCATAGCATAAACCAAATAAACGTAAAAATTATGTTTTTATGCTGTTTACAGTTTTAATATCAGCCGGACGGTGATTTCCCCCTAGAGCAGTTATTTTGAACTGCGTCTGTAATGCCAGTGTATAAAATAATCGTATATCTTGGCTCTTTTTACAATTTTGTACATCACCGTATACAGCAAGAAGGGGGAAAATGTGAGTTATGCTATTGTAGTGAACAAGTGTTGTATCACTGTATCACATAATGGATAGCCATACTAGGCACCGAATCGAATTATTTTTATTTTATGTCCATGCATCGACTGATTGGTTTTTGAGATCTTATGCTAAGTTTTTATCGATGTACACATCTATTCCAGTTTTCATAGATTTAAATTTCTTGTAATTTTTTGTGATGTTCATAAGGGGAATATTCCTTACTTGGATTAATTTATGTTTTAATTTAAGTCTTCTTTAATAAAACTTTTAATGCTCGACAGAAATTGAAAATTAAAAACTAAACAGTTGTATATGTGTGCAGGTGATACAGTTACCCTTATTTTTTTATTATTATCGCCTATGTTTCGTGCAGGTTGGCCAGTCTAGAAGCGCCTAAATCATGTCATATTTTTACCAATTGCTGTTAAAGACTTAACACGTGATATTATTTCAAGCTAATAAAAATATAATTATATGTAGGAATTATACTTTTAAAAATACCCCATCCACAGAAATGATATTATTTGTATAAAAATAAAAATGCTATGAGTTACTTCAAGATTTGTGTAATAATTCCGTGAATATTGAATAAATACATCTTAAACATTTTTTTTATTTGGTGCTGTTCCTGAGTTGTTGTAGCATACACTTATTGCCATAAAAAATTTTCACATTGTTAAAGAGACGTCGAAATTGAATAATGCGTGACACAGGCAATGGGAATGATGATAAAAGTTATTGACAACGTAAATACAAATATGTGTTTTATTAGGGGGGAATGAAGTCCGGGTTTGTTCACATTCACGTACGGCTGACATCCGTATCCAGGAGAAACGTGGATTCGTCAGTAAAGCCATGCATCGCTATTCCTCAGTCTTCCATGCTACAGGATTGAGAGAAAACTGCAAACTAATTCGCCGTTGGTGGAGTGTCTGTAGAAGACGGAGTAAAGAGTGTCTATAATGCAAGTATTCATCTGTAGGTTGACGCTGCATGCTTTTGGATGGCGGAAAGAGATGACGTTGGTTGAGTTCGCGCCCGTCATGCGATGAAATGTTCCTCCCTTCTGGTGGACATTTTAGATCGCAAAGAGCCTTCCTGGCTCATGTCCCACTGGTCCCAACACTACCGCACAGTTCGGTCGAATGGTTCAGCTGGCGGGAAATTCAACCGAACTACCACCCTGCCTCCCCTAGTTCAACCAGTGTCCCTAAATCTTTGTAAGTTGTTCATACCTGTGCCGAATGCGTCGCTTAGGCATCTTAGCTTCTCACTGATGTTCACTGCACGCATTTTCATCATGCAATATTTCTTGTTACCAGGATTATAGCCGTGTTGGCACGCAGTGGTGGTAGTTCTACGCGACTGGGAGAGAGCCAAACTTAAACTAATTGCAATATTGCTATAGGCTGTTCTTAGTAAAATGAGAATTTTTGAAAGTCCTGCTCAAGATCTACTTGTATACACGTTGTGTATTCTTCCGTCTTATGTAGCATTAACATTGCCATTGGCCTCACCACTTTATTCATGTGTCGGTCAAATGAAACTGTGAAGTTGTTAATAATGTAAATATTTTTAAAATCTGCTCGTTTTTGCAATTCGTTGCATTAAAAAAACATAAAGCGAAAGAAATAATCTTAAGTTATCACAAATGGTTACCTAACACTTTTTATTCGACAGCAATATATGGAGCTACTTGCCACCCATAGTTACCAACTTTACTGGTCAAATGTCACTCAGTACGCCCATTAAAATATATGCAAGCAGGGGCAGTGACTTTTTTATAAGGTTTCTGAAGTGCTCACTTTATCGTGAACAGCCTTTAATGATGGTGCTGTACACAAACATTTGCGTGTGTGAACAATTCATCCTGGGTGCGGCTATTTTTATGTCAGTGAGAGTAATTTCTTTTGCAGAGCGCGTATAAAATCAAGTACGACAGTACACTTTAACTTTAAATGTTTTTTTTCCCCCCACTATCAAGTTTATTTGTTAGTTCCAACACGTTCAAATAAAATTTTGATATGTCCGTTTTAGCGTTTAAACTATGGAAAATTATTTATTTTGTTTTGAGATATTACTTGCAGCTTATATGAGCTGAACAATGTTTGACAAACATATAAAATGAATAATTTTTTGCTATCCAACTTTCTATAAAAACGCACCCAGCCTTACACGGATTTCGAGTGCATAATTCCGCACACTGTAAGCTGGTGTTACGACCAAGTACGTCGTGGAGGTCGGCAGAATTATCGTAAATCTTGTGAACGTCTTTGCCGATTAAATAAACTATTAATTTTATGTCAATAAATATAATTAGTTTAAGATTCATGCCTGCTTGGTGAAATTATGTTTGTTTCGGGCTACTCCCTGTTCTGGTTACGTATCGCAGTAGGATGCGATGCCGGAAATGGCTGTGATACAGTTGTAGTTGAGAGAAGATACCGCATAGTTGGCGATTTCATGTGAGAGTAGATTGTACACTGTAAAAAAATTTCGTATCCTATGGTTTATGAACAATTGTTTGGAAACTTTGTTGCAGAAACTTTTCTTGTATTACTACAAGTCAAATATTTCATATTTACAGCACACAGTTTTATGAAACATACAAAATTGGTTATGTATCTCTATATTTATAATATATTTTAAGTCTGCAGTAATTCGTCATTAAAATTCGACTTTACTTTTATACATTATACTGCAATGAACTGTAAAATCTGCTATAACTTACTGGTTCCGATACATGTGAGCAATTAGTTTCCAGAGAATTAATTGTAAACCGTACAAAAAAATGTTACTGTGTACGTCAAACAGTGTACATTTTTTCCAGGGTCCTCTGCTGTTGGATAGCGATTCATAAAACGTGTTTTGAGGACCACGAGTCACTAGCAAACGTGAGAGGATAAAGATCCGAGTCCCGTTTTATCTGGCCGGAGGTAAAATTGGTTTCTCATTGAGATAGGGACTGTTCAGTGTAAAGTGAGCACTTGTGAAAGCCCTGCTCAAGGTCTACTTGTATGCACATTGCGTACTCTTCCACCGTATGTACAATTAACGTTAACGTGGGCCTCGTCACTTTATTCATGCGTCGGTCAAGTGTAACTGTGAAATTATTAGAAAAATTAATATCTTATTAATTTTATAATTTTTACATCCGTATGCATCGATAAAAGCGGCAGAAATAATTTTAGTATTCACAAATGTTTACCTCAATACTTGAAATTCAACGTTATGGCGTGGAACTAATTTTCATCCATCTTTGCCAACTTTACCAGGCGCGTATTAAGCTCGTTCAAATGCATGCAGGTAGGGACGGTGAAATTTCTCAAAGGTTGATTTCCAAAGTACTTAGTTAACAGTTAGCAGCCTATAGGAGCCTTTGGACGAAAACGATGCTCTAGTGTCCAGAGGACCATGGACTGTGGAGTGTACCTTACAGTTCATTGAACTATAGTAAGTGTTCCCACCAATGGCGCTCATGTTAGTGACCCTGAAAAGGGTCGGTGGGGGGGATTAGGAGGAGGAGGATGATAAGCCAAGAGTACTGATCTCTGATAAGTATAACAGCTGTTTCGTCTACGCTACCAGTTGAAGCTACTATAGGCTATTCACAGTAAGGTGCACACTTTTGAAAGCCCCCTTATTTGGCATAATAGGCAATAAATGTATTTTTTTTTTTAGGCTTAGACGTTAACTTCTGAGTGCGGTAGAATGTACACACTGCACTTATTACTAACGTGGCAATATTCATTTAAAAAGGTGGTTTAAGGATAATAAAATAACCGTAAAAAACTTTTAAAACCAAGCTTTTATTTATAAATGCACAAAAAGAGAAAAATAATTTTAGTAGTTACACAATTTGTAGAATTTGCAAGCTGTGGACAAGCAGTCGTAATGAACTTTACTACAAATTAACATGTTTGTATCTATTTATATTTAGTATATAAAAGCTTGGCACGAATACTCAGAGCCTTACGCTTACGCAAGATATGAGCTTACTACGCTTATGCAACTGATGTATACGTGCTATATTGGCTCTCTCGAGCCGCAACTTCGTCCACATAAAAGTGAGCGACTTCAGTTTTTCCACAACTGCTAGACGTGTTCTTTGTGTGGCGCTGATATACACACAATTTTTGCTCGCCTTGCCGCAAAATAAATAGCTAAGTGCTCGCTGAAATTCTCTTCAGAACGTTCGTACATTGAAGATGCAAAACTTAACAGTGATGGTCACCAAATAATTCATTATTTTATATTTGTGCTGCATACATTTCAATTTGCAGACGATTTTTACAATTACTATTTCCTTGCTCAACAGAAATTTAGACAGAGTTCATGCTTAGCTCTTGATGGCTCGCTTTGTGTTTTGGTATTAATTTTTATTCATCTTGACATAGCTAAACGTTGCGTCTTATTCTTGCCAGCTGCAATATGAAAATAATTACGGCAACTCAATATCTTTCCCTTAAGGGCAATACGATGATATTTCTGAGGGACCGCGGTGGTGTAGTGGTTAGATTACTCGCCTCCCACCTTGGCGAACCGGATTCCATTCCCGGCGGGGTCGCTCCCGGATTCTCGCACGTGGGAATCGCGCCGGACGATGGTCGGCGGGTTTTCTCGGGAATATCCCGTTTCACCCGCCTTTGCATTCCGGCGCTGCTCCATTCTCACGTAATATTATCGCCGTCACTTCTTATATTTGCGCCGAACTCTTACTACAGCGTCGTTTCTAGAAGCAGCCACAAACTTAATAGCCGGGTTTAAGTGGAGCGTTAAGTTTGTTTTGTGTTGAAACAACAAAAAAATTAAATACAGATGTGTGCTGTAAGTTTCGCCGTTACAGCTCGCGTCTCACTTCAGTAGGTTCTTTTTTAAATATCGCCAAATGGAAACGACTCTACCCGCTTTCTTTTCTCGATCACTAGACAGTGTAATAAATGTGTGACTCAGTCGCACATTTTTTGGTGGAATTTTATGCAGTTTATTTATGCGAGAGCGTCTTTAAAAGCAGTTGTGAAGTTTTTCTTATTTGACAGATTAATCGCCTTTCTGTGCAGTGTATAACCATACAGAAAAGCAAGATGTGTAGTGTTTATAATTATACTAACGAAATCGTAATTTTTCTTGATTAAAATTATTTTAATAACTTCGTGTGTTTTACAGTCGATTCACGGTTACTTCCAACTTTTCTGAAGCCCTGCTAAAGTTATACTTACATGATATTCCTTCGCCTCGTGCAAACAAAGCTTTACCGAGTCTAAAAATTACACCAGAGGGACAACGCCCTCATTCGTACGCACTCAGCGTAATAATATTTTGCATAACTATTTATTGCTGGGCATTACCAACACACGCATTTTCTCCCAGTTTTTATTCATATCAATTATAAATGAAATATAATTTATAGATAAAATATAAACAAAAGTTCGATTTAATTAAAAACGAGGTTTTTTTAATGTCAACACAAGTAGGTATAACAGGCTTGTGATACATGACATATTTAGAAAACCAGCTAGCACGTCATAGCCTAGATGGGGTGATATTTCAAACGTTTGATTCAACAAGTGTGAAGAAACCGCGAATATTAATAATATAAATGCGAATGTTTGTGTGGTACTCAATCACTTCATGACGGCTCGATGGATTTGGATGAAATTTGGTACAGGGGTAGATTATATTGTGGATTAGCACATAGGGTACTCTTCATCTCGGAAAAACGAGCGTTTTATTAGGGAATACATCAAATATGCCACCAATCATTTGAGTAGGCGCTGGTTGGTGGTCTGTGTTTTATATTTTGCACGCAGGTGGAGCCGCGGGTAAAGGCTGTTCACGATATAGTGAGCACATTTCAAATGAACCTTAGAAAAAATCACTGTCTCTAGACGGATATATTTTAATGGCCGCACTGAGTGACATTTGCCCAGTAAAGTTGGTAACGATGGATGGAAATTAGTTCTATATATTAACGTCGAATAAAATTTTTAGGTAACCATTCTTGATAACTTTTATTATTTATTTCGCTTTCTGTTTTTCTTTATGCATCAAAGTGTTCAAATAAGCAGATTTGTATAATATTTACTTTACTAAAAATGTCACAGTTTTACTTGACCGACTCATGAATAAAGTGATGAGGCCCATAGCAATGTTAATTTTACATAAGGCGGAGGAATACACAACGTGTATAGGTAAATCCTAGACAGGGCTCTTAAATGTGCTAATTTTACTGTGAACAGTCTATAACAGAATGTAATGCACAGCTAAGATAACCACTTTGTTCCTTATTAAATCTACGTAAAAACGATAGAGAATATTGTTTAAAAAATAATATCAGATGTCTCGGCAGAGATAACCTCGAAGATGACTTTGTTATAACACTGATAGCTGGGATCTACAAGGAAACAGACGACGAGCAATATCAACTCTTATCTTTCATACAACGAAAAAAATGTTAACACTTGTTATACATAAACAAGCCTGTCAGTTGACGACTTTTTTTGTAATTAATGTTGGAATGGAGAAGTTTCAATGCATTGTATATCATGTAAATCTGTTTTCATTTAGACCTGTGTCGTAATTACTTTTCGAATTGAAATTACTCCAAACACGATCCTTTACTCGTAACATGATTAAATTATATGCCGAGCCTAATTTACAACTAACTAGGTGTCAAAACTATGCGTATTTCAAATTAAAGATTGACCTTTGGGTCACTCTCGCAATGAAAAGTTTTGTAAGCGGGAACAAGGTAATACTTAGTATATAAATAATCTTACCGGGTGAGGTGTATAATCATCATCATCATCATCATCGTGTTTGCCTTATAATAAGAGTTTGCTATCTCGACAGTACCGGCGACGTAGTGTAGACTCTTGGCTGTTAGTTCGTTAAGCTATGTCTGTTGCAGTGAGTAAAATGTCTTACAGTATGACAATATGAGACAGGGATGCAAAAGTTATAATTTATGAGTATCATAATAACAACCAAGCAATGTAAAGATTTTAGTTAAAGACTGTTCACGATAAAGCGAGCACTTTATAAATGAACCTTAGAATAAAGTCACTGCCCCTGCATGCATATATTTTAATGGGCGCACTGAGTGACATTCACCCAGTAAAATTGGTACCGATGGATGTAACGTAGTTCCATATCTTAACATCTAATAAAAAGTGTTAGGTAAACATTTGTGATAACTTAAAATTAATTCTTTCGCTTTCTATTTTTTTTATGCATCGAAGCGAAAAAAACGAGTAGATTTACAGGGTTTTTCAAGTTCTTGACGTTCTTGTCGTGCCGATAAATTATATCCCTTCCCAGGGGTGTTGTCTGTGTGACTTCTGAAACTTAGGTAATCACTATTCTTATATTCAGTTAATGTAAGTTTTTTTTTTTTTTTTTAGATCACTTGTGCGAGGTAATCTGTAAACACTTCCTTTACATAAAAAAAATCAGAAATATTTAATTTTTTTTTTGTGTTTATGCATTTAATGGTCGTGGGGTCACGGTGGCTTAGTGGTTAGCATACTCGTCTCCCACAAAGGCGAACCGGGTTCAATCCACGGCCGGGTAACCGGATTTTCGCAAGTGGGAATCGTGCCGGACGATGCCGTTGGCCGGCGGGTTTTTTTTTCGGGGATCTGCCGTTTCCCCCGCCCCTTCATTCCGGCGACGCTCCATACTCACCTCAATCGCCCTCATTGGCTCTCAATACCACGATGTTAAGAGCTACCCAAATCTCTTCACTCACTCATTTAATAGTCGTCATACTGTTGGTAATCTTTTTGAACGTTTATCACAGCTTTTATAAATAAATCATTAGATGAAGTATAATTCCCCGAATGCCATAAAATTACATTTATGCATCCATTAAAATTTTGTGAAAATGTTTTGTTCTGTGCTCATCTTACATTTCCGAACACTGTCACAGCACTTTAAAATGGGAAAGGATCATACAATTTTCGGTTCTAAGCTGTGTGTGTGAAAGATAATCTTTTCTTGCTGATTATATAGCTACTTCCGTATTTTCAGAATGAAAGTATAATTCTGGTTTTGGCATAGAAATTATTTTTAACACTGGCAATTCAAATATCAACATTAAGACTTTTATTGTACAGAATAACATTTGTACAAACAGTTCTGCTTATTTCGCAGCACTTTAAAATCATAAAATAAAGCAGAAACATACATTTTAGTTGTAATGATTTATGTAAACATTTTAACAAAGCATTGACGTAAAAAATTTTTAACACAAAAGTTATTCCACCTGAAATACTGAAACGCTTAAACTTATATTATGTCAGTTTCATTTCATTGTAAATCTATTAATTACTTACCTATCTAATTGGTATTTCACCAAATAATTTTTTCTATAGGAACGTGCTCTAGTTTAGTTTGATTATTTTGTTTATTGAATTTGATGTGTGTGAAACAAACGGTTGTTAACTGAAAATATTGTACTGTTTACATATTTACCGCATATAATATATTTCCATGATTTTGTTTAAAAAAAAAAAACATTTTTTATATTTATTAATTATTTACGTACATTTGTGAATTATTATCTCTCTTTCTCGACTTTCGAGTTATATATCGATTAGTCGCACGAGACTATCAAGTCCGGAGCATACTCTGGTATATATAGGTTTTCGCTCTTCTCCAACTTCTTGCCACATGCTTACGAATTTAACTGGTGATTTTCCTGCATCCTTGTGACGCATTAGAGTTTATTATCCGTCGTTTTTGGGTAAGTTTGTTTGCGGATGTATTTTGCTTTCCGACGGGGTCTTATTTGGTGTGCACGATCGTTTTTTTTCTATTTGTTTGTAACATTTTAGAGGTCCCCGTTTTCAGCATGCCTTAACCACGCGACCTTTTACATCCGTGCTGGAATGCGAGCCGCACACTAATTCGTGACGTGGTTGTTTGGGACCATGTTTCCACTTCTTTGGCTAGCACCGCAGTAACTTCTAAAAATACGTATCGTCTTTCAAGTAAGAGATAAAAATTAATTTATGTCTGCTGCATGTGCTTGGGACTTGCTCCGAACTTTCAGTCTTATGAAGCTACGTTTGTTACTCAACATTTAATTTAGGCAATCAACCACGAAATTTTTTTTAATTTTATCTTGATGAGAAGAAAAATTAATAAAAATTTATGCAAATGTTTAGGCTATTTTAAATTTCAAATAATGATTGTGGTACCCGACGAAATAGTATTACACCAATTCATAATTTATACCAAGACAACAACATTGTTTATTTCAATCATCCCGATAGAAGGACATTTATAACATAAGAGTATTTTAATTTATAAATAAATTATATTTCACCAGTGTGAGATTTGTATTATATTCAGAAAAACATATCTGTGGTAATTTTTTTGAATATCGGCTAGGGCAGTGGAAATGTTGACTTATTTCGCAGATGAGTCTTTCTGACATGCCCATTCTGGTGTTTCTGTCTGCAGCGGGGTAGGAATTATGTTTTAACTCTGCAATGTGGAGCACGTGTGCTCGAGACTTTCAACACTCACTGGCATTGCAAGACTAGTTTAAACAGCAATCTTCAAATGTCACACTCGGTTGTCACATTACAAAATTCTGGAAGATGTCCATTATTCCTTTGAAGCTTTTCCATTTAGATTTCTACGCTGAAAACTCTGCTCCGGGTGGTTCTGTAGATAGTTTTCACTGCAGTACAGTATCTAACTGCAAAACAATTTAATTTTTCTTTATTTGTATCATATATATATATATATGTATATAGCCAGAGAAGAGGTCATTAAATGTATTTTACATGAACGACTTCTCTGAACGTGATTTGAAATCTTAGGCCGTGCCTAATATAGCCTAAAGTATTGTAACGTCTGATTATCTAGCACGTGCGATTTGCATTTCAACAAATTTTGAGTTAGCATGAAAATTTATAATACTAGTACACGCACGTTTATTTTGTAAACAAATATTATGATTGTCATATGTTTCACATGTAATATTGTTATATCATAATTTTCTTTTCTTAATTCTATGTAATATTAAAGTACACGCAGCAGCTGAAATGTTAATTTTCCATTTGTGAATTGTTATAATTTTATTTATTTTTATCATGTTTCACGTAACTTGTTAATTGTGTGCAAGTTGGCTACATTTAAGCGCACCCTTTTGAATCGTCACGGTACTGGAAAGCACCCTGGGTTAAACCCTATGTACTCTGTATTAATTTGAATATTTAACCACTGCCGATAATGGATGGTGACGGAATGTTCCATACTCCATCTTGAATTAAGTGGGCCACAACGGCAGCAGGACAGTGAGGCCTTAGTTCTACGTTAAAAGTATAAATTAAACGTTTTAAGGTTAATTAGACCCAAATAGGTATATTACAATTGTGTAAAATAGGTGTGAGAAACTCTACATTTATATAAGGTATGATCCCACCTTAATGTACAGTGACCGTTACACGTACGTGAGAGTGTTTAATAAACTTTTAAAGTAAGCAACATCATTTCTCAGCATTTTTCAGTGGTCCAAAGTGCCTGAGATTTAAATAAGTATCTGATTGATCTACCGACATAAACTGTGCTAGCCAGGAGCATTTGAAACATGTAATTATACAGGCACATAATTTATTGTAACGGCCAAGTGTGAGAACATCAGTGACTTCTATTTTGAACCGAATTAAATCTACTCTGCAAAACTTTATTGTTTGCAACAGTCAAGATGTGTAGATGTAGATGTTGTTGTTGTTGGGTTTATTATTATTATTATATTCACTTAATTGGCATTTGTAGCAGGTATATGGCAATTTATTTCTATGATATTTTTCCACATTAAATTATTGATTAAAAATTGGAAGTCTTTCATTGCTTTAAATAAATACATAGTTGGTTCCTATGTCTTCCCATGTGCTGTGTAGTGTTGTACAGAAGCTGATTGTGAGCAGAGCTATCCAGGTAATTGAAATTCTGTTGATGTGGAATTCCAGCAACTTCGACGATGGTTTGCGGTATGCAAATTAACTGCCAGTTGGCTAATGTTTGATGTTAATTTAATTGCTATGGATTTCTCCCAGGTCGTTGCACTTTGCAGTTCTGCCTGTATACATTACATTTGACCAGAAAATCATAGCAGGGATCACCCGTTTTCCTACAGTATATACATACTCGTGTGTACCTGTCCCCGGAAGTGACACCATCAATACTGACAAAATTGCAAATAAATTATATAAGTATACACGTAAACAAACATGTGTACTTCTCGCGGCCTTGCGACTTACATGTGCCGCCATTTTGATAATCATGTGGTTGGTTACGCTTTATTTTCGACACAATTATTTTATTTAAAGTTTGGTAGAGCAACGTCACTTTGTAGGCATTTTAAACGAAGTTAATTATTGGAATGTAAAACTTTAAGTTCTAAACAACAAATTCGTATTAGTCCTATCTGTCCACAACAGACAGAAGAGAAGGTAAAGCATGCAATCAAAATCGTAAACTCGCATACAATCATCATGGCAATTATTGTCAAGTAAGTAAAATTTTAATAATATGTAATCCTTGATTTAACCCTATAAATTTCGGCATTCGACAAGTTCTTAGCCGAAATACACGTTCAATAAACACGATTCGTAGCCACTCCCTCTAGAATTATAAAGTATGTACTCAAATCCACCAACATAATAAATAAATGAAGATCGCACATTTTGTGTATTTCTGAAATAAAAAGACATACTTAAGTTGCAACTTAAAATAATTGTATTAATATCATTGTCGTGCATTTTTGGAACACTTAAATTCAACACCTTTAAGTTACATTGTGACGCGTTCTCTGAAATGTACCGTAGGGTGAAAACCATTTTTCGGACTGTTTTTGTAGACAATTCTACGAGGAATTCAATTAAACAAGTCGCACCCTTGTAGCGTTTATGCTCTCAGCACGTTCCGTTCATATCTCGAAAACGATAATATACGCATTTTCATATTCAACCTTTTTTTGGGCGTCTTGAAATACTTACGTTATCACCGTGAGGTACCTTTTCTGAGAACCTATCACATATTCTGTTTCCTTCTGTCATCATTCATACATTATTCTTCTCAAACAATACACAAGGATTTACATGGACAATTCCGTTACCATCAACCACTAAGGCAATATTAAATATCATGTAGGCAAATTGTCATTTGGGTCAAAGTTACTGATACTCTTGAGATCCTTGTAATCTGCAGGACGAGACTGGTAAATAAGAGAAACTTCTAAAAATGCTATACCAGCTAACGCTTCAAGTTGAAATACACCAAAATCTAAACGCAGTTGTACAATAGTCAAAGCTTCTTCAGTGTAACAGCCATTTACATAAAAATTTTCTGTTGTACAGTTCACGAAAGGAAGGAAGCAAGGTTTGTTTTAATGGATATTTTGCAAGCTGCGAATTGTGTGTATTAAGGGGAACCAGTCAGGGATTTTATAATTGTATCTCTTTTAATTTAGTTGTAAAAGTTATTAGTAATTTAATGTTTTAATATTATTTCGAAACTCTTTATTGTGAAAAGGGGATTAAGCCACAACCGGAAAAGACAATACCTTTTTAAGAGATGTATTGCTTGTCCGAATTGATCACGTAAGGTGCTAAGAGCTAGTGGAAGCGGACGTCCGCTTGTGTAGCTTTCACTTCGGGAGAAACTGTATGAGTGGAAGTGTTAGTGATAGAACGTTACTACGATATGCAAATGTCACAATAACTGTCGGATCAGTAACTGCTATGAGCAGTGTCCTTACGTTAACAACTGTGTGCCATTATTTCCGTTTAGAAATAATCTGCAGCGCTTCGGCTACTTTGTACAATTGTAAATTAAACTGTTAACATTGCAGTAAGGCGTTTGATCCAGAAAGTCTCGCACAGTTTCGTTAATTGTCCTCCGAAGTGTTGAAATAAAAACCGCATTTCATTGGGAAAAAATGCAGTAAATAAATTAATTACATTGAATATTTTTCCACCTCTATTCCTGGCGTTGTTTTGGACGGTTGGGGACTTGGATATCGCCAAATTCGAGACATGGCTAACATCATTGTTAGCTGCTAACTTTCTTGAAAACCACCACATCTGTTGCGATTCCAACACATCTCTTAGATTTAAATTTAAATAAGATCGCATGAAGCTGTTTGTGTGTGTGTGTGATATATATATTATATATATATATATATATATATATATATATATATATATATATATATATATATATATATATATATATGTCACACAATATAAGAGACAGCCGAGAAATATTACACATTTGTCATCCAATCCCATGACTATCGGGAATGTATCGGGTTCCCGACCGAATTTACATAAGGAAATGTTTGATATAATTTTTTTGATGCAACTTTAGAACTTTCTCATATTTTAGAAAAACATTGGGATGTTTTCCACCTGCAGAAACTCACGTACATGCATTTTTTAATACTTACCTGAGTATATCGTCACTCTATTTAATGATTAAACTTAACAGTTTAGTATTGTCATTCAACGTTCTTAACAGATGTGACGAATATAATTAATACGGGTCAAAGTGAGTAATATGTTAATAGGTGGGCCTATATATGTTTATGTGTGCATACATAAATGTACATTGTGATTAGCTTCCAAATATTTATTTGTATATGTGTAATATTTTTACAAAATACGTTTTAATACCAATAAATATAGTGTAAAAAAATCTTGGGCTCTTAGGTGGGGAGAGCAGTCGCCCCCACCGCTCCCCCCCCCCCCCCCTCATTTTAATTCTTCACATTGTCTCTGACCGTATTGGATATGATATGTGAAATATTAATGCTATACATGCGATGCGGACACACAAGACGGTGAAGTGAGCTCGGAGAGTTGACGTAGTATCTTGTGTTGCGTAGTCGCATGCACGCACGCACGCATTGTCCTCCAGAGGTTGACTCGCCCCAGCTGTGTGTGGTGAATACCAACGACAATATGCCTCCAGGCGACCTTCTGCGCGCCGCATATCCATTACATCGTGGCTGGCTGGTATAGACTGTTCACGGCCAATCGAGCACTTTTGAAAGCCCTGCCTAGGATATACTTTACCTATTTGGTATCCTTCCCCATATGCCAAGTTAGCTTTGCCGTCGACCATCTCCTTCAAATATATTCCACAGTAAAATTGATTTGATTGAAGACAAAATTGGACCAAATTACCTTGAATGTATTTCAAATTATGCCACAGTGTATAATTTTTCAACTGGATGATATGTCTGAATTTTAATTTAAAATTAATTTTTAAAGTGAGAACTATTTCTTACCAGGAATTGCCAACACACATATTTTATCGTTGTTTTTATTGCTATAATGTTGAAATATTGAAATTTATAAATGGAATATTAATATAAATTGGATTTAACCAAAACAAAAGTTATTTTGATGCTGACAGGCGTATAAAACGCTCGTTACACATGACTAGAGACTTGCAAAATTCCCGTTATTATTTGGCGTCAGGCTAAACTTCACAGAGCTGTATATACTCGAGCCGGCGTCGGCTCTCCATTGGCTGCTGCGTTGATGTGTAGGTCACTCCTTTTTTGACAGCACTGCGCGTGATTGGACTACATAATTGTGAGTTACCCAGAGCGTGTCTCATAAAGTATGGTCCAATGACAAACTTATTGCAACGGTAGAAGTGTGTGAAGTTTAACGTGTCTCCAAATATTAACGCGAATTTTGCATGTCTCTACGCATGATGCATTTAGGAAAGAACCAAACCAAGCATCATCATCCAGCACAATATATAATAACACCAGAGTTACTCTAAGGTTTCAAAGCAACATGGTTAACCACAAGTGATCGGGTATACCTGGTCACGTGACCGAGTTAACGTAGTTAACTGTGCCATGTTGCTTTTCGTAAGCTTTATTGTAGTTTTCTCTTCTACTTTTGCTGTTCGCCGCCTTCCGACTTGGTTTTCTTCGCCCGCCGTTCGTATCGACCTTGTTGCCCTAATCACGCGGAACCTTCTTGTGGACCAGCCGCCTCTCGGAGCCGCTAAACGAATTCACGCCCACGGCCCCGTGTCACGGACTGGAGGGGGTAATTAACTCGGGATCAGAGGAATTCGTGAAGCTGAAGGCGTCAACTCAGTTTTCACGCGCCCCGCCTTCAAGCTGATTTAATTTCTTACCCCCTTCTTTCAACTGTCGTGTTGCAAGGGAACGTCTTGCATGGGAGCAATTAGAGGACGCGCTGGATTTTGTCACGAAGGAGGGGAGAACCGACGAAGCTTAGTTTAGTAGGCGACTTTCCCGCTCGCCCAGAGTTGCCAATCTGCAGATCGGCGGGTCGGCATCATGCGTTTGCAAATTCTCCTAAAAAATAACTAAATTAAGCTCCGCCCCGAACCTGAAGAACTTTCACACCACTATTCATAATGCAATGATAACAGTTCCTCTTATTAGTTTAAATACTTGCCACTCACATGGAATTGACAGTCATGCAATTTTAATTAGACACTCCAAAAAAGAAGGCTGGTGGTTGGGCAGTTAGCCTGCTCGCCTCCCACCTGGGCGATCCGGGCCCCATCCCCGGCCGGATTTTCACATGTGGGAATCGTGCAGGACGATGCCGTTGGTCGGCGGGTTTTCTCGACGATCTCCGGTTTCTCCCGCCCTTTCATTCCGGCGCTGCTCCATTCTCGCCTCAATCACCTTCATCGGCTCCCAAGACCTCGATGTTAAGAGCCGTCCGAATCTCTCCATTCACTCAAAGACGACATTTGTGCCTTTTTTTAAAAACATTGGTATCATACTGTGAGAACCTTCTTCCCGAGAAATAAACAAAATGACAATAGCATTCTGAATTGAAAGGCCTGAGTATTAGGAGAAAATAGAATTAACTGTAAGATACGAGTACATAAGTTACGAAAAAAGAAATGGTTACTAGATCGAACCTCAATTCGACTTCGGTTGGCAACACGGCAGTTTCGGCTCCGGTGGTGGACGGAGCAAATCCAGCCAGAGCTGTGGTCATTCATGAAGACGTTAATTAAAATCATTCGTAAATGCAGGATTAATTATGTTCCATGTGAAATAAAATCATATTTATAGAATTTAAATGACTAACAGGATAGTCAATATTCCGGCAATATAATCTCCCGGCAAGTTCAAAACTCAACAGAACGTAATGTTACGGTCTCGCTGATAGGATGATCGTATACGGGGGAGACAAGATAATCCTGTCCATTCAGATGTACCAAATTAACATGATGGTAAGTTTTTTGTTACTTTTAAATTCTCATAAATATTGTGTCCCAAATATTTTTCTTTGTGTTTATTGGCTAGGAAAATTAGTTACATTGTTTTAAAACTACTAATATTAAAAATCGGAAACTCGTATTTCGTTACTTGTTTCTTCATAGATATTGTAATGTGCCTTTGTACTTCTTCAACGTAACAAGACGTAAATTGTATGCGTATTTTGTATTTATTAAATAAACACACAGTTTTATTTTATAAAAACGTCGTATTTGATTTTAAAAGTGCTCATTTTATCGTGAACAACCTTTACTGTGTTTTATTTTATACACAGGATTGATTTTATCGTTTTCAATTACATTATTTATAAAACAGTTTTTACGAGTTCTTTGTACGAGTGTATTCAAATGTGTTTGCTAATTTAGCCTAACCGATTTTTATAATTTCAATGTTATAAAATTTCGGTTCATTTGTTAGATGTGCGGTTAAGGAAGTAATTCATGTTATTGGCAGTTTACTCAAGCCCCAGGCATACATATATCTTAATAATACTTCTTATAGTACATATAGCATGCATGTGAAAATTTGTATTAATGGCTTTTTTTTTTTCTATCAATGTCTCGTCTAGATCTTTTGAAGCTGATTGTAAACGCATGTTATTTATGTTAATAAATTTTATACCAATCAATCATTATTTTAGTAGCTAATTTTTATATATTGCAACAAAAATGAAATCTCTTTATATTTGCACATGAAAAAATGTGTACCAAATCGTGCTTTAATATTTCCGTACGTGCTACCAGTTTCCAGAAAATGATTTCGTAAATATGCGACCATAATGGGTTATTGAAAGATTTAAAAAAAATTGAAATTATTGTCGGGAGGCTACCTCGCTTCGTCTACTTCTGTTTCCTTTGTTGGTTTCTTTTTATAAAAGTCGTATATGATTTGGTGCAGCCAGCCAGATTTCTTTCGTAGCATTTATCAATGATCGTGATACAGACAATTATAGCATATTATATTACATTTGAAATGTAAAAATCCCAAGATTTACGATTTGCAAACTTATGCGAAAGGGCGATTCTGTTCACCTAACAGATTTCACTAGAGTAAAATAATCAACCTTCGTAACCAAATGTGACGCCTAAAATATTGAATCAATGCGTTATTTTGTTTTCGCCTTCAGTGTCGCACACATTGCACATCTGGTCGAGTTGCCTGTGTACGTGAGAGGGTACTGCGATCCATGCGGCTAGGCGCGCAAGTAGAGGCTGTTTTGTTTCGGAGTTTGCCGGGTAGATGGCAGTGCGACGAAGACGGGGCTCTGTAGTATCGAGCCCTCGAGCTTCTTACACAATAGAAAGTTTCCTTTCACCTGATGAAACCATCAATACACAATACAATCAGTAATAAAGTCAGAGTTCAGACAATTGAACATCGGTTCTGCGAGCTTCGTAAAAATGTGTATCTTGTTATGAAAATAAACGATATTATCTAGGAATGCATTTTACGTACCTTTTTTTTTAGAAGGCTTAAAATTTATTTCGAAACAAAAAAAAAACTCATTTGTGTACTTTATTAAAATATCTCATTTCATATATTTTCTCTTCACAATATTTTGGTTTGTCAATTATTTAATTTAAGAGGAACTTTAGTTAATATACCGAGATGAAAATCGCTGTACAATAAAATAACACACATTCCATATAACCTCTGTTAGATTCTCGGCGAAATGGTTGCTTGACTTTGACTTTAAATTTCAACTTTTCGAAATCGTAAAGTGTAGAGTGCTTGACTTTGCCTTTGACAGTTCAGTTGTGTCAAGCTCCATAAGAAACAACATGTCGGAAAGTAAACTTAAAGTCAAATGGTAAAGTTTACAATTGTGTAAGGGCCTTTACTCTCCGCTCGAGACTGCTGGATTTACAATGACCTGACAGTCCGACAAAACAGCCCCGACACAGGCGAAAATTTTTCATCAGCCAATCAGGAGCGAGGCCACCCCGACAAAAGTAGATTCTATTTCTACTTTCGTCGGGCGTCGGACCGGTCGGCCTTTCTTGGCTGTAGAAAGAAAAAAAACATAAACATGACCTTACAAAACAAAATGTGCTGATTTCACGATACAGTGGTAAATTTCACATTAAACATGTGTTTTTTTTAAGTGCACATCCTAGTTATCTTGTAACGGAAAGCTAATGAATTTACGAAAATAAATATTCGTGGAAAAATAACTGCTCCAAAATCCAAAAATACTTCGTTTACAAAGTTATCAAAACAAAATAGTGTACAGTTATCTGTGATTTCTCCACACTCCATACCAAGTTACTGGCCATTCTAGGATTTTGCCGAAAGCCATGCCACACTTGTCGGAAGGAAACTGTCGGGGTATTGTAAACATTGAACTAATTTTCTTGGTGGAAATGGTCGGGCTGTAACGTCGTGTCTGACTGTCGGGAAGACTTCGTCGTGGCATTGTAAATACAGCATAAGCGGGCTACACCTCGACTATTGTGTTCCAAGTCACGCTATGTTTGACAATCAAATCTGAAGACATAATACTGCCATAAAACTTTTCCTTCCAACAAATTTTATCAAATAATCTTGAAAGTGTTTGAAAATGTGTCACACTGTCGAATTTTTTTATTGGGATGTAATTCGTTACAGGAATAAATGTAAGGAATGTTGTTATTTAATTTCGCTTTAATTTTTTTACTAAATTCGAATTTTATTTATCAGAGATGTTTCCTGCACAATTAAATTAAATGCCTCTGAATTCGTAATATTATGCGTAATATTCGCTTAAAATTGCATTCATGCTCACACAGCTTCTACATAAATTAATTATCTTCATAATCTACTTCGTGTCCAGTAATTGTTCGTTATTGTAAAGTTTCTTGACGTCCATTTTTGTCGTGTACGATCCGGATTGGTTGAAACCGTCAAACATAAAAAAAATTTTAGAACTTGTCTAATTTTAAAATATTTGATGTCAACTGAAGCCGCCCAACTTTTTCAGACAAATATGGCGGCGTTTAAGACGTTTCGATGACTTTATAACTGTCCAACTTTATTTGACCAAAGTTGTTGGGAAAACTTGTAAATGTCTCGGTTTTACGTGATACGTGACTCAGCACGACACGTGATCTCGCTGGCCAATCACAATAGGGACGTCGTGTTATTTTTGCTTTTCATGGATTTATTTTTACTTTCGAGATGTCGTCAGCTCGCGTTTTTAATTATTGAGTCGCATATATAACTTTCCCTCGGGAATAAGGGCGAAGGTATAATAAAAGTTAAGCTAAAATTATTAATTTATAATTCTTAAAAAATTCAAAAATACGCCGATATAACAAGAATTTTGAGAGTTTTCAATCTGAAAAGCAATAAAACTTATCCCCGACGTTTTCATTTAGTACACAAAGGTTACGTGTTTACCTTAATCATCATAACAATATTACCAATTGACGAAATGAACAGATAAGCAGGAAGGATAAGCTCGACACAAGTAAGAAAACCAGTTGGAGAAAGAGTGCCCTTTCGACGAGTTTCTCAGGAAGGCAGCTGATGTTACATCCGTTCCTATTGGTCGAAATTACAGCACCGAAGGGTAGGCTGTGCTTGTGACTGTGGCAGGCCTTGAAACTGTGGGTACATAATACCCTCATAATAATATGGTTGTTTTTTGGTACTTAGAAACACAATACCGCTAAAGATTTTCACTTTTTGTGGATAATTTTTTTTTCCTATTTGTAAACAGTTTTGTTTTTATTAGTTTGCAGCAATGATATTTCGACGGACGTACTAAGTTTGGTTGTAAATCGCTCTGCTGGGAGACGGACGAAAGTGTGACGGACGGACGCGATGGGCTGTTGAAAATCTGGCTTTAAACGGTAAGAATTGGAGCAAAGCAGCTTATTATAGTGATTGTAAAATGGAAGGGGGGAGGGGGTGTAACTGTCTATCCCATGATGTCAGTACACCGCCAAGAGTAGAACGTGGGACATCGTGAGTACTAGTGAATGCCTCAACAAGCGCGAGGTGATGTACGGGCGTCACCAGCAAGTCCTGCGTGCGTGTTATATGCTAGCTACACGTGGGTGGTAACTATGAGTTATCTGACAACGAACGTCTGCCCCCCCCCCCCCATTATCCTACTTCCTGCGCGGGGGAGAAGTAACACGTTCGCTTGCAGAGGTTGGCAGCGGACAAGGCGAGGCGATGCTATCCATCAACTGTTGGTGCTGTCCCCTCCCCCCTAAGCCTGTGTTCCTTCTCTGTCCGAACGTGTAACTCTGGAAACCATGTTTGTACGGTGTAAACAACGTTCTGGCGGCGGTTTGTCACTCCAACACAGCGCCGCCTTGCTCGACAGAAACAGGCTGGCGATTCGTCTCTGAGTTTTTTTTTTTTTTATCAGCTCTCTTTTTTCTTGTTGGGCGTGGTGCGTGAAATAGAACTACGTGGTTGAATGGACGTGAGCACGATATGATCACGAAATTTTCAGAAGTCGTCTGTCATTTTTTTTTTAAAGCTATTAAAAAGTATTCCTGTTCTTTGCTATTTTTTGCCGCTGCATCCTCCGATAATACGCCAGATGATGTGTGGCAGAGAAAAACGGAAGAATTCCGCAAATTAATGAAAAACTAAAAAAGAGTAATTTCGTGTGTTGGCACCACTCTAAATTCGAATCACTGGGAAACAGAATCGAACCGGGTTTTTTTAGGTAGGCGAGTAGTCCAACCACCACATCACCGCGGCTCCTCGCAGTATTCTGCATTGTTCCCGTCCCGTACTCTCTTTCTCTCTCATATATATATGAGAGAGAGAGAGAAGTGTATAAGAAGAGAGAAAAATAAATAGAAAGATAGTGTAAAGAATTTGGGGGGGGGGGGAGAGGCACGAGCCTCCAGAGAGAAGTAGCTTCGTCCTAGCAGTCATCGTCTTGTGAGCAAGTGCCTGACTGGAGCACATTGTATCCGAGGGTCCAGTTATCTCCCACGCGGGGTATCAGCCTTTGTTGAGAAGGTTGTTTATTGGATAATGGAAGATGGAAACTTGAGGCATGGGATGCGCCGGGTGTGCATTCAGGAGCAACAAATAACTGCTTAATGTCTGATGGTCCTACGTTTAGATTCGCAAGTTTAGTCATGACACGTAACTCCCCTGTTTTTCGCGATGTTAAGCAATTGTCTTTTTGTTGATTATAAAACTAATTACGATGAGTCTCTTAATCGTTCGCGTCTCGCATAAACTTTTTTTTTTAATGTGTAAGATCTAAATTAATAACCGAAGATTCATTGTCTGAAGCAAACTTGCAGTGAATGTTACAGCTAATTATTTACTCAATGTAGCTTTCTATCTTCCCTTCCTCCATATGCGTATGTAACATATGTATGTAAAGGCTGTTCACGATAAATTGAGCACTTTTAAAATCAACCATACAAACATTTCACTGCTCCTACCTGCATATATTTTAACAGGCGCACTGAGTGACATGCGCCCAGTAAAGTTGGTAACGATGGATGTGAAGTAGTTCCGTATCTTAACGTCGAATAAAAAATGTTAGGTAACCATTTTTGATAACTTAAAATTATTTATTTTCCTTTCTGTTCATTTTTAATGAATCTAAGAATAAAAATTATCAGATTTGTAAAATATTCAGTCGTCTAATAATTTAATGGTTTCACTTTACGGACGCATAAATAAAGTTATGAGGCCCATGACAATGTTAATCTTACATAAGGCGGAAGAATACACAACGTACGTGCAAGTATATCTCAGGCAGAACTTTCAAAAGTGCTCATTTTACCGTGAACAGCCTATAGCAGGAAGGGTGGGTTCTATAAATCGCACTTTCCCTCCAGACAGGCCAGAATAACGTCGTTTGGTCAGACATGGGGAACGATCTTGAAGTGCAGAGACTGGGCGGCATTCTGGGCCTGGTTCTCTGAGCAATAACAAGAGAAGGCCAAGTACTTTTTAGTCCAGTATGCCTGGAACTCGTATAATATGGCGGCGTTAAGACCTAAGAGAAATATCGTATTATTTGGAAACAACACAAAATTACCGTAATTGTTGTTTTGTGTATTTGTTTCTGTTTTACAGCCTACTTTTCGATGAAAATGTAGACTCGATAAAATCACTTTCCAGGCTGTGTTGCTCTTGAGTGTGTCCCTAAAAAGATTTGGACGTGTTTATCTTGCCAAACTTTCGTAGACTTACAGTTCTGCCAGATAATTATTTCCAAATATGGCGAAAATTTTAAACTTTTGGTTGTACCACTGTTATGTAGTAGGAAACATTCAATCGATTTGGACCAAAATTGGTATTTTGATAGTTCGCAATGTTACCACTGAGTCTAGAACAATTTTCTACAGTAATCCGTAATTTTGGAAGGTAGCATATCCTTTAAAAAGCTTTTACATTATATCGTGGGAACCACAGAACCAATTCCTGCTAAATATATGGTATGCAAGTAATATAAAGTTTTAGGTTAGAATGCCTTAGCAGTAATACCATATGACCAATTTCAACAAAACTTCATATTCTGGGAGTACTTTTAAAGTATTAAATACTCTAATACAAAGCTTATTTTGTAAGTCATTTTGTAAAGTACCGAGCGCTACGTGAAAATTTAAGATCATGCATCATTTCTCAGGAACTATTTCGAATATTACCGCCTAATTAGGCAGGCAAGTAGTGCTATGGTAGGTTACCTGAAATATTGTTTTATGTTAATATGTCAGACACTTATTTTCAAAATTGAAGCTATACTAATATTTTATTACGTTGAACTGTAACATCTACCGAACTACTTTATCGATTTCAACCAAAATTTGTGTGCTTGCGGTACCTATAGTAAGTAGAAATTTTTGTAGTTCCTTTTCTTTGCCCTTTTAAAAGATAGCATATAACCTTTGCATTGATTATTATTAATTCAGCTTCACGAACTACAGAACTACTAAACCGATTACTGCGGAATGTGGCATACAAGTGCTGTTATGGCAAGCCAATCTACCGTAAGTAACTACAAACATTTATTTTTAAATTGAAAGGCCACGGTGACTGAGCGGTTCGTCAGCTCGCCTCCCGCCAAGGCGAACCGGGTTCAATCCCCGGTCGGGTCAACCCCGGATTTTCGCCGATGATCGGCGGGTTTTCATTACGGCGCCGCTCCATACTCACCTCAATGTAATGAAAAATAATGTATAGGAATGTAAATACTGCGATATCACATTTGGTTCGCACAAATATTTATTTTTGTGCGCCCTATTTATTCTTGCCTCGGCTAGCTACTAGTATTATGCTGGGAGTTTGCCTTAAACCTTTTTCACACTTACCATTCTCAGTACACGCTAAGACACCAGAACAGCAAAAATACCACAAGTTATTAACATTTCTGAAACACAACATGGAGCAACACTGAATAATCCAAAATAAGCCTCTAACTACTTCAACAACTCTAAGAGTAGAAACAGTAGTATCTCTTAATAATATGTTTAATTAATAAAAAATTACTTCTGATATAGTAACAATAAATCATTAGGTTTAGCCAACATTAGTGGTTTCGTGAATAACACATTATTATTATTTATTTAACGTGTAAGCTATATTGTTCATCTGCAAAAATTTGATTGAAAACTTGTCTCATTGAGAAAGTCCAAAATTATAATACTATTTTTAATTTCTGAAATAAAAAATATTTCATTATAACAGAACTAACTTGGAACGACAATAGCCTTTCATTACTTAATTAATCATTTCTTCTAAAAATTTAAATTTTAACTAGTGCTGCACTCCGTTTAATTATAATCGAAAATGTACTTAACTGCAAGACCCATTCGTAGATATGATTTGATGGCCGCAATAAAATATAAATTTTCTTTCTACCTCCTCAATAGCCAAATGTTGCTCGGCCTAGTTGTTTCTCTGCAGTAAGAACATATTTCCTTATCATTTTTTCAGATATCCAGTTCTCAGGCTTAAATTGTGCTAATTACAATCCATAGCACCTCATAAGAAAATCTTCAGTCGCAGAAAAACTACAGTATATTCAAATTATATATTTAACTGCTCGAATAGTGTCGTTCCATCTATACAATAAAGCAATAATAATTGTGTTACCTTTTTCTTATAAAGAGGGAATCAGTATTCTTTTTTAACTTGAACACATTCCTTCCATGTCTCTCATAGATACGCAGTATTAACAAAAATATGACAGTTGAGTTAGCTAATAAAAAAATACAAATTTACCCTAATCGTAGCTCAGATATTACATCAACCATCCTCATCGGCTCTCAAGACCTTACTGTTAAGAGCCGCCCAAATCTCTTCACTCAGTATTTTTAAAATGGCGATCATTAAATATTTTATTTTAGAACGCCATATCTAACAAATAATTATACATTTTGTTTATCTTCTTTGTATATATGCAGTACATCGATGCGCATTAAATTAATAGCCGTAGTTTTCTGTCCGCTATTTCATAGAAACTATCATCATATCTCAGGAACTATGCGAACCAGTGCCATAAAATTTATGGAAAATTCCTTCTGCTTATACTCTTAACATATTTTTAAATCACATATATTCATAAGATTTTAAGTTTTTTAACTCCTCATTAAAAATTACTTGACAGCGTATGTAGTGGAAAGTGGGCTATTAGTTATATCGATTTGTTTTAATTTTGTCGTTTTCAAACCCTTTGAGTAACCGTTTAGAAGGAGTTTGTGGCCGGAATGACCTCTACATTGCAGGTCATGTTGTTCCTGCGATTACACGCAGGATATGCCATATCGTAACCCTTTGTTTGTGAGTTAAAATTGGTTTCCTCCAACTTCTGACTTTCGTAAGCACACGAAGAAAAAAAATCGTGTAGTATTTATGGAGTATGTTAAGTAACACCTTACGTCCTGGGCCATACATTTGATTTAACTACTCGTGAAAACTGAAATGTCTCACACCAGGGAAGAGTAGATTATTTTTTGTCGTTTTTTTTTTTTTTTTTTTGGCCAAGAAACGTGTGATGGGGCGGAGAAAAGAAAGGACTCGGGATAATAATTTTATGGCGGGCGTTGTGCCCAGAGCACAGTTGAATTCTCTGCTTTCGACCGGCGTCGTTTAGATTGCCCGCGAATATCATTCCTTGGCGCACATTGTGTGCGGCGCAGAGTGTGAAAACCACGTCCATTGTTTCCAGTTTCCAGGAGGAATCCCGCCTGGGTTTTGTCCGCTCTTGCACTTGTGCGCCTCCGCGGCTCATTTTCTCCAGAAGTGTCCCGAGGGAGGAATCTGAGAGGGGTAGTTTGTCAAATGGCCGAATCTTGTAAAGATTCCTTGCCCATTGCGTTTCGCTTCGTGAGTGCTTTTAAACCCACGGGCTGAAAAAAAAGGAGATATTTAAAAAAAAAAAGCAGGGGGAGAAAGCGCATCCTACCAGCATTCCCATGGCCCTCCAATAATTTATATTTGCGTGTTGAAACTGTTGAGTTTGTGGGAGAAGATTGTGTTCTGGAGTATTGACGGTAAAGATACATCATTCGTAGACGTCCAAAATTCGCGTTATATTTGGGTGGCAGAATAGACTCCACTCACTGCATTATACATAAGTAAGGACAGGCTATGGTTTTATTGGCTGCTGTAGGAAGGACTGTCCACCGGAAGGGGGGAATGAGGCAGTTTGCCGCAGCACCTGACGCCACGAGGCTCCTCCAAGTCTGTAGACTAAGAGTGTGTGAGAAAATAGTTCTGGGCGGCTGTTAACAGCGAGGTCTTGAGAGCCGATGAGTGTAAATGAGGTGAGTATGGGGCAGTGCCGGAATGAAGGGGCGTAGGAAATGGGATATCCCCGAAAAAACCCACCGACCAGCGGCATTGTCCGGCACGATTCCCACTTGCGAAAATCCAGAGTGAACCGGCCGAGGATTGAACCCAGTTCGCCTTGGTGGCAGGCGAGCAAGCTAACCAGCCACCGCGGCACCCTGTAGACTAAAAAAGTTTTTATTAATGATGATTTAGTGTCATTGCCATACGTCGATGCAAAGCTCGTCCATAAAATAACGTGTACAATTAAGAACGCACTTCGCGTTAGTACAGTGTGAAAACGATACTTTTACAATTTCTCTCTCGAAATTCAGTGGGCTGGACCAAGTTCGTTAAGGGATGGCTGTCTTAATTAAATAAAAGACTTAAATATAATTTCCTAATTTTATTTACAATGACTACAAACAATATTTTCTCGACTCGAACATCTCACAACAAATTGATATCACTTACTGTTTACAATTAATGCAATTTATAATTACCTCAATGAAATAAATGAAAATAAGCAATTAAAAATCAGTCCCAATAGACAGTGTATCAAAACTTATTCATTTTTTAAAATAAATTATGTGTCCATTTAGTCCCATCTCATTTTAGTACCATGTTCCACCAGTTCGCAATGTAGACTTCACTCTTCGGGTTTCACGCCCTTTCGTCCATTCACGCCACGAACACCTCGTCCGCCGTCGTTTCGCACTTGACTTCGCACTCCGCACTCAGGCAAAAGGCTTCTACCAAGACTGCTGGCCGCAGGACCGCTGCAGTATTTATAGGATCGTGGGTCGTCATCCAGAAATTTCACTAATTACCTAGTTGCACCTAGTGTCCTAATTCCAGAATACTTTTGCGCATCCGTTACATTTGTAGGCATCTCCAGCAGGGGGAGGAGGGGTTGTGACGTCAGCCATTAGTCGAGCTGCGCGACGGGCTGACCACCTGGCGGTTAGATAAGGGGCTCAGCCCTCCCGCAGCTCTGGCTGCGCATAATGGGTATTCGTGGCCTGTGTGAGCTACCGCGCGTAATAATATTATTTTATTTTATTTTTTATTTTAAGTTACTAGTAAAAAAAAAAACATGTTGCTTGGGAACAGTCGTATCTTTCATCGTGTGCAAGTGTCTCACTGTTACTTTACCAGGAAAGTGTGACGATGGGGAGGACTGCACGCCTGTTCAACGCCTTGCGCGTAGGGGCGACGGCGAGCTGGGTTCGCGTGGGTAATTTCGTTCGTATTGTTGTGCCTCGAACGTGGAAAAAAAATCTCGGGTCCATGGTCTCTTAAAGTAGTAAAGAGGCCCAGTAAAATTATTTGTATCGACGGCCCTGCCATGACCTACCAACATGTTTGTCGTAACCATTTGAAAACAAACATTTATGTGTATCCGTGTTGTTCTGGTGGGCGCGAAACTCTGGCTGAAACCCTAGGGGAGGGTGAGGGGAAAGGGTTGGTGTTGATGTTGACGAGCGGCTTGGATCAGGGGGCGGGATCACGTGGGGAGGCTGTCGAAACTGCTGTTTCAATTACGGAGATGTGAAGGGGCAGGGCAGGTATCGATCACGGACCTTTCGTACCACGACCCCCTGGTATCCCTCCCCCACTCCACACCTCACTAACCCCCTTCGTCGTGGCAGAATAATGGAGCTCTCGCGGGCACCTCACTTCCCATCTCTATGGTAATTCCTCCTCCCCACTTTTACCGCTCTCAGTTCGTGTGCGGGCTGCGTCTTGTTAGGGGCGTCGTGCCACCTACACCGGTACAAACAGCACAGGCCTGTCTTCATAACACATTTATTGTAGTCCTGCACGTGGACTTACAGAAACAAAATTGATGGATTCTTTTTTTTTTTTTTTTTATTGTACGTTTTCGTGAAGTATAATGCCGGAATCACACAGTCCCGACGAGCACAGCACGACACGACAGAAACCACAACCACGGCCATTTTCAATGTCACTGCTCGAATTTACAGCCCGACAGTTTATTAACGCGACACGAGTAGAATTTTTCGGATCCATGTAGAAGGCGCTAATTAACTACACTAGTTTCGAAGGCGGGAAATTTGGAATACGTTTTATAGCTAATGCATTCAAAGGTAAAATTATTATTTATAAGAGTTAAATACAATAATTTTCATGATTTGTTTTCTTTTGAGCTACGTATTTCCCATTGCAGGGAAAACTTATCATACAATTCAATTTTGTAAAGTTGTACACAATGTGCGTTGTGCCGCACGACACGACGAAGAATATAAATAATTTCTAGTCCAAAACTGCTGGTCGTGTGACAGAACTGTCGGGCTTACGTGAGATCTATCTTGTATTTAATTGGTTTTTTAGTTTTAAATGTCGTGTTGTGCTTGCGATCTCTTGCTGGCCGGGGCTATGTGATTCCGGCATAAGAAATCGAAATATTTCATTCTGGCATACAGGGGAACCTCTCTGTATTGAACACAGGTGGATTGGAAGTCCGCATCCATGGAACATATTCTGCGGCCCCATTTTTTGATTTAGCTGCATTCCAAGTTCACACTCATTGAAAGTCCACGTGTATCGAAACGGTGAATAGAGAATCCACTGTATGTACAGCGCGACCAACTTAAGTAAAGCCCCGGGAAAAACATGAACTAACGGTGTCCTCTCTCACACATGCACCACCTCCCTGTACTGTCGTTTGTCTCGTCTTCTTCCAGCCAATAGCGAGCAAGCGGCCTCATCTACAACTTGTTCGTACAGTCACGTCAGTTTTAAAGTGGTGTTGATTGTTGTGTGTATATATATATATATATATAATATATATATATATATATATATATATATATATATATATATATATATATATATCACACACACACACACACAAAACATACACATACATACATACACACAGGATGGCCACAAAGTCCCGTTACCCCTATAGTACATAGTCAAACTGAAATGCAACGCTGTGCAGGAGACTTCCATGGGAAAGGAAAATGAATTTAAGTGTATGTCCTGCCAGTTTCATGACAAATGATGATACGCCGCCAGGATAGGAGCGATACAGCAACTTAAACATCGATAGGGTCGGTGTGTGCACCGTCATTGTCATGGCACAGGATGATACGCCGCCAGGTTCGGTGCGAAATTCTACGGAGCATTGCTGGCGTAACATAAGTAAACGATCTCCTTACAGCATCTTTAAGTTAGTCTGTGGTACCGTAACGCTCTTGTGCAACGATACCTTTGATGAATCTCCATAGTGCATTGTCGCATGGTGTGAGATCTGGGCTGCGTGGTGGCCAGGCAAGTGGCTCTGGCAGTAAAACTGACCCACGCCCAATCCAGCGCCCAGGTAATACCTAATTCAGATATTAACGTACTGCGATGGCATAATGGGCAGGAGCCCCATCCTGCTGAAACCAACATGTCTCTCGTATGCCATGCTCACCCAAGATGGGAACAGACCATTTCCGCAACATGTCCATGTAACGATGTTGGTTAACAACTCTGTCGAAGAAGAAAGGTTCAAACAACCGTCTGTTGTCCGTGGCTGCCCATATCATCACATGTGGAGGGTTATTTTCCAACTCTTCGTAAAAGTGGGGATTGTCCGTGGACCAAAACACCACGTTTCGTTGTCGTGAACTCCGGTAAATAACACACTCGTCGGAGAAGATCACCTGCCCTCGCTTCGGTAATGTGTCGAACACCTGTAACATTGTCGCACATGCCTCCTTCCTTCGATCCACGTCCGCATCAGATAACTCGTTAATGGGGGTAGGTCGATATGGACGCATCTTTAAGTCTTGTTTCGGGTGCTTCTGCATGGTCGACCAGGGTATACCCAATTCCGCAGATCGTTTACGCGTCGACTTCTTGGGCGATCCCGCCACTGACTCCTCGACGAGACTGCATGTTTCTCCTCTGGTTGATGGTCGGCCAGATCTTATCTTATCATTTACATCACCTGTGGGGAAGAATTTATGTTCCCATCGAAACAGTGTTTGTTTCGGAGGAGGATTCCGTCTAAACCGCTGCCCAAAGTAGGAACGCACTTCTTCCACACTTTTTCCTGTTTGAGTTCGTCCATGCACCCAACAACTCGCCAGAACACGTTCTTCAATTGTGAATTGAGACGTATCAGCCATCGTTTACTGCATACGATCTGAAACAGTAACAAAAACATACTTGTATTACGTTTTACATAGGGATAACGGGACTTTGTGGCCACCCTGTGTATATATATATATATATATATATATATATATATATATATAATCTTCTATCTGCAGCCAGTTAGATTCATTTCATGCTGGATTGTTTCATTTGACTGACGCATAAATAAAGTCCTAAAACCCTTCGAAATGTTAATTTTACATATGGCGGAAGAATACCCAATTCAAGTTGTTCTTCAGCAGGGCTTTCAAAGAGATTAGTTTACCGTAAACAGCCTATAACATACATGCCTACAGAATTGCAAAGGGGCTCACGCTGGCGTGGCGATATTTGGGAGCCCGCGAGAAAAAATTATAAATTTTAAAATGCGAGAAGCAGTTTCAACAAATACGGAAGAATTGCTAAGGGCCGGTTGCACCATCATGGTTTGAAACTCGATCTGAGATTGTATCTAAGACCGACACTGAAAAACGTTGCACCATTCGAGTTCAGAGTTGGACTAGAGATCGAGATTAAGTTCATTTCGAACAGCCGAAATTGGCGGTTCGGGATCTCGAATCGAGATCAGCAGCCATCGTCGACAAATGTAGTTTGAAAATACGCCAACAGATAGAACTACGTGCGATTGTTTTCTTGGGAAATTAAAACAACATTATACGTACTTGACTATTATTCACTAAAATTCTTACAAAAATAATTCACGTAAAACAGATCAAACATCACACATCTAGTACTATCTGTTATGAAGAATACGCCTACTTCCATGACGTAATATATTACGAACCAATAGCAAAATTTGTCTCATACTTAATATCGATCTCTCCAAGATCGACGAATCGGAGATCCAGAATCATGAAATTTCATTGGTGCAACACTTTTACATTGGAACCACGTAGAACAAAGATCAAACTGGATTCTGGTTCGCAACTAGGATCATTCGATCTCGGATCGGGGACGATTTTGGTGCAACCGGCCCTAAGACTTTCCTTCCCGTCGTAATAGAGAATCATGCGCGGCTTTCTATATATGACGTCGCCGTGAGCTAGGCGGTCTTGCGGCGAGGCGGAGATGAGAAATGCGGTCCATCCCGACGTAACGGCTGGGAAGGAGGGCGGAACTCTGGGGCTCCAGCGCGTCTGCCGACGTACAATAGGCACGCTGCTGTCACGCGGCGCACGGGGAACCTCTTTCTGCGAGGTCTGGTAATTACGGCGGCGGCGTCTCATTGTCCCGGCGCCGTCATTGTGGCCGGTCTGATGGCGTCCCCGTCAACAGAGGCCGCACCCAACACAAGAAACAACTATACTTCCTGTATTTTCTTCCCGCCGTGTAGACGCCTGCCTCCCAGTTGTGGATCTAAAGACCTATTAAGGTTGAAGTAAAGCAACTGCCTATGGAGCACTGCACCCGACTATACAACATGAAGAACTCATAAAAAAAAAGTAGTACACGCCATAAAATGGTCAGAAAGTGCGGGCTGTATATTAAAGAAGAATATATATTTCGCAACAATATGATATATTTTACTGAAATATACTTTTGAAATCTAAAAAAATTAATCGATCAATAGAGTCCGTATTTTTAACAAAATTTTAGCGCATTTCCGTTTTGGATGCTTCGGAAATCAGAATTTACAAGAAAATCTTGTTACAAAAATCGTCATAATATTTACTATGATTGCATGTAAGAAAATTATAGTAATGATTTATCATATCAATTTTATAATTAACTTTTATTTACGTCAGTTTCAGCCATAAATGTTTGTGACAAAATAACGTATATAAAATCAATTATAAATTATTTTCCCACATTATTAGGTCGATTTTCTTACATACAATCATAGTAAATATCAGGCCGATATTCCATGTCGAAGATTTTCTTGCAAATTCTACTTCCTGAAGCATCCAGAATGGAAAAATGCTTAAATTTTGTTTAAAATGCAGATTAATCGATCGAGTGAAGAGATTACGGTGGCTTTTAACATCGATGTTTTAAGAGCCGATGAGGGTGAAGCGAGGAGAGGTATAAAGCGGCTCCGGAATGAAAAGACGATCCCCTAGAAAAACCCGTGGACTAGCGGCATCGTCGGAAATGATTCCTACACGTGAGAATCCGGGAACGATCCCGCCGGGAATATAAACATAAACCCGGTTCGTCTTGGTGGGAGGCGGGTGGTCTAGCCACTACACCACCGCGGCCCCGGGGCTGCTTGACGAGTGTGGCACTGTTCGTCACGTTCACGGTAAAGTGAGCAATTTTGAAGTCCTAGTTACTTTTTTATTTCAACCAATTTATATCCTTCCGCCACTTGTTAATGTAATCCCTGCCATGTAAGTAATAAACATACTGTATACAATCGCCATACCCAAGTCCAAAAGTCCGAGGCCACAATGAGATTTATTTATTGGTCATTATGTCGGATGAAACAACCTTGAAAAAGTGCTTACTTTACCGTGAACGGCCTGTACCAGTAACTAGGTACCGAGCGAGCTGGGAAGACGTGGGTTCGAATCCCGGTCAGATCATCCTGACTTCGGGTTTCCATGATTTCCTGAGATCGCTCCAAGCAGAAGTGGATGCTGGGATGGTTCCTAACTGCAGCCGATCCCCCCACCCACCCACCCACCCCCCCCCCCCACGTTGCTGCTACGTGGAACAGTTTGCGCTGTCTGTAATGACGTATATGTTGACGACACGTAAATACCTACCTACGTAAAGGCTGTTCACGATAGTCTGCACTTTTGAAATCAACCTTAGAAAAAAGTCACTGCCCCTGCTTGCATATATTTTAACGGCCGCATTGAGTGACATATGTCCAGTAAGGTTGGTAACGATGGAGCGAAAATTGTTCCATATATTAATGTTGAATAAAAAGTGTTAGGTGACCATTTATAACGACTTAAATTATTTGTTTCGTTTTGTGTTTGTTTTTCTAATGTATTGAAACGTTAAACACATTTGTGAAATTTTCCTTTTCTAATAATTTCACAGTTTCACTTGACCGACGCATGAATAAAGTGATGAGGCCCATGGAAACGTTAATTTGGCATAAGGCGGAAGAATACACAACGTGCATACAAGTAGATCTTAAGCAGGACTTTCAAAAGTGCTCATTTTACCGTGAACAGTCTATACCAGAAATTACAAGCTTTAATGCTGTACATAAATGTTAGTATGTGGTGCATATGCAATATAATTACTTTTTTATTATTTTTATCATCCTAAATGTGTGTATTAACACTGCATTATTTAAATTTTACTTGGTTTGAAGAATAATCTCATCTGATATAGTGCAAAATCAAGCTCCAGGTGCAATACTCACGCATCCGCCCTCGCTGTTCCCAGTACGGTTACATACGAAAGGAAATCACATACCAGACGATAACGTAGTGGTACTTTCATAGCCTTACGCGCGTTAGAATAGTGTAACCGCTTGTATTCCCAAACTTGTACGATCATAAGGCTTCCGCGTAGAAGCGATTCCTCTATACACACGCCTGTCGGCTTCGCCCGTAACGCCTCATCGACTTTTGCCTCACGCAAACCTTCCCCCTCACGCGCACTAACAAACTCATTATTATATTTGTGCGAAATAGCGTCAACCTGTGTACACATTACTTACAAGTACTATTTCTTCGCATTCAATTTTTTTTAGTCATGTGGTTTTTTGAATTATGGAATGTCAAAGATCACAATTTTAGTGTTTTTGTAACGTTCAAATAAAGGAAACACATTTACAGAGAATTTAACAAGGGTGGCTGAATGCTCATGTCTTAATTCATTTTAAGTATGCATGGCAAAATTTGTTTTACGAAAAATCAGAGATTGCTACAAATTAAAAATATGCAAAAGTTTCGGGGTGGTTTTTTTTTTTTTTTTTTTTTTTTTTTAAGGATAAAATTTGGTGGCTTTATTTCCAATTTTCTAGAAGCAACTTATGCTGTCGTATATTAATACGAGTTACCTCATTTTAGTAAGTGAGTTAATTTTTATTATTCGAACATTATAAAATCATTACAATTGTGATTTTGACACATTATTAAGCAAAAAATATGTGGTCTAAAATGTTTTTATTATGCGAGAAAATTGTAGCCCACGTGTTAGTAATGTCTACAAGTCGTACAAATGAAAAGAATGCATTATTTTTGTGACCAACGCCGTAAAGTATGTTAGGAGATTGCAGGCTTTCGTGGCCATTGTCAAGATGGTTAGAGACTGTTCACGATAAAGTGAGCACTTTATAAATGAATTTGAGAAAAAAGTCACTGTTCCTGCCTGCATATATTTTAATGGGCGCCCTGAGTGACATTCGCCCGGTAAAGTTGGTAACGATGGATGGTAAGTAGTTCCGTATCTTAACGTCTAATAAAAAGTGTTAGGAAACCATTTCTGATAACTTAAATTACTTCTTTCCCTTTCTGATTTTTTTAATGCATCGAAGTATAAAAATCAGCAAATTTGTTAAATATTTACTTTCCTATTAATTTCACAGTTTCACTTGACCTACACATGAATAAAGTTATGAGGACCATGGCAATGTTAATCTTACATAAGGCGGAAGAATAGACAACGTGCCTGCAAGTAGATCTTAAGCAGGGCTTTCGAAAGTGCTCATTTTACCGCGAACATCCTATATCTTGGCTTCCGGGCTGGAGGCGCGTCTTGTTGGTTTCGCCAATCGATGTTCCGTCGTGCCTTGCAGCAAGCATCTTCAGCGTGCTTCAAACTGGATTAGGGTGTTTACCTTACAGGGGTCCTGCAATGGGGCTAACACATTAAACGGAACATCATTTTCAACATAACAAGATCCGCTGGGCTTTCGTCAGTAGGTACAAAAATCGACATAGATAATTCCGGACAAGGAATTAAGTCAGAAATCTACAAAAAAAAAAAAAAAAAAAACGAGCCCACCTCCCGTGGCGCAGTCGGTTGGTGCGCCACCGATCTGGAGTGCGGGAGGCTCTGGGTTCGAATCCCTGGTAAGCCATGGGTGTTGATTTAAGTTAGGTTAGAAGTTAGTCTGTAAGTCGCCCTCTGGTAAACGGGGGGACGTTAAAAGGTCTTTTACATTACAAGAAAACGCGAGTGGGTAAGACGACACAAATGTTGATCAGATCATTATCTACGTTATTTAAACATTCCTCGGTATTTTATTAATGCCACGCCTGCTTAGTAATACTGTTTAACGTTTCAAGTTTAATTTATTATGCCGGAATCTCACAGCCCCGACCAACAAGACATCGCAAGCACGACACGACACTTAAAACTAAACAACCAATGAAGTACAAGATACATCTGAGGTAAGCCAGACAACTCTGTCGTACGACCAGTAGTTTTGGATTAGAAATTATTTCGATTCGTCGTGTCGTGCTACACGGCCCACAGAGTGTACAGCCTTGCAAAATGAAATTGTATGATAATCTTTCCTTACAATGGGAAATACGTAGCTTAGAAGAAAACTTATTATGAAAATGATTGTATTCAACTATTATAAATAATAATTTCATCTTTGTATTCAGTAGCTATAAAACTTTGTCACCATCATGTATTCCACATTTCCCGTGTGTCCTCCGCCTTTGACACTAACGTAGTTAATCAGCGCCTTCTAAATGGATCCGGAAAATTATACTCGTTGTATCTCGTCAGTAAACTGTCGGGCTGTACGTTAGAGCAGGCACATTGAAAGTGGTCGTGGTTGCAGTTTTTCTAGTGTCGTTGTGTGCTCGTCCGGGCTATGTGATACCGGCATTAAGTGTTTATTTCAATTGCGAAACCGTAAAAAAAAAAAGTTTGTAGTACACACAGAGAGAGAGAGAGGGAGGGAGGGAGGGAGGGAGGTTTACTCCAGCTAATAAAATATATGTTTGAATATGGCCAACCAAATGTGTAGTTCTAACATAAATGTTTTGTTATTACGTTCATCCAACGAAATACTCACTTGAGGTGACAAAATTTCTATGTTCGGCCGCCAAAATGTGAGAGGTGGAAAAATATTTAGTTGAATCAACCATAGAGTTTTTGGCCATATATAAGCAGATACATTATGTTGTCTCCTCAAACAAACCTTTCTCTCGGTGCAGTACAGTGATGTTTGAGTCGTGGATTTTTATTAAACATGCAACACTATTATTACAGGTCCATAGTTTGAATTCTTACATCGCACGTTCCTCGAATACAAGACTACCCCATGTAAATGTGTTACTTGTTGCGTGTGTTAACATTCAACATCTAACGTTTTCATTATTTTGTAATTTACAGGTGCTCTCTACCGAGAAATTTCTAATGTATTCTGGTGGTTACAGCTCTATTCTTAGTCGAGTGAAGCTATGCTCTATTCTTTATACAACATTCTTCTGGCAGCTGAAAATTGAGTAAATGTTTTACTTGCAACATTCTTGAAACGATATGTGAGTTATTGTTATCGTGCAACTGGATTGCACTGAAATATGCATACTACCATAGTAGCACGGGATTGCCAAGGGCGACTCAAGCACGCGCATTGCGTGCTTTATCGCTTCTATGCTCAACGTATTGAACTGGTGGGCAGTCTTTCCGTCAACTCCCATCTATACGAGACTCTCAATGGCGACCCTTTAATTTTGTCGCGTTATGTTGTAGGCAAAATTGAGCTATACGTACCTGTTCCTTAAATATCTTGTACCAAAATTTTGATATCAGAAAATGATTTTGAAAACGTCTATTAAATTTTTGAGTGAAAGAAATGAAACTGGATTAAAAAACGAAGAAGTCTAGTTTTCGGACACTAAATGTTCCTCGTACTGTTCTTGGACAAACATCACTCAGGGTTGCTACTGGACTATAAAACCTGGACAAGTCAGGGACCATCAAACGGCCAAGGAAAACATGGATAAGTCAGGGAAAATGTGAAAAATCGTGGGAAGTCGAGCCTGCAATTCAATATAATCTAATATATCTTCTGTATGGCCAAACATTCTCAGTAGCATCCCAAGGAATTCGTCTTAAAACTAAAGGATACTGAAAAATAATTTGCGTTATGTTATAAATAGACTGGCAATAGCAAGTAAACGTATTTATAGGCTGTTCACGGTAAAATGAGATTTTTGAAAGTCCTGCGTAAGATCTACTTGTATGCACGTTGTATCTTCTTCCGCAGTATGTAAAATTAACATTGCCAAGGACCTCACCTCGTTATTCATCCGTCGGTCAGGTAAAACTGAAATTATTATAAAAGTAAATATTTTATAAATCTGCTGACTTTTACACTTCGATGCATTAAAAAACACGAAGTGAAAGCAATAATTCAACTGTATTGGGTGAATGTCACTCAGTGCGCACGTTAAAAGTGACATTTTTCTAAGGATAATTTCAAAAGTCCTCACGTTATCGTGAACAGCCTCTAGTGTAGACGATGCAGAAACGGCAAGTCCCATGAAATTCATTTCAGTTGCGTTTCATAGTGCGCTGTTTTTTTTTTTTTTTCCATTGCAATTTTTTTTAATTGAATGCTGCAAAAAAGAACTGAACATTTCCTTATCGTTGACTGGAAAACCCGGAAAAGTCAAGGAAATTTGATCGTGATATTCTGTAGCAACCTTGAATTCACTCAATCGCCATTAAGCAGGTGTGTGTGTGTGCGTGTGCGTGTGTTTTTTTTCTTTCTTTCTTTTCTAAAGCACTGCTTGCTTACTGTTTGGTTGCAAAGTTAAAATTGCATCGTTAAAGAAATATAATAGCATCTAGCAGACGAGCGTTGTAATATGTACCAGAAATAATAATTCAGTCATACGAAGTGGCACATCAGTGTTTTGATACATGAAAGTATTGTAGGTGTTATTATGCTATACAGCCAACTTCGTATTAAAAATCCCTTTCAACATTTTTTATTTTGTACTATTTATACGTTCTACAAATATGGGGAAATGTCATAGATATCCATAACATTGTTTGGAACAGAGGCGAGAAGTAAATTAAATGAATTCAATATCGGGATTGAAAAAGAACTCAAAGCAAGCCTTGAGTTCGTTTCCCCCTCCTCCCCCCCCCCCCCCCCCCCCCGGGGGATCTGATGGTATTGATGTCATCGCCGTAATCTTTCTGTTGTTGGAGACGAGGATGGTCGTACGTTTTCATTTTCATTTTCTATTTGACCATAGACAGGTACTTGAACATTTGATTAATACAAAATTGGCACGCTATCGCGCAAATGAAATTCGAAAACGGCTGCGCGACAAAATATGACTACAGTTACAGCCATGTCTAGACTTTTTAATACTGTCATACATATGCAACGATATTGATATTTTATCTCAACCCACCATCCTCTCGACCTTTAATGGCTCTGGAGAATTATTTCTTTGCTACGAGATATTCCGAACAAACTAAACATTCGAGAACTTGTTCACAATCACAGTGCAATATAATACGTGAAGTTATTTGTGTATATATTCCCAGGATGATTTGGTAATGTATTTAAACTAACGAAAGAATGTTTGAAAGCTTTATGCATAATCTATATCAGTATAAAGTCATTAGCGCAGTGTTTGCTTTATTATAATATATCTTTTTATCGTATGTAAAAATGTTTTGGCAGCGGTGGGATTCGAACCCACGCCCTTTCGGACTGGTGCCTAAAACCAGCGCCTTAGACCGCTCGGCCACGCTACCGTTGAGGCTGTGATGTCTGTAAAGCTGTATTACTACTGCACATCATATGTGCACGAATTTTGTATAATATTACCACTGAATGTGAACTGTTATGATAACACGCCACGATACTTACTGGAGTTCTCGTCCGTTAAAACTTGTTTTCAGTGTTCAGCAATATGAACGACCCATGCAGGCCTTTCAAAAGTCTTACTTCTCTAATTTTACTTATTTTTCCTGTGTCAAGTACGTATTTATTTTTAGCCCAGGTAAAGAATAAAAACTGAACATTGTTTGTTTACCGCCATGCTTAAACGTAACATACTCTTTCCTGATCTTAACTACTAATACCGATAAAAATCACATTTTTGCTGGTTTAATTTAAAACTAAGAAACTGTTGCTAAGGATCAGCAGCCAGTTTTTCATTATAAATTTTTCCGTTCCAAATGTAACGCTTATATTACAAATGTATGATGAATAAAGCGTCCTGGGATCTGTTTTGTGTTCCATAACAATTCAAAGAGTGACATTTTTTTCGAATAAATTACTTTCTGTTGGCGAATTCCCGAAATAAGTTGGCTCTAGTTTCTCTTCCCCCCCCCCCCCCCCCAAATCACCCACTCTTTGCCGATTTGAGATTATGCATTAAAAGTATGCATATGTAAATCATATATATGAGAAATGATACAACGATAACGAGCTATATTTTTTAAAGTAATAGGCTACCACAAAAATGGTAACCGGTTAATGCCGGCGGGAGTTAGGGCCCGTTGGGGGGTGGGGGGGGGGGGCGCAGTCAGTCTACTTTTCAGCCAGCAGAGGCATTGCCCCGAGTCGTTTGTGGTTGTCCACTATTTCAGTTTAGTTTTAGTAAGTATAGCTTAATGCAGACTGTGTGCCTCCTTATTTTATAAAATGTATGTTGTTGTAGATCTTTACCTAACAAAAGACAGAAATATTTACATAGAAATTGCCATTTTATTTCAATTTCCTAAACTGAGGCCTACATAAAATAAGTTTAACATGTGTGCATAACCACATGCACATACATAAAATGCACAGTAAGGGAGTGGGAAAGAGAGGGAAAAAGTCGGCTATAAGAGGGAGAGGAGCGTGATTAGACATGATCGCAGAAAGTTTGAGTCTTGACCCCTTTCTGGAAACAAAAAGTCTGCGCCAGTGGTATTAACTAGTGATTCTAGTCTTCTGCGCATGTCCTTTACACTGGCTCACCCGTCACCAGTAGAACAGTCAGAATTATATGAACATGTTAGCTTACGTTTGGTTTCGCAACAGAACTGTTCTTGACTAACCAGTTTACTCTCTCTCTCGCTCCCTCTCTTTCTTCCTCTATTTGAACGTCATACAGGAGCGGATCTTAACTTTGGTTTTTTTTTTTGGGGGGGGGGGGGGGGGGCTCTTAACAGCGAAGTCTTGAGAGCCGATGAGGGTGATTGAAGTGAATATGGAGCGGTGCCGGAATGAAGGGATAGGAGAAACGGAAGATCCCGAGAAAACTCGCCGGCCAACGACATCGTCAGGCACGATTCCCACTTGGAAAAATCCGATGACCCTACCGGGGATTGAACCCGGTTCGCCTTGGTGGGAGGCGATATCGCTGAGCCCGGGGGGGGGGGGGGGGCTGTTATTGTCCTATGTTACAGGTATAGACTTTCGATGTGTGACATGGGAGAACTCTGTTTAATCATATTTTTTAGGAAATAATATCAAATTATGTAATTAAAGAACATGGGTATTTTAAACGACTCTTAGGTTATCATATTTCAGTTGTAAAACATTCACACGACAGTTTTACGTCAATGCAATGGTTTGGAGAGGGTAGGGGGTCCTGTCCCCTGTGACACCTGCTCTCCCTCTCCAATTGACCCCTTTCCCACTTTTTTTTCATGGGCTTCTGGCGTCATAATGATTAACCATGGAGTTTACAGAAATTCAGAAGGTTTGAATATTTATGTTTCAACGTGTTCGTATATTTCACACAGGATTATGTAAATTATCGTTTCCCGCTTTTGACGGGTCTGGAAAAAGAATTATATCCCAAAGTGTATATTTGTATGTGCTCTTCAGTATTTGTTTTAAACTTTTTTCGATATCTCGAAGCGTCCATAAGGAAGTATGCCTAAAAATAAGAAGTTATATTATTTTCAAAATGGCAGGCGCAGAACAGCATGTTAGGTACGTTATTACTGCACACACACACACTATACATGCAAAGTCTTCACTTCAGAATAATTTTCAAGGTAACGACCTTGTATGATTGATATATAGGTACAGCGATTTATTAAACTACATAAGAAACGTATTATTTACTTTACAGTTTATCGTCACAGTAATTTTGTAATTGTATTGTAAGAGGGCTTCTTTTTCTGGCAGATTTTAAAATCGATAATTTTTTTTAAATTGTGGTGTATATTATCCGTAAGTATGTTTGATATGGATTCATTTATTAATTTGCTAACTTCAGACAAAAATTTATTTTTATTTTGTATGGAATAATAAGTTTTGTTAAAAAATGTATATAACAGTTATCGTGAGTGATGTATTGAAAACTGAAAGATTGGTGAAAATTTTTCGTATGTCTGGCAAAATTATTTTATTATTCGCACGATAGTTTTTAAGTATCAATATTCGAGGTTTAAATCGAAAAATATTCCACCGATATTTCATGTAATTGTTGCCACACGAAGGTTTTTGTATGTACCTATTTATGAAATGTAACTACAATTTCAAAAGTATTTTTTTTTTGCGATGGCGATTTACTACTTTCGTAGATATTTTACCGGAAGACGGCGTATGGTGACTTTGGCCCCTAGGGATGACTTGACCCAAAATATTGGAAAGTAGTACGTATTTACGTTTGTTGTGATCAAAAATGAACATTTTGTTATCTTGCTTCTCGATGATAAAGTAAACCACGAAACAGAATAAAGCAGTACGTTTCTAACAGTTGAAACAGTAAATAGGCTGACCTAAAATGTAGACTTACTTCGCCCCAAAGCCCCAAAGTCGTACTGTAACATCACAAGATTTATACAAAATATTTCATGACATTATGAAGTGCAAAAATAATCGTGTTAACTGAGATTCTCAGGTAATTATAATATGACCAGTGTTTCTTCTCTTAAAGTATGACTCCTTAAAATTTGTCTCTAATTTTTCTGACGCTATGTGGAATTTCCTGCAAGCGATCAGACTCAATATTTTGCAGAGCCGTTAAAATAAGGAACTGCAGTTTTGAAGTAAATAGTGAAGTTCATTTACGAAATTCATGTGCTTGTAAAGTTTACAAATATCATTGTCTTGCCGACTGGTCAGTGGAGATATCGGTATTCAGAAATAAATTGCGTCGTCTTACAAAACATGGAGCGAACTCACGTGTCGATTGTCGAGTGAGCGAGTATCCTACTGCTACTGTAGCGACTCACTCACTGCCTCTGTACATCACTTTTCCAACATGGTTCACGTCATGTTAGTGGGTGCTGACAACACTGTCTATTTAGTAAACTGCATCAGTAATTAAATTTCAGCGAACAAAAGATTTGTCGGTTAACATATGTTTTTCTCGTTAATATGTGTCCGTCAGTCACAATTTTCTGATTGAACTGTCACATACGTTGTAAAAACGAACCCACGTGCAGTAATGAAATTGTTTACAGAGAAAAACTCTACTATGTGCTGTCACAAGGCATAAATGTACAGTCATGTACAGAAAATGTTTTTCTGTAATTTAGAAACTTCACAGTTTTTTCTGCGTTTTTTAGAGCAATGACTCTTACTGTATTTTTTTATATACTTGACATCCTTGTACTGTATGCTTCGTTAGTTTCATTTGAGTAAGTACGTTGATTTTTCTTGTGAGTCAGAAGGCCAGAACCACTGGACTTATTTTGAAAGTTAGTCACTAAGAAACTGCGGTCGAGAACTTTTTTTTTTTTTTTCCTTACAGTTTGTGCAGGTTGAATAATACTTATAGAACTCTAAAGTATTTAATTCTTAGATATCGACAATTTCAAATTTATAACATAGGTACCAACCAACAAGAGATGTTTTGGAGAACGCAGATTAACTGTAGAATACTATAATATGTATTATACTACCATACAATATGTTTATATAATATAAATTAATATATAACTATATATTAATTATAACGCGTTTGTACTGTAATCAAGCTCTCTGGTCTGTTCATTTTGTGGAGGTCTATATTGGTTTGGGACTCGGGATTTATTAAGAGTTAGTAGACCTGACATCGTTTCTGTACATTCGTCATTTCCATGTTCACATGTATCTCAGCAATACGACATTCTTCCAGAAAATATTAAAACAATCTAAGCCAGTACGGGTTTGTTTTTACCATATTAGTGGTAAATATAATTTTCAAAGCTTGCCTGTGCAGTTGCCTTAAGAATCAGGAGAGAATTAAACCGCTAAAGTCATATTCAAATGTGGGATCTTTCATCGCGTGTAATATAGCCCTCCTGTTACAGATGTAGTTTGCTTGGGACAGCGGGACGACGGAAGTACTGTACTGCATGCATTGCGCGTATGGTTTCTGGGTCGCTGGACGCGCGCGTTATTGTCGCCCGTATCGCCGTGCCTCGAACGCGAGAAATACTTACATCGGGCCCATGTACTGTTGATCGTACGCAGTCTTCCAGACAAAACTCGAGTTCGGTGAGTAGGGAAATTATTCTTATAATATTTTCGTGGCTCTTGTGGCTGGTATAATTAAAACATTTTTCGGGTGTAGTTGCCTGTGTTTCTGCGTGGAACAGCTCTCTTGAACGTGTGAAGTGTGTTTGACACCAGAATGCTTACTACTACCTCGTGTGTGGGCGGGTGGCCCTCCACGCGAGCCACTTCATATGTTGGAGGAATTTCATATCCTCCTGCGCCGTAGATGTTTATGGAAGCTCGACCTGCTATTGCCCATAGCTTCCTCGCATCTCTATATACGTCTGCAACGCCCACGCAGGAGATAGCGTTTATAACAGCCTTTAACTGTTAGTCGGGGTTCTTACAAAATGACGATGAGCGTAATAATAGTAAAGAATTTATATTTGTTTACTCTTTACGAACGCGGCAATATTACAGAGGGAATGAAGGTTTACACCTTCATTACTTCTCATAGCGACCATATGTTATAGAAATTTTTAAGTGTACTGTATTGCCGTCTTATCACGTTTCCAAGAAGTATTCATGTTGGTAAATCTTAGAGAATAAGATAATTTTATTGTTTTCTTTGTCATATTTAGTATGCTTAACTGTTGCGACGTGCCACAGATCATGATATCATTTCGAGGTCATGTTGCATTTTTTGAACCCTGCATTACAAGTATTTTGTTGTTGTTTGTGTAAACATGTTTAACCAGAAATTCGACTTCCTCTCAAATCACACGCGCGCACACTTTATGTAAATACGGTACCGCCGTGATAAAAAAAAAAACAAATTGATATAAAAGATCAATAGAATAAAATATGATTTTATTTTCAGAAATATTTATTTCTGTATAACAATCCTAATTCGCACAATTCCGCACGGTCTTATTGTTAAAAAGAGGAACACAACAAACCCAATAATTTTTTGGATGAACTGGAGCACTTTATTTGCATGTCAGGCCCCATTCGAATAACAAACAAATACCAAGGAAACTTATTCGCCGTTATTTAGGGTAAAAGAATTCCACCAGCTGTGTACCAAAACTTTAAGAGGATACACTACTCCGAAAGTTTAACACTGTGACAATATTTTAACAAAATTACTCCCACAAAACTAACATTAATTTCAGCATAGGCATTTCATGGCATAGAAGGCTAATAATTTATATTTAGTGTTTTTACAGTTTTTAATTAGTAATTTTCTCTGCGCATTCAGCCCATTTAAGTTTTCATTTCTTTAATTTTTTAGTATACTTTCTGAAGGAAAGATAGGCTTATGCAATCACCTCGTCTGTCTGGAATGTATGTTCACCCTGGTAACTTTTAAATCGGATAATCGAATTTAGCCAAACTAGGTCCACATATAGTATTTAGTAAGTACATCAAACTTTTATAGTTTTCAGTCGCGCTTAGTACTTAGTTTCAAAATGGCGGCAATTTTGAAATTTTGGGCCCCTATGTTATACCTCGAGAACAAATCTGATTTAAACGAGATTTGGAACGTTGACAGTGCATTATATAAGCATTGCGTTCATAAGTAGATAATGGCATTAATCTGCCATTTTGGAAGAAAACGCAAGTTGTTCAAATAAATCTTTTCCATTATATATTGAGAACCATGTAACCAATTTAAAACAAATTTGGTATGTTAGCAGTGCGTGGCGCAAGCACTGAAATTATAAACCGATAGTGTTATTGGTCCTCTACTTTGGACGATAGTACAAATTGAACAAATAAAGTTTTTCCATTATACCTCGGGGACCATTTAACTGATTTAAACAAAATTTTGTACATTGACATATCCAAGGTTGGGAGTGGCACGCACCCTGATAGCATAACAGGCTTGCTTTGTAAAGATTCCTTTGACTTGCCGACGTGGCGTCTCCTGGTGGCAACTGATATCGCGGACGTCCATAAATCATCTAACTACTCTGCCCTTCTCTTCCACCTGCTCGCGCGGGCGGACCAAGATCAGCGGTGCAGACCAGCGTCAGGTATCACTGCCCCCTCATCAAGTCTGTCCGTCCCGAACAGACTCTGGAACATCCGGACATTCATAGAGTGCCAATCGGTCTATGTGGACAACCTTCGGCTTCGCCCCAGAGCCTTCACGGCTAATCCGAAAGACCACATCATTGTTCTTATTATCCTGTAGGGGCCTTCCCAACGTTTCTGTAGTTTTGTACAGTGCCCTTTTCGGCTCTGGGTTCTACACCAGTTGTCCTTGAAATACCTCGCCCGACATTCTTCTATAATACCGCGTCTTCATCCTGTCACTATTTATTCTGAGGTGCTGTCGAGCAAAATCATGAATGCCAACAAATCTGTTACCTAATTCGCTGGCATAATTAGGAGCTGCAGCTTCATCTTCTGTCAATTTGCCAAACAGCATGTCACTGGGGAGGCATAGCTCTCTTTCAAACAGCATATTTTGATCGTGTTACCATTGTGGACTCCTGTACTGCTGAATGGCAAGCAAGAAGAAAAAATGGCCCCTTTGAATCCCAGTACTTTTGGTTGTCTGCCACAATGATCGACAGGTACTGCTCATGAGTGCTGTTAAGCCTCTCGATCATTCCATCTGACTGAGGGTATAAGGCTGCAGTCCTAGTCTTTTTCATCCCCAGAATCTTTGTTACCTCCTGGAACACTACAGCTTCAAAGCTTTTTCCCTGATCAGAATGGAGTTCTATTGACACCCCAAACCTCGAGCAGATATGCTCTATGAGTGCATCGCCCACAGTATGTGCTTCTTGGTTTGGGAGGGGAATGAACTCAGGCCACTTAGTAAAGTAATCTTGGGCCACCAGGAGATGCCGATTACCTCTCTCTATGACAGGCAAGGGTCCCAGAATATCCACTGCCATCCTCTCGAATGGGGCTCCAACATTGTATTTCTGGCGGTGACTTGTCGCCTGGTTCTTGGACCTTTCCTCATAGTGCAGGTACCGCACAGTCATCACCACTCTCAACTTCTTCCCGATAATAAAGCCAGTAGAATCTTAGTCTAACTCTATCAATTGTCTTATTAACACCAACATGCACCCTGGCTGCCATATTATGCAGTTCCTTCAAGACTTCAGGTAACCTGCATTATGGAAGAACCAACTGCAAACGTGTGGGTTTTCCATCATTGCATTCCCAGTTTCTGTAAAGTACACCATTCTTCATTACTAGGAAATTCCATTGTGTTCAGTATGCTTTGACTGCTCTGCTCAGGCTAGATATCATCTCATTTTGGCCGACAGCCAGCTTCTTTCCACTTTAATAATAACTGCAAAGTGGAGTCGTTCAGCTGATCTTTCCTAATTCCCTCATCACTCCAGGTAGGTGACCTAACCCAAGATAATCTGGAATTCTTGTCCTCCTTGCCTTCAACGATACACCACTCTTTTCTTCCTAGTGTTCGCAATTACGACAAAATGGTTCGCATGGCCTCGTAGACAGTGATCTGCATTGCTGTGAAGGCGCCCAGATCTGTGCTGTATATCAAAGTCATATTCTTGACGAAACTGTATCCTGTATCAATGTGATGGCAGGTCACATTAGTCCTTCCAAGATCATTTGGTCCACATGAAAAAAACATCCTTATTTATGTGCAGTAATTCAGAGACAGCCTTCTCGTATCGCCAGTTAAGATATTCCTTTGTTCTTACTAGCAGTTCATCCAGTACTTTTGGTAAATTATATTCAGTTGGTTTTACTGTAGAATATTCTGGAATATAAACGATGGCATTCTGTTTGTTTTACTCTAGAATCTTCTAGAACATTTGGAAATACCCATGTGACCTGCTTGCAAACACCTATCGTGGCCCCCTCCTCAAGACGAATGGCACTATCGGACAAATTTATCATTATAACTGGAAAACAGAATTAGAAGAGACCAAAGACCTTGCTACAACAGTTTTGCCTGACAGGATGCCAACTCTCTCTGCTGGCTCAGTTAGACCCAAATATCCGACAAACTTTCGTTGACATCTGCCTGTAATGACAATTTCAGTATAATCGAGCAGCACAGTGGGTTGACCACATACTATTGGACAGCTAATTGGGGAAGACAAATCATGCCGTGTTGACACTACCAACTCTGCACTGCCTATTCTTAGCACACCAAGTCGAGTATCGATATAGCACCCAGCCTACATAGCACATCAAGCCCCAAAAGACATTCATCCTCTGTTTCTGCTACTTAAACAACGTGCTCTATGCTTAGGTCTCCAAGCATCAAGATCACTTTTCTCTTACAGATAACTAGTGTGGTCTCGCCTGTTACTGTAGTTAAACAGTATCACTCTGTGCTGTAGTCGGGCGATCGCTGATGGGGAAGGCCCGACGAGTATATCTGGTATTACTGTAGTTATGGTCGCCCATGTGTCGACCATCTGGGAAGGAACATCATTCAAGCTCCCCCCCCCCCCCAAAGTATTGTATTCCAATCCTGTTTCACAGAGCGTACATGTGAGAACATTGGCCACCCCTCCAGGAGTCACCGATCTTCACCCCTCAATATCGGTGTGTACAAGTTTTCCGAATGTGCTGTATTCTCACCTGCCTCTCGCTGCTGATTCTGCTGTTGTGGGCAGTAGGCTCTCAGGTACCCCGTCAGTCCACATGACCAACACCCGGGCCTTTTAGGAGGGGGGGGGGGAGCTCTGTAGCACGGACCCTATAGTCTATTCCCGATTGGAAGCGACTTATGATAATCAACCTTTGAAAAACACTCTAGGCATAACATGTGAAACTGTTTTTTCAATAACCTGTATTCCACAAATATATAACACTGTGGTTAACTTTAGAGTACTGTATTATTGAATAAATGAAACTTTACGTTAATATCTTCTATAACTTGTAATATTTATTTCTTTTAAATATACATTAACAACAGCGAGAGCAGCGACGTGTTAGCAACAGCGGGTCCGAAATAGTTCAGTTAAAATATTATTTTAACCTAGTTTTGTAGTATACTATTTGTAAATTGAACTGTGCCTATTTAAATATTTAAATATTTAGGTAGCCCCGATGGCAACATATCTCATTTTTACAGTTTAAAATAACAGTGCAAAATATCATGAGTAGGCCGTAATGGTACGGTGTTGTTTTTATCGAGCGAGATTGCAACTGAAAGTAACTGTTTGCTGGGCGAGGCTTGTCGTTCTCTCTTTTTTCTCTCTTTCACACTCGGGAAGTTTCACTTCGCTAGTAAGTTGTGACATTATACATGTTTTCAATTGTAGCATATTTCATGCTTATTACAGCAAAATAATGATTTTTGAAATTGTAATTTAAAACTGAAAAGAGATTTTAATGTTTGAGTACTTATTTTAATATATTTACATATGATGGCGGTGCAGTTACCAAGTGAAGTTGGCAGACCTGGCGAGCCATGACATAGCGTGTTGCTTTTGGCCAAACGAAGCGAAAATTATACTTCCTCCGAAAAATACTTAAAATTTCCACATCACGTCTGTAGACGTTGTGTTTTTTAAACCTACCGAGGCAAGTTATGATGTGATAAATCTGTTTCCACGGCAGTAATAAATATAGTGTGACGTGTGTTTCGTTAATCGTTTCTGTGAAATAGCCTGCCTTTGTGCATCGTGGTCAATACGCTGGCCCTGTGTGTGTGCGTGATTTCAAATATTTGATTAGCACTATTTATATCCACATATCATTCCATAACATCCACGTCTGTTTATTTATCACAACGTCGTACCTTTGCCGTAAGGTGTTTGAAACACAGTCGAGTAACGTAATTTGTAACAATCCCAGAAGAAAAATACTGTGCCCAGCTCGATAAATTTCAATAAACCTAATAAACAGTAAGTAGCAATAGATATAAATATGAGCGGAATAAAAGTTATCGTAGGCTTATTTGTGTGCATGTTCACCGCTATCTTTTAAAGTTTGTATGACAAAAATGAGCAACACAAGTTGTGTGCTTGAATTTAATGTGCCTTTTTCACTGGTTGTTCCTTCATTTTAATATTTATTCCAACTGAGGCCGTCTTTTTAGAGAAATGACCTAACACATATCAATAACAAAAATATATTAGTACAGCCCTTTACCTCGTAGATGTAACAGTGTTAAACACAGCCGCGGAAAAATATTAACGTGCATTACATGTATTGTGCTATGTCGTGGAAAACAAATATGATAATGTAAAATAACCGTAATAACTGTCGTCAATTCAGGCATTTTAAAACGTCATAAAGCTGACCTAAATAATGTTAGAAGCCTAAAATGTGAATATTCGTACGGAATTGTTTTTGGAATATGACAGAATTAAATGAAAAGCTGCAAACAGTAAACACCACCTTTGACAGGTATAAAAGTAGAAGTCACATTTCAATGTTTTTTGTTTAGATGTAGCGAAAGTATACGAACACATGTACACACACAATGGAATGTTAACACTGATTTTGACAGATCCTACATGGCAGCTACATAGCAATGTCTGTTTACATTTGGCGGAAGGCTTCGAAACGGGCCTTCAAGTAGATATGTAGCAGGGCTCCGAGAAAGTTGCTTCCAGTGGACTATAGTGATGTCTCTCATGAACTTCTTCTCCTTCAGAGTCTTCTTGATGTCCTCGTCTTCGTTCATTGTCACGGCCCGTACGGGACGTCTGGGTGCAGCCCCCTGTCTCGCTGACTCCACCTCCAGCCAGTGCTTGGACCAGGGCGTCCTACGTGTTGTGTGGTGCAGCGAGACGTATTACTTGCCGTACCTCTGTGTCGCTGATGACATCGATGAAGAAGCCGACCGCGATGATGTCGCGCGTCTCCTCGGACCACCCTCCCAGAGATAGTTTAAGACAGCCGTACAATGTCTTGCCATATCTCCTGCAGTCGCTCCCCTGGTCGTTGGGTGCTGCTTTGCAGTTGGACATGGTGGACATTTCGCAGGTACCGGTCGCCGAAACGTTGCTTCAAGGCCGACACCAGTGTGGGTTACTGCAGCGAGGTAGTAAACCCGCTGTTCTGTTGTCCAGCAGTTTAGGGTGGCGACTATTTCAAACTAGTGTTGGTACTCCTGCTAAGAAGTCTGGCCATCGTAAGGGGCGGGCTTAAGAGGCCCTCTTCCCCACTCCTGGCTGCGCGACCCCAATGCCGCAGATATTCTTGCTCTCCTACGAGATTGCTGTAGGCTATTGGTTTCGTCTTGCACTACTTCTTCACTTTTCTCGGCTGTCGATCTGGTGGTACTGGAACTCTGTTGCTGAAGAGATTCGTGCAATTCCTTCTTTATTGCACTGAATTGTTTCAACTCATTCTCGATGCTGTCCATTATTTCACAGACATTGTCATTCCTGGCATTTACACTGTCCACTCTCGTATTTACTAACTCACTAGTGCTTTATATTTTCCTGTCTACATTTTCAGTATTTACACTATCGTTCACACTACTAATTTTGCTATCAAGGCTATGTACACTCGCGTTAACATTAACCATTTGGGTACCTAGCCGCTCAATTTATGTTCTCAGTGCTTCCAGTTCTGCAGACAATTTACTAGTTAACACACTGCGTCGATTGTACAGAATCGTCTACATTATTTTCAGAAACAGTTATTCCAATTAATTAATTCGTTTGAAAAACACTTAACTTTTTGCGTATAGCCTAACATAGTTTACGTCATTATTATTTTATAATTGCCAGCAGCCCACTTCTGATATTAGTGTTACAAAATGACTGAGGGGAGTGACTGTCCGTCAAGGATAGAGGTTTTAGTAAAATTAAATGCACTAAATTTGATTTCTCATTTATTCACACAGCTATTATTTACAACATTAAATTATGTCTTCATTAAACAGTGAGCGCAATATTTAATGTCTATTTCAACTCTAATTAACATTCTTCTTATTTGTCACTGTTTAGTTACAGTTAATCAATTTATACTTATCATTAACACGTATTCAGTCCATCTTTTGCCACCATTTATAATGTATTTCACTCACGCATCCAGTTCACTAGTCCAGCTTGCCAGCCGCACTCGTCACTGTTTGATACTCGCAGTCGCAGATTTCCCTCTTGCTGGTCACTTCTCTCGCCGCGCGCTTTTCTTCTCGCTAGTCGTCTATCGCTGAAACCCATCCATTCAACAACTGTCGGCTCGGAGGACCGACACGCCTTTTCTGGCCGCTGGCCTTGACCTGGAGGGTTCACCGCACCCCGAGTGTAGCTAAGAGAAGGGATTTCAGTAATCCAGAGCATTCTCCACATGTCTCAAAAACACCTGATACCTAAGGTCGGGAGCGGCACGCACCCTGATAGGCATGGCAGGCATGCTTTGCCTGTCATGACTTGCCGCCACTGCATCCGGTTGCAAGTGATATCGCCCGCGTCCATAAATCATCTAACTATTCTGTCCTTCTGTTCGGCCAAGACCAGCGACACGTAACAATTCTTTGGAACCTAGGCCACGCAAGTCGCCTGAAAATTAATTGTATTTTAATGATTAGTATTAGCTTGAAATCTAAACACATTGTCATTTACGTATGAATATGAAGTAAACGTGTTACAATACTTCAATCTTTTTTTTTTTTGTGAGGTGGATACCGAAACTTTGTTTTGTAAAATGTCCAGCGTAACTGTTATTGTTCCATTGCCATAAGCATATTTGTATATTAATTAGTTTCAGTAATATCGTGTAGTATGGAAAAGCTTTTAAAGTTTTTACCATTTTTTTTTTCGCAGATAATGTGATGATTTTAGGGAAGCAGTAATTGTATGCGGGTCATTGCATACAATGTAAAAACAATAACAATCATACATGTAATTCGTAGTCATAATTTCAAATTATGAATCTCAAATGATATTTCCTAATGTTTTTGACTTAAGAAATCGCCAGTAACTTTTTTGTGGTATATTGTATGTACTTATACTTTTTTTTTCGGAGCATACGCATAGATTGTCAACAGGCAAAGATGTGCAAAATTCGCATTATTATTTGGTGCCAGGTGGTTTGGTTGGTTAGGTGGTTGGGTTTAATGTTTCTACGACAGCGAGATCATTAGAGACGGGGCAAGTTGCCCATAGGAAACCATGGAAAACCAAAACGGCCGGACTGGGAATCCTTTCCGTTTCCTCCGGAATGTGAGTCCAGTAGGAATTGCTCCGCCTCGTTCGTTATTTGGTGTCAGGTGACATTTCACCTTCATCCACAGCCATCACAACAGTCCGCGATATCTGTGCTTTCTAACTTCGTGACGTCTACATGAAATACTGCTTCGTCCTTGTAACAACATTATTACGGAAATGTCGTCACTTGGCGTTTTCTCAGTTATTGTTCGCCCAAGAGTAGGCCGTGCTAAACAAATTGTCAGTCCACGGCAGATGTCAAACGAGCATTTAGAGTTTTAAGTTACTACTACACAATAACTGGAATTTCGTAGTTCTCTTACAATAAGGCACTTATATTGACGGGGTAATTTTATTTTGCTATATGAACTTAAACTTTGATGGACGCAACTTCGTACATATCACGACGAGATAACATCCTCTTCAAGAGAGAAAGCATGCGCCTTAATCCTCACAAACCATAGTCTAGCCTTTTTAAAATGCTGTTATAGCGAGCTTTGCTAGCCAAATCAGAGAAAATAGAATAAAATATATTAAATGCAAGGTTCCTTCGTCACACAAACAAATAAACATGTATTTTCCAGAAGCATCAAGAGTGCACGATGTTGCGTAGAAATGTATACTTGACTCAAGTGTCAGCTTTCCGTAACTTATATCCACCCACAGAGATTCGCACAGAGATTTTTACACCCAGCTATAAGATATTTTTTTTGTCAATTACTGCTTTATGCCCCATTTTCGATACGTCGAGAGCGACATCTCGTAATATATGATGCAGAGCATGCAGGTATTTATAGTCCGACCATTCTCGTGCAGCACCATATGCGGAAGTCTGGAGTTACTACTGTGTGTATCCAAACACATAGTGCGTGCTTTATACCTCTGCACTCGGTGGTCTTGTGTAAGGGTAACATTGTTCCTTTCACGAAGACTTTTATACCAGACATTTTCGTCAATCATTTACAGGTTACTGAGAATAGTGACTGAGTGAAGGCAAATGAGCATCACGCATAAACAGCCAGTTGAGAAAGTTGTTCAGTTTTCCGTTTGTGTGTATACGCGTTTATTTTGCGTGTTATATGTAGTTCACGGGTAACTGAACAATTTTGATGGCCCTGGTTGGTTAGTTTCTTCTTCTTGCATAATTTCACAAAGTGTTGTTAATCGATATTGCTACGGTCCTAATAATTAGTAGTAATACTTCAATCTGCTAATGCTATAAAATTGTTATGGTCTTCCCAATCAATGATTTGACTGTTTTGGCATGTTCCAGCTTCAAAGATGATGCCTATCATTTCCTTGTTCTACATAGTTTTTCCATATTTTGCTTTGTACCTGTATCTAAACTTAATTTGTTCATTTCATTCGGTTCGTGGTTTGGGGGGGGTGGGGGGGGGGGTCGGTGGTGTCCCTTTTGAACATGTGTTCTTCGATACTGTCATTTATATTAAAAATCTCCGTCTCTCAAATATCCTCATTTTTGTGTGGTTCAGTCCTGTGCATCTCTTCGCAGTCCATATAAATGATATTTTATTCCAAAGTGTCCATTTTATTACATACTACATTGACAAATATATTTGGTAAAATCTAATGGAATTTGTCTGAAACAACCAAATGGTATATTTGCCTAGTAGCAATCAAGATCATTGTTTGGCGCAACAAAATTGTTTGTTTGATATTATTTTGTTTCAACTATGTTATATTGCTGTAATAATAACCGATATACACAGCTGAATCAAGTCATTTCACAGGTTTGGCAGAGCCACAACAGTAGTTTCTTTAAACCAAATAATTATGTTGAACTTCAACATGTCTGTGTTTAAACAAGCAAATAGCTGTTTGGCTTGACTAATAAGACAATTACTTTTAACCAAATCATTTTGTCGAACCAAATATATGTCTGTGTTAAAACATACGTGCATTTTTTTTTTTTTTTTGCTTAGCTACTATTACTAAATCATTTAGTTAAACCAGACATGTATTATTCGACTTAATTATTAGTGTTACTTCTTTCAACCACACTATAAAAAATAATATTAGCTATATTGACAATAGGAACGCGAAAAAATAGAAACAAAACTTCCACATACCTTCAAAAACAGGTGTAAATTATTCAAATCCCCATGAAAATACGATCATTCTTGTTTCTTGGTCTGCCATCTTGCACTCGCTCACCAGCCAAGTTCGTTGTTCAGGCGGACGTATCCAAATTATAAAATTTACCATGTCAAAATAGTTTGGCAAATATATAGTTGATTTAAACTAATCGTTTTGTAAAAGCAAGTAGCTATGTGTTGGCATTATAAAAACAATTTTTTTTTTTGCAAAATTTATATATTTATATATATATATGTGTATATATATATATATACACACACACACTTGAGCATAACATACATAAAAATATGGTATATTCAGCAAAACATTCATTTTATTTGAAAAAATACACCAACAAAATTATTTGTCCAAAACAAAAAATCACTATAATTACTTCAACAACCCAGTGTTTCATTTAACAAAAGGTGGTTTGAAACAGCAAAATAAATGTCAACATTATTTATTTGGTTGTTTAGACAATTCCTTTTTCTCAGTGTAGCAGCCCACCATCGCTTCGCTCAGATTTTATGGAGTTGTTGAAATACATACCCATATATGCGACTACCCGTGACTTCTTACGACTACCCGTGACTACTTGCAACTTCCCGTGATTACTTCCGACTACCCGTGATTACTTCCGACTACCCGTGACTACTTACGACTACCCGAGATTCCCGCAACTACCCGAGACTACCTGTAACTACCTGCGAATATCTGCGACTACGGGAACTTCGGCACGTGTAGCCCGCCATCGCTTCGCTCAGGTGTTACGAAGTTTTTTGGTAAGGGGTTTTTTTTTGCATTTTTTTTCCAGAAACGAATGTACCTTTTTCCATGTAGTTTCGACAATTTGCGACTACCTGTGCCTACCCGTGACTAACTGCTACTGCTTGCGACTACGGAAACTTCAGCACGTGCTCGCTCGCACATCCCGTCCTGCAGTTGCATTCGGAAAATAAAGATTTAAAAGTTAATATGCAATCCATAAGATGTAAGATTTTAAATAGTAAGACTTAAGACGTAATATGTAAGACTTTTATGTAAAACGTAACACTTAAGACGTAAGACTTAACACTTAAGATGGTAAGACTAAATACTTAAAACTTGGCCCGAAAGGCCTAATTTCTTATTGGGGGAGTGTGGGGCATAAAAAGACAACCCTCCCCTAAATCCCAAGAAAATCGGTCGAAAAGTGCACCTTCCAAGCCGAAAAGAAGGCGAAAAAAACACCGCTCCGATCTCGGCAACTCCTCCCAGGGGAGGGTGTGTAGGTTGCAAGGGGGGGGGGGAGAAGGCTTCGATAGCCAAAGGTCCAAGGGTGTGTAGAGCAAAGCCCCTACCCTTTCTACAATTTCTTCTAACATTGTTTCAATTTATATTTAATAATGGTGTTGTTAGTGCGCGCTTAGAAAGCACCCAAGTAGCTCATTTTTCTCCGGCTTGGTTTACAAATTTTTTAATTTCTCGAGGATTTAAAAAAAATTAAACATAACCTATGTCCGTGTGGAAGAAAGTATCCTTCTAATAGTAAAAGAATTGTGAGAATCGGCCGTCTAGTTTCCGAGATTACCCAAGGCTAATAAACAAATAAACAAACTCACATTACCGCTTTATAATATTATCACTCTAGCCACTGGGCCATTGCGGCCCCACTTGGCATTACTCTACCCAATGGGTCTCTGTGGCCCCACTTGATATATGGCTATGTCCATCGGGAAGAATGTAGCTTTTTAACAGTGAAAGAATTATAAAAATCGTGGGCCACTGCGGCCCCACTGGGCATTACTCTACCCACGGGGCCTCTGTGGTCCCAATTGATATATTTCTATCCACTGAGTCACTGCGGCCCCATTTGAGAGTGCTATTGCCACTGAGAAACTGCATCCCCACTGGGATCGCCGTACCCACTGAGCCACTGCGGCTCCGCTTAGCATTACTCTACCCACTGGGTCACTGCGGCCCCACTTGTTATATGCCTATGTCCATCTGGAAGAATGTAGTTTTCTAACAATGAAAGAATTATATCAATCGACCCTGCAGTTTTGGCAGAGCATTCTTAGAAACAGTCGAGTAACTTATTTTTCTCCTACTTGGAGCACAAATTTTGAAATTTCTCAAGGACATTTTTTTTCTTTTTTGAATTTAACATAACCTATGACAATCTACAAAAATGTAGCTTTCTAATAGTGAAAGAATTATAAGAATCGGCCGTGTAGTTTCCGAGATTACCCAAGACATATAAACAAACAACTCGCATTACCTCTTTATTATAATAGTATAGATAATTGATTAAATCTGCTTAACTTACTGTCTCTATTTATTTTTTTTAGTTTTTAAAATTTTCTAATCTGTTTATACGTTTAATTCACATATTTGACAGAGTTTGTAATTTGTCGTCAATCTCCTCAGTAATGAGCATATCAGCACGTTCAATAAGGTGCTTCGTGCCAAGTTTTTCTACGTTATTTAATGTAATACTCAGCTTCCACAAGGTTAATATTGATAAGAGTGGGTGATAAGCTGCAGCCTTATCTGATCCTACGATTGCCGCAATCCTATAATTTTTGTTCGCGTAACACATCTGAATGTTTTGTTTGGCTTGGTTAAAATTCTGTCTGAAAGTCTACAAAGCGTAGGTAAAATGGAATTATTTCTTCTCAATTAGTTGTTGATCATAAATATGTTATCTATACATCATATTCCTTTCCTAAATCCCTTTGTGTTTCTAATAGCTTCACCTATATTATAGATTTCGGACGTGAGCGGAATGTCGAAAATATTTTACACCCTTGTTCACTGCATTAATTTCTCTATATCCACCCAGGCTCTTTCTTTTTCCTTTCTGAAGATGGACGCTATGTACTGTATTCACCATTCCTCTGCTGTTTTGCCTGTTGTCAGACATTGGTTTGGTGTTAGAATTCTTGCTTCATTGGTATAGGCTGTTCACGATAAAGTGAGCACTTTTTTGAGGCCCTAGTTACTTTTTCCTTTCAGCCATATTTAATCCTTTAACCACCTTTTTAAACAAATATTGCCATGTAAGTAATAAACAAAGTGTGTATATTTCACAGAACTCGGAAGTTAACGTCTAAATCTAAAACAAAATATATTTATTGACTATTATTCCAAACGAGAGGGCTTTCAGAAGTGCTCACTTTACCGTGAATAGTCTATAGTTATGCGTGCATCAGCTGCACTGTTAATTTTTTTTGTGAACGACCGGCATTTCAGTTTCTATTTTGTCTCAAAGCAGTTTTGAGATCCTCTAAAGAAATTATGTCATATCCATCTAGGCATGAAAGTTATATTGTGCCTGTTAGTCATATCAGAGATTCTTATAACGTTTCATCGATGTATTAACAATGTACGCGATGTCTCTTTCGTGTTTATTAAGATGTTTAAAGTTTGTAGGAGAAATTCATTCTATCATATGCTTGGTATTAGTCTCACGATTTATTACATCTTTCATTATGCGCTCTTTTATTTCTGATCCTTTTTTCCTTTAACTAGTCTTATTATCTCCTTTATATCATACGGGCTTCAGATTATATGCGTTATTTTTCCTCCAATGATTTTGATCTCGTTCCATATCATTATACTTTTCTCTTGTTACGGTTTCTTTAATGCTGGTGTGCCTGATGCAGCATTCTTGCCACAGATTTTTAAAATTAAATTTCCCTGCTTATTCACTTGTTCTAATATCACTTTGGTATTTATGTTATCAAATCCGTCTTGCATGACTGTCGTATACTGGCATTGCTTAGTATTTCTTTGTAATCTGCTTATTTGTATGACCTAGTCTTCAATTTTGCTTACAGAGCTAGTTTGGGGCTAGTTAGAACAGATATTAGGATCTTTAATTACTCGCGTGTCTTTGACGCTTATTGGTTTTCCTTGGTTTTCCAATTATAATTTTCCAGTCTGTATAAGATTGTTATACGTATACATATAAAAATAGTAGGTTTATATTTTTTTCCCTACCAACGCATTTAGATATCTAGTAATTAAAAGTAACCTGATTTATTAGTGAGGTTAAATATTTCTAAAAGTAATCGGTAAAATTTCTCTATACCTGGCTTCTATCTCCCTCCCGTTCTCTCCCAGCCGGAGGCATATACTCTAAACGTGAAGTAGCTCCAATCCTGTAAAATAGCTAGAAAAACAAGTATTATTCTCCTACTCTAGTTCTTGCTCTGATGCTCGCAATAACAAACAGTTCACTGGCTAATAGTGTAAATACCAACCTTAAGTAAGAAGTTTACTCGTAAACCTAAATTCGTTGCCAACTTCACAACAAGCGTTTCAGCCACTAAACAGGTTAAATAAATGTGGCAATGGGCAGGACTGTTTTGGAAGGTTTGTTTCAAAAATTATCAGTTAACCACAAAACAGCCATACTTGGCAATTCTCTTTAGCAAATTATTTAAAACATGAAAACTGTTGCTTTCAATTTCGTAAAATATATATATGTTGCAGTCACGTACTGTTTTTCACATAAGACTACATTAGGCTCATCTGTACTGCTTATTTGGGTGTAATCGAAACTGTAATTACATTTGGCAATAACGCGTGGATATCCGCGACTGTTGATGTAGAACGCAAACATTTTACTGGCACTATTGTAGATGTTAATAATTCCTGTATGACAAAAAAGCTTCCCTCTGAAATAATTATATTGTTAAATACCGACATTAAACTGCATTCTCTGTCATTATTCAAAATGTAAAAACAGTTGGCTTACATTAAAATTATTGAGTTATCACTTCAGCAGTGTCGCTAATCGACCAAGTAATTAATTCTACTCGTAGTGTTGAGTGAAAATCTGGTTATGTTGTTGGTTGAAATGTCATTCTCTTACGAGGATGCGTTAAATTAATACGTTTACTCGCTTGTAATAGTATTCAAACATTAACATTAAAATGTATAAAATTATTTATTTACAATTGTGCGTAGCGTTTAATGTATATCAAAATATATATGTACCTGCTCGCCTCCCACCAAGGCAAACCAGCTTCAATCCCCGGCCGAGTCACTCCCGGATTTTCGCAAGTGGGAATCGTGTCTGACGATGCTGCTGGTCGACGCGTTTTCTCGGGTTATCTCCCTCTTCCCCCGCTCTTTCGTTCAGTCTTTGCTTCATACTCACCTCGCTTCACCCTCGTCGCCTCTCAATACCTCGTTGTTAAGAACCGCCCACGTCTCTCCACTCCACTGTCGCTGAGAAATGATTCGCAGCTGCATATTGTAGGTTGCCCACAAGAAAATGGTCAACAAATGTTTGATGTCACGCGTTATTTGCAGCATTGCTCGTAAAGGCAATCGTTTTATTGCGTGTCTTTCTTGTACTTCACAATCAGTAATGCACGCAGTTTATTTTTGCCTGAAACACGCTGCATCATCGCAGATGTCTTCTCACGCTAGATTACACTTTTTCACGATTGACGAGGTCGTCTAGGAATACACCTGACGGGTAGGGTAGCCTTAAGTTCCGGTGTAACCAACGTCTTTCGCTCACTTCTTCCGTTCTTCCGTTCTGCGCGACAGGTTAAACCCTTCGCCAGGACAACCCGCGTTGACCCGTTCGGTCACGCATTCCCCCCCCCCCCCTTGGTATGCGTAGAGCCCCGAGTATTTCGCGAAGGTAGACTTCAAACACTCGGCCTTGTCTCCTTCCAGTGTGATTTAACGTGAGTTGTTTACACAAGCCCCGTTTAACTGTGAGCCAGTAGCGTGCTGGAAGCAGTAGCGTGAGTTACCGTCGAACATTGCTGTACAAAGGCCTCACTTGATCGCAGCAACCAGTAAGCAGACGAAAGTGTCTCGCGTGTGTAGAAGACTGTGCAGTCTCGCCTGCTGCCATATCAACTTGCGAAATAGTCGGGGCTCTAGCGTCGCGCAGTGCTACTTGTGCTCAGCAACCAGCTAGCAACTATTGTCCGCGCGCCACCTCTGAAAGCACTTGGTATGAGGAGATGGGAAGGCAAAACAGTGAGCCACAGCGGCGAGTGGGGAGTGTGCTCGCGCATGTACTATCCGCAGTAACACATTTAGCTCCGAAGTGTCGTGAACATCGCCGCTGAGAGTGTTATGTCTGTCCGGAAGAAAAAAAACAGCCGTGCATTCTGAGGGCCGGAGAATCGTAAGTAAAATAATTACAAAGTATGATGAAGAGGCGAAACAAAAACGTTATGTTTTCACAGTAAACCAGGCAACAGCAAGAGCTGCAGACTATGCTGGAGTGTCGCAGACGTTAGTTAAAAATATACGGAAGGAACAGAAAGAACTAGATAACAGTGGGGAGGGCGGTAGCTTGCACACACCGGGTAAACGACTGAAAACTAGGCCGGAACATACTGTCGCGAATATTGATGACTTTGATCTATGTGTAATTCGGCGGCCGATTCAGGAAAAACGTGCCCCTACCATTGCAAAATTACTGCATGCGGTGAAGGAGAAAATATGCTTCCCGTAGTCGCAACTTCGTTCCGTAAGGTAGTAAAACAACTAGATTTTCGGTGTAAAAAATCGCAAAGCCACAGGAAGATATTAATTGAGAGACCTCACATCTAGTTGCAATGAACAGCACAAACAAGGTGGGACACAAATTATCTACACAGACGAGACATGGATAGACGGTAATTTAACATTTGGTAAATGTTGGCAACATGAAGAAGTGTTTTGGCATACAAGCTAATGCGAATTCGGGTAACCGATTAATTGTAGTACACGCTGGGGTATTAACGGATTTATCGAAAATGCTCTCCTTGTCTATAAAGCCGGCACTGCCAGTGGCGACTATCACGGCCAAATGAACAGTGTTAATTTCATAAAGTGGGTTACTAAGAAGCTTGTTCCTAATCTCCCGCAGTCATCTGTAGGACAGTGTAACCAAGACAGTCTGGGAAGGGTACTGTGTTCACGTACATAAGCTTGAGACTGAATACTTGGAAAAGGACGGTGTCGTATCAGATGTAATTGACAGTATCTTTGTACGTCTTGACGCCAGTAGTGATTCCTCCAGTGCATCAGGCGGGTGCAGTTCAAGCAGTGAACAAGAAAATCCGGGTTCACCACTAGCGACCCCGCTGCCTTGAGGTGAGCGAATGTTTTCTTCGTATGATGGTATAATCGTATAGCGTGGCCGGCATATCGTTCCAAGGTCGCATTCCTGCCAGGGTTTCAGAGCTGGCGCACGGACAGTAGCTGCGTTCTCGCTGGTAAAGGCTGTTCACGAAATCAACCTTAGAAAAAAGTCACTGCCCCTACATGCATATATTTTAATGGGCGCACTGCGTGACATTCGCCCAATAAAGTTAGTAACGATAGATATCTTAATGTCGGATAAAAAGTGTTAGGTTTCCATTTGTGGTAACTTAAAATTATTGCTTTCGCTTTCTGTTTTTTTTTATGCATTGAAGTGTGAAAATGATCAGATTTGTAATTTATTTACTTTCTTAATAATTTCATAGTTTCATTCGACCTAGTATGAATAAAGTAATGAGGCCCATAGCAATGTTAATTTTACATAAGGCGGAAGAATACACAACGTTTATACAATTAGATCTTAAGTAAAGCTTTCAAAAGTGCTCATTTTACTGTGAACAGCGTATACTGGCATTAACCAATCATGTCAGAGTGGCGTAGAAAATTCCACAAATGAGAGCAGCCACCAGGTAGAGTGGGTGGGCACTGACGCCTTGCTTCGTGCGGTGCTGGTCGTAAGTTGCATTCATCGCGTACAATGTATAGGCTGTTCACGATAAAATGAGCACTTTTGAAAGCCCTGATAAGATCTACGTGTATGCACGTTGTGTCTTCTGCCGCCTTATGTAAAATTGACATTGCCTTGGGCCTCATCGCTTTCTTCATGCGTCGGTCAAGTGAAACTAAAATTATTAGGAAAGTAAATATATTAAAAATCGGCCTATTTTTACACACGGACGCATTAAAAAACGAAAGCGATAGAAATAATTCAAGTTACTACAAATGGTTACCTAACTATCTTTATTCGACGTTAAGATATGGAACTATTTTCTCCTCCATCGTTTCCAACTTTACTGGACGCATGTCAATCAGTGCGCCCGTTAAAATATATGCAGGTTGGAGCAGTGACGTTTATCTAAGGTTGATTTCAAAAGTGGTCACTATATCGTGAACAGACTTTAAGCAACTGTGTATGTTATAATTAAAAAAAAAAAAAAACTATGGATTATTTCAATGTAAATACTTTTCATGATAGAAATGGAAATCTGTACTTTGTTGCCCATTCATAAATTCTATTATTGAAACATAAACATGGTAGTTGAAAAGTTTCGTCAGCAAAAATCGCTGTATGTAGTACTCTGTTTACGACATTTATCCTCCTGCAAAACTGTTTTTTAGAACTATAGCGACAACGCTGTATCTTTTCTGAACAGATTGCCGTACTAACAGCCTATAGTCGCCGCTTAAAATTCGGAGTAAACATAACACGTACGAAGCTTCTTTATGTTGTTGACATCGCCATAACAGTGCTTTCTTATGGCCGGGCGTGAGCTTGAGGCGTATAATATTTTTTACTAGGGACTCCCCTTATAGTCCATTTACGGTTACTTCCAACTTTTACGAAGCCCTGCTAGAGTTCCTCCGCCTCGCGTGCAAACAAAGCTTAACCAAGCCTTGAAAATTACGTCAAAGAGACAACGCACCGCATTCGTGCGCATCTGTATAATATTATTTTGCATAATAATTTCTGACTGCCCATTACCAACACACCTGTTTTATCGCTGTTTTGATTCGTATTAAAGATAAATTAATCATTACAATTTTTTAATAAAATATTAGTAAAAGTTTAATTTAATAAAAATTACATAGTTTACTTTTATGTAAACAGAAATCAAACGTCTGTGATATACGGCATATTTCGGAAACAAACAAACGTGCCATACTTGTGGTTTTCCAAAGGTTTGGTTAAAACTTGTGAATAAACCGCGAATAGACTATAATGCTGAACGCGGCGTGCCATCGACAACGGATGAGCTGGCGGAACATGATCCGTAACTGACGGAAGCTGCGGCGGAGGTAAGAATCGCAGCGTTGTAAAGGATAGCGTCGCCTTGCGCCTCGACACCACAATCGATAGCCTCGGGACGAGGATGGATGATGTGCTTGCTGTTGCCAAACGAGCTGTGAGATGCAGCTACATTCACTAGCATCTAGACAGACGTGGCCAGGATTACAGTTATGCAGGCTGCGTCAGAACAACACTGGCTAACTCCGCATGCATATTCCTTACTCGACCTATGGTCAAAAATATTTCTTCCAAAGGGAGGTACGCGCCTTTGAAGATGGAGCTAAAACACAAATTTATCGTAATTAATAGCCTACAGAAAGTATTTGAAATGGAACAATGACATTTACGAATATCTGCAGCCACTGCAAAACCTAAGAAAATATAGTTATTATTTAATTGTTTATCTTCATACCTATTCGAAAATCTGAATACGTTTTTGGTGACTCTAATTAATATTGAAACTACATAATAATCTTTTAAAGCATCGTTTTTTAGTAGAATGGTTTTAATTGATATGAGACAAAAAGGCTGCAATAAATGTGATTTAGGAACCAACTTTCCTATATCGCACCTTGGCGGATCTTAAATCGCACTATCAATTAATTAAGTAACAATTACTTTATTAAGAAATAGAAAACACCAAAATAATTGAATGTCAAAAATACTATGACAATTATACATTTGCGGAAAATGAAAAATGAACACCACTAAAGCAATGATGTATAAACACCATATGCTCATGGGTCACTGAGAGGGCAGTACATGTAATGATTAACAGTGCTGTGTTGTGGACAGAGTAGGAACCGCGTACTAGGCATAATACCGCTGAGCCCAATGCAACTGTAGTTGACTCGATAAAAGAGTAGTCTGTTGTTTCAAGCATCGGCCTGCGTGTAATAAACATTGTAGACATGCCACGACGGCATTAACGACAAGACTTTTTGGACTTTGAACGAGGTCGTATTGGGGGCCTGAGGGAGGCTGGGTGGTCCTTCCGAAGAATTGCCCAACATGTAGGACGTGATGTGTCTGCTGTGCATCACTTGTGGTGCTAGTGGTTCAACGATGCTGCATATGCTCGTCAAACTGCTTCCCGATGGCTACGGAATATGGATTCCCGCCTGGACCACCGCATCAGACGAGCAACCAGTGCTGATCGCACGACAACCGCCGCACAGCTTAGGGCCACTGTTGCACCCAGGATGTCAGCTAGGACCAACACCAATCGTGTGCTGGACGCTGGGCTACGACCAAGGGTACTGCTCACTAGACTTCCTCTCACACCTCATCACCCTGCAGCCCGCCTCAGATGGTGTCGCGAACGACGCAACTGGAGGGATGAATGGTGCGGAATTGTGTTTAGTGATGAGAGCAGATTCTGCTTTTACGCCAATGACGGGACGTTCGCTAGTGTGGCATCGACCGGGCGAGCGGCGATAACCAGAGTGTATACAGCAGCGACATACAAGACCAACTCCTGGCATCGTGGTCTGGGGGCAATATTCTACAATGACTTTACGTCGTTGGTGTTTGCCGAGGTAACACTGAACAGAGAATGCTACATTCAGAACATAATCCAGCCAATTTTGTTGCTCTTCTTACAATACCAAGGAAATGTCATCTTCCAGCAGGTCAGTGCCTGTGCGCACATGTCTCATGTTACCCAACACACTCTCGAAGGTGATCTTCAACTCCCCTGGCCAGCACGATCACCCGACCTGTCCCCATTGAACATGTGTGGGACATGAAGGGACGGCATTTTGTGCGATCTGCAGTACCGGCAACAAACTTCCACCAATTGCAACAACAGGTGGAATTAGCATGGAACACTATTCCCCAAGATGACATCCGACACCGTAGGCAGGATTTACAATGACCCGTCGTGTCCGCCCGTCCGTCATCCGTCCGTCAATCACATGACCAACAGCTAATCAGAGGTAGCCATTAAATCTACCCGCCCGTCCGTCAAAACTTTGGCAAGCTTTAACTTTTGATGGACGAACGGATCAAACTACAGCCTGCTAAACTTGCACGTTTTGTTCCTCGTTCATCCCAAGTTCTTTGCAAAGCTATGTAGTGTGCGCAGGGTTTTGTTTTGGCTGTCTTTTGTTGTCATATGTTTGATTATGTAACTGTAAAATGAAATTAATTTACATTTTCCCTGAAGATTAATTGATGATAACATTTGGAAACACGAGCTCCTTTTGTGCAATAGTTAAAATAATAAAACTATGCTTTATATGCTATTTTAAAATGTTTAATGGCAAGGTAGTGAAGCAAAGGTTCATTAAGGTTGGGAGCGGGACAGGTAAATGTTCTGTAGATTGTCACCAACTCTTATACATGTAGATGATGGGCGCCAGGTTTTTTAAAGTGAGATACCAACTAGCTAGCGTAGAGCAGACTCTTCTCTCTGGATTGTGTGCCGACGACCTACGGGTGGTGTCCTCCCGGTGCTCCAACCTTCGTGATTAATCCAAAAACATTTATGTTACTGAAACCCTGCGCAGTGAGATCTTGGGGCGGCTCACACACCCATAATTAGTTGTATGTATTTAAAACCACTGAAATATAATACAAAACACTGATACATAACCCTTAATGATTGGCGGGAAATGTGGGGACCCGCGCCCTATGGCCTGTAGGCAACCCGAATGAGAACGCACACCATTTTACATTAAATCATTAGGTTTTATTAATAGCTCCTCCAGGAAGAAAACTTATACACGGTGCCGGGCTTAACCCGTCAGCAGGGTGACATTGTACAAACAGCCCTAAGGTGACAAAGAACTTGAAAACTTAAGCTTTCCCGGGCGATGCTATTCCACGAGAAGGGAGGAGTAGAGAATCTTGGGCGGATGCGAAGTAAACAAAGGTTCCAGTAAATTGATGTGTATTGCTATGAAGTGATCAGTGAACAAAGATGAAGCACCGCCCAAGTGCGCGAAACGCAACCCCGTCGGTCAGCACGTCCAACTCCTCGAGACACCACTGTATGACTAACTGTCCCGCGTGGCGTGCCGGCCGAGGTTTGGCGAGCAGGCCAGTCGCACGGACTGTTTTCTTACACCCTCAAACTCCAGAAAACACATCCACGTTACTTTAAATACTACAAAACTTACAAAAACAATTACCCTTGGCACAGGAACCTTTTAATTGACATATTACACTGTATGAAACGAAATGTGGATGAAACACGTGAAAATTATAATTAATGAAAAATGCAAAACACTGTAACTAATGCCTGTGGGGGCATCAAAATGTTATAGTGCTCCTTGGTTTGCCGTTACGTAAATGGGTATCCTTGAGTGTTTCATAATTAAGCTTCATTACACTTAACGCCAAAATTTTGCAGCATCTCCTTATAAGATATGTGCACACGGGCGCACGTTGTTTGCTCAACACTTGCACTTTCCTGCTCACATCACGAGCTCTCTCTTCGGCCCCTGCAGCCGCAGTCGTAACTGAGGGCCTTGCGGTGTACCCTCCAACCAGTGCGCACGAGCGCCGAGTAGAGTGCTGGTAGCTGCAGCAGCTGCCGGCGACAGCATGCAAAGGGGCTAGGGGGAAGTGGATGGTGTCAAAATCCGCCCCCCTCCCCACCCTTCGAGATCGTTTGCAGCCAGTGGCTCATTGGCAGCAGAAGCATCTCCTCTGCTCCCCCCCGGCGAGGATGCAGCATGTAGCTCTCCCTACATGCTGGCAGTCTGTTCCTTGGCTGCTGTGTGCAAATCTGTACTCTCCGGAGCGCTGTGGCGCTACCACAGGTGTTACATTCCTGCGCAGGCGCTCCTTGCCTCTTGGGACATTGGAAAGGTAGCGGGATGGCCAACCCGCCACTCTCGCTGTCCTCACTGCTTACCCCTCCACTCTCTTCACTGCTGCAGTAGTGTCGTGTCCGGTTGTGACCCGGTAAAAGCATTCCAGTAGGTCGGGTCCTGCCTCGAAGCTCTGATGCATTGTCTTCGTGCAGGCCTACAGATGGTGTCGTCAGGGTGGTATCTGGTTCTTCGCCTTCCCCGACCTATTCTAGTAGTACCGGTGCTGTATCCAGCTCTTCTTGTTCGACGGTATGGCTCGACGGCCCATTCCCGCTGGACCTGTCAACGTTGGCTACCGGGCTCACTCTGTCAGCACCTCCGTGTCGGGGGGCTCTGGACCTCCTACGTCCTCTGCCAGTATACTTCTTGAGGCACTGCGTTACCTCCCGTCGATGGACGGTCATCAGGGGACTCGTCAACGCAATCGGCTCCTCTCCCTCTATATTTACCTCGGGAGTTCCTTCTCTCCTCATCCCTGCGTCGTCGCTGTCCCTCTGAGACGCGGCGACCTGCTCGTTCGCGGCGCTGGCTTGACATAGATTCCTGGTGAACTCCGTGACGTTCGGCGTCGACACCCCACCTGCACTAGTTGCTCTAACCCCTCATTCAGGTCCTGGACTATCTCTCCTGGCGTGCGTCCTGAGCATTGCCGTCCTGGCCGATTTGGGGCTCGTCCCCGTTGTACTTGGGAGTGCTCTCAACCGCTGCCCGAATGCCATCGCGGTGAATCCTTAGAATCTTGCAGCCCGTCCTGACCAGGTATGTGGTCGGGCCCAAGGTCTTTACCATTTGTTGAGGCCCCGTGTAGCGTTGTGCCAGTCCCATGCAAAAGTTCTTGCGGACTGTGGATGAGCTCGGGTCCTGTCCTGCCGTTAGTGATGTTGGTGGTCGTTTGATTTCTGGCAACTAGCTATTCGCATATCTCACCTGCTGATCCCGTTGTGCGCGATAATGGCGCCTGCGCCTCTCGCGGACAATTTCTCTCGCTCAGCAGTGGTATTTATCTTTCTAGCAGGACTTATGCCGGGTTTTGTCTGGTCGCGGGAATTACTCTTCGCCTGAGAGTGAAGAGTGCGGCAGACACGTGTTCGGCCCAGCTGTTATGGTGCTCACCCACACGTAGCCGGAGTTGCGCTTTCAGCTCGTACAAAGTTCACGCCATCTTTTCGCGGTAAATTCGTATCCTTTGTCCTTAACTAACTCTCTCGGATATCGCCAGCGTGTGAAAAATTCTGTTTCCATGCATTTCGCAATCTGCCCGGTCCTAGTACTGTTTACCAGGTAGGCTTCGATCCATCTTGAAAAGCTGTCTGTTACTACTAAAATGAATCGCCTTCCACTGGCTGACTTCGGATAAGGCCCCATGAGATCTAAACAGACAGTTTCAAATGTTCGTTTAGGCTGTCTGGCTGTTGGAGGATGTATAATTGAAGACGCTGGAAATTCGCCAAAAAAATTTTGAGACAACATATTTTCCAAAACACTGTAGCGTCCTGATCATTTTATGATTGGTGATGCATATTTACTTAGCTTTGCATTTTTACTTAACTCGCACTTTGCAGACCAATCAGAAAGTTGTTTCATTCGTGTCAGAATTCTCATTGGCCCATACATACACGATAACCAATAGTGAAAGACAATGTTCTACCATGTGCAAGTACGTTGAAATCCAGGTAACTGTCGACGTTTCCCATCGTCGCTATGTATTCGATTTATTGAAGCCTTTAGAGTTGCAACCTTCGACGTAACAATATCTCGTAACAACAGGCTTGGAAAACATAGAAAGTAAAAACTGTCCTCAGTTTAGTGGGCTGAGATTGAACTTACAACCAGTCGAATTGGAACCGGATCTGCTACCGAATAACCGACTATACAGGCTCTGGATCAGATTAGGAACTCACTTATCATTCAAAACAGTAATATATACATTACCTTGCACTTACGATTTTTATTTTGTTTTAGTAATTTATAAAATTTGTATTAAATTATAGGGCTACACTATGTACCTACAGACTTAGACGAAAGTTCCATTACCTCCGACGTGTTGACATATAATATTAATACATCAATGTAGTATGATATCAGAGACTGCATTTAATCAGATGTGACTATTGGTAAGCTTATTTCGGTATGCATGTGCGGCTTCATTTTCGTAGTTCAGCTTAAAATGCTATGGGAAATTCTCCTCAACATTGCTGGAGTGACCGATGCAAATGCACTTTGAACTGCATACAGTAGGGCAAAACTCCAGTTTTCCTTGTCCAAAACCCAAGAAATTAAATTTTAAAACTATTGTTTAACCTATTAGTCGTGTTGGGCAAAGTCTAGGGCAGTAAAAACTATCAAAAATAGAACATGTGTCCCTTTCATTTAGCTGTAAGAAGCCTGCAAAGTAGCTAAATCATGTGGATATAGTTTTGCAAGCTACTGGAGTCTCAGATGTCGTGTGGTCCTGTGTTTTAAAGTGACTGAGATAAAATTATTGAGATTGGACATGAAAAAACCGTTCATAATGTATATAATTGTGTAGTTTTCGAAATACATCACCCTGAATTTCAAAATAGCCGCCATTTTGAAAGTGAGCGACTGGCGTGGTCATAAATTTTAAGTCAGGTGTTTTTACTAAGTGCTAGGTATATATGTACCGAGTTTGGTGAAATCCGGTTCACGTGTTCAAAAGTTTTTGGGGGAGGAGGACACACACACACACAGAGACAGGGAAAGCCTTCGGAAAGTAGGCTGAAAAAACTGCGTTACACAATGGCAGATGTTTTGGCCAGGAAAACAAGTGTTTTTACACACTGTGCGGCGTCTCTAAATTCATCAGCTGTCTCAAAATGGTTGGTAGCTACCTTCTGTTTGATGTACCACACAATGCATTATCACTCGATTACAGGTTAGGACTTCGGAGTGGCCACTTTAGAGGTGATCAAAACTGTGCAGAACCTCTTCTAATACATTAACTCAAAACAGTTCATTAAGATATTCCTTTACGACAGCTGTATAATGTGACGGTGCCCCATTCTCCTGGGACCAGATTTGACCGAGAAGTTCGTAATATTGCATTTGAAGAATAAATCAGTCACGTAACATGGCGAGGTAGCTAATGTGCTTTACAGCACCTTCGAAGAAAATACAATGACTCTTAGTGTCAGTGGTGCACTATGATACTGCATTGTTGTAATACAAGACTTTGGGACATGAGTGTATTGGTGAATAAATGTATTTATAATCATACAACAGAAGCAAATATCTTCACAAATTAATATATAAATTTGCAACAAATAACTACACATCCTCAGGTCATGATGAACACCACGATGAAAATGGTACAGTCTGTATATTTCCTGTCGTTGAAGGGCAAGTGTGGAGAGTTAGTAGCTACCGTGACGACCACAGTACTTTGTCATCTCCTTAAGCCTATCTGGCATAGATCTAACCAACCTTTCACAATAAGAGGGCTGAAGCTTATCCCATTCCATTTGAAAGGCAATTCTGATATCTTTCCGGTTATATAGGTATAGGATGTTTGCGGATGTTTTCTTTTAATACACTCCACAAATTTACAATGTCATTGATGTCTGGAGACTGTGGAGAGGTATCGATTACAGGGGGCAATTATAGAGTAACCACATATTGTGGATTTTTTTTTTTATACCTTTCCTTAATTTTAGTCTACTATAGCTCTCAACCTAAGAAAAAATATCTAGCAAATTTTGGAACCTTCCGTGAACGAATGGGTCCGGAAACTTTGGAAACTTTCAAATAGCCAGTGTAATATTGTGGATTTGGTCATCAGGGTTGCCAGTCACTTTATTTACAACTGCTGTTTAACGGGCGCAACATGTAGTAGAGCAAGATTATTAGTGCCGAATTGACATCTGACACGCCTAGTTATGACTAAAGACAAGACTCGTGTTGTTCGGAAACATAGCTCATCTGAGTATGATTTTTTTTTTTTTTCAGCTATGAATGCGCTTGGATGTAAATGTTAATTTTAAGCAAGTGTCGATGGGTAAAATTCTAGTAGTATTGTTACAAGACCAGTATATTAGCCATAATGATAATTTTTTTTTATTTCTGATAACTTAGTGTAATTTTTTTTTGAGTGATAGAGAAAATTAAGAAATTTTGGAAATAAAATTGCTATTCTTTTGTGTAGTCGTACTGCCAAGTTGTTCATTTACTTCTCGTACTCCTCAATGGAGTTGCAGTGACTGCTATCTCCGTGTCGATTGTACGGCTGTTCTCCTGAAGTATTGGAGGATCTCTTATCGAATAATGCTTATTTCCAGCAGGTAGAGAACCCTTGGAAACTTGTCCCCGTTCTGGGTAATGCTGCGCGAAAATTTCGCAGAATTAACCATCAATCCTGTCCGGCACGAGTCTTCTCCTCCGCTGCTTTCGTAATCTGCACCCATCCAATTAAAAATACAGATTATTTCCAGCTCTTAGTTACTTCACTTTCGTCCTTCCTCCCCCCTTTTTTTTTCTCTTTCTTTTCAGACTTCCGTCTCCGCTTTTCTCAGTTCCCTGACTTAAGGCGGATTCTCACCCGCCATCTTGGATTTATCGATTTTTCTCTCAAAAAGCTTATATTTCAGAAGGTATTGAAATTTCCCGCACGATATATCCTAAATAACAGCTTCCCAAACTTTATCGAACTGCCATAGCTGATATTTATTAATTTTTGGCCGGGTACTGTCGAGGCGAAACGCGATATTATTTCTTGCGGCGACGTCAACAGTAATCAAGAAATACTGACCTAACACAATGCACTAAGCAATGCTCAGTGCTCTGTCGTTCAAAAAAAAAACATATAAAACTGTATTTCCAGAGTAGGGCAAAAATTCCATAAAGCCAAGATGGCTGGTGGGAATTTGCCTTAAAGGTCAAGAAATTGGCCATCTTATACTGTGACGGGCTTTGGTCATTAGTAGGTGAGGAAAAAAAAAAGTCCTTTCTTGAATTTTTCTACTTGTCTGCTGAAGCGATTTTCATAATCCAGCGTTGGTGATTCGTGCGTGTTTGTACGAAACTTTCAGGAACGTAATTACTTTTGTTTTCGTTTATTTCTGAATGTGGCTTCTAAGTCCACGGACTTGTCTGCGTGTACTACCATTACCATCGAGATTACAAGGCCTTACAACCTCTGTGACGTCACTGGTGATAATCTTGCTACGCGACATTGTTTTGGAATATGTTACAATGCTGGAAACTAAAATGGGCTGTACTGAATACAGAACTTTTGCTGCTTTCAATTTGTTGATTTTTTGAAACAATTTCAAAACGACGTTCAGAAATATTACTCTATGATACATTATGGTGGGTATATAAACTAATTGTACGTCATTTCTTAATTATTGGTTGCATTTACTCTATTGCTATTTGCAAGCAAGGAAAGAACGATGTTCCGAAATATTACTTAATGAGACATTCGTTGAATATAACAAATATTGTAGTCCATTTATAAATCGTTCTTCGAATAGTAGTGGTCATAATATTGAACTAATGGTAATAACGTTGTAAATATAATCTCTTTGGAGTGAAACCCGGTGTGCTTTAAGTTATATTTCGTAAAATATATAGTTGTTTGAAGTAATTTGTAGAAACTATTTAATAAAACAGTAAAAATCCTTCCAATGAATTTACCTAAGATAACTGAAATCGGTTTAATTTAAGAACAAAATAGGTACTGCAGAAATGGCTTTTTTGTAAAGTGCATGAAACGGTTACAGCTCCAGTGTAAGCATAAACAGAGTCCTGATAACCCAATAGAATTGAGCACCTGTGGGTGCATCTCGACTTCGAAATCAGAAAACGTCGTTCGTCCGACATAAAAGCCAATCTGAGAGAAGTACTCTTGGAGAAATGGTCTTAAAATCACCCCGACATTGGCAGAGAATTTGATCGACAGCATGCCACGGCTTCTGTAAGTTGATGTAAATGCTAAGGGTATACACACAGACTATTAAAATGTGCTTACTAGTGAATGACACTGTTGTATTATGCGTGCCAATATTGTCTTGTGCAGAATAGAGAAGTTTGTTTGGTATAGTCAGTTTGCCATGGACAGGCAAGTTGTGCAGAAATATATTTTGTGTTGTGTACGTTAGCAATTACAGATGGTGTTCAAAACTTTTTCCATTACCAGCCTCTAAACGTTGGTGTGCCAGTACTTTTTGGTGCGACTGTATATATGCAGTATCTATCCTTGTACCATTGCAGAGTTTTGGCGGGTTAAGGTATCGCAGTGATGTTATTGCATACCTACTCGACTCCCTGGAGAAGCTTGTGTGCTTGTAAGCCGTGATGGTCGGCGCTGTTGTACAACTCCACGGGGCAATGTCTTGGACATTCACTGTAGCTAACATAGTCTCACCAGAAACAGTCAAACCTATAATCATTTGGTGATTGAAACAAAGTTTGCACGGCGCAACCAACTTAATAGGTTATATAGGGGTGGTAAAATATTTGGTTAGTGCAAATAAAGATTTGTTTTGTTCTACGTACATTAAATATTTTCGGCTGTTATAAGAAAAGTGAAAGCCTTTGTAAGATTCGAACCCAGATAATTAATTCCTGATCGCCACGCCTAAGCTACCTTAGTTAAGCTAACTTCTGACAAAATGCGAATGTTTGTTAAATACTTTTCAAATACTTAACAGTTTTACTTTTCAGTTTCCTGTTTCACTTATTTGATTATATTTGTATACGATAATTATGCATCAATAAATGCGTCAAAAAACACTGTTACCATCACAATTGTCACAAAATTTACAAACTTTAGAACTGTATTTTCCAGCGAAGGCAATAAAATGAGTTGTCAAGCAAATATACACAGCTGATACAACTAAATATTTTGTCGACGGTTTGAAATTTTTTGCCCCTACAAAAGTTTTGTGTATTCAAACATGTATTTTGTTAGATGAACAAAATAAATTTTGTTGCTATTCAAGTTTTGATTAGTCGACAGAATATTTTGTTGGGTGTAACAAACCTTTCTTTCAGTGAGTCCAGCGTGTACATATGTTTTCTTGGGTGAATTTCACGAGGTCAGCCGGAACCTAATATTTACTTGTGTATCACAGCTTTTCGGCATTAATCTGGAATTCACGGTACAATATCACTCAACTCTATAGTCCATTCGTCAAGAAGTGAGAGCTGGTGTTTGTACACACGAACGCGTGATACCAGAGTGAGCAGCAAGGGGTGTACAAGCCACAAGCCAACGGACGTTGCTGCAGTGTGCTCTATGCTGTATTGGTGGCCGGGCACGCGATTGTCTGTATTGTGTTGTGATATTGTGTTAGTCTGAATGAAGGTGTGGCTTTAAATGTGTTGTTCTGTCACGTGCGAACGTAAGTACCTCTACACCGAACGACGTGATGTTCCGTACTCTGTTCTGTACCAAGCAATAACAATATAATTCTCTGTGTTTTACACTATATTGACGTACGTGTGAATTAGCAATGGCGTCCTCTACGGAGACGGCTAGCCATACCGACAGGGCCGGTTTAAGTCCGGCCAAGAAGCAAGCGAAGAGGGCTCTCAGTTCATCGGAAAAACACATGGTTCTCAATGTGTATAAAGTCGAGATAAAACTGAATCCAGGCATCCATATAGATGACGTCGTTAAAAAAGCAGCAAGTTCTACTAGGAGTAAGTCCCGCAACAGTTTATCGTGTGATAAGTGAGTATAAATCCACGCAAAACTTGAAGTCACCGAAGAAAGAAAAACAACTCCGGAAGGGCTCGACAGGAATGCGATATGGGGGAAGGTACACAGGTTTTACTTCCGTAATGAACTGTCAACTGTCGATAAAGTTCTTGCTGTTGTGAATGACGACTCTGATTTGCCTGCTTTTCGGAGAACCACATTTTACCATTTATTAAAGGAACTGCACTTCAAATATGTTAGACGTGGACGAGACAGCATGCTGATAGACAGGGATGATATCATTCTATGGAGGTGACGATATTTGCGGACCATTAAACAACTGAGGGGTGAATGACGATCAATTTACTACCTCGATGAAACGTGGTTAAATGCAGGACACACACGAAACAGCGTCTGGGTGGATGCCGCTATTACATCATCCAAACAGTTCTGTCTACTATCGACCGGTAATAAATGCTCTTCAGGCAAAGGAAAACGCCTCATAATTACGCACGTTGGGAGTAAGTTAGGCTTTGTGGAAGGGGGTTGTGTGGGTGTTTGAGTCCAAAAGGACTGGAGATTATCATGAGGAGAAGTGTGCTGATTCCTTTGAGAAGTGGTTCAAAGGTATACTTCCTCGACTTGTTATGATAACTTGCTGTTATTGTGCTTGATAACGTGCCATGCCACTCCCGTAAGAAGGACTGGCTAACAGCAAGGAATATTGATTTCGAAGATGGCATGTTAAAGAATGAATTGCTCAACATTGTTAACCAACACAAGTTAGCATATAATGCGTATGCAGTTGATGAAATGGCTATGGATGCTGGTAAATTTGTTCTGCGAATTCCCCCATATCACTGCGAATTGAATCCAATAGAACTGGTTTGGGCCCGAATTAAAAGATTTGTTGCAGCGAAGAATACGTCATACAAATTGTCGGACATTAAAGTGCTTATGGAAGAAGTAATACAAGCAGTGACTCCAGATGTGTGGAACAAATGTGTATGCCATGTGGTCGAAAAGGTTGAAAGTGAAATGTGGAAACTGGATAACATTATAGACGAGAAGGAGGACACTTTCATAATAAACCTTAATTATGACAGTTCCAGTTCATCTGACAACGCGATTGGTGTTGTGTATTGTCATTTGCGATATGCATAATGACGATTAAAGTTCATTTTACGTCATTAATTAATTTCTGTACCTCATAAATGTCGGTGTTCTGTTCGTGAATAATCAGTATGTTTCTTGTTCCTTTTTGTTTGCTTGTCGTTTCACGTGTTACCGTTGGCGTAAATAAATAGCACGACAGTGTGTGTTATTACTAACCGTATTGATGTTTATGTACTCCTACCATGCGGTGGGGCCGCGGTGGTGTTGTGGTCAGACTACTCGCCTGGGAATCGTACCGGACGATGCCGCTGGTAGGCGGGTTTTCCCAGGGATCGTCCTTGCAGTCCGGCGCTGATCCATACTCGTCTCACTTCACCCCCATCGGCTCCCATGACCATGCTGTAACGACCCGCTCAGATATCTCCATTTCTCCGCTCGCGCGGCTAGCATTCCGGACACACCCTGTGTACAGACCGCTGTCACGGCTTACATTCGATCACGTGCACTTGCTTCGCGCCCTCTCACTTTAACGCGAATACACAATAGCTCCAGTTTGTAGCAAAAATCTAAAAATACCTCAGAACTGACTTTAAAATTGTATAGTTATAAAGATTGCTTTGTGAAATTATATACTCGACATTTTGTTTTACCCGTCAGTAGTTTATTCACAATGAATATTAAATTAATAGACATTTATATGTACCGTCTGAGTATTATGTGGGCGCCATTACCTGTCGAATAAAGAAGTAATAAAGGGAAACGTTACGCCGACAGCTGTGGAAGTTAAAACACGGACGTTGCCACGGGATTTCTCCAGATGTTGGGATTGCAAGAAATTCCCAGCCAAGTAAATGAAGTTGAAATACCTCTAAGGTTAATATACATAAATTACAATTTCGCAAGTTGACTCTCGTGAAACGAATTTACCGGGGATGAGATTCGTTGGTAGGATATAGCCCATTTTAAATAATTACATTCGATAACAACTAACGATAGATACGGCAACAAAACGCTATTGCGGCGAGATGATAGTATTTGCTTTTTTTTCGCCGTAAATGGGTTCAGTTCTGGATTAGAGAAGCCTTTTGGCGCTATTATCGAGCTATTCCGAGAACACAATTTTTTTTACACGTCAGCACTACTATAGAAATCTTTCTGCTGCTTTTTAATATAAACATTGCAATGTGACCAATAAACACAGTGTATTCATTCCACCAACCTCAAAATTGAATGCCTGGGGTTGCAGTAAGATATATTTATTGGTGGTTAATGTCTGTTGGGAGGACCTTAAAAAGTGCTCACTTCACCGTGAACAGCCTATACCAAATACACTAAGTCTCCATTATATTTGTGCTACTAGAGAACAACAACCTACACAAAAAAGAACTGGGAATTCGCTGTAGAATACAGTTGCCCATGTAATAAAAGTGGGTGCATATAGTACCTAATCGGAGTCGATGAAAAAATATGGTACGTAACTATAAAAGTAGCCCAACGGGACACAAAAATTAGGGAACGACAATCACTCACACGAGAAATTAAGCGATGCGGCAGATTAGGGGGGACTTGGATTCGAATCACGGTACGGCCATCCTGTTTGCCGTGTTCCACGCGTTTTCTCGACATCACTCCAGACGAATGCGGGGATGCTTACTACAAGCCGTGGCCTAACTCCTTCCTCGCCCTCTCTTCTCTAGAGCCTCTCTCAAACTTGTCAAATTTTCCCGTCTTAACTGCTCCCAATAAGTTTGGTGAAATAATGTTGGACAGTTATGACGTCAGTAAAACACGTCATAATCGCCGCCATATTTGCCTCAGAATGTTGGGTGGCTTCAGTTTCCATCAAACGTTTGAAGATTGGACCGGTTCCAAAATTTCTTTCATGTTTGACGAGCTCAGCCAATCAAAATCATTCGCAACAAAAATGGGTGTCAAGAAACTTTAAAATAACGGAACAATTGCTGAAAACGAACTAAGTTATGAAGATAATTAATTTATGTAGAAGCTGTCTGGGCATGAATGCTATTTTAAGTGAATATTGCACATACTACGAAGTCAGAGGCATTAAATTTTATTGTGCAGGAAAAACCTGTGATAAATAAAATTCTAATTTTGTAAAGAAGTGATAATAAATTAAAACATTCCTTACATTTTATACTTTAATGGACTACATAGAAAATCAAAAGCAATATACTATGAAAATAATATTTAAATAATTATCCAAGTTAAATTCTCCCAGTAAAAAAATTTTACATCGTAACACATTTACAAACACGTTCAAGATTATTTGATAAAATTAGTTCGAAGGAAAAATTTGATGGCCATATTTTGTCTTCAAATATTGTTGTCAAATATAGTTGAAGGCGAAAATTTGATAGTGTTACAGGAGCTTAAGCAACTTGTTATGTCTGTAATGACCTCGCTGTCGACGAAATTTCGAGTCCTATCTACCTACTAGTGTAGACTGACTATGGTCTAAAAAAGTCAGTGAGGAATAAAGCAACGTTTTTACACTACGCTGCAAAAATGCCACATCGTTAGATTTTACTCAGAGAAACAGTTATAGTTCATTCACGGATATTTCCAACTTTTGTGAACGCCTGCTAAAATTCTAATTCTAAGATATTCCTCCGCTTCATGTAAACGAAGCTTAACCGAGTCTAAAAAATTACATCGAAAGGATAGCGCACCGTATACGAACGCATTCAGTGTAATAATGTTTTGTATTAGAACTACTTCTTAGTAGGCATTATCAACACACCTTTTTTCTCCCTGCTTTAATTATATTAATTATAAATATGAGATTATAATTTATAAATAAAATATAGTTAAAAAGTTTTCTTTAATATAAAATAAGGTATTTTTGTGTTAACACAAGTATAAAACACTTTTCATACATTGCATATTTAGGAAAACCGAGTGCTTCAGACGTGGGATGATTTTTTTAATGTTTCATTCAAAAATGTGAAGAAACCTCAAACAGACTATAATAATATTTTACATGAAAGCTCAGTCATCCTAGGCTTTACCAACGCACCTATTTACTCGCTGTTTTTATTCGTATTAATTATAAATGAAGCATTATTATTGATAATAACAGTAGAAGTTATTTTTATGTTGAAAGAAATATAAAACGCTTGTGATGCATGGCCTATGTAGGAAACAGCCAAACACTCCATACATTTTTTTTAAATGTGACGAATCCGGGTATCGACTCTAATTTCTAACTACGATATCACTGATCTTTCACAAGAGGCTGTGTTTGTGATCCTGTGCCGTGTTGTGACGGCTCTTTCGAGCCTACTATAGGCTGTTTACGGTAAAGTGAGCACTTTTGATTCCCTAGTTACTTCTATCCTATCAGCCATTTCTTTAAACCTTCCACTAAGTTAAGTAAATATTGCCATGTAAGTAATAAACACAGTGTATGTATTTCACCGAACTTGAAAACTAAAGTCTAAGGCTATAGTGAAATATATTTATTGACTATTATTCCAAAGGAGAGAGCTTCAATAATTGCTCACTTTACCGTGAACAACCGGTATGCTACTCCTCGCGGCGGGCGAAGCGGGCCACATCTGCGCGTGACGGCTGCCAAGTAGCGGCAGAGTGCGCTCCACGTCTGGCAAATCTCCCGTCGAGTGCGCATCTCGGTGCCGGAACCCGGCCTCTAATGAGCCATTTTTTTCGCATCAGTAGTGTGCCCCCACCCATTTGCCAAGCGCTTTCTTGCGGGCGAGTGCCTGGCTGTGGACAACTTCACCAGCTCACTGCCTTAAAAAAATGCTTCAATGTGGTGCCGTCATTTCACCACTTTCGCGGCCTCGGTGGCTGAGCGGTTAGCCTACTAGCCTACTGCCATGGTGAATCGGGTTAAATCCCCGGCCGTAGGGTCGCTCCCGGATTTTCGCATGTGAGAATCGTGACAGACGATGCCGCTGATCGGAGGGTTTTCTCGGGGATCTCCCGTTTCCCCTGCCCTTTCATTCCGGCGCTGCTCCATACCTCGATGACCCTCATCGGCTCTCAATACCTCGAGTGTAGTATAAAAAAGGGCATTCTAACTCACCAGGCTGAGGACTAGAGGACCGTAATTAGAATAAATTCTGGCTGCAGGTTGAGGACTGGTTACCGCCGAATTTCCCTTCTTTTTTTTTTTTTTTTTTTTTTCGTCTTCCCGTCCAAAACGGTTGATTTCGCGTACAAAAACGTCACTTTTTTGTCTCAAAATTTCCCGAATTTCCCTCCTGCTGCCGGTGGCCATCTTGGCAGCCAGTGCTAATTAGCATAATCCGGGCTGGTTGCACAGTGTGGCGGTGGTTTGCCTATTGGGGCGGAATCGGTCGGAAACTGAGAGATTCCTGCCAAATTGATGTCATTCCCGGTGGCCATCTTGGTATCGACGTCCTATGTCTACCCAGGACAATTGGCTACCAGGAGAGGATGTCGACCATTTTGGCGGCCAGCGCCTCGCCGTGCAGCGGCGGTGGGGCATCAAGGTGCCACGAATGATCGGATCTCGTGGAACACTGCCACCTCCTTAAGTCTCTGTGTGTGCATAACACCTATAAGTATAGTTGGCTATAATTTCCGAACCGTTGAAGTTATAGTTGCCAATTTCATAACATAAGCATTCATCCCGACTAAGAGAAGGGGCGCAGGGTCAAATATGCCCAATGTTAACTTATAAGCATAGTTGGCTTTAATTTCCCAACCGTCGAAGCTATAGTTGCCAATCGTCGTCGTCGTTTTCGTCGACGATGTGACCTCACTGGAAGCGGAGACCACAATGACCGGTCCTGCCTTTCCGTGCACGATAGATAGCGACCAAGTACTACAATCACACCACCTTTCCCTTGGCAGTGTGCTTACCAGTATTGAAAATAAATAATGCATTCTCTGAACCCAACCTCGAGGTATGTCAGGTTAGATTCTCGTAGAGAGTGAAAATAATAATATAAGTCGACATAAAAGCTGTAATTCTGTCTACAGCAGTGGTAGTAATTACAGACAGTTAGTCCCAGACCTGCTCTCGTGTACCAAGCCCATCGCGCACATACACGCGCTCATACACAATTAGAGATAGTCATATGGATTGCTCTGTGTGCTACTCACGACGTCCACTAAAGTACACAAAAGGAAAAAAAAATACCTACCCGAATCCCTGCACCTGACACATTTTTTTTTCCTATGTCCTACTCGAATAAATAAGGTATCCTAGTTTTGATTCCAGTTGAAAGCACATGCTGACACACCTGCAGACATTCGTCGGTCCCACTACCAATGAAGAGACTAGCATGGTGGTCAAACTCTGTCTCTGGCCTGCAATTACAGACAGTCGTACTCTGTCGCCGACCCGTACTCATGTACCGACCCTTTTTTTTTTTTTTTTTTTTTTTAATTAGAGACAGTGATACACCACATAGTTGGCTGTAATTTCTGAACCGTTTGAGATACAACTAACAAGAAAAAATCATAACATGAGCTTACACACTCAACAGTATCTCCACCCTGCACTCATGTACCGAAGCATGTAATAATAACAGGGAGGGGTCAGGGAGGGTTCACCCTGCTCTATAACACGAGCCACACACACACAGAGACAATGTAAATGATGCTATACCACTCTGGTAAACGAATCCCTTATGAACCGACTGAAACGAAACCATTACTCACGACCAGACCGCGACTTACACACATTCGCCTACCGAAGCTTGTAATTACAGTCACTCATAGCAAGTATGGAACATTCAATTTACAGCAGTCATAATTCAGCCCTCACTCGCATACCGAACCTTCAATGCTCACAGCTAGTCTGTACCCCCCACACCAACTGGGGACCGACCTGCACTTGACATGTACCTAGACTTCAATGTACATCACATACACATCCATCGAGGATTCTAGACAACTAGATACAATCGAATTAGACATGGTAAGTAAGGAGATATATCACACACACACCAACATACACACACACATTTCACCTACATACATACTTACTCTGTAGAGCAGAAGGTCTGTAGGTAGCGACATGAACTCACTGGAAGCTCAGAGCACAATGATCGCTCTGTCTTTCCGTGTATGGTATACATTACCGACCAAGAAAGTACATCACAACCACTGTGTCAATAAATGTATGTACTTGAAAGTAACTATTGCATGTAGTCTGACGACACAGACAGTCATACTCTGGCGACCTTACCTGCACACATGTACCGACCGATCGTTTTTTTTTTTTTGTTTGGTTTTCACAGTTATGGGAAGTCACGCTCTGCCAGCCCTACGCGAACCTTCAATGCATGTACCAAGCATTTGTAATTATAAGCAGTCATACTCTGTCGACTCTGCCCGAATCATAATGTATGTACTTACATCATATACCAAGCCTTTGAAATTACAAGCAGTCGACCCTTCCCAAACTGTTAATGTATGCACTTAGACAGTTTCCGTCCAGTATCACATGTTCAGCCATTCCACTATGATAACTGCGATGTTGTGTTTACCCATACTGCAAGTCTTGAACCCAGGTCACTACAGACAGCTGCTTGTTCTTTCCAGCAGAGTTTCGCCCGCTAGAGTGTACGAAAGGAAAAAAAATAGTTGAAAGCAAAATGGCTAGTAACGACCACATCGTGCAATGTATTTTCATCACAAATACAGTCATAGGTCACACACACTGTGACAACCTGAGACACGAACCGAGTAAGGAGGTATCGCAACACACACGCACACACATATGTCAACTATAGTCCATTCCCGATTGGAAGCGACTTATGAAAATCAACCTTTGAAAAATCACTCTAGGCATAACATGTGAAACTGTTTTTTTCAATAACCTGTATTTCACCAATATATATATATATATATATATATATATATATATATATATATATCACTGTGGTTAACTTTAGAGTACTGTATTATTGAATAATGAACTGTTATCTTAATATCTTCTATAACTTGAAATATTTATTTCTTTTTTAAATATTAATAAACAACAGCGAGTGCAGCGACGTATTGGCAACGACCGGTAAGAAATAGTTCACAGTTAAATATTATTTTAAACTCGTTCTTTAGTATACTATTCGTAAATTAAACCATGCCTATCGAAATATTTAAATATTTAAGTAGCCCTGTTGGCAACATATCTCATTTTTACAGTTTAAAATAACAGCGGAAAATATTGTGAGTAGGTTGTAATGGTATGGTATTATTTTATCGAGCGAGAAAGTAATTCAAAAACTGTCTGCTGGCGAGGCTTATTGCTCTTTTTCTTTCTCATCGTCTCTTTCACACTCAGAAAATTTCACTTCGCTAGTAAGCAAGCCAGTTATACATGTTTTGAATTGTAGCATATTTCATACTTATTACAGCAAAATAATGATTTTTGAATTTGTAATTTACAACTGTAATATTTAGCTTCAGAGATATAAATATTTATTGGCAGGACTTGTGAAATTTTTATTTCACTGGGAATATGTCAGGCTGGATCGATAGAAGAGCTCTTCAGAAGTCACTGTTGTGACTAGGAGTTGGGAGGGGTACATGGACAGGGGACATGTTCCTCTGGGCTGGGATCAGTTCTGATGGCAAAGGATGGAGGGGAGGGGTGGCTACAAGCAGGCAGCCCCCGATCTGAGTGAAAGTAGGCCGTTGTCGCCATCTTGCCTCAGTGCTGAAAAATTGACAATCGAGGGCATACAGGTGAATTACTCCAGGACCTCGCAGACACGGAAGGGTGGTTGGCATCATGGAGTCGGACAAGCTCTGAAGGCGAGGGGTGCAGGGCAGGGGTGGGAGAGGGTGGCAGGCAGAGTCCTAACAATTGGAACGCAACTTGGTAGTTGACACCATCTTGCCTTAGTGCCGAAAAATTGACAATCGCAGGCAGCCCGGGGTCGCACTTTGGCGAGGGTTGGAAGGGGTTGTAGGGAGCGCTGGACCAAAGTGACCTCAGCTACCCAGTCGCCACTATCTTCAGTTGGTCGTCAGCGGTTGGAGAAAACAGCCATGTACAGCTCTCTCTCTCTCATCTTCACTGCACCTCTAGACATTTGGCAGACGACGAGGCTACGATCGGATTAAAATCGGATTAAGAAGTTTTAATGGAATTAGGATCGGATTAAGGAAATCCCTTTCAATCAATTAAATTAACTTTTTGATATCAAATTTATAATCCTATTATTCAAAGTGAAATGAAACCTGTGCGCCCCTACTACTGATGTAGGTCTGCAGTGGCGTTTGGAGTGAGAAAGATTACTCGAGCTTACACTTGTCCCTTACCAAGGTAATTGATGTAAGAGTGGTACTGAAAATAAGTAAGATCATGAGACAGTAAACAATCTCAATAATCTCTCCAGTGGTCTTACTGTGGAAATATAGAGAATGTTTGCCGTAAACACAAGACCACAAGAATATCTACAATGTTTTTGGACCATCTGAACAAACTGGTAATAAGACATAAACTTCTAGACGCTTCGCAGAGAGCTGAAAATTATTTCCACTTGGACGAAATAATGCCAGCCATAAAAGAAGTGAAAGGAAAGAGTTTAAGCGTTTGTCGGGACTGTGTGTGAACTACAAATCGAGGTGCAACTTCAATCGATGCAAGTTGTGGCATCTAAAACAACTTTTATGAAAATATTGTATGAAAAATTTGGCTATGGGTATGCTTTATTAATATGACAACCTGATATCCTATGGTTGGGTTTTCCAGCTACTAGGCTTATGAGATCAAATTTATATATGTAAACATGCAAGAACGAATGTTTTGGAAGATCGGGATATGCTTGCACTATGTTCGTAGCATGTTCAATATGTACAACATGTTTGCGGTATTATGGTCATGACAGGGTAGGTGTGTGTGTGTGTGTGTGTGTGTGTGTGTGTGTGTGTGTGTGTGTGTGTGTGTGTGTGATGCATGATGCATGGCGAGAGTGATATGCTTGACGAGTGTACTGTTTTTAAAGAATGAAGTTATAGTCAACGTAGCGAATCGAAAGATGAGTATATAGGCTCGTCAATTTTGTAGAAACTTTGGCCTGGAGATAATTTTTCTATGCTCATGGTTTTTATGATCGAAATATCGCAGAGATGTTCGATGAATGAACACAGGGCATTATAACCTTACTTTGATACTTTGATATCGCTGAGTTTATAAGATACAGAGAAAGAACGAATCTAATCAGGTTATGTTGTACTGTGTTTACAATTTCAGCTGTTATTGATTAAAATATGGCCTTTGAAATTGTATTAAAGTTAAAATTTTACATTTATCACAGCTTATTTCAATATTATTGCTGGTTTTGTACGTATAGTTACTCGGGACGGGACAGGATGTTAAAGTGACAATGACGTTTCGAAACGGAATGTATATGTTTATAATTGGCGATAGTATCGGCTGTGTGTGGGGTTTGAGAAGTGTGTGAAGAGAGTAGTGAGAAGTTTGGGGGGGGGGGAAGATGTGTGTGTGTTTCCTTATAGTATTCGGGCCAGTGTGCCGTTTAGCCTGCTGTTTTGATCAGTTGGTTAATTTTTTTTCCCCCTTCGGAGTACACTTGGGGTTCAAGTTTCATGCTTTATCATTTAACGGTTTTAACAACACTTTTGTAACTAAATATTTTTTTTTTTTTTATGATTCCGTTTTGTTCGATGCTAATTACGATTGTGGAATACTTCAAAATGATGGTGCGTGGCATGTGGTTGAAACCTTCACGTCGCATGCGTTTTTGTGGATAAGTATATAATTATGTACTATATTACCACTGAGTATCGAATTTACTGTGTCCATTAGCAGTATTTATTGTCTAACTGCTAGCATTACGCTTTCGCGGTTCAAACCACTTCCATATTATTTCAATAATCTTACAAAATTAATATTACTTTCAAGCTTACAATCAAGTCATTATTACTCGCGATAACAGTCCCCCTGGAACTGTCACTAATGGAGATTTAACCTGACGACCGTCAGAATGGAATGATAGAGCACGGGCTCCAAAGTTCAGGATGGTGGTCGTCAAGAGATAGCGACGACCTTGAAGATATTAAATATTGTCAGTCGTTTCCTTATCTCCTGTCGCTGAAGATGCTCCATTATAACTAATGACGTTCTACGCATTCTTTACTGTGTCCTGTCTGCGACTTACTGGGCAGACGCGAGTTTGTGCTCATCATCTTAATTTCATTTTCGGAACGTCTTTCGAGATCTATTTTTTCTCCTCCCCAGTTCACGAAGTTCAAGAAATTCGGTTTTACGTACCATAATTGACGTTCAGGAATAATGTGTTTCTGCGATGACTCGACTTCGGAAATACAACGAGCCTTGTTTTTCCTGTTTGTTTGGTCGGGGGAGGGGGGGGGGGAATGCCGAAGCTGCGGCACACTGGTGCGTCTCTGTTGGATGTCAACAGGAATAAAGCCCAGGAGGAATCTGCCACGATTGCCATCCCTTCCTTCACTTACAGGCAACGGAACTGATGGAGGAGGAGCGACCGGGAAGTGAAATAAGTTATTGGTTTTCACCGGGACCCATGGATGGGAACGTTGCATGGCGTTCGATTTGTTACCTTCGAAAATCCCGTTATTCCTTCCCCTTGCTCCAGCGTTCAAATAAGATTCCTTCTGTAAGTGGTTTCTATTGGCCCCTGTGCCAGTTGTAAGCCCTTAATCAAATATTGGGCAGACGGCGAAGGCACTTTTCTCCCCATTTTTGGGGGTCCCTTTGCAGTTAACAGGCTTTTCGCTTGCTTTGACATTAAAAACTGTAACTCACAAATCCCTGAGATAAATACACAGTATCCTCTGTAGTCTTCTGAATTAGCCACTTTGCTTTCAGATTTTTTTTTTTAATTGCTTCATAAATTACGTGAAAATTTTGTAAATTTGTTTTAGTCAAAGTCCATTTTAAAATTGTGATCTTATTCGAATGCGTGGTATATGTTCGCGCCCCTTTTTAATAATTACAGATCATTGAATTCTGCCGGTTAAATATTTTTCATTATATACTTTGGCCTCAGGTTTGTTTTCAGTCTGAAACGTTAAATATCACTATCTCATCTGAAAAATCGGTAGGATTTGTTAATTTTCATCTCCTACAGAGAAAAAAACCTAAGTAAATTTTTTCCTTCTTATTACTTTACTGTAGAGCAAAATCAATAAACAACAAGTTTAAAGTTTTACCGTGCTGTAAATTTATCACTCGTCATTTTTGCCTAATCTGTGATTTTGTATAATTTAATGAAATTGCGACGCTTTTTTAATTTCGCAATGTTTTATTTAATTTTGTAGGATCAGCTGATTGCACTCTAAGACTGTAGCGAACTAAAGACTACATCGTTTAATCAGCGTGCAATGCTAGGACATTGAAGGAATGCGATAACTACCTCCAGAATCTAATGTCAGTTACAAAAACATTAGTAATATTGGCTAGCTTAATGATAATTTCGTATTATTTGTCTATTCCCGATTTCTTCACACTTTTTGAAGCAAATATTGGAAAAATCACCCCCCATGTATGGCTTGTTTGGTTTTTCCCTAAGTACGCTATGTATCACAAGCGATTAATACTTTTGCTCACATACAAGTACCTTACTTTTGGTTAAGTTGAAATTGTATTTATATTATTTTATAAATTATAATGTTTAATTTATAATTAATACGAATAAAACAGAGAGTAAATAATCGTGTTTGTAATGTATGATACGAAATAGTCTTAATGCAAAATATTATTACATTCTGTGTGCACGAATGCGGTGCGCTGTCCATTTTGTGTAATTTTATGGACTCGGTTAAGCTTTGTTTGCATGAAACAGACCAATGTCCTGGAAGTAAAACTTAAGCAGTGCTTCAGAAAAGTGGGAGGTAACCATGAATGGACTGTATAATCTTTCCCTTTTGTTTTGTATACATTTGCCGTCTATTACTGCTAAGTGTGCGCTTATAGCTTAAAACCCAGCTTTTTTTACACACGGCTTTCATAATTGTTAATTTTTGTAGGTTGTCTGGGAAGGCATTGAATGTACATGTGATCGCTATGTTAATATGGCATACTTGGTGCAAATAGTCGCAAATTACTGGCTTTGCTGTTACACATATTTATTTTTTTCTTTAGGATGGGGGGGGGGGTGTCGAAAATAAGTTTTTATCTCTTAGGAAGAAATAAGACAATGTCGTATTTCTTAGGAAGAATGAAGACAATGTTGTCGAGTTGTGGAGAAGTGGATTATACGAGGACGATTCACAAGTTGTCTTCATTCCTCCTGTAGAGTTTAGTTTAATGACTATGTTTAAAATACGAGCGCATCGTTTGTCGACGTAACCTCCTTGGTTTTTAATAAATCTTGCCAATATGTCAACAATCTTTCGTATCCTCTCGTTATAAAATAATTCTGGCTGAGCTGTTATACCAGGTACACAACTTCTTTGCCACTCAGTGTCAGCTTATCGGCGAACAGTACCAAGCCCTATTTTCATGAAATATGAATTGTAGTAATATAAAATACAATTATTTACATAAAGAGAAATATTTGAAAATTATAAACTACCTGTGCAGACGAACTGCAGAATTTTACGTTCGTAGTAAAAACATTCTGACACTTAAATCTACATATTAATAACGACTATAAAATATATATGATTTCATTTTAATTTACTTACTGTTGTGTACGGCATTGAAAAAATAATTCATCTTTGTGTTGTAGCTTGTAATGGCAGCACAAATTCCACTTCCCTGTCCAAACAGTTGTATTGCTATTTATTTTTTTCAATTATAAACTTATGCCCGTCATTCAATTTCTTATAACAGAAAACGACACTTTGAAAAAATGTTGTCGTGTAACTTGATGAAAACGTATAACCTATATTCTAATCTCCCAGCTGCGGTAATTTTTTTTTTGTGGGAACTTTCCCTCTTATCATAAAATCCTTACGCCACACTCCGAAGAAACATTAAAATCTCCTTTAAAAAATCGTTTATTTTTCCTATGTGGCACAAAGATTGTTTTTGCCGTAGATGCATGTCAGTCGCATTTTGCGTTCACCAGCAACACATGCTCTTGCTACCAAATTGTTAATTTGTTTAAAATGTATACTTTCGCGAAATTTTTTGATAGTAAAAAAAAAGAATGCGCTATATAAAGATTAAAGGTGGACCTTGTTTGCTGACCACTTTTCTTATAACTACGTATGCTAGCACAAGGTTTACTTGGAACCATAATTCCCACGAAAGCTTTACGTGCAAGCAAATGAAGAACAGGGAGGATCCTTCAAAAGCCGTCGCGATACTGACCATCGAACCAGGGCTGGTGCAAACACTAGAGGCAGTTGTTGTGCTACACATTAGAAGCTGTTCACGATCAAATGAGCACTTTTGGAAGCCCTGCTTATGGTCTAATTGTATGCGTGTTGTGTGTTCCCCCGCCTTATGTAAAATTTACATTGCCATGGTCCTCGTCACTTTATTCATGCGTCGGTCAAGTGAAACTAACATTATTAAGAAAGTTACAAATCTGCTTATTTTTTACACCTCCCTGCATTAAAAAAAACAGAAAGCGAAATGAATAATTTCAAGTTATTACCTAACACTTTTTTTTACGTTGAAAATATGAAACTAAAGTTGATTCACGACAACTTCGGCCTTTTCTAAAACCCTGCTAAATATCTACTTTAGGTTAACGATTACGTATCCTTCCGCTACAAGTAAACATAAACACTGCCATGTGACGTCTACTTTTATAACTGTCAAATGCGTTGGTTGCTGTTCAAATAATGCTGTCATATTTCCTACGTATGTTCACAATTTAGGCCTATAACAATATTTAGGTCGGTTTTATAACTATTTGTTACACACGGTATAGCATGTTACACATAATACACATTAATATTTTTCAATGATGGTGTTTGTTACAACTGCGACGGAAACAACAGTAGTATTTAACATGTTGTTATTAAATGGTAGGCCTTTAAAAAAAAAAAATTAAAACGATGGGGCAACCAATCCAACAAACGACACAGTAAAATCAAGCACGCAACTCGTGTCGCGTATTTATTGTTTGTGGCATCGACAAACGTAAAAGATAGTGGTGAACATGCAAACACATAGGCCTACCGTAACATTTATTCCGCTAATGTCTACGTGCGTTGGTACTTACTGGTTTGTAGGTTTATTGTATTATTTATTTAAATTTATCTGGCTGGGCTTAGTATTTTGAGGGGATCGTGGCAGACATTCAAATCACAGAAACGTAAGCTCGTTACACAACTATGTTTCAAACATTTAGCGCTAAGGTACAACGTTGTGGTAAACAGACGTAAATTGCAAAAAGTAACTTCGTCATAACATCAGTTCATGGTTAAAACGTATACATTTTGCACATATTTGGAATCCACACACACCTGCAGCCACCACGCCCTTTCAAACATAGCGAACACAACACTTTTAACTCTGCGTGGAAACACATTTTTATCACAACATTGTAACTTGCTAGAATGTTTAAAACCACGAGTACGAACTTGACGCTTAGTTCAGAAACACGCCGTGTCATTGACACGTCGCCACATCACTGCCAGTCGTAAGGCAAAGGGTATAATCGCTCGCCATATTGGGTTGGGTTGGGACAAGCGCGTGTTCCTAAATTCTCCTTTCCACACCACATCTGCCAACCTGCTGGATTTGTAAGCGTCGCGCCATCGCATCACATCTAAATAACATATAATAGGTATTTAAACAATAAAATCTCGTTTCAGTAGTAAATTACAATTTAAAGCATCATTATTGTTGCTGTAATTAGTATAAACTGTGCTGAAACTATAAATAACAAGATTTATACTTTTCCTGCCAAACAGGTGGTACGAACTTACCGAGTGTGAGAAAAGAGAGGGAACGAGAGAGAGAGAGAGAGAGAGATAGAGAGAGAGAGAGAGAGAGAGAGAGAGAGAGAGAGAGAGAGAGAGAGAGCGACACGATCCGCTTCGCTTAAACTTTTCTTCCGGACGAAAAAAACCACCGTGTCACTAGTGCGGTAATTTCCGCTGATATTTTTTTACTGCAGCAATAAAATATGTTTCCGTCAGTGCTACCTTACAATACAAATATATCTTTTGGACAACGTTTAATTGACAAATAGTATACATAAAAACGAGGTTTAAAAATATTTTAACTCTTAGCTATTTCTTATCGGCCGTTGCCAACACGTCGCTGCTCTCGCTGTTGATAATTCGTATTTAATACGAAATCAATATTACGTATTATAATATATAGTAATGAGATTATTAATATATTCAAGAACACAGTACTGTAACGTTAATCACAGGGTTATATAATTTTGGAATACAAGTCATTGAACGCAATAGGTTGACATGTTACGCCTAGGGTGATTTTTCAAAGGTTTTATTCTAAAATGGCGAAGAAAGCGTGAATGGACTATACCTTCCATCCATCGTTACCAACTTTACTGGGCGAATGCCACTGAGTACGCCCGTTAAAATATATACAGGCAGAGGCAGTAACTTTTATCTAAGGTTCATTTCTAAAGTGCTCACTTTATCGTAAACAGCCGTTACTTGTTCAGCAAAACGAGCCTCTTGCAAAAAACGACCAAAATTTGATGAAAACATTCACGGTTTCCTGAGCGCATATGGGGAGCATGTTGTTGGACTCACTGTGGTCGATGTAACACTGCGAACTAGGCGACAGCGCACTGGCGTGATAGGTTACCGGTGTCAGCTGGTGGCAGGAGCTCTGCTGATTGACTGGCCTCAGGCCAAAAAGTTCTATGTCTGGTATAGCCACTTATACACCACTGACCTGCATTATCTCATGGGGAGATACACGACTGGTTTGCAAATATTTGTTTGCTTGATAAATGTTTTGTTTACAAAAGGAACAATAAGTAAATAACATAGAACAAAATAAGAACTGTTATAGGCAATTCACGGTAAAGTAAGCACTTTTTAAGGCCCTGATAAAAAAATTTCTTTCCTAAAATGCCTTATCTTTCTGCAGCTTTTTAGTATAAATATTGACGTGTGACTATGTACACGGTTTGTACATTCCACTTTCCCCCAAAAGGTTACGTCTGAAACGGCAATAAAATATATTTGTTAATGGTTAATGCATTTTGGAAGAGCTTTAAAAAGTGCTCATTTTACCGTGAATAGCCTTTAACAAAACTTGCATGCCGGTGTGAATACAGCCTTCTGCAGAATAATGGAGATAAGGGAACAGTGATGGGAAACGGAAAGATACAAAAATGGACAGGAAACGCAAGTGGGGGAACAAACCAAAACCCGAACCAAGGAAAGAAAGAAATATAAATGAAAACTAGGGGAAAGATGGGACACAACAAGGGAGTCAGATGCATGTAAGGATACGTGAGGGGTACATGGCTTCACACAACCAGGGGCAAGGGAAAGGGAAAACAAGACGCGAACCCGACTTGTGGTGGACATGTGGCACATCTGGGATGCAACTTGATGGAAGAAGTTGGAAGGAGCGGTTGTAAGGCCGTGTCTACATTCGGCGGTTCCCTGTGGACATGTCCGAAACTCGGCGTCAAATGACACCACATTGACGCGGTCCGGATATGGTTTACAAATGCGTTGTGCGAAGTGAGCTTTCGGAATCTGACGCTATTTTTTGTTGTGTAGTGATGTTTAAGTTTGCTGTATTATTGTTTATTATAATTAGCGAGATGTTGATTTGAATATTTATTTATAATAAACGCCTTAACGGTTTTATTTTAACTTAGTTCGCCAATTTACATTCAAGTTTAATTTTTTAACTTACGTGTTAAAAGTTTTAGCTTTCAAATAATATTCTTGAGACCGAATGAAGACATCCCTAATGTTTTGTTAACATTTCATCAAATTTGTTATGAGAAAGCTCACCTTGCACATCCATTGTTTACACTAATAACGTAAACATTTCACAAATTTTCGCGAAAGTATTTGAAGTATTCTTCTTTTTCCACCAGTTTAGGACACAACTTGGGACAAAAGTTCAGTTTTCCGATTGCTTCAAGTTAGGACACAGGTTGACTTGTGACAGTGCCATGACGTCAGAGGGTCACTTGCACCAATGAGCGCATCCTTGTCCTAAGACACAGGTTGACTTGTGACAGTGCCATGACGTCAGAGGGTCACTTGCACCAATGAGCGCATCCTTGTCCTAAGACACAGGTTGACTTGTGACAGTGCCATGACGTCAGAGGGTCACTTGTACCAATGAGCGCATCCTTGTCCTAAGACACAGGTTGACTTGTGACAGTGCCATGACGTCAGAGGGTCACTTGCACCAATGAGCGCATCCTTGTCCTAAGACACAGGTTGCGATAGCCCAAATGTAGACAGTCCCTAACATGGTAATGAGCGCTTGGAGTTGCTGGATCAGTGAGGTGAGGACGTCGGCATATCTTGTGGAACTGTAGCGGTTAGGGGGGAGGGGGAGGGTCCTGGGGAACTAGGGGCTGCAAATGATTTGCCGTGTAATCTACTGCCACTCGTATATGCAACAAAATTATTTCCCGTGCACGCTCAAGAGTTGTCTGTCGTGGACCTGAACAGACGGCCGGCTCCTACATCACTATATCATGGCACACACTTGTGCCACGTTTACTCTGACAAATTATTGATAAGTATACCTAAGGTTACCAGATGTGTGGTATTCGAAAAGAGGACACGTTTAACTATCATTTAAATAAGAGAACATTTCCACAAGAAAAAGACACGAAAAAAGACGGCACATAACTTTACAATAGAAATATACGCTTTTTTTATTATGACACAGTTCATTTTAAATTATATTACAAGCAAAATTGTATCCCAAATATGGTTAAGTAATACATATTTTTTTTTTTTTTTTTTTTTTTTTTTTTTTTTTTTTTTTTTTTTTTTTTTTTTTTTTTTTTTTTTTTTTTTTTTTGCAAAAAGATAATCTGATAATCATCTTCACTCTGAATAAGAAATTCAATTACGTTTAGTTTTTGGGCGCTACAGAATATTTACAAGTAAATAATATACAAATATCCACACGAAACACACTGGACAAAATTTTGTTAATTGACCGTTAATCACACTCGCACAGCTTAGTTTCAGATACAAGATCTTATTTCTTTCACGATTTCATTCGTTCTAACAGGTTTCTATTTCCTAGTAAAAAGTCCTAAAATTTTGAATAGATTATGCACTTCTCAATTTAGACATGTAAAAAAGACAGCCAGGAAAAATATATCCGTGTTGATAGAGACAGAAGAATCATGTGATATTCTACAAAAAGTTGGACTTTTTCTTGAAGTTCGTTGGCAATGCTACTAGATTTTGAACATTTTGAAAACCCACAAAAAATTAAAACTTCGATATCTTTCATTTTTATCGGAAAAGAGGACATTTCGAAATTTTTGTAAAACCCGGTCGGTCAGTTTACAAAGATTCAAAAAGAGGACATATCGAGGTAAAAGAGGTCGTATGCCATACAATTGTATACTGTACGTGTTGTAAAAAAGCACGAATTGTAATTGTTTTTCTCATACATATTTGGTAGCGTTGCCCACGAAAGAGTTAAATGCGTAGGGAAGTTCAGTTCCCATAGACTAGAGATGACTGCGCACAACAAATCGCCGTGTCCCAACATTGAACTGCATTTCTGTCACGTCTAACAAAAACGGTGTTAACTGGATTTGAGGTTAGAATACTGTTTATAATACAAGTGCTTTGAGATGTATGTATACTTCCTCTAACCAGTCTGTAGTACTGTTTGATTAATTTCAAATTGGTAAAAGTAATTTATTAGTATAATCGGGCTTATCATTTAAAAATTAACATTTAAACAAACACGTTCTTCCATCTTTAGCGAGTTTATCTACTTTTTTTTTCTCGCGCCGCAGTTACCAAGTTCGACGGGGTCACTCAGGTTTACGCGGGTGGGAAACGAAACGAGGCGGGCGTTGCCGTTGGCGGACGGTTTTTCTCGTGGTACTCCTGTTGCTCCCACCCTTGTATTCCTCCGCTGCTCCATCTCATTTCAGCCTCGCCGGCGCCGACAAAGACCTCGCAACTCAACTGACGTAACAGGGTACAGTGACCTTGAACGGATAGCGCTGCTCCAGCAGTGTTGTCGACACACGTAATTTAACAGCTGTATGTCTTTTATTCGCCCGCGTAACTGTACAGATTGTCACGTTTGTGGGGGAGGAGGTGGGGGGAGTGTGTTCCTTTAATTTTTAACTGTATTATTGTGATATCTCGTTACATCTTAACACAGTTACAAACCACAGTATCACCTTTAATTCACGAAATATGGAAACGTGCTGAACCGCAAATAATTCGTTTGATTTGTTAACTTTCCTCGAGTTCGTGGATGGCTTGGAAATATGTATAGAAAAATTTGGCAGCGGTGGGATTCGAACCCACGCCCTTTCGGACTGGTGCCTAAAACCAGCGCCTTAGACCGCTCGGCCACGCTACCTCATGCGGAGGAATAAAATCACACTGGTAATTTTTCGCAGAAACAAGTTATAGGTTTTTCATGCAAAAAAGTGAACATGTTATTGCGAATGAAACCGTTTGTAATGATTACTCTTTTCATTTCATTTTCTTTCAGAAATTGATTAATGTTATCTGGTGTGGTAGAATCTTAGTAATGTTTTATAGTGACAAAATAGTTTTTTTTCCGTACATTTGACATCTGATAGTGAGAAAACCACTTATTCACGTGGCGATCGAATTATAACATTTCACTGCAAATCGCGATATCTTCACGAGTTTTTAAACGAACCTTTGAAGAATCGCCGTACTTTTTATTTTTGATAAGCCGTATATCACAGGCATTTAATAGTGCAATTAAGTCTAAAATTTTGTATTTTTTTGGTGAAACACACTTCTACTTATATTGTATCTGCCAATTATAATATTTATTTTGTAATCAGTATGAATTTAAAAGAACGGACAGAAGCACTGTGTTGACAGTGTCAGTCGCCCGTCCGTCAGTTTGAAGCCACTCACGACAATCCGTCTGTCCGGCTACATTTCAATGTGACAACATAACATCATAATCTGTCTTTATTTGGACCTTGGAGATATATTTTGGTTGGAGATACATTTTCAAAAGTGAAATATTTTGGGGAAATAATTTTTTACGTGGTAAGAATTTATACTGAATTATTGTTTACATTTTAAATTCTCGAATTTACCACCAAATATGATACACACAAATCCACCGCCTTTTATTTTATTTCGAAGTCCGTATTCGCATATGCGGCATGTCGTCAAAAGGCGGTGGCCCATCTGTAGGTCCGTCGAAAGTTAAAGTTTGAGAAATATTTGACGGATTGACGGATGGAAAATAAAATTTCCCTTCGATTGGTTGAAGATCACGTGACCGCCTGACGGACGGGCGACTGACGGATGGTTGCGAGTCAAGTTTTACTAAACTGAGTTTTGGCACGGATATTGTAAAGTATATGTTTCTGCCTAAAATATATTCTTGTTCAGTTTGCACTGTTGCAAACATATTTCATTGTTAGGTACTAAACATATTCTTTTCTTCTTTACTCTCCGAGCTGCGCCAAGTATTCCACGTAGTAAGTATCCTCAGCAGAAGGATCGTGTTGCTTATTTCTATTGTTACTCATTTGTCAAGTTTCTCAGAGCTTTTAGCAGTCGAATGATAGTTACATTTTTTTAATCAATTCTTTTACTTGTATTATTAAGTAGCGGTTGTTGAATTTATAATCCGTAACTATACAAGCTATATTAATTTTTAAATACTTATCAAAATATGTATTCAAGTGTGATCGAACGGTTACGACTTGGGATTAGGCAAAATAGGCGAAATGCCGTTTTTGCTGAACCGTTTTTTCTTCTTCTTCTCGCATTATACAATTAAAATTACCGATTAAAGTATGTACGCAGTATATTAACAAAGTTACAGAATTCGTATAAAATTCGAAACACGATCATATACCGCGCTTGGACAATTCTATGAATTGAATATTTGCTACATTCGGAGCAAAAGTAAGAAAGTTTAAAAAAAATAAAACATGATAAAAACAAAGTATGTAGAGCAAATACGCGCAGAATAAAAGTTAGAGTATTAGAGCGTATGTTTGCCGCAGTCTTTGTAAGTTTGTTCCGCTGTTGCTCACGCAAGTTACCTGATAAAATAAATGACACTAGTTGTATGCACGAGTTTCCTCTCGTTTTATTAGACTGGATGCTCGTTAGTTTTAACAGTGTATATTAATGATTATTCTTATGACCATTTTTAAAAAGATATTATTCGTGTATCATTCAGGATACAGCAGATTACACATGTTTACACAGAAAATAGTCTCATGTTGCTGCAACATAAAAATACTATTGAGGCATTTCTTTGATCGTTTATGTTGTGGTAACATTAATAATGTTGTGACTAAGTTACTGAGTATTAACCATTTACAAAGTCTTATATTACTGTAATGCAAACATGCTGTTGTAGTGTTAATGTTAACAAAGCATCTTGGTAATGCCGCAGCCAAAACTTGTACCTATTACTCTAAAATTAACAGGAATAACAAAATATTTTGTGTTACTGCGACATTAAAGAAATGCCCAACCAACGTAAGATTACACTGACTTGGCATTGTAAAAATGGCGGGGATAGAAATGAACAACGATAACCTCGTTTGAAACTACTGTATTTAAATTTTAAAGCATAATATGAAAACAAAATGTAGCCTAGACCAGCCCTGAAGCCTTACAAAGCAGTTTACGTTTGCCAAATATGCTTATATTTCTAGAGCATAAAGTATTTTGACATAACGAAAGGGAACTGCAGTTTGTCGTTATATTGTGTTTAATATCCATAATACGAAACAGAAGCATATATGTTAAGGTATAGCAGTTATTAGGGCGCCGGGTTCTGTGAAGTGGATTGCGTTAAGCACTTAGGGCACGTGTTCGATTCCCCTGACTACAGTAATTTTTTTATGCAATTGTAATATTTATTTTTGTGAGAAAATAATTGTACTTAATTTATTTTACACTGCAAAGTTTATTTAAAGCAAAAAAAAAAAAGATACGAGGATATTTTTAACACAAATTGTAACATCAATGCAACACAAAATTTGTTTTGCCGCAACACCAAATTTGTTTTGCCGCAACATAAACACTGCCTTAATGTTGTCCATGCAGTAAGGAGGTGATGTCACAAAAGTACTTAATGTTACAGTAACTTCACGAGCTTAACATTATATTACATCAACAGCAACATTAGTTACTGATGGCTTACAGATAATAAAGCATTAATGTTGCAATAACATTAATACTGTTGTCACAACCTCAACTTTTTTCTGTATACTATTTCGCCGTGGCTGTATTTAACCCTGTTGAAATTATTGGTGTGGAGGGTGGAAAACAGAATATAAAATATTTAAATTCTTATTATTGATGTGGGAAGTTATTTCAATAAAAGAATTGCCTAAATCGCAATACATATTAGAACTATTTAAACGTCATAAAGCCGATCTAATAGGGTCATAATTGTGAACATTTGATTATTTGTTATGCTTTTTTAATAATACGCCTGCATTCGTTGGACAGATGAAAAAAGTAAAACAAAAAACTTGTTTAAATAGTAACATGGGAACGTTTTGTTTACATATAGCGGAAGGATACGTAGTCATTGCCTGAAGTAGACCTTCAGCAGGTCTTCCGAAAAGTGTGAAGTTACCGTGAAACATACTATCGCTATCAGTGGTGTTTTAAAATCACAACTTTGCGATCGCTTCCAATCACTGATGACAGATCAGTTTTGTGAATTTCCTCTCAGAAATTCACTAACCAGCAAAACACGTTTACAGGCATCAAAACGGTGATTTTACACATTAAGAAATACCTCTTTCTTTCTAATTAATTATGAGATGAATACCTTTTGGGGATTCATCTGTTCCGAGACCATATATTTTATTTACATCCGTGCTTGCTCATAATAAAAGAAATTTGCGTACTACAGTGTACATTCTGTTAGAAAATTGCTAATTCAGTAAAAGTAAATTCGTGTTCTGTAAATAAAATACAGTGTTTAAAGTAGTTAGATAATAATTCATGTGAATTTTTTTATGTCGCTTTCATTAAGTGGGGGCAAATTCCCATCCGCATTGTTAGTTAGAACACTGACCGGCCAGTACGTGATGTTCAAATGTTCACCATTGAAGGCCGTCCTTTAAGGCGTAAGTTGAAACATGCATAACTCAAATTGCAACTAAGCCAACAATGATATTTCAGCGCCTTTGTAACCGAACGAGAAAGATTTCTTACATAACGTGGGATCTGAGTTTATCATGTCAAATTAAAAGGGACAGTTGTCAGAAAATTTTTTTTTTTTTCTGTTGGATTATTATAAGAAAGTGTGAGTTTATTTTCCATTGTCTCAAATGTGTTTTCATTGAAGTAGTGCCGGATATTTGGTACAACTGTTTGTAATGTTTAATTCAGAAGAAGCGTTACATGGAGTTATGTTTCGCACGGTATGTCTGGGGTGTATAAATGGCCAGTGATGGTGATCGAGTAAGATTAATACTGCGTGAGCTCATGTAGTCTGCGATCATTTTTATAGGCTGTTCACGGTTAACTGAGCACTTTTGAAAGTCCTGCTTCATGTTATACTTGTCTGCACATTATCTAGTCTTCTACTATATGTAAAATTAACATTGCTGTGGGCCTGATAACTTAATTCTTGCCTTGGTCAAGGAGAACTGTGAATTATTATTTGAAAATAAAATGTTTTACAAATTTGCTCATTCTTGGACCTATAGGCATTAAAAACAGAAAATAAATAACTTAAGTATTCACAAATGTTTACCTGACACTTTCGATACAGACTTTTAAAATCTAATTACTTTACGTCCGTCGTTACCATCTTTGCTTTACGCATGCCAGTCTGTGTGCTAAACATGTATGTACATGGTAGGGGCACATGTTCTAAGGTTGATCTCAAAAGTGCTTATTGTGCCGTGAACGGCCTTTACATGGCAAGTTTTATGCGCCAGAGTTGTTAAGGCCCGTCTACAATGGACGATAACAGGGAAAAGAAAGAATATAAGTGTATATATATAAATATTTTTGTTTGCGTTTAAAAAAAAAAAAAAAAAAAAAAAATTCCCCAGACCTAATAGTTACTCTCGGTTATTTTTTAATGCATTTTGTGTTATTTGTATATTGGTTTCGTATAACATTAACAAATTAAGCACGTACGTAGTGATGCTATCTGTTGCCAATCGTCTGTAACATTTGTTTGTGACGTCTTGAATTCTGATTGCCTGGCGTAAAACGCAAAACACAAAGACTTGAATGTTGGCCAACTTGTACCGCGTTGCGTTTTATTTTTAGCGACATGGCAACGTTTAACATCGGTTGTAGCCAGAGCGTATACTATTCAGGGATTCAAGACTTTAGTAACGCGTTATTGTAGCGTCAACGCGATTTGTTGACGGGCCTTTAGAAAGAACTGGTGTCACAGGTGGCGCTGTAGTCGGCTGGAAGGCGATAGCTCTAGACAGCACACGTTCTGTGTCAGCTGTACGTGACGCGCAGCAATTGTAGCCAGCAGGGAGCTTCTTCTGGAGGAGCTACTGCTCTGTTTGTGTGTGTGTGTGTGTGTGTGCGCGTGCGCGTGTGTGCGCGCGCGGCACAGACCTGATGTCGGCACTTGCATGGAAAGCTTACTGCACTCTTTCCTGAAGCTCTTGCGAAGACTATGTACTCAAACATTTTCTGCGAGATCGTCGTTTGCGCGTAAACGCCTATGTCGGTAAATTGGAGTTTGTGGTATTTGTTTTACGTCGCTAGTAGGTATAAAACTGTGTGGGGGGGGGGGGAGGGGTGGTTGAACTTTGCATAGCACTTTAATTGTTTTCTCAGGCTTATTGTGTGATTTGCGTTATTCTGTCTGCGTATACGCATTTTATAAGCAATCGATTAAAATTTTAATTTCAATAAAATTTTATATATGTGTTTAGTAGTGTGATGCTTATCTCCTTTCCTTCGTAACTAACTTTTTTCTTTCGACTTACAAGTATCTTCGCTTATATTTCGACCCTCGCAAAACGTTTTTGCGTCAACGAGTTTAGATTCGTCGTAAGCCTAAGAAATCCCGAGAAAGTTATATTTAATGTTTCTGGAAAAAAAGCTTTTGTAAGGCTTTATTAAAAAGAGTCCGACTAATTACTTGCTGATTGTTTCTGCGGGCTAATTAGCCAGCTGTGCAGTACTAGTTGGCTGGCGACCAATGAAAAGGTCCAATTACCCGCTGCTCTAAATTGCCATGCTGTCAGCTGTACCTGTAGCTTGCATCGATCGCCGATTGCCGCGACTCGCCTCCGACTGCTCTCGTGAATGACGTTAACGTGACGTATTCGCCTCGCTAATTAAGTTTATGTCGTGTGTAATTTGTAGCTAATTGGATTTAGATAGACGTCGTGTATGATTCCATGTGTCGCAGCGATCGTGGAGAAAGTATTAAACAGCGAACCGAAGAAAGTAGAAAGAGACCAAGTGTCAGCGCAGTTTCTCAAGGAACTACTTTTGTTTTGTCAAATCGGCGAATTGCGACTGCTTATCGCAAGTACCGTAAGCATCTTTTTGAGTTTCCGTTGTCCGTGGCCCTAATGCTTGTGTGTATTTTTTGCCTACGATTCCAGTTCGACTGCTGTCCTACACTAATTCGGGCTCCTAGTGAGTGGAGAGATTTTTGGGCGGCCCTTAACATCGAGGTCTTTGAGAGCCGATGAGAGTGAACGAGGTATGGAGTAGCGACGGAATAAAAAGGGCGGGGAGAACCCTGAGAAAACCCGCCGACCAACGTCATCGTCCGGCACGATTCTCACATGCGAAATTCCGGGGGCGACCCCGTCGGGAATGGAACCCGGTCCGCCGTGGTGCGAGGCGGCTCTTGGACTCCTAGTCTACACGAAAGAGAGGACGGCATCGAGTTCCGCTGCGTTCTGCAAGACAGTTACAAACTGTATAACGTGAGGGACGATATTATCTTTTGCCAAGAATGATGTTGTGATAGTTTCGTGCTGTGTCTTGGTCGCTGTTTCTCCTCACAACGTCTCAGTTAACTATCGCTTATAAAAGGAAATTCATATTATAATGGTTGTCTCTATTTCCAAAGTCATAAATATTACTTATACTTACATAAAAAATAATAATGTGGATACTTCGAGCACTGGCGAACTAAATAATTTTCTAACATTTATTGGCACCGCTGTAATTTTTTATTCAAATATTGTAAAATACATTTAAATAAATGCCAGCGAAGCCGCGAAGTTTATAGTTGTTTGAGGGTCAAAATATATTGGTCCTGGTATATGTGACTCTCATTTGTGGTAATAACTGAACATAGGTCTGTGGCCACAAGAAAAAACATGTTATTGTTAGATCATTCGTTCATGTAAGTAGTAGGTTTCATGGCCCTGCTGCTACCATAAATTACGCGAAGTGGAAGAGTAACAGATTTTGCAGTGATGAGAAATTGTTTTATATTACTTTAACCCCGTCCGTTTCTATGGATTTACTGTAAAAAGTAAGCACGGAACCGTGGAATGCCTTTGCAGGTCGGAAACACTTATTACACTGGACATGGTATGGCTGTCGTAGAGTAGGAATACTTTTAATACGCGTCCAGAGGGAGGCACAAATGTCGACTGCAAAACGAATTGAAGGCGTTCAAGTGACAAAAAGTACTTACAATATTTTATGGGTGTTTTATAATTCTATGGTGTGACATCAAATAGCAGTCTGATGACATTATAAAAACATGGAAAATTAATATACAAAATGGATTGCGGAAGTTATGAGAATTTCTAATTTATATGTTTGGCCATACAAATTTCAAAATTTTGCATAATTAACATGTTTCGTTATAGCTCAAATTAATTATTGATGTAATTAGAATTAGGTAAATAAATATCGTGGAAATTCTTTAAATAATTTAGTTTTAATTTTTATGATAAAATTTAAATCCAAAATAGCCAGAAATTAAACCCTAATTGCAGGCGAACGAAATGCTCGACTTTCAAGAAATTTCTTCGTGACTTTCTTAAGACTCCGAGTAACACTTTAGCTGAAATCAAACATTATGCTCGTGTAAATTTTTTTAATATGTTCGGCACAAAATTTTAGGTTAAAATTGTATATTAAAAAAGTTATTGAAAATTATTTTTTAACTGATTTGGCGCTTTTATCAAATTATTATCGATGTTATATCACAAACCCGCAAAATATATTAAAAACACAGAAAAAATCTTAGGCATTTGATCAGCCTTGAGCTGAACGCAAGAGCTGGATAGGTATTGTAGTTGTTATTCTCAAATACTCGCTGCAATGTAACAGTGATCAGCGTAACTTTTCACACTGGTTATTCCACGGTCACGCCGTAAGCTTGAACGCAGGCAGCATATTGTCGCATTGGCATGCTTTCAGCTCGGGACACAAGATTCAGACAATTTATGTAACCAGTAGCATTAATTACCCTTAAATTGTGGAGGTTTGCATTACCTGTTTATGGCCTATCATGTCAAATTTCGACCTCCCGTGTGTAGTCCATTTCACATTTCACATACGTTATCCACTTTATCCCGTTTCGTATGCAAATGAGTTGTACACACGGGGAATTGTTAGTTTTAAAAACTTGTATTACAAAACACACTGCAGCCCAGTTCCAAAGTCCCTTGCCAGGCAGTTGCTTTAGTCCATTGACGGTAAATTCCAACTTTGCTGAAGCCCTGCTAAAGTTCTACTTCCAGGATATTCCTCCGCCTCATTTAAACAAAGTTTAGAAATATACACTAAAGGGGCAACGCACCGAATTCGTGCGCACTCAGTGTAATAATATTTTGCACAAGAACTATTTATTACTAGGCATTACCAATACATCTGTTTTCTCGCTCTTTCATACATATTAATTAGAAAAGAAGTATTATTATTTATAGATTAAATATAAGTAAAAGTTAAATTTAACCAAAAATAAGGTACTGTTACGTTAACGGAGGTATAAAACGCATATGATACGCAACATATTTAGAAAATAACCAAACCCCGTCACACAAGAAGGGTCGCGGTAGCTGAGTGATTAGCCTGCTCGCCGCCCACCAAGGCGAACCGAATTCAATCCCCGGCTGGGTCACTCGCGAATTTTCGCATGTAGGAATCATGCCGGACGATGGCGCTGGTCAGCGGGATTTCTCGGGGTTCTCCCGTTTCCCCCGCCCTTTCTTTCCGGCCCTGCTTCGTACTCGCCTCAATCACGCTCATCGTCTCTCAAGGCCTCGCTGTTAAGAGCTGTCCAAATCTCTCTTCCCTCAATCACGTCATACATGGTGGAATTTTTCAAAGTTTAAATTCAATAATTAAAAAAAAAAAAAATCGTGAATAGACTATACGTTAGAAGAAATGAAACAGCTAAAATGAAAAGGTAATTAGGACTTCGAAATTGCTTATTTTACCATGAACAGCGTATAACTGTCCTTTGCCGAGGCACTGTTCTTTCTCATGTCGCACCGTATTATATAGTCCGTTTAATATAACTTCAGTAAATTTTGACAGTTCTCCGCCACAGCTTCTCTGTCGGTGAAGAAAACAATCTTTGTAAACTAACTACTAAACGAATGGCAAGGGTTGAAAGACTGGACAACTTCTGCCCAATACTTATACTGCTATAGCTGGTCGCCATTCCCAACTGTTTTATTTTTGTTATGATCACATAATATGCTAGTTAGGGTTGTGTTTTATTTTATTGGTGGGGTGGGGAACTATAGTTTAACGTCTTTCGTGAGACATGATTTTTTTCTGGTTCTTATGAGATAGTGGCGATTGGAACTTGCAAAGTTTTGATAATGCAGTGGGAAATTTTGTTCGTACGGAAATAGCATTCAATTTACTATTAGACATACTCAAAAGATTTAACTTCATCGAAATAACTAAATGCGATAAATGTGTCGCTGTTCGTACCGATGCGAGAAATGCTCAACAGATTAATATCATTGCATTTTTTATATAATGAACTACACTAAAAGAGCACTTATTTAGGCCACGTACATTTGAAAACATCCCGCAAGAACAAATTGCAATAAATACGTCACTGTTAATACCGATGTGCGAAATGCATATTGTAAACATGTTAAGCAAATTTAACTTCTACGTAAAAATCGTTAAGAGTTTCAATGAAATAAAAGTTCAAATATGTTTCAAATATTCTACCAACAATTTATAAAACACACAAACTTACTGTTCACTTCGTTATTCCTAAACACGTGCCGAACTTCGGATAATTAATTCACTTAAATCACTTGTCGGCTACTGATACGAAATAATTTATTTGCCGACTTATGCAACTAACATAACACTTGAGCTATTTCTTGAAACCAACAAATTCAAACTTCACAACGTCAATCATTTTTCGTTCGCGCTTCGCAATGGCCAGAGAAAATGGCGGACCACAGCACACAACAAACCCTTTTACAAAGCGGCAGACACGTGTCGATAATTCATTTCACTGAGGAGAACTGTTCTAAAAAGGTACATGCGATGAACTACACTTAATGAAATACGTAAATACAAAAATAATTAACTGCATTTATAATATTCCGAAATCACCAGCAAGGAATTCTCGCATATAGATAAATTATGACGGAAGAGAGCAGGTAACGGTTTTCACCGGGCGGGTGGAGACCTTTCAAATAACAGTGATGTTCGCATGCTCTGCCACAATATTTCTAAATATTTTTTAAGCCCTTGCGCTATAACTCAGAAAAATTGTGTATTGGTCTATGAGCGTAATTTTAACCATAAATGTTGAAATTATCATTAATTTTCCACATTATAATTTTTAATTCCGAGTACTATTTTCTTTCACAATCATCGCAAATAGCGCCAACATAATAACACGAATCCTGCAACAACCATCAGCTGACACATTACTTTGCAAATGGGGGCGTTTACTGTTTACATGCTGTGTAGGTCGGTCACGACGCCTGTCAAATTTTATTGAAGTTGTACGAAACAGAGTGTACCTTAATTTACAGTATCAGCTATAACTGCGTAGATTTCAATCGCAAAATGTTTTGCTTTTGAGAATTCAATAAGTTGGCCTGGTGTCTAGTGTTGCTATTAAATTTGTCCGGATTTTCTTCCTGATAAGATGTGGCTGCGATAGAAGTGTATAATTATCACTTTTGTCTCAGCTGCCTTCTGAAACTGGCGATGTGAAAAAGTGGCATTAAAATAAAACGAGAGGTTTTTATTATTATTATTATTATTATTATTATTATTATTATTATTATTATTATTATTATTCATTCCGTCTCTTCTTCTCTTCATACTACATTTGTCATTTTATGCTATTTAAAGGTCAAGAAACGTGTCAGACAAGAACAATACAGCGCCATTTCTTTTTGTGTCCTCTTCCGTAAATAAAGCTTTTACCTCGGGAAAAATATTAAAAAATTCTATAAATGGACGGACAGTGTATATTTTTTTTACAGAGCTACTTTGATAAGGTGTCCATTCAGTCTTTCATCCGTGGGTTTAGACATTTTCTTAATTAAGTCTTAAAGGTATTTAATTAATCCGAAGTGATGCCGCCTTTTCGACTCTATGATCCAATAAAAAATGTTGCTGGTACAATATACGAACTATTAATTTGTGTTTGATTCTGTTCATCATCGTTTCCTTTAAATGTTCGCTGGCGTCTTAATGGGGTAGGGATCGGAAGTTCATATCAAAACACCTGGGTTAATGGACGAGTGTCGAATTTTCGTGGGGTCTGCGAAGTGTAGTGGTCAGATTACTTGGCTTCTACCTAGGCGTATCAGGTTCGATTCCCGGTGGCGGACAATCCTGCTTACATAATTATCTGAGCATTTTGATTAAAAATTACTCCTGTTAACTAATAGGTAGACCTAAACACATACATATTTTTGTAATCAATAAATAATTATAATTTTGCACAGGAACTGTTATTTTGAACTGAACGAAGGAGCCCAAAAGGAGAATACTCCGACTAATAAGTGCGATATTGACAAATCCAAATTATGTTTTTGTTGTCCTAAAAGGCGGTGTACAATAATTGGTGTCAAATGTATATGTAATCGTGCCGGGCGATGCCGCGGGTCAGCGAATTTTCTCGGGGATCTCCCATTTCCCCCGTTCTTGCATTCCGCCGCTGTTCTATACTCACCTCACTTCACCCTCTTGGGCTCTCACGTCCTCCATGTTATGAACCGCTTAAATCTCTCCACACTCTACTCGAATTTTGTATTGTTTTTAATACAAGTGGACCCTGATATTAAAAGTCATTTCACGCACACAATAATACGGTCGTGACTTAATATGGCGAATCTTGCTTTATACATGTGTCGTGTCGAATATAATTTCGTAGCAAATTCCGTAATACCTTCCCATAATTACGCTGACGATAGCAGCTTACTACTGTTTAGTATTTGAGTACAGCTAATTCACAAGAATTGCATCATAATAATACACTTTTTATGAATGTATTTTGTAGTAAACCAGCGACTCTTTTTCTTTTCGCGTGACCATTTGTAGGATTGTGTTCTACCATGAAATTAAAAACACAGGAATAAGTTAATATATATTTCATGCTGTCATAAATGATGCGGGTGTTCACTTTAAGCTACTTTCCTGATAGAATGGGGGTTAATTGACAGAGAATTGTGTTTTTGAGGTTTGCGGAATTAGCTTAATCAATCATTCATCGTACAACTACAAAGCTAGAACGAAAACTGCACATTTCTGGTTAGTAGGGATATTACTTCGCAGTTTCTTTATGTTGTTAGTAGGGATATTACTTCGCAGTTTCTTTATGTTGTTAGTAGGGATATTACTTCGCAGTTTCTTTATGTTAGTAGGGATATTACTTCGCAGTTTCTTTATGTTGTTAGTAGGGATATTACTTCGCAGTTTCTTTATGTTGTTAGTAGGGATATTACTTCGCAGTTTCTTTATGTTGTTAGCAGATGTGATGATAGTTTTGTGTTTATGAAACCCCCACTTAAAAACAAAATTTGCGTATTTTGGGACGGTCACAGAGTGTTTGGTTGGTTTCACCCTGCAAAACTTTTCTGTGTTCAACACAGTAACTACCACAAAACTAATTGTTAGTGGCCGTAATATTTTTTACAGATTGTTCGCGATTTCTTTACACTTTTAGGATTAAACCTTAGAAAATTACCCTATGTATAATATGCTTGGTTGTTTCGTGAGTATGTCATGTATGACACGCTTCTTGCGCGTCTGTTAACACTAAAGTACCTTATTTTTCTTTAAATTGTACTTGTATCTATATTATACCTGTAAATCGTAATATTTAAATTATAATTTATATGAACATTAACAAAGAGGAAGTAGGTGTGTTGGTAACGCTTAGTAAGAAATAATTCTTGTGCAAAACATTATTACACTGAGTGCGCACGAATGCGGTGCATTGTCCCTTTGGTGTAATTTTTTAGACTCGGTTAAGCTTTGTTTGCATGAAGCGGAGGAATATCCTGGAACTATAACTTTAGCAGGACTTCAGAAAAGTTGAAAGTAACCGTGGATTGATTAGTGTTGACAATTAAAAATATATATGTTTACTACAGTATAGTTTGGCGGGGTAAATATCAACAAACCCCTTTGTGGTCGCCACAAATTTTCATTCAGTGCCTAAACAGCAGTGCTGCGTAAGATTTTTTTTTGCGAGAATGTTGCAGAAAGATTTGATCTCGCACAAACAAATTTGAAAATATATAAACACACTATTTAGTTTCCGAGTAGTTATAACCTTAGGCCTAATGTGGTCAGAGTGTTTTGTCAGCTTTAGCAAGTACTAGCGACCCGGCCCAGCCTCGCTCGGATGCAATTTACAAATATGGCATTGTTTATATTTACAGCAAGTACTAACTGCTTAAGGTAACTAACATAGGATTATTACTGTTTTGTTCAAAAAGTCTCCGTAAGTGAACTTTAAAATACAAAAATGATTACTCTGGGTCGTCCTTAAAAGACAGATATATGCTGTTGCGGGCTTGTTCGTAGGCCGTTTTGAGATCTACAATTCTGTAGTACATTAATTTGGTGTATATCTTATGGTTTAGTCAGCATAAGGCATGTAAGCGCCCGAAAAGTGGCTTTTCCGACTTGATTAGAAAACGTCGATATTTTTCTACTATCCCTACATTAAATATTAAAGTATGATATACCTAAACCTTCCTCAAGAAATTATCTAAATAATAAAGAAAACCACATCAAAATCCATTAAGTGGTTTAGATTCCTTATCCGAATACACAGACACACACGGCCGGGCGACTTTGTTTTATACCTACTATGTATAGATGGCACAGAAAGTATGATTAAAACAGCGAAACAGTGTCCACGTTTTAACGGTGTCAAATTGGTCTATAACGTGCCCTTTTTTCTTTTCTGTTTAAGCGGTTTTAAATCCTTAGCAAACATGATGAAATAGAAGTATTTTCCAGTCTTCGGATTGCTTAGTATTTGTTTGTCGAGATAATCAAAATCAGAATTCACTCCTCCTTTATTTTGGATTTTAAAAATGCCTCCAGAAGATGGAAGGACGGCAACGTAGGTGTTATAGTAATTAAATGTTTTAAATATCGGCAGATTTAATCTCGAGCCATAGTTCCACTCTCTGCCTCCTAGATGCCGCTAGCGTGCATGTCGCCATCGTTGTACAGTGCTGAAGGAAGTATGGGGCGTGTTCGGTATTGTTCTGTACTGTATTTGGTCTTACTACCATCACAGGAACTTAAAGTCATATAAACAGGTTACAAACGCTTTCGGTGATGATTAAAATAAATCCGTAGTTTGTTGTAACTCTATAAGGTAACGCGCACGTCTGAATTATAGTGCATGCTTAATCGGGCGTTATTATTTAATGCCGTTTAAGTTGTAAAGGCGATATGTAGTGTCTATTCCATCTAAAATACTTTTTTTTTTTACAAGTCTTCCTAATCAAGCTATATGACCAAACACATAAAAAATCAAAAAGTCGACATTACATACATAGGACTACTTAACAGAATTGTTAAAGTTGGTACAGTTTCAGATGTATAGTTCATCCATGATTACTTCCATTTTTTTCTAAAGCCCTTCTGATGTTCTACTTTTAGGATATTCCTCCGCCTCATGCGAAGAAGGCTTAACCAAGTCTAGAAAATTACACCAAGGGGACAACGCGCCGCATTCGCGCGCACTCACTGCAATTATATTTCGCATACGAACTATTTCTTACTAGGAATTACCAACATACATATTTTCTCTCTGTTTTTATTCATAGCCTATTAATTACGAATGTAATATTATAATTTATGGATAAATTATAAGCAAAAGTTCACTGTAACCAAGAAAAACATATCTTTATGTTAACGCAAGTGTAAAACGCTTATGACCCATGATATATTTGATAAACAGCCAAACACTTCACACATGGTGGTGATTTTTCAAATGTTTGATTCAAGAAGTGTGATGAAACCGCGGACACGCCATGCTAGTATTTCCTCATGTAGAACACAACATTTCAATCATGAGAAACTCTTTCGTTACGTATACAGATGTGAAACTAGTCACTTCAGAAAAATAAGCTCTATTTCGAAATAAATGTTAAGATGACCCATGTGCCTTGGCTTGCTTGGATTTGATATATTCAATGGGGAAATGAATTCTTTGCAAGATGACGGGGATATCTCCACCATTATCTCGTATTGCTTTCCGATGTTCACACAGGCAATGAAGTGCAAGGGTGGGCGCACGGGTGTAATGACGTCATCATTTGTGAGTTAAGCGAAGAGCTGCCGCTCGTCTTCGTTACTATAGGCTGTTCACGGTAAAGTGAGCACTTTTTAAGGACCTTCTAAATTTTTCTTTTCATCCGTTTTCTATCTTCCTGCTGCTTTTTAATATAAACATTTCAATGTGACCAATAAACACAGTGTATACATTTCACCACCCTCAAAATTTAACGCCTGAGGCTGCAATAAGATATATTTTTTAGTGCTTAATGCCTGTCGGGAGGGCCTTAAAAATTGCTCACTTCACCGTGAACAGCCTATACTACAATAGTAGTGCGCATGCATTTCCGATGAACATTTACCTTCTGTGTTGGTTAAAGCCGCTAATGCGTCCTGGCTGCTTCAGCGGTGTTTCGGAAGACGTTTATGCATCGTCCATCACGATGCTAACCCATTCTCTTGTTTTTTTTCTCCCACTCTTCCACTGCTTCGTTCCCGCCTTGTTTTTCTTCTCTTCTCACTACGCACCGCTCGCCCTTTTAGTGCTATACGCTGTTGCGCATCTTTCCCTCCCAACCCCCCCCCCCCCTCCTTCTTAAACTCTTTCTTTCTAACTGGTCCCTCGTAGCCTTTCTCGCCAGGAAAGTTCTTTTTGTACCAATTTCCGGTCTTCTTGTTCGCTCAGCTATTTCAATGCCTTGCCCGTACCTGTTCAATGAAGTCGACTACTTGCAGCTCTTCAGTCATACTTTGATAGCAGAAGAAATTTTGATCTTCTACTGTTCAGCAGATTTTGTGCGCGTCATTATTGTGTTTCATTACTAGTTGAGTCGGTACGTTTCTACGGATAGGTCGCGTGGATATAATGTTCCCGGCAGCCCCCCCCCCCCTCCTCTTTTAACATTTCCCCTCCGGCTTGTTCTGCTCGAGTTTATTCCTACACGTCCATTTTGCATGAAGATTGTATGGCCTGGATGGAAGTCCTAAAGTTAAAAAAAAAAAAAAATCATTCTGGCTTACTCTTCTTAAGGGGAATGGTGCACGAAAATCATACATTTAGGCCTATGTCATTTTCGTCACAACTTGTTTTTACGCAGGATTTTTTGAAATTTTTGGCTCGACAGGATGTAAATAACAATTTTCGAACACCTTTTTACATTGTTTCAAATTCACTGCGTTCGTTATTCTCTGAACACTGATTTAAGATATGAAAAACGAAAATCCTTTCTTTTCTTCCATCAGTGCTCCGAGAATAATGAAGGCGGCAAATATCTAACAACGTAAAAAGGTGTTGAAAATTATTATTTCAATAAACCCTTTGGAAAACGACATATCGTAAACCGGGTAAATATACTGCTTTCACGGACCATTCCCCTTAAAGTCTTTTATATGCTATCGATGGGAATCGAGTAAGTTATTCCGTTGTGATGCCGAGTTAAAGCTCGATCTCACACGCCACGATGAATTAGTTGTTTCTGACTTATTCCAGTTTTTTAGGGACACTTTATATCAGTGGATTCTAGTTGTTTAACGGTTACCAGAAAACGTGGGGATAAAATTTGGCGGACTACATCGGAGGGCATTTGTGAAATGTAAATGCGCTATGATAAGACATGTTCAGTTATTTAATTGAAAGTACAGTTATACCACGTAAATGGAAAATTCAACATGGCGGGTGAGACCTAGCCTCATGTACGCTTCTACTGTGGATCCAGGAGCTGGAAACACGTCGAAATGAAAACATGAAAAAGCAGTTTTGATAAAATTGCCCTATACATTTATGTGCATCTTAACGGAAATGTAAAAGTTTTCCCACTCTCAGAGTGAAGTGCGAACCAGGATCCCAGATATGCAAACTGAATACTTTTCACTTAAATAATAATAATAATAATAATTCAAAACGTGCACATGCTGAGGTATGGCAGTAAGCAGGGGACTTTTTGAGAATGTCTTATTGGATGGTTCATATTAATGAATGGGCGTGTAATGTCTGTCCAGTATCGGCTAATCAACCTTGGACTGGGAGAGGTCCCATGCAACTTTATTGTTTCTCTACCTAACACTGTTATATATATGTATGTATATACATGTATGTATATACATGTATGTATATACATGTATATACATGTATGTTTATATATATGTTTGTATATACATGTGTGTATGTATGTATGTATATATATATATATATATATATATGTGTGTGTGTGTGTATATATATATATATATACATACAGCCAATCATCTTGGAAAGAACAGTCATAAACACTGCAGTACTGCTGTTTTCGCCCCGCGCCTAGGCATGGTGGACTCCCTAGTGCTACGCGGCGCTGTCAACGGCACGGCACGGCGAGGCGAAACTTTGCGCAGTTAGCAACGGCTAGGCAGTGTACTTGCTGTTCAGTAAACATTAGTACTGTATGATCTCGCGCATAGCACGCGAGTTTTTGATGTATTAATGTTAAGATTTTTATGACTTCGCATGTTTATTTTTGTGACAATAACTATACTGCGCGTTCAGTTTTTCAATTTAGTATTTACTAGCTAAAATTTCATATTTGAGATTAAGTAAATGAGTTTTAAGTCGAGATAATTGTACAAATACGAAGAAAGAAATACAGTATTTTAAAGTGCATGCTAATTTTATAAGCACAATACCCACAACACAGAACATGAAATGAAACTTTAGTAAAATAATTCAGTGTACATAATAATGGGTCGATATGCTTGTTCAGATGGCACGTGTATTGAAACATCCATTTTGGCGCCTGAATAAGTTATGGTTTAAAAAATTTCGAATATTTAATAAAATTGTGGCACGAAACCAAGTGCTACATTTTCCAGTAGTGTATAGGCCTAATGCAGGTCACACAAATGTAAAAAAATACTGAGGTACCTTACACATGTTTCTGTCATTTTCATATTCTGAAAAACAAATTAATATTCAGCCACTCTTAACACATTTGTCTATGCAGACACTTTATTTTTAGGTAAAATGTAACTTATAAATGCACATAATTTATACTGTTACAATTGAACTACTAAAACCTTTCGTATGTTATGACACTTTTTTTAGCAGTAGTTTCATATCTGTCATCGCTCAGATGAATTATGAACTTTTATAAAAATATTCTCCACGATATAGTTCTTCTTCCAGTATTCTTCTTCAATTCTGGCTACATGCTGACAGCAATCTTTCTAGCCGGTGCTTGTAATTGAACACAAAACGTCTTTGGTTTACAGCTGTAATGCGTGTAATGATCAAATGCTTAATTTGAGCCTATGTCAATTCGATCTCATTTAGTACTCATATAATTGTAAGGAGGCAGTCGTATGATGCAATCACCATGTAATGCATCTAGTGTTTTCGTACTCTGGAGTTTTTCTTTAGGCCAATGTTTTTCTATAATAGCATAGTGTTGGGTCAAATTGGCATGTGACTTGTTTGTATAGCTGCTCAGCAATAGTAATTCCAAGTTTACCACCCGATTCAGTTTTTGTGGAAGTCCGCGCTGTATTTAGGTACATAAAAATAATTGTGGTGGGGCACAAAAAATATTTACACAGGAAGTTAAGTAAATAATATCAGTTTGTGGGCATTGATTAACTTATGTAATTTCATTTTTCGTTTAGATATAAGTGCTAGGCCTAACACTGGTATAAACTATCGAGTCATAATTTTTGTTTATGCTCTTTCTTGAAAGTCGCAGAAAAGTGATACGGAGCGGTGATTTCTTTCAGATGTCGTGGAAGAATATGCAATGGGCTGAGATTATAAACTACGTAGAGTCCCCCACCCCCTCCTAAAAAAAGTCTCACATTACCGTGAATATCCTACAATATATAGGCCTAATATGGCGATATTTTTAGTAATAAATATACCTCATTTCGCCTGGGGTATTTTTTTGCTTCGTTTTGCTTTTCTCTGCTACGTTTTCGCATTCGTTAAACCGATATCTGGCGGGAAACCTATGCATAGCGCAGCTCTTTCTGTTTCTTTCGCGAGAAGTACGGGCAGACATTTGGCTGCTGCTTATGCATCGCAACACCCAGTTATTCTGTTTTTATTTTTCCTCTCCGCGCCGTGCAAACCTTCATTACATCTGATGCCGGGCTCGCATTGCTTAATACGGACTGCGCTTTGTTCGAAGCACCGTGAATAATGTTTTTGCCACGTACGGTACAGTGGCTTCAGTGCGCGCGCAGTTACTCCCCCCCCCCCCCCCCCCCTTCCCAATTTACCATTCTTCGTTCAGACTTCAACGCTTCTCTTATTTTTCACCCGCCTAGACGTCGCGCGCGGACGGTAAGTCTGGTCCAAAAAAAACCACTGGCTAGTCGTGGACAAACTGGTATAGTCCATTCACGCTTTCTTCGGCCTTTTGGAATCGAACCATTGAAATATCACCCTAGGCGTAGCATGTCAACCTGTTGTGTTCAATCACTTGTATTCCAAAATTATATAACCCTTTGATTAACGTTACAGTACTGTGTTCTTGAATATATTAATAATCTCATTACTATATATTATAACTTGTAATATTAATTTCGTATTAAATACGAATTAACAACAGCGAGAGCAGCGACGTGTTGGCAACAGCCGATAAGAAATAGTTAAGAGTTAAAATATTATTTAACCTCGTTTTTATGTATACTATTTGTCAATTAAACGTTGCCCAAAAGATATATTTGTATTGTTAGGTAGCACTGACGGAAACACATTTTATTGCTGCAGTAAAAAAATATCAGCGGAAATTACCGTGCGTAGGTTGGCTATAGTGACACGGTGTTTTTTTTTTCTGCCCGGAAGAAAAGTTTAAGCGGAGCGGATCGTGTCGCTCGCTCTCTCTCGCTCTCTCTCTCTCTCTCTCTCCTCTCTCTCTCTCTCTCTCTCTCTCTCTCTCTTTCTCTCGTTCTCTCTCTTGGGAAGTTCGTACCATCTGTTTGGCAGGAAAAGTACAAGTCTTGTTATTTCTAATTTCAGCACATTTGATACTAATTAAAGCAACAATAATGATGTTTTAAATTGTAATTTACTACTGAAACGAGATTTTATTGTTTAAATACCTATTATATGTTATTTAGATGTAATGCGATGGCGCGACGCTTACAAATCCAGCTGGTTGGCAGACGTGGTGTGGAAAGGAGAATTTAGGAACACGCGCTTGTCCCAACCCAACCCAATATGGCGAGCGATTATACCCTTTGCCTTACGACTGGCAGTGATGTGGCGACGTGTCAATGACACGGCGTGTTTCTGAACTAAGCGTCAAGTTCGTACTCGTGGTTTTAAACATCCTAGCAAGTTACAATGTTGTGATAAAAATGTGTTTCCACGCAGGGTTAAAAGTGTTGTGTTGTGATCGCTATGTTTGAAAGGGCCTGGTGGCTGCAGGTGTGTGTGGATTCCAAATATGTGCAAAATGTATACGTTTTAACCATGAACTGATGTTATGACGAAGTTACTTTTTGAAATTCACGTCTGTTTATCACAACGTTGTACCTTAGCGCTAAGTGTTTGAAACATAGTTGTGTAACGAGCTTACGTTTCTGTGATTTGAATGTCTGCCACGATCCCCTCAAAATACTAAGCCCAGCCAGATAAATTTAAATAAATAATACAATAAACCTACAAACCAGTAAGTACCAACGCACGTAGACATTAGCGGAATAAATGTTACGGTAGGCCTATGTGTTTGCATGTTCACCACTATCTTTTACGTTTGTCGATGCCACAAACAATAAATACGCGACACGAGTTGCGTGCTTGATTTTACTGTATCGTTTGTTGGACTGGTTGCCCCTTCGTTTTAATTTTTATTTAAAAAAAGGGCTACCTTTTAATAACAACATGTTAAATACTACTGTTGTTTCCGTCACAGTTGTAACTAACACCATCATTGCAAAACATTAATGCGTATTATGTGTAACATGCTATACCGTATGTAACAAATCGTTATAAAGCCAACCTAAATATTGTTATAGGCCTAAATTGTGAACATACGTAGGAAATATGACAGCATTCTTTGAACAGCAACCAACGCATTTGACAGTTATAAAAGTAGACGTCACATGGCAATGTTTATGTTTACTTGTAGCGGAAGGATACGTAATCAGTAACCAAAAGTAGATATTTAGCAGGGCTTCAGAAAAGGCCGAAGTTATCGTGAATTAACTATAGTCGCGTTCATCGGTACGCTGTCTTTTTCTTTTTTAAAAAGCGCATCCAGGAAAACCGGTGTTGTTATCACTATTATGTGTGAGGCCATATTAGCGAAAACACTCGCTAGAACATTACCAGCTCGAACAGGACAGTGTGTTGTCATGTGATGTATGAAATGTGCTACGGCGAGTTTCGTAGTTATATCGTGTCATTCTTTTTGTCACACGTATTTATAGTTCACTGCTTGGTATACGTTAAAAAATATATATATATATATTTTTATAAATAGAACAATTAATACATTTCGCACGTTGACTCTATCTGAAATTTTAAGATAATGGAAATTACATTGTTGTGACTGTTTTGTAAAAACGTGATGGGAAAAAAGCCAGTTGTTGAGCGTGTGAGTTTCGCCAGGTTTCTCGTTTATGAATTTCCTGTTGCCGCCATGAGTAAAGGTATGAAATAGTTAACCAATTTCGTGTCCAGGTGCAATAACGTAATTACGTGACCAGCTTGGTATGGCGATCGGAAAATTTTCCCATTCGTAGTGTGGCGTTTAACGCCCGAGTGTTTGCCTAGACTCCGATCCTTCAGAGTGCACAATTCGTCACTTTTTGTACTTCTGTTGTGGATGTGGGGAGAAAAAAGAAAAGATTTCACAGCATTATATCGCGTTCTTTTTGCCGCATTGTTTCCGTCGCGTCAGCATTTGTTAGGGCTTTGACGGTAGGAAGTGTTTCGATAATTCTCGTGTACTTCCTCTAACAGCTACCAGCCCGCGTTGTTCGCCTCTATGCCTGTGTATTATCTCCGTGGCTGGCTTTACGAGGAGGTGTTACAGTTGTCCCGGGGTGCTATTCCTCCCTAGTCGCACCCACTGGAACATGGTGGGGCGCGTGCCAGCCAATATGAAATTATCGGATCATTGTCCCGCCCGCCTCTTGCCACCCCCAAACACTTAACAAGTTTCAGCTCTGTTACCCGCACTTGCCACAGGGAGGGTCTGGGAGCTGGAGAAGGTGTTTGAGATATACTGCTACCCCAGTTACAAGTTGCCGATCCTCTGCCGCCCAACTTGGGGGCCGCCAGAGAATTTGTTCCGTTCATTAATTGGATAGTGGCTGGTGAGAGGGCCCCGGAGGAGGCGACAATGGATCGAGTGAACGTGCTCACCCCCCGCCCCCCCCATCTTTACCACCTCATGCCCAGGGTCGCCGACGTGCAGAAGGCGGGTTTAAATTATTCCAGGATCGCGGCTATAGATTGTCTGCAGCCAGCGCCTCCCATTGCAGCCAGAATGTGCCGCAAACATGCTCCTTCATTCTTCATCCTTCACGTTCGCCTCGCCTCGCCTTCCTTCCTCCCGTCCTCGATCGCCCACTAAATAAGCCGATACAGCAAGCTATCTGGAATGTTCCAGATGGGACCTTGTTGCGCGCTATTGTTGTATGGATCAACTTGACTTTACGTTCAACTATTTCTTCGCGGGCTTCATGACTGTGTTTATTAACACTGGATAGCGCTCCGAAGATTTATACATGTCCTTGGGAGAACTACGACTTGGAGAATTGCCCGTTCAACTATTTCCTCGCGCGCTTCATGACTGTGTTTATTAACACTGGATAGCGCTCCGAAGATTTATACTTGTCCTTGGGAGAACTACGACTCAGAGAATTGCCCGTTCAACTATTTCCTCGCGCGTTTCATGACTGTGTTTATTAACACTGGATAGCGCTCCGAAGATTTATACATGTACTTGGGAGAACTACGACTCTGAGAATTGCCCTTTCAACTATTTCCTCGCGCGCCTCATGACTGTGTTTATTAACACTGGATAGCGCTCCGAAGATTTATACATGTCCTTGGGAGAACTACGACGCGGAGGATTGCCCGTAGAACGCCGTATGTGAGTGTTAATTATATCTCGCTCAGTCAATGAAATCGTATTATTATTATTATTATTATTATTATTATTGATTTTCCGCTCTCCTACCTTAAATCCGATATAGCATGTGTATAATGTTCCATGAAGACACGTTGTTTCACCTTTGAATCCACTTATCACTCTCCACGACGTACGAGTTGCCCTGAAGGAAGAATGGACGTTAATACCGCAAAATGCGATTGATAATCTTGTTCGAAGAATGGCACGTCGTTGTCAGGCCTGTATTGCTGCCAGAAGTAATCACACGCCATGTTGAGTAGACGTAACCAGTTTTCTGGTTGTGTGTGAAAGTGACCAAGTCATGGAAACCAGAACATGTGTTGATGTTTCGTGTTAGTTCATCAAGAAATTATGTTATAGTGATGATTTGTTTATGTAATATGATTTTATATCACCTGATATTATCTTGTGACAAAATCATCATGGAAACGAGTGAGTGAAGAGATTTGGGCGGCTCTTAACAGAGAGGTCTTGAGAGCCGATGAGTGTGATTGAGGTATGGAGCAGCGCCGGAATGAAAGGGCGGGGAAACGGGAGATTCCGGATAAAACCCGCAGACCAACAGGATCGTCCGGCACGATTCCCACATGCGAAAATCCGGTGACTCGGCTGGGAATTGAACCCTGTTCTTCTTGGGAGGAGGCGAGCGGGGTAACCGCTCGGTCATTGCGGCCCCCATCATGGGAGGGATGTATGTCTGTCTGTCGCTTTAATTTTTGGCACCAGTAAATAATCAGCTATTAAAAATATTTAACGTTAGTGCTAGTATTTTCTTTCATACAATCATAGTAATTATTATCATTGCCCAACTTGACGGTTTGCTTGCAAAACGTGCCATTCTACCATGTGATAAACCCTCATCAAGCACCAAGTCTGGTATGTTAATCCACAAACGGTGGATGTGACAGTCCATTCAGGATACGTACAGCGTCTTGGGAGAAGATTCCATACAAAAACTCCTTTAGAAAATACGAGTATTTGTTGCTGCCTATGGTGTTTATTAAAGGCGTTATTCAGCCTAGAAAATGGGCAAATAAACGTTTTTTTCGAAATACCGGAAACAGAAATAAAAGAACAATAATTCGCACAATGTATCGGAAAACGAAGGTAATCAACCTCTGAAAAAGTAATATTGTAATTAACACCCCCATTCGGAAAGAAATAGGGGTTGCTACTCTCGCATAGCAGTAAATGATGTAGCTCCGAGTATTGGTTAAAATTCCTAGATGGGTTATTAATGACAATGTCCAGATGGTGAAAGAAAGTCGCATTTTTGTAACACACTAACTGTCCGTTAGCGAGAAAACAGCCCCCATAAATAAAGGGCGTCCGTCCAATATCTTGGAGGTAGGGGGAATTGAGTGGTTTGTGTAGTGAACGGTTTGTCTACATCCAATGTTTTGGACGACCACCCTTAATAAAATTGTGTGGGCTGTTTTCTCGCAAACGTAGCAGGTTAAAGTGTTGCAACAAAGCGACTTTTGTCCTCTGAGCCAATGTTGAATTTGTTTTCTTTCATCTCTAATAGTTTCAGATATCTTTAAGAAGGAGCTAGTTAATCACTTTAGGCCACAAGTCGTACATATTCTACCTGATTTTTCATTTGGAATCTCGTTTCTACTGTTGTAACACTGAGCACGCTGCATATAGGTGTGCCGATATTGTATTGTGTATTAACGTTCAAATTCAATACAGTGTGTGGCTATCGGCACAACGTTTGGGGCATACATCTAAATTAATTTGACTGAATTAAGTACTTCAGTGGGAACTGAAGAGTACGTACAAATTCTGTAATTGTCGAGCACGCGTACTTAATAAATTATTTGGAACGCAGGCGTAACCAAGCATCGGTATTTCCCCCAGTGTATTGGTTCTGTTGTCGGCGTGAAGAGAGGAATACCACAAAATTGCGCTGGCAGGAATATTTAGTACTCTTCCTTTCGGTTCCATAAGTTTTCGTCGCCTCTCCATCCACACAGAGTTCGGTACTTGAAGGGCATTCGCGTCGCATATCGGCCCAGGCTGGCACAATTCCCCTCCGTTGACGCGTGCTTAATACGCAGCCAGTGGAATTGATTATCCCGAGGCGTCGTTGGTTGGGGGGTTGGAGACGGGAGCACTTTGTCGTGCAAACAATAATCACTCAGCCGTCGAGGAAATGTTGAAGTTCGGATGAAGAGAGGGAAAAATATCTGTGAGGGCGTCCGTCTGCCTGCAGACTTTATAGATAGAAGACGGCGTCACAATTGACGTCAGGGTAGACAGCCGATAATGAGCACTTCAACGTGTCCCCGCGTCATCTCCCGCGAGAGAGCGCTGCAGTAGTGAAGCGCCTTATCGAGAGCATACTTCGTACAGGCATGTTTCATGCCACTCAGAAAAACGTTTATACGCGCTTGCCATTTATCTGTAGAATTTGTAACAGCAGTATGTGTAACAAATGCGTTGAATCAACATTTCACGTTGAGTAATCCCGTTCACATGGCATTCAGTGCAAGATATTGACGTTTCAATTCTCGAAGGGTGGTTAAAAAGTTTGTAAGGCGTATTCCTATAACATATGTTATCCCCAATTTAGGTCTGCATATCTACGTAATTATCTTCTTGCGGTGTGATTTAATATTTAGAATGCTAATGTTAACAAGTCGAGTATATTATGGCCTCTATTCTGACATTTGAGGTATCATAAAAATAATTTTTAAAAAGTAGTAGCATTTCTGCGAAAAGATTGTTGTAATAGATCTACAAAGCCACCATTTAAAATTTCTAGGAAACGGGTAATGCTGTACAGCATGTATTTTACTGTATGTTATTGATCCTAATCGTATAACACTTTGACCTTGGCAATCTGTCTAGTAGACCTTTTAATTTAAAATATATAATTAACAAACATATGTGTTAACCTTTCTGTCAGAATAACCATATTTGTTACGTATTATTTATGTTATGGTTATAATCGTGCATATTTGTGCAGGTTTTGTGTGGTCTTTACGCCTCTTAATCGTCTTCGGAATTTTTAAATAACTTTTGTCAGCGTAACTATTCCTGTGCGATGCTACCTGTGTGCTGATGCGAAGTCCCTGTGTACGCTTGCCACTTTACGCGTAGTAAAGGGTTTGGGCACAGAAATATGATTTCGGCGTCATATTTTTTCTCATCGATTTAAAGGTGAATTTTTTTTATATATTTTAGTAAAATAACAATGGTGTGAAATCTTGTAAAAAAAAAAAATATGAATGGGTCGCTCTATTCTCGGGTCGCCAGCGCCACACTTGTGTGTTGTTATAACGTAATGCAATTAGTCGTACACCAGTTTCCGGTGCCTGGATTGGAATCCCGGAGAGGGTAAGAATGCGTGGTATTTTCACTAATACGTAAGGGGTAGTTAAGTAAGTCGCCTCTCGGTTGACGAAGATGCGTGGAAGCAGCTGGCGATGGTAGCGGAGACCTCTGTGTGGCAAGCTGGAAACACGACGTGCTTTAGGCGTATGTACACAATTCACTGGAGGCGTATGACGCCTGTTGGAAAACTGCTAGAGCACCATTACGTCATTTTGGCTGAGAACTTTCTTATTGAAACGATACTTTTCGCGTTATTGTGGTATTCTAAGTCTGTTTTTACGTTAACAATGATGCCTAACTTGACCCAACATAAGCAGACCTAATTTAATCTAACCTAATGCATATTAGTTATTTTCCTAGGTGTAATACCTTCATTTCAGGAACAATAAGTGGTGGAGAAACAGGGTTTATATACGGAATCGATAGTGCCCCATGAGGAGGGGGGCGAGTTGTGTTTGCCGACCCCCCTCCCTCACTTCCGTGGAGAGGGGTTTTTATGCCCCAGACTTAAGGTTCCTGTATACCATAAAAGTTTGGTTCGGATGTACCATAATTATCGTACACAAGTTCATATACCCATTTGTCGCGTATCCTTAAGGCTTAAATCTTGAGTTGTATCATAAATACAATATTTCCATTGCAGTTGCAGCACGTGCCGGCGTTCCAATACAACACTGTACAATAACTGCTATTTCGTGCGATTATCTGGTTCACCGAGGTTGGCTTAGCCCGCGGATTCCGCGGTCCAGTCCCTTGGTGTATGTAATTAATGGTCGGAACAGAAGACCTAGTAGTTCCACTAGCTCGAGTTGTACACGTCGTACACGATGCATTTGCAGCTGCACGCCAGCGACACGAGAGAAGGAAGTACATCTCGAGCACAGAGTACTAGAAAGAGGTGACATAGCCGCTTGTTCCGTGAACTCGAGCCGTACACGCCAACGGAATGGCATCACTAGCCGACACCATAGGGAGAACGCCGTCCGCCCATCAGCGCCTTGTAACCTACTTGCCAGCTGGCAGTCCATCCAATCAGGGACCTTCAGAAGCACGCGGTGGCCAATGTGACACAAAGTTCACCCCCCCCCCTCCCCCCATCCAGGGTCTCGCTCAACCAATATGAGAACGAGTACGCTCGCATCAAAGGAACCGGCTAGCCACTTCGTTCCTGCGTCTAGTCCATCCATAGTTACTTCCAACTGTCTGGACGCCCTTCTGAAGCAAGTTCTACTTCTAGGATATCTCTCCGCTTCATGCTCACAGTGTTAAACCAAATCTGGAAAATTTCATCAAAGAGACAACGCGCCGCGTTCATGCGCACTCAATTTATTAACACTTTGCATAGGAACAATTTCTTGCGTTTACATTACCAACAAACTTATTTTCTCACTGTTTTCATTCATGATGATTATAAATGAAAAATAATAATTTAAAGACAGGATATAAGTAAAAGTTCAAGTTAACCAAAACTAAGGTACTCTTATGGTAACAGGTGTACAAAACGATTGTGATACGTGGCATATTAAAAAAAAAAAAAAAAACTGCATACAGGGTGTGATTTTTCATAGGTTTGGTTGAAAATTTTTGAAGAAAACTCGAACAGATTTCTTCTCTGCTCTGTGCCTCGAGCTAAGGTTACCTCTACTACCACAGGTTGGGATTATTAATGCTCAATGTTTAGCACCCAAAAATTTGGTCACTATAGTAAGCGCTAGTATCGGCAATGTTTTAGTTTTTCTGTTATTGTAATAATCACAAATCAAATATAAAACGACTTCGTAACTAAGTAAAATCTTTCTATTTTAATTAAAATTACCTTTTGGTGCACCTCGTACTTAGCAGTGGAAAAGTTCCCTATGCCAAACTCTTCCATGATAAATCTCGTTTTGTTCTTAACCTGAGTGGAATAAACGTTATACTGGAGCACAGCACGCTCGCTGTGTAGGTGAGCGTGGCTGGCGGTGAAGCTGGTGCAGGTCGGTAGTTAATACCGGGCCGCCCGCCGACTGACTTGACGCAAGTTGCGCGAGTGGCCGGCCAGTCTCCTCCTCTGGCGGGAAGCGGTTGAACCGGCGAGTACACGCGCGTATGCGCACGCACATCCCGTCACTAACTAGGTCCTGCGTGTCCTGTGGTAACATCGTCCGTCTTGTTTACTCTAATAAGTTGTTCACTGCGAGGCGGGCACTTTTGAGAGACGTGCTTACTTCTTGGGGCCGCGGTGGTGTGGTGGTTTGACTGCGAGCCTCCCACCGAGCCGAACAGGGTTCGACCCCCCCCCCCCGGTCCCGTGGGGATCGTGCCGGATGATGATGCTGGTAGTCGGGTTTTCTCGAGGAGCTCCCGTTTCCCCCGTCCTTGCATTCCGGCGCTGCTCCATACTCACCCTGCTTCACCCCCATCGGCTCTCAAGACCTCGATATTAATAGCCTCCCAAATATTTTCACTCTTCACTCACTCGGCCCGCCTTGTATCCTTGCGCCATACGCAAAATTAAAAAGGAGAAGGACCAGATGACTTTATTCTTGTGTCGATTATGTGAAACTGTGACGTTACGATCCTGGTTGTTTTACAAATATGTTAATGATTTCCCTTGCATGCAGAAAATAAACAAGATGTAAATTAAATAAATCCAGTATCCTTAAATTTAAACATCTAACTGTTAATACAAATATTAAGTGTGCCATCTGTCAATTTTCCAAAACAGAGCATCAGTTCTATAACTGTAATTTGAAAACTTTTCAGTATTTTTGAGTGGTGTCTGTTAAAGAATAACTTTTAACAAATTGTTCACGTCGGAATACTAGTTCCCGTTTTCTATTTCCGTCTGTAATGTGCACAGTAACAAATCTCCAAGGGCGTAACAGAGTTCGTGAGGGATGAAGATCTCCGTCAAGGTAAAGAACTGGATTTAACATCGTGATTTTTGTGTGTATAAAAATTAACACATATACTATGTACAACATAAAGATTATCTATCTCTACTATCAACACCTATTATTCTCAGTGTTATTCTCAGTGAGCGTAATATTTGATACCAATCTCTATATCTCTATTCTAATTACAGTAGGTGCTTATAACTGTCTTTATGATTGCTACATTCACTTAACCCGCCCTTTTATTTACACATATCGAATCAAATTATATATTGCTATAATTCCAAATATTTGTCACTTGCGCATACAGTCACACAGTCCCACCAGTCTCTCTCTCTCTCTCTCTCTCTCTCTCTCTCTCTCTCTCTCTCTCTCTCTCTCTCTCTCTCTCTCTCTCTCCACTGTACAGATGCTCGAAGACTTCACTCTCGCTGGTCATTGTTGTCGCTTCACTGGTACGGCACATATGGAGCTAAAGGTTGTTCAAGGTTCCACACACTCGACATGGAGGCCCGCCGCGGCTTATATAGATAAACCAGCCTGAACCAGAACGTTCTTCGCAACCTGTGTCGCGCTAAGGAGGAGCGAAGGCGATGAACAGAACATTCTTGAAACGATAACTGAAGTAGACTAATTCATTCTTCCAAGGACAGGAGGCGGCAGGAGTCCCGGTAGGCCTATCGCTGCAGCGGCACGCACGCACCAGTGATCCGTAACGATCTGCAACTCTGCCTTGCCCTTCTCCTGTTTCTGACGATGGCCTTGGAAGATTGAGCCGGCACATACCAAGTATCACTTGGCGGCTCGTTTGTAAACACATCAACTCCTCCCCCATCAGCCCGGCGATATCCTTGAGCACCGTGCCTCGCACACCAGAGCGGGACACGTTAGGGAAAGAATGCAGAACGGCCCCATATAAGAGTACTTTTTAAAAAGAGAAAAGAATAAAACCAGCTTTCACAATCTTTTTTCTGCATGAAACCTCTGATACAGCAGGCTACTTAACATATTATAGGCGCATGCAGCTCTCAATCGTCTTTATCGCCATGGCGTTAAATGATTGGTTCCCCACTGAAAGTTCTAGATGGGGCGAGTTGATAAGAGAAACACTACACGCCCATTCAGTGCCTTAAGCTTAAAGGTGGCCAGGCATTCGATGCGTGTACCTAGGTCGCCCTTAGCGTTCTCGAACTTCTAGACCTCCAGCACACAAAATATCTCCAGCCAATCTCCAGCCAGGTGGCATCATTAAGACCGTGGACTTAATCCTGCATTTTGCTGCCAACTTTAACAAGTATTTCAGTCAGCGCTTAGTGTAAACAAGCAATTACAGGCTGGGAATTGTTTCCAAGGTTGAATTAAATAGTACTCAATAAAGAACTCCCCCTACTGATGCACGAAGTGCATTGCAGAGGTTTGGTATAGGCTGTTCACGGTAAAGTGAGCACTTTTTGAAGCCCTCTCATTTTGAATAATAGTCAATAAATATATTTTATTGTGGTTTCAGACGTTAACTTTCTAGTACGGTTGAATTATATAAACTGTTTATTACTTTCTTGGCAATATATATTTCAAATAGTGGTGAAAGGTTAAAAAATGACTGGCAGGGAAAAATTAACAAGGCCGTCAAAAGTGCTCACTTTATCGTGAACAGCCTATAGTGGGGGGGTTTCTGTTCTCCTTCACCTTCCACAACTTCCCATATCAACTTCTGTCAATCTTAGTCACCGTAACAACTGGAATGTGGAAGGAATTTGAATAATTTATTCCAAAACTTCCACATTAAACTACGAAGAGGGCATTTGGCACTGTAATTTGCTTTCCCGTGTTGGTGGAATGTAAATACAATTGACAACATTATCATTTTCTAACATGCGTAAAATTTATATGACCAAAAATCAACAGAGTTATTAAGCAAGAGGCTTCACCGAGAAACTTGAATTTTAAATTCCTAATCTTCCTCCATCTCCCGTCTCACTAACACAATCTCGTCCACAGCATCAGTTCAGTTCTGGAGCCGAGGTTACTCCCCTCACGTGACACCTGGGGGAGCCTGCAGTGCTTCGCCACGTGACCACACTCTCAGATCAGGGCAGAGCCGTGGGTATTCTCCTCACCAAGACACTTTGCGATGCTGGCAATGCTCACCTGATTGTTTGCTCTTGCACACCTCCAAGTTCAAAACACCAATCATACAACGCAGATTATTGTGTGCAACTTCCTTGTTATCGCTGGACCACTTTGACACTACTTCTCTCCCACAAGGTATCATCTCAGAACATGCCCGCATGTCCCTTCCTTTCCCCACTATAACTCATCACCCTCTCCAAAGACGACTCTCTGACACACGACTAAGTCCAAACTCTTTGCGGAAAAAGTTAAATGTTCCCACACTTCTCTGTAAAAGTTTAAGTTTCAACTTCATACCAGAAATGTTAAGTGTCCCAGCACATACTTAAACTTTGGTAGTGAATCACGCGTGACGTCCATCATATACAGGTTGGCAAGACAGTCTCTCGCGGTCCCCAGAACCCCTCACGCAGCGCCGCCTGGCGAGTCCAATCGCCGGCCGTTTCCCTAACCAGAGTTTTTTTTTTTGGCGAGCCCCCGAATCCCGGTACGCCAGCGTGAGCCTCTTCACAGTTCTGTGAGTCATCCGGCATGCATGTTAGTATAGGCTGTTCATGGTAGGTAAAGTGATCACTTTTTAAGGCCCTTCAAAATTTTTTCTTTCTCCAATTTTCATTTTTCTGTTGCTTTTTAATATAAACATTGCGATGTGACCAATAAACACGGCGTATGGATTTCACCACCCTCAAAATTGAATGCCCAAGGCTGCAATAAGATATATTTATGAGCAGTTAAGGCCCTGTTGGGAGGGCCTTAAAAAGTGCTCACTTTACCATGAACAGCCTATAGCTAAGACTGTTGGAGAATGGGATGTGTCTCGGGGCAAGCCTGTACGCCTTAGATCGGGTTAATTATGTATCAAAGGCGCGCATGCATCGCGGCTATAGCAGCGTTGTCTGGTGCCATGGCCGCAATTGTAGCCATGGACACATCCCGAAAGAAGAAGGGTGTAGACGAAAGGGCACAGCAAACCTGCGCAAAGCGGAGAAGACACTGGGAAAATCTGTGCGACAATCGCGGAGAATAATTGTATATTCCTTTAAATGGCATAGTGTGGAGAAAGTAGGGTAAGTTGTTAGTTAGCGGAGGTAGACTTGTGTGGGTTTGGTGCGGAGTGATATGAAATGAGTGCGCAGATGGAGTGTAACCAGGGTCGCGCTATTCGACCCTGGTGGTGGGGGACAGAATGACAGAACTGAGCCACCCACCCGACAGATGTCAGTCATCTCTCTGCAACGTAGAAAAAAAGTATTAATGGTATAGGCCATTAAGGGCACGATCCTTCATTTCTACAGCTTTTCACGAGGATATTTCATGACGCGCAAGCCCAGTCACTGGCTGTGAACGCAAGAAAAATGCAGTCCAAAATAATACGCCTTAAACATTGTGAAATCTGAATTTTGCAGAAAGGCGGGAAAACATAAACTTGTGACGAGAAAACTCGGTCACAGTAGGAAATACGTGATTAAAAAACGGTTAATTTTTTTTGTAGTTGTGTCTTAACACGAAAAATATTTTAGATTCCTGTCGTGCACAAAGACAAGTTTTAAGTCTCATTTCAGCTCCGAGCATTTTTTTTGTTGATCTAAAATGGGTGTTTTCAGAATCTGTTTACCTGATAAATTTTGTACGTGGAAACTTGAGTTTTCGTTAGTGTAAAGACTGTCCACGGTAAAATGAGCTCTTTTGAAGTCCTGCGTAAGATCTACTTGTATGCGCGTTGTGTATTCCTCCGCCTTATGAAAAATTAGCATTGCTGTGGGCCTCATCACTTTATTCACACGTCGGTCAAATGAAACAGTAAAATTATTAAGAAAGTAAATACTTAACAAATCTGCTCGTTTTTGTACTTCGACGCATTAAAAAAAAAAGACAGGCAGTAAAAGAAATAATTTTAAGTTATCACAAATGGTTACCTAACACTATTTATTCTACGTTAAGATATGTAACTACCTTCCATCCATCGTTACCAACTTTGCTAGGCGAATGTCACTCTGTGTGCTCATTAAAATATATGCATTCAGGGGCAGTCAATTTTTTGTAAGGTTCATTTCTAAAGTGCTCACTTTATCTTGTACAGTCGGTATCGGGTGATCGCTTGAAGTGACGTTCAGACGAGTCGCCAGTTGTGCGCCTTGCGCGTAGAGGCGGCGAGGAAAGCGGTGAGTGAGCAAGAATCGGTCTTACGAGCTCATGCGTCTCGATAACTGGAAAGTGCAAAGCAGCTGCAAGTAGACAGGCGGGAAGAGCCTGTGCCAGGCTGGCGCTGGAAGCTGCACTCGTAGACGTCGAGGCGGCGCGGGTTTATTTCGAGAACCACTCACACTTGTGTTGCCGAAAATAAACATTTTCTTTGCGTAGTTTTTTTTTTTTTTTTTTTTTTTTTTTTCCAGAGAGTGGTAAGTGGTAAATTTTCAGGCCCCACACAATGTGCCCATGTAGGAGGCGTGTGTTTGTGTGGGCTTGCTTGCGTGTTTGTGTGAAGGAATGATGATGTCGGGATACATAGCGTTATAGCTTGCGCTCTCTCCGTGATGTAATAAAATATAGTCCTCAGAATTACACGTAATGACGTAAGTACCTAATTGCTTATGAACTCAATCCGTCATGCTGGTCCACTGATCGTGGATGTAGAGGAGAAACTCGCTAACTTAATTACGTAGAACTCGGAACCCTTCGCATTGCATTTTATTGTTACAACTTGATTGATTGATAAATGTGTGTAATTAAGCATGAAAAATTACAAGATATACACAATGAATATGAGAGATAGTAAACGTTCCACCATTCCAGCTGAAATGTCTCTTCCAGGTTGATACAATGTTGGGGGATGAAAATGCGAAGACTGCTGAAACAAAATCAAAACTTAAATCAACTAGGGAAAGATCATCAAAATCCCCAACGGACAGAACATTTAAAACCTAAATACTGAACCAATGAAATGTTGCAAAAGGAAGGGTATGGAAACAGTGGTTAAATTAACGAAATGGGGAAAGTGGAAAACAATAATTACGTGTAACTGAATTATGAACTGTGAAAAACGTAGGATGTAACGTAATATAGAAAGAAAATTAAATAGAACAGTGTATATGTTGTACAAGACGTGATGCGCCTTGAGGCCATAGGTGTAATGTCTAGAAACTTCCAGGGCTGCGTGGCGCCCTAACCTAAAGTAGGAAATACAGTTAAAGGATAGAAAAGTAAAATAATGTGGGTCTGAAATTTATTAAGTGATATGCAAAGAGAAAACATGAACAGCCTCGCCATCACACAGGGCAGCCGAGCAATCTCAGTGGCAGGAACGGCGGCCAATTAGAGGCCAGCTAGCCAAAAGGGCTATAAACAAAGAATGCGTAACAAGAGAAGTAGCCTGGGTAGTAACGACAATAACACACAGTCAAAATACTTAAAATATAAGCAGTACAACCAAATACAGTACGCCAAATACTCGGCTGCTGCAAGGAACCAGCGGCGCGCCCGCCAAGATATCGCAGTAACAGGAATGGGTGACCAATCACCGACTAACAATCCATAGTATGTAAATAAACAAAACAATGCTACAAGATAGTAAGTTACTAAAAGCTACAACGAAACTAGCCAAAGGACAAATAAAATCTGCACAAAAGGTACACCAAGAAACCAACAAGAAATTTTGTTTCAACTTACTGTGCCACGAAGATCTGTTTCACATGAAGACCGTACACTGGAAAAAAAAAATTGTTAGTGGCTACAAAAACTGTTTGGTTGATGCTGTCCAAGGCGAAATTTTGTTGTTGGTAAAAAAAAAAAAAGACTGACTAGTGCTGAAGCTCAATAACATCTTTGTTTGTTGAAAAAAATGATTATTGGCTGCCATGAAATATTTAGTTGGCAGCAACAGCATTCATGCTATCCAAAGTGAAACATTTTGCTGCGACTGCAAAACTACATTCGTTATATTCTGCGCATGCGCTCTGGCATGTTCGAAGTGGCCATATTTTTTTTGTGTTCGGTTCTTTGCATCAAGTTACGAACTAATTCATGAGGGATGTTCTTAATAACTTATGAACTGGTTATATCATCCCTTTATTCCAAGTATAGGCTGTTCACGGTAAAATGAGCACTTTTGAAAGCCCTGCTTAAGATCTACTTGCATACACGTTGTGTATTCCTCCGCCTTATGTAAAATTAACATTGCTCTGGGCCTCATCACTTTATTCATGCGTCGATCAAATGAAACTGTGAGAATTATTAAGAAGGTAAATACTTTACACATCTGCTCAATTTTACACTTCGATGCATAACAAAAATCGAAATAAATAATTTCAATTATCATAAACGGTTACCTAACACTTTTAAGGTACGTTAAGATATGGAACTACTTTCCATCCATCGTTACCAGCCTTACTGGGTCAATGTCATTCAGTGCGCCCATTAGATATATGCATGCAGAGACAGTGACTCTTTTCTAAGGTTCATTTCTAAAGTGCTCGCTTTATCGTGGACAGTCTTTAAGTAGTTTCGCGTAAATGATTTAATAAAATTAACTTTCAATAGGGTGAAGTGTGCAAACCTTGGCGTGTATTCCACTTGTTAGATTGCTTTTATATACATGCTGAAGAAAGCGCGCTTTGACGCGAGCGAAGTCGCGTAATGATAACACGCCGAGCTCGCAGTTGAGAGGTCCAAGGTTCGAATCCCACTCGTGGCGAATTTGAGATTAGTGTGTAATTGTTGTTAGACTATACCTACCTACAAAAGTCTACAACCCGCAAATACCTTCGTGATCCTCACTAGCCATTATCCCTGCTATCATCGTAACATTTTAACTGCGACTAACGAACACATTATTGCCTACAAACATACTGGATTTATTGGTGACCATAAACGTCGTTTTGTAGTTTCCACTAAATACTGGAATGACAGAAAAATTTTGTTGGCACCACAAAATATTTTGTTGTGTCTATATTGACAAGAGAATTTTTTCGTCAGTACATAACTGCTTTTTCAGTGTACATGCTTTGACTTATAACTTGAGATAAACAGTGCGCAGTATTTGTATTATTATATTGCATTCTTTCAGTGGATTATAATTATTAGTTATAATCGTAAATGCATCTTAGAACCGTTTAGGAGTGCAGTGCCACCTACCGAAGCTCCAATAGAAAACGTGAAATCATTTTGTATACTTGGTGCGCACATTTACGTTCATTATGATAATGTCGTCTGGATCAGCTACCTTGGAAACCTATTGGTCGTGGCCACTGGTATCCCTTCAGAGAGATGTTTGGCATAGAAAAGTTGGTATTTTGGCCCATGTCACTCACGCTTATGCCCTAAATTTTGTTCTCTCGTTTTGACTAACTTTTGTGATGGCGTGTGGGTTTTTTTTTTTTTTTTTTTCCCAATGTTGTTAAAACGTTGTGTTACGGGTTGAAATTTTGTGATGAATTAAGACTGAACAAAAAACAATGAAGGGACGGCGTAAACTACTGTGCGGTGGTATTCTGGGGGCTGTTGTGAGGCGAGCTAACTTCTGCACTAAATATGCAATCCATATCACATCGTTCGTTACTCTGGCCATTAAAGAAACGCGAAATGCCGTCGGAGCTTCTATTGTAACCTATTGTAAAAAAAAAAAACAGAATTATCGTTGTTGTTTGCTGCTGTTTCGAGATCTTTTCAAACCCAGGTTTGTACTATTTTGATAATTAACCAGTAAAAAGTGGTTTAAAGGATTATTTTTCTCAATAAATGTTTTAGACTGTTGCCAAATTAAACAGTCGTGAGTTATAGGCTATACCTACCATTTATCGTCATCTGCTTCATCCAGCATGCATTGTTTTATTATAAATTTTTCAAATTTTTTTTTATAAAATTTCTAATTACAAAAATATTTAGTATACTGAATTAATATTGATGTATTGAGTCATCATCACCTAAGTTGTACGACAAAATTTTCTCGCTGCGAAATGATAGTGAGCCCAGGCCTGAAATTTATGCATATTGTAGCAGGCAGAAGTCAACGCAATATGGATGCAAGACGTATGCAATGTTACGTTATAAATTTGTTGGCCAATTGCGTAGTTTTCGTAGACTAGATCCTTGTATCGCCTTTACACAATCTCTGCTTAGCCAACGTTTTGAATGATTGGTTGCTCCTCCCCCCATCAAGCCTTTTTTTTTTTTTTTTCAATTCATTCTGTTTTGGCGGAGCGTCATAAATAATGGCATTCGTTCGAGTATCTCTTCATTAATTGTTTGCGTTTCCCGGCGCTATCAGTCGGCGATCCGCTCCGCGCGGATTCCGCAGTGTTCCGGTGCGTGGGAGGCGAGAAACTACCCCAGCTCTCCAACCCCTCCTGGAAAACAACCCTTCACGTCCAGTTCATCCCTCTTCAGTCCGCGCGAACACAATGGCGAGTGTTCTGTTGACTCCGGGTGCAAAATGCGCCCGCGCCTTTTCCAAATCAAATCATTCAGTGGGCGGGCGCGTTTTCAAAAGACCTCATCAGCTGTTCAGCGCCCTGTGCTGCATCCCGCGTAACTCGATTACTCTCCAGCCGTGGTTTTCGAGACAAATGGTTCTTGCGCACTGCCCCCTCATTTCGTTTGGGAAAATTAATTCTCGTGACAAATTTCTTCCGAGAAAAAAAAATCGGGATGTCCTGTGTCAGGTACACGGACGTAGGTTTTTAGTAAATGCGTCTACATTAGGGGGTGGACATGTTCTTAAAGGCTGTTCATGGTAAAGTGAGCACTTTCGAAATCAACCTTTGAAAAATGTCGCTGTCCCTGCCCGCATGTAGTGTAACTGTTACACCGACTGGCCTGCGTTCAGAAAAGTCGGTAACAACGGAAGCGAAATAGTTCCACGTCTCAACGTTGAATTAAAATTGTTATGTTAACGTTAGTGAATACTGAAGTTATTTATTTTGCTTTGTGATTTTTTTGTGCATTTCAGCTTATAAATCGGCAAATGTTTAAAATATTTAATTCTTTAATAATTTCGCATTTTACTTGCTCGACGCATGAATAAGAGTGATCAGGTCCATGGTAATGTTAATTTTACATAAGGCGGAAGAATTCACCATGTGGATACAAGTAGATCTTACGTAGGTCTTTCAAAATCGCTCATTTCGCCGTGAACAGCTTTCAGGGACATGGGAATGAAATGAAAGTATGAAATGTATACTTAGCATTTATTGCTTAAACCGAAATATCTAGACGATATATTTAGTTTGGCGCCAAAATCAGCACATCGCAGTCGCGAGATAATACTGCCCGGGTCCTGCCGCCATTCGCGGCGGGCCCCCCACCCGCACTTCGCACATGCGCGGCGCCAACTCAAGGTCATGCTTGCATATCCGAGCAAAGGAGACCGCATTTATATACACCGTGTTACTTGTTATAGGCTGTTTACGGTAAACTGAGCACTTTTGAAAGCCCTGCTTTATGCAAGTTTTGTATACTTCCGCGTTATGTAAAATTAACATTGCCATGGGGCTCATCGCTTTATTCGTGCGTCGGTCAAGTGAAACTGTGAAATTATTAGATAACTAAATGTGTTATAAAGCTGCACATTTTTACACATCGATGCATTAAAAAGAACAGCTTTGCTAGGCGCATGTCACTCAGTGCACCCATTAAAATATGTGTAGGTAGGAGCAGTGACTTTTTTCTAAGGTTGATTTCAAAAGTGCTCACTTTATCACGAACAGTCTTGACGAAATTTTAGTGTTGGGATGGATCAGCCTGAGAACGTCAGATCGCAGTTTCCATGCTGGTATCCCGGTCTAGGTCTGCTTTCTTAAACCCATTCAGACCCAGTGTACACGATTGTGTACATTACGCGAGTGTAGGTAATTTTTGGTCTGTACTTCACACTGCGAAGCTCAGTGACACCTGTGGGTAAATGATTCGCAAACCGTTTATGTCATAATTGGTTCATATAACTGTAGCCGATCTTACATATAGCGTACAGTTAATGTGTTGTGTCTACTTAAGTACCTACAGCACGCAATATTACATTTTTTTTGCAACACGTGAAACCGTGAATTGAAGTGGTCCTGAAAGAGTTAGGAATTTGCATTCTCTATACTTAATAACATTCCAGACAATTTTCGCATTTGGGAATCGTGCCGGACGGTCACTGGCCGGCGGGTTTTCTCGGGGACCTCCCGTTCCCCCCGCCGTTATATTCCGGCACTGCTTCATACTCGCCTCACTTTACTCTCATCACCTCAATGTTAAGAGCCACCCAAATCCCTCCTCTCTTCTCCATTCAAGACCAGCTATAATTGTATTACTTATATACTGTCTATACTGTTCATTTGATGTTATAGAAATATTGATAATTTAATTCACAGTAATTACTGTTGTGGTATTAAGTGAAACTATAGCTATGCGAGCTGACTTCCCCTGGCGCATTCGGTTGGTGGGCCACCGATCTGAGGTGCGGGAGGCTCTGGGTTCGATTCCCGGGCAAGGCATTGGTGTTAATTTAAGTTCGTTTATAAGTTAGTCTGTAAGCCGCCCCCTGCCAAGCTTTCAAGCATAAAACCAGGGGATGTTAAAAAGCCCTTTACAATACAATATAGCTATGCGAATTTTGTTTTCAGTAACCCGAGTTACACTCGGGCATAGTGTTCCAAGTGTTTTAAAGGTGTATTCGCATCAAAAACCGAATAAGCTGTAACATTTTTTGATGGTTTAAATTTTCAGCAGGGAGCTAGAGGAGGAGATGGCGCGATGGAGGAAGGGTCTCGGGTTAAAGCAGCCTTTCTTCCGGCGCACAACAGCCTCTCCCGCCCTAAGCATTAGCGACAGAATGGCTTCTTGCCAAGCGCTATTACGTGCTAACAACAGCGCGTGCATGGATAATGAGGTTGAGAAGCGAGACCCCTCGCCTTCAAGGTGATACAGTTTTTCTGAAGGTGCAGGACATTACACGACGCGCTGTTTTCCTTAAATAGGCGTGAGCAACAAGGCTCTCGAAGCTGCTTTTTTTATTTATTTCCTGAACACCAGCTTTACCATGCATGGGCGTATAGGGAATCAAAGGCTAAATTCGAACAAAGATCTCTGTGCAACTTTTTGTGGTAGTATTTTCAACTAAAGTTTTTTTTGTTTAAGATTTAACGCATCTACATTTATAAACCATTCAAATTTTAATTTTTCAATTTTAAATGCATTTTTTTAATCATTTATAAGATGTCGCAATTTAATGAATAATGTAAACGTACATTTAAAATATTAAAAATTAAGATTTGGTAGATATACAAATCTAGATAAGTTTAATCTGTAACAAAAAATCTTTAGTTGAAAATACTACCACAAAAAACGACTGAGAGATCTTTGTCCTAATTTAGCCTTCGATTCCCTATGCACCCATTCATGGTGAAGCCTGGCCTTAAGGACAGGCTTGAACAACTAACTGCACGCATGGTTTTAGCTGCGATGTGCACTCGGGTACTGTGTATTTGTAAAAAGTACTGCAGGGGAAAACGACTGTTACTCTCGAAGCAGTACAACCTGCCATGAATTTAAAAATTCCGTTTCCGTTTCCGCTCCATAAGTGTTAGTTGGTTCATGCTGTTATAGGCTGTTCACGGTAAGGTGAGCACTTTTGAACCCTAGTTAGTTTTTCTTTCAGTCATATTTTATCCTTTAACCATCGTTTTAAATAAAAAGTGCTGTGTAAGTAATAAACACGGTGTGTATATTCCACCGCACTCGGATGTTAACGTCTAATTATAAAATAAAATACATTTATTGACTTATTAGAAATGAGAGGGCTTTCAAAAATACTCACTTTACCGTGAACAGCCTATATATTATTACCATTATTATTAGAGAAGCGCCAAATTCACTTGATTATTTGGGGATAGATGGAGACACTAGAAAATGGCGAAAATGTTTTGAGCCAACGTATTGCCAGAGGGGTGTATCAAGAGTTCCCGCGGGATGGAGATCTTAATAAAAATAAAATTAATTTTCAGTCTTCTGGGTTTGAGCTGCGTCGAGGATTTCTTCTCCAACGTTTCAGCAGTTGTTGCAACTGCCATCATCAGGGAAAAATACCCCACCAATTGAGGACAATATATTTTTTTTCTACGAACTACCCTATCGCTAAGTATTAAGTGTACGTCCGAGGTAGGGTCGGGAGAGAATGCCGTCTCAGGGCTGGGTCCCTTACGCCGAAACGGAGGGGAATTCGTGCAAAGGAGGCATGCATTGCGGCAGAGAGGGATTGGGCAGCAGCCATAGCTGCTGTTTTGGCCCATGACTGCCTCCCTAGAATGTACCTATAGCTGTGGCTGTAGCTGCGAAGAGTTAGGCGAAAACCGGCATAGGCACCGTAAAAATTCCTCCCGACAGGAAATATGTTCAAAACTTATTCATGCATTACTGAAAATGCTACGGAAAATAGCTGGTGTGAAATCCATGGTCTTTAATGTGATGTAGAAAATCTAGAAGAGAGGAGGCGGAACTTGTGGGTTCAGGTATCCTTGAGGTTGTACTGCTGCTCATATTCCTGCGCTGGCGAACCAGTACAACAATAATGACAGCAACAAATTAAATGCAGGGGTCCCCCTGCTTCTCGTCGAGTGCGTCGGAAAACTGTGCAGCTAGTCATGACACCTACTCCATCTTCGCTCTTCCGCGCTTACTGCAGGATCTTCATGCCGTGGGTGCAGGTGGGGACCAGACACGGGGTGAGCCATTCCCTCCCCATCCCCCAAAATAGTCCGTCAGTCTTGGGTGAGCTCTAGGAAGAACTCGGCGGGACATCCGGGACCTGCCAGTGATGGTGGCGAATCCGCTGGCCCAGGAGTGAAGGCTGGTGTCAGGGGCGCTTCCAAGGTCCGATGCATTCCATTCCATTTCTTAGGCATCCGCAGTTGGCAGCCCGCAGAATCCAGCAGTGAGGATCGCTACACGTCGCCCTTGTGGCGCCTCGAGATCCGCGTCCCCGCATTGATCTTCGGGCTGCTTCCTGCACGGCGCGCTTCGCCGTCTCGTACTGAGCTACCCAGGTTCCCAACGTCCTCCACGACGACGCTTTAGCACCGGCCAGTTGGTCCCCGGGCTGGTATTGGAATATTCCCAGCTATCCCAGACCCCGGGGACGCGACGAGTTGCGGAATATTCGCCGCACCCGAGCTGCCATAGTCCCGCAGTTCTCGCAGAAGCCCCTCGCCTTCGCTGGTCCCAAGGTCAGGAGCACGGTGTTCACCTCACGACAGCCCTGCTCGTGAGGACAGTCCGCCGCCGTAACCTCATACGCCACCGGAATGGCTTGTGTCGCGAGATCGGGAGCCTAGACTCCCATAACTCAGAGGGTGTTTCTAAAACTAATGCACCCCGACGCATATCCTAGTCATAGGGTTAGGGAGCGGGGCGACGTGTTGGGTCTTTTGTTGGGCACCGGACTCGTATTTAAACTGTTTATTTTATATTGCCTATTTTAAAGTAAAATTACGCGTTCGTGTGTTCGGCGGAGGAATGAAGCTCCCCTCCAGCCTCCTGACTGGAGTGAATGTCAGTGTATTGATGTCTGCCTAACCGTTGTATGCAAGTGTGCTAATTAATCTCGCGTGTAATATTTAGGTGAGTCCCTAGTCTCCGAGGGCAGCCCACGGGATACGCTTCATCCAGTAGTCGTGTAATGACACTATAGAAAAAAAATTAGTGGTAGTATACTAGAGGGGCCCGGAATCCATTCAGACTCCAGTCAAAACAGAGCCGCCCTCCTGTGGCCGCGTCTTCTTCCCGACGTGAAACAGACTATCAAGTCTGTGTGTCATTATGAGTAATTAATATTGGTAGTAGTATATATATAATATATGTATATTTTTTTAGTGTTTTAGTATTTTCTATTTTTAATTTTTTTGTGTTTTTTTATTATTATTTAAAAAGTCATTTTAGTTTAGTTTATTAGTTTACTTCGGTAACCCCTCCCCCCCCCCGACTACTACATCGACAGGCATGTCTGTGTCTCGACCTGGAAAATAAATGGTTGGGACTGTTTCCCACCTTTCACGAATTTCCTCATAACCACAACAGTCGAAGGAACAGGCCCTTAAATAGTCTGGTCTCTGGAGGACTGTTTCTTGATTGGCTGTGCCCTTGAGCCAATCACAGGCTGTCATCATCCTGATCGGCTCAGGTGGTTGGCCAATCCTTGTGAGAATGTGGTCTCTGCCCTGATTGGCTGGACTCTCTGGCCAATTGCAGCCTGTCTTCCTCCTGATTGGCTGAGATGGTCGGCCAATCTTGGTGAGTCTGTGGTCTCTGCTCTCGCATCACAGGATTTCAGGTCGTCTATGAAGAGATATGCCCATATTTTCTTTAACTTGTATCCATCTACTCTGTTGCTATTTGGATGTTTTAATATTTCTATTGATTCTCTAATTATTTTTGGTCTATAATTTATTATGTTGTGTACTGTGCTGTGATTGTCGAAATCAATACTATGTTAGGTTTTCATGGAATGTTCTGCAATAGCTGACTGCTGGTTTTCATACTTGTAGGCCTTGATGTGTTCTTTTGTTCTGGTTGTTATTGTTCTGCCAGTTTGACCTATGTGCCCACACTTTCCTGCATGAGTAAGGTACATTGTAAACTCCAGCCTGTTCTTCGGCTGGTGTTTTGTCTTTCACTGACCCCAGGATGCCTTCGACTTTGTTAATAGGTTTCATGATGGTGTGTATGTCCGTCTTTCTTATCACAAGTGCCAGTCGGTTCGTGGTCCCTTTTACATCTATGACATTATAGCGATGTGTTGTGTTCTTTTTCCTTTATTCTGGGGTGCTTCTTGATACTCTGCTGTATCTCATGTCTTAAGTAACCATTAGCTTCCAGAGCTGTAGTGAGATGTTTCATTTCTGCCTCAAGGTGTTGTTCGTCATATATGCTTTCCGCTCTGTTGACCAATGTGGAAATGACTGTCCTCTTCTGTGATGATGAATGCTGAGAGTTTTCTTGTAGATATCTATCAGTATGGGTTAACTTCCTGTAAACTGTGTGGCCCAAGATGAGGGTCTGTGTCCTATGTTCTAGGAATTGTTGTCTCTCTTCTCCGTGACTCCACACCACGAATGTGACAGTATATCTAAACCAATATTTCGGTTGAAAGGTGGTGGAGTCAATAGCTCTCTCTTCGAAGTTTGACATGAAGCATTTGACCAGTAAAGGAGAAAGTGGTGAGCCCATGGCAGTGCCATAATTTTGTATGTGTATCTGCCCCAGGTATGAGGAGAAAGTTGAGGTTACATAATCCTTCACTATCGTGGATACGTACAGCTCATACTTCACGTATCTATAATAGGTACTGTTCCTACCAGATATAGAAGAACGTATCCGCCGATGTGCAGTAACAGAATGTGACACTACATTCAAAGAGATCTTGCAATTAAATAGATGTTTAGTAATACATTAGGGCTCTGAAGCTCCGATTTTTAACTTATATATATATTTCTTAAATCAGTGTTGTTATTTTTTGCATTAGAGATGCTTGGCGTCGTAGGAGTTTTCCCCGCTACGATACACGGTTTTGTAGCAAGATCTGAATTCGTAACCTTATAAAGTAAAGCTACGTGATATTATTTCATAAATTTGGAGAGATATTCCCTGTCCATCTTGTATTTATGTTGGACTCCGCCATATTAAGGGTCACAGAATGCTGAATTCAAAATTCGCGAAGAGAAGTTAAACACGCAACTACTGCAGAATATTATCACAATGAAGCGGATATTTGTAATGGCTGCATCCTTACCAAGTTGCAAGAAAAAGGTCGATAGGGTCTATTTACATAATTACAAAATAGTAAAGTAATTAGTTGTATAGTGTGACCGTCCTCTAATGGATGTGGTATGAGGAATTTATGCCAAAAAATTATAGCTTGTTTAAACCGTGCATACTAATTTATACGTATTACCTCTTAGTGTATTTCTTTTACCTCCTTTATGAGAATGAACTTAAATCCTCAAATATAAATCAGGAAGTGTACTTAAATGGAAGTGAGGTAATTTCATCAAATATTACACATTTACTTTGTAGTTGTGGGGATTAAGTCTAGACAGGTCTTATGTTCAAATGTTTAAATTTCGTATCAATGTGCCAAACTTTTTCTTAATGTGATTATGAACCATGAAGTTTTAAAACATTAATTGTACTCACATTGACCAAGAGTTAATAGTTTTGTTCTTTTCTTTCTCCTTTGATTACGCAATGATGTGATGGAAAATATGAACTGTTTAAATAAGCACATTCCTTTTTTTAAAAAATGAGAATAATAAAATGACTACTATCAATGCTTCCCATGTATCATTTTACAAATATTATGTCCATTACGTCTAAACATGCATACATTGTTGGGTGTCTGGGCTAGTTTTGTGCAGACAAGATTGTTTATTATACACTGCGCTGGTAATTTGTTTTATTTAATTTATGTATAATGCCATGTGGGTAAATAAATCTACACAAAGACTAGACTTTTCGTATATAGACCTATAAAATAAGTCAAATTATAATTTCGTTTAAAAACACTTTTTATGAAATCGTTTATTTAAAATAAAATTCTTCTTAAAAATTACTGGTTTTATTATGTATCTTATGTAGTCTGCCGCAGCTTGTTTCGTGAATTTTAATTCCAATTTAGTGATATACCCTTAGGACATTTGTATTTGTATGACCATTTAGGGCGTTAAAATAATTTTATACCAGCTTCTGTACGAAAATGTTGTATCCCCGTGGTAACGAGGTGTAGAGATATTTGTGTACGTAAAAATCTTACTAGAAAACTAACTCATTGGAGATGTTTCGCTTGTTCTCATTATGTTTTATTATTTTTGCAAGCCATAAGACTCGTGTTTGTAATGTAGTTTTCCGGGAGGCGCCACGTCCATATTTCCATGTTATTTTCTCGAGGGCTTGTGTGGCGAGTGATTTGTGGTGGCGGTAGAGGTGATATTGCAATAACTGTCGCCATGATGAACGCCCTTCTGCAGATGGAAGTGAGGCATGTCGTGCGGACGGCGCCTCCTCGTGTCACATCCCTGCGTGGGAGCGGCGGTGGGTGGGAGTGGTTTTTTTTTTTTTTTTTCACTTCTCTGTAATTTCTTCTCGTCATCAGCGGCGCCATTATGACACGCCCTTCTGGGTAGTTAGTGGTAATGTGTGCCTGCTCATTACCACCCCTAATTTCTCCTGCATCTCACCCCTACGGCGAACCGTCTCCATTACCGCCTCCTGTCCCCTGTCATTATGCACGGCGTTATCAACCCCATATAGCGCTCCGCTGGGGAAAATGGCTGCGTTGACTTTTATTCAAATTTATTAAGTTTTTTTATATTTTTGCCACGTTACGTAGTATCAATATAACTCGTTAGAGACATCGCACCCCCTCCCTACCCCCTGAATGGCTTGTTTGTCATATCGGGGAACAGGTGTGTAGAGTTGTTTAGTTGTGGTAGAGAGGTAGTAGCTATGTACATCACTGCGGAAGGATATTATTGTGTCTTAAACCTAGTGAATTTTATTTCAAATATAAGTTATGTAAAATCTATCGCAGTAGCAATTGTGATTATAAAGGACGAAAGTGGCAATGTGGCATTAAAAAATTAACGATAATATAAATTAAGCTTAAAGTCTGTAAGAGGGTGTCCTTGCAAGTTTATTGTAATGTAGATTTTATGTTCAGACCCGGTATTGCATCAGCCAATTGTTACGCTGGCGTGGAGGCGCGTGTAATTGACGCCGTAGCCTGAACACGCCCGCTCACATCAAGCAGTATTCCGTACAGCGGTTGCGGCAATCTGGGCGAGCAGTGGCAAATATCAGTAAGCAGGAACCCCCACCAGGGCAGGTTGCGCCATTGCGATGCCAATATCTAGCTCTACTGAGTGGCGGACTTCGTCTTTCTCCGTCGTGAGGCCGGCAGCGATGAATCCCTACAGAGACCAGCTCTGCTGATCGCCGTAGTCGTCATGACAGCAGACTCGGGGTCTCAACTTGAGGTGGGATAAACCCAGTTACGTAGTTGATACAATTGAGGCAGGTATAGGTGTTCACGGTAAAATGAGCGCTTTTGAAAGCCCTGCTTAGGATCTACTTGTATACACGTTGTGTATTCTTCCGTCTTATGTAAAATTAACATTGTCATGAGCCTCACCATTTTATTCATGTGTCAGTCAAACGAAACTATGGTGTTATTTAGAAATTAAATACTTTACAAATCAGCTTATTATCACGCTTCGATGTGTTAAAAAAAAAGCCGAAAACATAGAAATAAAAGTAAGTTATTACAATATGGCTACCTAACGCTTTTTATTTGACTTTGAGTTGTGGTACTACTTTCATTCCACCGTTACCAACTTTGAATGTCACTCAGTGCGCCCATTAAAATATATGCATGCTGGGGCAGTGACTTTTTCCTAAGGTTCATTTCTAAAGTACTCACTTTATCGTGAACAGTCTTTAACCAACATTTAATATAAAATAGCTCCCCCGATCTCACAGCTCATATTGTAATTGTAATATTCCGTTAGACAGAATAATAATACAGCTCTGTTCCCTATAGTCTAATAGTTAATCAGCCTCTTACTCTACCGTTAGCTACAGCCCCTACCATGATTCACAACCATAATGCCCCTAACCCTTCGTGTATAAATTCGACCAAAAATAGACTTTATAACACAATTTTTCCTATCCATTTCCTTCAAGGACTATCGAGCGAGAATGATATATGTACATATTAGCCTGTTATACGACACGAATAGTGAGTGAAGAGATTTAGACGGCTCTTAACAGCGAGGTCTTGAGAGTCGATGTGGGTGAAGCGAGGTGAGTATGAAGCGGCTCCGGAATGAAAGGGCAGGGGAAGCGGGAGATACCCGGGAAAACTGGCGTCATCGTCCGGCACGATTCCCACTTGCGAAAATCCGGAGTGGATCGGCCGGGGATTGAACCCGGTTCGCCTTGGTGGGATGCGAGCAGTTTAACCACTCAGCCACTGTGGCCTCTTATGCGGCATGGAGTTAGTTGAGCATGCATGGGAATTAATTCCGAAATCGGCCCCTCCGACTCGTGCTAAGGCGATGTAGTAGGTGTGTGTGTGTACATTTTTTCGTTGTTAATCGAAGTTGTATTATAGAATAAGAGCTTGTTTTTCATCGTTGGTATTATTTAAACCACTATCAAGACATATTGAGTAAGTGTTGAAAAATTAATTGAAATCAGCCGGGATTGTAATTCGGAAAACTTAATTCAAAATCTGATATATAAAACCATTTTACCACCATCACTACGTAAAACAATAGAGCTGGAAGTACGTGTTAACAAAATACTCTCTGGACATTTGAAGAGAAGAACCATGTTGCATTAGAGCAAGTAGGAGAGTCAATAAGAATTTTTGTTTTAGTCTATAAACCTTAATTTACCAGCAATTTTCAGGTATACTCCATTCACGAATACTTAGAACTTTTCCGAAGCCCTGCGAAAGTTCTACGTCTAGAAAATGTCATCAAATGGACAACGCACCCCATTCGTGGGCACTCAGTGTAACAATATTTTTCAAAAGAACTATTTGTAACTAGGCATTACCAACATACCTATTTTCTCTCTGTTTTCATTATATTATATTTAAAATATATAATAAAATTAATTGATGAAATATAAGTAAAAATTCAACTTAATCAAAAATAAGTCACTTTAATGTTAATACATGTATAATACGCTTGTGATACGTGACACGTTTGGGAAACGATCAAACACGTCATATATGGGGTGATTTTTCAAAAGGTTTGATTCAAAAAGTGTGAAGAAACCACAAATAGACTATATCTCGTGAAAGGTGGCTCCAAGTGTATAGCTGCGCTCGAACGAGAACCACGCCCTTGCACCAGCAAGATTTTGAACCTGAAGTGCAACTGTGATAGAATTACCAACTCGGGCCAGTTTTATCTATGTCTGAAGATTGCCTGTCGGTAGCGTATTACACATAATTATCTTTTTTTTATTGTTATTGCCGACCCTACCAGTGTGAGGGGGTGGCGAAGATGCTTACACTCCAAACTAATTACACATTAAATGTAAAAGTTGCTCACGCATGTGTGAATAAGTCATATGTAAGATTATAACCAGTAAGGTCGTGTTTCAAAGGCAACGGTTGGCTTAGCAAGGTCGGCCTTGGAAGTCATTACAGTAGATAGCAAAAGTCGCTACAACTTCCGGTTTAGTACGTAAAATGAACTATAAGCTGTTCACGGTAAAATTAGCACTTTTGAAAACCCTGCTTGAGATCTACTTGTATGCACGTTTCCCTTTATTCCGTATCATGTCAAATTAATACTTGCAAGGGCCTCATCACTTTATCCATACATCGGTCCAGTGAAATTGAAATTATAAGGAAAATAAGTATTTTACAAATATGTTCATTTTTACACTTCAATACATACAAAAAAAAACAGAAAGCGAAAGAAATAATTTATGTTATCAAAAATGGCCACCTAACGCTTTTTATTCGAAGTTAAGATATGGAACTACTTCCCATCCATCGTGACCAACTTTACTGGGCGAAAGTAACTCAGTGCGACCATTAAAATATATTGCATACAGCGGCAGTGACTTTTTTCCACGGTTTATTTCTAAAGTGCTCACTTTATCGTGAACAGCCTTTACTTGATACCGCTTGGCAACCGTACTTCACTAGTACAAGAATTCGCCTAGGAATAGAGAGAAATGGAAAAAATTTTCAGGCGTAAATATGCTTGCATTTTCATGGCACAGATTGGTCCGTTTGCTTTCTAATGTCTAGAAAATCTAGGAAATATCAGTGATCTAAATTAATGATCGCGAGACTAGAGCCGAGGATCAAGGTATTCTAAATAGTGTGAAATATAGACCCATTCCTGAAATCAAGATGGTGGCCTTGAAGCGTATTTTTCAAGTAGTAAATAGTAAACTGGGACTATTACTGTTGAAGGATTTCAATGCAGATGTTATCTACTGACTATGCTTACAGGCAAGAACTGAGACATGTTTGTGTATCCATTCGCGGTTTCTTCGGATGCTTTGAAACGAACCTTTAAAAAATCGCCCTGGGAGTAACATGTCAATCTGTGTTTTAAATTGCTTGTATAACACAAATATATAACACTGTGATTAACTTTAAACTATTGTATTCTTCAATAAATGAAACTATTAACTTAGGATCTTCTATAACTTGTAACATTTATTTCGTATTAAATACGAATTAAAAACAATGAGAGTAGCGATTTGTAAATTAAACGTTGCATATTATATACTTATCTTTTTAAATAAAACTGAAAGAAACGTATTTTATTGTTACATTTAAAAATAGCGCAAATTACGGTGCATAGACCTAGTGACATGGTGCTTTTTTTTCTCGTCCGGGGATGAAACGAATAGGCAGAGCGGATCTTGTCACACACACACACACTCTCTCTCTCTCTCTCTCTCTCTCTCTCTCTCCTCTCTCTCTCTCTCTCTCTCTCTCTTTCGCACCGCCAGTAGCAGCAGCAAACTGTACACGTTTTCAATTTTAGCATATTTCATACTTCTTACAGCAAAAATAATGATTTTTTAATTTGTAATTTACAACTGAAACGAGATTTTATTGTTTGAATACTTATTATAATATACTTAGGTGTGATGGCAGGACAGTTACAAATTCGAAGTAGGCAGAAGTTGTGACTGCTGATGGCGTGTTGCTCATGGGGAAGGGGGGAGGGAAGACTGAATGGAGCATTATTTTCTCTTCTTGCTATAAATACTGAAAATTACCACAGCAAGTTTGTACACATTGTGATTTTTAAACCTACCGAGGCAATTTACGATGTTGTGATAAATCTGTTTTTCCACGGCAGGAATAAATACAGTTTCATTACAAATGATCTTTTCTATTACAAAAATTAACTACTCACGTGTTATAACACTCAGATGCATGAAAGTTGTTTCAATGGCAAGGGAAACTCAAAAGGTTTTTTTTAATTTGGTTCATATCACATCACATGTGCTCAATGTTAGCGCCCTTTGTCTCGCGACACACATCGAATCTGTGGTCCAATTCCTGCCATCCACGTGTGGCATTGGACAATCCACTAATGCAATGGCCTCTGCGATGCGAACACGAAGATCCTGGCCGATACACGTAACGGTAACCTGGCATTGCTTCACCGCCTAAGGTCTTGCGGGGTATAGCTGGTGGTCGAGCGCAGTTGTTTTATAAACATGCCCCAGTTGGGCCAGATATAAAAGCGTTCCCGCATGGTGGTAACCCCCCCCCCCCCCCCCCCCCCTTCCAAGATGGCACCGAGTTTCAACGACGAGTGGTAGTGACAGATCGCAGGCTGAAGACGAAGGCAGCAGACGACCCTAGGCCCCAGAGGAGCTCTGAGCCAACCAGATCTACAGACTTGGGTGAGCATAAAAGATTTGTGGTAGGAAGCCATTCTCGTAATGAGCCATCGTCCCTTCCCCCCTGTAATAATAGCTACATCAAGGTTAGGGAATTAGCTGCGTCAATATTGAGAATATTGTATGACTACTGTTAATCTTAACTGACGTAAGTGTAATCCATTGTTTAGTAAATGTATTGTCTCTTTATACATAGTTTATTATATTAAAATATATATTTTTATAAATGATTTTTCTTATTTAGCCATCATCGTCAGCACCCCCGTGACACCCCTTACCTCATATTACAGTAATACAGTGTTTGAGGTTGGCTCGAGTAGAGAGCGTATTGGAAACCAGAGTTAATTAGAGACTTAGGAGGAAGGGTAAGTGTTACACTGGCGGAGGCGCGGTTTTATTCCCACATCTTTGCAGCCAAGCTCCACCTGTTACCATTTCATTGCATTTTCTAATTAATATTTTTCAGACGTGCGATACCATTCAGATTAAGCCGCCTTGCCCCGTCTGTAACAGACAGCCCCGCCCGCCCACGCTAACAGCTGTTCTACTCCTACAGTATGCCAGCGTATCATAGGTCAGTTACCACGCGCATGTCTCACCGCTTGCATAGCAGCCTTGCCAATCTACCTTTCTCGACAACCTATTCCCCTCAGAGTGCTTCTTTTACATAGTTAGAGTATTGTAATGTTTACTGCTTATAATGCATGCAGAATATACTGTTCAATTATTTGCTTGAACCACTCCAGTTGTGTTGTGAGCTGTCGGAGTGGATTTTCTCTTCTTTCCTGTAGTTTGTTTAATCATAAGTTTACATCAAGTGCACAGCACCATTTACACGAACATACACATTCAACACCCAGTTTACACAGTTCATGGAAATGTGCAATTAGAAAAAAACATCTAAAGTTTCACAATTTATTAAAACAGTTTTTCTTGACACAAAGGATTTTGAAAATACTTTAGACGAGAGAGACGGACAACGCGACCTTCAACACACTACCGAAACACCTATTACTAGTCAAATCCAAAACGACGTGCTAGACACATCATTCCTAGCACCGAACATACCTATACCCTTGACACACCACCTCCCTCCCAATTGCTTTCTAACTCACAATCACGATCGCCTGTACCCCTCACTGATTTCTTTGGATTTTCCCTTTACAAGGAAATTGGCATTGCTCCCCTCCCTTCACGTTCATTTCCACCCCTGCCTACCACACACGCATACATTAATTTCGGGCACAATCAACCACAAAACAACATGGCCAACAACCCAACTCCCATTAATGTAATTTTCACACAACCAGAGAAAACCCCAATCCTTTTCGGGGAACCAGGGAGGAAATATTCAAGAATTTTTACAATCCTTTGAGGAGGTCGCCAACATCAGTATCTGGACGGACGTCGACAAATGTAAACGTATTCATTTTTCTCTCCACGACACCACCAAGCACACCCTCGAAAACCTAACCCATCACCCCGCCCAACCTATCACGTGGCCAGAAGTAGGAAAGACAAGATTAGTAAATGTGTTCACAAGTGCCGCTGAGACAGTGTGTGTCAAACAATTAATTTACTCCAAAAAACAAGCCGTCGATGAGGAGACACTCCGCCACATTCAGACACTGGAATATTACAGGGCACATTGTAACCCCCACATGACAGACACCGATTGCATGAACGTCATTTGGAAACGTATTCTCCCCTCTGTTGCGGATAAGCTCATTGGACTTCCTAAGGACAAGCTCAAACAAATACACGAAAACATTCACAGGGTTGAAGTTGGCATTTTCAAATACCAACAGAATGTTACAAACCCCCGTACATCCAGATTCCACACGCCTTGAGGCGGAAATTACTAATCTAAAACCGGAACTGTGCACAACTTTCGCTCTGCCAACGTGAACCACCCATGCTATAGCGTTCCACAATCCCGAACAGGGTACAATTCCTCCTACCCTAGTTTTACATAGTACTACAACTACTAACCGCTCCAAATCCTCCACCCAATCCCCCCCCCCCCCACCTCACAACACAACACGGGATATCGTGAATTTCGTGAAACGGCACACTCTTTCAGTCATTATCGCGGCGGAGTCAATCACACACATCGTTTTCCCCAGCATCATTCCAACGCAACTCAATTTCCCCACAATACAGCCAACACCACACCTCACTATAACAGGGCACTTACTCCCACACCTCAGTCACGTGCATACCACGGAACACAAGCACCCCGCTATCAGTCAAAAAACTTCCCCACAAGGGGGTAAGACACACGCCATCCCCGATGACGAAAGCGCCCGTGTCCGGGCCATGTGTAATACGATTTTTAGCAAAGTGGTGCATAGCAGATTGTATGCAAACATTACGCTGTTTAATTCCACAGGGGTAAATTTTCAGCCTAGATCTATTGTGTCGCCTATCACTCCACCCAGCCATGTTGTTGATAGTAATCCAGCATAGGAACGCCATTCGCAGATCCATTTTACGAAACCCCTTGAGCCACATTTTTCTGCCATGTTGAATAAAGTTCACGTTCTGCAACCACTAAGTCAACATATATCCATGCCGCCGTCTGTAAAGCGGTTACACAATATGCCGACACATCAAACAGTTTTGTCAGACACCCACTCGCAGCGCCTCTTGCAAGCACAGCATTTCTCTCCCCCCCCCCCCCCCGGGGCAAATCAGGCCATGGCTTCCACACCTTCAGAGTCCCGCACACCAGAATGCTATGCTGCCACATTGCAGCAATTCCCCGCCACACAGCAGGCAGTTCACGGTCCCCATAGCCTTGCTAGTGATACCTGCTCACTGTGCCTCTACATAGGACATAAAAGTCGTCTGTGTCCCCTTTTCACCAACCAAAATTTTGATTTCTCCACGGACATTGGTGACCCTTTTCGCAGATTTAAGAATAAATTCAAGCTGACACCGTGTACCATTTTGGTGACCAACTCCACTCCCATTCCCACTCCCACCGTAGCACGGCCCAAATGTTTTCAAAAGAAGAGCGCAGGGGGCCGCAATGATGAGCATTTGTTGGGAATCTTGCTAAGTGGGGCCGCACCTAGAATTGCCACACGAAAACCAGGATGCACTACCTCTCTTTCACCATGTCAGCTGAAAGTTATTAGCACTGCGATGCCATGCATACTTGTTACTATTAAAGGCAAACAATACTATGCATTGGTAGACACAGGATGTTTATGCAGCTGTGTGGCTAACACTATTTTATCAGATCAGCCCCTTCTTCCCCTCAGAGAAACTATAACATTAGATGCAGCCACATCGATTTTATCACCCCCTAAATTTCAAACTACTATCAACTTACATATCCACGGTCACACTTATCCACAGAAATTTTTAGTTCTTGACAACCTCCAACAAGACATTAATTTGGGTGTATTGTATTAAAATACAACATTCTCTTTATTCATGCCCATGATGAGACTAGAATTACAGAAATACCAATTGTTTCCGATCGCGCAGAAATGCCCGACTATGCGTCCATTACCCAGTGTTGCAATGCTATCGAGGCTTTTGAGTATCAACCCCGTCAGGGTCCTTCCATTAATGAGAACCTTTCTCCTGCTCAAACAAGCCATTCACGTTATTATAGAGCATCGTAATGACCGTTTTGCTAAATCTATATTACAGCTCACTGAAGCAAGGGGTTTTGAAATTAAGCTGGACTTAGGCACTGATTAACCCATTGCTACTCATCCCTATCGAATTAGTCCCTAAGTGCGTGACAATCTTTTACTTCAAATCAAAGATATGGTCAATGTAGGAATTATTCAAGAAGCTGATTCCCCATATTCTGCCCCTAGCCTTGTCCTTTCCAAAAGAAGTGGTAGCCTTCGATTTTTGACCAATTTTCGAAAACTTAACATCTTACTAGGGTGCATTATTCACTACCACAAACTGAGGACATTTTAAATGCTTTACGACATTCCCCATTCATCACCAGTCTTGACTTATTTTCTGGCTTTTATAGCATCCCTGTTCGCCATAAGGGTAGTCACAAATTGTCTTTTAGTATCGATGGGGTGGGATTATTTGAATATCGAAGAATGCGAATGGGCCTCAGTACCTCACCCCAATATTTTCAAATGTTCATCAACAAACTTTTAGGCCCACTGAGATGGACTGCAGCAATCGCCTACATTTGCGATATTTTTATACTAGGTAGTACCTTTTTGAGGAGCGTATCGCTAATATCCATAAAGTCTTCGAAAGATTACACCAATTCAATGTTAAAGTCAATACCCAAAAAGTGTTCCTTCGCCCAACAAACAATTAAGGTTTAAGGTCGCATCATCACACCCCCAAGGCATGTCCACACAGGCTCCGAAAAGGTAGCTGCAATCGAAAATATGTCCCACCACCCCTACTAACCTGAAACAACTTCGAACCTTTCTTGGGATGACTTCCTACCTGCGATAATATATTTTGCATTATGCATCCATTGCACAACCATTGATTGATATCACCAAGATTACTACTCCTTTTAAATGGGAAGAAAAGCACCAAAATTCCTTTTTACATTTGAAATGAGTTATTCTTCAGGCACCACTACTGAAAAAATTCAATGAGGGACATGAGATCTTTCTAGCTTGCGATGCTAGCAACACTGCAGTAGGAGGGGCTCTCATCCAACTTGACCCACACTCTAAACAAAGCAATATCATAGCATTCGCAGCTAAGAAATTATCTATTCAGGAGGGGCATTGGAGCACGACCGAGCGAAAGCTATCGGCTATAGAATACTTATGTACTCATTTTCGTCAGTATTTGTATGGGCGCAAGTTTACAATTGAAACCGATTATGCTATCTACATTCGTTGGCAAATCATAACGCATGCATTCAAAAAATGGCTATTGCCGTAAGTGAATTTGATTTTCAAATTAATATTGTTAAGGGTAAGTTGAACACGCTTTCCGATGCGTTAAGCCGCATCCTCGCAGCCCCACAGGTCGCCACACAAACTGCCACAGTCCACAACACTGAATACATCGTCAAAGGCGACATCATGAGCTGCATTTAACTTTTTAAGGCCCTTGCCGAAGCCATTTTCCAGAACCCTGACAAAGCGTCCAAAATTAGTGCTTCTGTGGCTAAGTATATTAGACAGCTCTGGGACGAAGTCAAACACCATTTTATTTCAGCACACTGCCCAAGTGAGAGGTACATAATCGCCAAGGAGGATATTTTTTCTATTCATTTGATCATCAAAATCATAACTACCCTTTACCAAGTGAACATTGAAGTAATTAGACAAAGGCATACCCCCACACTTGCTATGGCATGCATTGATCTCGTCTTTAAATGTACTATTCTTATTGTCCTTTTCAATGATGAGTCAGTTTTCAATCTATCTACTGTCACTGTTCCTACTTCTCCCTTCATTGGTGAATATGACAACGACCCCCACTTTCGTAATATAAATCAGGCCTTATTAAACCCAGAACAAACCGATATGAAATAACGTAGGTTGAGTCGTCGCTATGGTATGGCCACCAATGGGGAAATATTTTTAAAGGTCCACTCACCCCAGGGGTCGTCTAAGTTAACACTTGTCCATAAATTTAATGTCCCCGAAGTTATCCAGGCCCATCACAACGCCATATTTGGGGGAGGTCATTTTGGTGTGCTCAAAACATTGCAGAAAATTAGACAATCTTATTTTTGGGACACAATGGTCGCTGATGTTAAAAAGCGTGTTGAATCGTGCCCTGAATGCCAGAAAATTTAAGCCATCACCTCATAACCCATGGGCCAGTTAACCCCAACACCTCCGCAGCCGCTTTTGAAAATGTGGGCTCTGTATGCTAAAGGGCCTTTACCTGCTAAATCCCATAAAAATATGTATATTTTGGTAATGACGGAATATGCCACCTGCTATGTTTGTGCAAAATCGTTCCGTCTATTGATGCAGCCACCTGTGCTGAATATATAAAGAAAGTTATCTTGCAGTTCGGTTGCCCTGAACGGATACTTACGGATCGGGGAACCAGTTTTCTACATGAACCTATTAGCAACCTCCTCTAGTCACTTGGCATCAAAAAGCTCACTACCACTGCATAAAAGCCCCGTTGTAACGGTTTAGTTAAGAATAATAATTGTTCCATTGGGGAACAGCTTACAGCTTTTGCGAGTGCGGACCAATTAAACTGGGATGTGTACATCCTGTTAATTCGGTTCAACGACAACACTAGCATTAATAGATCTACTAAATTTACACCCTTCTATTTGCTTCATGGGGTAAAAGCAGTCCTCCCAGCCCAGGTAGTAGTCACTAAGTTTTCCAAGCGGGGGCATTATTGGTGCGTGCAACTTTTAGCAACTCGTGAAACTGCCAGACACAATTTAGTTCAGGCTCAGAGCCTTCAGAAAGCCCAATTTGACATAACGCACGGGAAAAATTCCTTACATGTTAACGATTATGTCTGGGTACGTAACAGTGGGAGACATAAGGCCCTTACCCATCGCTTTCGCAGCCCGTACTGTATTACATATGTTTTAGGCTAATCAACTGTTCGAGTACAGACGAACAAATTTGGCATACCTAACTTCGACACTGTCTGTACCAGGCACACCAAGTTGGCGTACACCCATTGATAGTTTATAGTAATGTCGCTCTGTATAATGTGTCTTTTTCTGTATCAGTGTCTAATATCTGTGCAAAAATATGTTACAGTTTCTATTATTCCGTCGTACATCACATGCTAAGCTGTGTGTGCTAAGCTGTCTGTGTCCTCACATTGCTGCAAGGGATCCGAGGCGTATGGCAACTGGGACGTGCTGACCAAGTTCCGAATCAGCACGCATGAAGCAGCAGCGGCAGTCACAGCGTGCCTTCCACGTCGAGTTCCTGCCTCTCAACCAACCTCCGCGCTTCTGTTCCCCTGCTGCCACATGGTAGAGGGGATATCAGGACTGCCAACTATACTCCTCGCCTCTCACTGCCACACAGCATAACTGCGATGCTCTTCTTGCCGCCCGCCGAGGTTGGTAGCATTGCGCATGGGCGGAGCCGCCTTGCGCATGCACCGAATGTTGTTATGGCATCGGCCGGTCAGAGTCGGGCCACGTGCACGTGGTGGGGCACTATCTCCGCCCACATCGCCATAGCGACCTTATGTTTTTGTTCTTTTGCTACAACAGCTGGACTCTACCTGCAACCGACCTACCATACCCACACAGGTTTATACTATGTCACGATGGTGCCTGACGTAGTATATGAAACCAGTATACAACTGGTATACAAACTCCAGCTGCAGTTTCCATTCTCGCCTGATGCCCGGGCCAATTCCTCCACATTGCCTGTGCCGACCACAACTCGACGACGTGTACAATTACATGCAGGGGATAGAAGCAGGAGTAATGAGAGATTACCACACTGATTACCCCTTTCCGTGAAAAGCGCAGCATTCAAGTCATAGGAGATGTGGGGAGTAGGTACTGTAACTTCCTGATGAATAAGCACATCCACGCTTTCCTCAAATCTGAGAACTCACAGCCAATGTTCACAATACACACAAGGCGTTGAATGTTTCTTTCAATATTGTTAATGATATCGCCCACAAAGTTGAAACTAAAATCAACTCCCTATCCAACGTTATAAATGGCATCAGTACTGTAATTAAGTCCCAACAAACTGCATTTAGCACAGTTCGCACCTTGGAAAAACGAATCCATTTGCTTGTGACAAATGTTTTACACCTTATCAACGACCTACTCATCGAACATTCCATTGAATCATTCGTCCACTCATGACAACTCCATGAACTACCTCTTGCAGCAGTGAACAAAACACAACTCACTCACGACCTCACTGCATTGCAAGACCAGCTCCACAAAATCAATCTTACGCTCAGTATCACCACTAAGGAACTACATAAGTACTATTCTCTTGAATTCACTGAGTGTTCATTTTCAAAGCAGCAGTTAGTAATTAAATTGCAAGTGCCACTAATCGATGTTCATTCTCAATGCTATATTTATCACGTCAAGTCTGTCCCGTATCAATCCAACAATCATTCGTGCACGCTTCAACCGCCATCTTCTTTCATTCCAATCGATCACAAAACAGAATCTGTTAAGGAGATTTCACCCTCCACCCACCCCTCCCAGGATGTTGTATTCATCCCCTCCCCGATTCTCTCATCGGCGACAATGCTAAATGTATTACCTCTGCAATTTTGTTGACTAGCGTCACATCCTTGTTCACCCCATGCAAGTACCGCTGTACACCTACCGTACCTTTCACTGTCACCAATATTTCCCCCCACCAGTTTGTTTTAACCGCCCCCCCCCCCTTCCCAATACCACGGTGTTATGTACGAATTCATGTCTTGACACAATCTCCTCCACCTGCCCCTTAGGAGCTGTTGAGCTCCATGTCCCGTGTGGTTGCCAGGTCACCACGCCCTCCAGCACCATCATTCATGCCACAGATCTGTGTGATGTGCGGGCTCCCATCATCGCTCTCCATCGAACAGTAATTCCAGTACATTAACTCTGAGCAGTCTTTCCACCTTCTCCAGCTGTCACTACAAGAGGGAATTCATTTCTACAGCATATCAACTGCTCTAGACGGGCTGTGTTATTCCCTTTCGTACCTCCATTATTAAAGCGTGTTCATTGTATTTACTCCCCTCAGCATGTTGTTTTTTGTGTGTATGTAAGTTATTTGATTATATTTGCTTTTTATTGGCTAGCGGATTTTCAATTATAATTCAGGTCATCGTAGAGTAAGGTATTATGCCTGCTGGCATTATAGGACCTATCACTGTAATTGAGCTTAGGCCTACAGTTTTGACTAGTAGCATACTTCCGCTATATATATGACACACACGCACACCATTATGGTGAAGTGCCCTATATATCTCTCAACGCAATCACGTGAAAGACACTTATGACAAATTGCAGTGCTACGAACTTTCCTAAAAGACAGCGCCACGTAAAAATAGTGCTCTCACAATATTCCGTGTGCTTCAACAAACTTTACACTCCTGCGTGAGTGTCATATACGTACAAATACAGTGGATAAAGAGAGAAATAAATGTTCAGCACCATGCGCATGGCTACCACCTACCGAATATAAACTTTCTTGCGGTGGCGTCTGTGCTTATCAATTTTCAGTTTCTCTACGTTTTTTCTTGTTGTATGTTACAACTCAAAAGTATTTATTATCTTATAAGGAATCTCTTTTTATGTAAAAACTTAGTTCTATCGAACATACGTAGACGTAAGTTACAAATACCACTGAGTGTGTAAATAAGTTGAACGATTTATTCTCAAATCTGTATCCATAGCACTAAAGTGTCAGTTTATACTTACCTGGGTTAAGTAGATATAATTATCCCACTATTCAAGAGAGTATTACGTAGACAATAATCACTGTACACAAGCACGCAGTGCGCGGCTCACATCACACTGTGTTGTCAACAGTTGAGCGTGCGTCCGCTTGGCGCAGCCAACTGCTCAAACTTAAATTGTGTTCCGCACGTCATTCGCGTTGACAACCATTGGTCTTTTATATCTTCTCTTAAAACAAACTATATCATTGCTGCCCTACTACAGGCAAACAATGGCACATATTTTACTAATGTAACTTAAGCCAGACGGCAGTGCCTTTTGACCTTGTCTCCTTTTTATAGCTAAGATTCCTGGCATGTTGTAAAGTGTTCATTAAAGGCGCGCTTATTCCAACCTCCCGCCTACCCGTGCCCACTGCCTAGCTGTTGGGGGTCTCTTTCTAACTGAATATTAAATGTGGCCATGGACACATTCCCTTCCCCCCCCCCCCCACGTGACGCTTACAACATGTTCAGAACTTAGATTGTGGCTAGCCAATACCTTGTATCACTGTAATGTATTTTCCAACTACCCCACCTTGCCTTTTGCCCCGAAAATTACCTTAAACTTTAACTTCCGTATGTATTATTCAAATTCAATATGTGCATCACAGATATTTTTAATTTAGATTTTCGACGGTGGCTCCTACTTGCAATTGCTCCCTCGATGCCGCGCTTAAGTCCTCCGGGTATGCCACCATGCGCACAGTTCGCCACTGCCTTGAGCCCCTCAGGCCTCCCCAACACTGATGTACCCCAGGATACTTGTGCCTCTCTCACTCACGCCCTATGCTACGTTCTCCAACAATGGCCACTTCAACAGCCGGGACGGTTGTTATCTCGCCGGTGGGAGGGGGTAATGTAACGATAACCTGGCATCGCTACACCGCCTAAGGTCTTGCGGGGTATAGCTGTTGGTCGAGCGCAAGTGTTTTATAAACATGCCCCAGTTGGCCCAGATATAAAAGCGCTCCCGCAGGGCGGTACCCCCCCCCCCCCTTGCCCACCAGATGGCACCGAGGTTCAACGAAGAGTGGTAGTGACAGATCGTAAGCTGAAGACGAAGGCAGCAGACGACCCTAGGCCCCAGAGGCATAAACGCGTTTGCGGTAGGGAGCCATTCTCGTAACGAGCCATCGTCCCTTTCCTCCCTGTAATAATAATTACGACAATATTGAGAATATTATATGACTACTGTTTCTGTAACCTTAACTAACGTAAGTGTAACCCATTGTTCAGTAAACGTAAATGTATTGTGTCTTTATACTCAGAGTTTGTTATATTAAAAAATATATATATTTTTATAAATGATCCTTCTTATTTAGCCACCATCGTGAGCACCCCCGTAACACCCCTTGTCTCCTATTGCAGTAATACAGTGTTTGAGGTTGGTTCGAGTAGAGAGAGTATTGTAAACCAGAGTTAATTAGAGACTTAGGAGGAAGGGCAAGCGTTACAACGTGTTGTTTGACAAAATCCCAGAGAAAAAAGTCACAGGGTGTAAGATCGGGGGAACGTGGAGGCCAACACAAACGTTCATTATCGCCACTGCCAGCATGCCCAATCCATCTGTTTGGTGGTCGCCTTATTGAGTTCACGTCCGACACCCAAGTGGAAATGGGTTGGTGCCTCATCCTACTGAGAAATGAAACCTTGTTCATCCTGTTCCAGTAGTGGAAGAAGCCATGTGTGTAACATTTGCAGGTACGAAATCGCCATTATTGTGTCCTCGTCGAAAAAGAAAGGGCCATACACCTTTTGATGGCTGATGGCACAAAAAAAATTCAGCTTGCGGGAGTTGCGCACATGCTCCACATAACCTTTAGGATTCTCAAGACCCTAGATCCGGACATTGTGTTCGTGCACTTTGCCCGACACATGGAAAGTGGCTTCATCACTGAACACCAGTGATTTCGAGAAACCATCAGTTTCCATTTCGGTTTGCATGTCCTCGCAGAAAGACAGTCGCTTGACTTTGTCGCCCGGTTTCAGGACGTGCAACAATTGCAGACAAATGTTTGCGTAAAATCATCCACACAGTTGGTTGCGGGATGTCTCATTCTCTGCTGGCTTTGTTGGTGGTGAATTTGTGTGGACTTCGTGAGAAACTGTCGCTCACACGCTCCACAGTTACCTCGCATACTGGTGGACGGCAGGTTGACATTCGCTTACATATGCATCCCTTGCTTCAAAGTCATAATAGCACTTACAGATACTGGGCTCACTGGGTGCATCTTCACCAAACTTCCTTCTAAAGTTACGTTGCACAGTGGTAACATACTTGCAAACGTGAAAATCCAGCACACAGAAAGCCTTCCTGTCTTCGTTGGCAGCCATTTTCTCTCCTGTCGCCCTAGCGGCGAAATCAATAACTATGCGACTGCTGTACCAACCACTACAACTTTTTGAGTTTCCCTTTCGATTGAGACAACTTTCATGCATCACGTGAATTATTAATTTTTGTAATAGGAAATATAATTTGTAATGGCGCTGTATACTCTAATGTGTGTCGTGACTGCTGTGTGTGAGAGAGTACTGTTGTCTTTATGTTACTTTGTACCAGTTTGTATGTGGTTGCAAATATTGGACGTGCGGAATTTATACGTTTTAACCGTAAACTGTTTTTAAGACGAAATTAACATTTTGAAAGTTATGTCTATTTATCTATCACAACACAACTTTGCCCTAGGTGTTTGAAACACAATTGTGTAACGTAATTACGTTTCATTGATTTAATGTTTGCTACAATCCCAACAAAATACTAAGCCCAGCCAGATAAATTTAAATGAATAATGGAATAAACCTAGCAAACAGTAAGTACCAATGCAGAGAAAAATGAACGGAATGAAAGTTATGGTAGGTCTATTTGTATGCATGTTCACCGCTATTTTTTAAGTTTGTCGCTGCTATGTACAAAATATAAGCGACACGAGTTGCGTGTTTGAATTTACTGCGTCTTTTCGTTTGACTGGTTATTTTGTTTTAATATTTTTATTCCAACTGAGACCGACGTTTTAAAGAAATAATCCAACATATGTCAATAATAAGAGGTTAAATACTACAGTTCTTTCACCTGCAGTTGTAACAGCATTAAACACAGTCGCGGCACAATATTAGCATGTGTTACGTGTAATGTGCTGTGTCGTGTATAACAAATAGTTTTACAATGTAACATAATAACTGTAAGAACTATCGCAGACATTGTTGAAAAATCATACAGCTGACCTAAATATGGTTATAGCCTTAAATTATGAACATTCGTACGAATTGGTATTCGAAATATGACAAATTATTGAACAGCTGAAAACAGTAAACAAAGCATTTGACAGTTAAAACGTATTTTTTGTCACATGGTAGTGTTAATGTTTATATGTCGTAGAAGGATACGTAATCGGTAACCAAAAGTAGAACTTGTAAAGATTCTAGATTATTTTAGTGCCCTAGATAGATAGCTTAAGGTTGCTACAGCACCACGCATGGACGCCACTGTAAAGAATTGGGAGTGTTCTTAGATATGATGTTTCGGGGTTCTTAGCTTAATTATATGGAGAGAATGTATAGCATCTGAGAGATTTTTATTGTGTATATGTGTAGGGGAAAACCTTTTTGCAACCTTGTGTGATGTTAACACCTTATAACGCTTACCAACACAATTTACACTCCTCTGGTGTAGTGGTCGACTCAGGAACTTTGCAAGGGGCATTCACATACGCTGGCATTCAAAACACATTGAATCTTCAGTATTATCGAGAAGCACTTCATTACAATATTTACCTTTATAAAAGAAAATTAAACTTGTGTGGTTCAACATTAAAATAAAAGAAAACAAATAATATTAATAATCTTTAATTCAAAGCAGAAAAGAGAAATTTAAAATACATAATTAGAACTGTTTAGCTGTACGAAAAATCAAATCAATTAAGTAAAAATTATGTTATGCAAGTAGACTAAAAATATTAACATGTTACCACCATCAAACAAAAAATTACTTAATCAGAAAATAAAATTAAATTAAATGTCGTTAAAGCTACTTCCAATTAATTAAATAAAAATGTGGATCAATTAAACTGTTTCAAAGTAGACGTGTTTGTAGTTTCAGTGCCTCTTAATAAAATATTATATCGTGAGCTCCATTAATATATTACGTTATAAGTTTAGGTCACTTTCCCCACATACTTAAAACAAGTTCGTAATCTCTTCAGAACAAAAACCTCAGTGCTCTACAATAAAAATGAATACCAAATCAAAACAATAAAATAGTTCTTCACTCCAAATTATAGTTCAATCAATGTAAAGTGAAAATGTTTACTCCGGTAAAGTAACTCGGGTCGGATAGAGCAGGACCACTGGACTGATTGAATAATTGACACTAAGTACTGAAAATCTTTCTTGAAAAACTATATCATCGGTCATTAATAACTCAGGAGCAATAACTAACTTGAATGAAACGCTACCAAGCATGAGTTCATTTGCCAGAAATTAGGTGGCGTCACCTTAATCTGTAGATACTGCTTGCTCTTCCAGTATGGCGTCGTGGCGTGACTGCGTCCACTAATAAATCTGATCTGTCAATTAGCTAAACTTAGTCTCCTTCTTAACTCGCTAAGTTAGCCCTCACTGGAACTAACTTCGGGTACTCAATAAACTGACATAGGTTATGCAGATGCCGGGGATTTCGCCCAAGAAATCCCGGCTACGAAAATCACGTCTGTGGATCTACAGATCCGTACCCAGAAGCCCTCGACTTCCGGCAACTTCCTAACCAATTCCTACAAATGGAGCTCTGCTGGATCCGGTGCAGTAAGACACAAATATAGCGTAACATAAAATAAATATAAAAATTGCAAATAAATGGAAAATAAGCAGTGTTAAAAATTAATTAATAAATCCTGACACTTGAAAAATCTTGAAAAATAATTAAGTAATATTCTTAAGTTAAGTTTCCAAATGCTCAGAATAGTGTAGGCCTACTTACTTACCATAGAGTAACATAAATAAACATACAAAAATTGAAAATAATTGTGATCCTAACTCATATCACACATTAAAAATTATGAAATAAATTATAAATTGCAGAAGTGTTGAAATTAAATTAAGAAAATGCTGAAACATATGCAAAAATTATAGGTGGCAAATGGTACATAACAATATACGTGTTAATCTGCATACCAGTTTCAGGGACATGTAAATGAGAGTACATGGATGTGTTACAAATATTAGCTGGGCCTCAGAAAAGTGTGAAGTAACCATGAATGGCCCATATTCATCAGAAAGTGTGTGTTTGTGTGTGTGTGTAAGAGGAGAGAGCGGATATTCGCTGTCCTTATGCAAGTAAGCCATTGAATCGGAGGTTTTTCTAGGCGCTACCTGCCACATGCCGTTGGCTGGCCAGTACTCGTGGAAGAAAGCGATGTAGCAATATTTTACCTTCACTAGTGACATAGTGCAGACCAGTAGTTAACAACAATATATAGTATTTGTGAGCTTTAAATTCTGGCGAATGATGTTTTCGTTTAAGCATGTATGATTGCGGCCTAACGTTAAGGCGATCACCTACGTGGCATTTAAGCAGCGTCACAGCATGTTTGAATTTCGAATTTTTTTACGAAACTATTGAACGTGTCGTCAGTGTCTGCACTTACTCCAGACGCGAACGGAATAACACCTTCAAGACACAAAATAACCATTAGAGCCGTCACGAGGCAAACTAGGCCAGCAGTAGGATAGGTACATAAGGCAGAGGAAGACAAGGACGCCCGCCCATTATGTGACTGGGTCGCCGGAGCCAGTGATCCGCGTGTAATCAACCGAGGCCGTGGCGGAATCCTCGTACGTCAGTCGTGGTGCATCGCAGAAGTATCAGTGGTGAGTGAATCGCCTAATTGACATAGAGACCGCAGCCAGTATTACAGTCGATGTTAGAGACAGTGTTGCGATTACTAATGCTGACATTAATGTAGTAGAGTCACGGTATTGTGGTCACATAATTTACATTGCCTACCAATTTGAATGTAAAGATAAAGTAATTTGTATGTCTTATATATAAAGTGATGTAATTAAAGTGTCATTGATATTGAACTACTAGTCTTTATCTGAGCAAAGCCCTTGTCATTAAAGTAAGTCGTTAAACCAAGGGAGGTAACAATATGTAAAAAAAAAATTTCTCAGCGTCCAAGTAAATTTATTATAACATCAGTAAAATAACATGTACACAGTACTGCTAAGTTTTAGTTACATAGAATGGTGTTAAATTGTAACATTAGTGTATTTTTTTTTTCTCAGCGACAAGTAAATTTTCACAGCCATCGCAGTTGTAATTTCACCACAGATGTGTATTTTTTGCACTTACATAAAAGTTAAATCACAGATTCATTGTAATTGTAAATTCCGTACATTTTTCACTGTTTTAATAAGTAATTTTACCGTCTGAATTATATATTTTAGAACTGGGTGGTGTTAATTCACATACTATGTACGTACAGTTTTACGATCCACGTTATGTAATGTAGTTAAACAGAGTTGTACAAAGTTATCTTCAAAATGTGGATATCAAGTTGACTTCAGATATAGAATGCGTAATTATATGCAACCAGCAAGCATAACCCATCAGCGAAGGTTTTAAGTTCCCCTTTTCAACACACAAATGGAGTTCGAAATAAATCCTGACATAAGCGTAACTACGATGTGATCCTGTATTGAACTTTGCGACATTTTTTGCCAATAAAATTATGAAGTGGACGCTTGGCCCCATAGGTAAGCATACGCGCAGCACTACGAGAATAAACATTACGCGCCAGTTCAGACTATGCCCGTGTCAGTGCAGCCGTCAATCGCTCCAGCGACTCTCTGCCCCAGAACGCGAAATTTGCCTCAGGTAGATTCAATTCTGGCAAAATCAATATTGTGACATTTGATACGAGTTCGTTTCGTAATTAAGTCTTTATGCCTCTACTGCTGTGTTAGATCAACAACTAGCTACGTATAGGGATGCTTTCGGAATTTTCTTCTTTAAAATCATAAACAACCTAAATATTCTAATTATCCAATATGTCGTGGGAAGATTTCCTGTATACTCTAGATTCGAATCAGTGGCAAATCACTTATTCGCAGTGAGATCCAACTACTCCAAACAGTGAAATTGGCTCCACTTAGAATCAGTGGAAAACCGCTGATTGTTTCAGTGAAAAAATTTATCTGATTTAATTAATGAGGTGAAACAATGTCACTGATTGAATAAATGATGGCCGACTGCAGCGGCGAATTAAATATTGTTTTTATTGAATGTAGCCAAATAAGTACTTGAAATAAACATTTTTACGATATTTTGCTATTTATATTGTGCTATTTACCGTAAAAAAAGCTTCGCAGGCGGCCGGGATTGAACTCGAGCAACATTCGAACCTAGGCCGTTGCCTTGCCATCTGAGCTACCACGCCAAGTTGGAAACATAGAAGCAAAATATATCTCTTATAGTTCGCTGCGAAATTGTGTAGTTTGAGGTTATATGCTCATACTTTTAGTTTTTGGTTTGATTATTACTGTTAGGTTTGTTAAAACGAATAGTATATATGAGTGCACTCTCTTCTTCACATTAAATGTAGTTTAAATCTTCAAACAGAGCGCTGTGATGATTGCATGGAATCGAAATGAAAGACTTACAAACGGAATGAAAGGCGGTGTGTTCATATTACCTCGTAAAATGGCGTTTTGAAAGATGAAACACATTTCAGAAAGTATTTTATATTAGTTTTATTCGTTTATTTGTTGTTACTTCACGTTATTTAGCGGCCATTTTTACACGCAGTTTCACTGATACATCAGTAAAAAATAAACCACTGAGTAAACAGAGAAAAAAACGACTGACGAATCAGTGGGAAATGTCACTGAATCAATCGTTGAAGGAAAAATGGCATTTTTTTACTGGTTCATCAGTTAAATAGAGTGAAGTGACTGGTGTATCAGTCAGATACGTTTGACTGATTGAAACAGTGAAATTCTCACTGATTCAGATTTAGGATGTAAGTCAGAAATGATAATGATATGTTCTTTCCAGCTAGCGGAAGTAAGCTCTTGCCAGCGACGTGAAGTGGGAATGCCCGTCGGCTGGACGAACAGCAGCTCTCAGATAGCTTCTCGCTTAGACTATATTCGCCGTCGACACGAACACACCCGAATGCGGAGCCGAGCGAGGAGAGACAAGCCGCCACCGCTTGCCACACACCGCGTTGTCTCCATAAATCCCATCATGCAGATGGCGCGTTCGAGATCCGCATTAATAACACTCCTCTGTCGCCAGTCGCCCAGGACAGATAAAACACTGCTGACGCCGCGGCTTTGCTGGATCACGTCAACTCACTTCTTGATCGATAGACACTCCAAGATTTTTCTTTTCCTTTTTTTTTTTTTCTTAGCTCCTACAAGGTAGGTTATTTTCGTGCTCACTTAAATACGCTTTCAGAGATCCGTACATATACAGAATGCTCGGAAATTCCCATTACAGACTGCTAGGAGTTGTAGGGAAGACTGCGTAGACGATCTTTTGAATAGGAACCCATGTCCGAAAACTCACCGTTACCTTGCTACAGCCATTTCAAATCAGGTGTTTCACTCGTCCACTTCCTCTGAGGGGAAGGCCTGGACTATTCCTCGTGTGGTCGTATGAATGGTATGGTGTACGAGACTCCTGTAGAGAGAGACAGATGAAGATCTGCTGGCACGAGTTATGGTCGCTGTACAACAGATTGACGGGACAACATGTGTGATGGAGAGAGTGTACCCGAACATTATTCGTAGGTACAATGTGTACAACGACGTTGGTGGTCGCCACATCAAGCCGCTGTTGTAGTGGATCAGTACCGTATGCTACACATCCTTTGCAGAAGACAGAAACCGATTGCTACATTTAACTGTAGACAAAAGTGTTATTGTGATAAATGAATACATTTCTTTATTGTTCCCTCGGCATTGTTTCTCAATGGATTTTATACTGCTAGAAATGTAATGTACTGAGTCACGCCTAATTAAATTACGCCACACAGAAGTGAACGCGTGATACACCTGGTTTGAAATGGCTGTAGCAAGGTAACAGTACGTTTCCGGACATGGGTTCCTATTCAAAAGATCGTCTACTCAGTCCCCTCTACAAGTCCTAGAAGTTTGTAAGTGGAATTTCCGAGCCACCTGTATAGTTCAGTCATGGTCACTTCCAACTTTCTTGAACCCCTGCTGAAGTTCTACTTCCAAGCCACTCCTCCGTCTCATGCAACCGAAGCTTAAGTAAAGGGGTAACGCACCGTATGAGCTCCCTGTTACGTTGTGATCAGGCCTTAAGTAGACATCCCTGCCTGATCACACCTTTAGCCTCTAAACCAGGACGCCAGGGATTGCAACAACTTATTGCGAAAAGGACAGCAGCAGAAATCCCCTCCACCGGCCAGCAATCGGGGACAACTTACCAGGCGGGGCGTGTCGTCTCACCTCATCCGACCAGCTTCAAATGAAGATCGCAGAATGGGCGTGTCCGATCGCCGCTAACCGAGCTACTAGAACAGCCTCCGGAACCATGTTTAAGGTGGAAACATTACAATTAGTATATCATAGTGGCGTGAGTAATCAATCATAATAATGGAATTTAAATTAATATAATTTCATATAAGCTCCCTCGAGTGATTAATATATATATTACCGTACTACGTTATTGTATGTCCCTCATGACTAAATAAACCCCCTCATTCACATTAGTGCTCTACCATATCATCTCTTTTCATTCAGCTACGTTCCTACCCCCTTCATGTGCAGAGTAATAGAAATGTTACTTTGGTAACAGCATAGTCAGTTTAGTAATGTTCATTCAGGTACGTTCCTACCCCCTTCTTATGCAGAGTAATAGAAATGTTACTTTGGTAACAGCACAGTCAGTTTAGTAATGTTCATCATGAGAACTTTCTCTTCGTAGGCATTACCAACACATGTATTTTTTTTCCCTTGTTTTTATTCATATTAATTTTAAATTAAATGTAATGTGTAGTTAAAATATATGTAAAAATCCAATTTAACCAAAAGTAGAATAATTTTATGTTAGCACAAGTATAAAACTCTCGTCACACGTGACATATTTAAGAAACAAACACGTCATACATACTGTGATTTTTCAAAGGTTTATTCGTAAAGTATAAAGATTCCGCTACTAGACTACACGGATAACAACTCCAATGTTACGTTCATTTTCAATAAAATTCTTATAAACTCGCTGGAAGGCCTATAGTTTTCAATTTTTGCGTAGGACAGATCATTGAGTTTTTTTAAGTCATTAAGCAACGAGTAGTGCTTCATATAGGCTGTTCAATCTTAATTGAGCACTTTTGAAAAGCCCTGCTTAGTATCTACTTTGCCTCTCTGTGTATCCTTCCGCTGTATGCAAGATAACCGTTTGCCATAGATCATCTCACTTTATTCATACGTCATTCTAGTGGAACCGTGACTTTTTTTGTAAGGTGGATGTGTTAAAGGGCCCCGCCTCACTGGAACTCAGAAGTAGACGAGCTATAAGGACTACAATGACGCTTGCGCCCAATGCCCCATCACTCCTACGTGCAAGGCGCTGAACTGGCATGCACTGTTTCCTTCGTTCAGTGCATGTGCCTGTAATAGTTTGGCATGTTTCCGACCAGTGAATTATGAGATGCAGGAGTATCAAAAAGCCTTTCTCAGCTGTGTTGGAGTGCTCAGAAATAGCCCTTATAACGCGCAATATGAAGTCCAAAGTGCGTTTTATTTTCGTATACATGTATAATGGAGACACGTTTAGCGGTAAAAAAAAATGCGCAGATTTCAAACACACTGCAACGCATTTAAATTTTCAAGTACCAGTTCGGCGGCGCCCTTAGTGATGTGCAAATTCGTGCTCTTATGTACATAAAACCTGGAGCATTACTTCAGTAGCCATATATAGCCTCTCAGTACAACGCCATCTCATATACAGCGTGTATCTAAATTCGACGGACAAACTTCATGTGTAGGTTAATCGCGAAAAAAAAAACCAAGTTGTAAACATGTATACGACATGGTCTAAAATTAATTCTAAGGGAGGTGCACATTTTTGAAGTTGTATTAGAAGAAAATGTTTATTACAGTAACACTGTAATGTAGGCCTACATCTCTCTGGAATATTCCCCTCCCGTTAATAGCTGCAAAAGTGTGTTATTGGCTATTGTGCGTGCCCCACCTGCCAGGTATTGGTTAAAAATTATTTTGAAAGTAAACTCGAAAACAGTGAGGTTATAGGGTATTTACACCAGGGGATAATTTTTGTTAATTGTGACATAAGGATTAATAATTTATCCTTTGAATCCTGAATATGCTACCACGACATGGAAGTTAGTTCTAAATAGGGATAGTAACAGTGATTATTTACATGAAATAATTTGATAACGACAAGCTTGGTGGCGTTTGAAGATCTATATTCAGTTAACCATTATTCAGACAACCGGTGTTCCATCTTGGATATTATCTCCAATATTTGGGGGAAAAAAAAAAAAAAAAAAAGTGTTCCAGGTCCAACTTCAAAGCTGTGTACAACTCTTAGTATTCACTTTAGACCATAGGTTGTATATATATTTTCAACTTATTTTTCGTGATTAACCTACAGCCGAAGTTGATCGGTCTAATTTAGACACATCCTGTAAAGTGGTATCGTGGTGATGTAGTGGTTAGACTACCCGCCTTCCAGCTAGGCGAACCAGGTTCGATTCCCGGTGGGCTGCTCCCCGGATTTTCGCATGTGAGAATCTCGCCAGACGATTGGCGGGTTTTCTCGGTGATCTCCAGTTTCCTCCACCCATTAATTCAGGCGCAGCTCCATGCCTCGTTCTACTTTCACCGGCCAAATATCTCCACTCATATCTATTTTTATTAATTTGCTGCTAAGTTAACTGAGATCCTGTGTGTCATTGAGTACTGTAGCATATATGTGGTTATGAGCAGTGATTTTTCTTCCCCAGTGGTTGGTTCTAAAAGTGGTTACTTTAATGTGAACAGCTTTTACGGACCAGGATGTATCCTTTTTTTTTTCTTCACCGGTTACCTTTTTTACAAATTTTAATAAGGTCGTTCAATATTAATGCTTTATTGGCAGCGTTCAAAAAAGTGATCTCAGGTATGTTTACTCTCATTTTTGTTATAATGTAAGTTTCACCTGCGTATAACGCTGTCTCTTGCTGCTGTTGATGGAAGAATATGAGAAGTAGATATTACACGTCAATTCTTGAGACTTATTTTTCATTACTTTCTGCCCCACTTCTTTTTATTAGTTCAGCCTGTAAACCTGAACAAATATTTCCAGCTACTTCAAGAAACGAGACCACGGTACTAAGAGGAAATTTTCATTAATCCTAGAGAGAGATAGAATACTTATTTGTAATTAAATCACACCAATCTTACGGTTTAAATTTTTAATTAATTTCACATTCTTTTATCGTACGGAGAATGCAGAGCTTCTGATGGCGGGTTTGTTAAATTAATGTAGCGTGTATTTTATTAAAATTCTTGCTTCTAAAATGTTTCCGCCTTTTTTTCCAATACACGTGATTTCTACTGATGGTTAGGGTAGATTCGAGAAGTTAATATTAAAAAAATTGGTCAACGTAAAATAATTTAGTTAAAATCATGTGTAATACAGCTTAGAAAGTTTTAGTACAGGAATAATAGGAGAGATTACATACTAATTTTTCGAAAGCATGCAGTGGACCTCTCAGTATTTTAAATTTCACCATTAAGTTGCAAAATTGATTTGTTTTCGCCATAAAGGTTTCAAGCATATGTAAAATAATGCCAGGTATATATTCATATAAGAAATAAAGTATTTGGTTTTTCGAAAAAATGGCGCCTATCATATACCTTGCGTTTTTTTTTTTTTTTTTTTTTTTGTCGGCGGCGTTTTTTAAATTTTTGCTACTCAAAAGCGGTCAGGGTGATCTACGTTTTTGAAAATGGAACGCGAATCCTTCCTGCATGGTACAATACAGCTGTTTGGCTGAGTGCGGTAAGAAGTGAAGTGTGATTGGTCAGTTGGTGAGCACGCTATGCCCCGCGTCATTATCCATTTCTCCACAGATTACCTTGCTTATGGTGTGTTATAGGTTGTTCATGGTAAAGGGAGCAGTTTTTGAGGCCATGCTTGAAAGTTCCGTGCTGCTTATTTATATCCTTTCGCCAATTGTTAATATGAAAACTGTCATGCTATGGTGTATTCGCGGTTTCTTCGCACTTTTTGAATCGAACCTTTGGAAAATTACCCCACGGATGATGCATTTGGTTGTTTCGTTAATATGTCGTGTATCAGAAGCGTTTTATACCTGTATTTACATAAAAGTACCTTACTTTTTGGTTAAATTGAACTATTACTTATATATAACCGTAAATTATAGCATTCGATTTAGAATTAATATGAATAAATATAGGGAGAAAATATGTGCGTTGGTAACGCCTAGTAAGGCATAGTTCTTATGGAAAATTCCATTGCACTGAGTGTACACATATGTGGTGCGCTGTCCCTTTCATGTAATTTTCTAGACTCGATCAAGCTTTATTTGCATGGGGCGGAGGAATACCCTGGAAGTAGAACTTTAGCAGGGCTTTATAAAAGTGTGAAGTAACCTTGATTGGCCTGTACTAATAAACACGGTGCATACGTATGATAGTTCTCAATATTAACTCCTGAGTCCTCAGTAAAATATAATTTTGTTTGTTTCATCAACCTGTTGGGAGGGATATAAAAGGTTCTTGCTTTACCGTGAATGGACTATACTCTGAGGCCGTAACCCTCTCAGTTCAAGTGTTGCGTCGACTTAAGTACGGCACGCATCGTACATTTTTTTTTTTTTTGTTTAGAGCACCTGAAACCGTAAATTAAAGTAGGCCTGAAAGGTTTTTACTAATTCTGGACTGAATGGGTCAACCTCACACAACTGCCTTCCCCGTCCGACGAAGTCACGGGGCCTGACACCGTGATTTCTACGACCGTAAGTGCCGATTTAAATTCACTTTTAATGTGGTGTGATTTATATTCCCGCGCATAACAAAGGATATGCCAATAAAGCATAACGATATGGCTGCTGCTCGAGGCCAAACGCTGTTCCACGAGGGGCAGGGGAAGCTATATTCACGGGCGGCGACTGGAGCAGTGAAACCGGCCCGGTATGCAAATACAGTGGAATGTGCGTAAGCGCGTGCGTGTGCTTGTGGATTACCTGTTGCCCGAGCTCCCGCAGCAGCAGATATAGAGATCGTGACGTTCACGCAACTCGCTGATAATCGCCGGTGTATGAGCGGCTGTCGTGTAATATCCGCCGTGGGAGAGAGAGAGAGAGAGAGAGAGAGAGAGAGAGAGAGAGCTTGGCCGGGGCGACGGGCATTTTGCACGCATTGTGCAATCGCCGCTCATCACCGGGAAAAAAGAGGCAGTCACGTTCATCCGCACTCGTTACTGTCGTCAAAAAGCTATCCCTGAAATGTTTTATGGGGGTGCGTGCTTTGGGTGGTTCATGCATGTCCACACACCAAAACTCTCGCGTCAGATTTTGCTGCTGCCTGGTTGTAATCCATTCACGGTTACTTCAGCCTTTTCTGAAGCCCTGCTAGAGTTCTACTTTCAGGATATTCCTCCGCCTCGTGCAATCTATGCTTAACTATGTCTGGAGAATTACACCAAAGGACGATGCACCGCATTCTTGCGCACTAAGTACTTTGTATAAGGTCTATTTTTTACTAGTCGCTGCCAACATACCTATTTTCTCCCTGTTTTTTAATTCAAATTATTTATAACTGAATCATTATAATTTATAGATAAAATATGAATAACATTTAAATTTAACAGGAAAAATAGTAACTCTTATGAACACAGGTATAAAACGCGTGTGACACAGGGCGTATTTAGGAAATAACTAAACACGTCATACACGGGAAGTTTTTCAATGGTTTGATTCAAAAAGCTCGAAGAAACTGTGAATGGATTATAGAACTGGATACTCCTGTTTTTGTTCCCCCGTCGTCAATTTTTCTTACCTTACAGTTGCCGTCATCAGTTATGTACTATTCGACTAATCGAAACACTACGCGTCACTGTCTGCTTTGCTAGAAGAAATTATAAACGAACCATTCATGTGATGTTGATATATGGTCACAACGCAAAACAAGGCAAACGGAGTCCAATTTTTTTTTCTAGGTTTCCTGGAAGAGGGAAAATCATTTTATTTATTTTTTATTTTTTTAATTTTTTTAGAGCTCTGCTGCTGAGGAAGTTCCTCCAGCTACTTATCTACTGCACTGATCTCTGTTTCATTTCATTCTCGATGCTGTATATCCTTTCATTTACACTGTCCAATCTTGCACTGATACTGTCACTGTGTTTCATTTACACTGTCAATTCTCGTGTTCTCTAACTGGCTAGCGCCTTCAATTTTCCTGTCTACATTATCATTAACCGAGTTGATTTTCCTGTCTACATTCCAATAACAAATCAATTTTCCTGTCTACATTTTCATTTACACTATTTACAGTTTCAATTACAGAACTGATATGGTTATTTGCAATTTCATTGACACACTCTTTCACACTACTAACTTGGTTATTTACATTTTCTTTCAAGCTATTTACACTTGCGCTCAGCTAGCTACTTAGCCCCTCAATTATTGCTCGCAGTGCTTTCAGTTCTTCAGACATTTTCCTTGTTAACATTCACTGCGTCAGTTGTACAAAACAGTCGTAATTATTTTTACACACAACTATTACAATTAATCAATTTGTTTTAAAGTAACTAACTACTTGCTTATACTCTATCTTTATTTACAGTTGATTTATTAGTCTAGCTTTATTTACAATTGATTTATTAATAACTGCCTCCATCAGATTTCTGACACCAGTGTTACGATTGAGGGACGTATCTGAGTTCGTGAGGGATGGACGTGTTAATAAAATAATAAAATAAACTGAATTTAATTTCTAATTTATTCACTCCGCTATTATTTACACCATTAAATTATCTGTCTACACTTTTACTCTTATTATTTAATAGTGAGCGTAATATTTAATGTTTATTTCTACTCTAATTAACATCCTTTTTAATTGTCACTAGGTTACAGTCTGCTAACTCATACTCATTATTGACTCGTGTTCACTCGATCTGTTGCCGTAATTTATAATGTCTTTCACTCACGCATCTAGTCCAATAGTCCAGCCTGCCAGCCGCACACTCCACCGCTTGATACTCGCTGTCGCAGCCTTCCCTTTCGCTGTCACTTCTCTCGCCGCTCGTTCTTCTATCGCTCGGAACTCAGCCACTCATTCACTCATCACTTCCGACTCAACTCCTGGCCCGGAGGCCTGTCGCAATATTTATAGCATTGCCCTGACCATCTCGAAGGTTTAGCGCACCCCGAGTCCCACTGAGAGAACGAGGTCAGTAATCCAGAGCATTCTTCAGATGAACGCAGAAATCAATACTGCCAGGGCAAGTATTGTGCGTGAAAAAGCGAGGGTCGGCTCGCTTGCTGTAACTAATACGCGGCCGCCGCCATCACATAACGACTCTTTCTTCCTCTTCGCTCGCTCACGCCGGATGGGCCAAGGTTAGCAGCGCAGACCAGCGATATGTAACATTACGGTTTGCACAAATGCCTAGAAAAAATTTGAGCATAGGTTGCTCATTGAAATCTGTTACAAAAACAATCATGAAAAAGAAGGTAGTTTTGCTTTAAGAGTATGTTGTGGTCACGCCAGGAATTTTTTGTGGGTGCAGAGACACGGATGTTTTATCAAATATTTCTCGTTGGTATTTGGCATTTAAGTTAGTAATAATTTAAAACGTTCTTACAACACGCAATTCCACAGCTGTGCTTATGCCACCCGAAGCAATTTCTTCTCCTTTGTCATGTCAAAGTTATTTTTTAGTTTCAGATTACGTAGTACTTTTTTTTTACTAGTTGTGATGATTAGACTTCGCGCAGCTGTTTTCTCTTGTGTACCTGTATGTTGATTATAAATTGCTCTAAATTATCGATCCACACATAGGCTACTCACGGTAAAGTGAGCACGTTCTGAAGCCCTCACATTTGGAATAATAATCAATAAATATATTTTATTGTAGCCTTAGACGTTAAATTTCGAGTCCGGTGAAATATATACACTGTATTTACATGGCAATATTTATTTTAAAAAAAGTGGTGGAAGGATAAAAAATGGCCGATAGGAAAAAAATACCTAGGGCCTCAAATGCTCATGTTTTCATGAACCGTGAGTAGGTATATAGCATTTAGGTAAAAATAAGTCTCTACGATGCACGCATTGTCCCTTTATTCAAGGCCTGTTTCCATGACAAACTTGACGTACCCGCGTGAACGTATTTTTGCAACGTTATTTACAGTATACTATTTTCGACGAAGCTGTCTCGTGAGCTTGCTTAATCGAGCGATGAGAGTTGATTTCCTAGTATTAGTTACTTAATAAGGGAGGAGCAGGCAGTTGTGTGATAGGATTCTGTGGACCCACCGCTGAATCCACGTGTAACTTGCTTTGGTGTTTGATGAACATTGCAGCACGGCTGTTGGTTGGGTTGGCAATGGTGTGCGTGTGTGTAGCGTGTTCACTGTGGTCATGACCACTACGACTGCAAAGATCAGCGGATAAGCACATATGGCCGGTGACTATTAACTGTATCACTAAGCATATCGATACAACCTCTTGTATATTTTGGCCGCCAAATACTTGAACACTATTTTTTGCTGAACTGTTTCCTAGGATCTGGGACAGTTAGCTATGGTTCTATCATTTATAATCAGTCCCTTATGACAGCTGAGGGCCTACGTTTATCTGTGTATATACAATTTAGTAATGGCTGAACATCTTTTAAAAAAGTTTCTAAATTTACAAAGATGTTAGACAAAAAGTTCCACATTGGATCTGAGGCGTTGTTAATGCAGCTATATAAATCAGAAGTAAATAAAAGAATTACTGCGAATATACAATTTATTGTTCAGAACTTTTCAGCAACCTGGGCAAAACATATGACTTGCGCGGCATATAGTACATTAAATAATGACATAAGAGTTTGATTGAGTGCCACCCAAAAATCTGATAAAACAAATGCAAAGAAAATGTGAAAAAGTAGTGAGGCGCATTTAATTTGTGTTCTCGTAAACAAATACAGCTAGACGGTATTTTACACGATATAAAATACGTACGTCTGTGAAAAATACATTCTTCACTGACTAAAACTCAAGATACCGTGTTATTCCTTTACTTTGAACTATTGCCACCCCATCATATCCCCGTACTTTGGCCCTTGGGAGGAACTGTGGCCCAAATATTAGGAAGTAATATTAACTTTTGTAATTATTAAGACAGGACATTTTTGTTCTCTTGCTGCTATATATTAGCTAAGTCACAAAACAGAACAAAGTACCTTGGTTTCTGTAAGACTTAAAACAATAAATATGCTTACCTAAAATTTTTGCCAAAATTACCTCGAAGCGCTAGAGTAATCCCATCTTGCGTTACGGTCATACGATGAAAACATTTTGTATAGGGCCTAATCTTTGAACAACTAGGTTTTCTTTTTATCTTAATATCCTGACTGCTGTTATCTGGTCTGTAGGGTGTTTTCTCTCATAAAAGATGTAGTGCAAACAAACAAACAAAAGAAATTAGTTTTGTTCCAATTAACTACTTGTTCAATTCGGACGCAGTCGAATAATAACTTGTTTAGCGATAGTTGCGATTTAGTGATTTGGTGTTTTAATAAGTTTCATTAGATAATAAAAACTAAATACTAAAATACCAAATACGTAACCATTGAAATGAAATAATTCGGGCAACGTGACATTTAGTAAACCGAGACAAATGTCAATTCTAACACGAAAACTACTGGGGGGGGGGGGGAACTCAAATTCTATTTGCAACTTTTCCAGTCATACACGATTTTTGAGCTCTGTAGATTATTTTTTGTTTCGGAGATCACGGAAATTTGACATTTTTGTATTTCGTCGCGAAATGCGTGTTTATTGGAATTTTTTATTCTTTAACTGAAAATTAACACATTGGTTTAAGCAAGTGTGCAGAATAATTTAATCGTGCTGGTTTCGCAGTCGTTAATGCTGGGTTGGGGGGGGGGGGAATGAGATGATAATATGTTGTAACCTGTAAAGCAGGATAATTCTTAGAAATTCGTTTTATTGCTATTCAGTGGATACGTATTAGTGAATACTGTTATGATTTGTTTCGAAATCAATTATAATAAAGATGTTAGACGGCCTGTGTGTTATCTGGATCGAACATAAGATTGTCGTGGAGTATTTCTCGTCGTTCTTTTGTTTGCCGCTACTGTTCTTGTGGTGTCTTGATATTAAAGAAACTAAAAACATTTCGAAATATTGGTGGGCTCATCCACCAGAAACTAAGAGCAGTCAAAATTATGTTTTTCTTTTACTGCAATAATCGTTTTACAAATCCCTTTCGCTCTGGCTAGCTTGGACGTATCAGAATTATTGATCGGATAAGCTTTTAATTCGTAGTATAAATGAAGTATATTTAATTTCATAACTACTTTGCAGTACGTAAAAGGGCGACATTTACCTGCCACGTACAGAGCGGGTTATTATCTGCCACACCGTCTATTTTTTCTGTACCGTGACTGTACGCCATGTCTTCAGAAGGTCGTTTTAGCTGACGACAAGCCTTGTTGCCCACCTGTGCGAACCTCGAATACGTTGGCGACACTTACGGATTCCGCTCAGTCCACACTAACGCGCCGTTTCGTCTGTCTCAGCACTGAACTTAACACTGCAGGTATTTGTCCACGCTCGAGTTCGTGACCGAACACTAGGCGCTGCTTTCAGGTGCTCAGCGGCCTCTTAACAGTTGCTCACAGTAAAGTGAGCAGGACTTCAGAAAAGTTGCAAGTACCGTGAACATTGAATGAATACGGAGTAAAGTGCTTGTGCCAGCAAAGCAGCAGCCTATTTATTTCAACTTGGAACTGATTTTCTTGCTACACAACTGTCAAAATCATGCGGCTTCGACTTCACTGAAAAAACTTTTTTTTTTTTTTTTTACCTCTTTGTAGTAACATCAGTTACACTTTAAAGAAAATTTTTGCTCTGAAAAACAACCGTACTAGAATGACTATGGCGGATTTGGCACAAGGGAATGGAGGGGAGTCAGGCGTCGACCGGCCTAAAATCTAAACAGTTCCAAAAAATAGTAAAAAATTAAGGAGAAATTTGTTTTTATCGACCTTTTGTTCAATCTCGCAATCTTGCCATCAATTAGCACCGCAATCAGATCTGCAATCAAAATCCGCTCCGCAATCGCAATCTGCTCCGCAATCTTTCAATCTTTACATCAGTCTGTCATAATCTTTACATCAATCCTTCAATCTTTCCATCAATATTTTACAATATTTACATCAATATTCCGCTATTTTTCCACCGATGTTTCGGTTTGTCCCCCACTCATTTGTATGGAAATTACATTCGTTCGCCAACTGTCTCCAAATGTGTACATGTCGACAGAATTAATGTTTTTTATGCAATCAACTATCTGTGCATTTTATACTAAACTCGTTATTGTCATTATATAGGCAGAGCTTTACGTTTATAGGCGAGTGCTGTAATATAGCTAATATTTCATATAAATATGTAATATAGTGTGTAGCGAGCTGTGAAGAACACACACAAGGCCTCGTCGTTGCGATAGCCAATATGAGATATAATCATATTATATTCAAATAGGTATGTGCTGTGTATGGTGTAGAATTAGCATACGCAACAATGGCACAACACATATAACACATGATTGACCAGGCTGCACAGCTGACTTGCAATAAATCAGTGGGAAAGGATGTGATCTCACCTAGGCTGCCTCTGTATAACTGCCCGGTGCAGTCCTGGGCGGTAGGGGAACAAGTTTATTGCCATTATCACCCTCTAGGAACTAGCATTTGGCACGTACACCATTTATGTACGTACGTCAAAATAAGGCATACAATTGAAAACTCTAGTAAACACATATGTAAGACCCTGGGTAAGAAATAGGTTAACTTAACACTACAGTAGTTTAAATCAGAAATAATTAAAAACCCTGATGGCAATGTGAGAAAAGCTATAAAGACAACACACTATCCTAACAACGCTAAAAGTGGCCATGTCTAGCGTACTTGAACCCTTTTACGGTTACGTGACATAGCTTGCCAGAGTCTGAATATATTTGTTTCAAAATCAATTTAATTAAACTGTTCTCTGTAGTAAATATTGCGTTAAAATAAATTGTGCTCTCACTAAACAGTCTAGCTCTGGTAGAAACTACTCTTATCACATGTTTTGCAGTGGGCGTATGTGTGCTCGAAATTTACGTACTTATAAAAGTCAAGATGGCGTTGCTTGTGTACTGATGCTAACGGACATCCAGCTGAATCAAACTGTAAATAAAATTAGGTCCAGATGAGAATGTTAGATCTTTTTGTAGGACTTACCTTTTAATCACCAAGAGGATTGAAGGTAGGATGGTCTTGCAGGATTTGGCGTAGCAGGATTAAGGTGGAGATACGTGGAGCTCCGCTCTACACGTACGTAGATGGCGTGTTTAAACTATCTAGTTCCTGACCACTTAACCTCGCGAATGGGCGACCATTGACACGAGCTCCATTGCTGGTTACAAGTTTACTTAAAAGTTGGTTCAGGGACACGTCTACACACCCTAAAACTACCTCTCCGTCCACTTCAGACGGGAGGTCCTGCCCTACGTCTGACATCGTTGGAGGCTGCTGGCGAAGAGAGCTTTAGTCTCTGCAGGCTAACGCTTGCTTAAGGGGGCCTAAAGCGCCAGCCAATCAACAATCAGGATTTAATCCTGCGGGCCAATGGGGATCAAAACTATTCAAACCACCCACATGAACCACTTCTAACGACCTAAATGAAGAAAAACCAAAGAATACGTGAGCTCGGAACTGAAATATAACACAATAAAAAAATAGAAAGACTTACAAAAATAAATGAATACACAATGAAAAATGAACTAGCCTATCAAAATTACACATAAATATTATTGCCACCATACATCTAAGTTTTAAAAATCTTACGTGTTAAGAAAAATTAAATAAATTTACATAGGCAGTTGAAATCATAAAAGTGACATATGTGAAACATATTACATTAACTCTTGCATGACAATATGTGTAGCAATAAGAACAGGAAAAATAATATAAGTTAATTGTATGCATAAAAACCCTATTTTCATGGGTGTTGCGGTGCTCACAGCACATCTTTCAAGTTGTGAGGAATAAAAGGGTAGTACGCACAGAAAAATAAAGAAAAACTATTATTTTATTATAATAAATTTCAGAAGAAATCAGTTCATCGCATTATACGATGTATCCCCGTTCCTTCAGTTTACTATCTCAACAAAGCGCAAGAAATCCCCGCGTTTTTGAAGCCCAACGACTGTTTATTTTGAATTTCATCTACTTCATGCGAACATCTTGCTAGTGTACATCTTGCGCAAACTGACTTTACTGTACTCATTCCATATTTAGCATTAACTGTCTCATCATAATCACTTATCGACTCGGTAACCATCGATGCAGCAATAGGTATTGCCGGCAACACTTGCTGACTCCCGGTAGACGAATCCTTGCTGATCTCGGTATGTTCTTTCAATGTATCGCCTTGCACAAACTGCGTGGGACCAATGTCGTATTGCTTCATCGCGCAAAACGGACTCTTTGTGCAGGCCGTTTCTCTCGTGCCGACGAGCATTTTGACCGTAGGTGAATGCTCGATCGCAGAATCGACACTGACGACAACCAGGTAGCAATTATGCTGGTCGCGGCTTCGTGTTAGCTGAGGTTAAAGGCTGACCTTCGTATTCGCAATTCATCTTCGTCGTATGACGAGAGAACACTTCCAAATCGATCACCTCGCGGTGTCGGAAAGTCAGCTGTAATTTTTCCTATAAAAAATGCGGCTCTTTTAGCAGTGAAGAGCCTAGCTTGTACCTACAAAAGGCCTTTCGCCATAAAATTAATATGGAAATAATTTGGGAGCACTCTGAGAAAACCCCATAATAATTCGCCCCAGAAGAGAAAACGCAGATTATTATGTGTATATAAATATATAATTATAAAATCATTTCAAACTTATTTTATAAATAATTATGTATAGGTAGACCCTATATAAATATGTAAATATAAGTATGCACATATTAATTATTTTTATGCATAATTATGTATAGACATATAAATATGTAAATATAAAATTATTTTAATTAATTTTATTCATAAATATGTATAGGTATAGAAATATGTCAATATAAAGTTATTTTAATTAATTTTATACATAATTTGAGTCTTAGCCAGTCCTTGTTCTTTCCCAAAATCTTTCTTCTGTCCTACGAGCTTGCTGCCATCTGTTCTTAAAATCGGATACGAAAAATAAACTTCGCTTGTTGAGAGCCGGAATACATTCGTCTGTGCATGTTGTCTTGATTCGGGCGATGTCTGTCAAAACCGTAACTTGCTCCTGTATTCCCACACGTTCAGACTGCCTCGTGGTATCATAAGGTTCTTTTCTAGTTACGAAAACATCATCGGTACAATCCGATCCTGCAAAAATAGACGTACGGGTGTTTTGGGTCTTTCGATCACGCATACTTGGCAATTGTATTTTTAGATGCCGTAGATTTTTTAAACCGCTACTGTTTCAAAATGAGCAGATTTGAGCAGTACTTGTTTACAGTTAAAACAAGTATATTGTTTGAAATAATTATAAATGTCACGATGCGAAACATGACATGCCCTGATTTGTACTAAAGCCTTCAAACAACTTTTTCCATTGTCCCATTTTCGGTACATTGCCTTTGTCGTCTCATTAAAGTACAACTGAATCCACAAAACCTATATGTAATTGCACTAAAATGTGTTTACCTGCTGGGAAAGACATCATGTTAAGCCACACCTTGTTGTTACATCCACACACGACACTATCATGCATTTAACGACTTTCCAGATATAGAGCGTCCACCACTGATCCATATACGCTCAAATTATGACATGTGCTGTGACTAGTTGCATTCCAAAGACCTCGTGACTATTACAAACGTCTGGTTCAGGGATTTATCTCTCGTTTGACTATAACATATCGCCACTTTAGTAACATTATTTCCCCTCCTCTTTACCACCCTTCACAGCCATTCTAAGTGCTGTTTCGTTCCATTGTGTGGGGGTTGAAAGGTATAGACTTTCGTTAAGATTAAGTACCTGCTGTGTTCTACAATCGTGCAATTTGTGAATTGTCAATGTATTCCACGTCTTCCGTGTGCATTTTAGAACTAAGAGGCAAAACTTTTTCTAATATTTTTAATCCTGTTAAAAAAAATAGTTAAAACATTTCATGAGAAATGTGTTACGTATCCACAGTCTGTGCATATAAAATGTTATTTTTCCACATGTCAAGGCAATTTTGTCAACACTTTCTAAATTGTACACAATTGAACCATATTTGTATTTGGGGCATGATTAGATCTCCAAGTCAAATTGTGCGTATGAAAAGGTCAAGTGTTTCGTTAAGCTCAAAATATAAGTCATAATTAGTTTACACCTACGTGACAGATATAATTTAAAGCACACCAAGGCCATACATATTTTGTTATTCACATAATTTTTGTGTTATAATTCATAGAGCCATTTGCATAGTAGTTTTTAAAGTCAAAGTGTGGCTCAAACTAAAATAGTAAGTATTTTTAATATATATATATATTGCACAACAACATTTACTCATTTTTTAGCTGTCCATGCAGCATTTTCAAAGATTTTGTATTTCGAGTGAAAAGCGTACTTAGGCACGAATTAAGATTAACTACACATATTGTTTCAGTATATAGAATAATGTCTATATTCAATAAGGGCATTGATTTGTATTATATATTTTAGTTTCAGATGTTGACGTATAACACATTTATTCTTTTTTTTACAGGTGAGTTTACCAGATATACGATAGTGAAGGTTAACAGAGGAGGGTAAGTAATAGTTATAAATCCAGTATAGTTATAGGAAAATTAAAATCTATCACGTGGAATTGTGATGCTTATAAATTAGTAAAGACATTACAAAATATTTTAATCCAGCCCTGCAAATATTAAGTTATGTGACACTTCCAAATGTACGATGTTCTAGAGAAATATAGCTTTGAGTGTTCAGTGATTACATGTAGAACATAGATAGGACTGCACTGCGACTATATTGACCTTTGTTTTACTGAGTACCGCACTCTGAATCTGAAACAATGAGCACTGAGCCAAATCAGTGAAACTGAGCGACTGATAATAAGTTCCTGATAAATAATTACTACGATGGTTAAATTTCACTGATTTCTTTGCGATTCTCACTGAATGTCGAGAATTCCACTGCCAGAATGCACTTATTCTCGGTTCATTTCCTTGGTTTGCCAGTCGGCAGTAACTTATCAAGTGAATTTCAGTGAATGTTATTTTACTGATTATCACTTATTCGGGCTTTGAGTGCATCTTTACGTTTTGTTTCCCGGGTACTGCTTTAATTTCTTAGTTTCATTGCAAAAACACAGTGAAACCTGCCGTAAGAAAAAATCAGTGGTAGTTTCATCAATTTTCCATGTCATTAGAGGGAGATAGCCGATTCGGGAACAAGAGCTATATGCCGGCTCACGGCTCTGACCGCCGCCATCTAGAATCACGCCATTCCCGGCCGCAATATTGGATTGCATAATTTCCGGCCACCATCTTGGATTATGCCATTTCCTGGCAGCCATCTTGTATTATGCAATTTCTGGCCGCCATATATGTAGCCAGTGCACGGCCATTTTGGACCTCCATTTTGGTAACTAGTATGCTCTTTTTGCATGCTTTTGCAATCTGGAGGTTTTCTCGGAGTGCTCCCAATTTTCTCTAATTCTTTTTCTTTCCTTCTCTCTTCTCTTTTCCTTTCTTTCCTTTCTCTTTCTCTCCAATTCGTTTGTCGTTTATCTCTCACCTTTGTCGCTTGGTCGCGTTCGCTCAACCGCCATTTTGGATTGCATTATTTTCGGCACCATCCTGTTTCTGGTCTGACATCTTGTTTCCTAATTACTGGTATTCGTTCCAATACCATCTTGTTTCCGGCGACCATCATGAAAATTTACAATCGAAAATTTCCCTTTCTTCCCCCCCCCCCCCCCCCCCCCCCCTCTCGAAATTTCCTCTTTTGCCTTTTCATGCAAAAGCATCAGATGCATAGGAATGAGACAATAATGCTCGGACCATGTTCGTTCAACCCCACCATCTTAAAAATTCAAATTTACCACCAAAAAAATTTTGCGACACCATATTGGATTTAGCCTCCTGTATTAATTATGCTAGAGTAACTTTATTACCCTTTTTAGTCATTTTTTCTGCCCTATCTCTCGCGCCTGATTTCGCAAACTCTCCATCGGCGAACATTGCAGGTTCGGACACATCACCATGATCCATACTAATCACTTCGCACATTGCAGGTTCGGACAAGTCGTCATGACACAGACTTACTGTCGCCACTAGCCTATCACAACTTGCATGTCCTCTCGGTACAGTCTTGCTATTTTTAAAATTGTTTAGGAACCGGTGGGATTCGAACCCACATCACCCAGTCGTGTGACTAGATACTTTACTATTAAGCTACGACCCCAAACACGTAAATTCAATTATTGATATGTTATACGAAGAATCTTTTTTACCTAGTTGTTCAGAATTCCACCACTAGATATATGTTGCCCCGAGATAGTATGACCCACTAGATAGAGGCTATGAGTTTCAATCATATTTGTTCAAAAAATATTTAAAAGTAACCAGGATGCCTATAAGGGCGGTTTTTCAAAAATTTAAAAAGGTCGTAAAGGTGTTCTTATTGTGTATTGAAATTATTAAATATCAACCAAAGTGCTTTTTAAATGTATCGAAAGTTTTTAGTAGCAACTTCATCATTTTTAAAAACATAAACCCCATTTTAAAAGCAGAGGAGTAATTATTTGAAAACCAAAATTCTTCAAACAATATCTTCAAATTTATATTGTAACAAAATATTCTCATATATTCAAAAATATTTTTAAAAAAAAATCGTCACACTATATATATATATATATATATATATATAATATATTCTGATCAACCTTATGGACATCGTAGGATCTACAACTACGTAATAAAACACACAGTAGAAGGAACAAAAAAAGATTTTAATTGAATGTAAATTACAAACACATGTCTATTGCTGCAGTTCATGTCCATCGCATATAATATTATTAGCATAACAACATAACCCCACACAACACATGTATTTGATGTCCATTTTGTATCATTAGTGTAGCTAAGGTCTCTTGCAGCTCACGCAGCTTCTGTTTAACACCGTCCATCATAGTAGCTTACTCTTCCATCACATGCCTTATGTAACATATTTCCGGGTCGCACGGACAGTTGTCAGGACTTCTTGGTGTCGACAGACGCGGTGATTCCCATCTATCACATACAGCACCGTGGCTCGATTGTGGTGTCCACGATGTTGAATCTCCAGTGGTTAGGTCTTCGGGTTCATGTAGTCGATCCGAAAGTCTAAGCAAGATTCGAGGTAATGGTTCAGTCATTGAAGGTGATGTCACTGGTAACTCTGCTGCGACCTTTGCTTCTACGCGAACGACTTGGCTTAGGAACTGAGTCAGCTCTCCATCAAAAATTCTCGTCCCCAGACATCTTGCTACGATGACGATGAATACAAGAATGGCTTGTAAAATAACTGCCCCTGATATTTATATATGTAGACCCCCTTCCCTCCAGCGACAATTAGCACAATGGTCAAACAAAGAGATAAAAAAGCTACTTGTTCCTTATGTCTTTCATATCCACGCAGCTGTATTTGGATTTTGGCAGCCCCAACCATCTTGCCAGTATTTTTTCCTTTCTTTTCGTGACCTTTATTTATTCCGAGTAGAGGGAGCCACGCATAGCACATGAGCCATATCTTCCAAATAATATGTGCGACGTTAATAATGGCATATGTGCACGACGCAAAAGAGCTCTGTAGTCCAGTTCCCTGCATATCCCTTGGTAAATACTGCCATTTGTATGCTTATGCGCACAACATTGTCAGTTTTAGCTTTTGGTTTGTGAGGATCCAAAACTTTTTCAACTTTACACACTCTTTTTAGCAGCAATCTTTCACTTTCTTGTGCCTCATGCCTATCGTTCGATGAATAAAGGAATTGTAGTCAGCCACCAGTTTATATATATTTACGCATGTCAGACTACAAACATAAAAACAGAAGTCGTAAATTTCTCTACACCATTCGTGTAGTGTCTTAACACCAACATTTCACTTTGGGAATATAGTCTGCTTATACAGAGCTCAAGGCAGTATATGCTAACAAGCATCCAACCAGTACCCTTGGCCTTATATTCCTCTTCACGACAAAGTTTCACGACTACCACTGTCAAACTAAGTTTCCTAACTGGAACCTAACCGCTTACATAGGTACCATACCAGCATATGTAACTCATTAACACCATTTGCTCTACCAACCAACACCAGGCTAAATATTCTCATCGTTCATATTAGTGTTCAAGCGTACCTAAGCCCACACCCACTAAAATATACCAAAAATCGTAACTTTAACATGCCTGTCAAAGCATCATTGCCATCAGACACCAATCAAATATGGAAAACTTATCACCTAACATAAAATCCATGTTAACCCAAGCACAGCAAGCAAATTCTGTAGTCCAGGCCAACCCACAATGCAAACATTCTTGCCGTCTGTCAAACCATCATTACTGACTGATACCAGGCCAACCAACATGCCATTGCATATAACCAAAGAAAAACTCAATTCAATCATACCACCTAATACACCAAGCACAATATCCATCATAACTCGAACAACTATACAGCTGAGACCAGCCCATAACTTAACACCAATTCTACTTGTTCTACCAACCTATACCACTTATACCTAACAGCCATACTACCCACTTTAAGTATAGCATACCAATTCTACTTGTTCTACCAACCTATACCACTTATACCTAACAGCCATACTACCCACTTTAAGTATAGCATACCTCAACCATTCATCCCACTGGCCATATAAAACAAACATACAGTCCATGCCAGTGACACAATAAACTTCTTCTCATACCATCCGCCATGCTGACTGTCACCAGTCAGAATACACTGACTACCCATACCAAACAATGTTTTACTCAAGTATACCTTAGCCTTATAGAACTCACCGACACACGCATACTGTCCGCACCATTCGAGATGTACCAGCAATCACAAGACAGATATACTGGAAAACATGTAATCCATTATAAGCCAAGCGTTTCAAGCAAATTTACAGTCTAGAGCAACCCGCAACACAAACATTCTTACCATCTGTCAAATCATCATTACTGGCTGATATCGGACAAAACCAACATACCATCACCTATAACCAAATAAAGACTACATTCAGTCATACCGCCACCAACACAATCAGCACCAAAGGCACTGAACTTAGCACACCACCGAATAAATAAGTATTTCAGAGAAGCTGGTATTCATATTACTATGAGTATATAAATTTTTAATTTATTACTTACATTCTAATTATTTTTTGTTTTTTTATTCACACTGGCAGATAGATCCCCACAGTTTTGCAGGTCAATCAAAATATCTGCTCTACCAACTGTCATCTACGAAATATACTCACACCTCTTACTAGAATTCAAGCATACCTTAGCCCACACCCACTAAAATATACCAAAAAACGTAACTCCAACATGTTTGTCATAGCATCAGACACCAGGCAAAATATCTTACCAGACATTAATATAAATCACTCTATCAACCATCCATACCAATAAAAAATGCTGACCACCACACTTCAGACATACAAAAACAAAATATGAGTAACGCTGCTGACCAGGAGTACTGGGTACTATTCCAACCATAACCCAGCATACTTGTCATGTCATACAGCTCACATTGTATGTGCACCATAACTACTACTCATTTCATACCAACCCCACACCATCCATTAACCTCATCAACTATAACATACAAGGTTACACACTCCAGCATACTTAACAACCATATCGATAACCCATTGGTACTGAATACCAAAACAGATATAATACCATTCGCCATGACATTAGCTTGCCTCAGTCATGCATCATCGAAAGCCATACAACCCAGTATACCAACATACTATACCGTGTGAGTATATCAACGAACTATCACAGCAGATAATCTTACCAACCAAAACTTACAGCCCAAACCATATCATTTGCTCTAACCCAAGCATACCTCATTCATGCTGTAACGATACAGGCCATATCAACCACCATACCTCAGACATACTAATCAATCATTGCAGTCAACTAGATTGACTACCATTTCAGCCCATCTAACTTCACCAGTTACACATATAAACAAGCCATACCAGCAGCCAAGCCAATCAAAATGTTCCAATCATAAGATCCAGCCATGCTTTCATAAGATCAGTACTAATAATTTAACCATATTTGACATCCATACAGTCTTTAATTCCCAGATACCATATCATACCATCCAATCATACTAACCAACCATACCAGCTAAACATTCTGCCCCTCTCATACTAACTAAATATCCCATCAAACCATCCCACTCTTACAAACTAATCACACAAGTAAACCATTATCCCCACACCATCGAAGCTACGCTTTTGTCATACTGCCAAAACAACCGAACATGTGCACATGCATGGTGCCTGCAGTGTTTTTTTATGCAATGATGATGAATTTACTGTCTGGTGAGTGTGTACGCCGATGTGTGTATTCGGCACCATGTCAGGACATCTGGTGGAAGGAGACCAAAAGGAGTATGAGAAAACTCGGGTGGAATGTCAGAGCATGAGACTCATCCCCTACCAGGCTACCAGGTGGAATGAGCCCAGAAGGAGTATGAGAAAACAAAGGTGGAATGACAGAGCATGATTCTCGGCACCATCCAGGGTGCCAGGTGGCAGGAAACCATAAGGAGTATGACAGGGTGTCTAGCGACCTGGAAAACAGGGAAAACTGGGAATTGTCAGGGAATTTTGTGTGTCGGGGAAAAGTCAGGAAATTTAGAGAAAAAGCCTGGAAATGTTTAGTAATGTTAACTGTGATTCTTAATGTACAATTTATACATTTCCATATTTACATAATAAATTTCAGAGTGATTTGTGCAGTTACATATTAAAGTTTTGTTTAAACCACGTCAAAAAGGATTTAAAACCGCAAACTTATCACAGCGTGTAGATGCAATGAAACTGATGTTCTCTTGCTAGCTTCGATATGTTATATTGTTGAACAATCTTTTCGAGAGTTAAATCAGTTGATCGCTTGACTTGTCAGTGTTGAATTTTGAAGAGTAGTGGTTCCATTGCGGGTGATTGATATAACTTGTTTCAAATTTTTGGTAGAGATATTGACTATTAATAATATATTTGTTTTAGGATATCTGAATACGCTTGTTTTGGAATTGCATTGTAAGGTAGGTAAATCATATTTTTTGTTGTAATGGGATGATTTTGTGTCGTACGTTACGAATGAACAGTACTGCACAATACATTTCGTGATGTAGGCTATAGGTTAGCAATTGAAGACCAACAGCTGGGTTTTTTAATATGTTGTAGCTATCAGTCTGTGTTTTAAAATATCGCTATATTTATTTTGGCTAAGTTATTCGTTCAATCCATGCTTTGACATCGAATTGCAAATTGTTGGCGGCAATGAGCCAAATTATAGGTTAGGGAACATATTTTCGCAAGTATCCTTGTTTAGATGTGTGTGTACATAAAGTGTGTGTTTGGTATAGTTTGCATTATGATTCCTGAAAATTGCTTTTGTATAAACAGTTATAGAAAGCGCGGTTTTATGTACACACGTGTGGCTTTTAAACTGGAATTCACTTGCGAACTTAAATTGTCAATCTGTAGCATGTTTTGTGAATCAAAATCGTGTATTATGTTAATGTTTATATTTGGATTTTTTTCTTAATTGGTAGGCTGCTACCTAGAATTGAACCATTGTTTACATAATTTTCCTAATGAGCTAGCGCGATTGTCACATGTAGTTAATTATTTTGTGCAGTTTAAATTTTGGTTTAGTAACTGTATTAGTTATGAAATAATTTCATGTTTGCAAATACTTACTGTTTGACTAAATCTCGGAAAGGTCTAAATTAATGCAAAGTTAATAGTAGCTAGACCTAGTTGATTGCCTTGAGTACTCAAGCAATTCATTAAATATTTATTCGTCTGCTGTATATCTTGCCTCAACATAACCAATAGCTGATTTCATATGCAGTGTTAAATTATTTGGTGCTATTAGAATTTTTTTTTTCCCCGATGGCAAAAATTTGGTTGAAATTTCTTGCCATTAACTGAAAGGTATGCCTATAGGAATGTAGCCAAAGAAAAGGAGCTAGCTATCATAACGAAACGTAACGTAGCAGCTGAACTTATTGAGCTTCAAGCAAAAAAGAAAAAAAATTGGAAGATACACAAAAGAAAGTGCTCTTCTCGATTCCCAAATAGAAGACCTCAATAATTAGTACATTCATATCTTGTGATCTTTGTTTTCCAGTAATAATTATTATATCCTAATGTCTGACATAATTATTTTAGATTTGCCCTGTGTTTCATTTTATAAGTAATTTTGATGTTTCCTGCAGTAAGTAAATTAAACTTCATTGTAAGCATAGGCAAAAAAAATTCAAATTATTTAATTCTTACAAAAAGTGCTTACGTATCTTGTACAGTGTAAGTTAATTTCAAGACATATTATAAAGATTATAAATTTTAGTAATAGCATTTACCTCCAGTTACTTCAGCAGAATATGCATGAAGTTACATTAGACAGCTACTAGTATTTCAGTTTTACTGAATGTATAGTAAACAGGTCAGCTTATATTTTGGAGTATATAATCCATAATAATTTGTAACCATCAAAATATTTTGATCTGTGATGTTGTAAGCTTACTGTATCTGTTGCATTGAATCCTATTGATGGTTTGGTTCTGACAGCATTAAGTAATGTATGTTTAACTGTCAATTATTTTTCCTGTGCCCAAATTATTAATATATAGGCCTGGAAAATTGTAAATCTTATCTGGAAAACCTGGAAATGTCAGGGAATTTCAAAACAGTATGTCACTAGACACCCTATATGAGAAAACCAAGGTGGAGTGCCAGATCAGGAGACTCGTCTCCACCAGGATGCCAGGTGAAATGAGAGCGCATGAGGCTCGGCGCCGCGCCAGGATGCCAGGTGGAATATCAGAAGGAATATGAGAAAACCAAGGTGGAATGACAGAGCATGGGACTCAGCACTGCGCCAGGATGCAAGGTGTCGGTGATTGACGTGTGTGACACTGAAATTCACAATTGGAATCATTAGCATAGGTGACTCCAGAACGAATATGAGAAAACACGCGAGTACGCCAGCTCGTCCCCTCGACCCCAGCTAACAGCCAGGTATCGTGCGCTGGAATCAAAGTGTAACTTTTATACATATAAGAAGTGTGTGTTTGTGTGCGTGCGCATTGCCTGCAGGCTTTTATGTGTTGAGATGAGTTGATTGTCCGGTGAGCGTGTAGGCCGATGTGTGTATTTACTTTATTTCTTCTCATAACCACACAATGTTGATTTTTTCGCGATTACAAATTTATTGTCTGGCGAGTGCGTAGGCCTATGCGAACTATATGTACATTATTTAGTCTCCTAACACCTCCCATGCAATGGCGGTCGTGTGGTCAAGGCATAGGACTGGCAACCTAAGGGTGGCCGGAATGATCCCGCACTCTTCTTGCATTTTTTGAGTTCCCAAACAACCTGAAAAAGAATAAAGAATTCCCAGCGCTCCTGGGGGCCACCACCTGAACTCTGCTCCCCCGCTGCTAGCGCGCCTCTGCGAACGATAAGTGCGCCAACACACACACACACACATTGCCGCGCCGATACCAGCACTCCTGGCCGCGACCTGTAGCACTGCAGATTTCGTGTGAGTGCGGGAATCAAATATGGCCGCCTGCAGCGGCCGATGGGCAGTGGTAATTAAAGATGGCTGCCTTCAGCCGACGACTCGCATGGGTGATGGAGGAGGGTGCGATAAGGAAAAGAGAGGGGTGGGAGGAGTAGGGCGTATGAGACTAGAGATAGAGAACGGACGAGAAGTAGGAAGGGAACCAGGAGGACTCTGAGAAAACCCTAAGATATAGGATATGGGAGTCGATAGAGGGAAGAATACGAGAAAACTCTCTAGAGATAGAATGGACGAGAGGCAGGAATGAGACTGGGAGGACTCTGAGAAAACCTAGGGGTTGGAGATGAGAGAGAGGATAATATTGTAGAACCTCCCGTGTGATAAAACGTGGGAGACAAGAGAGAATTGGATGTCTGAGAAATTCTTCCGCCCCTCCCCCCAACCCAATGGAATGCAAGAGCGTGAAGTGCAGATGTGAACTGCTAGAGCAGGAGGGAAATAAAAAGGGAAATCCAACATGGTCGCTGCTGGTAGGGAATGACAGAGTAGAAGGTTTACGTGAGACGTCATCCAAAATGGCAGTCGTGGCACAACGGTGTTGCGCCAGGATGCCAGGTGCGGGGGAACCATCATTTTATAACTACTGTCATGGATTTTTCCAGAAGACTGTGGCTTTTGTCCGTCTGGCTTTCGTCAATTAGACGTATAGGAACAAAGGAAGAAAGGAAGACGTTCGAGTTTGTACTACCGGAGTCACTTGAAAACGTTTGCTTGTATTCTGATTGCGGAGAACCGTGGAATCGCCACTTGTAACTCAGGGTTAGTATTAAACTGCTCTGAACTGCATTGTGAAATACCTCCTTCCGAGCCTCCAGAAGACGGGAGGCAGTGTGGTCAAGAAGTACCTGCAGGTTAACTTCAGCTGCAGTTTCTGATAGCATTAAACAATGTTTGTTTAGCTTTCTGAACGTTTCTATAAGCGGGAAACCTCTGTTTATCATGCTCTCGTATAATATGGTATTGACGTCTGCTGAGTTAAGCATCAATATACATGGCAAGTAAAGCAGGTGCAAACTCGTTCTTTGGAATGTAAATGACTAAGAGAAATTTTTCTTTAAGATATGAGCACGATAAAACAGGGCAAATAATTTGCTACCGCTTATTATTCGGCAAATTCCTAACGAAGAAGTGAAGCGATGCTGAGTGAACTATATGGTAGGAACTCTTTAAGTTTAAGTGCCTAAACTCGCACAGTTCTCTGCGGCGGGATGCTCGGCTTTGCCCCGCCGCCGCGGCCCTCTTGTAAAGTGCATTGCCCCGATATATTATCCCAGCTGTTGCTTGCAAGCAGCGACGGTAAATCATTATTCTTGGACGAGGTTCAGCCCTTTTGTCCTCTTCCCCCGTGCGCACTTGGATCCAGAGAACCCCCGGTATTGATTCCAGCACGTTCTTTCTGCGCGCATTGGAATTCTTTTTCAGGTTTTTAAAGGAATCCGTCGAAGCGTAAGACTGAACAAGCTTCACCCATTCACACTTCTTTTCGGCGAGAATTTTTTATATATTGGTGAAAATGTAACTTGCGAGAAAAATAAGGAATGGATCTAAATGATGATGTCATTAAAAACTAATTAATACCTTAATTATCGAAACGCATAATTTGTGGATGTTTAGTAATTTTCGATTTCAGTTTTTAGATACAAATGCAATAGTAAGCTGCATTTTTGCACAGCAACGAATTGTGGCATATGTTGCCCATTTCTTCTACATTTGAAATTATACTAGGCAAATGTGATAACATGTGTTGGTACAAAAATCAACGGTGATTTAAAATTTAGGTGTACATGCTGTGTTATTCTCCTTGGTTGGAAATGGTATTCGGTTTTGTTGACCTTAAGTTTGATCTTGTTCTTAAATTTGATAATACACAAAAACCAACAAAAGTTGCCAAACAAAATATTGATAAATTATTGAATTAATTAATGAATTAAAAATACAGGCTGTATCTAAATTCCCATTACACATTGCAAGGGCTTGTAGTGGGGACTAAGACGGTTACGTTTTGTATGGGAACTTATGTGCGGAAACATACCGTTTCCCTGCGACAAACAAAACACCACCACAAACATGTTGACCTCTCCCACGATTGCAACACACTGTACGTTATTCTTCTGGGTCCACTTGCAAGACGGGCTCGATGTGACGACCAGCGACGTCTACACAAACACGGTACCTACGTACCATGTTGTACACACGATCACCAATACCTGGAAGTCCAAGATCCGCCGCAGCCATAATCCGCGCCAGCAGGTCCTCCTCTGATTCCACAGGGGTCTCGTAAATCACGCCCTTCATGTGGCCCACAGGAAGTAGTCTAGCGGAGTCACGTTGGGTGAACGTGCAGGCCAAGCAATCGGGCCACCTCGACCTATCCACTGTTGGCCAAAACGACTCAGCTGGACTATTTCCTGTGGGGCCATATGAAGGGCTTGATTTACCGGACCTCTGTGGAATCAGAGGAAGAACTGCTGGAGCGGATTATGGCTGCGGCGGATTTTGGACGTCCAGGTATTATTGACCGTGTGTACCAGAACATGGTACGTAGGTACAGTGTTTATGTAAGGCGTCGCTGGTCCCCACTACAAGCCCTTACAATGTGTAATTTAGACACAACCTGTATAAGCGTACACTTACTTTACCCATGATCCTCGTCTAAATCCTAAAAGATATTGCCGCGAATAAGTTAGTGGACTGTAAAATTGTTAATGTTGGCTGCGGCTAGTTTGAGAAATTTTCGTAATGTTAGCGGGCACACGTGGACCGCTGCAGAGCCGGGCTCAAGTGGACGGCATTGCGCAGTCGTCCAAGTTTCGCTGATCACGGACAGCTAAGCTTCTGGTAGGACACCGTCGTCACATTGTGGATCGCCGCACTGACACAATGTCCTCGTTTCGGCGGCCAGCTTGTCCCATTGTGTTATAAACATGCCCTTTGGACGTATTCATACGTGAAATGATTAATGATAGGGACTGTAGCTTTTTGTTTGACAGGGGTTGATTAACTGTAAAACTGTCTAGGACGAGTGTCTGGTTATTTGTGAATTACTGAACATTACAGTTACATAAATGCAATTTAAATGTACCGGGGAAGCGATATGAGGCATTGACTTAACTATTGCCTGACTAATGTTACACTATTGGGTGGCGGCGGCGGCGGCACAGCTGTTCTCTGTAGTGGTCCTTCATGGCTGACGTCACGACGAGAAAGACAATGGCCGCCACTCCGCAGTGATGCGATCTGCCCTGGTTTCTGGTTAGTAGTGGCAGTTCCTGCTTACAGTCATTTGGCAATGCACGCCCCGTTTGTCGCAATCGCTGTGTCCTGGAGTCTACTGAATGTGACCGGACGGGTTCAGGTGGCGATGTAAATTATAGGCGCCTTCACGCCGGCGTAACAATTGGAACGTTTGTGATCGAGAACAGTGCTTTGCTTTTGGCTGGCTGGCCTGGTGGCTATGCGGGCGTTGCTGCTGGCGATTAGCCTTTATTTCTCGGTATCTGGGTTCCACTGAAATCATGCATTCCTCATGGAAATTCCTGGTAGGCCCAGTAGTTCAAACACCGTCTACGTCGGCTGGAAATGCCTCGGATTGGATCCAAGGACGCTGAATTAGAATTAAAACGTAAGTGAGGTTCGCCAATTTTCTAATTGAGGGAAAAACCCTTTAGCGTGTTATTAAAGATTCAGTTTCGGCCCGGATTGCTGGAATTAAAAAAAATTATTATCTTCGGATTGTAATTAAAAACAAATAATGTTTTTTTTTTTTTTAAATCTCGTGTTAGTTGTTATATTTTATAAATATTAGAATTAGTTTTGTAAGGAATTTAACTATTTTTATTATATACTTTATTGAAACGATAGGCCTACTTCGTCACATTGTTCTAAATTATAAAATTCACTAAATAAAAATGCCCTCGTATTGCTCTGACGTCCAGTTAAGCCCCAACGGAACAATATTAAATTAAGAAATATAAGAATTTATTGGAGGGAAAATGCAGCAAGATTTATTTCTCTTAAATCTTTGTTCAGGCACCGAAGAGAATCCGAAGAAAATAATTTATAAATTTTGCTGTTGTAAATCATTTAATAGACGTTTGTTTTTGTTATAGTTTAATTATTTTAGCTCCCTGTAGAGAGTAAGGAGAAAAAATTACTGTCGTCATATTGCTGTGACCCTTCCAGAAGGGAAGGTCATGCACTCTATAGAGGGATGGTCGTAGTCAGAAGCAAAGCACTCGATTTTGAAAAAACAATATTTTATTCAAACACGATGCTATTAATCATTAGCCGCGCAAGATGCGACTCAGTTTAGAACAATAATCACATACCTTTACAATTACTCTATTTAATGCAAGGAGCTCAAGAGCTCGGTAGGATTATTACTGATAGTGCTTTGGCTCTTATGGAGCCTGAATGTCCCTATCGCCCTATCTGCCAAGTTGAACCCAACACACAAAATCGTATAAAGACTTTCACGTTGAAGTGAGCAGTTTTGAAAGTCCTGCTTAATATCTACTTGTACGCACATTCTGTATACTTCCGCCATATGAAGAATTGACATTGCCACGTGCCTAACCACTTTATTTATGCTTCGGTCAAGTAAAACTGAAATTATTAGAAAAGTAAATATTTTACAAAAGTGATCTTTCTTACACTTATATGGATAAAAATACTGAAATTAATACGAATCATTTCAGTATTCTCGGATGTTTTCGTAACACTTTTTACTAAACGTTAAGACGTGTAACTACTTTGCATCCGTCGTTACCAACTTTACAGGGCTTATACCAGTAAATTTACCCGTTAAAATACACACAGGTAAGCCAGTGACATATTTCGAAGGTTAATTTCAAAATGCTCACTTTACCGTGAACAGCCTTTATTGCTCTTTGAAATGAAATTGTGGCTACTGGAAAGACCGCGTTTCACACATTTAAACCTGCTGAATTTTATTAGAAAGGATGGTTATAACAACTACGAAAACTACTTCAGAATGTCTGTTGACGATGTAAAGGTTTTGCTCGCAAAAGTAAAACCTTTTATTGTGAAACAAGATTTCGTCATGTGAAATGCTATCACACCTGAAGCACACACCTCGCAGCGACCCTTTCGTTTCTTCGCCACAGGACGGACGTTTGAGGACCTCTAGTGTGACACTTTCACTTCACCTCAAGCCTTAAGCATTATTATTCCGGAGACCTACAAGACCCTCTAAGGAAAATATTTGAAAGGAAGCAATATCAAAATAATAATAATTGTATTTATTCACATGTATCCTTCTACATATTACTGATATTTGACATTGATAACAGTATGTGGACATCACTATTGAATGTGGTTAGCTGCATGGGGAAATAAAGTTTGCAAGCCTTCTCGTGAGTACGTTTCAAGGACGTGATAATTGGAATGAATGGCCTGTTGCTGGGGATAGTGAGTGTGTAGTTGGTAGATGCTGTCGATAGGGAAATTGACATACATCCACCAGTTGATTATCCATAATCATAAATGAAAGTGTGTGGCGTAAGCTGATTAATTAGACCTTTAAACACAACATTATTGATCATGATATCAGCAATGTCCCTTTGGACGGTAGACAATCGCCGCAGTTTTGCAGCGTATGTTCTAACTAGCTCATCATATTCGTGGTTTTCTTGGTTAAGCATATGTATTGTTCTTTGGAGTAAGTATAAGGCCGTTCGCCCGCAGCACTGTCAGACGTTTTCGTTGATGGTTTTTTGTTTTTCTTACGTGGTGGTTCTACAACGATTCCCGACGATCCTTCGCCTTCATCTGACATCTCCTCGCCCTCTAGTGCTGCATCCTGAAACACAAGAAAAACACATCTAGAGTGCATTTGCACGGGCTGAGTCGCAAATGACACGTATCCAGTTGGATGATGAGACAGTGGGAGACATGAACTTCGTGTTCATTGCAGATGAGGCTTTTGCACTGCGCGAAAATTGTTTAAACCCTTCCCTCGAACAGACATTACGTACGGAAATAAAAATAATACAAAGAATAGATTATGTCGTGCGAGATACTGGGTAGAAAATGCATTTGCAGTACTCGGGGCGTGTTTCTGTATTTTTCATCCAACGATTAACTTGGCGCCATCAAAAGTTGACAACATTGTGATGGTTTGTGTCGTTCTACACAATTTCCTTCGAAGGCGTAAGAGAACGTAGTACATACCAGGGTCGATGCTGGACAGAGGAAACCTGGAATAAGCATGTGTTGAGGGAGAAGGTTGGAGACAAAAGCAGCCTCAAAGACTTTTTGATTTGGTTCGTAATGTGCGTCATGTAAGGCCTACAACCGAAGCATTTGCCAGTCGAGACACTTATTTTCAATACTTCAACGGGAGTGGAAAGGTTCCATTCCAAGACAGGATGCTGAGCAACCGGGTATCGCGCTAAATTGTAAATTTCTGGTACAATGCAATGCCAATTTCCTATAGTAGTAGGTTAATAAATATTATGGGTGAATATACTGAATTCGTGCGTGTCTGTCATTTTGCTGGTAATACTTTAAACGTTTTTGATGATCCTTCCGAATTTATGTTCATTATTGGTCGATGGTCGTTTCGGAATGTTTAAGGCAAATATTTGGAAACTCACTTGCCAAAGATATCCTTTGTAGGACTACAAAGAAATTCCTTGTCAAATATACATACTAAACATAATATTACAAATTATAGGCTTGTATTTCAATCAAGGTTTTTTATAAATGTGAATATAACCAGTTTTATCTATGAATGAAATGTTATAAATATAGAATAAAGAAAATTGGAGAATAAACATTCCACGTATATAAACGCAAAAAACACAACCCCGGTGGCATCGGGGTTCGAACGCGCAACCTCAAGTTAAGGTAGGTTAGGTACCCATAACTGACATTTAAGATTTAAAAAGTTTCGTCTGTTATCAGTTACTTTACATAATCATTTAACTAACATACATGTAACATAAATTTGCCTACTTGTGTTTCTAAAACGGCTCTTGTAAAGTTAAACGAATACACTTTACAAGGATTATCATTGTAATTTTTTGCAAAGGTCTGTGTACTTGTACAAAGAATGTCTCGCTACATTTTACGCTACATTTTTTCCAGTGCTCGTTACATCTGTCAAAGCTGTTGATTGTAGTCCGCCAACGCCAACATCCTCAGATTCGACATCCAAATTATTTATGCTCTGTCTGGAACTTTGTTGATCTGCCTTGAAAAGAAGCATATCGTAGTGCCATAATGTAGACTTGCACATTTCTTCCTCCGATGCACTACTTGTTTTGGTATCCCGAACGCTGCGCGGTTCTTTTCTAAAGAAAGTCCGAATATATATATATATTTTTTTTACGAAATCCAATATTGCATCAGCGATTTTCTCCCGTGTGTATTGCACGAGTAGATCCCAGACCTCCTCCCACTTTGCCCTATTCGTATAGTCAGCACTACGAACCTTCCACAAAACGGGTAATTCCTGATACTCTTCTAAGAACATTGTCAGAAGTTCAAGACTCGAGAACGTTTTGTTTGTCATGTACTACGACACAGACAGCGTACTGTCTGCTCTTGTCGATACACGATCTTGGCTCCCGACTCACCACACACGTGCAAGCCAATAGCCTTGCCGATCCACGCCAGGCTCGGCTCGTCTTGACACCGAGCCCGGCTCGCGACACCCCACACACAGGCGAGTTTTACTCTCTGGACGCCAAGCCGAAACAACAGTCGGTGTTGGCCGGACTCCTACGTGTGTAAACCGCTTTAGACCAGTTTTGTAAAAACGCTAGTTGGCCGTGCATGAGAGTGTTCTTCAACGCGTATTACCTCGGTAGGCATGATATGCAATTGCTGGTTTCAGCAGCCAAACACTCTGAATTAGACAATGGTAGTACGCGATCAGTAGAAACGAAGTGGCAATCACCCAGCTACGAAAGTGGGAAGAGCAGAGTAGGAATTAACTTCAAATTACAGCTTTCTTCATCACAAGAAACTGAACAGCTGCATTCCTTCTCATAGACGAGTAATTCCGTTGTATGATGTGCCTGTTAAAATGGGCAGAATTTTAACTAAGCAGTTTCTATGAATGCTTATGTTTATGTTCATGTCAACCACCCAAAACCATTTGATTACAAAATGTATGTAACCTTGTATAAGAAGTGCGTATTTTAAGGATTAAACTGAATATTGCGCCGTAAGGTTCGTAGTCTCGTATAAGAAGCTATTATATTAATAGGTGATCAATCCTTGTATAAAGTTACACTGTTTTCGGTCGCAAGGGAAGGGGTTTTGTGATTGGTACATGAATAAAAGTACAGGTTGTAAGAAATTGTTCCCTTCCATTCCAACAGATAACGCCGAACATTTGCTACCAATCTTGCGTTGCAGCTGCGTGCTTTTTTAGGGGACAAGCTCCCTATGACTGCTTCGGAATGGGCGATACATAGTCTATGTTATATGATGTTAGGATAATGTATGCAGGCCTGACATTTCTCCTTACTTCCATTCCGGGGGGCCGCGGTGGTCTAGTAGTTTTGACTACTCGCCGCCTACCAAGGCGGGGTCGCTCCGGAATTTTCACACGTTGGATTCGTGCCGCACGATGCCGCTGGTTGGCGGGTTTTCTCGGGGATCTCCCTTTTCCCCTGCCCTTCTGCCGCGCTCTATACTGACTTTACTTTACCCACATCGGCTCTCAAGAGCCGCCCAAATCTCTCCACTCCACTCCACTTACTTGCATTGCATTTCTTCAGTTTTCACAAACCAGCTCCATTAGACTTTTCTTTCCAGTAAAGCTGATTCATGTCCTCGCCGATTTGCAGAGTTGATTTTGGGGTAGGTTTGACTACGCACATGTTTATTACTATAGACCTAGTTTTAACCCTTTACCGAATACCTAGTTTCATAGTGTTACATTCTCTCTCTCTCTAGAAATTAAGTGGGCTATACCAAGTTCGTTAAGGGATGGATGTCTTAATCAATTAAAATAATTAATTATAATTTCCTTATTTTATTACAATAACTACAGCAAAATTCTCTGAACTCAAAATCTCACAATAAATTGATATCACTTACTGTTCACAACTAATTACTCAAATTTAATACAATTTATAATTGCCACAAAGAAATCAATAAGGTAAAATAATTAAAGATAAGTCCCAATAGACAGTGTATCGACCTATTCAATTATTTTATAATTTATGCGTCCATAATTGACAGTTCGAATATTTACAATAAAGTCAGTATTACACTTCCATTCAGTCCAACCTCAGTTCAGTTCATGTCCCGCCAATCGCAATGTTCTAGAGTCTTCCGAGCGCCCTCACGCACAGTAGGCTTCACTCGTCGGTTTCACACCCTCTCGTCCATTCCAGCCACGAAAACCTCACTCGCCGTTGTCCCGCAATCTCCAATCGTCGTCCACACTTCTCTTCGCTCGCGCACACTCGGCCAGACGGCCTCCATCAAAGACTGCCGGCCGTTGTGTTGAGTAAGTATATATAGTGTCTTAGATTGCCACCTAGAATCTTCCCCAACACCGGTGATGCGTCGCGGAGGGCCGAGGCGCCAGCCAGTCTCACCAGAACATTCTAGCGTCGTCGCCAAACCCATCGAAACCTCCAGCAGGGATGAGGGGCCGTGACGTATGCAAGGCGCCGAGCAGCGAGACAGCCCGCTGCCCATTATTCACGGGTTTCCCTGAAAAAGGGGGGGGGGGGGTCAGGAGGCAACCCTGATGTTGGGGAGGGTAGAGGTGGATCCAACGCCACAGTGCCGGGCAGCAGCGCGTAACAATATTTTAAGAAAACCATTGACACTTAACAATTTTTAATACATTTACGTTAGCAACACCACATAGCCGAAGCGTGCACGTTGTAGACAGAAGACCGTAGTTATAGTTGTGGTTTAAATACACGCACGTCATACATGACAGTTTACTGGTTTAGCCCCTCCCCCCATAACTGTTCTCAGCCGACGGTCATATTATTTTGCTCTGCCTAAATTTCTGCGTTGTGGTAAAGTGAGATTACGATATTCTTCGCACTTCTTTGAATTGCAGTACAGCTAGTTTCTGTGGCATGTTACTTAACCATTTTCCGTAGTTCCTTTTTGATTTTGTTGCGAACATGATTTTTAGTCTCATGATAAATTTTATTTCATACTACATGTAAGGTATTATTTTACTATAATATCTGGGAAACAATTGTTTGCTAACACGAAGCCATGTCTTTATATGTATAATCACAAGTTATGTAAGACTGGCTGTATTCTGACGAGATGAGTTATCTGATGACGCTTTCTATGTTGTATTTTTCTATGTAAATTTGTAAACAGCAATGGAAGTTACAAACCTATTCATCATATGGAAATTTCGCCATATATTGGGTTGCAAATACAGGAATGTTGAGCATCGCCACCATACAAAGCTGGGAACATTCCTAAGTACAAGTAAGAAACCTACAATTTATTTACGGGAAAATACTTCTCCATTCCTGTTTTCTTCGTGCTGGACGACGCCGCTGGTCGGCGCGTTTTCTCGGGTATGTTCCGTTTGCCCTGCCCTTGCATTCCATCGCTGCTCCATCCTCACCTCACTTCGCCCTCATCGTCTCTCAAGAACTCTGTGTTTTACACCCGTGACTCAATTGGCCCCGAGAGCACTCTCTCGTGCTCTCGATCTTACGCGCACGTCATTATGACGTCAGAGAGTATGCTCTCTGGTCGTCTCAATTTGTCGGAGAGAGTGCGAAGGAGCGAGAGCACAGAGAGAGCACGAAGTTGTGCTCTCTTGCACTCTCTGACCACGCGTCGTATTTGTTTACATTATTTCCGTGTTTGAATAAGGTTATAGCAACTTTCTGAGCCGAAACCTCGTCGCATTTAACCTCCCTCGGTTTACGGGACACTTGGTCTCACAGAACTTGGTGCCGTGGAGGATCATCCTTTCTCCCTCTCTCTTTCCCCGCCGTTTTGTGAGTCCCGCTTACTCGGGCGCATGTGGAGGTGATTCGTCTTGCAAATGCAATAGCAGCGAGAGGACGTGGTCCGGGTCGACGTAATAAGTTGGCTGGAGTTAGGACCCCACCAGGGGTGCAAACTGCGGAGCGGGCAAGTCGCGCCGTAATTAGGTTGGCGGGAGTGTTTCATTAGCCGCGAATTGTCAAAGAGGCGACCAAACTGCTCGTGCGCCTCGCTAATACGTGGATTAACCCTCAACTTACACATCACTTTCTCCTTCCACGCATTGCAAAGTAGGAAATTTCTGTTGGTCTATCTAATTACTTGCATGTTACAGTCTATTCACATTTTCTTCACACTTTTGCATCAAACGTTTGAAAAAAAAGTATATAACCTGTCTGGCTGTTTCTCAAATATGTCTTGTATCACAAGCATTTAACACTTGTGTTGACATAAAAATAACATATTTTTTTGTTTAACTTTTACTGTCATTTATAATTTATCTACAAATTATAATATTTCATTTAAAACTAATATGAATACAGAAAGAAAATAGTATTGGTAATGCCTTGTAAGAAATAGTTCTTATACAAAATATAATTACACTGAGCGCTTACGAATGCGGTGCTTTGTCCCCTTGGTGTTATTTTCCAGGCTCGGCTATACCGAGCGCGGTGGTACAGTGGTAACTTACTGTACTCGCATTCGGGAGGAGCCGGGTTTGATTCCCTCTCAAGCCATCCTGTTTTCTATGGTTTTCCCAAAACTCTCCAGGAGAATGCTGGGATGGGTCCTTAACAAAGGCCATGGCCGATTCCTCCCCATGCCTTTCCCAATCCCTCTCCTCTCCCCTGACTAACATACTCCATCTCTAATAACCTCGCTGCCGACCAGACGTTAAGGTCAACTACCTACCTACCCTACCTACCTACCCACCCTGACCTACTTACCCTGACCTACCTAACATAACCTGCGTACTTAACATAACCAACCTACCTACCCTATTTAACATTACCTACCTACCCTACCCTGACCTACTAACCTGCCTACCTACCCACCCTAACCTACCTACCTACCCTAACCTATTTACCCTGACCTACCTAACATAACCTACCTACACTAATCTACCTACCCTGGCATAACCTAGCCTACCTAACCTACCTAGACTCAACTACGCTTTGTTTATATAGTGTGTGTGGGGGGGGGGGGGGGCTTTTCTTAAAGTAGAACTTTAACAAGGTTCAGAAAAGTTGGAAGTAACCATGAATGAGCTACGCCAGCAACTATACGGTGTTATTTACTGTGTGACCGCTTTCCTGGAGGTTGGTTACTATCGGCTAAAGGCGTTTTTGGGACGTGCGACAAAAGTCGTGTGCCAATAGCAGAAGTTAAACTGAGATACGTCTCGGAGTTTAATTTGCTACTCGATTATAACTCTGATTTTGCAGGCCCTCTGCCCATGAAAAGATTTCCTGTTTGTCCAAGGCACCGGCAGCAACCGATAATCAGATTGTGACGTGTTAGCAGTAACCACAAGTGTTAACAAGGAAAAACATGTCTTCTGTATTGGTGCAAGCTTGTGACCTTGTATACAGCACTGACCATAATTTTGTTTTTTTTTTTTTCTGCAACACGTCATACACGAACGAGTGTACATACTCCTGATAATATGCCAATGAGTCAACCCTTCATTGTGATCACATCACCGTATGCCTTTTTAATGTCGCTATTTTCGCTGTAACTGTAATCCAAAAACTACTTAACGTGTCCCACAAATTTGAAGCCCGCCAAAATAAAGTTGCTGTTGAGGTTTCCTGGTATGTCTCTGAAAATAGTGCAATTTTTTTTCCCCTGCTTTCGTTTGGTTGGGTGTGCGAGAACGAAATTGTTCCTTTTATTTAATCCGCGTCAGGTGCAACGCACACATTTGTGTATATAACTCACACGAAGGTTGTCTTCGGCCGATACTGCATGTTTGCGGAACTCGGCGCATAGTGATCTTCCGTGTGGGCAGTTCCAATATTTGAAGGCCTTCGCGTCTCGTCTGTAAGTCGTCTTAGCTGAGGTTGCCGGGGCGTGGACGCACCACTCGGTCGCACTCGCAACACATCTCAGTTCGAATCACTGTCGGGCATTCACTTAGTTTTTTTATATATATTAACCTAAACTGTTTAATGTACGTCGAGCCAAACACATCTCTAGTTGCAGCAACCAAAATCTTACGACTTGGTGAAACCAAATCAGAACAACGAAATAATTCAGTTTCAACGTAACCTTTCTCTCAGTGCTCTTGCGGCGATCTGGTGCAGTTATGTTACTTTTCTAACAAATCCTTGTTCGCTTGACATGTTTCTAACATCACAACACTTTAACTTGAAGTGTTTTTTTTTTTTTTTTTTTTTTTTTTTTTGCAGGAGGAAATATCCAGTGACAGGGCTTATTGACAAGCATATACTTTTCATATCTAACACCAGTGTTAGTTTTTTTAACATTTGAATTCTAGCCTTATTTACACCTGCTCTCTTTGCAGATTGCTAAATGTTTTCCGCTAGAAAAATTTTTCTATGTGTTTGATGCTAACTTTATTTATGTCAGGAAAGCTTAGGTCTAAAAAGTAAACTGTTTCGTGCGTTGAGTTAGGCTCCTGCACCACTCAGGCAAAAAGTGCTTGCAGATAACGATGCATCTGAACAATTTATTAGTAAACAATTGTGACTCTCCTGTGTGAAAATGGTTTTAATCGTGTCTCTCTCGTGTTTGTGCATTGCGCTCGAGGTGTAATATTTACTAATATTTTAGAATAGTAAAAAAATAATAATAATTTAGTAAATAAAAACAAACTTTGTAAGACCAGAAGGCTTTCATGGAGACTACGTGTTTATCTACTAATTCCTAACCCATTGATAGACATCGCATACACCCTTTCCGAAATGGAATTTCTTTCAACCTCTAGATGGTGGATTAGAGGTATATTATACCTGAATACGGAATCAAATACGAGATCCCGAAACGTTACTACGGTTTCGTCATAGAAAACGTACTGTGTTCATCTGTATATAGTTTACGTCGTGTTATCACGTTTTTGTGCATATATATGCATAACTTAGCCTCTACGTTCATTCATCATTTTGTATAGGCTGTTCACGGTAAGTGAGCACTTTTGACGACCTAGTTACTTTTTCCTTTCAACCATTTCTTAATCCTTTAACCACAATTTTTAATAAGTATTGTCATGTAAATAATAAACACAGTGTGTATATTCCACCACACTCAGAAATTAACGTCTACGGCGAAATTAATGAAATATATTTATTGACTATTATTTTAGATGAGAGGGCTTTCAAAAGTGCTCACTTTACCGTAAATAGCCTATATTCGCTTTGTCGTTATATTTACGTCCTTGCTTCTACGTTTAATTGTTGTCAGTGGTTTTTTTTTTGTTTCGTTTTGTTGGCAGCAGCTGATTCAGTTTCTCCTGTGAAATAATTCCTTCATTTTACATTATTCGCAGTAACTTACCTTGGTTGGTTTTTCACGTGTTTTTATTATGTCATTCTGGGTTGTGTAAAACGTACGACATAACTCTGAAATGGCATATTCCCAAAGTAATTATTTTTTCTTTTAGTGTAATATTATATCATGTAAAAAACTTATGCATGGTTGGGTTTCCACGAAAATTGTATCAAGTTTGGCCCTAGCAAAATATTGAGTGATTCGGTCAAACTCTTGAACGTAATTTTAGCAGTTGTGATGCCAGTGTAGTGATGATTTTTTTTTTTTTTTTTTAGTAGGGGCCAGTGCGTCATAAGTCGACTATTTGTATAGTAGAATTCGTACATTTGGCGTCTAGATTTTCGATTGCCATTTAATGTGTATGACAATATTTTTACGGCTGATTTTAATGCTACGGGGGAAATGGATTCGGTAACATTAATAATTAATTAGGTAGAAAGTGCTGTGCATGTGAAAAACATTTGCCTTGTTTCTACTCGTATACATGTTATAGAACATATTTTTCCCATCATTCGACGATGGCTACGGACGCGGTGTCTGCTGTGTGATGGAATATATAGCGAAACATTTCAACATATTTACGAGCGCACTGTATGTATGATGTGCAGTGACGTGCGGAATTTCAATCTGAGCTCGCTTAAAGTATTTTCAGTGACATATTGGAACCATGTTCGACGTGATGATGTGCCCTTCCGTATCCATTTCGTTTATTCAAGACTAAACAACTAAATTCTGTTTGTATTTTTTCGCCTGATATGGGTAACACCCAGAGTAATGGAATTTTTTTTTCTAAAATGAAACAATAAATAGCGCTATGTTACAAACTGTTTAACCAGTATTTTATATATTTTTAAAGTGAAATTAATTTACTTCACATAACACAATAATTACTGTGTTATTTTTTTACTGACTGAGTACAGAGAGTGTAGAATGTAAACATCGTGTGTTACATTGTAAAGGCTGGTCACGATAAAGTGAGCACTTTTGAAATAAACGTTAGAAAAGGTCACTGCCGCTGCCTGCGTAAATTTTAACGGGCGCGCCGAGTGACATGCGCTCATTAAAGTTGGTAACGATGGATAAAAAGTAGATCCATATTTTACCGTTCAATAAAAGGTGTTATGTAACCATTTGTGTTAACTTAAATTATTTCATTCACTTTCTGTTTTTTTTTTTTTTATCTATGGAAGTGTAAAAATGAGCAGATTTGTAAAATATTTACTTTTATATAAAAAAAACTTCACAGTTTTATTTGACTGACGCACGAATAAAGTGGCGAGGCCCATGACAGTTTTAATTTTACATAAGGCGGAAGAATACACAAAGTGCATACAGGTAGATTTTAAGCAGGGCTTTCAAAAGTGCTCATTTTACCGTGAACAGCTTATAGTAACACGACAGTGTTAATATTTCAATTTAATGGAGCGACACAAATTAGATGGAAGACTAAATTAGCCAGGCTTTAAAAAGTTTTTAGTTAAGTGTTAATTAGCTGTATATTCACACGCACACAAGATTCCGTGTAAACGGCAACTCTGTAAGTTTACTTCTTTTTTTTTTGACAAACCAATGCTTGGAATCATGACGTTGAGCTACATACTTTCGTTACGTGTGTGTTTACATCAAACCTTTTTTTTTTTTGTGTAACATCTTAGAAGTTCGACTATTCCGATCTTGGTATCGATCGTATCGCTCCATGGTCGACGGCGAGATATCGATTGTGAATTGCGTGTTCACGTGGACAAATGAATATAACGAGTAACGATTACATCAGTTTTAATTTCGTGGACAAAAGAAAATGTGCGTGATTTTTTTTTGCGATTGAATATATAGTGGTTGGACTGTTTGTTGTGAATACACGGTAAACTGCATCATGGTTGCAAGTTCAGGGCAGTGTATACCATAAAAATGTTAGGCTTGTGTTTTATCCTACAGGAACTGGAAATTAATTCCGTCGCCTTCAGTAAAATGTTATTGTTTATAGTTTGAAACAAACCCATGCGTGCATTTACTCTTCGGACAAGGTAAGAAAAATAATATAAAATATTTTTTATATTGTTAACATTGTAAGTTTTCACCTGTGTAAATCACGTACGATACCGGTAAAGCTTTCGCGAATTTGAGTTTCGGAAACATATTTATTCCTTCTACGATTTTAATATGGTCCGTTCAGGCTAAAGTCTGTTAATTCCATTTAATTAGTTCCCGTTCGGTCGGGCATAACCTGAATTTTACCGATGTTAACAAAACTTCGTGAACGCTTGTGTTGAGTATGATACCAGTTTAGCCGACAAATAATAATGCCAACATTTTTTTTTGTTAGGTTTTTAGGGTAAAAGTATTATTTGTTAAAGTGGCGGGAGCTGTGTGTTAAGTGTTATATCTTTCCGATTGATGTGAAATTCGTAACTTTGAAGTGAAAATAAAGTGGATTAGCTATGGGGCGATTGTTTTTCGGGTTTATTTAGTCCCTGTTGTTTGTTTATGTTAATTTAAACATAGAGAAATGCAGTTTTAGGAATGATCGGCTGGATCGGAAATATGATAATGGATACTTCTTAAAGGAATGGGGCAAAAAAATAATGATTGTGAATTATTTTGTATAGTTCGTTGTTATGCAATTAGGATAGTGTCAAAGGGCTTCCGAGCAATCAGTCAACATGCTTCAACCGAGGTACATAAAATGAGTGTAAAAAAAACTTCCCTCTTGTCAATTGCGGCTGTCTGTTATAAGACCATCGTCTGCCACTGGTGTAGATGAGTTGACTGGGGGAACTGTATGAATACATAGTTTCAAGGACAAAGCAATAGCTGCGGAACTTCGTTGGACCATGAAATGTGTGATTTCAAGCACTCATTCTCATCATGTGATGGCATAGGGGGACTATTTGTCAGTATGTTTTATGATGGTGTTCCTGATGATTTTTCACTCAGTAGGGGAAAGGAAAACTACCGTGCGACATATGCCTTGGCTCCATATTTCAGACAGGATTTGCTAAATGACTTGAGTGGGACCTACTATTCGTTATGTTACGATGAAACTACCAATAATGCTAGCAGTAAAGAATAGCAGATTAGTGTAAAATATTGGTCTGGGAGAAAAAAACTAATCACTTCTCAACACCTGCAAACATTCTTTATTGGCAGGGCTACTTCTGAAGATATGGTAAAAAAAAATCAATAAAGCCATTAATGAGGCTTGTTTGCCACGGCATAAGCTTTTGATGTTTGGAAGCGATGGTCCAAATGTCAATAAGAAGGTGGAACGGCTTATCAGTGAAGACTTGATTTCTTATTGGGGAAAACCTCTGGTAATGGTTGGAACTTGTAACATTTACACAGTACACAATGCGTTCTTGGCAGGGTTACATGAATTAGGAATTAATGTTTCTGAACTTGCATATTTTATACATTAGTTCTTTGATGGTTGGCCTGTACGGAGAGAAGATTACAGGATAATTCAATATGAGCTTAAAACCCCATCACACAACATATTAAACACATTGGATCCAGATGGCTTGCACTCGAAGAAGCTGCAATAAGACTGATTTTACAATGCGTAGCTCTTCAAAAGAATTTCTTGTCATCTATTCCCAAGAACAGAAATAATTTGATCAAGACAAGAGGCTACAAGAGGATATTGAGTCTTATCAAGGATAGTATTATGAAAGATCGAATACTTTCTGTGTACTCAAGTGCTAAAATTTTTAGTGCAGTGATATATTTCTTAAAAAAAAAAAAAAACCTTTGGTCCAATTACTCCAAGGTAAACTCAGAAAATTGGTGAAAGTATTAATAGGGAGATTTTGTAAGCTTGAAAAGATTAAAGAGCTTGATGAAAATTATGTTTTCAAGCCTGAAAATCTACTGCCTGAGTAGAGACAGCGGCGAGTTCCTGGCCCACTTTGTGCAAGAGTGATGTAAGGTGCATTTGGTGCAAGAGTGGTTTAAGTGCCAAATCACGATGTGAAAATTTGATTAATTGAATAGTTAATTATATTAATTAAATTGATTAATCCGGTTAATCTAGTAATTAAGTGTTTTGATATAAAATTTGTTAACATTTTATGGAATTTTTTGATACCAAGGAATGTTAATTAATTTATTGGTAGAGCAGGTTAGGTGTGGACTCTGTGAGGTTCTGAGGCCGACTGGCCAGAGGAGCAAGTTGTAATTGTTTATATAGGAGTTAAATGTTGGTGTACGAGTGGTATAAGGGACATTTTTTATTTATTTTTGGTTTGTGACTGATATGCGGAGTGGGCTACACGGCCAGCTCGAAGGTCTGGAGGCATACTGAGTATTTGACTAGTTTAGATACAGGAGAAATGTTCTCTTTTTTGGCGAAGTAAATATTTTTTTTAAATGAAAAGAGACATTGAAATAGGTTACCGGACAAATTACTTTAATCATTCCTAGAATATCATAAAAGTAACGAACTATTTCGGCAAAGTAAATTTGTTAAACCGATTTTAATCATGTGATAAAACTGTTTTCCTTAGCGAAGTAACTGATCTCCACTTTAATCACGTAACATTGAGGGCTACAGATATGTATTCATGTGATTACCGAATGGAACATATTAAATAAAACTAAACACCCAGCTAACACAATATAATTACAACACGCCCCGCATACTTACACGTAGTTCACACTCATTGGCTCTCTAAATATGCAACACAAAACAGACGAACTGATAGATTAATTAAACCGCAACAAAAAAATTTTCCCAACACAAATATCCAAGAAAATCGCTTTACTTTCAATGCCAAGTTTAAATAAACGTATGTATTTTTATCATTATGGCTACTTATATGTGACAAAAATAACATAAAATATTATAATAAAACTTAATAATATATACAGCTCTACATATGTTTTAAGGTGTGTAATATTCCCAAATAATTGTATAAACAACTCGGTTATAAACTATCGTTTAACAAAACAAATATCCCAAACAGTGTAAATGCTAGATGTATTCGCTCGTTTGGGGAAGATGTCCTCTGTTCATGAAGGCTAACCAACACGTGGCTCTCGGAAACCAAAAAAATTTCTCCGCCCACCTCGTCTCCTCTTCCACGCGCATGTCACTGTCAAAGAAATCGGTGCAAGCTCTCGCAATGGCTGACACTATCCATTTCGCTGTTTCACCCAACTCCTCTCACGCCGCACCACCAGGCAATATATTATTCTGCCCCCGACCAGCACGGAAACAACGCTGCCAAGGAGGGGGAGAGTTTCGTAGACCATTCTCCGACAACCTGCCCCTTTCTTGCATTGTCTTTTGCATCTGCTAAACGCCGTCCTGAGAGATACGGTTTCCCCCCACCCCCACCCACCAGCAAGGACTCCTCGCCCCATCAAGTCATGCTGCATGCCCCCCAAAACCTCGCGATTCATCTCATCTGACAGTGCTCTTCACACCAGCTCCCCAGCGCAATGCCCACACACACAAAGAATCCGCCCCCATTACTCATGCCAAGGCAGGTGGAGGGCAGCAAGCCAGCTTCCAGGTAACTTTGCTTACCGTGGGGAAACAGCAAAAGTCACCTGCTGGCCTAAGCATCAATGCAAATATTTTGTTGTTCGATGAATAAAACTAAATATATGAAAAATCCATTTTCTACTCTTTCAAAAATATCTTTGCTAATCGAACATTTTACCAGCTAACATTCTTAAACATACGTGCATATATATTCTGTAAACACGTTTTCTTCACGAAACTAAAACACTCTTCGTTACCAACAAGTTTATTTTATAAAGGCAACCAACTAAATGAAACCATTGTCCACTTGCCTCCGCAATGATGAAACAAGTAATACAAATACCATCAACCAACATATTCCATATGCTTGTATCATTTTGTTGGTTTCTTCATACAATCCAGCATTATCTCAGTAATTTGAGTTTGTTGGTGATGATTGTATGAACCAGTTAGTCGATAAATTTGTTGAATGAACAAAGTGGGTTGTAGGAATTTACAGCGTGACTGTTCCAATGAAGCCAAAATCCCCACTGATGAAGATAGGTTGGTGGCTCAGAAATGTTATCATATTTGTAAGAATGAACTAGGTACAGATAATATTGTGGTCGACCATTACCATATGACCAGGGAAATCTAAAGGACCACACATAATAAATGCAATTTGAACTTCAGACTGCCCAAGAAACAACTTGTCACTGTCTTTCATAACCTGCAAAACTATGATGCTCACTTTCTCATAAAGCCGTTGGCTGAACGTCGCGTAACAAAAACCGACAGAACCATGGTAATCGAAAACCTGGGTAGAATCGAGATGATTGGAATGACCCTTGAAAAGTAAGTCCATCACCAAATGTATTCCCAATGGGACTGACCAAACGGAAAGGCACAACATTTCAAGTTACAATTTATTTATTCTTTTTCAGTTCATGAGCACCTCTCTGAAAACTTTGGCAGGCAATTTGAAAACTGTGCAATTGAGTATCACCAGCTCGATGTTTCCAGACAACACCCAATTTGAATTGGCAAAAAGGAAGGGAGTGTTTCCTTATGACTTTGTTATGTCTGAAAACAGTCTGATGTGCACGTCACTCCCACCAAAGGACACATTTTGCAAATGTCATGAAAGGCAAAGGAGTTAGCGATGAGGATTACGCTAATGCCCAAGCCGCATGGGATGTGTTCCACTGCGTAAACCTGCTGCAGTACGCCATTCAGTATTTACATGTGGACACTTGTTTGGTGGCAGATGTGTTTGAAAATTTCAGGACCATATGTTTGGCTCATTACGGTATTTACACCACCATATATGTCACAGCTCCGGCTCTTGCATGGAATGCTTTATTGTCGATGACAGATGCGTGGCTAGAGATGTTGACTGACCCTGATATGTACCTTTTTGTGTAACAAGGGGTTAGGGACAGAATCGTCCAGTTATCCAGAAGACATGTGGAAGCCAATAACATTTACATGGGTGAAGAGTAAGACCCCAGTGTGCCATCGAAATACATCGGCTATTTCGATGTAAACGGACTGTACAGCCATACTATGAAGCACAAGCTTCCTATTGGCAATTTCGAGGATTGAGGCTGAATTGTTTTCATCATGGGATTTTGCAATCACAGTAAATGATGGAAACACATGCTTTTTTGCAGAAGTGGATTTTTCATTTCCAGACGAATGCCACGATGTGCTTTAGATCTGCCTTTGGCTCCAGTAAATGACATATCTCCTAGCGGCTCCCATGAAAAACTCCTTTTGACACTGTCACCGCACAAGAATTATGTTATTCATGGGGAAACATTGAGGCGGTACTTGATATATGGAGCCAGACTAGAATCTGTTCATTGCATTTCGCACTTTGAGCAGAAGGCTTGGATGGTTCCATACATCGAGTTTAATATTGAGAAATGTGCCCAGGCTGTGAACGACATTGAGAAATCATTTTTTTTTTTAATTAATGAATAATGGAGTTTATGGAAAAACTTTGCAGAATGTCCATCAGGACAGGGACATAAGAGTCGTCACCAGGTATGACACTACATATGGAGCTGCAGAACTGATTGGGTGTCCTACATTTCAGGCACGACAGGTCGTCAATGAGAATCTTGTCCTTATCGAAATGTCAAAGAGCTCTGTTACGATTAACAAGCCTTTGTACACTGGTGTTGCCATTCTGGAACTTTCCAAACTAACCCTTTACGAATGACAAAATTTCCTCCGCCAGCCTTGCACCTTTTATATTGCAATACCGACAGCCTCATGTACGAAATTGCCTACTGAGATTTTTATGGTGTAATTTCCCCAGATTTAAAGTCGTGATTTGATACATCCAACTATGCACTCGATAACCCGCAAGGATTCTCGATTGAGAACAAAGGCCATACTGGAGTGATGAAGGATGAATGTGCCGGCCGCAGCATCACACTCTTTGTAGGTTTACGTCCCAAGCTTTACACATACATTGTTTCGAATGAGCAGTGTATACATAAGGCGAATGGTGTTAAACCTAATGTGCTGCAATCCCTCTGATATGAGGATTATCGAGATTGTCTTGGTAATTGCACCAGGGTTCTGGGGACCCAATACCAGTTCCGTTCATGTTTTGAGGTTTACACCGAATGCGTGACCAAAGTAGTGTTGTCAAGTTTAGACGATAAGTGGTTCATTGAGCCAGAGGGAGTATCGACATTACCCTGGGAGCACTAATGATTCCCAAGTGAATTTTTTTCTTTCCCGACACAGTAATTTCAGCATCATTTTAAATATAGGGCTGCTATCTCCAGCACCCAACACCACACCCTGATCCGACTTAAAACTTCATCACAGCTATCTTCAAACCTACTTCATCGATTCCATACATCTCTTCAAAGCTGCTGCTTTGCCATAAGTGCATGGCATTTAAAATCGATGCAACATACCCATGTTGTCCTTTGTCACCCAGGAATTAGTCTTTGCATCATGAGATTACATAATTTTAAATCTTACAGCTCTGTGTGTGTGTGTGTGTGGAGTCATTGTAGGTGTTGGTGTGCCTGGAAAATTTTAACCTGGATGTGACATGTCGGATGCTCCAAACATAGTGCCGCAACAGACAACACACATCGCCATTTTATATGTAATGTATATTTTTAGTTTTAATACCGTGGCTGTGAAACACAAGGACAACAACACGTATCGCTTTTTGTATAAATTTTTTAGTTTTAATGTTTGAAAATATCTTTGTGAATGTATCTGTAATGTTAATTTGTATGAATGTTTGTGTAAAGATTTTTAAGTGTTTCCATATGTAAATATGCTATTGAGGAATGTTTTTGTTGATGATTGTGAAGCTGTAAATATTTTTGTGAAAAGTTGTGAATATAGTTTTTAAGGATGATTTTTGAAAGAAAAAAAAAAAGTAAATTTTAATGGTGTAGGAAATTGTGTGACTTGATATTTAGTACTATGAGTTCATTTTATCACATTTTTTATATTTTTAACTTTGAGCAATTTTTTGGGCGAGTTGCAATATTTTTTTACACTAACAAATATGGAAATGGAAGTATGTAAATGAATGAATGAACTCTGAAAGTAATGGAATGAGGGAGAATCTCAATATAATCTTGTGAATGAACTCTGAAGGTATTGGAATGGTGAGACAAGCTGCATTATTGCTAACGATTAGGACAACTTCAGGTAAATGGACTCTTGCCCCGCAGAGCAAGGATAAAGAGTGAATAGCTGGTAACAAACAAAAATATTAATTTTAACAAGTTTCCAAGGTAATACAAACTTCAGATTTTTACTGTAACATACAAAAGAAATAATTATTACGCCTGATATCGCTGATGTCTGCTGTAAAGAAATATTATTCTTCAAATATATGATTACCTAAATTTCTTTTTTCAATAACACTTTAAAGAAACATTATACCATTTGCAAGACTAAGTCTATTCTTGCTCCTCCTCATCATCATCCACATGGCACCACACTAGTACTGCAATTTGCTTTGCAACCAGCTCTGCAGGCTCCGCAGTCGACTCCACAGGCTCCTCACACAGCTCCTTAGGCTCCTCACACTCCTCACACAATTCCTCACGCTCCTCACACTCCTCAGTTAGCAACTCACACAGCAGCTCACTTTTGGGCTAGGTTAGTACGTGTATGTGTGGGGAGTTGTAATTTTATTGTGTTAGCTGGGCATTTAGTTTAATTTAATGTGTTCCATTCGGTTATGGCATGAATATGTGCTAACTAAAATAGTTTCATTGCATGATTAAAATCAGTTTAATGAATTTGCTTCGCCGAAATAGTTCGTTACTTTTATGCTATTCGAGGAGTGATTAAAGTACTTCGTTCGGTAACCTATTTCAATGTCTTTTTTCATTAAAAAAATATTTACTTCGCCAAAAAAGAAAACATTTCTCCTATATCTAAACTAGTCAAATCCTCAGTATGCCTCCAGACCTTCGAGCTGGCCGTGTAGCCCACTCCACATGTCACAAATAAAAAAAATTAAAAAATGTCCCTTATACCACTCCTACACCAACTTTAACTTGTATATAAACGATTACAACCTGCTCCTCTGGTCAGTCGGCCTCAATCCTCACAGAGTCCACACCTAACCTGATCTGCCAATATGACCCTTATGACATGAATAAATTAGTAAACATTCTTTGATATCAAAAAATCTATAAAATAAAATAAAAAATTCAAAACATTTTAAATTAATCAATTAATCGAACTAATCAAGTTAATTAATTGGTTAATTAATTTAATTGGTGTATCACGATTTGGTACTTAGTCCATTCTTGCACCGAATGCGACTTACATCACTCTTGCACAAAGTGGGCCAGGATCCTGCCGCTGTCTCTACTAGCCTGTTTGTGATACAAGATGTGGGGATGAGGTTGCAGCAGAGCTATCAAAATTATGTGAAAGAGACAGTTTAAGTTCCTTGGCTTTGCTCAGAAATTTTTGGTTTAAAGCTCGCAAACATGTCATGTCAAAGTCTTCATTGTATCAAGGTCAGTTCTTAAATATTGTCAGTGTATTCAGCATAAGGAGAGGACTTCAGAACAAAGCTGTAGAGACGTAGTATCCCTATCTAAATCTCTCTATTTGGATATTGATCTTGATTTGTTGCTAGACGTATGGAATTTGCTTCAGATAGAAAAATATATTTGTACTGAAAGCCATATTAATGATTACTGGAACTATTTCTTTGAACTCAAGAACAATACGGGTGAGACAAGGTTTCCAACTGTGGCAATTTTAGTGAAGGCAGCATTGGCTTTGTCGCATGGAAGTGCTGATGAGCGTGGATTTTTATCCTCGTCCAGATTTCTCACAGATGATAGAGCTTCTATGTGCGAAGGAACCCTCAATGCTGCTATGACTGTTAAAGTGCTATGAAACTCTTATCATAATGAAGCCTCAGTTAGTCCCTATAACAGGAGACCTTCTCAGAATGCCACAGTCTGCATATAGTCATTACAAAAACTATCTGGATGAGCAAAAGAAATTGAAAGAAGAAATAACCAGTCTAAAAGAAGAAGAGAAACAAAGATGATCACTGGAAATGCAGGCATAAAAGAAATGGAAGCAGCACGAAAAACAATTGAAGCTGATGAAGAGAAACTGTAGGTAATAAGAAGGGGGGGGGGGGGAAAGAGAAAACGGGCAGACAGGCTCTTTGAAGAAGCCAACAAGAGACTGACGAAAGCAGTGGACAGCAAAAATTTTACAGATATAGGACTTGTGCAAGCAATGCTGCAGGGGGTGCATAATGTGAAGAAGGAGGTCGCAAGTGTAGTGAAGGAAGTTCAAAATGTACAAAAAAAATATTGATAAGAATAAGTCACGATTTATATCAGACTTTATTTCAAAACAACCAAAAAAGTAGACTTGACATATTATGCAGGCGTACATAGTTTTTTTTATCAAACATCGTCAACAGCATCATCTTTATTGTTTTCTGTTCTAGTGCTTAGTATGTTTGTTCACATTAACTCTTTGGGTACTTAATTACCAACCTTTTACAAGTAAACTCATAACTTTGTTACAATGCATCCAAAAAATATTGATGAGAATTTTAATGAAATTGTTTTGTTATTTTAATCAGGTGCCTTGTGGACTGCATTTGAATCATTAAAATATATTTGGAAAGGGAGAATTTTTATCAATCATCTCTGAAATTTATTTTTCTTTTGTGTAAATTTGTGTTTGAAATTTTAAAACCAAAAGCAAATTGGACTGTGTGACACTGGCAAATTGCATTATTTTGTTTTTAAATTTAGTAGTGTAATCTGGAGTTCTGAGTACTTGCAATGATAGTGTGTCCCTTTAAATCTCTTAAAATATGTTCAGCTACTTTTGTTTAACAGTCACGTATAATCATAAAAAAGCAACATTTTTTGTCACTATTTGGTCACTATTTTGTTATTTAAAATCACTATCATCGCTATTTTTGGACTCCTTATGTGCTAATAGCCGTGACCCAGTGATATTTCCTGTGGGTAATTGATTTGCAAACCCGTGTTACTGCTCTATGTCATGAGTTGTATATATTACCATAGCCGAACACAAGACATACAGTTTATTGGTTGTGATAATGACAATAATTGCTGTTCCATCTGAAGTACAGTGCGCATGAAAAATGTTCATATATCCAACAACTCAAACCATAAACAATGTGGGCTTGAAAGTTTTAAAATGCAGTACTTCATTATATGTAACCTTAAGTGGGACGAAGGTCAAAAATTTACATGTGCGAAACCACTGCGGTTCAGTTGCGACTTCGCTTTTACAGTGACGCCTCGTGAGCTCGAGAATATTTTCGTCTTCTCGTCATGCATATCATGAATTGTGATGCTGTTGTATATCTGAAAGAACATTTCGCTGCGCTGCTGGGCTCAGCATCTCACATCGTCGCGAGATCCGCTGTCTCCATGCGCCCTTCCTTTCCATGAAGCTCTCCCCGCAACCCTAAAACCGTTTGTCTAGGACGTGCCTGCCTATCTGGAACTTGGATTTAGTTTGCAAGCAGAACACGCAGCACCTTTCCTTGGCGTTTTCTGTATTCTCCTCTGAAATGAAAACTTTTTTACGTGACTTTCAGTTGTCCTCTTGTAATTATTTATTGCCGCCGTTTAAAAAGAGAGAGGGGGGGGGCAGAAGGCAGCATGTATTTTTCAGATCCATAACAATTAATTTGAGTATAAAACACAGCCGTGCAGGCTCAGGTGGTTTCCTGTGGAGTTCAAACATGCACACATTCAGGCATACGTACGGACAGAAAATGAACTAGTGGACGTGTAAATTGATGGAAATGACTCATCAGTACAGTAGTGGACAAGTACAGACCAACTTGTAAGTCGGTTGCTCATCAAATATGTTAGCTGGGACAGTATGTACATTACAAAGAATCGAATGACAGGCGTGTTATTCTGTACAGGCAATGTGTGTATTCATTATTTATTTTCTCGTTCGCCGTGGGCAACGTAGTAACTCAATAATCTCGATGGTGTAAAACTTTTTTTGATGTGTGTGCGCTTGATTTGACAAGCTATTTTAGAGTTCAATTTGTCCGTTGCATGATAGTACCACGAGAATGGTTCACGTACTAATGTGTAAAAAATCACTTAACGAGGTTTAATTTAAAAAGATAAAATATTCACTATATTTTACGTTCATTTCGTTTTGATGGAGATTTAGAACCCTGTAACACCTGGTTTTTCTTCCAAATTTGATTAATAATGCTAACGTAATTTCAATGTTACAAGTTGTACATGTATTTAATATTTGATCAGGTAACTTATCATTGAAAATATTTTGTTTCGTATATGCTTTCACTTTTAAAACATAAATAGTACTGGTTGAAAAAGACAGCTGTTTTTTCTTTAATGTTTGGAACGTTTTTAGGAATGTTCTAAATATATGGGAAGCTGATAGAAGTATGTCTCAAATTTTATGTGCTTCTTGATTGATGTTAATTTGACGCTGATGTTTAATTGAAGAATGTTTTATATTTGCTAGTAAAAGTAATCAAGATTGAACCACAAAAATACGTAAAAACCAATAAATTAATGGCATATTTGTAAGTCTTCAGAGGCCGAGATGTCATCAGTGAATTCCATAGGACCCGAGGGCCTCATTATTAGTTTTTCGGAGTAACATGTAGACATTCATCACTGCCGAATTCTGAAAGAGGTTCGTTACGGGAAGAAGTCTCAACTTCGTAGCCCAGGTCAGCGCAGTTACACGCCTCTTCAGTAGTTGGATACGGGAGTCAACTATAGGACCTGAGCTGACAGAAGGATGTCGTAGTGCCTATTGCTGACATGTGATTACAGTCTGCTGGGACACAAGGAGTACCAGGTTCTGCTCTAATGGGATGGTTCCAGATTCATCTGCGAACTACCTGATTCTACTACATCAGCCAAGTCCAGAGTCTCCGGTTGGAACTTCCTTGGTTTTTCAAAGGTTAAATATTAATGTGCTCTAAACCAGAGGGACTCGTACAATTAGTCTGAGTCACACCTTACTTGCTAATGCTTGCTTAGTTGACCAGCTTCCTTATGATAAACTCAGCTATAATTTTATTGTAATTATGCTATCTTTTAAGCTTGTGTGCTGACTAGATATATATAGTTTAATTTATATTGATATTGGTAGAAGGGTAATATTCTCAGGAGTATCCATTTTGTGTTAATTGCAACATCATCTGTCGCATTTTTGAAATTAATAAACACGTCAGGAGTTGTTTGAGATTAAATTTAATTTCAGTATCTTATTATAAATTTTGAATAGTAACCAGGTTTAATTGGTTTTAGTAATTTGAGATATTGTTGACACTTGCTCTTCATCTAAAAGATTCTCATAGCCGAGGCAAGTGAAATAAGGATAATAATTTGTAATAATATATATTTTTAAGTGATAAATACTATTGATTATTTATAAGTGCCAACTATTTTAATTTTTATATTTGGTACAGAGGTAGTGCCCACTCGTGTTACAGAGTTACTAAATAGGATATTAGTATGTACCAATAATTCTCCTACTGGGTTGGTCCAGAATTGTCTCCCATTCGTGAGGCGTACAATAAAGAAACTAGGCGACTGCACATATATTTAACAAACCACGAGTTTGGGGCTACAACCCTCTTTACGGATTACCATGTTCCCTCTGGCTGTAGATTTCGTGGTTATAACACAATTTACACCATAGTAATACAGATTTTTAATGTGCGTTAACTGATTTTGCGTCTGAATACTATGTGGATTTACCGATCACTTATTGCGTGCACAAATAAATACAAGACCTAAGTAGGTTTCATTACCCGATTTCATGGCATTTTCTATTTAATAACTGTGTTTGGGCTTGTTAATAGCAATGAACATCGTCCAGTGTCCCCTAAACGGAATCAGGTGAATCCAGGTGTTGGCAACTATAGTGGAGCCCAAACAATTATAAGAGAATTGGCTAAGAGTCGGAAAATAGCAAACGGTGTCAAATCGACAACTGGAAATTGTTTATAATTTCTACGTCTATTCAGTATTACTACTTGAAATATACTTTAAAAAAGCCAATGTGTTTTTATGATAATACTTTATATGTATAGGCAGTTCACTGTAAGTGAGCCCTTTTTAAGGATCTTTCAAAAGGCATTAACCACTAATAAATATATCTTATTGCAGATTCAGACGTTAGAAGTGGTAAAATGTGTGCACTGTGTTTGGTAGTCACATGGCAATGTTTATATTAAAAAGAGACAGGGAGATAGAAATCTGATGGAAAAATAAAATCAGCAGGGCCTTAAAAAGTGCTCATTTTACAGTGAATTGCCTATAGGCCCCAAGCATGATCCGTATTTTAATGTACATCTTGTTCTAGTATATGTTCTATTTTACTACGTCACCTGTTTGTGCAATTTATAACAGACGACGTTCATTTTAAGAATGAAGTATTTTTTCGTGGATGTGATGCCTTATATTTTATTATTTTTTCCATATCCTCTTCCGGCTTATTTTTTCTCAACTACTTTCTTTGGATAATAATTTGTGTTGGGGGGAAATGAGTTTCCCCTTATTAAAATAAAATAGATCTTCGAAATTTAATTAATACAAGTTCGCTACAACTCTTCACTAATTGGTGAAGTATTTTTCTTATTTTAGGCTGTGTGGGTTCTTGTCTTAGATATATTCTGGTTTTGATGCATTTGTCGTCTAAATAATCTACCTGATTCACGATAGTACTTAATGAAAATGAATGTTCACACATGAACTTAGAACAAACATGATATACGCCATTTTAATAAAAGACCCTTACGATATAACCACGAACTACATTTTCAAATTTTGTGCCGATAAAATGATATGGTGCCGTAAAAGCACCACGGTTTAACGTTGGGCATCAGTAAGTGCTCAGCACATTGATTTTGTGCGCAGCTTGGGAGCCTAGGTCTCTAAATGTTGTGCAGCGTTTCAATAAAAACTTTTATTGTAAAGAAGCATTTTTTAAAAGTGGTCTTCTTTCGGATAGCTTTCAAGGTGCAGCACACCTTTGGCTTTATTACGAGGGTTGTTCCGAAAGTTTCTGGAGTGAGATTACTATTCGTAGTAGAGCCAGTAAGAGGTTTGGTTTGAGTTACCTTTTTTAGAAATAGCGATCTTCACACACTATACGCCATTTCCAACTATGCAGTAGCTTCTCAAAAATGTCACAGGCCATTTCCTGAGGTTCGGTGTAAAATAGTGTACGTGGCATCTATCACGGCCTGGCCCATGCGAAAGTCTCTTTAACTCAGTTTTACATATTAGAAAAGCCCATAGATTGCAGGGTACGAGATCTGGGCTGTATACAGAATGGCCTGGAGATGTCCCACCAATTTTCTCCAAAGCTTCTGTAGCCTGTCGTGTCACAAGTGACGAAGCATTATCCGGAAGAAACCCCATTCTTCATGAATCAGTTCTCTTTTTTTTTTGCAAACTTAAATGAAATGAATTTGCAATACGTTAACATTATAATATGGTTATTAACAGTCTATTTGTTCATGACCATATGAAGAATACTTATGTCCGATACTGTGCATAGCAAGGAATCAGTACTCAGCATTTTGCTCATCATGTGAGAAATATGATCTGCCAAAGTTTCTGCGACTCTCGTTTATGAATGGCTAATGCTGGTAATACAAAGCTCGCAGCACGTTCAGTACCTCACCTCACCGCCACCCCTCCCAAAACCAAACCCCGATGGAGTGCACTGGGAGCACTGCTATGTTTCATTTAAACCATTCTGTAAATGGATCCTTCAGACACATTTGACCTATCTGCTTTCCCCAGAAAACTTAGTTAAATCGAGCCATCCTGATTTTCTTAGTGTCAACATAATCCTTTCTTCTAAAAGGAATTCAGTTTTTCTAATCATTCCATGCCATCTTAGAATGTGTCTTTCAAACTGGGGTTCTTATATAAACCCTTAACTTTGCCATTCCATGGCTTTTGCCACCCCCATGATCCACACATACTTCTGTTTCTATCCTGTATTCGTCATAACTCTAGTGGTCTCTGTCAGTTATTGGTGATGTGTTCATAGTTGGGAATTATTTGTCACCATTGACAAGTGGCAGTGCCAGGCAGCACAGAGGAGTCAGTGCTAGATAACCACGATGTGTTACATACTGCTTTCAGAAGTTCCGACTTTCATTGTATAGTGGAGAATCATTTCTCATAATGATTTGAATTCCCTTGTGATCTCCAGTCATGTTCAGTCAGTTTATGCATAACATCCTTCGTCACAATCACCTTCGCACAGTCTTTTTACACGATGCACCGGTGATCATCAAGGATAACCAGAGTTGTAGCATCCCGATTCAAATGTCAGTTGCCCGAAGGCAAGCCTGGTGTTTAGGGCCAGCATTCTTCAGCAGCAGGTGTGCATGGCTCTAAGTTAAAACCCCAGGCTAATCATGTGGTTGCTTACTCGTCCCCAATCCAGTGACTGGCCCAACTAACAAGTACTGAATTCCCACACTACTAATGAACTAATAGTGAACACCTCTATCAATGCCTATGTTCTGTGTCGGTTATCTTGCGAATAAGCACGAGAAAACAGCTGTGGTATCCAACACATGTAATGTAACTACTCAGTGGTTGATCAAGTGGAAGTAACATTGCATTATATTCGTGCACTTACATGCCAGCCCCTATCTGAACATCCAGTCGACATGATCTTAACCTCTTATGCCACCAAGTCTCTGTGCAAAGTTGCTGTTACCACCCCAGGTGTATGTGCATGGTACTCATATCATAATAGGTGACCATTGTCTTCAGATGTCACTATCATCTTTAATGACATCAGGCTGAGCATCGTACCATTCACCAATTCCTCCAAATGCTGCCGAAGCTATGCGACATACTCTGGCCATAAAGGGTAAGTCGACTAGGAATGGGCTATTGAGGACACATCCAGTGGGATAATTCTCATTTCACTCATACTTTGCAGGTATTCTGTGTGTATGTCTTCTACACGTGTGTTCCTGCCGAAACATGATTGGCAGTGTCCTCAGTTCCACACACCAGACAGACTTGAATTGAATGCATATGGTCAGCTCTAATTTTCCATTACTTTTTTACTACTGAGTCAGGTAGTGATCAACCTCGAGCCACTTATTCCTCAACCTCTTACTGATATTACTAAAATTCCTGTACACATGCCCACCCTTCTTAGAACTATCCCAGTTCTCCTTTTCGTGTGGTTTTATTCGGCACCATTTTACACTCTTAATTGGTAGGCCTCCTACCTCTGCATACAGTTCACAGGAGCCCCTCTCGTGAATAAGCAAGTTGACGGATATGTCTCTGGTCAGGAAATACAATGCATAATAAGAGACTCTTCTACAGACTCGGGCTACAACCAATAGCATTACTCTTAGTGCTTTGGAAGTGTCTGTTTATGTGAGACAGAGCAGCAGTTTGGTACCAAGATGTAACTCCATGCATTATAATAGCGACAAGACACTCCTTTCTATATCGCCCATTAACTTCTGATGATTCAATCCCCATGCTGGGCTGGGGTAGCAGTTTTTAACTTTTGGGATGTCATCAGCACCTTATTTGCTAGCTGTTCCTCGACAACTACTCCCAGTTACTTAATATAGGTAACGAATCACAGAGGTCTTCCTTCAAATCTCACAATGGGTTTTCTTTTAAGAACCCTTTAAGCAGTAGGTATCTCAATAATTGTTTCAACTGCATACCTAAGTTCAACAGTCTTAGACCATGTTATAATTTTAGTAAGAGCCTCGGCAGCCTTCGGCTCGATATTGTACCTTCTATTCCCGCATATACACTATCTGATCACATGTATCTGGACACCAATGGGAAACTGTCCCATAACTGTCTCGAATATACTGGCCAGTAGCGAACATTAATACAGGGTGGGCTCACACTTGGTCAACCAAGTGTCAGAATGTGTCTGGGTGAATGGCCGACAATTCTTCCTGTAGCAATGTAGCAATAGTAATAGGTAATGAGGGTGGTTGGAGTCTAGCATGCAGTCGCCACTCCAATTCATTACCGAGCAGTTCTATGGGATTGAGGTTGGGGCTCTTGATTGACCAGTCAATTTGTGGGACCATATTGTCCACAAACCACTCGCGAATAGACTATGCTTTATGGCAGGGAGCATTGTCATGCTGAAACACAGTTATCATCTCCGAACTAGTCTTCTACCATAGACAACACATAGCTGGTCAAAATGTCATCACACCCTTTCACCTTCAATGTACCCCATAGTATTACGAAAGTCCCTTCCATGAAAAACGTCCTCACACTGTCACTTTACCTCAGCCCAAATTCACCACAAGCACTATACAGCCCAACATGTAACATTCACCTGGCATTCGCTACACCCAAACCTTCACTTCGGGCTACCGCATTGTGTAGCATGATTCATTCCAAACTATGAATCTCCAGACCTTATTCCAGTGATGCTGCTCTTTAAACCACCAACACAGTGCTTCTTGTTCACAGGTGAAATGTGTGGTTTAGAGGCAGGTGCATGGGCTATGAGCCGTAATCCTCGTAACTTGCAGTATCCACACTCGTGGTGCTACACAATTAGTGTTGTGGTTGTGCTTTATTGTTTGCACTACAATCACATCACCGATGGTTGACTTAGACAACTTGAGAAGGACAGAAATAGCCCATGATGGTTTTCTTAGCGATGTGGCAACCAGTGACTACATATTGGAAGTAAATGGGTTCCATGGCTCCACTCATTCTGCTGGCATCACCTAGCACTGACCAACATCGATTCCTCTGGCTCCTTTGATAGCAGCAGTAGTGGTCGTAGTGACATCTAGTCGCCATCTACAAAGGCATCTGGCTACGTTTGATTGGATAGTGTAATTAGGAATACATCATTCTCATATCATAAATGTGTATGCATCCAGCAATTCGAGCCTCAACAGTCCACCAAAGAGTACATTCCAGAGCACAGAACTCAACACTGACCCTTGTGGACAGTTCTTGCTTAATGGTTTCTTTTCTCTGTAAGACCCCACTGTACATATGCCAATGGATGACAAAATTGCGCTATACAGGTTAGCCAGAAAATCCAAACATTTCAGTTGTCATAATATATGGCATCACCGGGCATTATCAAAGGCTCCTGAAATATGTAGGATTATACCAGATGACAATTCTGTGCTGCCACTCTTACAGCCTTCCCAATATCACACACTGCAATTCCAATGCTCTTGTATCTATGGAATACATTTATTTTCAGTTCGGATCATTCTTTGATTTTAAGAAAGACATCAACGTATTGTTCTCCAGCCTCTCGAAATTTTTACCCATTATAAAGGGCATTGTCAGTGGTCTGAATGATTTTGGGTAGGCTATATATTTTCGGTCACCTTTGTATAGGGTTTTAAGCAATCTTGTTTTCGGCGGATTAAAAAAAAATCCCTATTCAAAGGGTTCATTAAAATATCTGCGAATGGCATTCTTTATTCGTGAGTATACTCATAAGAGCATTTAATAGTCCGTTGGTGAACCCCAGTAGTTATCTTAAGTCTGAATGTTGTCACCGCTTGAACCAGTTCCTTAATCGATGCAAGTACAGGGTCCACCAAAATATTACAAAATTGCAACATTTGAGCTTATAGATGAATTTAGGACCGAACAGGTTAATGGCAATCCTCATTCGCCATTGTAATACACACTGTAGTTCAACTTTGATAGTAAGCAAAAAACGACAACTGTATTTTGGCTTTACTCACATAAAGAAAGCTTACCACAGGCTATATTCACAGACGACAATCACCGATTCCCATTACATAAACTTTCAGAACAATATTTCTATTTAGTATTGAACTGAGAGGGTCACCACTGCATGCCAAATGCTAGTTATGTACCTTTAGAATAATATGACTGAAGAGTGAAGACAGAACTATACTGCAAAAGTTTCCTGATGCACAGTCCAAACATAAAGGGAGTGAAGTGCAACCCATAGTGTTTTTGGAAATGACTAATTAAGGATACAGAAATGAAATCGCCACATATACCGCATCATTGTCCAGAAATATGTAGAAATACCATTCTCCAGTCGGCAGCCCAGCCAAACTAATATCATGAATATACAACTTCCTGATCCTATTCAGCCTTCCGACCCTTCATAACATAGACCATTCTTATTTCTCTTGAACGTTCTTACGATGGTCTATGTCCAATCTGGCTACGTTCTACTCTGTAGGAGAAACAATTATCCACCATCAGAGATAATTTACAACCACAACCAGTACGAGTTCAATCTCATCTGACCTAGGCAGACTGTCGAAGAACAAGAGCCCACGAGGAGTGTCACTTACTGTTCTCCTGTGCGGTCCACTCTCGCCAGTCAAAAAGAAGGAACCTCACTCAAGCAGGCTCGTTGGTCAGCCCGTTTGACTTATTCCTCTTCAGTGGCACTGATGGGTTTTCCCGACTCACTTATGAGGCATACGCCTGCTGAGCCGAAGTTCTGATGTTGGAGCAGCCCAACCAATGCACGCTCCCACTTTGTCTTGTCCTTCACCATACAGTTTGAATTTCTTCACGATGAAATCACTGATTGGTTCCCAACGGTCTGCCTGTAAAGGAGTCGACCAGCCTACCAGCAGGCAAAAACCATCACGATTGCCCATGATTCAAGCTCAGACTGGGATGCAGATACCCCATTGTGTAAACTTGGCATGTGAACCGCCCAGTAGTCTCTCACATTTGTTGACCTCGACCATAGGTCAACTAGCGGTACCACAAGGAGTTATGGATTCACTTGGTCAACTATGGATCATTTTGGTATTTGATACTAATGCTTGCAGTAGCCACCACGTGGGGCCACGGTGGCTGAGCGATAAGCACGCTCGCCTCCTACCAAGGCGAACCGGGCTCAATCCCCGCACGTGGAAATCGTGCCGGACGATGCCGTTGGTCGGCGGATTTTCTCGGGGATCTCCCGTTTCCCCGCCCCTTCATTCCGGCGCCGCTCCATATTCACTTTAATCGCCCTTATCGGCTCTCAAGACCTCGCTGTTAAGAGCCGCACCAATCTCTCTCTCTCTCTCTCTCTCTCTCTCTCTCTCTCTCTCTCTCTCTCCTCTCTCTCTCTCTCTCTCTCTCTCTCTCTCTCTCTCTCTCTCTCTCTCTACACACACACACACACACAGTAGCCACCACAGACACATCATCGACAAGGAGTTCTCTTGTACTAGAGAAGCACACTTCCCTGCAGCTCAGCCAATAGGCAATCTTCCGCAGGACGCAATAGCCAATCAGAGAGAGAGACAGAGAGAGCTCGTCACAGAACCAATCAGTGAATGGGTGCACTCACATCAAAGGGATAGCCGCGGCATTTCGCCTCTGTGTAGTCGCGTGTTCTGTGTCCCGGCGTGGGCGTGTGTTGTCGGGAGGAGGGAGGGAAAGGCAGTCACGTAGCGGGCGGTACGCCCCCGCTCGCGCGCGCATGCTCCCCTGGCGGCCGCGGGAGGGTATAAAAGACGCCGCCCCCGCGCCGCGGCGAGACAGTCGCCCCTCGCGAGCTCCGGCGCTGGTTGCAGTCTCGCTCGTCAACCGCGCCCTCGCACGCACGTGTCGGGAGTTGCTCGCGCCATTTCACTGTCGCCGTCGCGCGCGTAGTGTGTGAACCGTGTCTTATTAGCGCACTCCAGGTAAAGCATAGCCCGTCTCTGCCACCCAGTCATACCTTCTAAACCCCGAGCTACCCAAGTAATAGAATCGCAACTGTCGGTTAGGAAATACATAATATCTAGAGACCTGAAAAATTCGCAAGCTCAGTGAACTGCAGGCTAGACTCTACAGTCGCATGTACAATTATTCCGATATCAACTGCACATTGGTTGTTTGCTGTCACAGTGGAAGGCGTTTATTGAACCAGCGTTCTTCAGGAGGTTTCAAACTCCGCCTGGACCAATAGCTAAAGAAATAGAAACACACGTGTTTTGAATCCTAGCTTGTCCTGAAATGAATCCGCGAATTCTTCAGGTATCTAATAATGTCCGCCGTTTTTTTTTTTTCTTTTTTTTTTTAAATAAATAATGTGCCGTTTTATTAGAATTTGAAAGTGGGTATTAATATATTCATACAGGCAATTGTGCAGCTTTCCGATGTGAATACCGGCAATACATATCTTCCATGAGTATCTGGGTTTGAGTCCCAGCTAATAAGTGGGTGTAGGTGACATTGCCAAATGTGAGCTGTGTTAAGTTTATTTGTAATCCTACTGCTGTTGATCGATTAATACTACTGATCGGAAATATGCATTTAATTGTCTGTGAGTCGTGCGGATGTGTTTATAGTGTAGTTTACAGCAATTTTTTTATTAGGTAATTTATATTAAGATTTCTTCAGTAGTAAAATTATTTTCAAAAAGAAAAATACATAGGAGGGAATATGTTATTAATGGCGTGTTGAAAATGAGTAAATGAGAGCCTCCAACTTATAGCGTGACATTTTTTCGCCTATAGTTTTGAGTGTGGTTCCTTAAATACCGATGCGGCGGATAAAGTAACGACATGTTTTGTGTTGGTAATGTGGTATAACACCATTAACGTTGTATCGATAATTAATGTGCTTTACAGATGAAAATTTGCTAACTTAACTCTATTGCGTAAAGATCAAACGAACTACTGGTATATGTTGTATCATGAGATTTTTCAAGCTGCAGGTTTCGTCTCGATAGCCCTTGCGAAGTTTCTGTACCAGAAAAGGCTGGTAGTTAGTACCGAAAAAGTTGCGTTTCATCTTCTTTATTTTCGCCATTTAGCTCAGCAAGTTTCACGTCCGCGCTTCCCCTTTCTCATCCATCTCTCTCATATATAACATAGTGTTTGTGTTTATATATACAGGCAGGATTATTAGTAATTAGACCGACAAACATCGGGAAGTGATTCTTCATGAAAAAGTATAAGGAAAACATATGTGACACTTAATACCTAAATCGAATATTAAGGAAGGTATGAGCCCTTAAAAAACGAGGGTTTAAACCATATTTGTGCAAAATATCGGTAACGAAGTAAAATACAATGAAAACTCTCGGAACAATATTGTATGTTATCGGAACCTTCAATGCAAGAGCCAATATTTTGCACAAATACGGCTTAAAATCTCTCTTTCAAGGGCTCGTGCCTCCCTTAATATTCGGTTTAGACATAAAGTGTCACAAATGTTGTCCTTTCACTTTTTCATGAAGAATCGCCTCACGAAGTTTGTCGGTCTAATTGAGAATCAGCCTGTATATGCATACATATATATGCATATATACATATTATATGCTGCAAACACAAATTAAAGTTCGTCGTCGCTGACTTAATGTACTAGACCACAAAGTTCAATTCGTAGTTGCAAATTGTGCTTGTATCGTGGAGTAGAGAGGTTTGGGCGGTTTTCGACGTCGCGTCGTATTCTTGAGAGCTGACGATGGTGAAACGAGGTGAGTATGGAGCAGCGCCGGAATGCAAGGGCGAGGGGAAACGGGAGATCGCCGATTGTCCGACACGATTCCCACGTGCTGAAATCCGGGAATCGAACCCGGTCCGCCGCGTTGCGAGGCGAGCGCTCTATCCGGTATGCCCAACCGCTTCTCCCTACTTGCATCGTGTTCGACCAATGATTCGAGTGTTATTCGTTCTCTCTTGGTAATCTTGGGAGCATTTCAAAATGTACTGCAAGGTGAAAAGTTATTGAGACATTCCGCCATGTATTAAAACTACATTTGGAATAATAGTCAATAAATATATTTTATTTTAGCCATAGACGTAAACTTCCGAGTGCAGTGGAATATACACACTGTGTTTATTACTTACATGGAAATATTTATTTTAAAAAGTTGGCTAAATGATAAATAATGGCTGAAAGAAATAAGTAACGAGTACCTCAAAAGTATTCACTTTACCGTGAACAGCCTATAAATACTGACCCGCACGCAAAAACCACATTCCTCACGTTAAACAGTTGTGCATTGGATAGAAACCAGAAAATTATAAAAATTATTTATTCCATATTATTTCCATTTTGAGAATATTGATGGACTTTACTAGGTTTATGGGATGATTCATACCACGCATAATAGAACTTAAATTTGAACCGTAAAATTACCCATACGTAAGTTTCTTGCATGAAGTATGTTTCTAGGACTTCATTTTGTGCACTAAACACGTTGACGACCTCAGCCGCTGGAGTTGCCTTAAGAGTGCCTGGAGCATAAATTAAAGATTTATAAGTTAACAATATTCTCCAATTTAATGGAAGCCAGTATACGAACCAAAAATTGTATATCCTACATCATCAATTTTAGTAAGCTCGTGAGCAAATGTTTCAACATAATGGTGTGTTTCTGCCAATCTGTGTGTTATGCCGCAAATTTTTGTATGCACTTGCAGCGGATCTTATTATGCAAGGTAAGTGTATCGGTCTGGCAAAATGTCTGTCCACCATGTTAGCAGAAACCGTTATCTATAAAACATGTGGGCTTCAGTTGACGTATTTGTAGGTAATAATTGTCCCACGCACTTTTAACCCCATACAAACGCCACATTGTTTTATTGTTGGCTGTCGTGGGTATATTCAGTTAGCATTATATTCGCATTTTTTTCAATCAAACCTTTGAAAAATCACCACATGTGTCGTATTTTTTGTTATTTCCTAACTATGTAACGTATCACAAGCATTTTATACTTCTGTTGACATAAAAGTATCTTTTCTTTGTCAAACGAAATTTTTACTTCTATTTTATCTATAAATTGTAATATGTTATCTATAATTAGTATCAATAAAACAGAGAGAGGTGTGTTAGTGCCTAGTAAGAAATAGTTCACAAGCAACATATTAACCTGAACGGGCAGGAATGCGGTGGGCTGTCCCTTTGGTGTAATTTTCTCGACTTAGTTAAGCTTTGTTTGTACGAGGCGGAGGAATATCCTGAAAGTATAACTTCAACAGGGCTTCAGAAGAGTTTTAAGTAACCTTGCATGGACTATATTGAACCAAAATGGCTCTTAGGCCCGCCCTCTGGAGGCGTGTATCCTGCAGTTTCGTTGGATAGGGCTCGTGGTGAGGAGGAAGCGGTGGACGGCATGTGTATAGGTGTGGAGTGCGACCGTGGTGGTTTTGTTATACGATAGGTTTGGAAGTAGGCGAGAGGTGTTCATAGTAATTTGGGTGAAGTGTTTGGCACGCAATCGACGTCTGACTCTGTGTAGGTCTATAGAATATACAGTTTGTTTCAGACCATGATTGTGGTAGGTACGCACCTTTAATGCAAGAAGTTTAGGAATGCTTTTATAAACGTATATAAGAAACTACGCTACATTAAAAACTAAATTTGGTACAGCGTTTATGTGAACGAATCCTTTAAATGTATACCTTCTTGGTTATTAATATCATCCCTCTGACATTAGTAAGAATATTTTTGAGCATGTTGACATTCTATGCAAAAATTTATAACAGTTTTTCCGTAACTCTTGGAACCCATTAATTTTCTAAAATGACAGGACGTTGAGTTTTGGTAGGGCCCTGACAGCAACGTCTGTTTCACGTGTTAAAGGAGTGTTTGGCTAGTCCAGCTCTATATGCCCCGTTCAATAACACATGCACCGTGTGGCAATTGCAAAATGACAGCATTTACCTTTCGCCTATACATTGACTCGATGACTGTGCACTGGATTAGTTAACCTACTGCGCCCGTGCGATAGACAGACCGCTTAGCTTACGTTGTAGGATGCATAGCTGCAAGGCGTTGTCACTATAATTTATACAAAAAAAAATAGTATTTTTAAAAAGAACCGGTGGCCTGAAAGCGTTAATTACACCAAGGAAACATTTTTGTTTAAGTTGAACATGGTATTCATTAATATGTCGACAAACATCGATTAAATAGCATGCCTACAAATTTTCCAATATTAAAATTATGTCACGCCGAAATTTACTAATGTTAAAGGGTTGATATTACCAAACAAAAATCCACACATTTAACAGCTTCAGTCACATAAACGCTATAAAATTTGTTTCTTTAACATCGCATAGTTTCTTATTTATGTTCATAAGCGCTTTCCCTTAGGCTATAAGCCATATAATGTTTTCCGTCTAATATTGCATAAAGAATTACCTCACAACGTGTGCACCATTTGGTCTGAAACAACGTGTAACTTACATAACGTATTCGGGACGTACGTTTATGCTGAGAGAAGCTAACCACGACTGGGTCTCTTCATAGCGCAGCTCGAACATCTGGTATTCAACTCGGTGCGTAAGTGCTAAGTCATGTTGTGATGCGCTCTGAAATAAGTTTTGCCTCCTTACTACACGGGGACTGTGGTGAGGGGGCGCGGTGACTAACGCGTCTGTATGAGACTTTCAGTGGAGACCCTTCCTTTTTTTTATGACGTAATAATAAAAATAAAGGTTCGATGCACATTCCTATTCCTTTTTTAATGTTTCGTACCAGAATGTTCATGCCTAAAAATTACCGTGAAAACACCCGTTTGAGTCATTTTCGCTGTCACGAAAATATGCTTTGGAGAGAAATTGAGGAACTGAAAAATTTATACGGACGCGTGCCCGTAAGCAGAGCTCACTCAGGCACGTTGGACGCTTTTTATTAAAACGTTTTCTGCTGGAGTTCTGCACTCCGTTCGGTGGCCTGCTGAGGTGACCTGCCACCTTAAGTCGTTAACTTTAATGTCTGAGATAAACCTTTTTGGACACTAAAATCATATATTTTGCCTTCCGTTGTTTTTAATCTATATAAGTTTATAAATGAGTAAATTTGTAAAACATTTTCTTTTCTAATAATTTTACGGTTTCGCCCTTTGGCGCATGAATAAAGTTATGAGGAACATGGCAATGTTAATTTTACATATGGCGGAATAATACACAATGTACATACACGTAGATCGGAAGCAGGACTTTCAAAATACTCAGTTTACCGTGAACAGCACATATATATATATATATATATATAGGCTGTTTACGGTAAAGTGAGCACTTTACAGGCCCTAGTTCATTTTCCCTTTCAGCCATTTTTTATCCGTTAACCGCCTTTTTAAATAAATATTGTCATGTAAGTAATAAACACGATGTGTATATCCCACTGCAATTGGAAGCTAACGTCTAAGTCTGAGATGAAAAATATTTTTTGGCTGTTATTCCAAAGGAGAGGGCTTTCAAAAGTGCTCAGATTATCGTGAACATCACATACTTGTGGGTGCGCGGGCACTGGAGGCCGAACGTGTTACACGCTCGACGTGCAGCGCCTGTCTCGAGCAGCGGCGCGCCGATCAACTACCATTCGCTCGCGGGCTGCGGTAGATATATCGCGGGTTATTAAAACGCCGGGACTGCCACGTGGCCCTCAGGTCTGCCCCGCGGCACAGAAGGTAGGCGCCGCGTCGTGTCGGTACAAAACCCCTCTGAACTAACCCGGCACGCTTGCAGGCGGGCAATCAATTTCCCGGTCGCCATCATTCAAAGCCACCGCCACGCCGCTGTGGGGTCTTCCCCGGTAATTGCTTTCGCACTCCTTCGCCGTCTTCCGAGGCGGCTAACAGTTTTTACTCTTTGCTTATGATACTTGCTACCGGTCGGCAAAGAAACTCCGGAAATTGCGTGTAACTTGTTACTAGGCTGTTCACGGTAAAATGAGCCCTTTTGAAAGCCCTGCGTAAGATCTACTTTTGTGCAAGTTGTGTATTCCTCCTCCTTGTGTAAAATTAACATTTCCATGGGCCTCGTCACTTTATTCATGCGTCGACCAAGTGAAACAGTTAAATTATTATAAAAGTATATATTTTACAAATCTGCTCATTTTTATACGTCGATGCATTAAAAAAAAAACAGGAAACGAAAGAAATATTGTTAGTTATCCCAAATGGTTACCTAACACTTTTTATTTGACGTTAAGATATGGCACTGCTTCCCATCCATCGTTTACCAACTTTACTGGGCGTATGTCACTAAGTGTGCCCGTTTAAAATATACGCAGGCTGGTGGCAGTAACATTTTTCTAAGGTTGATTTCAAAACTGCTCACTTTATCGTGAACAGCCGTTACTATTCCTTGAAGCTCTTCAGTCGTTGTCATGACGCTATAAAGTCCTAGTTAAAATTATTCACGTATAATGTTCTCACAACCACGTTTGGACGTTTGATGCCAGACGATTAAAATACGTTTGTTTAATTTCGTAGGTTCTTACGAAACGTGCTTCACGCTAAATTGACTGTTTTATACCACAGTTGCTTTACGAAAGTATGTGACTCGTCAACCGTCATGCTCAAAAGTTAATTTTGCACAGAAAAAAAGGTTTCGTTGACTCATACAAAGTTTGTTCGGCTCAACCAAATCAAATGTTTGTAAAAGGGCAATTAAATATTTTACTGTAGTTATTTGGTTACTTCGAACAAATATTTGATTAGTGCATTTAAAGATTTGTTTGTATCTACGTTCAGTTGACAGTTTCGGTTAATATTAAAAATAATAAAATTGGAAGCCCTGCCGAGATTCGAACGTAGATGGTTTGCGTCCGAGTGCCGTATCCTATATCAACCTCAGCTGAGTGACTACTGATGAAGTAGGAATTTTTTTAAATACATACATTTCGAATACTAAGGCCAACGTGCACAGATAAATATTTCAAGTTTTACAGCTTTATTTTTCAGTTTCAGATTGTACTTGTGTTATTAGGATTTTATACGATTATTAACTAACAAACACTGTTACACTTGATTCAATGAAATTTTTTGTTGTAAGTCTCAATTTCTTTTCGCCAAACACAGAGGTTTTGTTTATTGAAGCGTGTATTTGGTTTGATGAACAAAATTAATTTTTTTGCTTTTCAAGTTTTGTCCACTCAACAAAATGTTTTGTTGGGGCCACTAAATATATTATATTTTTGAGCCTATACAAACAAATATGTCGTTGGTTAGTGCAAACCTTTCGCTCAGTGTATGAGTCACGGCTTGTAGTATTTTCCTGTGTCAATATTACGCGATGATTTATGGTTATAAATCCGTTCACTCCAAGTTCGGAAGAGTCAGTAGGAAAGTGCGCTTGGCTCTAGGTAAGCTAGTTGCGTTTCCCCATCACTCGGAAGTTGCTAGAGGATCGACTAGAATATTTACTTTACTTAGCTCAAATGCCTTCACATGTTTTCATGAAACCATTTTTAAATCAGCTACTGTACTTCTACTGTAGAAGTCAGACTACAAACGTAGTCATAATTGCTAAGAAAATTCAATTAACTTACCTTAAAAAGCTGTTTCAGACGGTCGGTATATGCGAACGCTAAGTTAATCATAAAATTTAATATACCTTTTGTGTCTTCTGTGTTTTCAATTTACCGCAGGTCAGCATTATAGTAAAATAATTATTACTCTGTGGGAAATTTCCGCATTAAAATAGTACAGCTGTGTAACTGTAATTTATCTTATTCATTAAGCAGTTATTCAGTGTTCGTCCTCGTTCACTTGTCAAAATGAAGTGTATTTATTGTTAATGATACGTTCAATTCTGCATACGCATCCATTACCAAGTGGGTTTATTCCGTCATGTATCAATCAAAACGGTTTGTGGTGTAATAATCAATTTTTTCCGATCAGTTTTAAACAGCCTTGCTGTAAATATTAATTGAAATGAACCATGGAAATTATTTATTATCCATTTCATTATTTGATCCTTGATCATTCCCTTCAGAGAGTGGCATATCTGTGTTCTTTACAGTTGTTTGTACAATTGGCAAATTATTTTACACCGCTGTATTGTTGATGTGCATTGTTCAACCCTTAGGAAATTAATTTATACATCCTTCAGGATTGCTCGAAGTATGAGCCAGTTAATTAGTCCATTTTAAGTGTAAAATATTTAAGAAGGCTCTAACCTGAAATCTATCGAATACTTCTTTGTGTATTATGTTTAAAATTTTAGTTGCTAGTTCTTTAAAGTTTAATTATTTTCCGCTTACGTGGTTTTATTAGTGATGCGCCTACTGTTAATTACCCTTTAGGTATATATTTACATGTTTTCAGAATCATTCTGTTAAGTTTGTGCGGCGCTAAAATTTCAATTATCAGCAAAATATTTGAAACAATTATAGTTAAGTTGTACGTACGGGATTCGGGTTGCGCCGGTAGGGTAGGCTTTCATGCTTGCCAAACTTCGAGAAAAAATATTCTCACAAACGTTTGAGCTGTAATAATCGCAATCGCAATAATATTTTTGCTGTCGCAGGTCTGATACATACATAATGATTTAAACTTATGTTTTTCTGCTGCGCAATGAGGGCCTTATAGATTTTGTAATAACGGGTACTCGTTATTCCTTAGTCGAAACCATCAGAGAAATGCGTATCTCGGTTTATGATGTCAGCCTGCTGGTTCCGAATTCTGCCGAGGAAAATATATGCTTTTAAGATTATGTAAGAGAAATATAACTGCATTTGAAAACGTTTCCAGTATGCCTAATTTTCTTTGTGAATCGGTGGGATTATTTCTTTTACCTGGACTAAAATTACTCGGGAACTGCGCTCTCAAAACACTTTATTTGATGCAACACTAGTTTTGTTGCTGCAAAGAAAAAGTATCGTTAAATGCGAACCACTGTTAAATAGGTCTGTTACAAACAAGATTTTCGTTTGATGTATGTATTAGTGCCGATGATAATCTTGCATTGTGGTTACGATAGTTCAGTAGTGTCGTTTGTAGTAAATTCAGTTACTTTATTTTGAACATCCTAAATAAATCATTACAAAATTTTCAGTATAGCTGTTTTGTTAACAGTTGACAGGAACACATTATTGATTTAATTCAAAGAGAAGTTTACATAAACATAATTTTGCTGTTAATGAATGTTTTGTTTACAGTTTTTTGTTTTACGGGAATATTACTTTCCATGTATAGCAAAAAATAAAAAATAAATTCTTTGAGTATATTTTGTCACAATAAAGAGATATTACTTCTTACTAAAGGCTATTCACAATAAAGTGAGCACTTTTGAAATCAACCTTATAAAATTTCTCTGCCCCTGCCTGCATATATTTTAACGGTAGCCCTGAGTGACAAGCGTCCAGTTGAGTTGGCAGCGATGGATATGAAAGTAGTTCCATATCTTAATGTCGAATTAAAAAGTTTTGGGTAACAATTTCTGTTAACTTAAATTATTTCTTTCGCTTTCTGTTTTTTTTTTTTTTTTTTTTTTTTTTTTTTTTTTTTTTTTTTTTTTTTTTTTTTTAAATGCATCGAAGTGTAAAAACCAGCAGATTTGTAGAATATTTACTTTTATAATAATTTCACAGTTTCACTTGACTGACGCATGAATAAAGTGGTGACGCCCATGACAATGTTAATCTTACACAAGGCGGAAGAAGACACAACGTGCATACAAGTAGATCTTAAGCAGGGCTTTCAAAAGCGCTCATTTGATCGTGAACGGCCTGTAACAGTAACCGTTTAGTTTTCAGTACGTAACTGTTTCCCGACGCAAACATTCATAAACCAATATATTCTGCAGTTTCTAAACTGCAACTGAGCAAATGTGCAACACTCCTGCAGGCGTCATCATGAAGTGGAGTTATTCTCCAAATCAATAACTTGAAATCTTTCGTAGAGGTGACATTTTTTTTCGGGTCTCATGTTACTAAAGGCTATTCACGGTAAAGTGAGCACTTTTTAAAGCCCTCGCATTTGGAATAATAGTCAATAAATATATTTTATTGTAGCATTAGATTTTAACTTCAGAGTGTGTTGGAATATACACACTCTGTTTATTACTTAACATGGCTATATGTATTTAAAAAGAGTGGTGAAAGGATAAGAAAGACTGAAAGGAAAAAGTAACTAGGGCCTCAAAAGTGCTCACTTTACCGTGAACAGCCTATACCTGACAACCTAGGCCTACCTTTCAACTCACTAAGGCGAAGTAGTTGTTTGATAAAGGGCGTTGGGTTAGTAACACGGAAGTTTCGGGTTCGAGCCTCCCAGTGTTATGATTTTTTTTTTATAAAGTGAATATAGTTTTTATGATTGTTTTCAGAGCAGGAATCTTCTTTGCAGTGTAACTTATACTATCATATAGACGTCTGCTGAACTAGTAACGACACTGCAAGGTTAGCATAGTCATTACCGTATAGATCAAACAAAAAATGTTTGTGTAGCAAGCCAAAACGTTTTAGTGGTTGATATTTAAACAATTTTTTCTTTGCGGCAAAAAATCATGCGCTGCAGCAAAGAAAGCGTTTTTATAGTGAACTTAAAACCATTATGTCAAATATGTAATAGGTTTGTAATTATTTGACGTAGCATTTAGAAAGTTTTGTTAGGTATTAAAAACCGCATTGAACGAAAGAAAAGTTTTAATATCACTTAACCTTTTCCTTTGGTATAAATTAACATTTATTTACTGTAAAAAAAACGAAGCTCAAGGAATTTTTTTTATTGCTATGAGGAAAGTTAATATTGCAGTAAAACAAAAATGTACAAAGAAAAAATCATGTCACAGCCTTCCGTTTGAATTAAAACAAGATTTTGTTAGTGTAAACAAACACAGAAAGTTTTTCACAGTGTTCCTTTCATCTAATTTTAATTCATTTCCAAGTGAAGTCATTCGTATTGTTTTGTGTTATACATAAGCCTGATGGAAGAAGACTTATTACCCTTGCCATGGTTTTCGTGTTATCCGCGACGCCTGCTGTGGCTTTGAGAACGCTGGAGAAGGAAACTGTGTATGCCCTCTCCCCCTTCCTCCCCGTAACACGACGTAATAGCTCGCTCCACGAGCCTCGCTGGAGCCACAGGTGTTCGTGCTGCTGCTTCCGCGATGACTCCACTTCCGGGAGAATTTCTCGTCCGCTTCTGCCTCGCTTGGCTGTGGAGCGGGCCAGCCCGGGGCTCTGTGAAACACGTGCGCCATTTCCCTTCAAGTCTCCTCATGCGTTTACAAATTTAGTCGTATTCCCTTTGTCTGTCCGCATCATGTACAGCGTGAGTTATTACTGGATAGACTTTCCGGTAGGAAACATACTACACATATTGTGCTATGGTCGATAAATGCTGTTCACGATAAAGTGAGCACTTTAGAAGCCAGCCTGTGAGAAATGTCACTTCCCCGGCCTGCGTATATTTATATGAGCACCTTGACCGGCATGTGCCCAGTAAACGCACCAACGAAGGGAAAGTAGTTCCATGCTTGAACGTTGAATTATAAGTATTACTTTTGCTTTCTGTCTTTTTAATGTGTAACAATTAGAAAATTTATAAAATATTTACTTTCCAATAACTTGACGGTTTCACTTGACCGACGCATGAATAAAGTGACCAGGCATTTGGCAACGTTAGTTTTACACATGGCGGAAGAATACACAATGGGCATGCAAGTAGGGCTTTCAGAAGTGCTCAGTTTACCGTGGATAGCCTTTATAGTATTGGTTGGTCGTGTTAATTTTGTTACACGCTGCGACTAACAGAGCCCTTAAAAAGATTCAAATTTTATTCAAACCAAATAATATGTATAAACATTATTTCCTAACTCTTCAATAGAATTTAGTTCTAAAACAAACCTGTAACTTTAACACATATCAACAGTTGCCCGTCCAAATGAAATTAAATAGAAAATCCAAACTCGGCAATACCACACTTAAATGTCTGAATTTGTGATTTGGAATAATGCGTAGGAAGGTAGGCAATCTGTATACACACGACAATATGCGAAGTAGTTTTGCTCACAGCTTGGTGAGTGGCTAACTTCCTTCTACCGACTGGGAAAAGCAAATTCTTCAACCGTGTAGATAGAGCTCAGTGTCTCTTCGTCAGTGAGCTCAGTAGGGATGAAGCAAGTTGATCATAGAAACAGGAACGGGGAAGTGTGAGGAGTCATTCGGGCATTCGCCTGGAGGAGTTTCGGGAAACCGACATCAGGATGGCGGCCCGGGATTTGAACCCAGGTCCCCCAAAATCTGAGTTTACCACTGCGCCACCTGGCCGGGTCGCTCCGGATTTTCGCATGTGGGAATCGTGCCGGACAATGCCGTTGGTCGGCGGGTTTTCTGGGGGATCTTCCGTTTTACCCGCCCCTTCATTCCGGTGCTGTTCCATACTCACCTAAATCACCCTCATCGGCTCTCAAGACCTCTATGTTAAGAGTCGTCCAAATCTCTTCACTCACTCACTGCGCCACCTCGCTCGGTTTCTTCAAACATGCGTCATTCGGCGACTTATTTTTTTAAATTTGTTTTAAGCGAAAAATTTAGAAGTCCCTTCACATGGGTCAAGAAGTTGGGCGCCTCATGCGGTGGTTTGTTACGCCCTCGAGTGTGAGTCTGTATGCCTTTGTCGAGTGTGAGTCCAGGCTTTGGTTCACAAGATCTTCTGTCTCACGTAGGTACATAGACTCGGTGTATGCTCGACCGAGTTTGTCTTCATGACTGAGGCCCATTTATAGAGCGACAAAATTCATTACACATGAGAGTAGTGACAATTGCATGTTCTGGCGCAGCGGGGAAGGAGGGAGGGGGGAATGCAGGTCAATTGCCGCCATTTTGAATAAATGATATCGTAGAACCCGCCCGCGCGAGACAATCATGCTGAAGATTAAGAAGGAACCCCCCCCCCCAACCCCCCGACATATGCGATTGTTGATTTTTATAATTTTTTCATGTTTATAAAAAGTAAAATTGCGAAAGTACCGCTATATCTACCCAACTAACTGTTGACCGTATACAACAGAAAAGTCGTAGCGACTACTCAATTACGAACTCGTATTTATGCCATAATATTGAATTTGCCGAATTTTGGTGGAGTTAATATTGTGAGGTAATTACAAGTCCGTAGTTCCCTTATCCTCCGTATTCTCTTTGTCGCTGCGGACCACGGACATTAGCCTAATCGCACGAGTTTACAAATATTGTTGACTTCGAAATTAAAAATGTTGGGCTGAGATTTTTGACTGCGTTTATCACTAGTCTGATATGAATTTTTTTCTTCTGATTTTGTTAACACAGGAGGAGGTGAATCGTGGCAATGGCCTAACTGTTTACTTAACATAACATTACCTCTTAATACGATTATTTTTCTCTCTGCCAATAGTGGCATCGCCACTTGCTACCGAGATGATAGGATAAAATCCTGGCTGTTTTTTTACGCAAGTTTGGAGCTCTCGCTCTTGCAATATCGGGTAAGTTCTGTCTAACCATTTTTTTTTTTTACCGCGCGGTATGATATTTGTAACTTGATCGCAGTAACGTTTTAAACGACTGACAGTTGAGTGTTTGATTGTAGTACCCCGCGAAAATCACAACTCGGGGATTAAATAACACTGCAGCATCTTGAAAGGATATTAGTTGTGCCACGGAGACTCGTCTGTACTAGACTGAAGTAAGGCATAAACTCACCTAAGTTTGTGTAAATAATATATAAAAAGCCTCGCGTAGAAAGAAATGTCATGAAACGTCCCACTAGCTTTATTAAAAATAACGCAGCCGAGATGAGGTAATGTAGTAGAAAATGTGAATGTAAGTGCGGTTCCCAGACGGCCGAGCGAAACTCAAACAAAGCACGAGCTCTCCGATAATCTCTCGGAGAAGAGAAGAGAAGAGGGGATGGGGCGGATGTTTTTAATTTTCTTGAGTATACGAACGTTTATGAGGAGTAGTCGTCAAGTCGGGATGTGATTTTGGAGATATTTCGGAACAGACATTTCACCGCTGCTTTGGTATTAATATTATGGAGCTGATGTCGATCTTTACCTCAATGTATTTTGGAAACCGGTTTCGTTACACGAACACGTGTTTGGCAAAAGCCTGTAAGTGAAATATAATTATTGTAATTGAGCCATGTTAACTTAACCGATTTTCCTACTTGCTTGTGTTTTAACGTGTCCTCTGAGCCTGAAAGCGGGCTTATTTTATATTAAATGTGTGTTAAATTATCGTGCCGTAGGTAAGGTTACCATAGATATTCATAAGTAATCGAGAACGTTGTTGAAATAATAGTGTAACTATATGTGTAAGTTAGACTGAGTTGAGACACTCTTGTATGTAGAGTGTGCAGGTTGTTTGGTGGTGCCAGAAAAATAAAAGAGATAAAGTCAAGAATGCCAGAGAGTGATTATCATAATGTTGCTGAAACTTTGTGGCAATGTTGTGGATGAACTAAACTCAGATGGAGAAAATGCAAGTTTTCGAGTTTAATTAATAAATATTAAGTTAATAAAACTGTAAAAAATGAAGCAGTTGCTTGTTCAGATTCGCGTAAGTTAACTGGCACTGGTGTTAGTGCGTTATTCAAGAAGTCTGAAAGAAGTATTTTTGTATGTTATTAGCTTACTTGTTTTTAACAGCAACTTAAGACGAATCGGGCTGTATCTTACGGCCTGTACAAGTAAGCCTGCTCTTACAAATAAGGCTCTTTGAAGAGCGATTATATAAAACATACAAACTTCGTAAAAGTTTATTTCGTTTCGAAGTACGTGCATTATTGCGAAATTCACCTACTTTTGTACCATATGCAAAAACGTTTCCCATGTTACGCAGGGCACATAAGTTATTGTCTCGATCAGTCATCAAGTTGTAAATCATTATTCTTGGTTCACGCGCCCACTGACACATCTGGCTGTTCGCAGTATTTTTGTCGCGTGCGTATCATATATGAATCGATGTGACGTACGTGATTTATCAAAATTTTGTATCACGAGTATTATTTTGTCCAACCGCGCAACAAGTAGTTGGAATACACATGTGTTATTAGTAGAGACCTGCAAAATTCGCTTTATTATTTGAGGAAATGTTAAATTTAAAAACACTTTTCCTTTGAGCTACGTGTGTTATTGAAAAGTTCTTCGTTAGACACGCCCCGGGTAACTCTGCGCCAGTAAATGAACACTTCACAACTGTGTGCCCCAATCACGTGCAGTTCACTCAGAAAGGGCGTGACATAACATTTATGCAGCAACCAATGGACAAATGATGCCGGCTCGAGTATATATAGTACTATGGATTTTAGTTTGATGTCAAAAAATAACGCGAATTTTGCAGGCCCCTAATTATACGAATATACTGTATAACAGGATCAGTAAATTTTTGCTTGCCTAACTTGACAGGAATTCAGAGTCTTCATGTTACTAGTAAACTCGGCCTCGAAATTAACCGCAGGTCATTTGTGAGTCATATGTGTATAGTCGTACTTCACGTTTGTTCTTCGTGAATGCCGCACCGCAACACACACCAAGAAATTTTTTTGCAAATTTACATCATAGTTTGTGTATGAGTACAGATAAAGAATGAACGGTAAAGTTTTTTTGTAATACATCTGTGGTAACTTTACTGTTTTTTTTTTTTTTTTTTTTTTTTTTTTTTTTTTTTTTTTTTTTTTTTTTTTTTTTTACGTGTAATGAAGTTGCCAACTATGTGTAGTAACATTTCTGTAGGTGTAGCTGCAGTATGGTTATATGTTACTCCATCATAGTTCGAGAAGTTTTCTGGAAAAATAAATTACAGTGAACATTGAAGATGTTGATAGCTTCTCTTGTGTCGTACTGTTTCTATGGAAGTGATCATAATCGTACGGACTCCTATCGGGTGAATAGGGCGGGTGTTCAAGTACCTCTCATTGCCAGTTACTCTGGATATCTGTCAGAGTGTCAGCATTGTCAGGAAGGATGATGGGAGTCCTTGACAGGAAGTGCCGTCGCTTTCTCCTGAGTGCGGTACGACGGTGGTGATCCAAGAAGTTGCTGTAGTTGGCTGCACTGACAGTCTGTATATGAGGCACACCATGGATGCCATAATGCTACAACAGACATCTCCTTCACACATTGTGCAGGACGCACTTTCTTTGGACGTGGTCCAGGATGCTTCCATTCAAAAGTGATTCGTGCGACCGAGCCCAGGTTTCGCCCATGGTGACGATCCTTCCAAGGAAGTCTCCGTATTCTCTACGATAGCAGTTCAGCCATTCCTATGTGTAAGTGTGCACAGCAATGCCGTTGTTCCGCCTTGGTGGATTGATGGGGTACTCAACGCGCTGCAATTTGCGAAACCCAAGAATTTCGTGATGTATGTGGAGCACGGTTATGTGGCATGGGGCTACTTCAGCAGCTAGGTCACTCGCAGTCCATCGCCGATCCACATCCGTCAAGGAAGCAAGAAACTGAACCGGGCAGTTGTCTGTTCGGGGTTGCTGTTAATGGGGATACCGTCGTGCTTAAAACCAAACGTGAAGGACAAAGCGCGGAACGCGGGTAGCTAGTGTGTGAGTGAGTAGTTTAGTGGTCCCTGAAGACCAAAGATTTAGCTTTTGCTTTTGCGGGGGTTAAATGTAAAAGTTATAAAGTAGCACTCTAGGTATAAATTTTTAATAGGTATCGGCCACCTAGAGGGGGATGTTTGGTGAGGCCAGCCCCGGTTCAACCGAGAACTTTGTCTGTTGGAGGTCGTCGTGAACGTGAGCGATCATGAAACACTAATACCTATCGCGCCACTGTGCCAAACGGCAGCACTGCATCATCACATGCTTCACTCAGTACCTGAAAAGTGTTGTGTTTTTTGACTACATTCCACTTCTATTTTTACTCACGCACCTTGCTCATCTTTTTTAATCATTATATTGGGGTGCTTCTACTGTCTCTACTTCACAGCACTGCAGTGTTTGACTGAATAACACATAGCTGGTCCCACTTCGCCATACTCAGTCTGCGCCTCCCTCACACAATCTGATCCCGTTTATATCGACTTCACTTTCACTAGGAATCATTTATCATCTGTCTCGTATGCCTTACATTATCTAATCCAGTTTATATTGGCTTCGTTTTAATTTCGATTCATTTATCATCCGTCTCGTCTGCCCGGAGTTAGTAATTCCGTAAAATAAGGCAAATTACGTGTGACGGTTACAAATGGAGATCTGTCGAGTAACACATTTACGGTATTGCGGCGTCTGGAAGGAATATTCACTGCTCTTCACATAGCGACGAATGTATTTATTTGGTGGTTATTTTGTAAAGACCGACGCGCTGGTGAAATTACATTAGGAAAAAACGTTTGCGTCGTGTTTCATCATGCGAGTCAGAAGCATATACTTTGTTGCTGAATGTAAGACTCCGGATTTCTCGTGAAGACTAAATAGTTTAAGTTAGTAGTTCTAGTTCCCATGTACGTTTACTTTAAGTTAATAAAGTTAAATTACTTCATTTAGGTAAAAAAATTTCGATTCATACATAAAATTAAAAAAAAAAAAGTTATTGGATTGTTTCTGTTTTCTTCTTCTGTGCGTGAATTTACGTTTCTTCTTCGTGAACTCAATCAAAGTTAGTAACATTTGAAGGCCGTAAACGTCACTATAGCGACTAAAATAAACCTCTGCAAGGCGTAGGACGTATTTAGCATGTCTCTCTCTCTCTCTCTCTCTCTCTCTCTCTCTCTCTCTCACACACACACACACACTCGCTCTCTCTCACAATTACACACACTTATATGTAGTTACAAAACGCCTAAGGGGCGTATCAGTTCGTGAGGGATGAAGGTCTTAATAAAAATAAAAGAACTAAATTTGATTTTTTATTTATTCACGCATCTATTATTTACGGCATTAAATTTTCTATCTCCACTATTACTCTTTTTTTATTTCTAAGTGAGCACAGTATTTAATTTCTATTTCAAATCTAATTGATGTCCTTCTCAAAGTCTCAATATCTCTGGCCATTAATTCATTCTCATCATTAACACGCATACAGTCTGTACGTCGCCACCATTTGTAATGTCTTTCACTCACGCATCCAGTCCAATAGTCCATCCCGCAGTCGCACTCTTCACTGCTGTGATGCTCGTAGTCGCAGATTTCCCCCCACTGATCACTTCCGGCGCTACGCGTTGCTCTTAGAGATCGTCGCACGATCGCCCAGACTCCCGACTATCATGAACTTCCGGTTCGGAGGCCTACGCTGACGTGACTTTTTCTCTTTTTAGTTTTCCATTAGATTTGTGTTTTTTAAATGCGAAAAAATTATCTTGGTGGCATGAAATACCGGTCAGATGTAGTGTAGTATTGAGTTTTCAAAGCCAGTATTCATGCGTACAGTTGTGCTGACAAGGATTTAAAGCCATGCTATTTCGACAAGTGTGTTGGCAAAACCACACTCTAGATAAATATACTAAGGCACAGAGTAAGTAAAGTGTCAGGCGAAATGTCTTGGCCGGTTCACTTATGCCCGGTTGCACCATCGTGGTTCTAAACTCAATCCGAAATCGGATCTAAGATCGACACAGAAAACTGTTGCACAATTCTAGTTCAGAGATGGACTGAAGATCGAGACGTAGTTCATTTTGAACCGCCAAATTGGCGGTTCAAACATGCGGGTCCTCCCGCATGCGAGTCCAGTGCGTTACTACTGCGCCACCTCGCTCGGCCCAATTTACAAGCGTTTGTGTGTGCCTTATTGATCACGTTAGATCGTCATCCTGTATGCACACACATGTGCATAGCACATGAACGCAAACACAGTTTTTAAAAAACGTTAATACTATACTATTACGCCGTACTAATGAGTGGAAAAACAAACAAAAGAAACCAATTTCAGTGAGCAACAGTTGATAATGGGACCCGAACGTAGAAAATTTTCTAATAATTCACTGTCAGTATTAGGCCTACTCCGCCTACATTTACCAGTCTGTATTTCATTTGAAATTTATTTTTGTTACGTAAAGTTATTTTTTTCTTTAAATTTTATATTTCAAATGTGTCTAATTAACTTTGAAAATCAACCTAATACGCAAACCGTTTATAATTTTGTAGATGAAGGTTTAGTATCGAGAGCATGGTCATGGGTAACGAGCCTCTGTTTCTTGTTAGCCCTGTCTGTTTTTGGGCCAAGTCGTATATAACACCGTAATCCAAGAGTGTATACAAGTTCGAACTTCCGACCGGCGCCCAGAGACCCCTCACTACCAACTGGAACACAATTTCCGCCCGTTAAACTGGTCATTATTGTTGGCTACATTGCACTGGGCTGTATTTATGGGCGAAGTTGATGGTCCGTGCGCGGAATTATTGCAGATGTAATGAGGGGCGAGGCGTAAATAATGCGGTTGAGGTCGTTATGCGTGATACCGGCGCGGTGTGGTCAGTGTTCACCTTCTGTCCATCTGTGCTCGTCTCGTTCCACGGTTGCTTGCACATCCTGATTAAATTCGACCTCTTTATTCGCAGAGTGGTGTTCAACTGCTTGCGCTAAGCTCGGAGCTGACTTTGAATGTTGTTGTCACGTGCTGCAATCTACTTGTACATTTGTTTGGAATTACTTTGCAGTCGTCAGTCTTTAGGATTTTTGTGGGCAGTGCCGTTTTTTTTTCTTCTTTTTTTTTTCCTCGTTTTGATATTATTCAAACTTTTTCTAATAAAATTTAAAAAAAGGTATTTTGGATTTCTCGTGTATTGGAAGCTGTTATTTTAATATGACTCAATTAATCACAGGTTTTCTTAAAACTTGTCATACAGGACATTTAAGATCATATGCATAGTTTTATATAGTCTAAATGATTATAACAAAAATGATTGCTTTTTAAATAATTCTGAAATCAAGATATTAATTCATTTTCCAGCTGTCTGTACGAAATAGTCGAAAAAGTTAGTATTTTAAATGAGAGGACATACTTCGTCTCTCGCTAATAATGCAACTAATCGTATGGTTTTTTGAGATACGTACGAATTAGAGCTACATTATCGGATATCGTATTTACCGCAGTTTAACTCAGTGTTTCGTTTCATCATCTGTCACCATCTTCAACAGGTCTGTCGTGTTTCGTTTTATCTCTTCAGCAGACTGCAAACGTGTTTATTTCAATACACTCTTCACTCTGGGGAACAGGTAAACTTCGCGCGTTACCATATGTCGCGAATGTAGGGGATGCTCGAGCACACACTCAAAAATTTTTTTTGTAATTTTTGCTGAGAAATACTTTGTAATTTTACAAATGCTTGTAACTGTACAAAGATTTTTCTTGTAAAACTACAAGGCCCGTGTTTGTAAAAGACCTTAGGAAGTGTTTGTACTATACACGAGCTTCAGCAAAATGGCGGACGCTCAACAACGTAAAACCGTATAAAGCTGTTTGTGCAAAAGCTATAGGAGCAAGAGGAAATGTATTGCTGGTTTGAATTGCGTAAAACACTTAAAACAGCTCAAATAACCATAATAAAACGAAAAGTTCAATAAAACGTGACCGCATTATTAATTATATACTACTGTTTCCTATCTAAACAGAACTCTTAAATCGACTCTTAATACGCCGTTGTTTAGAGGCTTCCAATTCTCTTAACTCAACTGAAATGAAAAAAAAAAAACCTATTCTTTTTAACCGTATAACTTAAATATTATTTTGTATGTACTAGACCTACATTTACAATAAAAATAATAAACGTAGATAACATAATTCAAGTTGATCTTGAGGATAAAGGTGCGGGCAAGTAATACACGGGGTGCGCTGGCGAGGTAATATTTTTTTTTTTTTGTAAATTGTATGTTGAACATTTCTTTCTTTTTTTTAAAGTTGTTCTCTGTTACTAATTCATTACATTTGTTTTTTAGAAGAAAATAAAGTTATTTAATTTACACTTATCGATAATGTCAGTTGTAATACACGACTGCCATTTGTAATATTACAAAGAAACGATTTGCAGATTTTACAAGAAAACTTTTTGTAGTTTTACAAAGGATTTTCTTGCCAACTAGGTTTACAAGGATTTTTCTTGTAAAAGTACAAAATATATTTTAGAACGCATGGATACGTTTGTCCGCTAGAACTACGGTGAAGGTGGGGGGGGGGGGGGTTCATTGTCCTGATGCAGAAGCCACGAGCTATCCTTTCAAGGGGCGGGTCTAACTCAGGAGATGTTTGAGACTTACGTAATTCATTATTAAAAATTTATGCCCATTAGCATTTGCGCTCGCTAAGTGTATATCACACTGTCTTGATTTTTAAAATGTGGAACATAGTTTGCCTGGTTTCTGGAGGGGTTAAACCCCCCTCCCCCCCCCTTAACAAGCTACGCCGTGATGACAACTACTTTGTACAGCTGCTCGCAGCTCGCTGTTTTCCGTTGATATATATTAAACTAATTTATTTATTGACTTTTATTCGATTCGAAAATAAGTCATTTATTTGGGGCTGGGAGAAATAAAGCAGAAGGACAAAACAAATTAAAGGTGTAGTGAACGACGAAGAAGCCAGTGCACACAATTACGTACTTAACGCTCAGGAACTGACGACAGTCGCAGAAGCTCCGTCCAGCCGAGCTGATCTGTCAGGAGGCTGTGGCGTGCCAGCCGCCGACTACAACCCACGTGTGGGGTGGGATTGGCTCGGCTGTCTGCGGCTGACTGTATCGTCGCTGTTCTCCGTGGGGGCCTCTTTTGTCTCGACTTCTCTCGCCCGCACAAAGCCCTCCTGTCCTGTCTCAGTCTTCTCTCTCGCCGTTTGTTCACTCGTTATCGGCGACACGTCTCTGCCAAGTCTCGCTCTCCCCCGAGTCCGACCCCGGGCGGGCGGAGCTGTCTCCAACCTGCACTCCGCTCGACACCCCACGCATCTCTAGCACCCTCCGCCATAGCGGCCGGTATACGGGCTAGTGTGGCGTGGCACCCGTCTCATGGCATTTCCCGCCTTGTACGACCAGGTTTCGTAATTGGACGCGTCCTATTTTGTCGTGGCAGGTTCCATACCGGCTCTCGTACCTGGCCAATCACTTCGCAGTTTCAGAGCGTAGGGCGCTCCCCGTGCCTTCTAAAACATTAATTCGAATTATTTCACGTTATTAGGCCTATTGTACATAAACTTAAAATACGATGTGTGAACTGGCAGTGCAGTGGTAAACTTGCGTCGTCTGCTACATAAGTGTATTTTTCGGGCATGAGTTCAAAACTCCGTCGGACTCAAGTTATTTATCGTTAAATTTTACATGCTGATAACATCCCGGTACGTAAAAAAAAAAAAAAAAACCATATTTTGCAACTGGTCAGTAATTTTCGTCAAAAATTAAAAATAACACACTCGTACTCTAGTGACTGCACGTCATTTTCAAGAAAATGAATGAAACTATATTAGTAAGCAATCAATTTATGTAAAAGGTGAACAGCAATATAGCAATATTAAGATGTACTAGCTAGTTTTTTTATAGGCCTACGCAAGTTACTAACTGGTAGCAGTTCTAAGAATGGGGTTCATATTTACTACAAACCACACACTGCGCGCCCACCGAGGGTGCCAAATGCTAGTAACTGCTGCCGTGTAATATGAATCTTCCATGACAGCTCATATAGCAGCTGGTATACCGGCTCTTGCACCAGTACTTGTAGAAGCTTGTACGAGAACCAAGTACGGCTGCAGGTATCGTGTAATATCCGCTTTAATTAAGAGTGGGATGTACTCGCGCTACCAATATCAAGACGAAAGGAAACGATACGGGCGACAGTAACACGCACTTCTAGCGCCTCATCGCTCTTACGCGCATGGCGTGCAGTATTTCCGTCGCAACGCCGTACTGCGCAAATTAGATCTGTAACAGCGGCGGTTTATTACACGCAATGAAAGCCCACAGATTAAACACTACGTCCGTATCTTTGTACTTTTCTCTTTCCGCTTAAGTAAACTGCGTACACAAACTTTAAAAGTGCTATATTTGACCCTTTTACGAAATTTTTTCCCCCAAGAATACGCTTAATACGATGATGATAAAAAAATAGGGACATACATAGATGTTTTTTTTTTGTCTTTCCTGACAAAAAGTCTTATTTGTAGGACATTTATTTACTGAAATACGCGTATTCGCGCTAACAACTATTTCACAAAAAAAAAAGCGCGGGTCCATCTCACTCTTAAGCTGGGCTTACAATAGAAACATTACGCCTTATATCGCGTGCAGAACTACGTAAGGTGTGTTATCTTTTATGTTGGTTTCCATTGGAACTTAACAGGTCGTGCGCATTGTTGAGATTTCCTCAAGCGTTAAAAGAAATTGTTTTATTTTATATCGTTAGTGAAATTATGATGAGGCGACCAATTAGAACAGAGCCATCGGTGTTATTGGCGGAAAACTGTTATTTACAGTAATGTAAGTATAGAGAAATATTGAAATGATGTGTGTATTGGCATGTTTACGATTATATTTGATCATAAAAATATGCATCTCCTCTGATATAAAATATGCATCTGCTCTGATATAAAATGTCGACTTTGAAGTATGATCAGCTTAAATATGGTTGTGATATACGAGGTTAGGAACAAAAGTTAACATGACAGGCTTTTCGCCTGCTTCCATTGGCTTGAATTTAGAATTATTAAAACCATTAATTCGGAACGGCAAATAGGCTACAGAAGACGCAGATCAGTGCATTTTTTTTTTTTTTTTTTTTTTAAATTGTAAACCCAGCTTTGAGCTTCGTTCGCAATTGAAAGCATAGCAGTAACAACAGAACATAGGTCGTGTGCACAAGAATTGACCGCCAGTTTTTCGAACCTATTGATTCACAACTGCGCATAACAAGTCGTATGCATGAGGGGTCATGACAGAGCGCACAAAGGAAATGGTTATATTTCATTTTTTATTCAGGCGCATAGGGCGACAGCCAGTCAGAGCAGAGTATAAAATTTTCAACGAAGTTCTATATTTGAAATTGAGGAACAATTATGCTGCAGAAACGAAGAAATGTCGCAAGGTATAAATTTAGAGGAAAGAACAGGTGACAGTGTACTGGAAAAATGTTTTAAAGGTTATCCAGATGTTAGCTATCGCAATGGCAAAGTAAAGAAAAGCAAAAATACTAAATATTTTAAATCGTTATCAATTTTAATCGCCATATTGCAATCTGTTATGAGAATCCATTATTTACCAACACTTCCAAAAGACGTCAGACATTCCGCAAAATTTCATTGGCCAAAAATAATTCATAACTATTCTATTGTGAATCAATTTCGCCCAAGAATTCTGGTCACATGAATTCTCTACTGTTATCTTGTATTCTCTGTGCTTATGTATTTTGATTGTAAACCCAGCTTCAGCCGAGAAACATCCATATACGCGTCTGATATTGTTCGTACCTTTTGCTTATCCCTCGACGTGTAACTCGCGTTTTCAAAACTTGTTTTATGGAGAAAACCAGACACACTTATGTATATAGGTACGTCCATGCAATTAGATTTGTGATCCCAGATTCAAAAATATAAAAACATCCATATTAAGAAGTTGCACGCAAATGTACCGCGTATTAAGGAAGAACGCGATTGGTGTATGATAGATTTCCCACAGTTGTTCAGTAAAAAGAGTCAAATACGTTCTGAAATTGTCAGCTTTGTAGGTATAGGCCCTAGAAGCATTTTTGTAACGCGATGTATGGGAAATATTCCAGAATACCACATCCGACCTCCCGTGGCTGGTTTGGGGCGTGGGAGGTTCTGGGTTCGAATCCTAGGTAAGGCATGGACCTTAGTTTAAGTTAGGTTATGATTTAGTTTTAAGCCGTTCCCTGATAAGTCTTCAGGCACAAGACCGTGGGACGTTAATGAGCCCTTTCCAATTTCAATACCGGAATACTGTCACGGTAGTGAACTGACTGGCGCCCAGCACGTAGGCAGCCACGCTTCACGGGGGCGTCCGATAATTTCTTGGACTGAAGCCCCGAGTGTTAGGCAACCCTGCATCACGGCGCCTCTGTACTGCACTACGTATGTAGGCTACAGGTTGAAAACTGGAACTATCGTTTAGGAATTTGACTACAAATACATTTTATTACAGAGCAACATTTTTGTCATAAAGAATAAGAAGATACGCTTATTTTAAATTACAGCAATGCCCTAACAGTCTGTCTTGTTCTCACTGCCGTTGTGTCAGTTACCTAACTTGAGTAATTACAGCAATGCCCCAACAGTCTGTCTTGTTCTCAACGCCGTTGTGTCAGTTACCTAACTTGAGTTTATTTTTAGCGATCAGCGGACATCACATTTCTGGGTTCGACTCCTATGTATGGCAGCCATCTTCACGCCGTCTCACAACAGCAGACGTAGCACCACTGCTAACGAAGCATCGTCAAATGTAGGCTTTGTACCTTTCTGATTACTTTTTTTGTGACACTTCGTGATGTTAGTGCATCAGCATTCTACCGAAATATATTGATTGTTGTTTTTTTTTGTATTCTGGCAAAATTTTCGTTTACCTGTCGGTTTCATTTTTTTTTTTTTTACGAATTTGTTAAAATAAATACACAGTTTATAAATTTTAAATAGGATCTGCGTATGCGAAATTGTAATTACTTTTTTTTTTTTTTTTCCCCAGTTTCGGAAGTGGCATTAACTAAAGGTCGTCTCCTACGTTGTTACAAAAATTTCTCAAAATTAATTGTAGGTTTTACGGTAATGTGCAGTATACACGAAAACAGGGTTCATAAAGAAAGACGAAATTGTTCTTACTTTTAAAGCATAAAAATCTTCATATATTGACTATTCAAAGCGTTTTTCGCTTCTGTAAACCACCCGAAAAATGACTTCCTACGACAGTCAGGATTGTCATGCCACATAGAGTGATACCTTTACATTTGAAATATTACCACTAATCATCTACCTGTGACAGAACTAAATAAGCTCACATAAATCTGAAAATATGCCCACTTCAGTGTGTAATATAAAATGGTTTTTCAATATATAACGAGTGTTCTTCTTTAGGTAAATGACTGCCAGCTTAAGCTAGAGTTATTTTTGTTTGTGTTGAAATTATTCCACTGGGGGAAAAAAAACTTTTATATGTATTTATACACAGTGCAATAACTGTGTTCTTATACTTAAAGTAGACACTTTTCAAGCGCAGGTCGCGAATCTTTCGACTAGCTTTTTTTGTAAAGACTGTTCACTGTAAACTCAGCACTTTTGAAAGCCCTGCTTAAGATTTACTTTTATGCACATTGTGTAGTCTTCCATCAGATGTAAAATTAACATTTCCATGGACCTCATCACTTTATTCGTGCGTCGGTCAAGTAAACTGTAAAATTATTAGGAAATTTGCTTATTTATTGAGTTACATGAATTTAAAAAATAGAAGACAAAATTAATCATTTCAGTATTCGCAAATGTTTACCTAACACATTTAATTCTACGTTAAGACATGGAACCACTTCACATCCTTCGTTGCCAACGTTACCGGACGTTTGCCAGTCAGTGTTCCCCGTTAAAAACACATGCAGGTACGAGCAGTGACATTCCTCGAGTTTTGCTTCAAAAGTGTTCATTCAACCGTAAACATCCTATAGTTACCTTTTTACACTCCGATTACTGCGATAGGCGCAGAACCCAGTGACTATCGTGTTAAACGCTATTCACGATATAGTGAGCTCTTTAGGAATGAACCTTTGAAAATAATCACTGCCCCTGCATGAATATATTTTAACGGACGCACTCAGTGACACTCACCCAGTAAAGTTGGCAACCATGGCTGGAAAGTAGTTCCATATCTTAACGTCGAATAAAAAGTGTTAGGTAACCATTTGTGATAACGTAAAATTATTTATTTCGCTTTCTGTTTTTTTAATGCGCCGAAGCGTAAAAAGGAGCAGATATGTAAATTATTTACTTTCTTAGTAATTCCACAGTTTCATTTGACCGACGCATGGATAAAGTTATGAGACCTATGCCAATGTTAGTTTTACATATGGTGGAAGAATACACAACGTGTCTACAAGTAGATTTTACGCAGGGCTTTCAGATGTGCTAATTATACCGTGAAAAGCCTATAGCTAGGGAATTAAGACGTTAGTAATGCGCGTGTGTTTTGTTTCAGTGTGTTGGTAACCCTGGTAGCGTCGATTGTTTTCGCTGTACGAAACTGAGATTCGGTCCGAGACCAATCAACCGTTTGCGCCGCCTACTCCCCACCAGCGACAGACAGGCAAAGCAAAGCGGCAAGTTGGTTCCTCAGAGGATTACGATAATATAATAAAGAATGCGCTGGGAGAATCTTACGGTAGACAATATCTTACAGGGGCCGCGGTGGTGTAGTGGTTAGGCTACTCGCCTCCCACCTAGGCGAACCGGTCTCGATTCCTGGCGGGATCGTCCCGGATTTCCGCACGTGGGAATCGTGCAGGAGGCTTGAAAACTATACCAAAATGCGCATTCATTGTAACAATATTTTGCATAAGAACTATTTCGTAATAGGTATTTCCAACACTGCTAATATTCTTATTAATTATAAATTAAATATTATAATTTTTAGGTAAAATGTAAGTAAAGGTTCAGTACAACCAAAGATAAGACACCGTTATGTTAATTCAAATAAAACGCTTGTGATACATGATATATTGATAAAATACCCAAGCACGTCATATATGCGGTGATTTTTAAATGGTTCGATACAAGAATGTGGAGAAACCGCAAATAGACATACACGGAAACGCTGTCCGTATCTGTGAAAAACCGCAACGGATCTCTGACTGAAGAAATACGGAACCTTTGCCATTTCTATGGCTTTGGGTGTCGGGGTCGAACAATTGAGACTATACGGCAATATAGGCTGTTCACAGTAAAATTAGCACTTTTAAAAACTCTGCCTAGGTTCCACTTGGATATACGTGAATTCCGCCAAATACAAAATTAACATTGCTGTGGGTCTGATCACTTTATTCGTGCGTCGCTCAAGTGAAAGTGTGAAATTATTAGAAAAGTAAACATTTTATAGCTTCGATAATTCTTACACTTATATACGTTTAAAAAAAAAGTAGACGTTTCCTAACACTTTTAATATAAAAGGTTATTTTTAAAAGTGCTCCGTTAACCGTAATCAGCCTTAAGAATATTAAAGTTAGACGCCAGCATTATAACCTCTTTCGATTTTTTTTACATGGAATCGTTTTTGAAATTGTGTATCAGAAGGGTTTATTTTGAATGACGATTTATTTCACGTAACTTTTTTTTTTTTGCGCGTCACTGCCAGTGGTTGCAATTTTTTTTCCTACGTCCATTCCTCGGTGCGTTGGGAGTTAATTTTAGTCCAGATAAGGTTGGGTTCAGAAAGTCAATATTCTTAAGGTTCACCCTAGGTAAAATGCGAATGTGAAAATCGCGAGGTTTTGATGTAGCTCCGGCTTCAGTACAAGAAATTATCGGAATTTTCCTAACAAAGCCCCGGCAGAGTTTTGTGTTAGCTAAATGATGATATAGGCTGTTCACGGTAAAGTGAGCACTCTTTCAGGCTCTTTCAACAGGCATTAACCACTAATAAATATATCTTAATTGCAGCCTCAGGCATACAATTTTGAGACTGGTGAGATGTATGCACTGTGTTTATTAGTCACTTTGCAATGTTTATATCAAAAAGCAGCAGGAAGATAGAAATTGGACGAAAGGAAAAATTTACTAGTGCTTTCAAAAAGTTCTCACTTTACTGTGAACAGCCTATACAGTAGAACATGCCGCCATCGTAAAAATGCAAAGTGAATTTTTTATTCGCATCCATATTATGTGAATATAAGGTTAGATAACATTCAGAAATATCGAAGTTCTTTATATTCAGGGATACAGTTTCACGAAGTAAAAGTAGTTGGAAGAAAAGTTCAATCGTTATTGATTTTATTTCGGTTATTCGCTGCAGCTCTCATCTGGCAAGCGTCCAATCTGTAAGATGAATATTTATTGTCTTCATTCATACACCGTAAAAAAAGGATAGTCTGATTGTAACACCGGTGTTGCGTATAGAAGGGAAAACTGATGGTAAATTGTACGGGGCATTTTGTATTATAGCCAAACGTTTGGTCGTAGCGGCACCATGAATCTAGCGAATGGCATTGTAGACGTGGTGTTAAAACTAACTTACTTTCTGCGATTAGTGCAGATGTGGAGGTGAGATGCTGAATAATGTGTGAGGTAATATTGTGCATGTAAGGTGGGCACTTTGAACATCTGACTTTAAAGTCCCGTCCATCAAACAGCTAGTTTCGACTCTTATGCTTGTACTGTAGAGAGGTGTTTAATTTGTACTGTCAACCAACACATGATGCATCTCATTTGGAACTTAGCAATGTATTATTTAATGCCTTCATTACAGTTCCACTGTGTAGCTGGTTTGGTGCCCCACACACTAGCATACGCTATATTCATAGAGCCGCTGGGACGAAACTGTGTGGGGCCGCGGTGGTGCAGTGGTCAGACTACTCGCCGCCCCCCCCCCCTTCCGTCACCAACATTCACTTAGGCAAAAAGGGTTCGATTCCCGGCGGGGTCGCTCCCAGATTTTCGCAAGTGGGAATCGTGCCGGACGATGCCGCTGGTCGGCGGGTTTTCTCGGGGACGTCCCGTTTCCCACGCCCTTGCATTCCGGCCCTGCTCCACACTCACCTCACTTCACCCTCATCGGCTCTGAAGACCTCGCTGTTAAGAGCCGCCCAAATCTCTATGCTCAGTTCCCTCACCCCTATTCAATCAATAAAGGTTGTTCACGGTAAAATGAGCACTGAAAGCTACTTGTATGCATGTTGTGTATTATTCCGCCTTATGTATAAAATTAACATTGTCATGAGCCTCATCACATTATTCATGCGTCGGTTAGGTGAAACTGTGCAATTATAAGAAAAGAAAATATTTTACAAATCTGGCCATTAATGCATCAAATGAAACAGAAATCGAAATTAATAATTTAAGTTATCACAAATGGTTACGTAACACTTTTTATTCGACGTTAAGTCTTGGAACTATTTTCTGTCATCATTGCCAACTTTAGTGGGGGCACATGTCACTCAGTTCGCCCGTTAAAATATATGTAAGGTTGATTTCAAAAGTGCTCACTTTATCGTGAGCAGCCTTTAGAAAAGTTTTGATATGACATGGGTGAGATATGATTGAAAGTAGGTAAGTGGGCAAGAGTGTTCTCGGGACAGTTGTAGCTGGCGGCGATGCAGATGCAGATGCAGATGCAGATGCAGATACGGGCCGCAGCTGTGTGGCTGGCGAGGGCGGTCTCGTGTCGCGTCTGAGCGGCCGGCGATAATGCGCTAGCGATGCAGCTCATGACCTTCAACTCGCTGCTCATGTTCGACGTGGTGTTCGTCTTCTTCCTGTTCCTGGTGGGCGTGTCGTGCCTCGTGTACTACCTGCCGCCCCGCCCCCGCGACGAGGCGCCGCCGCCGCCTCCACCGCCCCGCCGACACTACGTCACCATCCCGGGGGTGGGCCGCCGCCCCCCGGTACAGCACGTCTAGCGCCCGACACTCGCCGCCAGTAAGTCTTCTCCTCTCATCCTCTCTCTCTCTCTGCACGCCTTATTAAGGGGATTACCTAGTACATTTTGTCGTGGTTGAAGTTAATCAACCGCCTATGGAGCACTGCACCCGACTATACTACGTGAAGAACTCATAAAAAAAACTAATACAGACACCCTGAAAATGGTCAGAAAAGTGCGATGTATGCTGTATATGAAAGAAGCATGTATGTATTTTGCAACATTATAAAATATTTTACTAAAATGTACTTCATAAGTGTAAAAAATTATCGATAAAAATAGTCGGCATTTTAAACCAAATTTAAGCATATTTCCATTCTGGATGCTTCAGAAAGTAAAATTTGCAAGAAAATCTTCGTCGTGCAATATCGTCATAATGTTTACTGTGACTGTATGTAAGAAAATTGTAATAATATTGTAGAAAATAATTTTTATTATTAATGTTATGCGCGTCCATTTTTCACAAACATTTATGGCTGAAAGTGACGTAAATAAAGTTAAGTATAAAATTGATGTGATACATTATTGCTATGATTTTATTACAATTACACATGATCACAGTAATTATTATGAAGATCTTTCTTGAAAATTTTCTTGTAAATTCTGCTTTCCGAGGCATGCAAAACGGAAATGCGCTTAAATTTAGTTTCAAATGCGGACTCTATCGATCGATTAATTTTTTTACATGTAAAAAGTATATTTTAGTAAAATATTTCATAATGTTGCAAAATATATACATTCTTCTTTCATATACACTATAAATCACACTTTTCTGACAATTTTTATGGTGCCTGTGCTAATTTTTTTATGAGTACTTCACATTGTACACTTAGGTGCAGTGCTCCATAGGCAGTTGCTTTACTTCAACCTTAATTGCCACGGGAAAGATGCATGTAAGTGTGGAGTTTGTGATGTTTGATGATAAAGGAATGGTGGCTACAGAACGGTGGGACGACACAAATGTCAGCTGTTCCGCACAGACGTACGTCTACGCAGCTCTCTCGCCGTTCGTAATAAAGGCGGTTGTTCCTTCTCCTCCCCGCGTTTCTTTGCGCCCAGCCGACTCTTCAAAGAGCAGAGTGGTCTGACTAATTGTCCCTGGTGTAGCAGGGATTTTAATTTTGCCCTCTTGCTGTGACAATTTGCGACTGTAAAAGAGGACGAGTATCTTGTCGCCGTAAGTACAAGTACGTAGTTCTGCAGTTGATCTGCGCCAGTTTCTTGCCAGAATTTTCTCAGGCGAGTGTACTTATAACGTTGTTGGTACTGCACGGGATGTCCGAAAAGTATTTCCGTGATCACAAGTTTTATTTATATTCGCTATATGAAAGATAGAGATGTGAAACTGGTGCCAAAGTGTTGATAAACAAAGTCCGTGGTGGGACGTACAATTTTGAGATGGCCATTATCGCCCTCCATACGTGATAACATTTCGACTGCAATGTCATACCGACGCTTGGCGTCATTGGACTACAAAGACTGAACAGTTTGCAATTTTGTATGCACGAAACAATAGAAGTGTGTGTAAAATATCACGAGGAGAATTTTGGACATCTGTAATTCACGTGAGGCTCTACCCATAGATTTCTTAGGATTTTGCACAAAAAACTGTCTCACTTTTTCCACCCCCTTCAGCTGGGGTTTACGGTCGGCCAGTTCTCAATAGTGCCTGGTTGGACCATCGTGGCTTGAAACTCGATACGACTTCGGATCTAAGATCGACAAAGAAAATTGTTGCACCATTCGAGTTCAGAACTGGACTGGAGATCAAGATGAAGTTCATTTCTAACCGCCGAAATTGGCGGTTCCAAAACTCTATCCGAGATCAGCAGCCATCGTCGACAAATGGAATTTGAAAATACGCCAGCAGATAGAACTACGGTGGATTGTTTTCTTGGGAAATTAAAATAACATTGTACGCACTTGAATATTATTCAGTAAAATTCGTACAACAATAATCCACTTAAAACAGATAAAACACCACACATTTAGTTCTATCTATAGTGAAAAATACGCCTACTTCCATGACGTCATATATTACGAACCAATAGCAAAATTTGTCTCATACTTAATCTCGATCTCTCACTTTGAAACCAAGATCGACGCATCGGAGATCCAGGATCATGAAATTTCGTTGGTGCAACACTTTTACATTGGAACCAAGAACAAACTGGATCCTGGTTCGGAACTAGGATCATTTGATCTCGGATCGGTGAAGATGTTGGTTCAACCGGGCATAAGTCAGCAACAGGTCCTGTGTTCTTGAACTTGTCATACAACGACTTAATGCTCTTGACATCAGGCAACATATTACCATACGTTGTCTAAAAGATCCTGTGCACTGCTATTGGTGACTTGGCCTTGAGGTACCAGAGGACAGTGTGAGCTTTGTACTGATTTGTGAAAATGTCGTGTTCCTGGACACTGCATCTGCTACACTATACTACAGCCACGTTACTGAAACCTGCAACAAAAAACCTCATTAGTTTGCCAACATTTTGGCACCCGTTGCACATCGCTGTCTTAATGATATAAATAAAATTTGTACAGAAATATAAACTGCAATTTAAATCAAACATCATATTAATTTGTAAGTTACTAAAAATTACGTGCATCAGGTGTTCATGATTTGCTATTTGTCTTTTTTTGTAAGAAACATAATGAAGTATATGTATTGAATAAGCTATATTTTTTATGCATTAATATAGCTACCCCAACGAAGTAGGCCTTAGTCGTGTGATATTACCGTGAAGCATTATACAGGAAACGATATCAACATCTTAATCGAGATGAGTACATTGTATGTAGTTATGTGTAGTTAAGTTACGTAATTTTCAGTCATTAATTTTTATTCTAATGCAGCTTGACGTGCATCATTGGTGTTTCTTGGCATGCAATGTTTCGTAAATGATTATCTTTAATATCCTGATGGCAAGAATATAAAAAAATTATGTGATGAATATGGAATACTAGACGGACTCAAATATTGAAAAGTAGTCGTTGATGTGACTCCGGTGCGGTTTTCTCTCTCTCTCTCTCTCTCTCTCTCTCTCCTCTCTCTCTCTCTCTCTCTCTCTCTCTCTCTCTCTCTCTCTCTCTCTCCTCTCCCCCCCCCACAGTCACCTCTTGTATTTTAAGTCAAATACGAAATAATTTGTTTAATTGTTGCTTTATCTACCATTTACGCCCTTTTTCGTGAGGATAATCTGGAAGACAGCTCCAATTTTAAACCAACTAAAACTGTATTTAAAAGTGATACACACTTGTTCGACTCACCTATGTGTAACAATTCGGAATGACGTAGTAGGTAAGTATAGGCTGTTCACGGTAAAGTGAGCACTTCTAGAAGCCCTACTTAAAATCTACTTGTATACACTTTGTGTATTATTCCGCCATATGTAATATAAACATTTTTATAGGCCTGATCTCTTTATTAATGCGTCGGCCAAGTGGAAATGAAAATTATTGGAGAAGTAAATATTTTATAAATGGCACAATTCTTACACCTATATGCGTTTAAAAAATAGAAATTTAAACAAATAATCTCGTAACTCACAAATTTTTATCTGGCGCATTTATTTTGAACGTCGATAGAAATAATCTCTCTCCGCCGTTGCCAACTTAACTTTGCGTATGACAGTCAGTTTTCTCGGCTGTGACACATGCAGGTAGACGGCAGTGACATTTTTCAAAGGTTGATCTCAAGAGTGCTCAGTGAACCATGAACAGCCTCTATTTTGTTGTTTAATCGTTTAGTCGTGTCAGACACCTCGTGACCCTATGAACCATGTCTCCCGGCCTTTCCTCTCCTCTACCATATCTCGAACACTTTCCGTGCTCCTGCTCGTTGCTTCTACGACTCCATTCATCCATCTCGTTTTCTGTCGTCTCCTCTTTCCTTTTGCCCTCCATCTTTCCCTGCATAGAATCTCCTCCAGTGAATCTCTTCTCATTATGTGGAGGAAATATTTAAGTTTATCTTGGAGTATTAGCCCTTCCAAAGAGTTGGTAGGTTGGATTTCTTTTAGCTTTGACTGGTTTGTTTTCTTCGCTGTCCATGGTATTCTTAATATTGTTCCCCAACACTACGACTCAAAAGCGTCAATTCTCCGGCGTTCAGCCTTCCTAATTGTCCAGCTCTCACAGCCGTATGTTACTACAGGAAGTGCCGTAGCCGTGATTGTGTGTATTTTAGTTGGTAAGGTGGCATCTTTGCTTTTGAAAACTTGGTCAAAGTTTGTCGTAGTTCTCATTCCCAGAAGCAAACGCTCTTGATATCGTGGTCACAATCGCCGTCTGCGGTAATCTTCGAGCCCAGGAAGATAAACTCGGAGGCTGTCTCCAGTTCATCTCCATGTGTTTGCCAGTGTGTCAGCGATCGAACCACTCCCTGGCTGGTCGCGCTACATCTAGTGTGTTTGGACACCGACTGCTACGCTCCTGTCGCTGACTTGGCAACGGCCCTCCGCCATGTTGTTGGCCTGTGATGCAATCTTGCTGATGTGTGTGTGCGGCTGGAGTTCGAAAAATTTTGTTGGTTTCACTTCTCTTTTCTTTAAATACTCCGTGCCAGTAGTATAGAAATGCCGATTCGAGCGCGGGCCCCAGTTATCAGAAAACCAACGGTAAATGAAATGCTCGAGCCATCAGAAAACATCAAATGACGATTCGAGCGCAACCGCAAAAAAAGTGGCCCAAAAAGTTGCGTTTGGGTGCAACCGCAAAAATACGCGTAAAAAGTTGCGTTTGGGAGCAGTTGTAAAAAAAGTGGCTCAAAAAACTGCGTTTGGGAGCAGTTGCAAAAATACGCGTAAAAAGTGGCGTTTGGGATCAACCGCAAAAAAAAATGGCTCAAAATGTTGCGTTTGGTTAGATCATAGTCTTTAGAAAAAAGTTGCGTTAAACTTTGCGTTTGAGTGCATCTGCAAAAATACGCATAAAAAGTTGTGTTTGGGCGCAGTTCCAAAAAAAGAGTGGCTCAAAAAATTTGAATATGTAAATATAAAATGTTGTATATAATAAAGATGGATCAGTTGCTAAATGTATTAAACAGAACCAAACAATTTAAGAAACTTTCCGAACTTACAATTGGGCAGTCCTATCCCATAGACCATGCAGAAATAAATTATACACGGTATGGATACAAAGTGGTAATTACTTCTGGAAATTTTAAAGTAACCTTACCAAACACATATGTTCAGATATTCAGTGAAAAAGTTTTAAATGATGTTAATTGTGGAGGTATAAGTTTTGCATATGATGGAATGGTGGATTGTGGTGTTAAACAAATGCATTCTATTCGGTTTTTTTTAAATAGTAAATGATCGTCGTCGTATAATTAGACATCAGTTGTTTTTTATTTGTGCTCATATCTCTATAAAGTTTTAATGGTTATCCAATTATTAAAACACAATTATCGCTCTGACTTCGGCAATGTGCTACAACATAGTCTAATAAAAAATTTATATACACATCTCCAAATTCGACATATTAAAGTAGCCGAAACATTGAATCCTTTTCCTAAATCTTTCGTTGCACTTTCTATAGGAATATTTATTCTTCTTTATCACATGAAACTGTAATAGTTTAAAAACTATTAACATTATTATATATAGAATATGACTACTTCCAACCCAAAAAAATATCTACGGTCTCATCTCTAATACCACTGTTCTTTCGGACAAATCAAAGTTAATTAACTTACTTTTTTCATCCTTAATTGCAACTAATATTTCATTAACTTGATTTGTCTGCACTGGAAAAATAATGGATAAGTCCTAGAAAATGTGGAAAAACTACACTTATGATAGATAATTTTATACATGCTCAGGGATCGTTGGACTTTGGTACTCTTTATGTATGTTCAAAAAGTCTGGACCAACCAAAATATACCAATTTAAAGAAAGATATAGATGTAGCATCAAAATTATTTAATGAACAGATAACATACTTCTTTCCATCAAATGGAGAAATGGTTGATGTAAATGAATGTCATAAAGCGTCTGTAGTTGTTTTCGATGATATACTTGAAAACCAAAATATGGTAAGGGATTACTTTACTCGTGGTAGACACAAAGGTATTGATTGTTTCTATTTAGCCCAGACATACTCCAAAGTACCTAAGCAGCTTATATGAGACAATGCCAATTTTCTTTGCATATTCAGACAAGATGATACAAATCTTAAACATATCTTAGTGAATTTGTTGGTGGTGATATTTCGTTTGAGAAATTTAGGGAGACTTGTTCAAACTGTTGGAATAATTAATATGGTACCATAATAAAATTAAAGTCTTTTTAAATTCTTAGATTATAAGTATGTTTTTAATGGAAGTTTTTCCATTAAAAACCGACATAATCTGATCTTTTTAAATGTATTCATATATCATAACTATTTCAATAAACATAATAGTACCTTCGGGTACATTTTAGGCTTTTGGTTTTGTAAAATATATATCATCAGGGTATACTTCAAAAGTTTTATTCATGTCAATTTTTTCCCGTTAATGATATAAGTTGAGAACACTTTTATATTTTTCTGGTTTTATTATTATTTCAACTATAGTTCCATCTCTCATAAAAAAATATTCTATTCGATTATCAAAGAAAAATATTTTTTTTCTTTTGAACTGTATTTCCCAACTAAACGAATAATGTTAATTCTGTTTTCTGATAGTACTCTAAATTGATTGCATCCATCGGTGCAATGGGGTCTCCCAGATGTCTTAGTCCTTTTTGTTCAAAATCTATATTATTATCTACTTCCAAGTAAGTAAGATAGGCTTTATCCAATGATCTTTTATTTCTAGTCAGTGTGACTATAAAGTCGTTGAACTGTGTGTTGGAAACAAAATCATTAGGATTGATCTTCTCAGTAGTTGTATCATTGTCCGTGTGTTCTTTAATTTGATCTTCAATCCAACAGCTCATTAATGCATTTCCGCATATATCCATTGTTTATTAATAGTGAAATAATTTTTGGAAATTTAAAATTATGTGTAAAGTGATTTAGCACAATTACACACAAATGACCACAAGTTACTTGATTGAAATTTTGAATTCTATCATCGTTATAAAAAAATATTACTTCCGAGATATGCTATTAATTGTCGCTGTGGATTTCCACCAAATGAATTAAAATAATATTTGTTGTTTGTTTGCTTTTTTCCAATAGCATACCGAGTGTGTACCAGAGTTTGTCGAAACATCTAGATTAACAATCCCACATTCATTATCGAGTGGCATGTTAAGTAGCTCATCGATCATAAATACACCCCGAAAATTTCTAATGTTAAATTTTTTAACCATTTGATCATTATCAAAGTTACTGAGTGGAGTTACTTTTTTTTTAACATTCTTACCCCGCTTAACTTTATTCAATCCCTTGCCGTATTCCTCCATAGCTAAATTATGTCTGCATTGTTATTCCAATTCTTGGTTTTTCTTGTTAGCATTAATTACTGATGTCGCGATAGATTATGCACTGCCAGCTAACACTCCTAGAGCTCCCAATGCTGTGACAATTAAGGGTAAAAATCCACCCTTGTGAACTGTCAAACCATTTCCAGTTTTCATTTCTTTGGACATTTTCTTAAGCTGTGGAACTGAAATTGTGATAGTCATCCCTTTGTCCTCCTTTAATTTCTTGTATTTACGATCCAGTTGGTCTTTTGTTAGGAAAGAATCAATATTCAAACCCTTCAGCTCATTGTTAGGAACTTGAAATACAATGTTTTTTACTTTCATTTATTATAACAAATATTTTATCATTTCATTTTACTTCCCCAACCAAGCTTATGTTTAATATGCATCACAGATCCAGTAACACCAACCCACAATCTCCCATTGAGATCAGCATCTGAACTTAACAATCTTTTGAATGCTTTTTTTTCCAGTTGTTTGTCAGCTATATGTCTTTCAGCTAGATCTTTATAATGATGATAAGCTATATCATGTTCATTGCAGCCACATCTAGTGGATTAATGGGTTTATCACCATGCTCAATTCTTTCTTTTAGTCTAGTACCCGGACCTAAGTACTGATAACTGGGTTCATGCAACTCAAAAGGTAGTGAATTTATTATGTCATTGAGTAACACTTTTCTGTGATGCTCCGACTCCCAAAAAGTATGTGGTATTGTGTTTAACATTCGTATCAGATATGGTATACCTTTTGGATTATTCACAACAAAGTCACTAAAATTGCTGTTTATTCATTATTCCAACTTATTCATTGTAATAGTTGTCATTTCCACCATTCTCTTCGCCATTTATAACGAGAATTCGATCAATAAGCATCCTAACATCATCCATCCATATGTATTTTATAGGATAGTCTGTATACTTCTTTATACCTTTTTCCTTTTTAGGTGAGGGACATTTCTTTTAATCGAATCGTAAATAGGTTTAACAATAATTCTCCATTTATTTCCTTACTCGATATTGGCGTTCCCAATTTTGGATCATTGGTTTGAAAAACTGTGTTTGTATCTGCTAGGATACGACTATAGTGTTCATAGTCGGTTGCAGTGTAGTCGCTTTCTGTTACTTTCTTACTAGTTAGTAATTTCATCAAACCATCAGTTCAAGTGTATGTCTGGCCTTTTTCAGTAAATTTGTCATTGATGAATGTTTCTTCGCTATCACCAATATACAATCTACCTTTATCAGCCTTTAGTCCAAAAACATCGTCTTTGCAGTCAATTAAGAAATCGGCCACTTCCTTATCAATAAATGTTGTTTTGTAGTTACTTAACTGTGAGATATCAGTTTTCAAACGCCCCAATGCTCCATCATAGAGTTCATCGTCATTACGTTTAACGCCATCATCATAGCATTCATCGCCATAGTGTTCATCATTATAGTGTTCATAGTTATCATCAATATGTTTAACACCATCGTCATAGCGTTCGTCATCGCCAATTCGTTTAATGCCATCATCATAGCGTTCCTTGGTGCCTGTTTTACCAAACAGTTTTCTTTCAAAAGATGTTTCTGTTGGTGTTTGTGGGTAGTCTAAATTCTTAACAGCAAATGGAGCAAGTTCTTTTATTAAGTTCTTATTCTCATTTGTTACGTGTCCAATTTTTTGCCCTAAATCTTCTATCGCATTTATCAGTTGTTGATCATGTTTCTTATTTTTATTATATTCATCTTGGCGAAATTTTCTAAAAGTTTTAAACTTTTTAATTAGCTGTCTTCTTCTCTCTATATTCTTCTCTATATTGTTTACAATTTTTTGCTGTCTCATTTATTATATAAATAAATAAAATGAACAATGATAACTTAAATGTATACTGTCTCAAATGTATGAAAAATACAATAAGTTCATAAAAGCAAACTAAAAATTTAATGTGTTTGTAGTTGTCATGTTACCAATAACTCGTTATTCACTGGAGGGAGTATAAAAAACGATATTGTAAATGAAATTCATAAACCAATACAAAAGAACTTCCCCAGAAGAACTGTTCTATCTTTTGGTATAGATGATCTTCTGCAAGCTGATTTAGTTGAAACATATTCTGGATCTTTGAAAGGTATACACAGAATTAACAAAGGGTTTAAATATATGTTAACTGCGATAGATGTTTTTTCCAAATATGCATGGGCATTACCAATCAAAGATAAAACTGGTGAAAATGTTACATTAGCATTTAAAACTATTTTGAATCATCGCAAACCCATGCATTTACAAACAGACAAAGGGAAAGAATTTTACAATAAATCATTTAAGGCATTGATGGCCAATAACAACATAACACACTATTCAACATACAGTGAAAAGAAAGCCAGTGCTGTAGAAAGATTTAATAGAACATTGAAGGAGAAAATGTGGAAAATATTAACTATGCAGGGAAATTATAAATGGATGTCTATATTACCTAAATTAATACATGTATACAATAACACTGTTCACAGTACAATTGGAATGAAACCCAACAATGTAAATGCAAAGAATGAAAGTTCTATTCTAATCACCATGTATGGGGAAGAAAGAAAAATTATTAAACCAGAGTTTGCAATAGGAGATAAAGTTCATATAGGTAAAAGGTAAAAATTTGTTTGAAAAAGGATATACACCAAATTGGTCCACTGAAGTATTTGAGGTGTGTGAAGTATTGCACACAAACCTCATGACATATAGATTAAAAGATTTTAAAAATGAACTTATTAGATGTATTTTTTATGAGCCAGAGCTGCTTAAGACCAAATATTATAAAGACTACTTCGTGGGAAGTGTTGCGAAGAAAAGGAAATAACCTGCTTTTTAAATGGTTAGGTTTTGATAGTAGTCATAATTCTTGGGTTGATAAGAAAAGTGTAGTTGTTTAAGTTTTTTTTTTTCGTTATAATAAATGGATCAAGAAAAAATGGAAAGTTATGAGCATCAGTTGTTTCCGCCAATCGACCAAACAAAAAATAATTTGAATACAACAAACACATTGAGTATGGTATTCATATTGGCGATGCATTTTCACATCCGAATGAAGCTTATGTATACCAACAGTATAAGCTAACTAAAAAAGATACAAATGCAGTTTATTATAAAACTTCAAGTATTGATCTTTGTGAGACTTTCTTCCCATTCCAGTTCTCAAGAATAGAGATCTCTAAACATGGTTGTATAATCGAAAGTATTGACAACCCTGGCATCACTTCAACAATGATGCATACATTGCTAGGTTCGGAATCAGAATCAGCATACTTCCAAATGTTGGGGATAGAACTAGGTAAATATGTTAGGAAAGATAATTGTAACCAAATTACCTATCCATTAAGATATTTGTTTGGGTTTATTAGAGACTGTAATGAAATATTCTGGAAAGGTGGGTACAAGATCACATTCATTCGAAATTCTAATGATGATGTTTCCCTTTTACAGAAGACCCCCAAAGAAAGCAGATGGATCTGATGATGTAGATAATATACCAGATGCTGGTAAAATTGTTATTGAGAAATTGAAAATTCTGTGGCCAATTGTTAAATACAATCATATTTATGTAGACCAAATTAAAGCAAAATTATACAAACACCCCAAAATTCCAATTGGTTTTAATTATTGGCAATGCCTTTAAAAACCAGTACCTACTAATGCAAACTCATTTCAGTTTGATATAAAAGATCAGTTCAATTCAATCCAATTCGATATGCCAGTCTTTGTCATTGTAGGTTTTCAGCAAAACAGAAAAGATGCTCCTGGGCAACTCACACATGGTTCAATGTTTGACTCTTGTTTTGTCAAAAATATTTCTATTAAGAATGGATGGAATGAAGTGTTTCCCAAAGAGAATTAGAATTTAAACAATTATGATAAAATTTTTAGATAAGATGTATATTGCTTACAATGATTTTAGAAATTCAAAGACAAAACTAGATACCCCTTATAATAATGAACTGTGCTTCAACTCTGCATCATTTATTGGGAGAAGACCATTGTATGTTATTGATTGTTCTTACAGAAAAACCTAGTGTAAAAGGTCGAACTAATCTGAAACTTACAGTTGATATTAATAAACCAATATCAGCTACAACTATTTGTAATGTGGTACTAGTAAGCCAAATAAACCTAAGTTATGATGTTAAAAGTGAAAGAATCACCGAAGTCCAATAGTGTGCAAACATGTATGGTTATTAGTTTTTAATGGATGGTTATCCATTAAAAACATTTACTGGTATATAATTTTTCTTTACTAGCACTATAAGAGTGTTTTTAATGGGCTCTGAAATAAAAACCATGAGAGGTTGCGCATTCTTAAAAGGGGTCCCTCGAGGGACCTCTTTTATTTGTGACAATGTCTATTTATACTTTTCCATTACATTCACTCGCAATGCTTTTTTCACTTCAGTATTCTCGCAACGTCTTTCGCTTTGAACCACGGATTATTCTCTTAGTTGATAACATCTTTAGCCACTGTAAGCTTCTTATTCAAGTCATCCAGTAGCGGTTTGTACTTGTCCTCAATCTTATACTCGCCGTATTTGTGTATGGACAGTAGCACTTCTCATACACCCAATCCTGGAATTTTTCAGCCGCTGCCATCTTTGCCTTCATCATCAATGTGTACAAGCCTGATTCAGTGATAAATACTGTATGCGGGTGAATATTTAACAAGAGGAGCGAATTGCTCCTCCCTATATCCGCATATGATTGCCTATGCTTTTCTCTAACATGTTCTCTGATTGCTTCTCGCGGATTTGCATACTCGAGTCTTCTCGCATGTCTTTAGCCTTGAATCATGGATTGCCTTCTTCGTTGATACACCTCTCTACGATCGTAGACAAGCTTGTTGTTCATGATGTCGATAGCATTCATTCCCTACAGATTGCACCTTGCAAACAATTTTGATATGTGGCGTGCTTTGCTTACGACCTTTCGAGACGGGATGTCGTCTCGAAACACTACTCCAAGTCGATTGGCCGTTGCAAACTGTCTGTCGCAAACGATTGTATGCGTACAATATCGGCGATCAGGTCATAGCAACTCATCGTCGTACTGAAACAGTTGCCTATCGACGTGATGGGCAAATGCTCTTTATGAGGTTGTACAGCATTATCGGATTGATGTTGTCGAGAAACAGAAGCACTTGCATCTTGGGGTACTCTTGCCTAATTGCATCGAGTCGTACATTCACCAGTTATTTTTGACATCTGATTGCATAGTAGTCATTTCCGCCGAGAGATTATCACATACTGGTGATGCTTGCCGAAATTGTCAGTAGGCGGCAGCACGTGCTTGCAGATGATGGTAATATGTGAGGTTAGGATGTCTTTAGCATCTGTAAGTTTCTTTTACACTGATCATCCAGTAGTGGTTTGTACTTTTGCTCTAACTTGTATTCGCCGTATTTACATATTCATCGTAGCACTTCTTTGGTCACCCACTTCTTAAACTGTCTAGCCTCGTCCTCTTTGGAAGCCAATATTAATGAATACAGACCAGATTCGTTGATGAAAACCGCATGTTGTTGGAAATTAAAGGGAGTCTGTCGCACAGACTCCCTTTGTATACGCAAGTTTTGAAGGATGCCTCTATCGTCGTCGACGTTTAGTATGACTGCCTGTTTTGTATTCGCATACTCGAGTATTCTTGCAACGTCTTTCGCTTTGAACCACAGATTATTCTATTCGTCAATAATCACATACACCTTTTTACCGCTGTAGATAAGCTTGTTGTTTAGAATGTCGATGAGCAATTGCATTTTGTTATACATATGCTTTCCTTTAAGCTCACGCATGACTCGCGAATGATATCAGTGATAAGGCGACTCGCGCTTCATGATGGGCAACTGCTCTTTCATAGTATCACTCTTTTTCAATTTCGTTGTGTCCCCATGGTAGTGTATTAATGCCATTTTTAAGAATAAATATTTTATCATCTTCGGGGCTTAATGCTTTTTTTTCTCACTTCAATCGTATAGAGTTCATGTTTCTTACTTTTAATAAGATTCATACTTATGTACAACACTTTTTTTTACCAAACAAACACTTTTTGTAGTCATCAAAACTAATCTCATTTCTGACTACAGTGTTTTTCACATCCTTTGCTCTTTTCTTTACACCACTTTCCACATTTATTGCATACATCTTCGATTTCAATCTAATAAATTTTTCCATGATTTTTCCATTACATTCATCTTTCATTTTGCCAATAATCCTTTTGTTAACTAATGGTATATCATATGGATTATCATTTTTATAGTCAGAAGTATCAAAATAATCGACAATTTCTTTCATGTCACTGTAGAAGTCTGCTGTTTTTATATAATAGATGTATGAATCAGTATTTTGTTAGCACAGTTCAATAATTTCCCTATTCTTTAATTTGATTATATTATAGTGAAAATCGTACATTAAGACTTTAGATGGATCAAGTATACTCATTTCAACATAAATGGGTTTGTTAAAGCACAGTTTTGTTTTAATAATATGAACTGCAACCAAAGAGTTAGTAAATATAGTTCTATCTTTAAAGTTTGGTTTAGCCACTAGTTTATCCATTTCCTTAGAACTTGTGCACAACCGTATATACACTCTGTTTCTAATATTTTCCATTGTTTTTCCAAAAACGGAATTGTTCATTAATTTGTAGAAATCTTTTTCAAAGTCATTTGTAGACTTCGTTCGCATATTTGTGTTTAGATCAATATAGGACTTGAGCCAATCTGATTGATCAAACTCCAAATATCTATGGATCTTTTTCAACTCCATTCCGAGAGATAGATATTGTTTAAGATTTACGTAGTGTAATACAAATTTTTCTTTGCCACCCAGATCAGTTAAGAGTTTGGGATTTTTGGAACCTTCTGATATTTTATTCTCTTGTGGCAATGGCAGATATTGTTGAAGGTCATGTAGTTCATGTGGATATTACAAATCAACTTCCAATATATAACCTTGCTAGAATCATCTTCTATTTTTGTTACATCTATATTTGTATTTCCCAATTGAACCCACCATAGGATAAATACTGGCTCATAGCCCATCCATATTGGCTATTTGCATCCAGATATTTAAGATAAAAGATTTCCTTTGTACTATCATAAGCATTCATATATTAACTATTTGCTTTAGCATGTCGCTTACAACATTGTGAAATTCCACCACGAACACCTTTTTCTATCATCAAAATCATGTCGTAATCTGTGAATAATTCTAGTTCTATTTTAGTATTTTTGAGCATAGCATCCCACACTAACCCTGGGGCTTTAAATACCACTGGATCTAGCTTATTTGTTTTGAGACACACATCTCTAAAATTCTCCATTATATCGGACAATATCAGTACGTCAGATTTGTTATAGAATTCTGTGTACTCTCTTAGAGATTTTATGTTGAATTTTTCCCACACCTTTCTTGCAAATTCGTAATCTTCGTCTGTAATGCCACATTTATTGAGTTTGTTGTAAAATGCATCTTTGGATGGAAGTGATGTTTCACAAATTTTTTCAGCACTATCCATGTAGTCATATGGATAAACTCCTTTTCTTGTAACAAAGTCAAGAAGTTCATTGGGAATATTCTCTTACACGTTTCTCGGAATTGGCTTCTGGAAAGGTTGCTAGAGAGTTTATCGATACTACTAGCCATAAATTTAAATGAGTCAATAAATCTAAGATTTAAACTTTCACATACACGTTTCGTAAAAGAAATATATTTTTCATCATTGTTGGGAATTAGAATTATTTTATTTTCATCGATGCCAAGATCTCTTATGAATAAATGTGTCCCATAACCAGATAGAATGGGTATAAACACTGGGGCAAAACATGGATTTCTATATGATAGGTTACAATCTCTGTGTTCAGCTCCCCTAAATTTCTCCATAAGATGATCATGATCTCTCATAGAATCGCCATTCAAAGGCTTTTCACTAATATCCCAATGGGTAGCTGTATCATAAACAATTTGTTCTTTCTAAGTTAGTGGAAGCATTGGTTTTTCTTTGTGTATATATCACCAATAGACTTTGTTTCTTCCATTAGCATTTTAACGAATACAGTAGATGCATCAGATCCTTCATATGTTACTGGTGGTTTATAGTATCCATGTTCGTATTTTACATAGTAACAGAAGCTAATAGGCTCGTGTTTTTCATATGGTTTCGTGTAACATTCGTCGGGGTTTGGTTGGCAAGTTTCAATTTTAGTCAACAAACATTCAAAATCAGCATATATCACAAACGGAACTCTCAAAGAATGATTTTGGTTTTTAAATCTTAATATGTAATTTTTTCCTTTAGATGGTAGTTCAGCTCTAACACCGTCGTGATCTCGACAGTCTTGTTCGTGATCTTTTAGCTTATTTACATAGTAGAAATGTTGCAAACATCTATCGCATATAAATATTTTGTGACCATTATTTGTTACTTGTGATGTGATAAGTCTCGAAAGACTTTTTATCTAGTGGTCGTTCTTTTCGTCTTTGATATAGAGTAGGTTTATGTGCTTATCCGTCTTATTTTTTGTTGTTTTTAATGGATAGATTATATATTTCTTATCAACATCTTCTTCGTATGCATATACATTAATATAAATTCCACTTCTTTTCTCAAAGGTTGGTATGCTATCCGATTTCATTGGAAATTCCAAACCCTTTAGTGCATCATCAAACTCATGTTCGTAAGCTATGTATTTATTCACTCTTTGAGGGTCTTTTTGTACTTGATGCAATGCAGATAGAACAGACCACAAAAAACATTTTTGATCATTGTTCTTAACATTAATTACCATCTGCTTAGCTTTGATTTTTTCTGGGAGATCAACATAAGAACTGCCCTTGAATGGTACATATTTATTTATTCGCTCTTCTAGTTTATATATTCTGTTGAATACCCACTGATATCCCTTTGCTTCGAAAGCCCCCATCTCAACTATGATTTTCGATATGCTGTTGGTATAATATTCTTCCAGATTAGTCGATTTTAGTATAATTTCGTTCTTTGTTTTAAAGGAGCTTTCTACATATTCAGTATTCTCACCAATTCCTCTTTTCTACTCAGTGAAGAATTTCATGTTCACTTTGAGTGATTTTTAATGTTTACTAATTAGTCGTGTGACAGTTTCTTTTACAACGTTTAGGAAATGATTTGGGTCTTTGTATGCATTCACATTCTTTACAGCATAAGTCTTGATCCTACTTTGAAATGCTGTTTAGATTTCTTCTACACTGAATATGGGTGTGTAGTTATGAATTTTACTTCTCAAGTGACTTCTTATGAGAGACAGTTTGTAATAGTGACTACACGTTTCACATTTCACTTGTTTCTCTCGTGGGAACTTCTGTTTTGGTATTAAATGTTGTGGTACTTTAAAAATTTCCAATGCATTTGTTGGTGCATGTGATTTATTATGTATTGGTGTAAGACCTTTGTGCAATCTACTTTTAAGATGGCTTCTTATGAGAGATGGTTTGTAAAAGTGTTTACAAGTTTCACACTTTTCATACTTCTCTTGAGATTTCTTCTTCTGTTTTCCGCAAAAACATCTTTCTTAAATTTATATTCTTTCCAAACTTTACCAGTTGCGTTTGCCTTTTTCATTGCCATGGTAGTCATCATATTAGACATCAGTTGATTTTTATTAGCGCCCATTTATTATATACAATTTATTTTTACGTATTCTATTTTTTTGAGCCACTTTTTTTTGCAACTGCGTCCAAACGCATTTTTTACACGTATTTTTGCAGATGCACTCAAACGCAAAGTTTAACACAACTTTTTTTCTAATGACTACGATGTAACCAAACGCAACTTTTTACACATAATTTTGCTGATGCATTCAAATGCAACTTTTTGTAGTCACTTTTTTGCAACTGCTCCCAAATGCAACTTTTTGAGCCGCTTTTTTTGCGGTTGCTCCCAAATGTAACTTTTTGAGCCATTTTTTTGCGGTTGCGCTCGAATCAGCATTTGATGGTTTACTGATGGCTCGAGCATTTCATTTACCATTGGTTTTCTGATAACTGGGGCCCGCGCTCGAATCGGCATATCTATACTACTCGTGCCGGAACCTCGTGATCCAATTGCTACTTCAGCAACAGTCGCGGCGTTGTAAAACAATATTCTACGTTTAATGTCGTAAGGTAAAGTACTAACGTTACCTTGACGCTTGCAAACCAGGATAAACATACTTGCCCGAGCCGGGAGGTGCCAGGATGGTGGCAGTTGGGCGTACTAACCCCGATGCCATGAGTCGGCCCAACATGTCCTGTAGGCGCGGTGTAGCCAAGGGGTGTGGGGCATACGCTACACTAATGCACTTCAGACTGCAGACTGTGTGTCCAGGCGGACGAGAATGCACGCGATCACTCTGAATGAAATGAAGTTCACTGACAGCGGAACGTGCGGATCTGGTGTGTGTGTGTTTCGACAAGCTAATAGAAAACGGTAGGCCCGCTCAACATTGTTTTAGTTGTAACGTTCGACGGAGGCGTTTCCTACTGGGGTTCCCTATCTCAAATACATGATGGTGCCCTTTTCCATCATCTCTGAAAGTTTGTAACATTACCCCGGGTACACTCTGTATATGACCTGTTGGTCGAGCTGGTATACCAGCCCTTGTGCGAGCTGTCACGGAAGATTCTCTTCTGTTAATACGGACTTCACTCTCTGATCATATATTTAATTATGAGTTCGTGTATTGAAAATATATTACGAACTTCTTAATCACAGCGTTCTTAAGAATACACAACCGAAACATCCGCTTATTCTGCAAACCAAAGACAAAAGTATGAGGTAAACCGCTTATTCGTCTTCGGCGCATCTGCCCAACATTAATTTACCTCAGAAAGAATACAACTGTCAAAGTCACATGGTTAACAATGATGAACGTGTCTGTTTATATCTTAGTTATTGAATGATAAGCACTATTATGTCAAAAAAAATAAAATTGCCAATTCGAATTTTATCAGACTGCATTACAAATTAGTTAGAGGAAGTATACAAACATCTCAAAGGACTTGTTTACTAATTAATGTTCTAACCTCGAATCCAATCCATGCCGTCTTCTCTAGATGTGTTGGCAGAAAAGCATTTCATTGCTGAGACATGGAGACCGATTGTGCGGAAGTAGCGTATAATAGCCGGTTTTGGAACATGGATCATGCAGCAGGATCCGTCCGCCATCTTGGTAGGCGCAGTCAGTAGCTATGTTGGTCGTTACAATCCGCCATCTTTGTTGGCGTCACAGTCAGGACTCGATGCCATGCTGCATGTTCTACCTCCCCGATATCCCTAGAAACTATTTTAATAAAAAATGTAATGAAAATAATTTAAATAAAAAATTATCACAAAATAATCATAAAAAGTTGTAAAGTATCGGCCTGCTAATTTGATACCCTGTGCAATGGGACGTATTGAGCCACCCCATCCCCTCTATCCCAAAATCCTGTAACCAAAAAAATTTGTAAAAATTAGCACACACCACGACTCATTCCCTCACCACACACCACGACTTATTCCCTCACCACCCACCAACACCCACCCCCTCATTTTGCACACCACCCCCCTCATCACCAAAAAACCCCCTCACCCGAAACCCCCTCACCCCCTCAACCCACCCTTACCCCAAAATTCTATAAAAATCGAGGATCATGTAATGTCATAACCCTGCTCACCCTGCCACCCAATCGTAAAAATCGCTCATAGCACATTTCCTCATACCAGTATTTCATATATATATATATATATATGAAATACTGGTATAGTTCTTCAGGTTATCGTGATTATAAGATAATGTATGTATATATATACACACACACACATATATATATACATACATACATTATCTTATAATCACGATAACCTGAAGAACTATTCCGAATAGGATATTTTGTTTACAAAAATTCATAGTAAATGTATGATTATTTGCTTTTTAAGTGCATTTAAAGGTAAGATATGTATCATAGAGCTGTTTTTTTTCTGTTGTGTCTATCTTAAATCATAGTTTGCCCACATTTTCGCAAGTCAGGTTGTAAGCAAGCAAATATTTATAGTCATATGTGATTATAATTTGCTTTTTCATAGGACCAAGCTCGTGAAATTCAGTTTGCAAGCTTCATTTCTAACTCCAGGAAAGTATGAATGTATAATCCTTACGACCATTTATAGACATAGTGATTAGTTAAATTAAAAATAATATTTATTTGTGGCATAGGGTTTTTTTTGTCAAAATCAGTTTATAACTCAGGAAGAAAAGATTTAGGGTTAAAACATTTTTTATTTTTTTATTTTATTTTTTCAAAGTCATTAAAATTAGTTACTACAAAATTATTTATGTTCATCTGCCTAAATTATGCATCCATATAAACATCACCTTCAGTTATAATTCTTTAAATACGAAACCAACTGTTCGGGCACTTGTGAACTTCGTGTTGTCGTGCAGAATTTTGAAGGCAAAGTCATTGCAGCACAAGCGACACTGATATGCCACTGGAAGTTCCGTAGGTGATACATTAGCGGTACCAGATGTTTCGGCTGTCGTCACTTCGGAAGAAGCAGGAACCATGGATGAAGGTGTCTTCGTGGTAAGAGTTGTTGCACCTGGTGATGAGGTGCCAGGTTCGTCGTTCATACTGGTTGCAGCAGATTTCGGTAGTGGAGCCATATGAACGAAATCACTGTCAATCATTCCACCGATGGAGGCTGCACGAACTCTCTGTTGCAGATCCGGCACCGAGGCATCATTGAGGCCTGCAATTTAACTTTGCATGACCTTGCATGTTTACAGTAAGTATCGTTGCGGTAGAAAAGCAATCCACTCCATTATCACGTATATTTAATATGGGTGGGATTGTTCATGCAGCTACGAAATTCATGGTTCCGTGCGGTGTATTGATGCAAAAATACCTTGTCGCACTAGCTGCAAGGATAAGGTTTATGTGGTTGTGGTGATACAGGCGACGTCCCGAACTGTGCAAAAGACAAGTCAGTAAAAGAACTGAGTGGTACAGCTGAAGAAACAGATGTTGCAGTAATGAATGATGCTATCAGTTCATCCGAGGTTGCAGTCGACCCCACTGAAGGCGTATCGATCAAAGAAGTCGATGGCGCTGTCGATATCATGCCTGAAGCTGGCGATGATGGTGGTGTTGCTGCACGTGTCCCATGTGAGGAACTCGATGGTGCTTCTGCTGAACCCACGACCGATGTCTAAACAATATTTATGCTAGGTACCGTCGCTTTCTGTGACGATCTGCCACTCACTAAGACCTCTATCAAACAAAGCTCCATAAAATGAACCCAGATTCCTATATGTCTGTCCATGACGCCATGGAAATATTGCAGTGCATCATGGGAGGCGAAGGCACATTCACTGTTGCACCTGGTGATGAGGTGACGAATGCAGCATTCGTTCTCGCCGTAGGTATATGTATGAAACAGTGTTTCTGTTATCACTCGCATCGACGATGGAGGTTGCATCAAAACCCAGATATAAACTTCTTCCCAGCACTGTGGGCGCCTTAAAGGTATAACTATCGCCGATCCGTAGGCTTCTCTGTGTATATACACTTTGGTAAAACCGAACGTAAATTGTGATACCGCGAATTGTGGATATTTTTTAATGCATGTAGTCGACATCGATGATGGGTAGACTGATCCCATTTGCTCATAGCCAGTGTGTCCAGTCAGAGCCCTTCAATATAATTTCTTCCTCCTCGCAGCATTGTTTGTGCTCTTTTCAATACCGGCTTCGATGTAATTTTTATTACGCTCGGGTAAGTTCAAGGTCTTAATTGGTTTCTTTTTGTTCACATGTGGTTTACTATAGCTACATCCCAACCATATAATATATTTCATGGCTCAGTATTTTCCCACCTCCTCTGTAAGTTGGTTTATTAAATTTTGTTTCGTACAGGTCAGAATTAAACAAACATCTTTCGTTGAAGTTATCGGATTTGGAGCTACATACGCTTTCAAAAGACCCTGAATGCTGATTGCTTCAGGAAAACTTCATTTACGTTCAGCTTATATGCTTAGGTTGCGATATAAGGTCGGGTGAATTTATAGGTGTAGCTTCTTATTTCCGGGTCGAAATCACATTGGGACCAGCCTTTGCTATGACTACAAATAGGAAAGATTTACCGCTAGGTCTGCATCATAGGATGGTGCACCCCATTCACACTGTTTCAGATAACTTTTTCAAACGGCCAGTGCCAGTAAACTGTTTAGGGAACTTCTTACTCCGATATGGCATGTGTATGTAACTCCTTACACATGTATTATTTTCATTTCTTCGTGTTTCATTAGCATTTGCGAAATTCTTGTTGTAGTAGCTGCAGTTAACTCCGTTGCAACGCTGTATGAAAATATCGTTATCTGGGAGTATCGCATGGCATGACCTATATAGTTTTTCGTAATGCCATGGACTACTTTTAAGTAAGTATGCTTGTTAAGGATACTAGTAAAATATATTTGGAAGAAGCTGCCTAGCAATCGCGGGTAAAATTTATAATGGTAATACATCTGACAGGAGTTTAAATATGGTCATTACAGAATTTTAGATGCAAAATATTAATGAAACTGCAGACTAGATGTTCCCATGAAAATTAATAAATAGTTTTACTTAAACTTTGTGTTTGTCATTAATATGACTACGTGAACTTGATCTAGGTGTGCACTGAACCCTTCATATTATGTATATTATGTAGTGAAATAAATTATTTGGTTCAGCAAGAGAAGACTTTCAAATGTAAGGCGTAGTCTCGACAAGCCGTATCCGTTGTGTTCACAGCCACTGTAATTTTACTGGTATATCCCAGAGTTTCTCCTGGCTACAAATGTTTGTTAGATGGAAATAACTCGCTTGGTGCAGAAACTTATTCTTATGATGTGTTTGTTCGCGTTTTCACAGCTGCCCTTCCGTTTAACAGCTCGGCTGGTTTGCCTGTTTTTCCTCCGTTACCCAGCAAGTGTTTACTAGTACAGTCCCAGCCAAAACTTTTCCGGGTTCGTCAGTGGTTACTGTCAATCTTTCTTGCTCGTATTCGCGTATGGAGACCGCTCCATCTCGCCTATTATACAAGATCTAACTTTTTTAGCCATGTAAATTTAATGAGTAATAATTCTCACTAACCCTTGTCTGAGAAGTGACTGGAAGTATAGTTGATAATGTAAGGCACTGGTTTCTTTATATCCTGGGGAAAATTTTGCCTTTTTTTGGGATATCTGCAAAACAGGCGTACCAAATACGCTGGTGGAAATTGTATGTGTCTTAGTGTCAGCTACATCCTTTCATGTATATGTCATGCAAAGATGGTGTACGTAATGGAAGATGTTACTCTGAGAAGGCCAATAGTAATATTACAGTATTTATTACATGTTAGTGAGTCTTGATACCATCAACATAAAATTTACGCCACAGTATTATAATTTGTGTAAATTAATTAATTTGCGGATTGATTTGGTACTGATCAGTTGCAGATAATGTAAAAAATGCAAATTAAATGCCGTCAGATCTGCTTGATAATAGCAAGCATTTTCTCAATTTCAAATGTAATTGCTCTTTAAAATGCATTATTAAAACAGCCTTTGTAACGTATAGACACATACGAACTCAAAAGTAGTGTGGCGTAAATTCGGGTAGATATATTTACTGGGAAGTGTATTTTGGAAAAGTAGATTGAATATATATATATTTTTTAAGCACGGTGTACTATTGTTTACTTTCAGTGAATCCCTGGCTCCATTACAGACCACTACTTTTTTTTTTATAGCGAACAACCAGGGACATCACAAAAGCTGATTCTATACGAGGGCTCTAGTCCGACGGTATCCACTATCGATGAACTGTTTTATTTTGAGTGTGTGTATTTCTGTACAGTGATTTTCTGTTCGTAGGAAACCAGCGTTTAAAAAGTGATAAACCATATTGTTTGGGCGCCGTAGACTTACACGACTATCGCAACAGAGTTGTGCGTAAAATATTAAACCGATATTTTTTCCCCCCTTGCGAAAACAAACATTTCCGTTCGATACGTGCCCCCACTCCACCAGCTTACCTCCCCTTGCTTGCATTGTTCATTTCTACTTTTACTGGCGAGGTTTGCGTATGCGGATCGCGCTTGTTGAAAACAGATTTCTGCGCCGGGATTAAAGGTTTATCCAGTCATTGTTCCCTGGGGCTTATTTTTACAGCGCGCCAGGTCATAAATTGGGTTTGGTCTGGCCACCGCGTCCACAGACGGATGGCAGTGACGGATAACCGGCCAAGAGAGGAGAAGGGGTCCTCGTAAAGACGAGGAACAAGGCGGAGATAAAGCACCGAGCCAAACCCCCCCCCCCCCCCAAACGAAATGTGGATTTTCGCAAACGAGTTTTGATGGTGGGGTCCAACTACTTTTGTTTTATCGCTGTGCAGGGAACGAACATCGACCTTCGTATGGACCACATCGCGTCACTGCCCAGTAGGGTTGTGCAATATTGCGATATGTCGATAACGAGACATTGTTTCTGAAATATCGAAACTGATATATTTTCCAACGCTGTAGGCCGATAAATCGTATATGTGATATCGATATGCGATATTATCGATGTTAGCTATATCCGACATTGGTGATATCAATATGACCTATATTTGCGATATCGGTATAAGCGGTATTTGCAGTACATCGCCATCGATAGTCGATACTCTCTGCGAGCTTTAAATCCCACCGATACCTACAATAGTCTACATGTTTCGAAACGATATTAAAAAAACGTATATCGCACAGCCGTGCTCACGCCCAGCCATCTCTCTATTCACACTCTTCGCGTCGTCTGAAAACATCACTTCGGGTGAGGGCATACACGGTCAAAACGTCGGTGCACGAAAATAAAAAGTATGGTTGAAGAATAAAATACTTTGCTTCCATCTTACACTGGCCGAAGGGTACGGGAAGGTCTTTGTCCTTGCATGTTCCTCCACTCCGTGTAGCCTGGCTCAGCTACCTCCGCCGCTGGCATCAGATCGCTTTCCTTCGTAGATGACCTCAAGAGATCACGCGGTGTTGTTTTCACGTACTTCTCTGCGCTGCCTCCAGTGTCCACACACCGCTTATTGTTCAAAGTTATGATACGTGTTCGTACTTAGTATTACATCGTTAGCTAATTATGCGGATTAAATGTCAGACATTAAAACGAGATATAAAATGTGCATATTTGGGTTGTTCAAATACGATTTTTTGGGGAGACTGGAAGGGAGGTGGAGGGATATTTGAACAGGCAAAACTGTATATTCCGTTTTCCACATCATTCCACTTACATTCGTACAGATGGGACATCTATTTGAGTTCAGTAGCATTGCAGTTTTTGCATTATTGATGTTTGGTGCCAGATTCTTATACTTAAAGTAAGCTTGTGTAACATAAACATTTGTCAATGAAATTAAATTCTGAATGTGTTAAAAATTGTTCACGCATTTAAAAAAATGTTATAGTGATGCCAGCAAAAGGCAAGCATATAAATTTCAAATATTAAAAAAGAAGAAATTATAGAACTGAAAAAAAGAATTGTTTTTAAGGATTAGCATATTTTTGGGCCTCTTTGATATTAAAATTTATTTCTAAATAGTTAAATACTTAAAAATAATCAGTGAAATGTAACTTTGAGATAATTTATTTTTGCTCCAAATAACGTTATATTCCTTTCCGACCATGGGGGCTGCAATGGCTGACCGGTTAACCTGCTCTCCCACCACCAAGGCGAACCGGGTTCAATCCCCGGCCGGGTCACTCCCGGATTTTCGCAAGTGGGAATCGTGCCGGACATACCGCTGGTCGGCGGGTTTTCTCGGTGATGTCCCAGCTCTCAACTCGAATTTCCGACCATGCACTCTAAAGATTTTTTTTTTTTTTTTTTGCTGAGACACGTAATTTGTTGCCGTGAAGAACAGTTTGTTTAAATATGAACCACTGCAAAGTAGTCTTGCCACAAACAATTTTTGTTTGATCTATATAGTAATGACAATAATAACCTTGCATTGTCATTACAGTAAATAAGAGAGAAGGAACAAATATTCCAAAATAATACTCGGCTCCGAGATTCGAACCCACACACTTTATGTTGTTAACCTGCACCACACGACCACTTTGTCTTTTTGCGTTGGGACTAGTATTGATAGGCATGTTATTTTAGGTGGTAACATGGGCCAGAATACAATGCCGAACTTCAGAATGACATTAAACGGCTGCAGGAGGACTATAAATTTGCCCAGCTGCGGTTTCGTAACTGCAGAATATTCTTATTTGTTAATGAACTTTTGCGTTGAGACCACAGTTACGTAAAAAATGTGCAACGTACGATAAAAAAACCTTACAACCGTTACCTTTGGTACAAAGTAATATTTCTTTACTGTGTAAAAAGCACCTCAAATAATGTTTATTTCTTTGCTATAAAGAAAGCTAATACAACCATAAAACCAAAACGTATTTGTTAGCAGTAAACTTGTGTTTCTGCAACCTTCTCTTTGAATTAAAGCTACATTGTGTTGCTGTAAACAAAACAACATCCATATTTAGCATAGTTTTCACTGTCGTACAGACAACATGTATGGTTTTTTTTTTTGTCTAAAATTTGTTTCTATGGAATTAATAGCAAATCTAGGGAAAACACAATACTCTTAATTCACTGCAACACATGATTGCATTTTCAATTACTGTTCCTTTCTTAGGTTATTCACGGATTACTGGAATGTCACCCTTTGGTGTAAGATTCTGCGTAATATATTTGGGAAAATACAAACAGAGTAATATTTGAAAAAAAAAAAATAATCATCTCGATTCATATATTTATGACGAAACTCCAGATTTGTTAACATTTTATATTGCAACATTTTTAGTTTAATTTATTATGAAAACGCAATATTTAATTAACTAATAACTTAAGTCATTTCATTTTCCACCGTGTGTAAAAACAGGAATTTCGCTTTGTATTCGAAGTCATGGGAAATTGTTGGCCTTTCATCGTCCAGTCGGTAATTATTCTGCTTCTTAAAATAGCCCTGCAGAGGAAGGGATACCTTCTTTCGTTAGCAACAGTTTCTTTAAACGAGCAGTGCAAATAAATAAAATGAGTGATTGTGAAGCATCTTCATGGCGTGGCTTCTCGTCAACATTTTCGTGGCGGTGGTGTGATGAACCAGCTGCAACATAGATACGTACTGGCACAATCACTCGTAGTTTCCGGAGGATTAGGGCTGTACAGATGAAATAATTACGTGGTAATAACTCTCTATCAAAATGCAAATTTGTTTCCTGTCGGTACGAACTGATAGCATTCACACCATGTGTCAGGCCACGTGGATCTATTGCATGAAATGTGTGTTGCCTGACGTAAAATTAATGTACACTTTGTTGAGTCCATGTACTATCTTTATTTTCCTGTTATAGTTAGCATACCAAGTTTGGCAGCACTATTCCGGAACTAACAGGCAAATATACTTTAATCATAGCATAAGTAAGGTGAATAAATATTAAAGCACCCTTTCCCCATTCTTTACGTCATTCGTGTGTTCGGCAGGGGACAGGCGGTGTGGAGAACAGACTTCCTAGGTAGCTTGGCTTTGTAGCCAGATTAAAATTTAATATGATTGAAATCACCTAACAGCTCTTTTGTAGGCCTAGTGTATATTTCAGTTTAAAAATTTTAACTAAAGAATGGTAGTAAAAATATCTAGATTTGCTTGTTAAGAACAGTTTAAATTATATTATACTTCATTATAATTAGTGGAAGTATAATTTCAATATTTTACGAATACTTGAAATCAGTGTGATATCAGAGACATAACCGATGAAATTAATTTCTCTTAGCCCTCGTCTTGTAAGTCCAGCGCTGCAATTTTTAAACTAACTGTTGTATATCAATTATGGCAGTGAGATGAAAATTATTAGAGTGAACTTGGACTAGACTTCATCTGGAAAATATTGTAGGGATGCTGAAAAACAACAAATAACTGTCTTTTGTCCGAACTTTGAAATCAAGCGTGCTTCATAACTATAAAGAAACGAAAGTAATACGCCAGATGTCAAATTGGTTTGAAGTGTTAGAAAAATTAAATATTTTATAGTTTTGGAATCTTCGTGTCATAATCTCCAAACAACAAAGTAAATCTTTTACAGTGTCCTACAGTTGATGACGCCGTACACTGTATTAATGTTATTCATGAGTCTTTCCATAATTTGCGGGGAAAGTGATTTATTTTAGTTTATTTTACTATACTAAATTTCGTATTTCACAAATCATCCATAGAGCTATTTTGTGTAGTGACTAACAGTTACTTTAACAACGTTAATAAAGTTTGAGACTAGCAATTCAAAAATGTACACTATAATTTTTTTTTCTTAACATTTATATAGCATTAAACTTTTTCTAAAAATGTATTCGTAACTATACAAGATCCGTATTGTTAACGCGTATAGAAAAAAAATTACGATGACCGTTAAATAAGTCGCGAAACCAAAGTTGCAGACCATTATATTGTGTTTATTATTTCACTTAAAAGAAGTGAATAGTTTTAGAACGACGTGCTATTGAATAATAATCATTGAATATTGCGGAAGGGAGGTGTTTCCTTTTAACGTGATTTCGAGTGTGAAAAACTCAATTCTCTCTTCTTCATTTACTTTCCTAGGAAAGATAAGTTCATGCGATCACGCTGCTATGTACATAGCAATTTCTGTTACCAAATGAATAGACTGCAGTAACAGTTTGTATGTTTACAACGACAGTAACTGTTATCGTAGTGTAAACATTCATAACACGATATATTCTGCAACTATAAAATAAGTGTGCTACTGTTCAGTTCGCCTGCAGACTTCGTGCCATTCTCAAGTCCAGTAATTCTCTCACTCACAAACATCAATCCTTCCCAAAGAGTTACTAAACTCGAATCAAATCACCAAAAGGTAAATGATTTAAGATAATGTGGTCATGTGGTAAAGAGTATGCGTTTGTAACGCGTTTGTAACACGAAATAATCTGATTCGAGTCTTGGTGCGGCAGTTTTTTTTCTCGTGAACGCAATTTTAAAGTTTTTTCCTCTCTTTTTATTTTATTTATTTTTTAAAATTTTTGGTTACTTCCGAGAACATACCAACACTAATTTTATTTCCACTTTAAAAAAAAATGTAAGCTTTTAATTTGTAATATTGCAAATATGTGTGTCGCAATTTTTCCAAAAAAAAAAAAGGAGGTATCTTTTCGGAAATTTTTTTATGAAAGTATAAGAAATTATTTCACAGTGTGTGCATTATTGAACAACTATGACTACAGCTATTTTCAAATGTTAATTTCAGAACTGTCCACATTATCACGAATGTACAATATTATGAAAAGCTATATAAATATATCAAACTTTAATTTGATTGGCACGAAAGTGGTACGTAATTTGCTGCTGTATTAGATCATCTGAGTTATTTCAGTAACTAAATTCTATGTTTTGGTAAAAATACGTCGATAAATTCCTGTTTGGTTTCCAGTGATGAATAAAAATGCGCTTGTGAAAAGTTTTTCAGCGAAATTATAATATACGATTTTTGAATTTTTTTTATGTGTAATACTGATCGTAATGAAATACAAATAATAAATGCGAACGTTACTGTGACTGTTATCGTGATTTTTTTTTTCCTGTCACTGTTTTGTGGCGTGCTGTGGAAATTTCCCCCCAGTTGTCGTTCGAACGTATCAGTGTTTCGGCGCCGGGCGTTTTTCGCAGTGAAGAGTTATTGCCTTCTGTACGAGCTGAGAGTGATTAATTAATACTTTACCTCGCGTCAGTTCTGTCTCTGTTGTGTTTGAGGGGTCATCGTCCTAGCTTGACCCCTCGCGCCTGCCTGCAGTTTCCCGTATTTAGGCCTAGGCGTATTTCGCCGACAGCCAATGGCCTTTAGGCTCGACTTGGTCTCTTTTGCAGAAATCCTTAGTTTTCACGTCCAAATTTCGGATTCATAGTAATTTCTGATAGTGTACTATTATAGGAAATTTTAATTTTACGGGTTGTTTAATATTTTTGTGCGTAATTTTAATTACGTGTTATCAGCTCTATAGGCTGTTCACGGTAAAATTAGCACTTTTGAAAGCCCTGCTTAAGATCTACTTGTATGCACATTGCGTATCCTTTCGCCTTATGTAAAATTAACATTGCCACGGGCCTCATCACTTTATTTGTGCGCTGGTCAAGTGAAACTGTGGAATTATTAGAAAAGTAAATATTTTCCAAATCTGCTCATTTTTACACTTCCATGCATTAAAAATAACTAAGCGAAACAAATAACTTAAGTGGTCACAAATGGTCACCTAACACTTTTCATTCGACGTTAAGATATGTAACTAGTTTCCCTCCACCGTTATCAACATTACTGGGTGTATGTCACTCATTGCACCCGTTTAAATATATGCAGGTTGGAGCAGTGACATTTTTCTAAGGCTGATTTCAAAAGTGCTCACTTAATTGTGAACAGCCTTTATGTATGTATATATATATATATGACGAACCAGGTTCGATTGCTGGCAGGGTCGCCCTCGGATTTACGCATGTGGGGATAGTGCCGGACGATGCCGCTGGTTGAAGGGTTTTCTCGGTGATCTCCCGCCTTTTCATTCCGGCGCTGTTCCATACGCACCTCACTTCACCCCTTCGGGTCTCAAGACCTCGCTGTTAAGAACCGCCCAAATCTCTTCACTCACTCTAGGATTTAGCTGTTGAGTTCCGTCCATCGAAACCTCTCTCAACCTAAACTCTGTTCAACGTGAACGTATTACCACTATACGGAGGAGCCTTTCTTTAATGTCTTCAGAAGTTATGCAAGAGAAGCTCGCTATTTACTAGCTTGGAATCTTACTTGGCTTCAGAAATAATTGTGTTTGTGACAGCATAGAACGTCATAACAGTTGCGGTGCCGGAGATAGGGATGTAGTACAGGAAAGTACCCAGAAAAATTGTCTCTCAGGACCTGTCTAGTGAGTTGTATTGAAGACGACCGAGTTGTATGTTAAGTAATATTGGAGGCCTGGAGAGTGAAACCAAGTTGCGTTAAAACATTAGTCGTGTTTAGGAGGCGTTCTGGCCTGTTTAATTCATCAGGGGGCGGAGTCGAATTTAGTTTAGCCCAGTAACGATGTGCCTGTGGGAAGGGAAGGGCTTGTCGGACAAATCCTTTGCTCCAGTCAACAACCTACAGCCTCGCTATACTCTACCGTCTCGAAACATTAGCCTAATACTATATAGGTCGCGTTTATGTGGGTAGTACGATACGTAATATTTAGACACGTGCACACGTAGGCTATTATGTGCTGGATTACCAGTATACAGATGAAACTTGCCTTTGCGAAGTTTCAAAGCCTGGCGGGAACGGATAGAATGTTGGTTACATATGAAACTCTCCATTGAAGTCGATACGAAGATCATTATTTATAATACGGTCTGTGCCTGGAAAGGGGGGGGGGGCAATAAGGCCCAATTTCTAAGTGAACACTTCCTGTACTTCACATAATGGAGTTATCAAAAAATCGTTTGAATAAAAGATTATTTTGGTTGGTGTTTTACCTATTTAGGGTGATGAAAATACCCGCAGTAAGAGATACAATTGACGTAAAGGTTAATTAAACACAAAACTTTGTAAATGGGCCATATTTCCTGCATTGAAATTTAATAATGCCCATGTTATGAACGGTATCTAAAATCAGCCTGAGTAGATAACAGTTTAATTATTTGATAAATAATATTTTTTTCCTTGCACTTTGCGGCTATAAAAATAATTTATTGGAAAGTAGAACAATTATGTCACATAAAACACTGAAATGGGAGGTGGGGGAGGGGAATCTAACATCATTAAATTTAATTTCGGAAAATACTTGTGCCAATCTGTTTTTAAAATATGCAGGAAAGCAAAACAGTTTAGCGAACATGTTGCAAAATTAATCACATTTTGTTACACCAATTAAAAAAGAAAAGAAAATACATGGAATGTACATGACGTCACGAAATTTGTAGATAAAAAATCTTTTCGATGAACAAAAACCAATTTGAGTAAAAAAAAAATCTAGCAACAGTCACAGCAAGTGAATCTTCCTTGTTGTCTTTTGTAAGACTGACACTTCATCTACCCAAACATAACATTTTTTGCAAGCCCGCATGTCAGCCTGGTGGCCTTCTCTGCAAGCAGCACAATATCAACTTTGTGTCGTGGTAGCTGATGTTAAAGTTTCTAAATTTGCAGTAATAGCTTGTGAGGGTGCATTAGTTGTGTTGATGCAGCAGTAGATTTTTCTGGAGTTAACATGGATGTTGACGGTTGATCTATTGGTGCGATAACATCCTCCAACTGGTTTGTGCATGGCGTCATTGTCGGGGACTCCTGCAAACAGTTTTCTTGTCAGTTTCTGTGCTTAATAGTTCACTGCCTCTTTGTTTTCTTGTGTGGTGTTGGCAAAATTTCTTGAAAGGGTGACTTTGCCTTCTCATTTCTACATTTAGTATGTAGTGCTGCCAACCTTTCAGAGAGAGGTGTTTCATCATTTGATTCCTCTTCTTCGTGGCATGTGACAGTGAAGGCTACTTCAATGGTTGAATTCCCGTCACACGAAAAACATTTGTTATGTTGCTTAGAATCATGGATTTGCTCCAAGCAGGAGTGAATATTTCAGAGAAAGTGTCCTTTGTCAATTTCCTGTCAGGGACTTCAGGGTCTCGAGCCCGCCAATTTAGCAGTTCAGCAACCCACCGATTTTTCAAGTGGCTGTAATTCAAGGGTGGTATTGGTAGGTGAACAGAAGGCTTATGGAATATTCTTAAGCTTTATCTACAATTGATATGTCCAGATGAGATTTTGCTCCATCCATTGCAAGTAAAGTTTGACCCGCAGGTTTAAATTTTGCAAAGCGTTTCGGCCATTGGATAAAAAACTTCACTTGTCATTGACCCCTTAGGTGTCATCATTACTTGTGATCCGAGATGAGGTCCACGTTTTAAATTCTTCCTGTACCTCTTTCCTTTAAACAAAATCTTGGCGGGGGAGGGGGGTCACAGCTCTCATGGCACTAACACTTGTAAAAACTGTCACTTTCTCAGCATGGTCATGAGAGACAAAATGTACGCGTTTGTTGTTGATGCAATGTCGAGCGAACCCCTTTTACGCCCATATTAAATATGTTCTGAGGGCGTTCTTTAAGGTGAAGTTGGGTAACGACAGTACCCAGTTTAATCAAATAATCCTTAACAATTACAGGATTCAATTTCTGAGCTCTTGTAGGGTGCATTGGTTGGGCCTTTCTTTTAGAAAGACGCGAGTGTCGTTTCATGAAGCCACGAAACCATTCTCTACCAACTAATTTTTTTACTTTGTTAAGGGGATGTTTGAAGTTGTGTTTTTCCACGAATTCGAAAACACGCCTACGCATAAGTACTGGCGTTTGTGCAAATACTACATCAGCAATGTGAATAATTCTTTCTTCTAGGTCCTTCTCTTGATCTTCAGGAAGAATCTTACGGCAACCCAATTTTCTTTCGGAGCTCCCAGACTTTAAATTATTTCTTAAGGTTCTGCGAGGGATACTACAGTGATTCTCAACATACCTTTGCGATTGCCCTTTTCTTAGCAACTCTAAAGCTTCCTCCATCATGCTGCGAGTCGAATTGCCTCTTAGGGCTCTGCATTTCTTACCCATTATGACAATCTGAAACATAAATAAAAACGTTTTCTATAAATTTAACTATGGATTTAACGATCCCCATGCTGCAATTATTCCCTTAGAACCTAAAGTAACTTAGGTTTCTAATAGAATTACAACTAAAGAAACACTACCACAATAGTGTCAAAATAATAACTCATACTCACGTAAATAAGTGTTAAAATTTGCTATAGAACTGTATTCTGTTTTAAAGTTATCTGCCAAATGAGATTCAGAGGAAATTTCAGTCGCTAATTTGGATTGAGATAATTAGCAATAATTATTGTTTCAGACAATTTTTTTTATTCGTCTCTGATAGCGCATGGGTAACATTTGATAGATTAACAAACATTGTTGTTGTTTGTTTGCTTGACCTGTTATCATATCTGTAGACGTAACTAGAAACTTATCATTCACTCTTGACGATTACACTGGATGTGTGAATGAATTAATTTCGTCATTGTCAACTTTAAACTGTCTAACGAGGCGAATTCTATGACCTATTACAATCATGTTAGCAATTAACTTGGCGGTAATGTTACATTTAAAAAATGAAACATTCTAAATGTTGCAGGATATTCCACCTTGTGTGAAAATAATCATAATAACTGGAGTATAGAGTGCCTGTTATGTAGTCTATTTTTATTCTGATTTTGAGAAATTTTGGGTGTGTGTGTTCTGATCTCCCTTCCTCTTCTTAGGTGCGCCCATAGTTAGACAATTAACCCACGATAAACAAGAAAACTGGTCAGTTGCTGCAGGAAATACGGCCCATTATTTATTTAAAGTGTGACTTTCTTTACGTCCAAACTGATCACAATCATATTATTTCATTGTTAATTTGATACACAATACGATGAAAATGTTAACTAGATCATAATACATAATTGACACTGAAATAGCAAAACGTCACTACGACATAAATTTATAAAAACAGAAATCTTTTTACACTTCTCTACTTATTCCGTGTCTGTTACACACACACACAATGACATTTAGCTAGATGGTAGTCTAGGTAGGTTACAGGATGGGTAGGGTGACCAAAGAAAAAAACGCGGCAAGTATTAAAATACGTGCTTGGGCCTTATTGTCCCCCCCCCCCCCCATACCATGGATCTGCTAACAGTGTTTCATAGCGATGCGATGTTCACAATATTCTTCCGAGGGCAGAGATTGTCCAGTAGTGAATTTACCGTGAGGGTCAGTGGCCCGTAATCGGTGTCCTCCGGCGTGAGAAGGTGTAGGGGGGGGGGGGGGGAAGTCAATATTGATCTACCCCTACCTGCTATTTCACGTTCCACGCAACTAGGCTACCCGTTGAATTCCCGCTGTCGGGGAAGAGAAGGAAGGCCGGGTCCCCTCATTCACCGCGGTGCAGTTCAGTTTCTACGACAGAAATGTGGCCTACAAGACGAGCCTCGTCGACAGTTTTCAGTTTTTCTCCGATACTACATAACTCGCCGCACCATGGTCTCTCCTTCACAGCCAACAGGGGATCAATCTCTTTCCTCTAGTGAAATCCAAATTTGCTCAGCAGTAGAAAACGCGCCGAGCGAGTCGGGAGAGTCTATTATTGCCGCCGCATGAAGGGGCGGGGTTGTTCAGTTGAGTAGTGACAGCGGCCGAGAGCGGTTAGGCTAGAACTGCTCCGCACGTGTATAGTGTCTGTCCAGAAAACGTAAGTCGCGCGGTGCCAGAGAGCGATGTTACCAGTCTGGTGCGTAGAGCGCCAGCAGTGTCACGTGGTTTCCCTCCCTCCAGCGGCGAGCACTCGGGAGACCCCTCCCCTACCTTCCCTCTCTGAAAACTGCGCGAATATTATTTTTTCTCATAAGTATTTTAATTTTCAACATTACGTGTTATGTATTATTGATTGATTTAATAATATGCTAATTTATCGTGAACAGCCTTTAACGAAACCATGGGAAACATAACTCAGGATGGCCGGACCGGGAATCGAACCCGGGTCCTCCCGATTGCGAGCCCAGAAGTTATCCACTCTATCACCTCGCTCGTTGCGACAACACGGTATTGTAAAGTTACAAATGAGAAATAATATTCGCGCAGTTTTGAGAGAGGGAAGGGTGGGGGAGGGGTCTCCCGAGTGCTGGCCGCTGGAGGGAGGGAAACCACGTGACACTGCTGGCGCTCTACGCACCAGACTGGTAACATCGCTCTCTGGCACCGCGCGACTTACGTTTTCTGGACAGATACTATACACGTGCGGAGCAGCTCTAGCCTAACCGCTCTCGGCCGCTGTCACTGCCCAACTGAACAACCCAACCCCTTCATGCGGTGGCAGCGATGCATTTTTGAACAGCTGCAAGTTAAGCCCTATATTGCATTTTTATTCCAATTGTTGTAGCTGCGTGGAACGTGAAATAGCGGGTAGGGGTAGATCATAACACAAGAGTCGAGGTCATAATTGTGTATAGGCTGTTCACAGTAAAATAAGCACAATGAGCATCTGTTGTTTTAAGACAAACATACATCAATTGAAATAAAAATGCAACCATACGTAGTTTTTTTTTTAATGATGCATTTTTGGACAGCTCCGAGTTAAGCGCTATATTGTCCAGGTTAATTTAAATTCCCATTGTTTTAATTAATATTTTACTTCTAGCTGGTAGAAAATTCGAATTGCTAACGGCTGTTCGTGGCAAAAGCAGCACTTTTGAGAGCCGTGCGTAAGATTTACTTGTATGCACGTTATGTCTTCTTCCGCCTTATATAAAATTAACATTTCCATGGGCCTCATCACTTTATTCGTGCGTCGGTCAAGTGAAACTGTTAAATTATTGGTAAAGTAAATGTTTTACAACTGTGCTTAGTTTTACATTTCGATGCATAAAAAAACAGAAAGCGCAATAAATGATTTAAGTTACCACAAATGATTACACGTAACACTTCTCATTCGCCGTATAATATGAAACTACTTTCTCTCCATCGTTACCAACTTTACACGGGTGCATGTCACTCGGTGTTCCGTTCAAATATATGCAGGCTTGGGCAGTGACTTTTTCGTAAGGTTGATTTCAAAAGTGCTCACTTGATCGTGAACAGCCTTTAGCGTACCGGGGCTTACATGCAGCGTTCGTCCCCGCTGTAGCCACAAAATATTGTTTGTGTGCCAGGTAGGGTATCGACTACACGTGACACAAACCACCTGCAACATCGCCAATGTTAAACACTGCAACATTACTAAAAACTGAGAACGTCACGTCGGTTACTTAGGTACAAATTGATTATTTACAGGGAAAAAATTAACTCTTTATAGGCTGTTCACGAGAAAGTGAGAACCTTTAGAAATGAACCTTACAAGAAAGTCACTGCCCATGCATACATATATTTTTAGGGGCGCACTGAGTGACAATCGCCGAGTAAGATATTGGTAACGATGGATGGAAAGTAGTTCCCTATCTTAACGTCACGTCAAATAAGAAGGTGACCATTTGTGATAACCTAAAAGTAATTCTTTCCCGTTCTGTTTTTTACATTCATCTAGCCTGTGTAAAAATGAAGTATTTACCTTCTTAATAATTTCACAGTTTCATTTGACCGACGCATGGAAAACGTATTGAAGCACATATCAATGTTAATTTGACATAAGGCGGAGGAATACACAACGTGTGTACAAGTAGATCTTAAGCCGGGCTTTCAAAAGAGCTCATTTTACCATGAACAGCCTATAGCTCAGTTATCGTTGATAGTTTAGTAGGAGAGTGGTCAGAGTTACGATCTTGCGTGGTTTTGATTCAAATTCAAGTTCTGCTGCGGCAAACTAGATATTTTATCCTTCCTTTATTCTATTTTTATACGTAATAAGTACCCGCAAATAAAAAATAAAATTTATTTTTTCTTAGTTTTTCTGTGTTTCCGCTCTATGAAGGAAAAATATCTGGCAAGCTTATGAGAAATTCCATGAATTCACGTATAGTATTTTTTATGTGAGGGTACTTAAAAAAAATATATAAATATTACGAAAACTGTAAAGTTTTGACTTTGACATGTCATTTTACGAAAAGTGTGTGATCTAAATACTTATTTGTGGAGAACGTAGTCACAGGTAATCTCTACAAACTCAAAAGTATGTAGTACAAGTATAAAATGTAATCCATTCACGGTTACTTCACATTTTTCTCAAGCCCTGTTAAGTTCTACTTCCAGGATATTCCTCCGCTTTATGCAACCAAAGCTTTACTAATACTACACCAAAGGATAACGCACCGAATTCGTGCGCACTCAGTTGTAATGATATTTTGGATGAGAACTATTTCTTACTAGGTGCTACCAACATATTTTTTTTCTCACTGTTTTCATTCTTATTTATTATAAGTAAAATTTTATAATTTATAAATAAAATTTCGGTAAAACTTTAATTTAACGAAAAAATAAGATTGTTTTATGTTAGCAGAAATATAAAACGCTTGTGATACATGGGATTATTTAGGAAATAACTAAACACGTCATCCACGGGGTGATTTTCAGAGGTTTGATTCAAAAAGTATGAAGAAACCGCGAATATACTATAGTACATCTTTATGTGACCGACGTTCTCAAGAAAAGGAAATGTTGTATTTCCTTTCAAAGTTTGTAAATCGGGATGAAGACTTATTTCTGAAACGAGGTAGAACGCTGTACGTGTTCCAGGCCATTATCCGCGTTTTGCCTGCTGGGGTGCTTCTACGCGCACAGCGCGAGCTTTCCCCCCCCCCCCCCCCCAAATAGCGGACGGGAGGAAATGAAAGATGACATGTGCTTCATTACTTCAGAATTCTCCCCGTCATCAGTGTCTCAAAATATGTCAGTTCGCAGACCGACTGGATCTCAGGGTGTATTAAAAAATGCTTGCTCTCTCTCTCTCTCTCTCTACTGGGGAAACTCCGTCAAAGAAATGCCAGTCTCTATCTCACATAAGAATTTAAAATTATTAAGAAAAAAATTCCATATAGGCGTTTAGTAAGTGGGCGAATAAAAAAACTGGCAGTCGGTATGATAATTTAGAGACATGGCAGAAGCTCCTTTATTTTACTGTACGTTTTTTAACGTTGTTTTACGACTTGTTACACTTTGCAATGATCCTAAGCGAGCCCTTTTCTTAAGGTGATATTTCTAATATTTGTGGAATTTGGTTATCTGAGAGAAGTTTTGAAAAGTGCCCCCTTGAGGCAGTTGTTAGTTTTCAAATCATTGTGGTTTTCAAAATATAACACTCATATTGCGACACGAGAGTTTTATGGGCAAGTTCAAAGTGTTGAATTAGAGTCTAAGAGTGGCATACTGCATTTATGTTACAAGCTACGAAAGGAACAGAAACCAAAAACAACATTTCCTCCACAGTTTATGGTTTAAACTATTTATAAATGAATGTTAACAGTTTCGCTTGAATGAACAAAAATATATCAACAAGTTTGACCACTATTTTCAACAAAATTCAGAGTGCCAATACTCGCTCACCTGTTTATAAATCGCACTCATACTGAATCAGTATGTTCTGCACACGATACAGATTGCATTAAATGCAATTTTATTGGAAAAAATATCTAGGAGCAAAGCCTATTATGCTGCAGAATTAGAGAAATTAAGACTTTTGAGTGTTATATTATGAAAACTATAATGATTTGACAACTAATAACTCTATTAAGGGGGCACTTTTCGAAAGCTCTTTTAGATAACCAAATAAAAATGTGAAATATCAGCAACGTTAGGCTCACTACGTCCGTAGAAGTTGTGTCGTCACATAATATATTCTTTCTTATGTTAGACAGTGCCCCCATTAGGCCAGATACAAATAATGGCGTCACGCGGCGTACTATTTTGGAAACGTGCAATAAATAAATTTGAAGATAATTTGTATTAACTAATGTCTTCGGCTAATAGTTCTGAAGAGGAGTATGTACTGAGACCTTTTATGTGAAATCGTAGTTTGCGCGAATACGCGTATCTCGGTAAATAAATGTTCTGGAAATACAACATTTTGCGGTAAAATGTAGAAAACATTTATCTATGCCTCTATTTTTTTTGCTTATATCTTATTAAGTGTATTCACGGAGAAAAAATGGTTAAAATGGGATAAATATTGCAATTTTAAAGCTTGCCAAGGCAGTTTCCTTAGCCGGTAATGGGGAAATACGACTATATGGGCTTTCATCGTGTGAAATTAAGTAGCACTGTTACAGATCTAATTTGCACAGTACAGCATCACGATGGAAACACTGTACGCCTTGCGCGTAGGAGCGATGACGTACTAAGGCTGCTCACGATAAAGTGAGTACTTTTGAGTTCAACCCTCGAAAAAAAGAGTCACTGCCGCTGCCTGAATATATTTTAACCGTCGCACTCAGTGACATACCCGCAGTAAGTTGGTAGCGATGAAGGGAAAGTAGTTTTGTGTGTGTATATAAGTGTTAGGTAACCATTTGTAACAACTTAAATTATTTTTTTCCGCTTTCTGTTTTTTTTTTTTTTTATTAAGCATCGGACTGTAAAAATAAGTGTATTTGTAGAATATTTACTCTTCTAATAATTACATACTTTCACTCGACCGACACATGAATAAAGTAATAATATTATATAAGCGGAATAATACACAAAGTGCATACAAGTAGATCTTAGGCAGGGCTTTCAAAAGTGTTCAGTTTACAGTGAACAGCCTATAGGCGTCCGTGTTAGAATAGGCTATTCACGGTAAAGTGAGCACTTTTTAAAGCCCTTCCTAAATTTTCCTCTCAGCCAATTTTTATCTTTGCGCCACTTTTTAACATCAACACTGCCATGTGACTTTTAAATATGGTGTTTACTTTCACCACTCTCAAAACTTAATGCCTGAGTCTGTAATGAAACATGCTTATTAGTTGCTCATACCTGGCGTGACGGTCTTAAAAAATGCTCACTTTACCGTGAGCAGACTATATCATCCGGAATGCAAGGATGGGGAATCGGAAGCCTTTCAAATGATGCCAATCTACAGTGAACAGCCTATACTAAAATTTTACCTCGGGCGGAAGACGCCGTTATGCGGGTGCAAAGTTTCGTTGGTTCGAACCAGCACCGCTACGCTACCATCACTCGCCGGAGAAGCGCAGAGAAGATATCGTGCGGTGACCCGTTGCCAAGCAACGGGCATTCCCACGATGGAATGCGATGTGTGTAGGATAGAAGGTCGCTGCGAAGAACTGTATGGGCGTTCCTCCAACTTCACTTCAATCACGTGCGGATGCTGCAAGTAGTAGGGGCAGGCCGGTCCTACCCAACTTTTGATTAATCGGACTATCAATTTGATATCAAAGTGTTAGTTACATTGATTGAAAGGGCTAATCAAAAAGGGTTTATCCTTAATCCGATTTGAGCCTGATTAGATTTTCTTAATCCAATTTTAATTCGATCAAAAATGGAAAGGGTTTAATTTATTGAAATGGTAAATTTTTTCTTGATTTTGTTGTATTTCTTTCTTTTTTTTGGGTGGGGGAGGGGATACCAGGAACTCTGTACTATGTTGATTGTGTAGTGTCCTGGAGGCGACTGACCAGAGTGGTGGGTCGCAATGGCTTGTATAGGTATAGTATTTTGTGCAAGAGTGGGATAAGGCTAATTTTACATATTTTTCCAAATTTTGAGATGTTTGGAGGGATGTTGGTGGTAGATAGGCGATTTTTACGAATATATTCAACACGCGAGAGAAATTCAGAGTGTGTAAACGATTTCTAAGAGTGGCCGAAGTGTAAATTACATGTTTTTCGGGGGATATATCTCGTAGACGGTGGTGGGAGATAGGTGACTTTGAAGGATGCGATTTACATGTTAAATGATCTGTTTTCGGAGTGCAATTAAACATTAGAGAATTTCAGTGTTTTCTATGTATGAATAAATTACGAGCATCGAATCGGAAATTTCAAACTACTACATTATTAATATGTGGAATTACTTGAGTCTTTAACGTAATGCGAGTCTCGAGCTTAGAAATATAATTTACACAAGAGAGAGAATTTAACTGTGTAAATAACACAAGAGACAAGTGCAAACTCACTAAACGAAATCCAGCTCAGAAATTGCACAAGGCAGTGTCTTTAAATTCATGTCGTGTCATTCATTCATGTTCTATGCATGAATGAATGACACGAGAGACAAGTATAACGAAATCCAGCTAGTCAGTATGAATAAATTACACAATTCAGCCTGGAGAATATCTTAAAGCAAAAAACTCTGAATACGATTTAAACCAGACACAATAGTGCACGTCTATTCTGATAAAAGAAAAAAATATACATAATTGAAAAATTCTTACCCCAAATTATATTGAAATAAGTCCATTCGATGTGTGATTGAGTAGCACTTACTTCGAGCTGTAAGTACATACATCTAGTGTGGCCGATAGACAACTGTGTTTAAATTACGTAAAAACTCGTAAATGAAGGGGGGAAAAATGTAATGTTCATGAAATTCACTGCAATTGTTAACACAAACTGTATTTCCGTAGACCAAACACTGAAATCAATCTCTTGTCACAAAGGCAGTATATCGATCTCAAACGAAAAAAAGTTAACACATGAATATTTATATTTTCCCGATAAAATACTTTTATATTAAATCGCAGTTAGCACCACAGAGATGAAGGTAGGTGGGATGGTCGCCGATGTGGTAACCCACAAGAGTGGCCTCACCAATCGCCAAGTATCTAGAGGTGCGGTGTTTATGATGGAGCTGACGAGTAGCATGTCTGTCTCCCATAAATGTTGATGAGCGACTTAAAATGGCGGCGACTGGGATAGCTGAGGTCACTTCGCTCGAGAGCTCCCTACATCCCCTTTACCCTCCCCTTCAGACCATGCCTGCGGAACCCTGATCTCAAGAAACCAGCTTGCACCACTTTTCCCCTCCACACCCCTTGTCAGTACGCACTGCCCCGAGCTGCCCATGATTGTCAAAAGTTTTTGGTAATTTATCAAGATGGCATCATCTGATCAGTTGCGCTCGCATCGAAGGAAGCCTGCCTACCATCCCTTCACACCCCAACCATCCACCCCTACCCTGCAGCCCTCAGAACTGGCCCGACTCCACAATGCCAGCCACCCCTATGTCCCCTACCAACCCTTACCATAGTGTGAATTCCTGGGGGTCAGCCACCCATCTGTCTTCGATTGTCATTTTTTGTAACTGATTCAAGAAGGCGTAAACTGTCTACTTGCATGCACATCGGGAGCAGGCTGCTCTTATCCACTCTACCCTCCACCCTCGCCATCAGAACCGATCCGACTCCATGATGCCAGTCACCCCTCCCACCTACACCCCTCACAACCGACCTTTGTCCAGAGGAACATGCCCCCTAGAATGCTTGCTCCTGAAGGCGACTTTTTCTGAAGACCTCCAGTATCGATCCAGCCTGGAGCTCGCAAAAACCAGTTTTACACTCCCCAGTGTCAGCCCACAGGAAGTTTTTTTCGCTAGCTGGTGTCCCTGCAGTAGCTGTTTCAAGACAACGCACCCTCCCCGTTAGAGTATTCAGAGCATTTTTTTATATTGTTGGCTCTCCTGCTTCACATTGCCGACCCTTTGAATGTGTACCCCGAGAGATTTGGCCTGACTCACTGTGGTTTCAACCTCTCAACAGGTTAACTATATGAGCAGTGAAATAAATTTGACAAGTCCCTGAAATCAAGTCCCAATATAATCCCCAGATTTAAAAGTCAAACAAGAAAAAATGTATATCTGAATCAAATAAATTATAATTTGTAAAATCACACATAAACACAAGACTTATTTAATTTACTCATTACAAAATATTTTCTACAAGTATTCACTCGTTAAGAAATGTTTTTACTAACAATTCGATGTATAGTAGAGAAAAAATAATTGGGAAAGATTTAGGGGGCTCTTAACATCGTTATCTTTAGAACTGATGATGGTGAAACAAGGGGAGAAGCACCGAGTCGCGCATATGTAAGACACGGGGATATGAGAGACATCTCCTATAAAACTCACAGATCAACGTCTAACACGGCATCTACACATTGCAAAAAAATTTGTTTTTAAGGTATAACCTAACCGGGGAGGTGTGCATGCTAACCAGTGTGTTCCCTTTCTTTACGTCTAACCAAAAACTTTCCAACAGCAAAAATGTATTCCATGTAACGTAAAATGTATATATTTGAATTTATGTAATATTTTAACTGTTACCTATGTAAGTTTAACCAAGCCTTATGAATACAGGCAGAAATCATGTTTTTCGGAGTTGGAAAATAGCGGGTTAAACATTATTATTTTTTTTACTAAAAGGTCCGAAATCTTGTAAATTCACGGGAAAATATACTGCTATTTTACATAACTTAAGTTGGATTTTATTTTATTTAAAAACTAGGTTAAATATACTAGGTTTATCTTCTTCTCCAGACATCATCGTGTTGTATCTTGAACAGGAACTCTTCTAATTTGTGTGGTTGTATGTAAAATTAAATATTTAAAATGTTTGCTGGACTATGTTCGCTGGAGTGTGTTTGGTGCAGTCGTAGATTGTAGGCAACGAAGGACAGAGGTATTTGCTACCTTCCTCTGTAAAAAGGTATTCTGACTTTGCTTTCAATATATTCCCTGGGGTGTCACAAAAGTTGGTCAGCATAGGTTTTTTGCCCTACTCCAACTTTCAACTTGAATAGCCAGAGTGGATGAAGGTTCTCTCAAGATACTAACCTGCTGCCTTGTTTCTTTGCATAACTTCATTCATTCATTCATTCAGCTGTTTGATTTTCTCCATATTTTTTTTTTGTAATTTCCCCTCAGTCCTTCAAAGTAAGTTAGTTTTTAATCAAGTTTTGATTTAAATGATTCTAAGTTTTTTTTAAGTCATGAAAGTAAGCAAAAAGTCATCCTGAATTTTTTAATACAAGTTGTCAGCTCACCATTTCCAATAGACACCTACTCATTTCTCTTCACTAGTATTAAACCATCACTCATTATACAAAAGATATTATTGAAAAAAGTTAATAAAAGGAGGTAAAAAAATTAAATAAGTCACACTATTTGTTTCTATCTTCAAAGAAAATGTTTATTAAACAATTCATAATCAATTTCAAGTTAGAATAAATTATACATCTTGGCATTAAACATACTACTTCACAACATTAAATGAAATACAAATATTATTTAGCACTAACTTCTGTTCATCATGTTAACATTTACTTGTACAAGCCAAACAGGTTTTTCAACCAAAAACCTTCATCTTACATGATTAAAACTCTAGAAATTTTCTGTACAATATCCTGATACAACTTCAAAAATATTCAGTTACTCTATCATTTACATGTACAAGCCAACAGGCTTTTTGGCAAGAAACTCAATCTTATATCATTACGATGTCGAAAGGTGTTTAGAGTTTTAAAAAATTACATCATAAATGATTGAAATAATAATTAAGTTTCTTAATAAACTTTCCATGATGAATTAATCTTCTTTGAAAATTGTTAGACCATGAATGAATTTTCATTAATAATCATTACAACTGGATTATTTTTCCTTAAAGTCAATTAAATTTCATTATAAATTGTTACAACTTAATGATTTTTCTTTGAAAATCGTTGGACCAGAATGAATTTTCTTTAAAATCGTTAAAATCAATTAAATGTATTTAATGTATTACACCCGAATGAATGTTCTTTATAAATCGTTAGAACTTTATATTTTCAATCATTAAACTGTAAAAACTTTCACCATATTAGAAGTAAAAAATCATTACAATATTTTAATAACGAAATAAGTTGTGCAATTATGCCGCAGAAGGAATCATTTATTACTGAAAAAGTAATTTTTAATACAGTGTACATCTATTGTTATGAACTATGCTTAATTTACATTTCTTAACTGGAATAACAACTATTGGTGAAGTAGGTGAAGGAGGTAAGGAGAATGGTCTATACTTTATTTCTTGCGGCGACGGATTGAATATAGGCGGAAGTTGAGAAATTAATTTAAGGTGTTTCAGGTAACAATACTTCAATAGATGTCTGACTTGGAGCAGGCAATACAACAAAATTAAAATTTATGAATTCATCTAATTTCTGCAACAAATTATCATAGGTAAATACAGCATTCAGAGAGATGTTGAGAGAGGGAGACGTGAAGTCTAACGGTTTACAACAGGAGCAAATCTTGGGTCTTGGCAGTTGTTGGTCACCTGTTTTTATTCATCTTAAGTCTAAGGCTCCAAACTCTGTAGGTGGGAGCACAGTGGTGGATGCTGCTGCAAACTTGGAAGATGTGGATGCAGTAGTTGATGGTGCTATGGACACACTCTTAGATGGTGATAATGATGCCATCACTGGTTGCAATGTGAAGGTGAAATCCTCTTCCTCAAAAGGAATTAAGAAACCGCTTACTAAATCATCCAAACTATTGATTAGTCTATTGAAATACTCCCATTCAAAATGACCAGGCTCTTTGTTAAAATCTTACGTAGATAACCCAAGGAAACAGTCCTCATACCTCCGCGACATCGCAAAGTGAACCGTACTTACAAAGAACTGGAAAAAGTGGAAGGGGCATAGAAGCTGAAGCCCTATTTACAAAAATTTTAAATTCCCAGGTAAAACGTTCGAGAAGTGTGATTTCTCCCATCATACCAGAAGTCAGAAGTTCCCACAACCCCAAATTAAAAATATCTGCAAAACAGGAATCACAACCTCGGAGATAAACCTGTCTGCCAAGTTTCTTGCTCGAAGAAATGAATAACATTTATTTATCAGTAAAATAACTACTGAATCATAACAAATAAATAATTTAATAAATATACCAATGTAATACAGGTCAACATTTAATAAAGCACTGTATAATTTATATAAAAAAAAGTAATATATTCCATGAAAACCTGCTATAATCCCTTTTAAACTTATCCAAGATTACTTTTATTTCTAAAGGATTTTTTTTCGTATTCTATCTAAATAAAGGGATTATATTATTAATCATATTTATTGTAATCATATACAGATGTTTTTCTGTTAATGTATCCTATCATGATAAAAATATTATTTAAAAAATCTATTTTATAAGATATTTCCATCGATTTTTTTTCAGTAAAGTTTAGTATGGGGGAGTAAAAACATGTTTTGTACCTATTTGTTCATTTTTTGTCTTGAGTATATATTTTTTTTATTTCTGTATATTTTCCTGTGTAATGGTGCTTGCAAAGTGAATATGAATTTTTATCAAGTAGAAGACAAAGTATATTTGCTTGAGAGATTTGAAACTGCTAGGAAGACATTTTGACTTTATTAGTCTCGAGGGTTGAAATAATCATTGACCTGAAATACCCTCCCCTCCAGGGACAGGGATGTCCTTGGTTGCTTCCTTCATGAAAAGCTAGGTGCCTTGGTTGTCTCCAGGTTATAATAAAAACCAAAATGAGTTCTGCCGGGGTTTGTTTGACTCAGACTGCCAACCTCTGAAATCCCAGTTTCGGTAGTTGGTACTATTGAAATATAACCTTTTAGGAATGGTCCAACTGCTAAGACCTCAGATCTCTAAACATAATGGTTATTTGAGATATTGGCAAACACTATACTTCTAAAATTTCGAAGAGAGTGTAAATTACTAAGCTAATAATGTTTAATTGGAAATATTCCGCACTACTCATTTAAGTTTATACATCTATATAATTGAACATAACTACCTTTTTCACATGGTCTAGTGAATTTATATTAGTTATAATGAACAGTGATTCCTTCTGTATTATTTTTGTTTACATGATTACAATCATACCAAATCAAGACTCGAACCCAGACTATATCAACCAAGCCTTATGCGAGATGGTATATTATATTGTTAGTTATGGAAAAGCGGTAAGAGTGCTCGATACCAGAATTTTTCCCTCTCTGTAAAAAAATACTTTTCATTCCATAGTAAAACAAGTACACATTTAATAAGGAATGGGTTAAATAAATTTTAAGAAAGGGCTTCGTATTACATCATATTTATTTACAAAAATATATACAAACACAGTATGATCCAAAAAAAAACCTTTTAACACAAGCAAGTACATATTGCTCCAAAACAAACACAAGTTACTACAGGAAGATATGAAACACTACCAAGTAGAACTTGCTCCAAACATTAGCATGCTTAACAAACACAAGCTGTTAAAAAAAAAGTTGCTAAAACTATTTCTTTCTTAAACAAAGTCGAAATGGTTTACTCCAACATGCTGGTGATATTCATTTTACATTTGGATTTCTGTATACACGAGCATGTGATTTTGTTGTCTTTGTGATCTATCTTTACAAAGTAGTGGATTAAATACAAGCAAATACTTTCTGTAATAAATATAACTCATCCTAAATAACAGCATATGACTCAACTAATATATACAGGCCATTCGGGAGGAGAATAATAAGTCTGTTACACCCCAATCAGTCCTTATTGCCCAATATATAATTGTTTTAATGAAGGGCAATTGTATTCTTTTTGAATATATATTACTATCCCTTTATACACACTTTCGAAAATACATTTTTGCTCAATTACACCTACATATATTTCACAATTATTTAGGTAATTTTTGCAAATATTTTCAATGTTCTCATACTCTATACATACTCTCTCCCATTTAAACCATGGTGGATGTTAGTTACCCATCTATTTGTATTCTTGTATTTAGGAGGTTGATTTTTCCAGTCAAATGGTGATTTGAAGCTGAATACAGTTGTTTGTTCTTCTGTATCAGTGATATCTAATTCTTTAATGATAAATTTTTTCTGCAGACTAAAATTCTTCCACATTGCAAAACATCTTGTTGCAGCCATGGTTCTTCGCCTACTGACTCAAGTCATTATTTTTACCATCTTATCTCTTACGTTGTAACTTTCTAATCTATCGTGAATTATAACAGCATAAGCTTGCATATTTGCTGGAAATGGTGTATTTGCAATCATTTAATTTTGTGAATCAATCACACCATTGGTACTTCTGTCATCTTGCTTGCTGACATCAAACACAAATAACGTTCCTCTGGTTTCAAATGATTCGGGTACTAGGATTGGTGAACTGATTTTGTTATATGATGTTTATTGAAATTTGAGTACATATACGAAATAAGGAATTCCCCATTGGCAATGTTCATATTTAAATCCACATAGGGATAATCTTGACTGTTTACATAGAGTTTAATATTTTTTATATCACAATTGTCGAATACTGATCGATCTGATTTTAAATAGTTCTGTCGATTTGTTTGAAAACAAATGACAACATATCTTGGTTTTTCCGACAAAAAGTTTAATTTCACATTCCAAATAATTTCTTGTGATGTTGGCAGTGTTGAAAGAACCTCTAAAGCCCACAATCTGGCTGGATTGTCTAGATTCTTCCTTCTTTAATGTTCACGAGTGTTAATTTCAATATGAGGCATCAACAACTCCATATTGCTTAATTCAAATTTTACACCTTCCGCATTATTAGCTACATCATATATAGTATTCAAAGGTGTGTTGCCGAATAGAATAACTAATTCTTGTTTAGCATTAAATATGACCTGTTTGTAGTCTTCAGCAAACCCCAGAACTATGCTTAATGGCATAACATCTGTGTATTTTCCACCTGGGTTTATTTCTTGTGTGTAATCACTAGCATTGTTCCATCCAGACATAAGCCCTGTATAAATATCGTTTACAGTTCCTGAGATTTAGTTCTTTATCATGGAAGTAATTCCAACATCTTGTGTTTGATCGATTTCCACTCCATTCAGTAGATATGCAATTCTGTCTATTAAATGAAGTATTCCATTTCTTACTACTTTTGTAGTTGCTGGATTACATGCATCGGCTGTCTTTTTTAATTGTTCCTCTAAACATTAAACTTGATTTCGACGGTAATGTGTAATTATCATGATTTTATATTAAAATCTTTATTTCCAAAGGAAACGTGTACGGATCTGCTCGGAATGGTTCATTCACATGTATTTCCTTATTGGTGATTGCATTTTCATAACTTATGTGTTCTTCAATATTAAGTATGACTTTCATTTCTATTAACATTGTATACTAATTCTTTTAAATCCAATTTGTTTCCTCATGTTGACTTCACGGGTATCTTATGTGAAGTGAGCATTTTATGTTGGCATTTACATAATTTATACTTTATTTCTTCCAAATACATACCTTAGTGATATGCTTCTTCAAATAATAGCCCACTTTACATCCAAATTTACTATTGTACACAAGACCCATTCTGATTTTAATGCACAACGGAATGTAGGTTTTTATATACCTTTTTTAAATGTAAATGAACTATTATTTCTTCGTTTCTGAAATTAAGAAGCTTACCATCTTGATCGACAATTGTAACAACTATTTCATCAACACAATTCACTATTACTGGAAGATATATCAATGTGTTAGGTTTTTCAATTATTTTGTATCCTGAAGCTACAGTACATGTGAAATCATGTAATGTATTTGTAGGTTTTCTATTCAAATATGAACCATCTACAATATTAACATTTATATGACATACTTTTACTGACAATATATTAACCTGTTTTGACGATCTGTGCAATTCATTAGCACGATACAGTCTCTGCTCATAACCGTCTACAATATTAACATTATATGACATACTTTTACCGACAGTATATTTGCAGTTAAATTGTCTTTCGAGAAATCGATATCGACATTACTATACATTGCACTAGTTAATGTCCTTGGATTTCCACATAATCAGAAATATACATCTTCATGTAATGCTGCTTTAATGAATGTTTCTAAGTCATCCAACTATAAATCCTGTTGGTATCACAATATTTTAAGTTTTTCACCATTATTAGCCATACATGATTGGTTAGGCATATTAATGTTCAGTATTCTGTTGTAAGTAATGAGTTCGATTAGACTTATTTGCCATTTTCCATCTAACTCCAACATAGGAAATATACTACACACAATTGCAACGAATTACCACTAATATAAATTTAATTGACATATTACTAATATGTTTTACAATTACAATTACTTATATAGACTATTTATAGCCAAGAAACAAACATAAATGTCTACAATTGATTGTATTTGTAATTGATCCAATTTGTAACTATATTAATTGCATGTTTTTTAAATAATAACGTATTTCAATTGGAGAATGTAAATCACCAAAACTGTTGTAATACAACTATTGATTTATTTTTTAAATTAATGCAAACCAATGTGTTCCTTCATTTTGTTTCGAATCTAAATTAGCAATCATACTTTCACGAAGATTTGGTTTCTTTTGTAAATTGTCTCTCATATATATATATATATATATATATATATATATATATATATCGGAAATAGGGAATATCCAGTTTCTTTACAAATACATTAATATCTTTGTTTGTTAATGCAATGTTGGAATACTATTTAGGACTTTCTGCATTTTTTCCACGTTTGGAATTTTTTCGTCCTTGTCCAACTTTATAGGGGTTCAAATACATTCCTTTACCTTTTGATTTAACTGCTCTACTAATTGCCGAGATCCCTCTGAGGATTGATGCAAGAGCTGTTAAAGCTGGATTAGGATTGGAATGGTTCCTCCTTTTTTTTCGCTTGGTTTTGCATTTTAAAACTAGACCTTTCTTCACCGCATAACTTTATAAACATCCCAAGCTCCAAAATTTTCACATGCAGATATAGCTGGAGTCTTCCTTATATTTGGTGCTTTATTAGCTAGAATTTCATCCAGTATGTGTCTATCTTGCAAATTGTTTGTTCGATCGTAAACTATATAGTATTCTTTACATGCATTATCCAAAGAGCTTATTCCTCCATCATGCAGTGCTAAACGTTTTGCATGTTTAGAATATGGTCCACAATAATTGGGTTCCTGTTATTGTAATTCAAATGGTAATTTATTGACAATACACCCCAAATTTTTTTGATTTGTTTAGTACAAGCCATTTTTTGTAACTGAATGCAAACCTATATATAGGCCTGCATTTATAGTTTTACATTAGTATGTTACACAATACCATATAATTGTGTAAAAATTAAGGTTATGAAACAAAATATACATCTTCTGGTAATTATGGAAAATGTAATTTAACAGAAACATGGTATTCCTTTACCATCAAATATACAACGTATAGTAAGTAGTTCTTCACGTGGAAAAACTTGTGTTATTATGTTGTTAGAGCATCCGAATGGACTTAGCTTTGAAAAATTATATGTGTTTTGTAAAATAATACAAGAGTAATATCCATGATAAGCAACCATTTTGTTGTTAATTGAAGGAATGCGATATTTCCCTTTTACAAATAAAGAAGATATAGTGCCTCCAAATGAAGCATTACTGAATTTTGAATTTATTTTTCACGATATTTGGTGTGAATCACAGGGTGAAATACAGCAATACTTTAGTTTTGGTCGACATTCAAACATCTATTGTTTTTATCTATCGCAGAGTTATGCACATATACCAAAACATAATCTATGTGATAATGCAAATATGGTAATTGTGTTTAAAATGGATAATATGAATCTGCAAAATGAATTGGTTGATAGATTAAAATTTCTCTTTGCTTCGAGGGAGTCTGGGAATAATTCACATATGAATGAAATTGTTTATATTATTATTGCAGAGTTAACAGAAGACAGTTATATTACAAATGAAGTTTAGTAAGATTGCTCAAGAGCTTCATGCCCCTGTATGGATAAGATATACTAGATGAAGAGTTATAACTCATGGTTTAAATGATCTTTTTCAATCCGATTTATGTGAAATGATATTACTTTCAAAATACAATAAGGATTACAAGTATATTGTAACCATAATATATGTTTGTTCGAAATATGGTTGGGGTATACCTTTGATAATCAAAACTGGGAAAGAGGTTACCGATGCAATGAAGATCGTTTTGAAAGAGAGAATCCCCAATTCGCTCCAAACCGACAGAGGAAGTGATTTTTTTTCTGCACCATTCCAGAAACTAATGACCAAATATGGTATTAATCTCTACCCAATGTATTTGGAGTATAAAGCGAGTTTTGTGGAATGTTACAACATATCGATTAAGCAATTAATATATAGATATTTCACATCGAGGGGGACTTACAAATGCGTTGATGTTTTGCCTGAAATAGATAAATTTTATAATTCTAGGTATCATGGAACTATCAAGATGGCTCCTAAAGAAGTTGTGGATAATAGTTTAATGAAAGCTATATATAATAATGTTAAAGACATCGACGAAAGGAAACCAGAATTCAAAGTTGGTGAATTTATATGTATCTCGATGCAGAAAGGGATCTTTAAAAATTTTTTTACTGTAAATTGGTCTTTTGAAATATTTAAAATTATTTAAATTAGACAAATATATCCCAGGATGTATCACATAGAAACCTTTGAGGGAGAACCAATAAAAGATAAAAGGTGAATTTTAAGAACATGAATTGCAATAGATCTGTTCTCCAAATGAATATTTGGTTATTAAATTATTAAAAGGAAGAAAGGTATGTCCTTGGTTCGATGGAGAGGATTCTCAAAAGCACGACTCCTGGGTTAAGAATCAAGATCTGAAAATATTGTAATTCATTGTTTATAAAAATTTCTGATATTAAATAAAAGAGTTTTAATTATATTTGATGCGTTAATTGATTTAATAAACCTTTGGATGGCGATTGGGTATACAGTTTATTGTGTAATCAATCCCCCTATTCATTGGGTTATCGTTTCATTGGATTAATGATGGAGCTATAATCCAATGTGATTCAATTCTTTTAATTCTGATGTCATTCATCGTTAGTTTATCGGAATACTTTTCTGAGTTTCATAATTGTTTGTGGATGGTTATATTTCTTTGCTTGTAATGATAGTTTTTGAAAATTGATTAATCTGAAGAGAGCTAAATACTATTCCACATATCAAACACTTTTTGACGGTGTGTCCTAGGGCGTACTTTTGGGATGGTGTTGAAATTTGATGTTGTAGAAATTCATAAATTTTTACAATGTCGAGTAATTCACAGTATTTTAGAATTTAAAGTTTTTGTCTCACAAATAATGTTTAAAGTACAATTAAACTGAATTGCTAGTCACAGTCTGCATACTCCAAATGTGTAGCTGGGAAAGAAAGATGAGGCCACAAAGGTCGCAAAGCGCGGTGTTTAGTGTTCGTGAGCTGCAGCCAGGGTAATGGGCATTATGAAGTGAAGTTTGGTGGTGCTGCAGTGGGTGGTGAGACGGGGGAAGTTCACCCTCCTAGTCCTATTGTATAGGCGGCAGTGGCGAGTATCAGACTGTACGTGAAGGGAAAGTTGTCGGGCAGATGGAAGCAGGCGGGTATCAATAGTGGCATACGGCGTGGGCTGTGGCGTCTTTCTGAAGGATTCCCTTGTCCGACGGGCTGCATGCATATCTCCTGCCTGTGCGCAACCCAGTCTGGTCCAGCTGCCCAAAGTTCATTTACTGCTCCAACTCCCATGTACGTTCAACCTCAATAAATCTCGAGACGTAAGTCCCGCCTGCTCCCTCATACACTCAATCCTCGAATATCTGCTTGCAGGTATTGTCCATGATGTTTTTGAAAGACTTGTCCCCATATGTTTTGTAAATACACATGACTGTAGTCGACTTCCTTTACCAATTAGAGTTTGGAACTGATTATCAATCAATATAAAATAATAAACTTTGGCGAGATTATATTTTCCTATATGATATCTCTAAAAATTCTGGGCTAGGAAAAACTATATGTGAAATACGTATTTTTGTTTGCTAGACGAATAAATATGCTTTGGATTGAAACTAAATCAACTTTTCCAAGATATTTGTTGAACACATGTTTTCAATGTGGTGAGAAAATAAAGTTTTAACTTGAATATTAGCTTACAACAATAGTTGAAACTTGAATAGAAATACGTATTTGAAAAACAGTATTCTTTCAATGTTTAAAATTTTACTGAGTTAAAATTATGTGTTATAGCTGTGTTCGTATGAAAATTAAATAGTGATCAGTTTAAACTTAAACAAGAATGCTGGAAATGGGAATAAAGATTGATGAAAATGAAGAAAAAATAGTTTGGTAGAAAACAGTATATATTTTTAATTGAATTTATTGATTGTTTAAAACTTTTGGAATGTATTTCTTAGTGATGAGGAAAAATAAAGTTTTATTTGTGGGAGATGTGAAATTTTTTTCAATTCACTGAGAATGTGCTAGGCTCTTCCCTTCCAAAATATAGGAGGAAGGTTCAGTGTCCGAGCAAAAATATCAGTTGGTGGGGGGGGGGGGACAGAGGAAATAGTCCAGGTCAGTTTAAAATCCACTGCTGCCTCCCTAGGGATACCGTCACTTTGGCCTCGAAGCAAGCTTTGTTCATACCCGTGGCAGCGCTCTGGAGGTGAAGGGCCGACAAGCAGAATCGAGGAAACCAACACTAGAAAAAACTTTTTCTGAATGCTTTAGCGGGGAGGGGTGTGTAACGATGGTCTTGGAGAAGAACTCACTTTTTGCACATATACAGCTCCTGGATTAGGGGTTGAAGGGTGGGTGGACAGGGGCAAGTTCCTCTGGTCAAGGGCCGGTTCTGAGGGGTGTAGGTAGGAGGAGGTGGCTACGATTAGCCTGCTCCCAATGTGCATGCAAGTAGGCAGTTGCCATCTTGAATCAGTTGCAAAAACTGATAATCGAGGACAGATGGGTGACTGACCTTAGTAATCCCAGTCGCCGCCATTTTCAGTCGCTCATCAATGCTTGTGGGAGACAGACGTGCTACTCATCAGCTCCTTCATAAAACACCGCACCTCTAGACACTTGGCGGCCAACAAGGCCACCCTCGGGGGTTACCCACTGGCGACCATCGCACCTACCTTCATCTCTATAGTGCTACCTGCGATTTAATATGAAAGTATTTTATTGGGTAAATATAAATTTTTGTGTGTTAACTTTTTTTCGGATCGATATGCTGAATTTGTGATAAGTAATTGATTTCTGTGTTTGGTCTACGAAAATTCTGTTTGTGTTAACAATTGCAGTGAATTTCATAAGCTTTTTTTTTATAATTTTTCATTTATGAGTTTTTATCATAATAAAAAAACAGTTTTCTATCTGTCACACTAGATGTATCTGCTCATAATTCGACGTATCATTTGGAGTATGTTTTTTTCTATCGTTATAATGTCACTTATCAAAATAGAGTTTTTTTGCCGTTAGATATCATTGTCCAGGCTGAATCGTGTAATTTATTCATGCTGACTAGCTGGATTTCGTTATACTTGTATCTCGTGTTATTCATTCATGGTTAGATCTCATTTAAAGACTCCGCCTTGTGTAATTTCATAGCTGGATTTCGTTTAGTGAGTTTGCACTTGTCGACATCAGATGTTATTCACGTAGTTAAAATTCTGTCTCGTGTAAATTATATTTCTAAGCTCGAGACTCATTCTACGTCAAGACTAATGTAATTCCACATATTAATAACATAGTTGTTCGAAATTTCCGATTCGATGTGTGTAATTTATTCTTACTTAGAACACTCTGAAATTCTCTAACGTTTGATTGCATTACGAAAACAGATCATTTAACATGTAAATCGCATCTTTCAAAGTCGCCTATCTCCCACCACCATCTACGAGCAATATCTCCCCTCCCCAAAAAGATGAAATTTACACTGATGCCAATCTTAGAAATCATTTAAACAGTCTGAATTTATTTCATGTGCTAAATATATTCGTAAAAATCGCCTATCTACCATCAGCATCCCTCCAAACACATCAAAATTAGAAAAGTTAGAAAATTTAGCCTTAGTCTGCTCTTGTACTAAACTCTACACCTATATAAGACATTGCAACCCACCACTCTGGTCAGTCGCCTCCAGAACACCACACCGTCTACATCTTGCAAAGCTCCTGCAACCCTGCTCCCCCGACCCAAATAGAAGGAAAGAAATAGAAGAAAATAAAGGACAAAATTAACCCTTTCAATAAATTTAACACTTTCCATTGCGGATCGGATTAAGACATTTTTATCGGACTAAGATCGGATTAAAATGTTTTTTATCGGAATAAAATCAGATTAAGGGTTAACACTTTTTTGATTAACCTTTCAACAAATCGAATTGGTAATCCGATTAACCAAAAGTGGTGTAGGACCGCCCCGCCTCCTACTACGGCTGCAGTAGGGCACTGCGACTGCGACTGCGACTGCGGGCAAGGATGAGTTTCGCTGAAAATGGTCGGACGGGGGTGTGGGGGGTCGGTGGCAGGATCCCTTCAATCGCATTAGATCGAAGCGGTAGAGCTCTGGGAAATAGCGAGCACACACTACCTCGCCTCCCCTATATCCCCAGGTGATACACGCGGCCCCGTGAGCAGAACGTGTGTGAGGGAAGGGTGGTGCTGTAAAACCCGACATGTCTGGAATGCTCCCCTGCGGTTGGTTTCTCCCGCACACACTCACAGTTCTCGACAAGTACCCACCCAGCCGACCTCTTCACTCGCCCCTCGACCGTAGTCATGTTCCAGAGGGCCGGCTGGACATGTGTGTGTGTGTGTGTATATATATATGTTAGTTTCTTTGGGGGGGGGGGGTTGCTCTCATGTGTGTAAAGCCCGCACAGGCTGCGTGGTAAATCCCTCGTAGCTTTTTATCCTTTCAGGTTAACCCTGAAAAAATGTTTTCCCATTTTCACTGCAGCTGTTCACAGCATTACGTGGGTAAATATATATATATATATATATATATATATATATATATATATATATATATATATATATATATATATATATATATATATATAATATATATATATAATTTCGTCCTGAATTCTACAATCAAATCTTTAATATGTATTTTTATATCTTTGATTGAATAGTGCAAAGGGGTTGATTGACAAGATGGAGATTTTTGAATATTCGTCATTGCGATACAGATCTCTGTCATAGACGAGTTTTTTCAAATTATTTAAATCTGCTCTCAAGACTTCGGTGTTAGGAGCCGCACAAATCTCTTCACTCATTCAAATTATTTAATTTATACATCCACCTTCCGTCGCCCCTTATTTTTTTTTCTAAATAAATGCTGTCTTATTTTAGTTTTCTTTGAAATAAATTTTTCGACGTGTGAAATAAAACTAAAAAATCTTTGAAAATGCTCTTTTTTTTTACAGAAAGAAAGTAGGGAATCAGATAATTTTGTTTTGGCTTATTTTACATACAGCCATGCATCATTTTTGCCGAAATTGTTTATTGTTTACATTTTATATTAATACAGCCATTTAAATGGCCAAAGAAATGGGAAATCACAAATTCGCTACAATTACTCTCGTTGTATTATTTTGGTAACTTGGCGCACTCCATGGAGAAAGTAATTTTCATCCATATAGGAAAACCAAAGATTGATTAAGTTTTATGTTTTACATCAATAGTAATGTATTTTATGAAACCGTATGATTTATAATTATTTCTACAGGTGGATTTTTATTCGTCCTGCATAGTGGTCTGGGCCAGTTCGCTAATTTTATAAGTTATGTATTCCCTATTAGACACAGAATACCAACATTTTCTGTTTTGTACGTTTGATCGTTGATTATTTACAGTGTTACGATTTACTTGTGCTCCATTTATGATTTCCTAAACAGAATCATATTGTTACGTGTCGCTGATCCGCGTCGCTGATCTTGGTCCGCCCCGCGCAAGCGGGCGAAAGAGGACATAATAGTTAGATGGGAAAAGCGCGATGTCAGTTGCAACCGGAAACGCAGCGGCTTTTCACAAAGGAATGTTCACAAAGCGTGCCTGCCATGCCTATCAGGGCGCATGCCGCTCTCGACCTTGTGTATAAAGTGTCTTTGAGACATGTGAAGAATGCTCTAGATTACTGACTTCGCTTCTCTCAGCTGAACTCGGGGTGCGGCGAACCTTCCAGGTCAAGACCAGCGGCTATAAAAGGCGTGTCGGGCCTCCGAGCCGGCAGTTGTTGAATGGATGTGTTTCAGCGATAGACGACTAGCGAGAAGAGAAGCGCGCGGCGAGAGAAGTGACCAGCAGGAGGGAAATCTGCAACTGCGAAAATCAGAGCAGTGAAGAGTGCGACTGCAGGCTGGACTATTGGACTGGATGCGTGAGTAAAAGACATTAAAGACTGTTCATAATAAAGTGAGCACTTTTGAAATCAACCTTAGGTAAAAGTCACTGATCCCACCTTCATATATTTCAACGGGTGCACTGAGTGACATGCGCTTAGTAAAGTTGGTAATGACGGATAGGGTGTAGTTCCGTATCTTAACGTCGAATAAAAAGTGTTAGGAAACAATATATGATAATTTAAATTATTTGTTTCCTTTTTCTGTTTTTTTAATGCATCGAAGTGAAAAAATGAGCAGATTTGTGAAGTATTTATTTTTCTAATAATTTCACAGTTTCACTTGACTTACGCATGAATAAAGTGATGAGGCCCATGACAATGTTAATCTTACATAAGGTGGAAGAATACACAATGTGCATACAGGTAGATCTTAAGCAGGGCTTTCAAAAGTGCTCATTTTACCGTGAATAGCCTATGCAAATTATGGCAACATATAGACTGAACCCGTGTTAATGATGAGTATGAGTCAACTGACTGTAACCAAATAGAGACATAAAGAAGAACGTTAATTATAATGGAAATAAACACCAAATATTGCGCTTACTGTGAAATAAAAAGAGTAATGGCGGCAACAGATAATTTAATGGTGTAAATAATAGTTGTGTGAATTAATTAAATACCAAATTTAGTTCTTTAATACTTACTAAGACATCCATCCCTCACGAATTCAGATATGCCCCTCAGGCTTTTTGCGACAAAATTATTTTTAACTCGGTGGGATAAAATAATGAACGTTGTTAGAACATTTGTTGGAGTATACGGTGATTAGCCGTTTCTCTGTCCTTCCGGCACGAACAATCGATATCGGAACTAAACATGGCATCCTTACGACAAATTACAGCTCCTAAAGGAGCATTTGCCAATAAACGTCATTCCAACATATCTAATATAAGTTACATATTAACGTCACAGTCGTATTTATGTACTTAATTTTTTAATGAAGAAGGGGGTGATGTCTGTTTACAACTTACCTATACCTATACCTAGGAACGAGGTGTTTTTTCTGTCTAAGAATATTTTCCTTGAAAATCTGGTAAGTACGTTTCACCGAGTGGCAGAAAAAATATATCTTGTGATGTAGGCCTACAGACCTACGAAAAAGATTCTCGACTTTTTGTGCATTTATTATTTAATTATCAGATAGTGGATGTTGTCGATTGTACCAAATAGTTTAATTGGACATATGTGCGTCTTTAGTGTATAATTTTCTAAATTTATAATAACAGAACTGTCGGTAGGTAAACCTCAGTGAAGATGATCTGGGCTAAAATGCCTGGCAGTGTTTCAGCGTGTAGCAGGAGTTAACACGATGGTCAGAGAGTAGAAAAACTAAGGCCGTGATAATACTATTTCGCGCTCTCTCACGTTCTCGCTCTGTGGAATTGGGACAACCACTCTCTCGTTTCTCTCCGACGTCATGTAGGCAGCTGATACGGAAAGGCAGGAAATCATGTTAATCTAAAATCGTAATCATAGCTGTTCAAAATACCAGGATAATTATTAGTGCATAAAATACTATTATTTTTTGTTTTAAATACTATCACCATGTTTTAGCAAAGTGACAAACAAACGAGACTTTGTCAGATATCCGTATTTATATGTTTATACGTTTTACGTAAGTTGTTTCGTTGTTTAAAACAGTTGAAATTATTTACTTACCTGTAAAATGCCAAGAAGTTCCGGCTCACGAATCTGTTATAACCTTATTCAAACACGAAAATAATATAATCAAATATGGCGCGTGGTCAGAGAGTGCGAAAGAACGAGTACGCAACTTCGTGCTCTCTCTCTCTCTCTCTCTCTCTCTCTCTCTCTCTCTCTCTCTCTCTCTCTCTCTCTCTCTCTCTCTCTCTCTGTGCTCTCGTTCTTTTGTACTCTCCGACGAATTGAGACGACCAGAAAACGTTCTCGCTGACGTCATGATGACGTGGTCGCTAGAGCGAGAGCACGAGAGAGCGTTCTCTGGACCATTGAGACACGGCCTAAACAAGCTTCCAAAAGTCCCTTCTTAAGCCACCTAAAATCCTGAGTGCAATAACGGATATAAAAGTTGTTTGTCATGGAATTTAGGTGCACAAATGAGGATGACTTCTCGAAATAACGTACATTCTAGAAATCGAAAATGTTAAAAGTGTTCCAAATCGGCCGAATATCACTGCAGGTCTGTTGAAACTACTCCACTGGAATCAGTAAACTTCTGCCCTTTAATGTTAGTCGCTGGTATCCATTGATTTCGTGATTTCTACTATTTCCTAGTAGATTACATTGTTCTAGCACTTAACCTCAGTGCACTAGAATCATTCTCCAGTAGGTAACGGGTAATTAACTGCATTTTTATTATGAATACTCCTTCTTACCAAAATCACTGTTTCAGACTTATAGTGTACGCCAGTGGCGTGTGGTGAACTGTTGCAAGGTAGACTGACGTTATCTCTGTGCTGTACACTGTTGCTAGTTTACACTTCCACCAGTAAAACGTAGCTCGGCAGGTGAAGCTACAGGACACCCTTGCTGCTCGCTTGTGAGTGGTCGGAATACACTCAGTTTCCCCTAGGCTGCACGGTGGTTACTGGCTCTTGCTGCGTGCACCGAGAATGTACAGTACAGTAGTGAGCAAGCACCAGCTTACCTTGCAACACTTCACCACACACCACTGGTATACGCAATTCTTTATTTTATGGGTTTTTTTTTATTTCTTCAGCTACTTTTCTCTGTGGTTATGCAGCGTCTACCATTAAAAAAAAAACTTCCTTTCGTCGTCGCCTCCCCTCGCGAGATTTCCCGTTACTTGCAGTCACTTGCTACAGTTCACGTACAGAGTAGATACGTACTTCCTTTAATATAGTATTATGTCATTTTAATTGTTGAGGTTATTAGGTTTACTTATTTTAATAATTGTTTAGTATTACTCTAAGTATTAAAGTTATTTATACTTGGATATTCTTTATTTTACTGTAAATGTTTATACCAGCATACGCAATATACAAAATATATTAGTTAATATTGTTTATATTGTGTTAATTGATGCATTAGTATAATTGTATTGATTAATTATAACAATACATATTATTAACTAATCCTATTAGTGTCAGTTTTGTTGGAATAACTGCGACTATAGGCCATGGTCTTATTTCTACACAGTGGTATGGGTGATTTTGGTGTGTTGACATTAGTTTACTTCTCTAGCATAAAATATTGCTAATTCTGCAAATGCATATTCTCTGATTGGCTGTGCGACTCTATGGAAGCGGGCCTTGCGACTGTTTGGCTACTGCGTGCTGTTGGCTGGGCCGGCGGGTAGCAAGTTAGTTACCAGGCTGTGATTGGCGAGCAGCTACCCGACATGTTGCCGGTCAGTAACGCCATTTTGCTGGCGCGTGCAGCTGGAATTCGCGCAACAAGTGGCTGTTTCACATCCTGTATTCTTAAGGGGCCCGCCTGCTTGGCACTTTTTTCCCGAGAAGTGTAAAAGCTATAAGGGTTACACTGGCACGTGGTACAAGGGCGCCATCGCCGCTACACGCAGGGCTCAGGACTGGCGTGCAGTGTTCTCGTTGTGCTGCGTGTACCTATGAGACTTTTAAGTGGTGATCCTATAATTTTCTTGCTCGAGAAAGTCTGTAGCAAGATTCAGTGTACGTCCCTAGAGTTTTTTTTTTTTTCCAAACACACTGTAACGCAGCTCGAGCCGTAGGCAGGTAGGCGGAGTCCTTAAGTGCTCTGTGGTTCAGGCCACTCTGCCGATGCCACCTGCTCCCGCCTCTGTGTATAAAGATTTCCCTTGCCAGGTTTTCCTTCCCAGCCCACTCTCTCCTCGCGAAACTCCTGCAACTCTGGTGCAGGCCTGTGGTCTATAGGCTGTTCACGCTAAAGTGAGCACTTTCGAGGCCATAGTTACTTTTTTTAAGTGAGCCATTTGTTAATAAATATTGCCATGTAAGTAATACACATATTGTATATATTATATCCGGACTTGAAAGTTAACGTCTAAGGCTAAAATAAAAAATATATATTGACTATTATTCTAAAGGAGAGGACTTCAATAAGCGCTCACTATAGTCGTAGTTGCTACCAACTTGTCTCGATCCTTGTCGGGCTTTTCACAAGGTATCCTTTCTTCGCCATATGCTGACGAGTATCGAAGATAAACCACGGAGAAAGCAACCGACCTGTGTTTCGCGCTGGATGCACAATCCGAAATATATTTTATACATTACAATGAAATATTTTTCCAGCAGTGCTACCTGAAAACCTACTTGTCAGTAAGAAAAATTTTCTTTATAAATAATATTATAAAACTTAATCAACATTTTACAGAAGAACAATTTCTTGATAGCCATTGCCAGCATATCTCCTTTCTCGCTGTTTTTAATTAGTGTCAACTATGAAATAAATTTGGTAATTTATAGACAAAAATTAGTCGACTGTTTAATTCAAGATTAAGATAAGGTACTTTAATGTTACTGGATGAGTAAAACAGTTGGCATAGGGATTTATTTAGGAAGCAACCGTACCATGTCGTATATGGGGTGATTTTTCAAAGGTTTAACTATAAAAGTGTGAGGATTCATGAACAGACGTGCCCCTGTCTTCAGTTGGAAATTCTTGTATTTATTTTATCTGTTTTCTTAAATTCTTGAAAGATTGGCTCTGCACGAATATTACGCGGTTCAATTTAGTGTTAGCCGAAACACAAAATAAATAAAAATGCGTAGGTGATTGTGTAATACAAAAAAAAATGTTGCAGTCGTGGTAACATTTTGCGCAACCTAATCATAGCGCGCGAATGTTCGCAAATATGGAAACCCTGCTTTCTTTAATTTGCAGGTAGTTGCAAAGTGTTACTATGAAAATCTTAAAAACAAAAATTTTTTTGCGGATAAAATTTGTCCCCCTTCCCCTTTTTCGCAACTGAGTTGTATTTCTGCATTACTTTTTATGTCCATTTTTTCTGTTTGTCACCTTTTTAATTTTATGTATTAAGTTTTCTATATACAGTGAATGCAATATTAGTGTAAAGTAATAGCGCAGATAATTTTTATGCTCTTATCTTCCTTGATATGGTAGTTAAAAAGTTGTTATGGAGGAAATAAATTCCTTCATTTTATGAGTACTTTTAAAGTACGGGGATTATTTATTGAGTTCGGTATGTGGTAGTAGGTGAAAATTTGCTGTTATCTGTCGAAATTATGCAGTTTTCTGGAATTAAGTATATTTTCGAAGTTTTAGTTTTGTACGCGTACATAGTAGTTTACTGGACATTTCATCAAAGGTTTCTTCTATTTCCACATCTGTTCGTGGCTGAATGTAAACAGCGCCAAGCCTCCAAGTTGTGTCTCAAGAAAAAATAAGAGCAGGCAGTAATGGAGTTCTGAGAGGCTGTTCAATGAATATCCTGCGGAATCTCCTTATCTCGCAGAAAGCCGTGCGAAATGGCAAAAGAGAAAATAAGTAATAACCTTCGTATTTATTTCATTCCGGAAAAAAAAACAGGTAGTATTATTAAACACTCGCTCAGCTTTGTCCTAGACTTTAACTGTACGTTTAAGTCTGCGATATGATTGTTTGTTACATGTTACCTCACTATAGCTGTAATGAAAATGATGGATGTGTGACATTTCCCCTCATAAGATCCGCTACGGTTTTTGGCTTAAGTTGAAACGTTCGTTTTCAGAGTGTGATACATAAATCTAGGAATTAATTTTTGGGTACCTTATGATCGTCATTGGCAAGTGCGTGATGTATTTTCATATGAGGCGTAATAATTTCGCACAAGGTAATACGTCTTAATCGCCTAGCCCATCTCCTAGATATCCAACCTTGGAAATTGAGTCTATAAATAGTATTTCCGCAGAACATCGGAAACAGCAAGGAATTAAACTACGATTCTTTGGATAACGTCTAGTGTTAACGAGATCTTCAAACGTACGAAAAAACTTCCTTCGTATTTGAAGGAATTTGGATGCTGTCGTATTGAGCAGTACGTTTTACTTAACACAACAGTTCCTCTTCTTGCAAGTGTCTAGGACTCTGTTTCCTTTTAAGGGACCCGCCTACCCGGATCTTTTCTTCCGCGTTTGAGGCCGAGCGATAAGGACTACACTGCCACGCTCGCAAAGTGTGCCATCGCCGCTACGCACAGTTAACCGTGAAATTACCAGTGAAATTACGTCACCAACATTGTCCAAACGTCGTTCGCGAAATCAGCGGTTGGTAACTCACTTGGCAGCCGACAGTCAAGTAAGCCATCAGAAACAACAGCCTCGCTAAGCCAGTTAGCGCCCACATCACAGAAACCGACACTTTATTTCACTCGCAGGTATCTCCCCCCGCATTTTCGCATGTGGGGGGCTCATGCCGGAGGGTTTTCTCGCGGATCTTATTTTACTCCTCATTTAGCATATTCATTATTTATGTAATATTAACATACTTAACTGAAGTGCCATCCTAGTGAAATACTAGAATTATTCGGAATTTACTGAAAATCTGTCATTAATACACACATTCATACTTTTATGTGTATAAAACAAGAACTAAATCGAACAAGCCTAAATTTAAACATTGCGCTCTAAGCACGTCAATATTAAGAACTATTTTTATTAATCGACTACCAAATTACCTACGAGGCTGTGTGCCAGTGTGTACTGCAGCATATACTTAGTTATGGGCATTTATATATTTCTAAGATTTATTTCAAAAGTCCTCACTTAACCGCGTACAGCCTTTAGTTATCCCACTTTATACGGGGATTATTTTACAAAAAAAAAAAAACACTTCGTTCCACAGCTGAATCGCAGAACTAGTTAATACACTATAGTCTAGGCTGTTCACACGTTTGAAATCAACCCGAAAAAGTTCACTGTCCCTAGCTACGGAGGTCTGGAGAGATTCCCACTCTCAATGACAAGACCGGGCGGTGAGCCCCAAACCGCTCCGGTTGTGCTCTGGAGAGGCACTAGGCCAGACATCTCGCTAGGTTTTCTTTCTGAGGGCAAGAGTCTCAGAGTCTCGAGGGTGGGCGGGACCGCCAGGTTTGGCCTTCGGATTTGGCCGACGCGATATAGGCATTCATCTGCGATCGGGTTGTGTTGAGAGAGGGCGTGATCCCTCTTCCACGCCGATTGGGCGGTCGAAGCGCGGCGAGGCCTCACGGCTAAAGGCAATGCCTTGAAATAAAAAAGCTGGAAAGATCTAGATATATCTGTAATGTCCCTAACTATAGGCCGTTCACAATAAAGTTAGCACTTTTGAGGCCCTTGTTACTTTTTTATTTCAGCTATTTTTTATCCTGCAACCACGTTTTTAAACAAATGTTACAATGTAAGATAAACACAGTGTATAGATTCTACTGCACTAGGAAATTAACGTCTAAGGCTAAAATAAAATATATTTATTGACTATTATTCCAAACGAGAGGGCTTTCAAAAGTGCTCACTTTACAGTGAATAGCCTATACGTATACTTTAACGGGCACGCTGAATGGTATATGCGTCCAGTAAAGTTAGGAACAACGGAGAGAAAACAGTTTCATGGCTTAAAAAGTGTTAAGTAAATATTTTTTAACAGGAAAATTATTTTATTTGCTTTCTGGTTTTCTTAATGCACGTAAGTATAAAAATGAGTAAATCTGTAAAATATTAATTTGTCTAAAATTTGTCAGTTTCTCTTGAGCGACGCATGACCAAAGTGATCAGGCTCACGGTAATGTTAATTGTACATGTGGAGGAGCACGATGCAGTTCTGTTTCTTTTGGCGTACTTTTTTTTTTAATACGCCACTTAACGTCGTTCTAAAATGCATATATTTAAATTGTAACTTAGTTACGAGTTTAGTAATGTAAGTGGAACTACACGCCGTAGTTGTTGTTAGAATATATAATATAAATATGCTAATTGTTATTTATCCATATACCACCCAGTAAGCTAATTTGAAATAATTGCTGTGTGCTTGACTGGGGAAAAAACACTTCCTCTTAACATCGTAACCTGAAAGCTTATTTCCCAAATTGCATTCAGTTAACTTGCGTTTTTGGCGTCGTGCACGAAAATGATATGTTTCAAAACCCTGGGATCTAACAGAAATGTGGTGACAAAGAAACTGAAGTACTAGGAATAGGCCCTGATCCCAATCTTGCATCTGAAGGCAACCTTCATGTGTGAAGAATAAATGTAATTGATTGGGCTGGAGATAACAGGGTTAGAAGCGCGGAACAATAACTATCATCTTATTATGTGCGCTAATTATGTATATATCAACCCCCCGCCAGTGATTCGCAAGATAGCAGGCACACGCGCTCCGGTAAATCTGTGGGTTAAAGATTTATGACATGATTTTCGATAAATATGGTTCTTCGTAATAATTCGCTAGTTGTAACAAATGCGCACAAGAAATAGTTTTATTTGTCACAGTGGTTGGCATTAATGACGACTCGTCTGTTCTTAAACATTGGATGTCTCTTCTACGCTTTTATAACAGGTCGAAAAACACAGAAATCTTAAAGCTTTACAAGGCCATAGTTCAATACAGTTTATTAGTTATTTCACTGCACATTGCTTCGGCGAGTGAGTGAAATAATCTTGAATTCTAACATGGTCTCAGAAAGATTTCGAATCTCGTTTAAATTTTTGGAAATGTCCGTAATTCCGGTCTTATTCCATTACAGGCGTGCTTGTGTCGTTTTGCGGGAAAAAGTAAAATTCAAGCTTTCTCTCTGACCAGTTCTAAAAATTTCACTTCTATGAATTTTTTAATTAGTGTCATCTTTTATAATTGCCGGAAAGTGCGTTTCATTAGGTAGTGCATAACGGAACCGCAGCAATTTTTTTTTTTTTTTTTTTTTTCGGTATTTTGTTGCTTTGCTGACCCGTTAGTTTCCTTAAATCGTTTACTGTTTTCCTGTTATATTTCTGGTATTTGTCGTAATACCAATAGAAAAAGTCTGTGCTTTTATTTAGAAGTATTTGAGAGTTGGTGGCATACGAATCGTAGGCTGGAGTCCCATCGCAGCCATGCAGAATGTGGTACGTTTTAAGATGTAAGTCATGCAGGTAAGCTGCCTTCGAATAGTATTATTGAAGTCATGCAAAAACTTTTTCAAGAAATAGTGGTTATAACATCCCCGGATAATGCAGTAAAAAAACTGTGAAGGAGGCCGTTAGTTTACTTGTGATATTTACATGTAGAGAGTAGTAGGATCCAGTGGATGTCCCGAGATACGAAATATTTCTTTCATCGGACATGGCAAAGGTTTCTATCTCCTTATTTTCATAAGCGAATGCTAGCAGAACTTTAAATTTTAGGGTGCGGTAGCATTGAAGGCTGGACATGTTAACGTGAATATGTTACTGCAGCCATACTTAAACGCGTCCAGTTAAATGGTTACCAAGGCGAACATGTTCACATGTTACACCTCTGTACCTGAATGCAAACAAAAATAAATCGTAAACTCAAAAACACGTTCCCGTAGTTACTTATTGTGGCTTCCAAAGTTGAGTTTTTTTACTTCATTTTAACTAAGCTTACTTTGACTGTAACAGTACTAGTTATTTCGTTATTTTACCTAAGACTTTTTATTTAAACTACTCCTACGTTAAGGATAGACTTGAACTAAGGCTTTTTATTTATTTAAACTCCTCCACTGTATTCTTGGTCTTTCAACAGACCGTCTTCCCGTTCGTGCATATTGTCTTGCTTGTTTTGTCAATCTAGTTTGGTCCATCCTGCCTATATGTTCGTTCCATTGTTTCTTTAAGAAACCTATTTTTCTTGTAAATTGTTGAATATATATATATATATATATATAATGGGGAATCACTAAAATTCATGACATTGAGAAATAAGAACGAAAGATCCTTAGAAAAATCCATGGTGTGGTCCTCCGAGACGGAACTTGGGTCAGACGACCTACAATAGAATTATACGAAAACACATAACACTATCACAGGCAAGTTTAGGAAAAGACGCCTAGAGTTTTACGGACACTTATGCAGGATGGGTGAAGACAGACTCACGATGAAAATTTTCAATATCGTTAATGCAAGTAAATTACAGACAAATTGGATGAAGGAAACGCAAGAAGACCTGGAACGACTGAAAATCTCAAAAGAAGAAATTAAAAGATAGGAAAAAAATTCAAAAATATAATTAGAAACAAGAAAATTGAACAAGAGCCTAAAAAAAGAAATGATATGTAGAAGATGGACAGAGAAAATGAAGAAAAATCATAATTAATGAAGAGGTTTTGGGAAGAAAGGATAAGAGAAAAAGGAAGTGAAGCAGTGATTGGCTCAAGTTCCCACGCTCTCCTAAAGGGGAATAATCGGTAATAATAATAATTATATATATAAACTAATGCAGAACATTTCTCCGGTTTCAGGTATATTTATAAAAAAATATTTACTTACTTCATAACTACAGACCCAAGGCTGGATCAGTGGGTTAGTCACTAGTTGTCACTTGGTGAGGGTGACGGAATTTGGCGTGGTATGGGAGTTTTCTAAGGGCTCTCCCGTTTCTTCCCCTGTCTTCATTCCGCCGCGTCTCTACCCCCATCTCGCTCTCGTCCATTCTTCGACAGGACAGGATTGTCCTTCGGCCAGGGCAGCCCCAATTAGCGCCCGCCTTCTCCCAGCCAAGGTCGGATATAGAGGTGTGGGGGAGGACTTAACAGAGAGTATGACCCCCCCCCCCCCACCTAAAAACCTTACATTCACATGAAACTGCCCTCTGTATGTTTTAAAACTAAAATAAAACAGTATCAAAATTATTTTAAATACGGATTTGATTATTTTAACATTGTTTCTTAACATAATGAGTCAGTACCCGCTACCACAGGGTTCGTAGTCTCTTGTATGGCGGTTCCTTATAATTTGGTACGGGGCAGCCTTGTATAGGCTGTTCACATTAAAGTGGTCATTTTTGAGGCCTTGGTTACTTTTTCCTTTCAGCCATTTTTTTATTTCTTAACTACCTTTGAAAATAAATATTGCCATATAAGTAACAAACACAGTGTATATGTTCCACTGCATTCTAAAGTTTATGTCTAAGGCTAAATTATAATATATTTATGCATTATTATTTCATATTAGAGGGCCTTAAAAAGTGGCCACTTTAACGTGAATAGCAAGCAGATAGGCAGAGTGATGGAGAATGGCGGAGCCACTAGTAGTAGTAATAAAGGAAGGGTCCTCCTCTGTTATTAAACACGCAGCACACGACCGCTTGTCATGTGGCGCGGCACTGCCGGCTCATTCCAGCAGCTCGCTCCGTGCTGTGTAATTAGCGTCGGTGTGCGACAAACACCACACACTGACACGTCATTCCCCGCACCTCGCTTGTAGTTTCCCCTTTAATTCTGATTTGGTACGCTTCTAGTGAAGTTCTCGTCTGCCAAAACCACTCGACAGGGTTTTCTCCGCTATTGTAGGTAATTGTAAAAACGGTGTTAAAATAGCCGTATATTTTCGCGTTGTTAAGTCTTCGTATGCCGTTTTACAAAAACTGTCTAAATGACATTTCATTATTCTCGTAACCTTAATGGCTTCGAAATCGAATAAAAAATGAACAATATAAATTAAGCACGTGTGTGTTTGTGTGTGTGTGTGTGTGTGTGTGTGTGTGTGTGTATGTATATATATATATATATATATATATATATATATATATATATATATATATATATATATATATATATATATATATATATATATATATACGAAAGTGCAAATCAGTTATGTACAGTTAACTGCAGGATAGATAAATACTGAAAACTACTGACGATTGCGGTACCTTCGAACCCCGTTGTTCAACACGGAGACATCTTTATTCTTAACGTCAATAATTAGTAGGCCTACATTTTTTGCTGTTTGGTGATATTTATATTACCTACAAATCACGACAAATACGAACTATCACAGTATTGCCAAATGATAATTACACTGCGAAAACAAGATACTCTTACAGTTCTCTTTCAAAAGTCAGTATGCTAAACCATGTTCGTTAAGGGATGGAGATCTTAATTAAATAAAAGAGTTAGCTGTAATTTCATAATTTTATTTTCAGTAAGTAAAAACAAAATTCTCTTGACTCGACATCTCACAATAAATTGATATAATTTGTTGTTTACAATCAATGACTTCAATCAATACAATTTACAACTACCCCTAAGAAATTAGCGTAATTAAATTACTAAAATCAGTCCCAAAAGGCGGTGTATCAGGACCTATTCAAATATTTGACCGATTATATGTCCATATTAGTTCCAATATTTACAATAAAGTCCGTATCACATGCCCATACAGTCCCACCTCAGTTCAGTCCAGGTCCCACCAGTCCGCAATGTTCTAGAGTTCTCCGAGCACCCTCGTGCACAGTAGCATTCACTCGTCGGGTTTCACGCCCTCTCATCCATTCACACCACAAACACCTCGCCCGCCGTCGTCTCGCAATCTCCCGTCGTCGTCCGTGCTCTACACGTCGCTCGATTACCGCACTCAGGCAATCGGTTTCTACACAAAGACTGCTCACAGTCCAATTCTGGCTAGTATTTATAGGTTCGTAGGCCATCGCCTAGAAATTTCTCTAAATGCTGCGTTGCGCCGAGGGTCTTAGTGCCCAGAATATTCTTGCGCATCCTCTAAATTAATCGGCATCTCGAGCAGGGCGGAGGAGGGGCTGTGATGCGAGCCAGGTCATCCCTGTCAATCACCTCTGTCCCTGGGCGAGCGACGGGGCAGCGAGCGGTGTTCTGCCTGGGGGGAGCGGAGGGTCGAGGTGTGTCAACCCCTACAGAGCCGGACCGGGCATGGAGCTCTCTTCTGCACGTAACACTGCCCCCTCATTAAGTCTGTTCGTCACGAACAGACTCTCCAACATCAGGGCCTTCGTGCAGCGCCAGTCGGTCGATGTGGACAACCTTAGGCTTCGCCCGAGAGCTCTGTCGACAGTTCTTATGCAAAATATTATTACACTGAGTGCACACGAATACCGTGTGTTGGCCATTTTGGTGTAAATTCTATGCTTTGTTTGTATAAGGCGGAGGAATATGCTGGATGTAGAACCTCAGCAGGGATTCAGCAAAGTTGGTAGTAAGCGTGAATGGAGTATACCGCGTTTACTGGTACTTCGTGCGAGGTCACTGGTGCCCTTGCACTCCGGTGTCGCTCCATCCTCACCTCGCTTCACACTCGTCAGATTTCAGGATCCCGATGTTAAGAGCAGCCCAAACCTCTGCAGTGTATAGCTTTTTAAATATCATCCATTTGAATTTCCAACAACTAACAAACACAGTAATAATTTTTAAAACTTATTTCTTATTCATTTTAGTGACATTTCCTGCTATAGGGGTATATTATTTTCTGAAATATTTAACATCTCGTCAAGAAGCATATACTGAGAGATGAATTTATTTGAGTAAGCGTTTCCTTGTGTAAAGCCTTAGAAGATTTTCTGTCAGTACAGTTACTTGCAGAACAATACAACGTAACTGATTAAAAAGTACCAAAATAATTTTCGCATCAATGCGTTGATAATTTTTATGTTTTGCGGTACTTGATAATGTGTACTAATATCAGTAAGATCTTGTAAAACAATTTAATTAAAGCTTCCTTTTCTTTCTTTTCCCTTGTTACGTTCCGCCAGTTCAAATATATACTTAGATACGTGTACGTCACGCTTTCAGGGTCGAACTCCGAAAGGCTTCGTAGTCGCTGCATATTTCATTAGGGGAACATGTAGCTGGAAGAGGCAGCTGTCACAGGAATGAGACTGTGACAAATCGCATACGCCAACTTCCTTCGGGGAGATTCCTTGCATCCTCGCGCCCGCCAGGTAACTGCTTCTGACATCGAGCGAGGATGGGAGTCTCAGCTATGTAATTTTGAGCGCCGGTGTAACCGGCGAGTTTAACCCCCAGGTAGGAAAGGAGGGACACCCTCGCGATTGAGACAGGAAAAGAACCTACTAAATAAATCATTATATTATTGGTGAGATGTCGGCACATTGGGATGCCGTATAGAGATAATAGAGGTGTACAGAATAGGGGCTTTTCGGGAAAAAAAATTTTTTTTCTCGAAAATTGGTACAGTACCACTCTACTAATTGCATAGAACACGAGATTACTATGCTTGAAAATCATTTATGGGGAAACACCAAGCTTCGCCGATGCATCACTGCTTCGCGGTCACTACCTACAAAAACAGCTGGCGTGACTTGAATCACTGTTTTGGGGATTAACTCCTTTGCTGGCGCCGAGGACTCTGGCACGATGCGTAATTTTTGGCTATGCTTGGACAGTAATATTATTTGCGAGGGGACTACACTTGTTCCTTAAATAGTTATTCTACCAAGATACACTGTCTGGCGAGAAAGTGGCGAGGGTAATGCTCTCGGGGATATGTGTCCACCTAATGTTTTGTGGTCAGCCGAGGGTTTAAACAGTGTAATACCGTTGTCACGGTTGTCAACGGATCGCCAAGCTGCTTCGACACGTGCTGCCACTCAGACATTCAGGGGGTAATAATCGCCTGGGTGAAATTCGCCTGCTACACCTCGGTAATTGGAACACAAGAACTACCGCGCACTGGTTCGATCTTATATCAAGGCAAATCTAGGTTACGTTGGTAGCGATTTATGAAATGTAAATTACATGACCATTATGCTGTGTAGTGTTTGTGATTGGTTTAGTCTTACTTTCAATTGCCTCCTCAGTGCATCCCATTTGTTATTAGTTAGGTTGGCATCATAACTTGTGGCCAGTCATTCGAGTTTGTCCCTCCCTATGTCTTTAAACCACTGTGTTGTAGTCTTCACTTTATGGACGAATGAAATATCGTGCTGCAAAGTAAAATGATCCAATGCCAAGTTGTTGCCAGAGGATGGGTAGTATTGAATTTTCAGAGTTGTGCTTATACACCTTGGCATTCCCTTGGCGTTTATCAAACTAAGTAATTACAACCAATGGACCAAGGCCATACCATGAAAAACAGGGTTTTACTAGGATCACACCTCTTCCATCGTTTGTAGTGGAAAAAGTACAGTCTTCTAATTAACACTTGCCAAGCATTCGTCCCACCTATATCATGCCACCAGACGTGGCATGATACGCCACTCTACAGGATGCTCTATTATTCCAATTAGCCCCTGGACAGACCCTGAAATAAGGCTTTTTGACCAAATGAAATTACCAAAGTCCCATTACATCAGTGATTCCCTATTGCCTGGGGAAGCCGAAAATTCAGTCTAGTTTCTCCCAGCAAAAATAAAAGGCTATATAAAGATGACGAAGTTTTCTGAAATTCAACCTACCCTCGTTTCGGTTAATTTGTTGTTCACCTTTGTCTCAGTTAAAAATCTCAGGCTGTACTTCATTTTTTTTTGTTACAGTATCAGTATTAATAACTGTTATATTTTTGCAGCTAAAGATACGAGTAAATGCTTTACTTTTATCTCACAAAACGGGCAGATTTATAAAGATATAGTCATTCATAAGCATTACATGCTCATGGCAAGCATTTGGAAAACATTCTATTCTCAAATCAAATATGCCCATAAATCTAAAGAAAACAATTTACGACCAGTGCATTCTTCCAGTGTCGACTTATGGCTGTGATACCTGGACACTCAATGAATTTACTAAAGGAAAACAGAACAGCCCAAAGAGGTATGGAAAGGCCAGTGTTGGGTTTTACTAGAAAAGACAAGGAAAAAGCAACAGACGTATCAGTTACTAAAGTCAGACATCTTGGAGAAGACAGCCACCTTGAAGTGACAATGGGCCGGCCATGTTCCTCGGATGAAAGATGGACAAAAACTGTGTTCGAATGGAGTCCACGAAATCATCGGATACCAAGAGGAAGACCATCAGACCGTTGGGACAAAGAGATACACAGGGTTGCTGGCAGAGAATCACCCAAGACCATTCTACCTGGAGAAGACTATTGCAATTCTACCTAAATTCCTCGAGGCCACGTCATTTCATGATTGAACTGGCTGATGATGATGATGAAGCGTTACATTAATATTATATGAGAAACATCCCTCAAAAGACTGTGGAAACATGGGGCAGAATCATGCAGTGTAGCATTTGAAGGACAATGATGTAATAATTGTATATCAAAGAAGCAAGTCAGTCTGCCTACAAGTATAACCACAGTTTTTTTTAACTTAAGACAACAGTGATCGAGAAATAGCCATTTTTAGTAGTATTCGTAGACGAATTCGAGATCTGTTCCTGAAAAGCAAATAAAGTAGTGTTGGGGGGGGGGGCGTTTTCGATTACAATTTTTTTTTGTAAGTGTTGCTTTAGTGTTTCAGAATAACCTATATGGTTCCAGTTGAGTGGTTAATGCCCATGCCTTTTGTATTCTGAGCATGTGACATCTGCATGCAGAGGCGCCTGGGGGAGGGGTCTGGGGGCAGAGTATATATTGCTCCTACCTGAATTTAGTAAATGACGCCAGTATGAGAGTACATGGCTGTTTATGTTCTCGGATATGCATTTATGTATTGTATGCAATATATAACTAATTGTTATAATGTATGTATTTATAATGCTTATAAACATCTTTGCTCCTGGGTTACATATTTTCCTATAGCTAGGGATAGGATAAATTTCGCGAGTTCAATGACCTGTATGCTAGACTCCACAATCCTTTGTATAGTCTAACCTCGGATGCTTGTTCATTGACTGTTGCCCCAGTATTATCCCACATTTGACAGTACGGGATTCGCTTCTTGTTACTTTGCAAGTCGGCTATTGGCGCGGAACCGTCCAGGTTGTGTATGATAAACTCTGATCCAATTGCAAAGGTGATTTCAGTGTACACGCGTTTGAAATCTATCTTGTCCTGAAATGAATTCGCGAATTTTTCCTATCCCTACTATAGCGTGTGTGTCGCATGTCGTTTAGGTTTTGATTGTACCAAAATGAAATGTGTAAGACGAACGTGTATTACGAGGGGCGTCTAAAGCAGGTGTGCTCCGTCCTAAGTTAGAGACTTAGTATCCCCGTTGTGTGCATGTAGTTCGTTGGTGTCGGGGGCAGGGAATGGCAGAGCGGATTGAAGACCTTGCCCCACTCTGTGGCATGCTTTGGGAGACGGTAATTGGCTTCTCTTGTGTCCTCTTGTGCTCTCTGACTCAACGTGCTCGTTAGGCAACGACTCTTCGCCCGCCCAGTTCTTCCGAATGCGGTGGTTTTCTCCGTTTGTGTACGTGGGGTTGGCAGTATTGGCGGGGTGTGGCGGGAAGGGAAGTTTTGGTGGGCTAGACAACGTGAGCGGGAGGTGGTACAGTCGGTCCTCGGTCCCTGTCGCTGGACATGGAACTTCAGCTTTATAGTCCATTCATGGTTACTTCCAACTTTCCTGAAGTCCTTCTGAAGTTATGCCTTCAGTACATTCCTCCGCCTCGTGCAAACAAAGCTTAACCAAGTCTAGAAAATCACTTCAAAAGGACAACTTACCGTATTCGTGCGTACTCTTTAAAAATATTTTGCATGAGAACTATTTCTTACCAGGAAATACCAACACGCATATTTTCTCCCTGTTTTTATTCACATTAATCATAAATGAAATGTTATAATTTACTGACAGAATATAAGTAAAATTGCAATTTAACCAAAAATAAGTTACTCTTAATGTCAAAATAACTATGAAACACTTGATATACATAGCATATTTAGGGAAGAACCAATCACGTCACACATGGGGTGTTTTGTCTAATGTTTGATTCAAAACGTGTGAATATATCGCGAATATAGCCTATGTAATCAACGACAGGGTAATCAGAGCTTGTAATATTGTGAAGAGAGTTTGAAGGCAAGTGATGCGTTAAAAACTGAAAACAGTTACCATCGTATTGATTAATTCTTCCTAGAAGTCGATGACTGGTTGAAGAGCACAAATTTGCGATGCATATGTAGGCAAATGGGTGAAACATGATCACATTATTACATATTTATTGTAATGTTCAGCGGCTCTTCACAATACCGGGTTGTTAATCACTAATCAAATTGCTATTTAATATGCTCCAGTATTCATCGTGGAACATTATTGCTATAATTAACCTCAATACGTCGATTTTCTTTTCTTTTTCGTTCATAGACAACTTGATGGCCTTTCTTTATATAATGACAGTAACGAGGCATTCGAAAGACCATCATGGGAACATAGTGAGTTACAGATACCATTTCGCCTCGTACAGATAGTTAAGCGGTAAATATCTTCATGTAACTACAGAAAAAAGTTACAGAATAAGGCCCCAGTTCAAATCTCTAACATGGCTGCCGAACAAATTTAGAATAAACACACTTTAGACTACTGGTGTGACTGCGGCCCAAGAAACAGCAAATACAAGAATAAAGGAATTATGAAGAGTATAAAAAATACACTAAACGAAGAGTATAACAGAGTGACAAACTAATAACAGCAGCGAATGTAAGCGAGAATAAAAAAAAAAGTCACAAGTCGCGACTTTGAGAATTTCGGTCTTTACGATATCAAGTAATAATTTTATTTATATTATATTTTTATTGCGTTTTCTTTTGGATTTGGGAGAGCAGATTTTCCCAGAAGATGGTGCTTATTTTTTGTTATTTAATCTTATGTTTTTTTAATTTGTTTTGTCTAATCATAATAGCTGGGAGTAATTTCTTGTTTTGTTGTGTAGTATTTTCAGTTTATTAGTGAGCATAGCCAGTGAATAGGTTCAATGAAATTCTGAACGAAATTACTAACTAAGAACTTTATTACCATAGCACGTATCCTATGTGTATGTATATACAGGATATTCCGCGACTCACCCGACATACTTCGGCAGCGTGTTATACAGATCATTGCCAACAAAAAAAATGTCATGCACAAGTAGACTATGCAGCTCCATTTCAGAGTTACAGGGATGTAAATGCAATGAAAACAGAAATTATAATTACCGAATATCTTTAAATACAATTGACTACATTCGCGTTGTAAGTCCCACATAAACTGTTCAAAATGTGCCCAACCTGACCGTAAGCAGTCACTGCTAGTGTTGCGGGCGTGGCCAGTCTTTGTTAGTGTGTCGAGGCGAGTTGTTGTGCAACAGTGACAGGAATGTTTACACGTGCTGAGTACCCATGCACGGGGTTTTTTTACGGATACTGTGACGGAAATGGGCGTGGTACAGCAGCTGAGTATCCGCGCAGGTGGATTGGAAGGTTGCTACAGGCGATAACTGACGCCACTAACCAACTCAGAAATGAACTTGCAGGCATGCAGTGGCAACGCACCATGGTAGGCTACAACGTATCGCAGCCTGCTTACGGCCAGATGGTGCACATTTTGAACAGCTCGTGTGAGACATTCACCATGAATGTAGACAGTTACATTAAACACATTCAGTAATTCCAATTTGTGTGTTTTATTGCATTTACATCACTGTAATTCTGAACTCGGGCTGTATACCCTACTTGCGTGTATGACATTTTTTGTTGCCAATGATCTGTTTAAATCGCTGCCGAAGTATGTCGGTTGAGTCGCGGAACATGCTCCTGTATATGTGTGTGTATATGTATGTATATATAGGCTATGTATATACATACATACATACACAGTATATAAAATTTAATGTGCAGATTTTCTCGATTTTCTTTCCTTCTGATTGTCATTTCAATTTTATTTTTATAGGCAGTTATTTAAATTTTCATCCTCACTTCTGTAACAATTGGTAGTGGAATATCACGCCCTTTTTTTCGCTTCATTGTTACCATGCATGATGTGAACAATACAAAGGTTTAACTTGGTGTCTACACACTTTTGTCGGGAATATTTTTCAGCTATTATTTCGTTGGGGCCTTACGCTGTTCTTGAGCGAAATGCGCGTGTGTAGCCGCTCTCACATAGCGGGATGTGTTGCATTCCGCGAGATTTCATCAGCGGCCCCGCTATGTGAACTTTTACCCGAGCCAGCTGTTTAGAGCGACATGGCGTGGGCGCCATTTGATTTATTTTATCCCCCCCCCCCCCCTTTTCCCCTTTCCTTTCTATTATTCCACGAATAATGTGTAATGTTTTGAGGTTATTATTTGCGGGGGCGAGATTTTCATTTGTTCTGTAACGTAAACGCCTGCTGGTGGTGTGGCCACTCTGCTGTTATGTGAATGTTGTTCCCCCCCCCCCCCCCTGTCTCGATCTATGCGTAGAGAACGATGACGATGATGATGGTGAGATATGACGGGATTGGTGTCTGGCAAATGCACTACCGTGGTAGAAGGTGATAATTGGGCAAAATGGTGCGTGTGGAACTTGCGGGGGGTGGGGGTGGGGGTGGGGGCAGAGGCCGGGGATTGAATTGCGGTCGGTGTGTCAGCGTCGCCGGCAGAAGAGGGAGTTGTCGAAGCTGTCAAGCTCGCATCCGGCGGAATGAATTAACGGCTTTTTTTCATTCCGTTGCCGCGCCTCTTCTCCGGAGCAAAATTACACGGTGCTGCAAGATCGCCCCTTTTAATAAAAAAAAAATCAAATTAAATTAATCCGCGTTCTTCCCTTCTCCCCTCTGAATTGGTCGATCCCACGATAAAGCGTTTTGTGAATGTAATTTGTAATTTGTTTCCGATAGCATGTTTATGAGTTTTTTTTTTGGGCCGGGGGGGGGGGGAGTATTGACATCGGGAACATTAGAAATGTTGTTATTTCTAAACGATAGAGTTATGTAATGTTTACGTGATTGAATGTAAATTTGGAACGGCACTGACTTAATTATATTCAGGTGTCACTAATATTTGCATGTTAATAATTACAGTGATAATATAATAACTTGAAAAACGAAGTTACAGTTCGTGTCTGCAAACATTTTAACACAGCGCATGTCTTAATTACGTATTGTTAATTTGGCAGGGAATAAATCAAAGTAGTTGCACGTCTTAACGTCATATTGGCATCGTGTCTTAACGTCATATTGGCATCGTGGACTTCATATGTATGGACGCTGAACTTATGAATTACAGTTACTATTCGCTTTATGGACACAAGAGTATTAATTGGCGAATCGATAACGTATTTATGTTCGTCGCAGTTACAAAGTTCGATTAAAATGAGTGGGTCCACGGCAGAGTTAATTGTACACTTGTCGGAAGGATAAAAAGGAAGAAGAAAAAAATCCGTTATGATTCATTCGAACACTCTTTGAATAATAGGTAAAGTGGTATACTATGACCAACGAGGACTACATTAAACTTCAGAAAGCAGCCTTGGAATTCGTCAGAACCGAACTCCGAAACTCACTATCTGCAGTAGTATAGGCTGTTCACAGTTAATGGAACACTTTTGAAATCTACCTTTAAATAATGCCTGCACGGTCCTGCCTGCACTTTGACTGGCATGCGCCCTGTGAATTTTGGTAACGGCGCACGCTAGGGCAAGAAGTCCCCATTCGTGGCGTTAAGTTAGCAAGTGCATCAAAACCTGCATGCTGCAGACCAATTGAAAGAGAATTAACTCTCAAGGAAAATGGTGCAATCATCTTGTAGATATATATGAATTCCGAGGAGAACAAAGCATATAGTAAGCGTGATTATTACACCAACGTGACAATATTGCATATGTCCAGGACTAGTACTAGGGCCTAAAAAGATACAAATACGGTGTAAATAAGTTGCGGTGAATGATAAAAAAAAAGATATAGAATCGTTGTTACAAAAACATCAAATAATCAGAATGCAATAAATGAAAACGAATTAAATGAAATATCAATCCATAAACCCAGAATGTGTCAATGTTAATATCATGTCCACATGATACAACAATCACTGTTATATGTATTTTCTTAATCGAATATCTACCTACGTTTGTGATTTCAAAAAGAGGTCTGGGATTTGAAGCAACCGTCTTACTGTATTTCCGGTATTCGTGTTGCCGAAGCCTGGTATAGCATTCACGGAACTCTCTCTCTCTCTCTCTCTCTCTCTCTCTCTCTCTCTCTCTCTCCTCTCTCTATATATATATATATATATATATATATATATATATATATATATATATATATATATATCAGAGCTTCATTTGCAATTACTATGACCTTGTCACTTCCTCGAGCTTGCCACTTCTTAATTGGCAATGTATAAGCAAAATGCAAAAGTCATTCGAACATGCGAATCTAGCCATGTAAGAAAAACATGCCGAATTGAAGGTTGTTTGTATATATTTCCCTCAGAATCATTTCCTGTACGTTATTGACTTGCTTCGAAGTAACTAACGCCACACAGATAGCATATTTGCGTTGACGTGGTTTGCTTCAGAGCATTACACGCTTTGTCGTCCATCATGACAAAGATTCAATTGTGACAGATTTACTCATATCTGTGTTGGATCAGAACATTACTGGTCTTAATATTTCGTACTTCTTCATCAGCTAATTTCTTCTCCGCAATAGATAGTCCATAGATTCCTTAATTAATAGTATTTTCAGAAGCCTACAGTATCTTGTGGATGCAGGTCGTGGGTTTTGCCATATGATTTTTTCACGACAAACCAGGTGGTACATGCTGCTGGTGTGAACTTCCTCAAGTCTTGGGTTTTCTGTCGTTTTGTCACAACTCGCTTCAAATGAATTTTCCGGGCGACCACGTTTATACCCAGTACATTGGCAAAATGAAATTGAAGACTCAAGCCTCTCAATAGTACGTTTGTCAAATGTTCCTTTTATTCAGTACGTCTCCGTCCAACTTTGAGATTTTCAGTAAACCAATTTACTTCAAGTCCTCGAGGTGGTCTGACGTGCACTTGGTTCGTTTTGTGAGCTCTTTTCTCAAGTAGTTCAATTTTGTATCTATACTGCCGCTTGAAGTACGTCTCATTATATCCAGGAGTTCTCTCCTCGTGATATAAACAGTTTTCGATCTCACACCTGCAATAAACATGTCTAGATACAGTACAATATGATTTAATTTTTTTCGTTTTCATATCGTTTCCACAACAGTCATCCTAGCGAAGGAAGTAGCAGGAAGAATCAAGTGCTCAGTATTTCGAAACGATTACATGAGACACGAAAACAATGATCAATGCTTGAGCTCGCTTGAAACATAACTAAAATGTTACGGTTTGAACTAGATCGCACATGAATGTTAAATTTGCATTTGCTATCTTTGCTGACTTACAGCATTTCTGTTGAGAATCTAAAACATTATCTCTTATTGCTACAATAGCATTACATACTTGACGTAGACAGGTACACCGCTAAATCTTTGCTTCTCTTTATGTACACCGGCTAAGAAACACCGCAAAAAGACATTGCACTTAAACTGCTGACAGGCGACTGTACACACCACACCACACCTCACCAGCAGACTTGGGCTTGAACTGAGGGCTCTGCCAGACAGATGGAAAGCCACAACGGTGTGTGGTATGCTGTGACAGGTTGGTTCACATTCCCCTACACTCAGAATCGTCAATTATTCTTACCCCGGCCCATTTTCGTTGTTCTATTGTGTGCCAGGTTTTGTTGCAGTTTGCCCCAATGTGTGACGTAGGGAAATAAGTTCCGCGTGTAAACGTCGAATTAAAAGATTCGCTAAACATCTGTGAATACTGATATGATCTCTTTTTGTTGTTTGTTTGCCTGTAAATGAAAGAGTTAGCAAATTGGTAAAATATTTACTTTTCTAACAATTTCGCTGTTTCACTTGACCGACGCATGAATGAAGCGCTCGGGTCCTTGGCAATGTTAATGATACATCTGGTGGAATAATACACAATGTGCATACAAGTAGATCTTAAGCAGGGCTTTCGAAAGTGATCCGTTTTCCGTGAAAAGCCTATTATCGGGTTCACAGCAGGTGCTGTAAAACTGATCTACCTCGTATACACTTGGCTCCGTCATGTCGCCCCTTGTAATGACGACGAAGTGCAGTGCAGATGCTTGGCCACCCCTGTGTGGCGCAGTCTAATTAAAGCGCCGGTCGTCTCGCCTCTGGTCACCCCTATTTCCCTTTTTCCCGGCGAGGCTCGGAACAATAGCCGGGAGCTTGTGGAAGCGCGCTCATGGTGCGTCCAGAAAGCGCGCTCGTAGTGCGTCCAGAATGTTGTGAACTGATATTTGAAACGTCCTCCAACCCTCCCAACCCCACCCCAGTTGTTCAGACACCCACCCCTCGTCAATCTGATGGTATCTGCACCAACCCTCCGGGAAGTAAGTTCGAAAGTTCGCGCCATTGCTTGTTATGAAAACTTTCCACTTCGGTCTGTCTCGCTCCAGTCTGCGCCGAGCATCATTATTGGACATTCAGTGGAACTCCAAAATAGTCCTCATGCCAACTGACCTGTATGCAAAACAGAATTCTCTTACTTTGTTTCATGCAAGATTTACAAGAGTTTTGTTAAAACTGTAGGTTCTGCTGGGAATTCCTATTATGTTCTCAGGCTCGTAAGGCCCACAAAATAATGGCGATACACCGTACGCCATATTTTATTCATCGCATTTTGACTTCACAACGAATTTGTATAGTCTATTCACGGATACTGCCAACTGTTCTAAAACCCTGCTAATGTTATACTTTTAGAATATTCCTCCGCTTCATGCAAACGAAGCTTAACAGAGTCTACAAAACTGCACCAAAGGGACAACGCACTGCATTAATGCGAATTCAGTGTAATAATATTTTTCATAAGAACTATTTCTTATTAGGCATTATCAACATACCTATTTTCCATTATCAACATACCTATTTTCTCTCTGTTTCCATTAATATTAATTATATATAGGAAATAATATCATTTATACATAAAATGTTAGTCAAATTTTATTTAACTAAAGTAAAGTACTTTTATTTTAACAGAAGTGCACTGAGAGAAAATCGAACAAAATATTTGTTTGTATAAGGCGAAAAATATATTTAGTTGCCCTAACGAAATATATTTTTGAGCAAACAAAATTTGAAAAGCAACAAAATTACTATTGTTTGTCTAGCAAAAGATATGTTTGAATAAACAAAATCTCTGCGTTGGGCCCAAAATAATTTATACTGTCAACTAAATATTTATTTGAATCAACTGTATATATTTGTTTGGCCACTCATTTGACTGCCTTCGTTCTAAAATACAGCTCGAGAGTTTTATTGTACTTTTTGTGACAATTAGGATAGTAACTGTGTTTGTTAGTGCATCTATTGATTCTTAATAATCGTATAAACACATTAATATAACAATTCAATAGGAAACTGAAAAGTAAAGCTGTAAAACTCGAAATATTTGTTTGCACACGTTGCCCAGTATTTGCAGTATATCTATTTAAAAGCATTCCAACTTCAACAGTTGTCACGTTAGCTGAGCTTACTAAGGCGCAGCAACGGACGCAGGTAATTTAGGTTCGAAACTCGGTCGAACGTGTAGACTTTTTTATATCAGCCCAAACTGTATGATGTACGTGAAGCCAAACAAATATTCAGCTGCTCCAACCAAATCTTTGTCTGGGGGCAACCCAATGAGAACAGCAAAATAATTTTGTTTCATCAACAAAATATTTCATTGCTCCTGCACAAACAAATAATTTTGTTGCACCGAATAAATCTTGTTTGGTTCAACAAAACTTTTTTTCTCAGTTTATGAAACGCTTGTGATACATCCCATATTTAGTAAAGAACTAAATATGTCGTACATAGCGTGATTTTTCGTAGGTTTGATTTAAAAAGTGTGAAGAAACCATGAATTAGACTATATCTGAGCTCAGTTGAGGGCTTGTGGTCGGCTCTTAACAGCGACGTCTTAAGCTGACCTCCCGTGGTGCGCCACCGATCCGGAGTGCGGGAGGCTATGGGTTCGAATCCCGGGCAAGGCACGGGTGTTTATTTAAGTTAGGTTATAAGTTAGTCTGTAAGCCGTCCCCTGCCAAGCTTGCCAACATAAAACCGGGGGACGTCAAAAACTATATTACCATTACCAGCGACGTCTTAAATGAATGTGATGGTGAAATGAGGTAATGGTTTAGCAGCGACGGAATCCAAAGGCGGAGGAGAAGGGAGTTCCCCGAGAAAATCCACCGGTCGGTAGCGACGTTCGCCACGTGTAATCTGACCACTGAACTACAGCGGCCCCAATGAGAATTTTTAATTTTGATATTTTTCGTTAGAATTTTTAGTTTGATAAGCTGTAGGTAATGCCATCATGTTTTTTAGAATTTCTTAGTGTCTGCTTTTAGTGATACTTTCTCATTTTTAACTTTTAACTTATATAAGCTATAGTTATTTATTAATTTTACCGATTTTTTTACATGTAACGTTAAGGCGACACCATCTCGTCTTCCACTTAACAACAAAAATCTTCGAATACGATTCAGAGTCAAAGACTAGAGAAGGTATGCTAATTTGAATAAGACGTAGGCCCTATACACAGTATTACATAAAAAAAATAGTTAAATGCCTACATGATAAATACCGAATGTTGCACATAAATTGAAATTACCAATTAAACCTGTTAATAAGAAAGAAAGTTGACTGATATTTATTCAAGTACAGTAGAAAAGCGTAATTAATATTGTAACTGCGTTGACAGGAGCTTTACAGGCAACAGGTAGCTAACATAACTAGGGTAAAATTATTTGTTCCTAAATATTATCCACAGTGCCAATTGAAAATCGAAAATGGGAATTGTAGTGGGAAACTACAATTCCTAGGAAGTCCTATCCCCGTTCGTAGTTAACTGGGTTTGTACGATACGTGCTATGTATTCACATGCATAACGCAGAGTTTGTGCATCGCAATACATTAAAAATCATTCGGCGCACGTAATTTCCTCTGTTTTACGGTAGTAAACATTATAAGAATTTTTTCTACGCTGAGTCTCGCAGAGAAAGGCTAGAGCAATAATCACAACATTCTTTCAAAGATAACCTCAGAAATCCAATCCGCTGAAGTTCAGGAGCACGTGAGTCCCTATAGGTTTATCTCGCACACGCGGTGGCTTGCCTTTGTAACAAGAGAGCAAACTGGAGTAAATTAATAAGACTTTGTGGTTTTGTTGAGTTTATAAATCTTAATTTACCCGCAAATTTCAAGCTATAAAAATTTCGCAATGGACGTTTTGTAGAAATGTTGCCCGGGTAAAGATGACCGGCGTGTTTTTTAATGTCAAAGCGATATCAAGACATCTGGATCAGACACGACTAAAATCATTGAACGTGTCAAACTATCGCCTCGCTTTAAAAAGGTGTATGTAATAGCAGGCCTATAACAAATCCACGTGGCAATACCTTGCGTTAACGCCAAACCACAATTAAATGTACTTAAATAACGTACGCGCGAGGAGCTCTTCCATGAACCTGATTTTACATACGTACAGACATAAAAGCGAGAAGTAGTATGTCGAATTGTAAAGCGGTCTAGATCGCTACCGTTTTCGACGATTCTACCCTATTCCGTATTCCAGACATCTGCTCTCTCTCTCTCCCTCCTTTCCCTTTGTAAGCTTTTACAGTACGCCATTCCGTTGATACATTTCGCGTCTTTTCATAAGTGCAGTGCCCACGAAATCGACACTCAAGAGTAGTCTACGTGGAAGGGAAACGCTGCTGTTTGAATAACTTGATGCAAAAGCGTTTCCCGAATCAAGGTATAAAATCTGCGGCAGTCGCATGGAAAAGTATTCTCAAGGTCCGCGTTTGTATGTTCGCCGTGAAAGGAGCACGTATTTCGTCGACGCGCACGCTCGTTGAAGTCATTGCCTCTTGAAAAACCACTGCGGATGATTCTGCGAGCAAGCAAACAGCATTCCTTTAGAAACTCGTTATGCCGGGAAGCTCATCTATCGTAGAACTATTCACAAGCTTACCTGCCGCTTACTCTCACAAAAATACATATTTCCAAGACGTATCACAACTCTTCCAGCTGCAAAGTGGCTTTATTTACTTGGCAGAGAGGATTCTTAAATGACGAAGCCTGGAAAACCGCCCCAACATGCGTGATGGTATAGGCAGATGTGTGACATCAATCATGTAATTGGCCTGCCTATTTCTCTCGACGAACGTCAATGAGAACTCGTTTGATTCTCTACTGTAAACAAGTTTTCCAGTAAAATTCCTAATTGTAATGGAAGTATTTTTAACCTATACATAGTATGTTAGATTTACCACGAATCAAGCTGCGGCTATAGAAATGCTACTGTAAGCTGTTCGCCCTTTAAATAAGCGCTTTTGAAACCATTCTTTGAGAAATGTCACCGCCCTTACCTGCATATAGGGCAAACTGTCAGGCCCGGGCACCGCGAAGTTGGCAACGACGGAGCGGAAAGTAGTTCCATATCATTTTAACTTCGCATTAAAAGTGTTTGGTAAACATGTGTGAATACTGAAAGTTTTTTATGTTTTTTTGTACACATAAGTGTAAGAAATATAATATTTGTAAAATATTTACTTTTCTAATAATTTCACAGTTTCACTTAACTGACGCATGAATTAATTGATCAGGCTCATAGCAATTTTAATTTTTTATACTGTATGGTGTAAGAATACACAATGTGCGTACAAGTAGATTTTAAGTAAGGCTTTCAAAAGTTATTTGTTTGCCGTGGACAGGGGCCCAGTTTACAAAACTACAAGTTAACAAATTACAATGGATTCGTGAGTAGTAAAAAATTTTTGTTTCGCAAAACTACAAGCATTTACTAGTAACGACAAGTCAGTTTTTACAAATTACAAGGGAATTTTTAATAGTTACTAGTATTTCGGTTTCACGAATGTACAAGCTCGCCCGAAACACTTGTTAAGAATACCAGTTTCTTACAAAAATGGCGAGCCTTGTAGAAATCTCCACAGGTTATTAATAATGGTTTATTTAACGTATAATTCAATATAAATCGAATTTCTCATACTTTGTTTTTGTTAATTATAAACAGAAATGCTTAGTAGCGATTCAGAAAAAGTGTATAGTGGCGTTGAAGACCATTTCGGTAAAGAGTAAACATGAAGTTCGAGAGTGTGTATGAATATAATAAGCGTTTTCGGATATATTGTTCACATTATCAAATTTTGCATGAAACAAACAGCAAAGTCTAATGGCTTTACTAACAACTGATAACCCCTGCATACAATTATATTATTTTTTATATATGCAGTTTATGTTATTGGCAAATCCAGTTCATTGTCGACTGACGAATGTATGATTCAAGACAAAAATAAATTTTACATAAATGTGTTTGTTACTCATATCGGCTAAAACTATTGTAAGTTAGTTATTTTGAGTTTGGGTGCATGTAATATAAACTGTAATGTTGTTGCAAAGTCGTATTTTTCAATTCTTACTGATGTTAATTATTTTTAAATTCAGCTAAAATGTATCCCTTAAGTAATGTTACATCTCTTTCCCCAAATATAAGGTCAAACGCCACGGCAGTCTCAGATATTGTCCCATTTCCATCATTTATCAGGCTTCGTTACCTTACCTGAAAATGCACCGAACAAGATATCTTTAGCTTCTCTGAGCTTCTTCAGTACAGTCAGTTTATTGTCATTTGATTTCGTAATCTTGTTTACTTGTAAAATAAAGAAGCACACTTGTATAAAAGAACTAGTAATACTAGTGTACCGAAACTTTTCAAGAAACGCAAATCACAAGCTCTTGTAAATAATAACTTCTGAACTTGTAGTTTTGTGGAACGGGCCCCAGCACTTACACACAATTGGTACCTTCACTTGTCCCTTGGTTGGGATTTTCCTTATCTACACTTTAACTTAAATTATAATGTGTTACTGATTGAAAATATTCTAAGTATTGTCATTGTTGCTATGCGTTCGTAAAGTGATGCCAAGTGTTACAGTTATATAATTTGTTTCTATCCCGTTCATTTCCAAGCGCTATACTTTCCCTGCAGCGTTGATATCAGCTTTCTTTACATGTATTGGTAAGTTTTCTCTGTAGAAATGACTGCAATACTCACGTCAGGTTTTACTTTAGCTTCGTTTTTCTCTCTTCGTTTGTGCCTGTGTCATGACCTCTCTCTGGGTTGCCTTTATGTAGCAGCAGATACGTGAGACGTTTAAATAAGAATGTTAAATTTAATGAAAATACGAGCTACTTCCATGTTAACAGAGGTATAAAACGCTTGTGATACATAACGTATAGAAAACAACCAATTAAGCACACACGGAGTGATTTTTCAAAGGTTTGATTCGAAAAGTGCAAAGAAACTACGGACAGACTATACTATATTTGCCTGCGTTGTCTTTGTTGTATCGTGCAGTCATTTGCATACAACGTGTGAAAAAAGGTGGATTGTAACACTGGTGTCACCTAGAGAAGTAAAAACCGTGAACATAATATACGGGTCATTTAGTATTGTGGGCAACTGTTTGCTCGCAGCTGCCCCATGATTATAGCGTATAATAGTGTGTGCATCGCCGTACAAAGAAGTTGATGTTTAGGCCACTTGGGAGTACACGTGTGGAAGTTTCGGCGATTGAGGCACTCGCGTTGGATACGAAGTTACTCAACTATTCTACAGGAGAGCATGTGACTAGCAGTGCTAATACAAAACCACCTCACGAGCCTGCCAAGCATTTGAGAGTAGTTGGTTACAGTTGTAACATAATGTACTATAGTTCGTCTCACGCCTAGATTACAGTACAGAGCTTATGGCGCTCACTGTTGCCAGATTGCTTCAGCTTTGTGACGTAACTGGCAAGCTGAGAAACAAATGGGCGGTGAAGGAAACGGCCTGATTAAGAGAATTTTTGTGTGTTTACCTCCCTGCCAACTCGTAAAGGAACCCAATCCTGCGACGCAAAGCTAAGCGGCTCCTTTGAAACTGAAGCCTGTGAAAAGAGGGCGCGCACGCAACGTAGATAGTTTTCTTTTTTGAGGTTGGAGAAAAATAACTTATCAGGCAACAGCTCCCGCAGGAACAAGGACAGCGTCCACAACATAAATCGTGCATTGGAAAGAGAGAGTGAATGCCCGTTACACTGCGCCCTGCAATCTAAGAGTGAGACGCTCTATAGCTTGTGGTTACAACCTAGCGGTCTCATGGAGTATTCACGTGACGCATACAGTGATATGCACTTGACGCCTGGTGCTTGTGGGGGCAGAACTTCATGCCGCGGTTACTGCCGATGAAGAGGAAATGCTGTATAATGTATGAGGTTATATTCTGCGGAATGGGCACTTTAAAACATCTGACTTGAAAGTGCCGTTTGTCTAACAAAGTGTTGTGGACCTCTAGTTCAGCTCTTATGCATGTACTGTAGAAAGTTGTGTATTAATGTGTACTGTCACTAGACTCCATTCACGTTTACTTACAGGATATTCCTCCGCCTCATGCAAACATTCTGGCTCACTCACTATAATAATATTTTGCATAAGAACTATTTCGCGTTAGGCATTACCAACACAATTTCTCTCTGTCCTATTCTTATCATGAAGTATTATAATATATAATATATAAGAAAAATTTCAGTTAAATAAAACACAATATGCTTTTATGTTAACATAAGAGTATTAGGGGCGGGCGGGTTGTCCACTTTTGATTGGCTGAAATGGTTAAATTGATATCAAAGGGTTAATTAAATTAATTGAAAGGGCTAGTCAAAAATGGTTAATTTTAACGAAAGGCTTAAATTTAAGAAAGGGTACAATTTATTGAAAGCGTTAAATGGATTGAAAGCGTTAATTTTTCATCCGATCAATTCCCCCTCCCCCCCCCCCTTGATTTTGTACTTCTTTCTTTCCTTTTATGGGTAGTAGGAGATCTGTACGATGTTGACGGTGTGGTGTCCTAGAGTCCACTGACCAGAGTGGTGGGTTGCAATGTATTATATAGACATTCAGTTGAGTGCAAGAGTGTGCTAAGTGTTATTTTTCTCTTTTTTTTCAAATTTTGATGTGTTTGTAGCGATGTTTATGGTAGATAGTCGATTTTTACGAATATATTTAACACACGAGAGAAATCCAGAGTGTTCAAAATATTCCTAAGAGTGGCCTAAGTGTAAATTTTATATTTTGGGGGGGATATTGCTCATAGACGGTGGTGGGAGATAGGCGACTTTGAAAGATGCGATTTATGTGTTAGTAATGACAAACGATTGACGACTGTTTCCTAATGCAATTAAACATTAGAGAAATGCAGACTGTTCTACGTATGAATAAATTACATGCATTTAATCGCAAATTTCAAACGACTATGTGAATAATAAGTGTAATTATGTGAGTCTTAAATGTAATGTGTCTCGAACTTAGAAATATAATTTACACAAAAGAGAATTTTAACTATGTGAATAACATCTGATGTCGACAGTTGCAAACTCACTAATCAAAATCCAGCTAGCCAGTATGACATTACGTAAGGCAGAGTCTTTAAACGAAATATATTTCAAACGAGTTCTACATATGAATAAATAACATGAGACAAGTATAACGAACAGCTATGTTTTACTGTCTTTAAACTAAATCCAGCTACTCAGTATGAATAAATAACACATTAACAAGTTTACACCTACAAATTACACATACCTTACACAATTCAGCCTGGTGAATGATATCTTAAGGTAAAAAACTCTCAATACGACTTAAACTGGACACAATCGCATACCTCAAATTATATTAAAATAAGTCTGTTCTACGTATGAATGAGTAACACATCGAGCTATGAGTAGATACGTGTAGTGCGTCCAATAGGTAACTGTGTTTAAATTATGGTAAATGAAGGAAAACTATTTTTAATGTTTATGAAATTCACTGCACTTGTCAATACAAACTGTATTTTTTAACTGTTAGGAATTTTCGTAGACCAAGCTTAGAAACACAATTTCAAAATACTATCGCAATATTGATATAATACACGAAAAAAAGTTTCCCAGTAAATTAAAAAAATATTTCACACTATAGTTTACGAATACCGTGAACAAGATCTGAACCCCAGAGCAAATAATATCGTTTGACGAAATTCGCAGCTAGCACTGGAGAAAAAGGTAAGTCAGACTCTTGGAAATTTAAAGGAAAATATTCTGGTATTTTTACATAACTTGAGTTGAATTTTCTTAATTTTTCAATTTAAAAACTAGTTTAAATATATTATTTTGTGTTGGTCTTCTTCTTCTTCTCCATGCATCATCATATTGTATCTAAAAGAGCTGTAATTTGTGTGTGTGTATGAGTAATGAAATATTTAAAATGTTTGCTGGAGAATATTCACTGATTTCTGTTGTGTGCAGTTGTAGATTCAAGCCAAGGAGTAAGAGGTCTTTGCTACCTGCCTCTGTAAAAGTATTCGAGGCTCGCTTTCAATGTGTCACCTTGGGATGTCACAAAAGTTGGCCAGCAGGACATCATGTTTTCTCCACCAAGCTTCAAAGGTTCTCTTAAGTTACTAACCTGCTGTCTCATTCCCTTGCAAAACTTATTCATTCCAATGCAGGATTCTTTCATGTCAGATACTTAGCCTGTTACCATCAATGTTTAGTGATTATTATAAAAAAGATAGTGATATGAGCTATTAAAAAAATAAATAACAAGACACACTTCCTTTTTAACATTTTACTATAAAATATTCTTTTACAAAATGATCCTTAAACCTAAGTATTTACAATATCACAAAAAAATGTTCACTTTACAACAAACAATTCATTATTCACAAATTTCTTTTACCGAATTAAACACTTAATGATAAAAACAAGCTGATTTTTTTAATGTCATTATTTTCAAATATTAAGAGTCACAACAAGCTATTGATACTTACTAAAAAAAATTTTTTTTAAATACATTATTTTGTCATCAAACAATAATTATTTTCACACACACACAAACTCTTAATTTAACAGATTTTGCATACCAAAAGCTATGACAAATGTTTACAACTAATGATGAGTTTTCACATTTATGTACAAGAAGCAAGAACAGCTATTTACATCAATCATTGTGTTTACACATTTAACATTTTTCTCTTTTCAAAATAGACATTATTTTCCATCAAATCAAGTTAATATTTACACAAACTAAAACACAATTGAAGAGATTTATGTACAACAAACAATCTTCTAAATTATACAAAAACAATTTTCAGAGCATTGTGGTTGATGTCTCTTTCCAAATCATTTACAATATGTTGAGTTTAAAAAAGATGCCTATTGTGGAGCATTCTTTTAAGGTGTCATATCTGGTATTTTTATCAGACACTCACACGCCAAAGTACTGGGGCAAAACACTCACACGCATACAGTTTCCACTGTGAATTTCATTTTCTTCTTTGACAAGGGGTAAAGATATCGAAGACAGATTATATCTTTATACTATACTTAGACAAACAGACGGTAGCAGCATTGAGTAGTGACACAATTTGTAGTTGGTGTACTCAGCTGCAATAATGATTGTAGACAGCTGTAGTCAGCTGCGACGAGTGTGGAACAGGAGGTGGGTATGGTGGCGGCAGATGGATGTCCTTGGCGGTGTGTGGTGCTGCGATGTCTATAAATTTATTGTGCTACTGAAATAAATACATGGAGGAAAATAAATAAAATTTCCTCAGGTTTTCGATAGTGCCCCCAAGGTAAGGTTGCTATTCCAACTGCCTCAATATAACGCTTATCATCCATACCTGACAACACTACCTTTGTTACGTGTTCGGTGTAGACTTGATGAGCATACGAATGGAACTGACATTGGGTCCCCATTAGCCTTGTGCAATTTTCAACGCAATCTAGATAATCCTCGTATCTGAGTGATTGCAACACATTGGGTTTTACACCCTTCGCCTTATGAATACATTGCTCATTTGCAACAACGTATGCATAAAGCTTAGGATGTAAACCCACAAAGTGTGTGATTATACACCCAGCACATTCATCTTTCATCACCTTGGTATGGCCTTTGTTCTTGTGAGGGAATCCATGTGGGTTATCGAGTGCATAGTTTGATGTATCAAACCATGCCTTTAAATCAGGGGTAATTACTTAATAGATATCATCACAAGCATCAAATAGATTACGGAATTGGTGTCACAATAGAGGAGGTGCAAAGCCAGTGGAGGATGTTTTGTACACATGTACTGATAGTGAAACACAGAGGGTTAATTTTGAAAGGTCGAGAATGTCAACACCAGTGTACAAAGGTTTGTCGAATGCAAAAGAACTCTTTGACATCTCGATAAGGACCAAGTTTTCATCGATAATCTGCTGCACCTGGAATGTCGGACGTCCTATCAGCTCTGCAGCCCCATAGATTGTGTCATACCTCGAAATGACTCTGATGTCCCTTTCCCGGTGGACATTCTGCAAGGTTTTTCCATAAATGGGATTATCCATCAACTCGAAAAACTGTTTTTCGAATTCATTCGCAGCCCGGGCACTTTTCTCAATATTAAACTCGATGTATGGAGCCATCAACACCTTCTGCTCAAAGCGTAAAACATGATGAACAGAGTCATGTTTGGCTCTGTACATTAAGTACTGCCTCAGTGTTTCCCCATGTATAACATATTTCTTACGTGGTGTGAGTGTTTATCATATAGTTTATCAGGACACTCCACCGAAAAAGACAAATCAACTTCCGTGAAAAAATAAGTGTGTCTCCCTCATTCGCCGTGTTTGCAAGAGAACATGTCAGCCTCAGCCTCAACACACTCAATATTACCAATCAGAAACATGGACCACGTCGTATGACTGTATAGGCCATTGACATCGAAAAAGCATATATATTTCGATGCCACACTGGGGTTGTAGTCCTCACCTATATAAACATTGTTGGCTTCTGCACGTTTTTTTTTTAAATCAGGGTAATGCTACCGCTAACTCCACGTTCTACAAAAAGATACATGTTGGGATCAGTCAACAACTTTACCTGCACATGTGTCATTGACAATAAATCATACTATGAAAGAGACAGAGCTGTGACATACATGGCGGGTTCAATACCATAATGAACCAAACATATGGTCCTGAAATTTTCAAAAACATCAGCCAGAAAACAAGAGTCCACAAGTAAGTAATGAATCCCATACTACAGCAAGCATATGCAGTTGAACACATCCCATGTGGCTTGGGCATGAGCATATTCCTCATCGCTAATGCCATCGCCTCTCATCACATTGTGAAATGCATCCTTTGGTGGGAGTTACTTGCACACCAGAAAGTCTAGCGACTTAACAAATTCATAAGGAAAAACTCCCTTCCATTTTGTCAATTCGAACTGGGTGTTGTCTGGAAACATCGAGCGGGTGATACTCATTTCCACTGGTAGTAAATAGCCTTCCAAAGTTTCCAAAGAGGTGCTCATGAATTGGAATGAATTAATAAATCTTAACTTGAAATATTGCGCCTTTCCATTGCGCTTCCATCGTATAAAGTTATGTGATGTTCAGCCAAGGGCTTTATAAGAAAGTTAGAGTCGTATTTCTGTAGATTATGGAAAACAGCAACAAGTTGTCTTTTGAGCAGTCTGAAATTCAAGTTGCACTTACAATATGCGCTGCCTCTATGGTCATGGTCGACCACAATATCATCTGTGCTGATCAGTTCCTTACAAATGTGACGACTTTTCTGAGCTGCCAACCTAGATTCATCAACAGGGGCTTTTGGCTTCATTGGAACAATTATGCTGTAAATTCCTGCAACCCACTTTGTAAGTTCAACTAATTGGTACATACAATCAGCACCCACAAACTCGAAATTCTGAGATAAAGCCGGATTATAAGAACAAACCAACAAAATGCTACAAGCATATGAAACATGTTGGTTGATGGTAGTTATATTACTTGTTTCATCATTAGGTAAGCAAGTGGACATCGGTTTCAGGCAACTTTCTACATCGCAATACGCTACAAAACCCAATCTCTGTTGTTTGCTGTATTTAAATTCCAAGTATTTGTCATTCCCAGTGAAGAAAGTACTGCTAACAGCCTTTTGTTGCTGGCAAAGAATAGTGTGACTTGCGAGTTTCTCCTTAGTTTGGAAATACTGAAGACAATGCTCACAAACAAATTTTGTGTCTTTCTTCTTATTAAGCTGACTACCAAGCAGCTTTTACAAATTTCTAATACAGACAAAATTCTAATGAGCGGCATTTCCACTCGCGCCAATCACTAAAATATTTACGTGTTTGTCATGGCGCACAGGAGAAATACGCATGGGTACTACAACCCTACCCTTTTCGCAAGTTTCGTCAATTGTGTTGCTATATTTTGTCTACCATGCAGTAGACAATGATAGTAATAGAATTGTTCTCCTAAACTTGCGAATATCCTGTATGACTACAGGTGTCGACAGACCTTCGATATTCAAAACCTGCTGAGGTTTTGGCTATGAAGTGATTCTGTGGGAGTTATGTGTGACAGGGGACAAAGATGCTACAATGGTGTACTGGAAACACATTCCCCTCCAGGCAGTCTACAGTGGCACAAGCTTTCCTATCAGTAATAAACCTGGACAGTTTAGTATGCGCAGCAGCGGCGGGAACAGCCAATATCGGCGGGAACAGCCAATATTGACTCCCATGGACGTCCATGTACGTCAACATTTGGAGACTCCAGCCAGAACCACGCACACTAAACTCCTCAAGTCTGTTTGTGATATAAGGAATGATATCATCATCATAGATTAAACCCACATTGGATGCATGTAGGACATGGAGTGCTTTGCTTTGAAAATAAAAAGTGTCTGTAGCACCTTCCTCCATCGTGAGGGATTTCAAGTACTTACCCGCTACATAAATGGATAATCTAACTGGCCGGGGTGATGCCATTATTAAGGTTAATGAAGGTACCTTATACCTCTGGAAAAAACAAGCAAAATCTGTGTCAGACTAATTTATCATTATGTATCCGTGCATCATTTAGTATTCCTGCAAACGCCGTAGCCAATAGCTGGTACTTTAGGTCAGGCAAAGCTTCCACTGAGGCTTTGGAATTGGAAAAGGAATTATTTTCCAGCTCCCTTGTCGAAATATCTCTCACCGACTCGAAGGTCGGGTGTGAAATGGTTGGGGCACTCTCTGAATTACAAGAATCTTCCGAGTCTGATAGAAATATGTCGTCATTCAAAAGATCAACTTTCTTATGTTTGGGAGAAGCAGACACATTTTGACCTTTTAGTTTTGACAATCTTTCCATAAGCGAATCTTAGCTTAAATCGCTTAAGTAGAGATCATCCTCCAATAGATTAACTCGTGTCCGCTTAGGCAAAGGGACATTGTCTCGACAGCTTGTTTGTCTTTCCGTCTATGTTCCGAATCGGAATCACATACGTAAAGATCTTCAAGCAAGATGTCAATGCTGGATCGCCCATGCTCATCCAATTTCACCTAATTAAAAAACTTTCTTTAGTTTACCCTATATAAAAATTGCAACACCACAATAAAATATTTGTAGGTGTCTTGTGGTTCTGAAAAAATAGATTAACACTCTTAATAACACACACACACATATATAATATAACTGAAAACATACTTTTATTACAAACATCCTAGCCAAAAGGGCAAAATGTTTTTAATTTTAAATGTTATGTTTGTTGGGGAAAGAGAGGAGCAAGAGCTATGACTAAAAAGGTTGCGAGTTCAAAATACTTTAAACATGGATGAGAGTCAGGTAGCTAGCAAGTGAGGAGAAACCAAACACAATAGGGAATAGATGGGGCAAGGTATCGCCTGCTTGACGGGCGGCGTGCACATTGAACAGTGTAAGACATGAGCGTGGAACAAGCCAGGCCAGTTCGCCCGCAGTTCAGTAAGCTGCCACTAGCATCCAGGTATGCCACAGTATGCTCCCATGCCTCCTCCCTTGCTCGCCTGTTCACACCCTTCCCCGCCTGCTCCCTTTCCCCACTAATGTTCATCACGCAGTCGCTGCAGTCGCCTGTTTGCATGTGTGCCAGCAGGAGAAGGGAAGCACATCCCTCAACCCCCACCCCACCCAACAACTTCCTCTTTTCCCCTGCTGTTGCGCAAAACCTTTTGGTGCACATGCACGACAGCTGCCGAAAGTTGGCTCTTGGCCTGCAACTACACCACCATGTCTCACCAACACAAACTTTCTTGTCAAGCAGCTGTCTCCGGCAGCCTAGCAAGCGGGCGAGTGATCACAGTTCTAAGCGAGCTCCGTTTGTGACTTCTGCGGTATGCGGCAGGTGTTAGAACTGGAAACAAGAAATTCATTCATGACACAATTCCATCGTGTTAGGTCCAGTAGTGGCTGGAGGAGGGATGGCCAATTGCCCTTGACCTAGACACCCTAGCACTGCAGACCAGTTCACTGGCTGTCCGTGCACAAGAGGGTGGGAGATGTTACCTCCAAGAAGTTACAGGAGTAAATGAGCTCCAGTGGGCGCGTACCCCTATTTATATCCTATCACTCTCCCTTGTCGCAAAAATTAAAATAATGCTATTCGCCTGAAATGATATCAAATAGGCGATTAATACGTTTTAAGACATTTTAAGTAAATATAAACATTTTTAACATAGTAAAAATAATTTTACACATTATTATTTTTATTTAGCTTGGATATGCTGTATTTACCTTTTATATCTAAATTTAACATGCATTTGTCCAGTTTTAAGCCATTAGGTTTAATTGATGGTCTTATTTAACGTATTCTTACATGAACACTTGTTATTACAATACGAACTTTTTATATTAGAAGGTGTAATCAATTTAATGCTATGATTCAACTCACTTTTTCACACATTTAAACTTTCTTTTCCCCTGTATGAACCAATTTATATATATATATATATATATATATATATATATATATATATATATATAAATTAACTGTATTACAATCATTATTCCATGAAAGAATGTTAAAGTAATAGGTATCATAACATACTTACCCAGCATATCATAATGTAATACAATGTATTTTAATGTAATGCAATGTATCATAACATATTGTAATGTGCCAACATAGTGTATCATAACATAATGCAACATATCGTAACACATTATAATGCACAATAGTAACACATGGTAACATACTAACATAACATTAGTAATGTACCAATGTAATGTTAGTAATGTATCATAATACACTAAAGTAATGTTAGTTACATATCATAAAGTAGTAACATAATGTATAGTAATGTGTTCTAATGTACCAACATAACATTAGTAACATATAACCTACCATTCTAATGTACCAGTGTAATGTTAGTAACATATTGTAACAATACTAATGTAACATTAGAAATATATTGTAACATATAGTATTGTCTTTTATGTTTGAACCCTTAGAAAGGAAACTAGATTGCATTTGTACATGATCTAAGCAGGATTTGAACCCAGCTTGTATCAACCATGTTTTAGCCGGGAATTGAATCCACAAAGTATATATTAATTAACCATGTCTTATCCGGTATTCGAACCCAGAGACTCCTGGCCTAATCTGATAACTTTACGGAGTCTGGCAAAAGAATAAACTCTTTTATGTGGATTTTTTGTCAGATTCAATTATGTCTTTAACTGATTAGTATATTTGGCGAACTAATTGTCTGATTTATTTTTTTCTTTGCAAGACTTTCGTGTTAATGCATTCAGGGCTGATTATCGAAAATCTCCAATGTTCATCTCCATCGCACATCTGTATCTGTAGTGGACTATCTACATCTTCACTTCGAAACCACACCCGCCTGAATCCTGGAGTAACACTAGCATACTGAAGTGATTAGTCGAACCTCTCCATCACAACTGAAGCTCTGAAGCTCTCTCTTTTTATATAGGCAGATGTTATTCCAGTTATAATTAGTTCTTCAGTGGCAATTTTGTTAGATCAAATTTACAGACACAAACAATGCTGTTCAAAAACCTCACAGTCCCACATTCCACATGGTGCTCGTAAAAGTGCGCTGCTGCCTTGCATTTGCATGATAAGTTCATTATTATTATATGTTTCAGTCCATAAGGTTGTGGTGGTGTCTTTGGTTATTTCTGTACTGCGATTTTTTAAACATTGGTCCCAAGAAGAACAGTGCAGTTCGCTGTCAGCCAGCATATTAAAAACAGGACAGTCTTCCTCTTCATCACACAACATTCATTCTGTATGCATGATTTCTCCGAAACTTTTTGGGAAATTCCAATGTTCAGCTTCGTTGCACATCTGTCTTTGAAAGTATATGTTGCCTAGAGACTGGAACTATTCTTTCTTGTGTCCTTGAAAAATAGTAGACTATGTCTTCTCAGGGTCGAATGTCTCTATTTTTCTAAATCTTGCGCTACCTGGAACAAACCATTTTTTCGAAAATTAATATATCTACACATAGGTAGGCTGTTGGTATAAATACTATCTTAAAGCTTCACTTTTACATTGTGAGCAGAATGTTTTTTCCTCACAGTGATTTGTATTGTAGCTTTTGACAATTGAATTAATACTCGAACAGTCATGGTATCTTCTGATATTTATTACTTCTGCATTAGTTAAAGTTTTTAAATTTTCCTTTTGCTTTTTTTCAATCACATATATGGGATAATATTCGTGTAATGCATCATTTACACATTGAAAACATTTTTTGTAAACTATGTCACCAGAGTCCCATTTCAGGTTATGTATCTTGTGTGTTCCTGAAACATCATTTAACTTCAGGTTTTAAACTATACCAAGGTCTGGGAGATTTAAAGCATAATACTTTAGAGTCATTAGCATCAGTTGAATAATAAATAGCAAGCTGATTAATTACAAATGAGTTGTCTTGGTAGTTTTCGAAACCTTGAGCGTAGCATATTATTTATACAATATTTCTTTATCCCCTATTTACAAAAAAAGTCTCTCATATATAAGATTTTTATAAGATGACAGTGTTCGCCTCGGAATCTACTTCATCGACTCCAGATGAGTCCATTGCTATATATAGAATGATTCTAGCTTCAAGTAGCAGTTACAGTCTGTGTGACATACAATCCCTCTGCATATGTTGAAATTTCTCATCATTAGTAAAGGCAGGCATGCTGTAAGGACAGTCATCGCAAGGTAAATAAGATGCGATATCCTCATCAGCTTTTAAATGTTCAGCCAGGAACAGATACACTAATTTTATTCATGGCCCACAAACTAAATTATAAATTCTTTTGGCAACACTCGCAGTTGGGAACACCTTAGACTCGATAAGGTTTTTGCCTTCCCATAAGCTAAAATAGCATTGAACATTTCATTGCATTCAGAGTCACAATTATCACAGTAGTGACCTTGATGCATTGTACCTGTTATGAGCTAATGCAAAGATGAAATCCCCTGTAGATTCTGTGTTGATGATTTCGTTGTAGCAGACATTGTGGTAGACGTCTGGTATCATTCTAGGTGTGGACGCCTAGAAGTATAGTACACGTAATGGACGTCTGGAGCTGTAGTCGATATGATGAACATCTGGAGCTGTAGTAGCCATGATGGACATCTGGGGTTATAGTCGACATTGTAGTGACTGCCTGTTGTAACGGACACCTGGCATCATTCACGTTATCAATGCTTGCCATTGATGATGCTTCCTGGACACTTGCTGTTGCAATGAACGCCTGGAATTCTCTGTGTTATTGCAGTGCATATGCTTGCTTATGCACACAAAGTGATCTTAGCAGATGCGAGTTAAGACTGATAAAAAATTAATTTATCCCTCTTTATATACTGTAAAGATTCAAAATGGCCACCATGTTCCAGTGAATTTACACGAATTTGGACATTTTAGTAAAAGCTAAGAATGACTCTGAAATTGCTGTATTCTATTTCTGAAAAACCTGATTTCCACCTGTATTCATACTGTTTCATTAAACTTACACTTTAAGCTGTTAAAATATTAAATAAATTAAACTATATACATTTTATGATACATGGAATATATTTTGCAGTTGGAAAGTGGTTGGTTGGACATAAAAAGAGAGGGAACGTGTTGGTTGAGTGGTTAGCTTGCTCACCTCACCAGGTGTGTCGCACCACAAAAAATAAAAATTTTGCAATGTGTGAATGTCGTGTTAGATGATGCCGTTGATACTAGGGTTTTATCGAAGATCTCTTTTATTTCCCCTAGTCTCACGTGTGCGACCCATTCCGACCCGGCGCTACTCCAACTCCAAATGTTTTCCCCTTAATTGGCTCTCAAGATCTCGTTAAAAGAGATGAGCAATTCTCTCCCAATATTTTTTCTCTCCTATATGAATAAATATGCATCGAATTGATAGTAAAAAAAACCTTTCTTAACAAGTGAATAAAATATGGAATTTTTTGAATATTTGTAAAAAAACTGTTCTGTTTTAATGAGTGAATTAATAAATCTTGCATTTCTGTATGGTTTTTAGATTATAAATTTCCTGGATTATAGTCAAAAGTTGATTTTCGAATTTAAAAAAAAAATGGGGTTTATATTGGTAACTTGATTTCAGCATCTTGTAATTTTTTTTCATTTCACTGCTCATATAGTTAACCTGTTACGTAAGGTTGAAACAACAAGTCAAGCGAAATCTCTCGGGGTATGCATTTAGAGGGTGACGGGCCTGGCAAGCCGAAGCAGGGAAGCCAACACTAGAAAAACATGTTCTGAATATTGTTGCAGAGAGGGGTGCATAGCTGTGAAACAGATACTGCAGGGTTGCCAACTCACGAAAAAAAATACGAAAAAGCTTGCTCTGGGCTGAAGCTGGGGTGTATAAAACAGGTTTTTGCGAACACTAGGCTTGATCGATAGTGGAGCTCTTCAGAAAAGTAGAATTTCAAGACAAGTCAGCTTCGCGACTAGGGGTTGTTGAGCTTGGGCCACGTCCCTCTGAACAAGGGGGGAAGGGTTGAGGATGCCTACAGGCGAGCGGGGGAAGGGGTGGCTGATATCCTGGACTCGGGCCAGTTCTGAGGGGCAAAGGGAATGGGATGCCTGCAGGCAGCCCCCAATCTGAATGCAACTAGGCAGTTGTCGCCATCTTGCCTCAGTTGCGAAAAGTGACAATCACGTGCAGACGGATGAATGACCCCCAGGGTCTCGCAGACACAGCTTGTTGGGGAAGGGGTGTTGGGGGTGGCTGGCATCTTGGACTCAGGCCAGTTCTGAGGGGTGGAAGTGAGAGGGGTAATTACAACCAGGCAGGGGCCCCCCGATCTGAACGCAACTAGAAAGTGACACCATCTTGCTTGTGGCAGGCAGGTCCCCGATCTGAAGCTCTCTGGACACTCGGTGCCATCTTCAGTTGGTCCTCAATGCTTGGACTAGATAGACATCTACGTGTACTACGATTTTCCATTAAGCGATATTATTTGCTTCAGGGTTCAGATCTCATTCTCAGTATTCGTAAACAAGTGCAGTGAATTTTATAAACATTAAAAATATTTTCCCATCATTTATTTGCCTATCGGGCACGCAACACATATCTACTCATAGCTCGACGTAAGTGCTACTCTGTTATAAATCGAACGGACATATTTTTATATCATTTCAGGTATGTGATTGTGACTGGTTTAAATAGTATTCAGAGTTTTTTGCCATAAGATATTCACCAGGCTGAATCGTGTAAGGTAAGTGTAATTTGTACATGTAAACTTGTTAATGTGTTAATTATTCATACTGACTCTCTGGATTTCGTGTAAAGACAGTAAAACGTATTTGTTCGTTGTACTTGTCTCTCGTGTTATTTATTCCTACATAGAAATATATTTCGTTTAAAGACTCTGTCTTGTGTAATTTCATACTGGCTAGCTGGATTTCGTTTAGTGAGTTTGCAATTGTCGATATCAAATGTTATTCACATAGTTAAAATTCTCTCTCGTGTAAATTATATTTCTAAGCTCAAGACTCATGTTATATTTAAGACTCTCATAAATGGAATTATTATTCCCGTAGTCGTTTGAAATTTGCTATTAGATGCATGTAATTTATTCATACGTAGAACAGTCTGAATTTCTCTAATGTTTAATTGCATTAGGAAACAGTCGTCAATCGTTTGTCATTACTAACACGTGACTCGCATCTTTCAAAGTCGACTATCTCCCACCACTGCCTATGAGCAATATCCCCCCAAAACATAAAATTTACACTTAGGCCATTCTTAGAAATAGTTTAAACGCTCTGGATTTCTCCCGTGTGTTAAATATATTCGTAAAAAATCTACTATCTACCACCAACATCCCTATAAACACATCAGAATTTGAAAAAAATTATAACAAATAACACTTAGCACACTCTTGCATTCAATGCAATACCTATATAACACATTACAACCCACCACTCTGACTCCGGTTAGTCAACTCCAGGACATCACACTGTCAACATCGTACAGAGCTCCCGCTACTCATGAAATGAAAGAAGTATACTATCAAGAGAAAATAATTTTAAAAAATTTGATCGGATTAAAAGTAACACTTTCAATCCGTTTAACCCTTTCAATTAATTTAATTAACCCTTTGATATCAATTTAACTCTTTAAATATATCAAAAAGGGAAGAAGGACCCCCCCCCCCCCCTCTTCCCTACTACTTTTAAGTATAAAACGTTTGTGATAAATTAAATATTAAGGAAAAAACAAACCCGTAATGCAGGGAGTGATATTCCAAAGGTTTGATGTAAAAAGTGTGAAGAAACCGCGAATAGACTATACATTATGTATTACACGTGAGACTATTTAATGCACAATTTACCATTTCTCTCGTTCGTTGTTCGTTCTGTTTTGTGCATTTCGTTATCATTATTGCAATAATATATATTTTTTTTTTTTGCTTCAAATGTTTTCTGGTTTTCGAACACGATGACATTCTATTTACTCTTTCCAGATGCCGAAAAATACTTCCTTCCTGAAGTGTGACGTTTGGCGCGTGTGTGCATCTTGGAGAGAGCATGTCTGTCAGTTCCCTCGCTGCTGCTCAAGCATGCTGATCGTAAGCCGCACGAGAAAAGCCTGGAGCCTGCTCACTGTTGGCGTGGAAAGTGCGTTGTGGCGGGATTCTGCTCCTCTGTGCCGCCCTTTGCTCTCTAGCTTGCCCACAGATCTACGGGATGATTCGCAATTAGACCTATACATTTCGGGAGGTGATTCTTCGTGAAAAAGTAGAAGGATAACATATGTGACATTGTCTACCAAAACCGAATATTATGGGAGTTACGAGCCCTTAAAACAGGAGGTTTTAAACCGTATTTTTGCAAAATACCGGTAACGAAGTGATATACAATTACAACTCTCGGAACATTATTGTATGTTATTGGGACCTTCAACGTAAGAGCCTGTATTTTGCACAAATACGGTTTAAAATCTCGTTTATATATATATATATATATATATATATATATATATATATATATATAATATATATATTTAAATTAAGGGCTCATACGTCCCTTAATATTTGGTTTAGGTATAAAGTGTTACATATGTTTTCCTTTTACTTTTTCATGAAGAATCACCTCCCCGAAGTTTTTCTGTCGTATTGATAATCACTGTCTGTATAACACCTCCAACTCCCCGACTACAAGCTGTTCTTACAGTGTGAAATATATTGTTCCTGGTTGGGAACAGTCATGGCTTACGTCATTTCCGGGATGTTCAGACATATTTTGAACATCTTTGTTGATGTAGAGTGAGTGAGTAAAGAGAGTTAGGTGACTTCTAACAACGAGGTCTTGAAAGCCGATTATTGTGAAGCGAGGTGTGTATGGAGCAGCGCCGGAATGAAAGGGCGGGGAACGGGAGACCCCCGAGAAAACCCGCCAACCGGCGGCATCGTCCCGCACTATTCCCACATGCGAGAATTCGGGAGCGGCGCCACCGGTAATCCAACCCGGTTCGTATAGGTGAGATACGAGTAGTCTAACCACTGCACCACTGCGTGCGGCCCCTTGTTTATATTTGTTTATTCCAATCACTCTGTGACTAAGTTACCAAGTCTGCCAGTTGTAGTCATTGGCTTAGTTACCTGTACATCTGGATCAGTATGAAGGAGGCCTGAGTACGTATTTCTTAAAACGCTTGTAAATATCGTTGAAACTGCCCCTTCAATCGTCAAAAAGGCTACTAAATAGTTTTTTTTTTTGTGAAAGAGAGCTGTTATAATCCCCCCCCCCCCTCCGTGATCGAATTTCTTATGACTTCTCAAAAATGCCTAACCATAAAATATTATTCCTGTAAGATGTTTGTCCATGGAGCTGTGAATTCGCAGAAATGTGAGTGAAATTTTGCAGTCAGACCTAGTCTTAGGATCAGAAAGGAAAAATGGTTCGCCAAGATGGGAGGGAAATCTGCACAAACGCTTAAAGCAACATATTGCAGCGTTTCGTAACAAGTCCTCGGTTTCAGCTGCTGGAACGGGACTCGGTATAGTTGGCAGCCGTGTTGAAAAACCATTCCGCCAACCCGTTGCTGTGAACAAGGTTCCGAACTTCCTTTACGATTTCCACCGCAAGTTTCGTTTTGTACTTTCCTCTCAGATATTTTGAAGAACACCACAGCTCTGATAAACCAGTAGAGAATCCCTGCAGGACAATATTAATAGTTTCTTATTCCCATGAAGTGGACCGTTATCAGTAAAAAAAAAAAAAAACTCGCCCCCTTGTCTGTAGGAATATCCTCTTAGAAAGTAGGATTTTTACCGACAAAAGTATTTGTTCTGCAGCGTGCTGTTTAAGAGTAATGATAAATATGAGTTCTACGTCATGTTACACTTATGGCACATGCAGGTCGGATTCATTGAGTACTTTAACCTCCTAGTGAAGAATATGGTAACTGTAATTAAACTCTGCAGTACATTATCGATAGTGGATGTCTCAATGATGAACAGCGACGTACAGATTATTGCTCGTTAATAAAGTTTTGTTTGCGGCAGAACACGTGTCATAGATATTCACACTACCGGAAAATAAAATTTAAAAAAAGTTAAAATACCACGCTGTCTTTAATATGAACATGGAACTTTCATTTATATACATTATAGATATAAATCGTGCTAAATAATTCTCAGGGACCGCGGCGGTGCAGTGGTCAGACTACTCGCCTCCCACCAAAGCAAACTGGATTCGATTCCTAGCTACATTACATGGTTTTATAGTTATAGCACATTGCGCTAAATTTTTATGTGGCTGCCATTTTTGAAATTAGTGTTTGACTTATTTAAACATACCAATTAGTGTTTGACTTATTTAAACATACCTGCCGTAGTACTACTTGTCTGCCAAATTTGGCAATAATCGGTTCATTTGTTTCTCAGATATTACATAAAAACTTCATTTTTCATGGGGTGCTGTTTTACAAAATGGCGGAGAAAATAAGGCTATATTTGAGGTTTATAATAGACACATACAGCATACCGTGTTTGGTTGAGATTGGTCAGACGTGGAGCGTATAGCAAATTAACCAGAATTTTTATATTACCGCCATTTTGAAAATAAGTGGCTTATGTATTAAAATTGTATTAGTTTACTAGGTTTGTTATAGTATTACTTATGTGCCAACTTTGGTAGTAATGGGTTGTGTAGTTTCCGACATTCGATGAGAGAGCTTTATTTTTTCATGTAGGCCTAGTGCTATCTTCCAAAAGGTTAACAAATAACAATATTATTTCTTAATTTCAATGCATACATGATACACTGTCAGCATACGGCATTTGGTTTGTATAGGTTAAATGGTTGCCGAGATATGATTTAGCTTCCTGAATTTTTCAAAGACCATTATTTTGAAAATAAGCACCAAGCGTTGTCAAAAATGATCAAAGTTAGCTGTCCTTACTACGTACTATACCTATGTATACCAAATTTGGTGAAATTAGGTTCACGGGTTCAAAAGTTTAAGGGCGGGGGGAGACATGCACGCCAACACACACCTACATACAGACAGGAAAGTTGGCAAGTCTTTCTTTCGTTAGGAAAGTAGGATAATGTACGAGTGTCATGCCTCTGCCACATTCAGCATGCAATTACTAAATGCCAAAGCCGCCTGGAAATATAATAAAACAGCCACGCTTATTTTAAGAATTTCAGTATAATTTTTTTAGTGTAATGTCCTGTAACTACTTGCCAACTTTTACGATTTTTTTCGTAAAATATACGGAAATCATATCCTTTTTACGATTTTATGGAAAAGTCTTGATTTTTTTCTAATTCCGACACAGAAAAAAATTTTAGTGAATATTTACTAGAGACTTCGATAACTCGATATCGGGAAGTATCGAAAGAATCGCGAATTGCATCGTTCATATCGATACATTTGTTCGATGCGTCAAATGTTATATTATCGACACGTGAATGCATTTGTCCGCCATTTTCCCAATTGTCTGGAAGAAACAGTGTTTTCGTTCTGCAGTTGAGTTTACTAGTTTCGGAAAGCCGGTGAAATGTCTTATTTATTTAATGAATCAGCTAATTAAGTTGCATCGCTGGCAGAGAAACGTGCAATAAGAATTGTAACAGAACAACATGAATTCAGGAGTTGCAAATAGAAATGACAAACAGTAAGTCAGTGTGTACTGTAAATAACGTATTTTAAAATGGTTATTAGAATGTTTGAAACGTACGTGGCCTAGAAAACCATTATTTCAGCTCTGTTTTGCAGTGTAAAAGTAGGCCTAACACGTTTATTGTATAGAAAACTAACTTCGCCAATAATATTTACGTCTCTAGCGTGTTTAATATTCGAATTGTAACTACATATTCATCGGGTTTTCTTTCGGTAAGGTTAAAACTTGACAGGTTATATGATTATTTATTTGAACTCGTGACGTGTTTGGTAATTTGGTATTTCGTATTTTGTATTCAGCGGATGTGAGCAAAAATACAAAATGACAAAATCAGTGCCATGTTTGTTTTTACTTTAAAAACATGTGAATCCGGGAAAAAAAAAAAAAAAAGAAAAAAAAAAGGGCCTTGGCCTAACTGTACATAAAACACACGAGGCATGTTTTAAAAAAGCAAATAAGTGTTGTGCTTTGTTTATATATTCCACAACTACATTTTTTAAAATTTGTCGTTATTGCATAATTTTTATTTTCTTAGTTATTTACGTATTTGTAGCGTTACAGTAATAATTGTATAAATATTACGTCCGTTTTAAGCATTAAATTTAGATAAAAAATATATTTCACTGTTAATGTAATAATGCTTCGCCGCGAGTGCTAAACAAGTGACTGTCGACAACGTGACAATTGATGCCGACCAAATCAAATTAACTAAATAACGCAAATTTTCGACTCTTCCATTCAAACAAGGTGTAATTAAAAATGATAGTCTCGTAAGAAGAGGGGCAGAACGACGACGTCTCATGAAAGACGTTAAACTAAAGTATCTCCTAACCCCATCCAATCCACTGGCAATAAAATTAATGGAGGCCCAGCAGTATGAACTTAGCCATAACAGAAACAAGATAGGTGGGAATGGTAACCTAAATTGATCACAGCATTTGTTAAACTCATTGATTTATTCATAGACAGAGCAGCTGTTTAACAATGATACATTGCGGCCGTGCTACATTTCTAAAACCGTCAAAATTTTGTGATCTTGTGTTCGGTATTCTGAATGCAAGTAGATATTTCAAATTTTTACGTGCCATTTGTGTTCACAACCAGTATTTCATATTTATTTTACATATTTTGTATGTGTACAATATGTGAAAACTACAAATACAAAACCACAAACAAAATAATAAATCTTTCTTCAGGTAGCGGTAGAATTGCTATTGTTTTTCATCCGGCGATAAATAATTTCCACATTTCCTCTATCTGACTTAATCCAGAAAAAAAAAAAAGGAATGTTTTTTTTTTTTTCTAAATAAACATTGTACGCTTTCTTAGTTCGAAAATTGACATGTGAGCATATGCACATTTTTTATATACAAGTTTGTTTTAAATGTCATTTTTGAATTTTAATAATTCCAGAATAGGGATTTTGTGTATTGCAAAGTGAATTCTCAATACTTTTATGGCATGGAAGTTATCTTAAATTAATGTATATTTCAGCCAAGGCAAGGAATAAGTATATTTTTGCTTTGCATGTCATACTAAGCAAACACATTTTGTTGATGTATAAGTCTTGTCTAGGAGAAATCATAGTTTCTGGCCTAAAACACTGACCAAATGTTAGATTATATTACATTTTCATTGTGAAATAATGGGAATTTTATTACCTGAAATTAAGCGTGTATGATAAGAAAATTAGTGTATGTGAAATTGCCGCGGGAAGTTTACGCGTATAAATGTTCAGCAAATATTACTTGTTGTCAGAAAAGACAAACAACTATTATCTATGTCCCTATTATTTTACTTTTGTCAAATTAAGTGTATTCTTGGAGAAAAAAATTAGTGAAAATGGTGAAGTTTAATCTGTGGTCTTTCATTGAGTGTAATAAAACCCCTATGTTACAGATCTAATTTGCACAGTACAGCGTCACGACGGAAACACTGCACGCCTTGGGCGTAGGAGCGACGTGGCACTAGGCGTGCGTGTTAGTGTCGACCGTATCGCTCCCTCGCTTCTTGACTTTGGACGCAAGGTTCCCACGGAGGTCCATCCCACTCCTAATGAAACAGAGACGGAACTCAGCCTCAACTGACCTCTTACTAGTTTTAACCACGTGCACTGTAGCATTGTTAATCAGCGATACCCTCAGCTAGTCTAGAGGAAAGACGCTATCCAATAATTTTCTTTTACAACTTCAGTTTTAAGTTGACAGACCTAAAGTTGGTGGTTACCATTCACGAGAGGGACTAGTGTTGCTGAGCCCGCATATTGTGTCAGAAATAATTGTCAATTCTTATTTGCAAGTACTGGTGACAAGAATATTAATTAAATTTTACTATTTGCCCGAAACGTCTCTGCTGAGTTATGCTTCTAGTAAAAGGTAGATATTTTCTTAGTGCTGTTCTTGCATGTAGAAATTGAGTTTTGTAGTGTTGTTGCTATTGTTACTCAGTCTCACTGCCTCTGCGCCTCATCTCCTCTTCGTCTATTTGCTCACCAGAACTTTACTCATCACAGTAGGGATGCCTTGTTAGTGCGCTTTCGTGCGTGGAATGTGACATTATCGGCACGGTCGTGTCAACCGCTTCGTATAATGGCTTAGTCCGCCATTTTCCATACCGCAATAAAGCGCCAAAATCTTACATTCCGACGTTTAAGTTTGTCAGCTACGGGAAACTCGTGAAGAGTCGTATTTGCCAAAATTATTCTACAAATAGATTATTTTGTATCGGTGGCAGGCAAAGGTGTCCAAGAATTGCAATAAAATATGTGTTCAGGAATTGCGAATAGGAATTACAAACAGTAAGTCGGTATGTAAATAAAGTATTTCGAAACCGTTATTAGAATGTTTGGAATGTACGGGACGTTAAAAAACTACCATTTCAACTCTTTTGTAACGTATAGATAGTATGTTTACCACATGGAAAATCTTAAGAGTGTAAGATTAATTTAATTAAAAATATTTATGCACCGAATGTGTTTATTTCTCGCATCGGTACGAACAGCAACATATTTACAGCATTTTGTCCTTTCGGCGAGGTTAAAACTTTCCAGGTTTTGATAATCTGAATATTGCTTCCCTACGAGTCAATTTTTCCACTGCTCCATCAAAACAATATGTAATTCATTATGAAACCGTCTCAGAAAAAATGCCAATGCCGTCTGATGAAAGACGTTAACTAGAGTTTAACACCCCTTCCCCCTCAACCACATCCACTCGTAGTAGAATAAACAGTGCCCCATCAGTATTACTTGGCCATAACCAAAATAAATCAAGTTGGAATGTCAACCTAGCTGTAATATTCTACATTGATAATAATATTTGTTTAAAAACATTGTTTTCTTCATTGACAGAAGAGCTGAGGTGGAAGGATGGAAGGATACATTGTGGCATCACTTCTTTTTCTAGAACTGTCAAATTTTAGTGTATTTACATGCAATGGAGTACAACTTTAATTTCATGTCAGGGCAGGTTGACTGATTTGTAAGGAGCTTAACAATCAGACCTTAATCGCCCAGGGATCTTCGTGCCATAAGGATGACATAATGCAATGGTGGAATAATCTTGAGTACCCCAAGTAAATCCTTGGCAACGACCGCCATGTTGCCCACAGTGGGAAAACTGGACGCGGCGGTGTTGAACAGTTGTGGGACTCCCTGTTTGGTCGCGATTGTTATCCCGACAACTGAAGTCTAACCAGGATACCAGTTTCTTATTTTCCATCCGGGAGTATGGAAGTCTTTGCGCGCGAATTACGGTTACGGCTGTCGTTGCAGGTAATCGGATCACGGAAGGGTTGGAGGGAGTGAACTTCCAGCTCGTTTCATCGGCTGTTTACGCACTTCTGGTCTATTACGTGCCGGTATTACCCGCAAAGTCTTTTCTGACTTACCGTATCTCGCTACCGGTAACGGCCAATTTACGCCGGGCGAGGCGTGGTACGTGGCGTCATGGTCGATACACAGCGTTCGGGCGCGCTTTAAAAAAACTGATGTATACACACACACACACACGTAGACAGCGAGCACCTTGGCGTCATGAGGTCGTGCACATGTGCTACTGAATGAAAAGTCGTTCGACACCCGGCAGCGTTACATTCTCTGCGAAGATAGGAGGAAATAGCTGCGGAGCCGGTTCGAGGCGTGGGTCGTGTCCGAAGTCGATCATCGATTGCTTATCGAACTCAGCACCGGCTGACGAGATTCCTTCGACAGTGCACCCGTAACAATTTTTTATGAACTTTCGAAGGAAAGGTAAATATATTAAGAATTCTTTTTTTTTTATGCGTGTGTTATGCGACAGTAAAGCATAAGGTTTTGATTCAGGCGAGAGTGAGTTGAAGCGTGATAAGCTTCGGGGTTCCAGCTCCCTGTGGCAGACGATTTATTTTTATTTTTAAAGTAGCGGTGTTATTTTTGCAATTTTTTGTATTGTATGCCAAGTAACTGACCCCATTAAACTGACCTAACTAACACCAAAATATTGCTCTTATAGCCTAACATAATTTTTCAGACACTACATTTCTCAGTCGATTACCATCAAATTTGGTGAAACATTCGTTCTGCCTAGACATGTTTTTAAACAATCATGTTATCTTATATCGTGAGAACTTTATGAAAACAACTTACGTATATGCGGAAGAAAGTAGACTAATTATGTATTTAACTGTTAGTGTATGTTACATTCGAAATTTGTAACTCCGGAAATCTTTGAAATAAAAAATAGTAAGTATTCATCACGCGAAAAAGGCTACTTTTTGCCCCACTGCCCTTCTTGAATGTTACACGCACGTAAGAAAATGTAAATTTAAGTGTGAAATCTGGGATAGTATTTTTGTAGACTGAATTTTATGACTTCTGATTGTTTCTATGGCCGTCAGGATAATTCAAGAGGCCAGTAACTGAAGGAGATCGAGGAATGTGTAAAAAGAGGAGAAAGCTGGTAAACTGTACCGGAAGAAGAGTGGAGCCAAGAGAGGATTCCCTGGAAGGGCCTTCACTCAAACTTAGCTGGCGGCAGGAAACCGCGAAGGGCGAAGATTGATTATATCCGAGAAATTTTCGACTCGTGGAATTGTAGTGCCTGTAGAAGAAATGACATGACAAAGCCAGGAGGCTTGAGTGAATGGAATCAATATAGCTGCAAGCCTCTTGAGTTGCTGATTCGTATCCAATATTCCAGCTATCGTTGTAATACAGTATTTCAAGCTGTCCTATATGTGTAAATGTACGAAAATACGAATACCAAGTGAAAGTAATTAACACTAAAGTACATAACAGCCTGATAAAATTATAAATGTATGATTTTGTTGTAAACTTCTAAACTGTGCTATTACAGAATTTTCATATATATTGATTAACTGCTGCTGAGATTGGAAAGTTTCTTTTTAAATAATGTGCTCGGGAAAAATCTGTTCCCAATGATTTTCTTTCTGTATGGCTATAAGTTATCGTGATATTCAAGAAAACTTTTCTTGGAAACTGCTTCGTAAAATCTAAAACACAAACACGTAATACGACGTGAGAAACTTGTAGTATGATGTAAACAGACAAGTTTGGTTACTACTTAATAGTTAGTTATAGTCTTAGCATGAGCGGAAAAAGCCTTTCGTAAGAATAATGTGTTCAGATTTGTTTTGAAGTAAATAGCTTAGATGTGGAAAAAAAAATGTAATAATTATTTATTGCGAAAAGAGAATGTAGAATATTCGAAGTTTATAAGTGCAAAATTTGCCATACTAAGTCACATTATAGAATAATTCTGGGAAGAGGGATTTGTTTTTTTTTTTTATTGAAGCTCCCTTTTTTTCATAATATTTGGAATATTTTTACAGCTATTCGTGAAAACATGTTTGAAGGGAAATGGAAAATTCTGAAATGTGAAGAACATAGGACATAGGAACAAAGCGGGGGAGCTCGGACCAGTACTTGTGTTTATATTTTCCTCTAAGCCCAGGGGTAAACAGAAGATTAACCAAAAACCCTCATCTTCGCTGTCTGTGATACCATTCACAACACCCCTGGGATCTCCTGCCTTTTGATACGAATATGTTTTAATGCAATTTGGATATGTGAAGGGGGAGGGGGGGATTGAGTATACATTTTTGCTGTTACTGTTTACAGCCACACGTGAGTAACCACGTCTTAGACACAGAATAGGTAAGTACGCAGAAGTAAAGGAGCGTGGCTGTTCTTGGATGTTGACGTACTTATTCACTGATTGACTGCTCCAGTCTACGCAACACACCTTCTTATGCCTGTTTCTGAAGTTTAATGGCAATTGTGTGGAGTAACTGAATTCGAATTTTGATTGGATCTCCATTGCCTATAATGGTTACGGCGAAATTTTTATTGCATTTGTGTTTCTCACCCATATATTCTTTACGTTTTTTTTTTTTTTGTTAAATTTTCGTAATCATTGTACTGTAGGCATTGGAGATCCAATGAAAATTTGAATTCAGTTCCTCCACATCATTGCCATTAAACTTCAGAAACATTTCTATTGCATTTGTGTTTCTCGTCCGTATATTGTGTTCTTCGTTTTTTTTTTTTTATATTTATTTCGCAGTCAGCCGACCTCGCGTGGCGCAGTCGGTTGGTGCTCCGCCGGTCCGCGGTGCGGGAGGTTCTGGGTTCGAATCCCAGGTATGGCGTGGATGTTAGTTTAAGCTAGGTCACAAGTTACTGTGTAAGCCGTCCTATAGCAATCCTTCGGGCGTAACATTGGGGGACGTTAATAAGCCAGTTACAATTTCAATTCTCATTTCGCAGTCATTTTAAAACTTAACTTCTTGACATGTAAGCCAACTATTATTTCGAGTACTATTTCTTATTACCTCTTAAATATATCTCACCTTTTCCCGTTTCAATTTGTTTCATCTTTGCCCTTTCACGTCGAAATGAGGCCAACAGACACTCCAATTTCTTCTTACACTCCTCAGGGTTTCTGTGTATCTCACCAGACAACTAGCTCGATCCACACGTCGTTGCGCTTTATCTTATGATAATGATGTCCATGGTTATCGAACATGATGCGGTGTTCGGTTCGCGACGCTATTACGTTATGGTAAATGCTCGCTAGTGTGTACGTGTCTTCCAAGAGCGTCCAAATATCTTCACTCACTCACTCACCTTTTGTCCCTGTGGCGTTGTTTTCCATTCGTGGTGATGTGTGACTAATCGCTTCTTATAAGCTGCGTTCACGGTAAAGTAAACACTTTTGAAATCAACGTTGAAAATAATCGCTTCTCGTATATACAAATATGCTACAGTACACACTGGCATGCATGTTTCTATAGCCCATTCCCGATTGGAAGCGACTTATGAAAATCAACCTTTGAAAAAACTCTGTAGGCATAATATGTCACCTGTTTTTTCAATAACATGTATTCCACAAATATATAACCCTATGGTTAACTTTAGAGTACTGTATTATTGAATAAATGAAACTTTACCTTAATATCTTCTATAACTTGTAATATTTGATTCTTTTTAAACATGAATTAACAACAGCGAGAGCAACGACCTGTTGGCAACGGCCGGTAAGAAATAGTTCACAGTAAAAATATTATTTTAACCTAGTTTTGTAGTATACTATTTGTAAATTGAACGGTGCCTATTGAAATATTGAAATATTTAGGTAGCCCCGATGGAAACCTATCTCATTTTTACAGTTCAAAATAACAGCGGAAAATATTGTGAGTAGGCCCTAATGGCACGGTGTTGTTTTGTCGAGCGAGAGCAATTTTGAAGCAACTGTCTGTTGAGCGATCTTTGTCGCGCTCTCTCTCTCTCTCTCTCTCTCTCTTTGTCTCTTTCACACTCGGGAAGTTTCACTTCGCTAGTATGCAAAAAATTGTACATGTTTTCAATTGTATCATATTTCATACTTATTACAGCAAAATAATGATTTTTGAATTTGTAATTTACAACTGAAAATAGATATTAATGTTTGAATGCTTATTTCAATATATATTTAGATATGTTGGCGGGGAAGAAACAAAGTGAAGTTGGCAGACGTGGCGAGCCATGTCATGGCGTGTTGCTGTTTTACCAAACGAAGCGTAAATTATACTTCGAAAATACTTCAAATTACCACATCACGTTTGTAGACGTTGTGTTTTTTAAACCTACCTAAGCAAGCTACGATGTTGTGATAAATCTGTGTTTCCGCGACAGTAACAAATATTCTGTTACTGTGTGTTTCGTTAACCGCTGTGTGTGAAATAGCGTGGCTGTTTGGTGGTAGTTACTCTGGATCTGTGTGTGCATGATTCAAATATTTGGTGTGAACTATTTATACGTTGTAAATGTAAACTGTTTTTATGGCGAAATTATTTATTTATATCCAGGTATGTTTATTTATCACAACGGTGTACCTTTGCCCTGGGTGTTTGAAACACAGTCGTGTAACGTGATTTACCACCAAGCCCAGTCCCAATAAATTCAAATAAACCTAATACATAGTAAGTAGCAATACATATAAATATGAGTGGAATAAAAGTTACGGCAGGCTTATTTGAGTGCATGTTCACAGCTATATTTTAAGTTTCTATAACAAAAAAAAAGGAGCGACACGAGTTGCGTGGTTGATTTTAATGTCGCTTTTTCGTTGGACTGTCTACTCCTTCGTTATTCGAACTGAGATCGTCCTTTTAAAGAAATAACGTAACACATATCAATAACAAATGTTAAATACTACAGTTCATTACCCCGCAATTGTAACCGTGTTTAACACAGTCGCAGCAAAATATTAACGCGCATTACGTGTAATGTGCTATGTCGTTGAAAACAAATATGTTAATGTAACGTAACCGTAAGAACTATCGTTAATTCAGGTATTTTTAAAACGTCATAAAGCTGACCTAAATCTTGTTATAGGCCTAAACTGTGAATATTCGTACGAAATGGTTTTCGAAATAGACCTAAGACAGAATTCTTTGAAAAGCTGTAAACAGTAAACAACATATTTGACAGGTATAAAGTAGAAGTCACATTTCAATGTTAATTTTTAGGTGTAGCGAATGTACACGAATACGTGTACACACACAATGACATGTAAACATTGATCTTGACAGATGCTACATAGAAGTCACATGGCATTGTTTGGGGGAAGGATACGAAACGAGCTAGCAAGTAGATATTAAGCAGGGCTCTCGAGAAAGTTGCTTCCAATGGGGAATGGACTATAGTTAATTTGGCGGTAGGTCAAGAAAAATAGTTCCAACTCTTCATGTTGTGTATTGCGACTGTCATGTGTAATGTGTGACAACTCAAGTTGGTGTATTGTTTCCTGTATACACATACCAGTACGAACTGTCTGTCATAATAGTAACGCATGCATGTTTCACGCTTCAACTTGACTGACACGTAAATAAGTCATTAGTCACACGGCAAGCTTTATTTTATGTATGGCGGAATGATACAAAATGAGGAGAAAAGTAGTTCAGAAGTGCTCTCATTATCGTGGAAAGCATGCAACTTAATTTCCGCAGCTTGTTGAAAATATGTGACGTGTATCAAAAATACTTGGTAGCCTCTGCGTCCTTGTTTTCGCAGTGGAAAGTTGGCTGCATTCGCTTAGCGTGAGCGCAGTTATCCGCGAGTGCGGGTAGTGAAGATATATAGGCCGCCTTCCGCTACACACGGGGATTTCACTGGTCAGTAGTGTCCGTAACGTCAGATACTGTTCCGATACTGCTGAAGGGAATGATGGTCACATCTGAGAGGTACCCTGTGCGAGGCTACAACCGTTACAGAGATCGCGGACTTTACTGACGCTGAAAACATCAGTGTTGTCGTCAGGTAAACACTAGGTTTCACGGCAAGTGCACGTCGTGTTCAAGTAAATTACACTCACGGAAGGTACAGGTGCTGAGGCAATCATTTATAATGCTGTGGTGCAGTCAGAAGATGCCCAAAAACAAGTGAGGTTAGTGTGTCCGCCATACTTTTTTAATATTTTCCTCCACGCGGGCATACTACTGCCAGACGCGCTGAAACAATCAATTTACTGACGAAGAGAAATATTCGCTGCGTATTAACGACTGTTCCCTTATTGCTGGCGAATACTGATCAACCATCAGTGATTTCAGTGCTCGTTAAAAGTAACTGAAGGCGGCCATAAAAGAAGCAGAGTGCTGGGAAGCTGCGCGGTGTTTATAGGCTGTTCACGTTAAAATGAGCACTTTTGATAGCCCTGCTTAAGATATACTTGTGTGCACGTTGTGGATTCTTCCGCCTTAAGTAAAATTTAGATTGCCATGGGCCTCATCACTTTATTCATGCGTCGGTCAAGTGAAACTGTGAAATTATTAGGAAAGAAAACATTTTATAAATCTGCTAATTTTTACACACTGATGCACTAATGAAACAGAAAGTGAAATAAATAATCTGAATTATTATTATTATTATTATTCGATGTTAAGATATGGAACTACATTCCATCTATCGTTTCCAACTTTACTGGGCGCATGTCACTCAGTGCGCCCGTTGAAGTATATGCAGGCATGGGCAGTGTTTTTCTTCTATGGTTGATTTTAGAAGTGTTCACTTTATCTTGAACAGCCTTTAGTTGGCATGACTGCACTGCAGGGATGGACAGGTGCTGCACCTGTGCTCGGGGCACTTGCGCCATCTCAACCCAGTCGTGTGGCGGCCCTGCCTGGTCTCAGCCGGCGTGGCTGGCTATTATCTCCCTGCTTCCCTCCTGGACCTGCTCGCATAAAAGACTGCTCTGCTCCGCGGCAAGAATGTTTTTTAATATTCCGTCCCTCGAGGCTCCTCTGTTATTCATACGTCGCGCCATTGTGCTCCCTCGCCCCCCCCCCCCCCCCCCCATCTCCTGTTTCAGTGTTCCCTAGCTGCAGGCTGCCCGCCTCCTTTGTGCATCCGTGGCGGATGACATTTCCAGCCGGATATGTCCTCACAAAGCCGTCTTTCATACGTAAACAACGGCGTGGAAGTAAACAGGCGAGCACTAAACGCCGTCCATTACCTCTCAGTTATTTAGCGTTGTGGCGGAAATGAAGTCCTCTGTCGCCGGGCAGGAGCATCGTAATTCGAAGACTGGCTTTTTTTACGCTATATTTGATTGGTGTAATTTCTTTATGAGCTTAAATTATAACTGGAGGCATTTCTATAACATTCCTATGTGGCGTACAAATTTTTTGTTATTTCTAACGTACAAAGTTACAAAAAATATGATGTGCATATGTACTTCCACCGCGTGTAAAATTAACATTGCCATGAGCCTGGACGCTTTATTCATGCGTCGGCCTAGTAAAACTGCCAAATTATTACGAGAGTAAATATTTTACGTATTCGCTGATTCTTGCACTTACATACATAAAAAATACAGAAAGTAAAATAAATAATTTCGGCTTTACAAATGTTAATCTAATACTCGTGATTCAACGTTAAGAGTGGGATGGACCCCCGCGTTTTTTTGTGAAATCGTTGTTTGCGTTAATACGCATATCTCGGTACATAAATGTTCTGCAAGTACGACTTTTTGTCCGAAAAAAAAAAACAATTAACTATGCTCCTTTTTTTTTTACTTTTGTCATATTAAGTGTATTCTTGGTGAAAAAAATTCGTGAACATGGTCAAATATCGCATTTTAAAAGCTTACCTATGCAGTTTCCTTTAGCGGCAAGAGAGAAGTACAAAGATACACGCGTAGTTTAACCTGTGGTCTTTCATCGCGTGCAATAAAACCCCACTGTTACAGATCTAATTTGCACAGTACAGTGTTGCTATGGAAACACTGCACGCCTTGCGCGTAGGAGCGATGATGCACTAGACGTGCGTGTTAGTGTAGCCCGTATCGCTGCCTCGCTTCTTGACCTTGGTTGCGTTGATCCAGCCCGCTCTTAAATCCTAGAACGACTCTCCCTGTGTCGTTGCCACCTTACTGGGCGCGTGTCAGTGTGTACATTAAAATGGGTGCAGGCGAGGGCAGTGACATTTTTCAAAGTTGGTTTCAAAAGTGCTCAGATAACCGTGAGTAGCGTATAGTGTGTGTTCTACTTGTTAATGCGTACTGCATGTTGTGCAGTTGGCTGCATTGTTCAAGTGGAAGCCACTATCCTTTGTGACGGTACAATCCTTTCTGCCTCACGAAGACCCCGTGAATGTAACGAGTATTTGATTATTATGGTAACTGCTGAATGAACTTGACTGTGATAGTTTTAATTAGCACGACTTGCTTCATATTCGTGGTCGACAATACCAGAGTAGCAATAATAAATCTGGAACCAATATTAAAAGTAATTAAATACTAACAAAACTTTGTAGGAATTCAGTTTACTTGACAAACATGCTTTGTAGAAATTAGCCACCAAATTATATTTAGAATAACTTACAAGCTCTTGTAGATGACATCTTGTATTCAATACGAATAACAGCTTTTAAACATCAGTCTTGAAACTCGAATAAAACAGACGAATTATTAATTTGTTTTTTTTTTTTTTTTGTGGACAGCTGCTTCATAAATAATGAATAAGTCAACAAACGAACTCTTAAAAGACCACCATATATTATTATCTCTGTTGTTACACTAAAAAAACATAGAACAATCATCATCAGGCAGTCCATGTCTGTCGGATATTGTATGTAAACAAGGAGACTACATAGAGCTGCACGAGACGGCCCAGACGAACACCATAACACACGGCGGTGTTTTCATACTTTATACCGTAGCTAAATACCTCACATAATACAGCACCACCGCTGACTTCGTCGTGACGTTGTCTAAGTCAGTTTTCATACTTTATACCGTAGCTAAATACCTCACATAATACAGCACCACCGCTGACTTCGTCGTGACGTTGTCTAAGTCAGTTTTCATACTTTATACCGTAGCTAAATACCTCACATAATACAGCACCACCGCTGACTTCGTCGTGACGTTGTCTAAGTCAGTTTTCATACTTTATACCGTAGCTAAATACCTCACATAATACAGCACCACCGCTGACTTCGTCGTGACGTTGTCTAAGTCAGTTTTCATACTTTATACCGTAGCTAAATACCTCACATAATACAGCACCACCGCTGACTTCGTCGTGACGTCGTCTAAGTCAGTTTTCAAAGAATGTGCTTCTGGCCTCGACTCTTGTACCATGGCTATCGTTACCCACGACCCCGTTGCGCACAACCTGTCTCAACAACACCTGTCGAGGAGGCCCCACACACTAAATTCGAATCAGCGGGGAGGGGAGGGGGGACACCGATTGTTTCAGTGGAAAAATTACGTTGATTGCATTAGTGATGTGAGAAATTTCACTGATTCTAAGTGGAGCCATTTTCACTGCGAATCAGTGGTTTTCCACCTATTCGATTTTAAAGTGCAGGTAAGTTTACAAAACTGAATAACACGTTATGTATTCTTCCGCCTTATGTAAGAATAACATGGTCATGGGCCCCACCGCTGGAAAATTATTAGAAAAGTAAACATATAATAAATCTGCTCATTTTTACACTTGAGTGCATTAAAAAAACAGGAAAGGGAAGAAATAATTCTAGTTATTACAAATGGTTACCCAACACGTTTTATCCGTCGGTAAGATACCCAACTACTTCCCATCCATCGTTACCAACTTTATTGATCGCATGTCACTCAGGGTGCCAGTTAAAATATATGCAGGTAGGAGCAGTGACTGTTTTCTAAGGTTGATTTCAAAAGTACTCACCCTATTGTGAACAGCCTTTACTTGAGGATACAGAGGTGCAACAGCCACGTGTTCTGCGAACTGCAGCTTCACGCGCCACCAAAATGTCGTCACCATCCAGCATCACGACGGAGCACCGTTCGCCAATCAGCGCCTGGTTAACCTACTTCCCGTCTGGCAGACCAACCAATACGGAAAATATCGCCGTGCGCGTTAGCCAATGAGACGCGAAGCCCGTTCCCAGAGCCTCGCGCAGCCAATCAGTGTGTGGGGATGCCCACATTAAGGAAAACCGCTGCGCCATTTCGCCTCTGTATATTTATCTACTTTGTGGTAAAACCTTGGCCATCACATGCCTAAATCTCTTATTTTCCACACAGTCAAGTCCATGGAGTTGAGGTCAGTTGACTGTGTTACTCAGTCCACATTTTGCTTTCTCCCAGTCAACCTGTAACGTATACTTCCTCAGTTGCTAATTGGCACCTTATCGTACATAAACGATTTAAGACGGCCGCCTATTACATAGAACTGTGGTGCCATTTCATCATCCAAAATAAAAAGGTACGTAGGCTTAACGTCTCGTTGACACGGAGGTCATTAGAGACGATGCAAGTTTCACAGGGAAGAGGTATTGGGGAAGGAATCGGCCATGGCCTTTGCTAGGAACCCATCTCAGCATTCGCGTGGAGGGATTTCGAGAAACAATGGAAAACCGAAATCGGGATGGCCGGACCGAGAATCGAACCCGGGTCCTCCCGAATGCGAGTCCAGTGAGTTACCACTACGCCACCTCGCTTGGTAAAATAGAGAGGTAATTTTCTCTTTAGACGGTTGATTATGAGGAAAATGAACCACTCGTGTTCAATATCCGATGAAACGTACCAGATCATCACATTCTGTATGTCTTGCATCTTCCCGTAAATGGATCAGTGCGGATTTGCATTTGACGTGTATATTTTTATAACCTCCCCGTGAAGTTCGAAAAATTTGCTTCGTTGGAGAAATTCACTCCTTCTCAGTTAGAATGAGGACCATGAAATTCTCTTCATTGGACCTTGTGCTCGTATTCGTTTCCTACCAGCGACGTGTGGGGATCTGTTGCAAGGTAAGCTGTGTTTTGCCGGGTGTTATACCTAATCGTTTGCTAGTTTACACATTGGCCTCTTAAGCGTCACAGCACGTGGTTAATGGGTACCTCGCCGCTCTCTCGTGAGTGGCAGCAATACATTCACTTTCTCCCCGCCGCACTCGGGTTACTGGTTCCTGTTACGTATGCTGAGTGTGTACAGCACTGGGCAAGCACCAGCTTATCTCGCAACACATCACCGCGCGCCACTGTTTCCTGCTAATCAAATGAATCAGAATTTCTAATTTGTAAAGATGGAATATTTCACTCCCCAAGTTCTTCTGGAACATGCTCCGAGGACATCCCTTTCCAATATCAACGCACCTCACTGATTTTGTACGTCAACCATGGTAATCATGTCAGTTACGGAATTATATTTACCGATGTTACCTACTATAAAGTTGCTTACCAGGAATACAACCTTCTTTAAGCGCACTGTAAAAAAAATTGAGGTAAAATTCCCTTAGATGTAAGGGAAGCTAATCACCTCTGCATCGAAGGTAAAATTAACTCTTAAATGTAGAGTAAATAGAGTAAATTTCCACAACAAGTAAAGTACTATTCCCTTATCGTACGGGAAAAATTCCTGACAAAAGTGGGGGAAAATTAACTATATTGTATAATACAATTATAAATAAAATATCCCGGAACATTAGCACTGTTAATACTTTTATTACCTATATATAATCTTTGACGAATAGTAACTGAAACCTCAACACTAACATCTTCGACACTTGCTAGTGGATCGCCACGAACCATGGTATTCTGTCACGACAGACCGATGCGCTATCCAATTAATTTTTTTTAAATATAAAAATAGATTTATTATCACACACGATATACAGAGGCGTTTACCCTTAACCTATTATATACACTACACATTCAACCCACAATATAAACAATAACAAAATACTCAATAAAATATCTACACAATTCTTACATAGGGGCACAAAACGATATGAACATTTGGTGAACTGGTTTTACTGACAAAGTCGATGAACACATAAAAAATTATTTAACGTGAGGGGCAGCGCACGACGTACACCCCGACACGTGACACTGACATATAACACTACCACCTATCGACGATTACTACTGGAACATTAAATTGTACACTTGTCACGCCGCGCCATGTTACACCTATCTTGACGAAGAAGCTGGACAAAGTCTTGAACTGTCACCGGTTTCGAATGGTCCACCAAAAAACCGATCGCATGAAGTATATACCAGGCCGCAGCTCTTCGTCGAACTGAGGGGAAGGTGAAGAAATCGCAATGAAGCATGTGCGTGTCGCTGACATCTCCACGTTCATCGCGAATTATTTTTCGTACTCGTACGCGATACCACTACCAAATGGGAGCTGCAAAAACACAGGAAATTGCCCTATGAAGGGCCGTGTCGGTGTTGCCACACAGCGGGCATGTAGGGTCAGCTGTCAGGTGAATGCTGTATTTACGCTGCTGAGTTGCCACGATATTATTGTAGAAGCCGAATGCTGTAGCTCGAAGATCCGAGGAAAGGTTAGGATCGGCAAGTATTTTCCATGGGCGCCTCCAGCGGATGGTTGGGGTGCGATTCACAACAGATGGTATGACTGCCGACGTTTTGGAAGCCCGAATGTACAAATATCTCGCTGATGCGACTGTCCCTTCCGGTAAGTGTTCTACTAGAGTTGCGAGTGCTTCCTTTGCCTGACGGTATTGAAGTGGCATGCGTCTAACTTCAGACCACATCATTTTCTGTAATGCTGCGTAAATGTCCTCTGGGCGCAAAATTGTTGCAATTGCTGAAGACTGATATAAGGCCTCGCACTTCAAAACGTGATTAATTACACTCAGGCCTCCGTCTTTTAAATATATAAGATTTACACAACATGCAGCCAACAATCTGTAGTATTTATGCACTTTTTTGACGTGGTAGTGGGAATATATGGGACACATACCACAGCTTCGCAAGTAAGAATACATTTATTAAAGTAACCCTCTGTATAATATTTGTACGACGATAGTTCGTTTCTATTTGACGAGCATGGAGTTTATTTATTGTCATGTTCCAATTATAATGCAACATAAGAGTGGCGTCTGCATGGAAGTATATACCCAATATTTTCACAGTTTCGGCCCTCCGAAAGGGAAAAACGTCGTCAAATGGCTCGCTGGTCGCGTTGAGCTCCAGTACGGCAGTTTTGTTAGCATTCGCTCGCAGATTAGAGACACTGCGAAAAAGGTCCAGACATTCTGCCGTCTCTGTAATTTCCCGCTCTGAACGAACGACACATGTGATGTCATCAGCACAGGCATTTAATTTAAAGGACAGGTTCGCTACAGGGAATCCTTGCAAGCGGGCACTGAGCATTCTGCAGAGAGGTTCAATGGCGATAGTAAATAAAATCATGGATAGCGGGCATCCTTGTCGAACTGAACTCTCGATCTTAATTGGTGGGGTAAGGAATCCGTTACCCAGCAGCCGTGACCAAATTCCGGTACACACCATCCGCACCCACTGTACTGCATTGGCTGGAAAATCGAAATGATGCATAACATGAAGTAAAAATTTATGATCGACTCTATCAAATGCCTTATCCATATCAATACTCAAGAAGGCCATTTTACTGTGTTGTATTGACGAAAGTAATTGAATGTCCCTTAGGGCAAGCACGCCTTGTAAAATGGAACGTCCTGGAACAGTACATGTCTGGCCGGGACCAATGATATCTGACAATCCCTTGGTTAATCTGGTCGCACAATACCGAGCAATTATTTTATAATCAGCACATAAAAGTGTAATTGGTCTATAATCTGCGGGTTTAAGTAGACGGGATATTTTGGGTATAAGAACAATTATCCCTTCGTTATGAGACTTGTATAACTCCCCTCTTTCAAGCACATCGCGAACAACTTCGCAAAAGTCGGTACCAATAATATCGCAATAAGTTTTGTAAAATTCGTATGGAATACCGTCAATACCAGGAGATTTTTTTGATGGCAATTGCTGTATTATTGTATTAACTTCCGCATCTAAACATGGCGCCTCCATGCCCGTCTTGCTGTCATAGCTAACTCTGTTTTCACAACTCTGCAAAACCGATGGAAGCATAGCATCGTCCGTGTCTTGTTTCGAGTATAAATTTGCAAAGTAACTTCAAAGCGTTTGAACTATTTCCGGCCGGTCCCGAACAATAGCGCCATCACTGTCAGTAAGCTGATTGATAACCTTGCGTCGTATTTGCTGTTGTTCCTTAATGATACTAAACACGCTAAATTTCTCTTCTGCGAATAGACTTTTATCATTTGTCATAATATGACGATTTTTAAACTGTTCACTCAATAAGTGCATAAGCTTCTGTTTCGTGTCTCTAATACGTGGAGTTACGTGTGCACCATTGTTTGCTTGCAGGTAAAGTTCGTGTAGCATACGTTCGTAGAATGCACGTGTTCCCCTACGTTCTTCTGCCAGTCGGTACGCATGCCTTTTAAAAAGCCTCATGACGTTCGGTTTTACACACACATCCCACCACATCGCCACAGAGGGGAACTGGTATTTTTTGCTATGCCATCGTACCCAATCAGCTAGGAAGTCCTCTTTTACTTCTGAGCTGTCTAATAAAGACGTATTTAGACGTCATGCCCCTCTGCCAAACCGTGTTACATTCGCAAACTTTTCATACGTAAATATCACTGCAGAGTGATCGCTGAACGCTACCGGAAGAACGTCATATGGATGCATCTTATGTATGTGCTGTTTTTTCACGTAGAATCGGTCAATCCTAGACCGACTGTGTGAAGTCACATAGGCGCAATGAATTCCTTGGATGTTAGATGCAACATCACACAAGTCTAAGCGAGTTATTAAAGTAGATAGGGCAGCATTAGTAGGATAGATGCCACCCTAATGATCATGGGGGTGAACTATGCAGTTGAAATCTCCACCGAGTATGAACTGATTACAGGGTGGATGGATAAACGGAATCAAATCCACGGAGAATAACTGATTTCTTTCATATCTCGCTTGGGAGCCGGAGCTGACATCACTCGGCCTGACGGGTGGTAGCGCAGGTCTTCAAGTTCCAGCCCCGCACGTGCAATAATCGCTGTCCCTCGTCTCCTGTCACCAACGTTTGTATACACATTGAAGGTATGAAACCCTATAAAATCTTGAATTGCTACTTCTTGCAAGAATGCAATGTCAACTGCCTGTGTTCGAATCAGTGTCTCTAGCGCCGCCAATCGCGCACTGGCCGAGACTGCACAAATATTTAAAGTTAAAATTGTCAATAACTCTATCATGTGTGCCTCAAAAATGTAGTGATAGTATCGGAGAGAAGGAAATGGAAAGGTGGACAAAAAGGAAAAGTAGACAAAGAAAAATGGGGGCCGGTAATAGGGCATACAGATGGGGGATGCACACATGTGCCGGTCGTATTGTTAGATGGGTTATCAGGACGTTCTTGGCTAGAGCCACACATTTTATTTATAACGGCCTTTGCTAGTTCCAAAGATTCTTTCCTGTCCTGTAGCTGTGATTGTTCACTCTGCGATAACACCTTCGCTTTGCGAACAGGACTTAGTCTTGTGGCCCGGATTAAGTACGGTCGCTTTTCTCTTACGGACATATTTTCATCCGCAGTTGTTACATGCTCCCGTCGTGTGGTTGCATTGTTTACGCTCTCCACGTCCATGCTGTCCACCCATGAAGCAGAGGACAATGGAATGTGTAGCGGCGAGACATCCTGTGTGTGTGGTGGTAGCCCTGCGCGAGCAGTAACAGTATTTTGAGCCGCCTCCACGTGTATCTGGCGTGGCGCGGTCACTAAGGTATTGAGGTTGATCGCATGCTCAGCAGATGAGTCACCGACAGGTGTTTGTACTGGACCTTGCTGCTCGCGTCTGCGAAGTGGAGGGTAATCCGCTCGGGGAGAGAGCTGGGCATGGGTGGAAGTATAGGCATGTCAGCTGCGACATTTTCCGTTGCTTTATTCATCCCCCAGCGGCGTATTGCACGTGCGTCCTTTTCTTGCAAACTAGGACACGCAATTCGTTCATAAGTAGGAGACTGGCAGTAACTGCACGTTCGTGGTTGTCCGAGATATATCATTACAGCCCGAAAGCCGTCAACTGAAACGTAAGATGGAATGTCTTTTTTTTTATTTCCATCTTTGCCATGCGTACTCCCGTTTTTACTTGGAATTTGTATTTATGATTCCATACTTCATCTTGTAATGTAACAAGTCGACCATACTTCACTAACTCCGTCTGAATTTTTTGGTTGTCTATCTCTATAGGTAAATTTAGATTTTCTTACCAGTTTTAAGTTGTCGAAAGCTTGTTCGATGGCGACGTTGATCCTTTCCTGGTCTGCGGTGGCTAAAGTTGACTGGCCTTTGGTGCGACGCAGTATCGCTTCACAAGGTCCAGAGGAAACAAGTTTTAAAAACAAACAGTTCTGGTGCCCATCCAGTTGAATAACTTCAATTTTATCTTCTGCTACAGTTAAAACCGTATCAATCCATTCATGTATTTCCATGGCCGAAGGTCGTTTGGCAAACACGCGCACATGAGACATGTTGGACAAACCAAGACGTGACTGACACTTATATAGAACTATTACTAGCGTCGGAACAGAGCCCCGTTTAAGAGCGCGGGGCGACAGAACTCCGCACACCGGACGCGATGTTAACTCCGCCACTCCTCGGCCACGACTGCATACACCACAACGACAGCGTGGCAGATTTTGTAAATACTAGCGTGTTTAAAGGAATGTTTCTTCCGCCCGTCTCTCCACTTAGCTGTTGAGACAATACTGACGAGATGCACGCGTTGTACGGTACTTTTCCCACCCATGTATGGGATATTCCACTACCATGAACGTGAATTTTACTCCAAAATGCGGTAATTTTATTTTAGCTGTAAGGAAAACTATGTTTTCCCCACAAGTTTGCAAATATTGCCTTACACCTGTCAGGTATTTTTCAAATGTATTTTTTAAAGTGGGTTGTTACAATTCTCACGATATTGCTGAATGTTCTCAGCACACTTAAAATAATGAAAATGAAATGGACAGTCACCCAGTAAACCCCCCTCCTCCCCTGCGTGTTCGCTTCGCATGCTTAGATGTCGTAACGTTCATTCAGTACTACTGCCTGCATATATTTCCCCTGTTTTGCCGAAAAGAGCGGATGTAATCGCCCCATCTACTCGTCTCCTTTCGTTTGATGGCGGTCTTGCTTTCATGAATAAGAAATGACCCGCATTACCTTTCGTTCGTTCGTTTATTTCACTGCCAGCTGACTGGGGTGAAGGAAAAAAACACCGTGATTTTAACATTCATAGGACGCAGTCTTGGTCTTATTACGCACTTCATTCTATACCAAAATTTTCAGGCTGTTCTCGTATTTATCCGTCTACCCTCTATATTTTCTGCGTTTGAAAGGAAACGAAAACTTCAAGTTAAAAAATAAAACTTGATATTTCGAATTGAAGTTTCTTTGTAGGGAACATAAAATCAAAAGAATTCGTAAGCTGTCGCTGTAAAGTTGAGTCAGTGAAACTTTATTGTTATGGAATTGAGTTACTTCTGCAGCAGGCGACTGACAAATATGGAAAGGGAGGTGGTTTGACGTCACGAATGAGAAGTAATAACCAAAACTTCCCCGACAAACACAATTTTTAAGTTGTTTTTGAGTAAAACGTTTTGTTTTCTTTTAAACGTTCCTAACGTACTCGCATTAACATATTTTAATAATGTTTCCAAGATATTTGTTCGGTTTTGCCATATCTGGATAAGTCCCGCCTGTCTACTGAATCGAAATACATGGAAGTATAAACTATAGCTCCTCCGTGGTTATTTAATATTTTGAAAGGAAGATAATGAAATGCGTTATTTATCGATTACTGTGTGCAGCGGTTTCTCTGTGATGTGAACAGTTCGTGAAATTAGATAATGTAGTAATTCAAGTATAATGAGTAAATTCTTGCACATGCCAGTGGTAAAAAGTTTCTCTGAGAAATATTTCCATTTAAAAGAACATTTAAAAGAAGATACTTTTGATATCGGCGAGTATCACATTATCGATGCTGAATTCTTTTGAGGTTACTTGAAGTTCATTATAATTTTGAGTTCCAATTGCTCTTATGACTTGTGAGCGTAATAGTGCGACGTAGACCCTTAACTGCAACTTTTAACTTCAACAAGAAAAACCTTAAAGAACGCGAAGTTCAAGTGTGTGACATTGTTACACGCTCGCTGTTTCGCATCCCGCGCGACGGAGTGGAAGTGAAGGACAGCAGTTATATGATAGCGGCGGCAGCACGCCAAAGGATTGTTTTGATTGAACATGTGAGCTATAGGCCAGTGGCAACGTATCTGTTACAGAAGGCGAGCGGCCTATCATAAAGGATGCCGCCGCACACACCGATAAACTTATCTCTGCCCTCGCCTCGCTAACCCTGAGACGCTCATATTTCTCCATTTATGGCGCATGAATGTCGTCGTCATTACCATTACTTTTTCCCAGGATATCTTGGATTGCCGAAAACATTCTAGACGGCACCTACCTCCAGTATAAATACCACTTGCTGGCCTCTGAGGGTGGAGTGATTAAGAGCCTATAGTTTGGAGTCTCGTGGGCGATTCCGGAGCGGCGAGGGACGACTGCAGCGATCTGCGAGAGTGCATTGGCGAGCTTGTGTGCAGTGAAGAGTGGGTCTGATCTGCGGGACTATAGACCGGATGCGTGAATGTAAAGACATTCGGGGCGATGGAAATAAACAGTTTTAACTAAACGTGTGGAAATAATTGGAGCAAGAGTAAAAACTGTGATAAAGATTTTAATTGAAATTGAGATAATAATTAAATATTGCACTCAATAAGAACAATAAGAGTTAAGAAGACGCCCGGACTGGTATATAACAGATGTTTTACTGTTTGGAGTATTGAGAATAAATATAATAGTTTAATTTAGTTATTTTATTTTTAAAAAGACCTCCAGCTCTCATGAACTCGGATATGGCCCTCAGGCGTTCTTGTAACAATATATTCATGTTGGAGATAATTTAGGTATTGTTTGAGAAGCATGCAGATGTTAAGGCAGAAATAAAACTCCAAAGAATTTAATGGTACAATAAAATAGGTACGGCGAAGCAGACTGCTAATTATAAACATACTTTTTTTTTTTCCGCGAGAATATTTACAGGCAAGCTGTACTTCACTATCCTATGTGCACTTCTGCAACAATTCTTCCGTTATTGGCCGCATGTTTTTGTGAGGAGACCTTTACTTACCTGGCATGGACCATCCAGAATAAAGTTGTTTTGACAGTGAACGCCCGTGGTTCGCGATCAAAAAACTAAGACACGTGACTGTTGAAATCGTCATATCATCACGTAAGTGGACCTGAAATTAAGTGTTCTGCAGTCCAACTAGTCGTGGAATCTTTTCAGAAAAATGCGTGCCCCTGTAGATATAAGCAACCATCATACAAATGTAAACGAATCTTTAATGTAAATTGTGCAGGGAATAGAAGTCCTGCTAACCCTGATTAACAGGTGGGTAAACGCCTATTGTACCACTTCCTGTTAATCTTCCGGTCAAAAATTATCAGTTGGTAGGGCCACCGGTTTTTCGCGAAAAGATTTCAGGACTACTTGTTTTGCAAAGTACTAGAGCTCAGATCCACTTTCATGATTGGATGATTTTATCTGTCACGCACTGAAGGTGTCTGCCCGCGAATCACGGACACTCAGTGTTGGAGTTACCTAGTTCTGATTGGGCCAATCACGTAATGAACTGTTTTTCGACAAAGACACGTGGCCAATAACCAAAAGAAAAACTGTACATATGCCATAGGGCATTCGAGTCTAGCCTTTGCGTGAATCTTTTCACGAAAAACAGGTGGCCCTATCTATTCGCTGGCACTGAATTCCTTTTTACCACTTCAAGTCAACATTTAGCGATGACTCTAGCTTCCAGTTGTTGGTTGCCGAGGGTGAACCGGCCGCTAGCTATTTCCAAAAGAAAATGGCGTCGTATTTAGATGGTATGGAATAAATGCTACGATAACGAGCATTAATGTAATTACAGTGTTATGTGAATTAGTTATAAATGAGATTAGAAGTTTTTTTTTGTTTTTATCATCTTCAATCTTTTACTTACTCCGTAAACGCATGTAAATGGAATTTCATTTGTCATCGACTGTGAAGCTTCAATTAACTTGCCCCCCCCCCTCCCCCCCTAAACAAAAATAGTTTATGGTCTAACCCCTTGCCACGAATGTTGAAAAAAAATACTTGTAACATTTATTCTTTCTCAGTACGCGTACTCACTGATGCAAATTTTCCAAAGATTTCGTAGTTTTCTGTATCAACGTGTCCGAACAGCGGCGCGTGTACAACCGCACCGAGTTGTGTGCATTGTGTACGAGACGATGATTGCTAGCATCTTCAATAATCAGTATTTCGCATGTTTATAGCTCATAGACGCGGGCTACTTGCCATTGTGTCTTGCATCCTCAGGTCTTTAAACTCTCTAAGAAAACCTCTCCGGATCCATTATTTGAAACTCCGCATCGAGATACTGTAACGGAAAACTCAGCTCTCGGATATATTTAGAATCTAACTTATGTTTTAATTTCGTGGATTGGTTTTTTCCTATCGCTGCCGTGAATCCGTCAACTCATTCTGTTACAGACGAAAGTGTCGAGAGACCTTCGGTTGATGACGTCACGCATTGTTCCACGAAGGAAATAATATTACTCGGAGAGGTTGAGAAGCACTGGGTGCGTGTTGTACCGTGCTCTAACTGCCCACATGAGGGGATGCGACCTAGGCGCACAGTAATCACTCCAGGTTATCTTTGTGGATGCACTGCAGCAGTTGTGGCGTGGTGGAGTCTGGTTGGCTTCAAGAGAGAATGAGGGGGCAGGGGGGGACGGGAGATCCCCGACAAAACCCGCCGACCAGCGGCATCGTCCGGCAAGATTCCCAAATGCGAAATTCCTTTGACCCGGCCTGGAATCAATTACATCAAAGGGACAACACGCCGCATCCATGCGCACTCTGGGTAATAATATAGTGCATAAGAACTATTTATTACTAGACATTACCAACGCACTTATGTTATCCCTATTTTATTCATATCAATTTTAAAACTATATAGTTTATAAATCAAATATAACTAAAGCCGACCTTCCGTGGCGCAGTCGGTCGGTGCGCCACCAATCTGGGGTGCAGGAGGCTCTGGGTTCGAGTTCCGGGTAAGCCATGGGTGTTAATTTAAGTTAGGTTATAAATTAGTTGTAAGCCGTCATCTGCTAAGCTTTCAAGCATAAAACCGTGGCGGAGGGAGGGGGAGGGGCGGCGTTTAAAAAGCCCTTTACGATATAATACAAAAACTAATAGTTCTATTTTAAAAATAAGGAACGTGTATACTAACATAAGTGTGTTGCACGATATATTTAGGAGACAACCAAAAACGTCATACATGGGGTGATTTTCCAAGGCTTTGATTCAAAAAGTGTGAAGAACACGAGTAGACTATGTCACGGGGGGGGGGGGGGGAGGGTGTTAAAAACTCAGGCTTCTCCGCCACTATATTCGCCTTGGCTTTTTCTCCCCGTCACGACTTGCAAGACTTTCCAGCACATTTTAAAAGTGAATGAAACTGTGAAGTATCGTGCACTCCCCTTCCTTGAAGTTTAACAACTTTTTATGGCGAACGTGAAGCAAGTTGCGACCTTTGGGAAGTTCTGAATACGTTTTTTTCCTCCCTTTTCATCTTAGGAACTCCATTATTCGGGTCTTGTTTCTGCATCTACTTGAGGATTGTAAGTAAAACTTTCAATCCATGGATTTGGTAATGGCGTTTCCCTGCGAAGATCAGGTTGGTTACCGCTTAAACGCGTTTTGGATAGCATCTATTTTATGCGCGAAAAATCTTATGGTTAGAATCACGTTACCGTCACGTAACCCTTGCGTGATGTGGGGAATAAAACTGTTCTTTCTCTCTTGTCCTAGTTGTGTAGTGTTTCCTCCAGGCTTTGCCAGTAATTGAAGTGCTAAGACAGAAGCCAATTATATAATATGTAGTTTATTGGCTAATAATCTTCGTTTCATAAAAAGGCCTAATAATCTCCGTGTCACTTTTTTTGCACATTGCCTAATTAATCACCGTTAAGCATTGCAATATGTTCGTGTACAACCAAATGCTCACTGCTTTTCCCTTTTCCGGAATAGTAAAGTATACTTTTTTTTTTTTTTTTTTTTTATTGGTAAAGTAGTTTTCCGATATACGTTACTATTTTTAGAAGTTTCATATAAAAATCTCCTGTAAGGTTACCAACCGTTTTGTTTGTTTCCTCGGTGTGTTTGACGGCTGCTGTGTTAATGGTAAAATAGGTGGCGTTAGTAAATTTCTTAATTTAAAAAAAATTAAACATACTTTTATATACAACTTTACTGTTGAATTCCTTGCACAATAATACATTTGTCTCAATAACTATTTCTGCTTGTAGTCGTTCAAGTTGTAATTTTAGAACTAGCATCTTTACAAGTAATTTATGTATAAATTTTTCATCTTTTAACTTTTCGGCTGCTTATTGTTTATGTAACAATCCATACCCGGCTTGGTATTCCTTTCGACAGATTTTTTTTAACCGTTTGTCTCGCTGTTAGCGGTTGGACGAACGACCGTTTGTTATTAACCCCATGTTAGCCGCATGAAGCACTTGTCTCTTACTATTTACCATAGTGAATATAGCTAGTTCATCCCCCCCCCCCCGGTTCCACCGTTTTTTGTTTCGATTAAGTTATTCACAGAATGCTCCGTTTGGTTGCGGCTATACGGCTTGATACGTTGGCATCAGTTTATACACGGTGTAAAAAATGGCGGATTGTAACACCGGGGTTGGTCTCAAAGGCGTCATGAATGTGCATAAGGTCGTGATTGGGACAACGTACCAGTTACACAGCAGTGCTGTGATGAAACCAGTAAATTATGTAGTTTGCATTTTAAATGTTCACATATGACTGACAGTACACATTAATGCATACCACTCTACAGCTCGACGGTGTTCAAGCATAAGAGCCAAACTTAAGGTCACTGCGTGGTTTACGAGCACTCGCTACACCATGTGCGTAGAGACAAGATGGGGTAGAGTGTGCGCCCAAGATGCGCAAACCTCTCTCTGTCCCAACATGGACTGCTTCGCTGTCAATACGACTGTCGTAGACGACGTGGACACAGAACGACGGTCCCACTGATCTGCACGTGCACATGCTCTGATTGGTTGTGGGGCCACGGTGGCTGAGCGGTTAGCTTGCTCGCCTCCCACCAAGGCGATCCGGGCTCAATCCCCGGCCGGATCACTCGTGCCGGACGATGCCGGTGGGTTTTCTCGGGGATCTCCCGTTTCCCCCTCCCTTTCATTGCGGTGCTACTCCTTTCTCACCACTATCACCCACTTGGGCTCTCAAGACCTCAGTGTTAAGAGCCGTTCAAATTTCTTCACTCACTCTGATTTGTTGTGCGAGCTCTGGGAGCAGGCCTCGTGTCTCATTCGCTGCCACGTGTTGTGAAATGCACCCTCACTGGCTGGCAAGTAAGTCGCCAGGTGCCGAGTGATGAACGGCGTTCCCGACATATAGCTGGCTAGTGGCGCCATCTTGGGGGCGTGTGCGACTGAAGTTCGCGGAATAAGCTATTATACTATTTCACCTCTGTATAGGCCTACTTATTTGTCCTGTGACGTGGATAGGATTTGAGATGAGAACGTTATTTATATAAACAAGTTATACTCTCTGCAGTCAATTTTTAATGCAATTATATCAAATTAAAATAGGCAAAGGCTGTTCACGATAAAGTGAGCACTTTTGAAATCAATCTTAGAAAAAAGCCACTGCCCCTACCTGTATATATTTCAACGGGCGCAGTGAGTGAGATGTGCCCAGTAAAGTTGGTAACGATGGAGGGGATAGTAGTTCCATATATTCACGTCGAATAAAAAGTGTTTGGTAACCATTTGTGATAACTTAAATAATTTTCTCGATTTCTGTTTTTTTGTACACATAGAAGCGTAAAATTAGCAGACTTGTACAATATTTGCTTTTGTAATAATTTCACGGTTTCACTTGACCGACGCCTGAATAATGTGATGAGGCAATGTTAATTTTTCATAAGGCGGAAGAGCGCACTACGGGTATACATGCATAGATTAAACAGGGCTTTCAAAAGTACTCATTTTACCATGAACGGCCTATAAAAGTATTTTATTCGTGTAAAAAGGCTTGTGTTTTGAAAATTAAGTTACGAACATACACGCTCATCGCTGTTGACGATGCGACTTTGACGTCAGTATTGGTGTGGGGTAGGTCAGTGTTCAGTACATGCTCATCTCTAAGTGTGTGGTTGGTTGTGCTCGCGGGCGGAGGTGGGCTTGTCTTCTCGGTGCGAAGTTGCCAGCGCCTTGGGTTTATTTGTAGCCGCCCCACGTCGTGTATTGATCGCGCCTCATACTACGCCTTGTAGCCACGCGTGATTCTTCTCCTCGACAGGTGGGGGAGCCGCGCCGACCCACCTACTTCCCGCCCCCTCCTACACCTAGTGCCATTAGATACTGATCCGCGCTAACTCGCCTCCTCTACGAGCTCCGACTACAAGCAGCGAGCCGCTTACAATGGAACTTAGCGCCCGATTCTTCGTAATACGCACACTATAGTCTACCCTCGGTTTCTTCACACTTTTTGACGTGAACACGTCTTTAAATTTTGCGACCATAGTGGGAGGCAATCCAGAAAATCCGATGATAACAAAATCGGGGATACAGTTTGGTATTGCAGCTCCAAATCTATCGTCTATATTCAAAATTCAATGACACCACTCGATTGCCAAAGGATCAGAGAATATATTACGTTGAGTAAATACTGCGAAGCATTGCATGGGTAAAAGGGGGGGGGGGGGCAATTTTGAGTTCGTTTCGCCGCGTCTCGTAACTTTCGCGTAGTATAACTTTTGACTAGGGGAAGCTACGAGGCTCGATTAAGTTTCAATCGACAGCTCTCGTCAAGATCAATCGATTGCGCGTATAAAAATATTTTTGTGGCCTGGTGATGGTGAAATTGTATGAGTTTAACGTAAAAAATTAAGAAAACACAATGTCGGCCTATGCTCGCCGAAAAGCCAAGTCAAAATACAGAAATCGCATTCGGTTGGAAAGAGCATCTCAAAAGTAATTCAATAATACCCATAAAACCCTATATGATCGAGTGAAGCGGTGCCGGTAACGTAAAATAAACATCAAGGCGTCCGAGCGCGTCAGCGTAGACGTGTTCACGCAAAACAAACGGCCGTGTCCTCAACACAGCGAAACCCAATTTTTTAGAATGAAAGTAACTTATTTTTAGTTAAATTGAAGTTTTATGTGTAATTAATTTATAAATTATAATTCATTTATAGAAAATATGAAGAAAACGGTGAGAAGAGATGTGTGTTAGTAGCGGCTAGGAAAAAATGGTTCTCGTGCAAAATATAATTACAACTGAGTGCGCACGAATTTGGTGCTCTGTGCTTTGGTGTAAATTACTGTAATTTATTCAGCATGGCTTGTATGAGGCGTTAGAATATCCAGAAAGCAGAACTTTAGCAGGGCTGGAGCCAGAATAGTGTGAAGTAATCGTGATTGGATTATTTAGATAGGACCACCTGTTTTTCCCAAAAATGTTTATGCTCGGGCTTAGATTCAGCTTCGTACTTGGCCGCATGTGTGTGCGTGTGAGTAAATTTTCTTCCCTACTGGGCCAATCAGATTAAAGTTACGGAGGCACTGAGTCAGTGAATGGCTGGCAAACATTAAGACTCGTGGCAGTTGACATCCTCCAATCACGAAATTGGTTATAAAGTAACGTGTTCTACAATACTACCAGTCTTGGAATCATTTCGCGAAAAAACAGATGGCCGTAACTACAGGCTGTTCACGGCAAAGTGAGCACTTTTGATGTCCAAGTTGCTCTCTCCTCTCAGCAATTTTTTATCCTTTAACCACCTCTTAAAATAAATATTGCAATGTAATTAATAAACACAGTGCCACCGCATTCGGAAGATAAAAGGCTAAGATAAAATATATTTATTGGCAATTATTCCAGAGGAGTGGGCTTTCAAAAGTGCTCACTTTACCGTGAATAGTCTATACCAGAATTGTCAGAAAAGTTCTCTTTACGTTGCCTACGACAAAATCATACATATATTTGGTAACATTGAAAAATATTCTGTTATTATTAATTTATTTAAATGTTTTAAAATAAATAGTCAATGTAATATTTTTTTAGTTCGAATATAGACGTATATTCTTTACGGGTGCTTCGGAAAGCACAGTTTGTAAAAAAAAAAATATAAAAAAAAAATCAAGTAAAACGTTACAGGGCAAATTTTTGTTTAGATTCTTTTCATTTTGTATATTATTTATTTATTTTATTTTTTGCTGTATGCATTTGAATAAATCGTAGTAACTATACTTATATGTTTCTCGCTTTGAAATACAGTAAACAATGTTCTGGTGAAAAACAATGGCTTTGTGTCGTCGTATCACAGGTTTGGTTTTGGCGGTAGTACAAAATCGCAGATGGTTCGAGTCCCACGCACGACGCGGCTTGCAGTTTGTGTACATACTGAATTGTTGCGAAAGTGGCTGTAGTTGGGCTTGCCCCGCCGCTTGTGATGTGTGTACATAACCGTCGTGCGGAGTTAATTACATTACGCTTAACAGCACTAGTTTAAACGTTGGGTGTCGGACAAGTTTATTAATTGTTTAACGGTGCAACGTAAGCTTACAGCTGTGACCCACGTTCATTTCGCATTTTGAATTACAGTTCGTTTAGAAAGGGTTACACCAAAGTTATTCGTATTTCGAATCTGCTTCGTGCCACGATTTCAACATCACCCCCTCCTCCCCTTATTCAGCTTATGCTGATAAGAAATTATGTCGTTACATTATGAAAGCTTTCTGAATATTTGTCTCGTCAGAGAACTGTTTTCTTTGCCTTTCATTCCTCTCATAAAAGGTATTCTGTCCTGCGTACCATGAACCATTTGTTTTTAAGTGTTTTAAGTATAATGTTTAAGGTCTGTTAGCATGTAATATGAATGAGTTTCGTAGATAATGTCGTTAGTTCCCCAATGTATTTTGACTATAAGGTACGGTATAACTTCTATAGGCTGTTCACAGTAAAGTGAACAGTTTTGAGGCCCTAGTTGCTTTTTCCTTTCAGCCATTTTTTAAATCCTTTAACCACCTTATAATAATAAATATAGCCTTGTAAGTAATAAACACAGCGTGTATATTCCACCACACTCGAAAGTAAACGCCAAAGGCTAAAATAAAATATATTTATTGATTATTATTTCAAAACGGCTCACTTTACCGTGAATAGCCTATTTCAGTAAGTGCAAGTTGTTTTCTAGCCAGTAATACAGTCGTGACAATCATGGCCAAACCAAAACTAGTATCAGATACACACACACATACACACACTTACACAGAGCTATTTTTTAGTGCCGATTGACAGCTAGACCTTAGCTCTGAATGGATGAAACGAGAGATGGACGCAGAGCTGCGGCGGGATGCAGTGGTGGATAAAATGGGAGTGCTCTGAGAAAAGCCACCGGCAAGCGGCAATATCCGCTACGTTTCTGCAGTGCGAAAGCCCGGAGTTCGCCGTAGTGGGAGGTCAGTGGCCTGAACCAGTGGGAGGTAAGTGTCCTGAACCAGTGGGAGGTAAGTGGCCTGAACCAGTGGGAGGTAAGTGTCCTGAACCAGTGGTAGGTAAGTGTCCTGAACCAGTGGGAGGTAAGTGGCCTGAACCAGTGGGAGGTAAGTGTCCTGAACCAGTGGGAGGTAAGTGGCCTGAACCAGTGGGAGGTAAGTGTCCTGAACCAGTGGGAGGTAAGTGTCCTGAACCAGTGGGAGGTAAGTGGCCTGAACCAGTGGGAGGTAAGTGGCCTGGACCAGTGGGAGGTAAGTGTCCTGAACCAGTGGGAGGTAAGTGGCCTGGACCAGTGGGAGGTAAGTGTCCTGAACCAGTGGGAGGTAAGTGGCCTGAACCAGTGGGAGGTAAGTGTCCTGAACCAGTGGGAGGTAAGTGGCCTGAACCAGTGGGAGGTAAGTGTCCTGAACCAGTGGGAGGTAAGTGTCCTGAACCAGTGGGAGGTAAGTGTCCTGAACCAGTGGGAGGTAAGTGGTGTCCTGAACCACAACATTACCACGTCTCCATCAAAACTCATCTTCACCTCTCCCTAATATCATAATGACCGCTCGAACTGCGCTAGACATAGCACTGTAATTACATCTGTGAGATAGTTGGAAGAGATCAAGCTCTCTTGAAGTTAACACCTAGTTTCTCTCATGTATGTCTACTTGATAGTTTGCTCAACATAATTAATATGATAACTGTTTCTCTATAATGACTGTGTAATGAAAAAAATTAATCGTTTCACCTACACCTTCCTAGCGATATACAGGATGGAACTCAAATCTACCGATAAACTTCGGCAGATGATTCCTCATCAAAAGTAGGTCGAAAATATATGTTTATGACATATAACGTAAATCTATTCCAAAGGGGTGAAAACCGCCCTTGAAAGTGTAGTTGAAGCAGATGTTTTTTGCTGATAACACAGCCAGAATGAACGATAAATGTCCGAGTTTCCGGATACTGCATTACTAAACGACGAAGCACAAAGCACAAAAATATGGGATCCAATAACAACCCCCCACCCATGACAAGTGAAGGTTTGTCAGCACATTTGTGCAAATAAAGATGTAACTGCATCACTTTGTTGTTTCCTGTGAATTTGAAATCTACCGTACACGGAGAACAAAAATTCCATCTTGTGTTTCTAAGCTAAATGCCGCCGTTTTCGAGAAATTAATTCATGATGTTCTGACAATGAATCTCAACGTCTTGCACAGCAACACATTTGCTGTTCGTGCATGATGTTGTTGTTTTAAATGGCACCATGTAATGTTGGAACAAGTCGTGTTTCACGTATTATCCATACCTATAGGCTGTTCACGGTAAAGTGGGCACTTTTTAAGGCCCTTCCCAACAGGCATTAACCACTAATGAATATATCTTATTGCAGCCTCAGGCATTAACTTCTGAGGGTGGTGAAATATATTCACTGTGTTTATTGGACACATTGCAATGTTTATAAAAAAAAAGCAGCAGGAAAATGGAAATTGGATTAAAGGAAAAACTTATAAGGGCCTTAAAAAGTGCTCACTTTACCGTGAACAACCTATACCGCAACAAACTATCGCTGTTATGCAAGTAGTGCCCGTGGTAGCGCAGTGGCCAGACTGCACGTCTCCCACCACGGCGAGTCAGATTAGATTCCCGCCGGGGTCCACACGAATATTCGCATCTGAAAAACTTGGCAGAACTTACCATTGCCCAGTGGGGTTTTTTAAGGGCAAACCCGTTTCATCACCATGTAATTTCGCCATTGCTCCATCTCCATCCCCAAGTGATCTTCGTCGCAATGGAACTAATTTCTCGAAGATTAATAATGTATCCAGTAACTCGGACATTTATCGTTCATTCTGGCTGTGTTACTAGCAAAAAAAAACATCTGCTTCAACTACACTTTCAAGGGCGGTTTTCACCACTTCGGAATCTATTCGGGCTATATGCCGTGAACATACACTATCTACCAAAAAGTAATTGGGTACCCATGAAGATAGGTAATTCAGTTCGTCAGTTGACTTCTGTTCCACGGCCTTCCGCGTAGGACCGCTGATGTTTGTCCGTGGTAGCATGGACACAGAGGCCTATTGTAACATTCTGGATAATGAAATGCTTGCAACATTGTGGCGTTTTTACGGAATGGACCCGTGTTACTTCCAGGATGACAATGCCAGGTGCCATGTTTCAAGGGCTATTATGCAGTGGCACGTCGACAACAATGTTCGCCGATTGAACTGGCTCGCCCAGAGTCCCGACCTCAACCCTATAGAACATCTTTGGGACGAATTGGATAGCCGGGTGAGTGCTCGTCAGGCGCGGCCAAAATATATTACTCAACTCATGGAATGGTTGCAAGAGGAATGGCGACGAATCCCCATGGATGTCCTGCAAACACTCGTAGAGAGCATGCCAGACAGGGTGGCTGCTGTTATAGCCGCAAGAGGTGGCCCTACGAGATTCCTACGGGGTGACAACTACCGAGCAAACATCGTGGACAGGTGCCCAATTACTTTTTGGTAGATAGTGTATATATTCGAACTATTGTTGATGAGGAATCACGTGTCGAAGTTTATCGATAGAGTTCAGTTCCATTCTGTATATTATTGTATGTGTGTGCGTGTTGTGCGTGTTGTGTGTGCTGTGTGTGTTGTGTGTGTCAATTTCACGACCTGTAAGCTAGACTCTACAGTCCTTTATATTTTCGATTATCAACTTTCTGTCCATGTGCTGCTCCAATGTGTTGCCAGTTTTACCGGAGACGTTGGTACAGGAGTCTATGCTTGTTTTCTTTCACCTCTGTCATTGGCTCAGCGATTACCTGGACGTGTCTAATTATCTGTGATCCAGTTGCGAACATAACAGAAATGCACATGGGTTAAGAGGTCTAGCGTGTCCTAAAATGAATTTGCGAAATTTTGCAGTGCCTAAAAACTTAAATTATTCTAGTGCTCGAAAGAGCTTCGTGACGAAAGAAGTGGCGTAATGGATACAAGGGTCACCGCAAGAAGGCAGGTAAAATAGCACAAGGAAAACCAGAATTTTGGTAGAGGAAAATGCTGGTGTGCGGTATTTGAGTGGTTGAGTTAACCAGGGTGTTTTAAAGAGTGATGTTTAGGGGGTTATAACTTGAAGAGACGACGGTAGAGAGATAGAGAGGAAGAGAGGACGAGAGGCATGCGGGAGAAAGAGAATGAGAATTAGTTAGCCCCGTGTGGCGTGGTGGCCGAGGAAGCAAACAGCGAAGTGCCTGGTGAATAGATGAGCAGGGGGCTTGTTACTCATGCGTGGAGGTGCGGATGCAGAGATGTCGCAAGCCGCGGCGCGGCGCGCTCTCCTACTTCTAACGAACCTGCGGGTTGCCGTCATGACTGCCACGTCGTCTCCGGTCAAGTTAGCTCCGCCACATTGTCTGCGAGTATCCCGCTGTTCGCATGAGGTGGCTTACTCAGCACAGCCATCTCATGTAAATGCTGTTCACGTTAAAGTGAGCACTTTTGAAATCAACTTTAGAAAAAAGTCACTGCCTTTACCTGCATATATTTTAACGGGTGCACTGGTTGACATGCGCCCACAGTAAAGTTGGTAACGATGAATGGAATGTAGTTCCACATCTTAACGTCGAATAAAATGTGTTAACTAAGCATTTGTGATAATTTACATTATTTTTATTTCGCTTTGTGTATTTTAATGTGCCAAAGTGTAAAAATGAGCACATTTGTAAAATATTTACTTCTCTAATATTTTCACAGTTTCACTTGACCAACGCATGAACAAACTGATGAAGCCCATTGCATTGTTAATTTTACTTAAGACGGAAGAATACACAATGTGCATACAAATAGATCTTAGCAGGGCTTGCAAAAGTGCTCATTTTACCATGAACAGCCTATAACCGACTGGACTGACAGAGTTTTCCGCTTTAACTGCCTGTTGGCGGTGAAAACACTCCAATGAGGTGATAATAGAGCAATGCCGCCGGAATGCAAGGGTGGGGTAAACGGGAGATCCCCGAGAAAACCCACCGACCAGCGGCATCTTTCGGTATGATTCCGACTTACGAAAAACTGGGAGTTACCTGGCCGGGGAATGAACCCGGTTCGTCTTGGTGGGAGGCCAGCAGTCTAACCATGAAAAGGTAGCTCAGACGGTATACCATATTCTGTACTTGTGTGATATGTTTTAAGAAGAAAGGAAAGAATTAGAACAGAAATTAAAACCTTCTAATGACACATGGCTATTACAAAGACATTATATATATATATATATATATATATATTATATATATATATATATATATATATACACATATATACACACACACATCTGTGTGTGTGTGTGTGACAAGGAAATTGTAGAAATAATAAATGAGAATATTAGTAAAATATATGATTTGGTAAAAACTATCAATTATGATTTAACTGAGTAGTTTAGGGAGCGGATAAGAGTTTGCTGGAACTAAGCGAATTATTGAGTGAGTGTTTGTGTTTAGTGTTTTATTGTTCAAATTAAATACAAATTATTAATAACTCTCTTTTAGATAAGAACCAGAATCTTCAGTAAATATTGAAGTTTTGCAGGATAACAACAACACAAGAGAGAAAAAGAGAAGCAGCAAGAAAGAGAAGAAGAAAGACACGATCTGAAATGGTTGAAAGGAGAACGGAAGAACTGCGAGAAGAAAATCTATATTAGGGAAAGATGTGATTTATGATAATGTGTTGGTTATGTCTGTGTAAAAAAAAATGGGGGGGGGGGGCGTATGAGTGGAGCTCCATTCCCTTGTCCGTCGGGAAACGAAGGCCTGGGTGTCCAAAAGGGTTACTTCGATGTCCTGGACGATGCTTAGGTCGGAGCAGAACGGTGGGCGAGGGAAAAAAATAAAAAGAACATAATAGAATAGTAGTGAGGGAGGGGTCTGGGGGCCATTCGACCATTGGGTGCAATGGCAGACCGGCCGAAAGGCTAGTTAGCTCTGTGCGGGCCCGACGACGTCTGGTCGCGCGGGCGGATTCGTGGGAATCCTGGTCCCTGTTCTGTTCCGACAGGGGCGTCGATACGGTAAGGGGGGGGGGGGCGACAGGATACCCGTCGGGGAGCTGTCTCGATCTGGGCAGAATAGCTCATTACCTTCCTAGGAAGTGCGAATTATGCTTTTGAATAGAAATAGAATTTGTAGCTTAAATTATGAGCGCCCAGACGAACAGCCGCCCTCCCACAAAAAAAAAAGTGAATCTATATAACTAAGTTAAATTGCAGTAGTCATGATGGAATTGAACACCTTGGATGGTTGTACTGTTATGTAGGGTTAATTAAATAAATTAAAATAAAAAAGTCTAACCATTCAACCACCGCGGGCCTGCGTCTCTAGAGCTTGTTTCCACGTTGGAGACTGAGAAGCGCAGAAGTGATAAGGCCGACACTGCCACTCGCATCAAGTGCGCCATCGCCGCTAAGCACAAGGCTCTGAACTGGCATGCAGTGTTCTCATTGCACTGTGTGTACCTATGAGGCTTTCATCGGTGACCCTATTATTTTATTGGTTGAAAGCTTGTTGGTAGGTTCGCTGCAGCTCCCTTATGGAGCTTTGTGTGTATCTAATGCATGTATTTTGAGGTACGGAAATTTGAAAAAGCCATTTTATCCATTTTTGAATTTTCTGAAAACGTGTTTGTAATGCGCGTGACGTCTTGAAATTACTGAACAGCCCTCGTCTGAAGTGTGTGTTTTTCGTAGATTAGCTCATTGGACGCAAGTTTAATAGTTTGTTGGAAAACGTGTATTTAAGCCCGCACTGCAATGCAGTTCAGACTCCAGGTTAGGCAGGCGTCTTAATTGAGCTTCGCAGTGTGCAGTAGGCCTACAGAACAAAAATTACCTATACGTGCGTAATGTGCATAGTAGTATTCACTGGTCTGAATGGGTTTACATTAAAGTATTAATTTTTGGTTAAATTGTACTTAAACTTTTATTCTGTCTATAAATTACAATATTTCTTTTATAACTAATACTGTTACATGCTCGCTACTTTGTCCCGCGCGAGTGAGTGGAACTGAAGGACAGAGTAATTGGGTGATTTATGGACGCGCGTGCTACCAGTTGCAACCGGAGACGCAGCAGCTTTTCACAAAGGAATGTTTACGAAGCATGCCTGGTATGTTTATCAGGTCGCGTACTGCTTCCGACCTTGGGTATCGGGTGTCTTCGACTTATGTGAAGAATGCTCTGGATTACTCACCTTGTTGCTCTCAGCTAGACTCGGTGTGCGGCGAACCCTCCAGGTCAAGGCCAGCAGCTATAAATGGCGCGTCGGGCCTCCGAGCCGGCAGTTGTTGAATGGACGAGCGAGGCGAGCGGCGAGAGAAGTGACCAGCGGAAGGAAGATCTGCGATGGCGAACATCAAAAGTCGTGAATATTGCGAGAACACTACTATCTCGCACGCCCCTGACCTCCTTCGGCAGATTGAATTTATGCTTTTATCTGAAGAATTTTCTAGTGGTTTACTGCCCTAGATTCTCTCAGCGTGACTCGGGGTGTGTCGAACCTTCAGTATCAAAGCCAGCGATAATATAAAAGTGCAACGAGCCTCCGAGCGAGGGGAATATGAGCGCCGGGAGTCTGGACGATTGTGCAAGGTTAAGTGATAGATGAGTTAGAAGAGCAACAAGTACCTAGCACCGGAAATGACCAGCGGGAGAATCTGCGACTGCGAGCATCAGAGTAATGAAGAGTGCGACTTGCAGGCTGGACTACTGTACTGGATGCGCGAGTGAAAAATGTTACAAATGATGGCAACAGACAGACTGAAAGTGTGTTATTGATGTGTACGAGTTAATCGACTATAGCCAAACACAAACATTAAAAAGGACTTTAATTAGAGTTAAAATAGATATGAAATATTGCGCTCACTGAGAAATAGAACGAGTAATATTGGTGATAGGTAGATTGATGTTGTAAATGTTGGCTGTGTGAACAAATTAATATCAGATTTAGTTATTTTATTTTTGTTAAACTTCCATCCCACACGAACTCAGATACGCCCCTCGGGCATCTTGTAACAATACAAATAGAAAAAAAGGGTGGGGATGTATGTTGGTAGTGCCTAGTAAGAAACAGTTCTTATGCAAAATATTATTATACTTAGTGCGCACGAACGCGCTGCATTATCCGTTTGGTGTAATGTTGGTGACATAGTTCAGCTTTGTTAGCCTGACGCAGAGGAACGTTCTGGAAGTAGAACTTTAGCAAGGTTTCAGAGAAGTTGGAACTAGTAAGGAATGAACTGCATGCTGTTTGCCGAATGCGACCATGTGACGCATGACGTGACGCCCATTGCACCCTCCCCCCCCCCTTCTCAACACCTACGTATCCATCCAGCTTTGTCGCAAGTCATGGGAAAGACGTCGTCTTGAAGACAAACTGTCGTCAGTGTTATGAGCCAGCGCAAGATAGAATATTAAAATTTGATTGGACAGTATTTAATAGAAAAACAAAAAATAATCCCTCCCTGCACTGTTGCTACATTTTTCTCTTTCTGGCTGGGAAAGGAGGGGGAGGGGAGGTAAAGATGATATTTTATAAACTCTGGCTAGGGTCGATTTCGTTGTGAATCGGCTCCCGTTAGGTGAAATGGAACGGAAAACTATGTAAGTATTGACCCTTCCGGTCAAATTGTTGAGCTCTCGACTCGGTTTTTTTCTTTGGAAATAATAGCTTGCTACTGTACATTTATGTCGGGTGATTCATACTTGATACCTTGAAAGTCAAAGTTTTGATTCTATAAAGAAAATGATGAACTTTTTGTGGTGTTCAAGTAGTATACAGAAAATAGAGATTTGTGTAGCTTGGGTGAATTACTTATGCTACTACGTTGGTTACGCCAAATATTTATGTCATTATAGTAGTGTGTGACTTATATTCAAAAAGCTTCATGCAATAGTGTGTGAACGAGTGAGACACAAGAAATATTTGCACATGTTTATCACACATTTACCTTATGTAGAACATCTCGCTGAAACTGGAACTCTGAGATATTCATGACTCATGCACAAGACACTGGATAAATGTAGTTAAATGAAAAACATGCCAATGGGATAAGCTGATTTTAATAAAATTGAAAATTAAACCAGAAAATAGCGATTGATCATTTAAATGAACTTTTCTGAAAATATACTTTAATAAGATAAAAAAATTCTGTTTGTTTCAAGATTAGATTTCAAGATTTGATGTGATAAAATAAATTAATTATAACTGTAAGTAGGAATGCTGTAAATTAGAATCTATGCCACCATCCTCTCAAGAGAAAACTTACTGAAGATTTAATAAATTAATTTAAAATGAACCAGTACAAAATAAATTAAACTGGAAAATAAAATAAATTTAGAAGATCATTATTTCCCAGAAGTAGTTTTCAATCAATACTTTCTCTCCTGCAAGTAGTTTCCAATCAGTACTTTCTCTCCTGCAAGTAGTTTCCAATCAGTACTTTCTCTCCTGCAAGTAGTTTCCAATCAATACTTTCTCTCCTGCAATGAGTTTACTGAACTCCATATTAAATTAGTGCAAATCACTGTCTGAATTCTCGTATTCACTTTAACTACAAAATCCCTTATCATCAAAACATTAAATCTCAAATTAATGTTAATTATATTGAAAGTTCAGTACTATTAAAAAGTTGGGTTCTTCAATCAATTACTGCGCCGGTGCTTAGCTCGTCAGTAGAGCGGGACTATTGGTTTCTACTTTCAAAAAACATGTAAAATACAAGAGAATTGTTCTGCCGATATTTCATCCTAAAAGTAGGATTACTTAAGTGTCTGTAGATCATTTTACTTTTCAAATAAATAAACAGTTGACTTTCAAATGACGAAGGCGACACCTGGACATAGGCCAGGCCTTTAGCCTGTAACATGGTGTCGTTAAAGTTCATCAGCGTCTCTTCTTAGTCCGGGAACCGCTAATAAGACAGCTAATAATTAGACACTCAGTCTTGGCTGGTTCTATTAAGTCTAACCGTAACCTTACGAAGATGTTCGGGATTTTCCTACCGAAAATCACGCTGCTGGACCCTTCAAAGCAATCACGTCCGGCAATTATCTCAAAACCTGATATAGGAGAGAAGCTACTTCCGGTATCATAAACGGAAATAATAATTAAACATTAATCCTCTCTCAAAACAACAAATAAAAGAAATAAAAACTTTTGAAATTACAGAAAAAAATTATACAAACACGTAAATGAACCAATAAATTGAAATGTAACATATTTAGGTTATCGCCTCTTATCTCAGAGTACATATCAGCATGTCATAGAGTAACATAAGTAAGAATAGATATATAAATATAATTTGGAATGATGGTTTACAGTAAAAAATATTACGTGCTTTTAATGAAATAATCGTAAACCTAGGAGGGATTAAAATAATTAACATTACTCAAAATAATATGTAAACAGACGTGTGCTAGTGTCCAAAACACATATGTAAATAATTATCATAACTGTCAACAAACATAACTGCGTGTTCAACTTGAAACCATCATAGTTTTTATGCTCAGTTGGAGCCGAGTTTGTGGTAAATTTTATTCATATTTTCGGATGAAGTGTCTTGTAAGTGATTTGGAGACTTCATATTTATATACGATTGTATAAAGTAAATAATCAGTTTATTAGTTCCTAGTTTTAATGACATTGTTTTTCTTGTACCTGTTTCATTGCAAGTTAGTTTTATTTAAACCAGTTATCAAAAGTCGCTTGTAATAGCAAATGTGAATAATGTATTTGTATATGTTAGTAATTGAAATGCAAACAAGTAGTCCGCCGTTTTTCCTTTCATTCACTTTGCGTACAAATGTTTCCTTTTGCACGTTTTTAAAAATTTTACTTTCGGCATTGTCCGAAAACCAATTATCTATGAATATTGGCAAAGGAAAAATTATATTTCTCGTGGTCTTTGAGAAGTGTGTTACTTTGATGATAAAGCAAGTTTGCCAGTATATTGGTTGGTTTCCTAATTAGCGGCGATCGGGAGGTTTGTACTTTGTGTCCAAGGGTCAAAAGTGACTGCTTTCCGGGGCTTACAGGCTGTTCACGTAAACAAAGCACTTTTGAAATAAAATCACTGCCATATCTACATATGTGCTACAGCATACGCTGGCATGCAGTCTTCTTGTTAAGTTGGCAGCGCATTAATATGAAATAGTTCCAAGACTTGTCGTTGTGTTGCGATTGTAATGTTTTATTTCACGAAAACTGAAGTCAGCATTTTTTGTTTTATTCTTACAACTAATGGATAATGCGGGACGCTCCAGGACAATGTTAATCTTTCATACAGCAGATGGATACTAAACGAGGAGAGTAGATCTTAAGCAAGGTTTTCAAAAGTGCTCGGTTAAGTTGGAAACAGCGTATACCCGTGTTTTCTCCATTTTTCAGATTTAATGCAGAGAGATGAATGTTACATTACTGTAGTCTTGATCCCACGTTTTATAGGGAAATCTGACTAACCCAGTATCCTGATGTTAATAAAAACTGTATTCTGTATAATGTTCTTTTCATAAGAAAATTTAACTATAAGTAAAGTATTCTTATTACTAATACCTGGACACAACGTGAAGTAACAAATAAAGAGCAAACCTAGTATTTTTGGTAGATGGCAGAATTTGATATTAACTTACCTTGTGACTTACTACGGCTTTAAGACAGTCGAGTATTATTGATTTCGATTTAGTTTCTTTGTGAGATCTTAATAACAGAATTAAGGCAATCGTCTACTGGAGCTATTATCTCTTTCGAGGCTGAGAAGCACAGGAGTGATTAGGGCGACATTGCCACGCGCGTCAAATGTCCCATCGCCCCTACGCGCAAGACGTGCATTGTTTCCTGCGTGACGCTGTACTGTGCAAATTAGATCTGTAACATAGATTAAACTACGTCCGTATCGCTGTACATTTCTCTTGCCGCTTAAGGAAACTGCATAGGCAAGCTTAAAAATGCGATTCTTCAACATTTTAACGAATTTTTCTCTCCAAGATATAAACTTTATATGAAAAAGTAAAAAAAATGTTGGCATAGATAATAGATTTTAAATTCTTTTCTGACAAAAGTCGTATTTGCAGAACATTTATTTGCCGAGATAATCGTATTCGCGCAATCAACTATTTCACAGAAAATGTTTCAGTACACCCTCCTCTTAAGCCAATTAAAAAAAAAAAAAAAATTTTTGAGGCTTTCGCCGACCCGGTGTTCGAAATGTGATGCAGTGTGTTTGAAATAGCTACACGTTTTCCCACGAAACTATGAAACGTGCGTCCAATGTGATAATATACTGAAAGAACACACACTTCAGACGAGGGCTGTTAGTACTTTCAAAATGCCATGCACGTTAGAAATGCCACTTCAGGATACTCCAAAACGGCTAAAAACTGCTTTTCTAAAGGTCTGTATATCAGAATATACGCATCACTTTCCACCAATAAAATAAAAGGGCCACCGCAGTCCGACTAGAACACCGCACACCAGTTCAGAGCCGTGCGCTTAGCGACGATGGCGCACTTGATGCGCCTGGCAGTATCGCCCTTATCGCTCCCGTGCTTCTCGGCCTCGAACGCGGAAAAAAAGATTCAGGTAGGTGGGAACCTTAACGATGTTGGAGGGCTCCGAGATATATATATATATTTCTTGCGAGATATCTTGAAAGTAGCGTATCGTTCTGTCGTCGTCTGAAATATGTTTTCTTTCCTTAGGTTAACATACAATTGGGATTCGTTTCATGGCTACATAGATAGGAAATAATCCAAGCAGGTTGAGTATGAGGATCGTCTTATCTAAGTGCTAAATTTGGAGCAGTTAGTTTGCTCGTGATGGCTGTTGTCTTATTGTGTATTCTTCAGTAAAGGCTGTTCACGATAAAGTCAGCACTTTCGAAATCAACCTTAGAAAAAAGTCCCTGCCCCTACCTGCATATACTGTAACGGGTGCCCTGAGTGACATGCGCCCAGTTAAGTTGGTAACGATGGATGGGAAAATAGTTCCGTATCTTAACTTCGAATAAAAAGTGTTAGGTAACCATTTGTATTAACTGAAATTATTTCTTTCGATTTCTGTTTTTTTTTTTTTTTTTTATGCATTGGAGTGTAAAATGAGTAGATTTGTAACTTATTTACTTTGCTAATAATGTCCCAGTTTCACTGGACCGACGCATGAATAAGGTGATGACGCCAATGACAGTGTCAATATTACATAATGCGGAAGAATACACAACGGGCATACAAGTACCTAGATCTTAAGCAGGACTTTCAAAAGTGCTCATTTGATCGTGAATAGCGTATAATAACTGTTTGAAAGTGTGGAGACGAGTGGTGGTTTGGAAGGGTCAGTAACTGGAAGGTGTGTTGTCTGCAGAATGTGGGGGTCTCGCAGCTCGGCGGTGACCTTGGCCGACATACTGGAGCTGAGAGAGCAGACAGGTCTCACGGAACCAGAGCTGTGGGCGTTGCTCTGTCAGGCGACCCAAGCTCTTCAGGACCTCTTCCTCTCCGGTAAGTACACTCATCGCCTCTTCACTTCGCACTTTCTTATCTCAGCCGTCAAAAACAAGAGACCGCTGAACCTCGACTCGGTTCACTCCAGTCGGTGTAGCGGCATGAGAGAAGTTTGTAAACAAAGGCGTCAACCTCTTAAAAACAAATCAAACGTTGGAAATTCCCATCTGATATTCATTGAGACGTTTATGGAGTTCGCGTACTTTACACAGCTGAAACACGAAACAGTTTGTAATACGAGCCAAACTGACTACGCGAACTCGCATCGTGAGATCTCGGGAAGGCAGGGAGGTCCTTTACCTCCGGGCAGCCTGTGGACTTCCTACACCGCGGAAGAAATTTTGTAGACAAATGTTCGGTCTGACGAGATGAGAACAGCAGAGGCGGTCGTCACTGCTCCATTCAATTACAGGTGCGAACCCCGACGCTACCACTTTCCTTACGCGAAATAATAACCAACTGCGTTTATAGAAAGCAATCGGAAAGAAATAGCGCCATCGAACATCTTAACAGTCCTTATCACTGATTCCCGGCTCTACTGAAACTACGGCTTTAGGACAGACAAACTCAAGATAAATACACAAAAACTAACACCGCCAAAATGTCTGAAATACTGGAAAATATTTACTTTTCCTCGCAGACAACAAAAATAAAATAAAATGTTCCCTTAAAATTAAAACTGTCTGCAACATTACAATCGACATAACCGTAAATTCATGTTTGTTGTTCTAGTAGTGTGTTTTAGACAAGAGTGTATGTAACATTTTGGCAATAAAACTTGAGTGGCTCTTTTAACTTTATACACTCTTGTATCAAGTCAAATCCATCATCATCGTCGTCTAATGCATAGAACAAATGTCTGTAACCGCGCTGAGAAAAAGGCTTTGTTGAATCAAACAGCGTATGTTTGGTGTGACCAAATTAACTGTGTGTGTTTAGAGGAAATGAAATATTTTGTTGCTGAAACCAAATTATTCGAACCCAGTTCGTCTGCGCGCCCGAGCATTACGCCTTAGCAACCTCAGCTAAATAAACTACCGTTGAAATCAGAATGTTTTCGAACACAGACTTTTGAAATACTGGACAACGTGCACAAATAAATATTTCATGTTTTACACCTGTACTTTTTAGTTTCCTGTTGAACTTGTTGTATTAGGATGCTTATATCATGGTTGAACATCAATAACTGCACAAACAAACACTGTTGCTATCCTAACTGTAACAGAAAAAAATACAAAATAACTCTCGAGCTGTGTTTTCGAACAAACGCAAACAAGTGTGGCCAAACAAATATGTTTATTCAACTAAATATTTTGTTGACACAGTCTTAATTTTTTTTGGCCCAACACACAGGTTTTGTTCATTCGAGCGTGTATTTCCTTAAATGAACAAAATTATTTTTTTTCTTTTCAAATTTTGTTTACTCAACAAAATGTTTTGTTGGGTGCAACTAAATGTATTTTGAACCCGTGCCCTAACAAATATTTTTGTTTGCTATGGAACAAACATTTTTCTGAGTGTGTTGTCTATCAAACACGAATTATAGAGTGACTTGGTAATCATGCTCACGTGAAAATCCATTTCTACTATACTAATGTTGTTCGTTCTAAGAATGGCAAACAACCAGAAGGAGACAGGATTGTGTGAGCTGGACTCAATCTGCTCGTTCAGGACTGACTGGTACCTCTGTTGATGAGGTGTAATACATGCTGACGATAATGGTTCAGAAACGAAATGTCGTGTTGTCATGATTTTCTGCCCCCTTCCACTATGAAAATTATAAACTGAACATCACGTAAGTCATAACCTCGCCGCTGAAAGAAGGAAACGATAATTTTCATTTTTAGGCGTTATGAATTGAAACACTCAAGTGTGTTCAGTTTCAGTGTATGTGGCTGTACTGGAGTTTTATTAGCAACAGGACAATGTCTTTCGTCCACTTTTGGTTTTAAATGAGCCCTTTGATGTGTGTTTTCGTTTGTAAAGGGATCTGTGATGCTGTTTAAATTTGTCGTAAACCTGTTGACATCATCGTAGGAAATCTTGTCACTCATTTTGCTACCGTGGCGTTGTACTTCGTAGTGTACATCATTTCTTACATGCTGTTAGATTTATTTTGAGAGTCATTTGTGAAAAGAAAATGATGGAAAAAATATTTTGTCAATAAACGTCGCTACCTTTATGACATTCAGTGAACGCGCTTGTACTGGACGAAGCGGGAGTTGCCTGACAAACCTCGTGAGGTGATTCCTTATGCAAATTCAAGCTGGAATTATAGAAGACACTTAACATTACGAGAGATATAAGCCTTTTAATACTGACGGTTTTAAAATATATTTCTGGAAAATATCAAAAACCAAATTGAATTAACTTACAATTCTCCGCACATTGTTTTACGTTATCGGGATATTTAATATTAAAGTAGCATCTCTTTAATACCTCCCGTCATAATGAAAATGACGGGGGGAAGGGGGGGGGGGCTACCCTGTTCAGGCAACTTGTTTACCATCAGAAATTCTGAACTTTTGATGCTGTTTATAAGCAGCATGAGGTAATGAACAAAAACGGCGTTCTTGTTGAAACTACTCAGGACCCACTGTAAAAAAAAACACAAAGTTTCGGCTGCAGCGATAGTGCCTAGCATTACACGCAATACTACCAACATGCGAGTATGGAATGCCGAAGGTATAAAATGAGAGTTTGTGGCATTAGGCTGGAGATCCTAACAGCATAAAGCAGTGTTCGGAGAGTTGTATAATAATTTCGCTTCGTTCCCGATATTTTGCAAAGTTACAGTTGAAAAAATCGATTTTCGGGTTCTCATATCTCCCTTAATATTCAGTTTCGGTGTAAAGTGCCCTGTATGTTTACTACTTGGTTTTGCTTAAGGGATCACCTGACGAAGTTTGTCGGTCGAATTATAAAACAGACTGTAGTGAATTAAATCAATGAAATGAAAATACGGTGGTTTTATGGTTGCCACTGAATTGATAAACGGATACCTGGTGTGTTTAGTTTACCTCCATATTGTGTGATTTGTTTTTATTTACAAAACTTATAACTTTAAAGATAAATTTTTATATTTCAGTGTAACTTTTATTTTTGTGTGATGCCATTTAAATGCGAGAGGTGGTGGTGCCGTTGGACGCCTGCCTAAAACTATTAATAAAGTTATTTAGTTTTTTTTTTTTTGCCAGCCACAGGAGTCAAATAACACGGTCTAAATTGATTTCAACGATGAAAAATAGCCAGTACTGTGAACAGTCCAGTCCGCATTTAGAATAACGATCGAGCAAACTGGGCTGAAAAAAAAATTATTTCATGTAATTTTCCATTGAATGTAAGAGGTAGAAGGTTATCCTCTCATGTAAGGGGTATTTTCAGCCCTTAAACGTGGATGTGTGCTCAGCATGATATTTGTGTAAAACAACATATATATATATATATATATATATATATATATATATCAGTACATTCGCACGAAACGCTGTTGAAACTACACTAGACAGTTCATGTAATTATACACTATGTTAGGACGAGAGGTGAAATTATGCCCACACACCACACTGGCCATGTGCGAGCCACACTCCTAGTGAGGGGAGCTGAGGGAACATTGAGATGGCAACAAACCGACCGACGCATCAGTAAGCTGGGCGGAGGGAGGAGCAATAAATAGCGTCGCTGGCTGCGCGCGCTCACCCCCCACTCTACGGCCATTTGTCGGCTTGTGTGAAACCGTATCCAGAAGACGACCTCTGAGGTGACACCGACGCGAGCCGTCGCTAGGCAGCAGTCTTCCCACGTCAGGAGACTACTCAGTCTGCCCCACATCTCCACTACTCGACATGGGGACGGCGGAGCTTCGTTCGATCCGAATCGGGATTCAGTGGTAGGTGTCCAATCAGTAAGATGCAAAATGGAGTCGCTAGGGATGATACTCAGTTAGGGCAAGGATATACTTGAGAGATTAACTTAAATATTGCAATTCTACGCAGATCCAGTAAATATCAGCATTTGTAATATAACAGATTGTGGATAAATTAGTGGTAAATAAATAGCATATTTTTGTAATCGTTTGTGTTCCTAATTTCTACTATCTAGCACGTCACCCGCAGGTAGTCCTTGTGGTATTTAGCAACAAGTAGTAAGTGCTGAATTGGAGAGAGAGAATTAATAGTAAAGTAAAGTGTTGAACTAAGGAGAGGTTTAGAGGCCTTAGGTCAGCAAGGCTTGGTGGAGTCACTAAGCTTAGTGATTACAGAGTCCAGTTTAACCTGCCATAACCATGAAAGCAGTAGTAAGTATTCAGGGCTGACTAGGCGCAGATCACAACAACTATATACGAGTATGTATAAATACCTATCTGACAAATTAACAAGAAATGTCGTTGACATAAAATATTTTAAAATAGAAATGTCGTTACCATAACAAATTTTAAAATACGCTCTGCTAATTCTAATGGGACCCCTTTCTCAATGTTACACCATTCATTATTTCACACTTGGAGGACAACTCTAACTGGTCTGGAAATTCCCCGGGCAATCCCGACTCGAACTCACGATCCTTGGAGTACTCGCCACACAACATAATATTCCTGACCATATCAAATTCACGGTAAAAACAAGTTCATAATTTTTGATAACAGTGATCGATCGTTTGCGTGAAGTTTCCTAACGGCGTCAGTCATTAGCAAAACACTTTATTTCCCCGCTGGACTTGTTTCCGCTGGATTAGGCAAGTAATATAGAAGTAAGCCCCAGAAACTTAAGATAACTTCGCTATGTAAGTAAGCCTAATTCCTATCTACAGTCCTTAAATAAAACTAGTTTCGTTGGGATTTATTCAAATGCAGCAGTATATAGACACTTATTTTATGCGACTCTGCCATTAAAAAAATGTTTACTTAAACATATATTGTCAGCGATAGTTTACAATTATTATTGATTTTATTCTTCTTCTTATTATCTTTAAAAGGACTTGTAGGACATTTTTCACCGAGACCTTAGTTTCCACTTAGTTTTTTTCGTGTGTTTTGTGGGACATTTGTCAGCGAGACTTCGTTCCACTAATTTTTTTTGTGTATTTTGTATTTTGCGTTTTGCATTTTGTAACGGTTCCATGATTAAATTCAACTGTTCGTCTCAGGCAATTCTGCTAAATGTTGAGCTCGATAACCAGAAATGAGTGTAACCATAACTTAATAACTTAAATCACAGCACTTGCTAAAATAAAGGTAATATCTTCATAAAAGTGTACATAACACTGAAATATAACATCAGCATAATAAAATAATTAGAAATGAAACGTTTCGCTAAACACTGTGTAGTCAGAGAAATTAATGTTTCAGCGACTTACCCATGCGGCATGGCATGCTACTTTTTATTTACTCAGATTTTACATGTCTAGCTTAGATTTTAAGAGGAAATCACGTACGTTTGGTGTAAACACACAGTATGTCCTGGGTGTTTTGGTGTAAACACACAGTATGTCCTGGGTGTTTGGTGTTAACACACAGTATGTCCTGGGTGTTTGGTGTAAACACACAGTATGTCCTGGGTGTTTGGTGTAAACACACAGTATGTCCTGGGTGTTTTAACCGACTGGCTGTTGTGTCAGTACCTACATTAGTATACAAGTGTGCAAATTTCCATTTCGTGTTTGAATGTTTCTGGAAAACGGTACATAAACGTTATTTTACAGCCTTACTGTAAATGCAGATTTACACATTTTTAAAGTAATTTCATAATGTAAAATTACCGAACATATTCTTTTGTAAATTTACGTTTTCTTTTTGTGATATCAATTAATTTGTTGTAATAAATTTACACATTTATAGTCGTACAATTGCACGATTCTTAGAGACATTTTTGTAAAATTACGCAATATGTCTTCGTCTTTTAAACATAAACGTACAAAAATGAAAAATTACAATACCTTTCTTCATGTAAATTCACACTTTTTCTGACAGTATAGTTATTACGTAACGATTATGCTTAACGAGGTTTGATTTCTCAAAATGCGAAACATAAGATACACTAAATTTTCTTCCTTTTGTCTGGTTCTCCGGGTTTTAATAAATTTACATTAATAAGCAGAACTGCGAGAATTGTGCAGGATTGTTTTTGCCGTTTGAATGGTACTTATTATAGTGTATAAAAATTCATTTTCTTGAAAAAAGCATAAAAAATGTTGTGAAGTGATGTATTACATTTATCGCTATAGCTCTATTTATTTTGCAGCGTTATGCCTTTGAGATTAAATTTTCAAATACTTGCAAAAAATTATTTATCATAGTTACTCGGTACTATTTTTCTCAGTCTGTATATTCTTTCTCCATTTTTAGAACTCAAACACGGGAGACGGAACTTTATGTAACCGGATTTTCTGTTGTAAGTTTCTCCCATCCACTTTTTCTTTGTTTTCAAGGTTGCTTTGCTTTTAATGACACATAAAATATTCAACAAGCTAATGATGTATTTTCTCAAGGCTTCTTGAAGGTCTTTAGCTGGCCAGCTTTTTGTAAATTTCAACGAAATGATAAATTATTGTAAAAGCTTACGCTCGCCTGATAAAATCGTTATCTTAGGCCAACAAATTAAGTCGAAATTTAATATTAGTCATAAAAATAGTCTTATGCTATACTTTTTTATAACAGTGACATATGACAGTATTCATCTTCGACCAGTTATTCTATGTGATAAACAATAAAGAGCGACAAGACATTCTGGTTTTGCCAACCTCATATTTTAATCAGCCTGTATATCGACTGATTAGAAAATGATAATTCGTAAAAAAAAAAAAAAAAAAAAAAAAAAAAAAAAAAAAAAGTATTCTTTCAACTTCTACGAGTTCCCTTTCGATAAATGCGTTGAATTTCACGTTGGCTTTATTCCGTTTACATGCAACTACGAGTATGTTTAGTTCTAACATACTGCAGATTTGCTATAATTATATAATTGTCCGATGCACATAATGGTAAACCAGCTACAAAAGTTACTGCCTTTTAATATATAGTGCTAGTGGCCGATGCTGACACGCCGCAGTTTTGTACTAGTATCTTGCCAGTTTAGTTGTGCCGCAGAGTGTCTCTTCACAGATCCTGGTGCTCAAACTAGAGATGTGTCCAAATTCACCAACTAAAGGTCTTTACCTAACTTGGCAGCACTAACACAACTGCACCCTTTAATGTCCGCTTCATTCAAGGGGACACGACACACACTCTTCTAAAACCCTTGGTTGATTATCGATCCTCTACCGCTTCAAGTATTTAATTTGTCGGTGTTTGCAACAACTTTGCACGGCCCTGCAAAACGTTTGCTACTCTTACAAAGGCAAATTAAATTCGCAAAGAGAAAAATTCAGCACAACATACATCGAGGTGAAAACGCTCAAGCGTGTCCGAATTCACATACAAACACTTTGTCAGGAAGGGAACAAGTGTTCATTACACGCGAAGGCATCGGTGGGAGGGGAGGGGGGATAGAACGAGGTCACGTGGTGCTGAATTTGAAAACAGCCCAGGATAAGATATTACTAGGTACTTGTAAAGCAAAATAATTATTTCACTGCTAAAATCGAAGTAAATACTTGGTATTAGTTAAGAATATTTATTGCATATATGTATACATTTATGCTTGCGTGTATACTCATCGTATACCTACGTATCCTGACTGGTTAGATGCTGTGGGATAACGTAGATAAAGCTTATGTTTGAGTTTTAGTAGAGGAAGTTTGTCATTGTTAAAAGGGCCTTAAGCGTATGTGTTTGCCTAGCAATTTAGAGCAAACGAACAGTGAGTGAAGAGAATTAGACGGCTCTTAACATAGAAGTCTTGAGAGCGGATGAGGGTGATTGAGGTGAGTATGGAGCAGCGCCGGAATGAAAGGGTGACGGAAACGGGAGATCACCTAGAAAATCCGCCGACCAGCGGCATCGCCCCGGTACGATTCCCACTTGCGAAAATCCGGGAGTGGCCTGGCCGGGTATTGAACCAAGTTTGCCTGGGTGGGAGGCGGGCAGGCTAACCGCTCAGCCACCGCGGCCCCTGACTTTTCAGAGGTTTGATCCAAAATGCGTGAAGAAACCTCGGACAGACTATATATCTCACGTGGTCCACGTTCGTTGTGGCTACCTTGACGGCGTTCCACAGCGGCCGAGCTGGGGGCTTCTCTGTGTAGTCGTGTCGTAATATTACTGTTCAAGCGCAGCCAAAAGATTACGCACAGAGTCAGAGTCCTCAGCGCCAGCAGGGGAGTTAATACCCAGAACGTGATTCCAGGCACGCGGGCGGTTTTTTTGTATGTTGTGACCGCGAAGCTTGGTGTTTCCCCAGAAATGATTTTCAAGCGTAGTAATTTCGTGTTCTGTGTAAGTAGTACAGTGGAATTGTACCACTTTTATTTCCGTATGGCACCCCACTGTGCCGACACCTCACCAGTGGTATAATTATGTAATTAGTACGTGCTTTTCCTTTCTCGATCGCGAGGGTGTCCGTCCTTTTGAATCGGAAGGGGGGGGGGGGGGGTAAAACGCGTGGGGGTAAAATTCGCACCGGCTAAGCCTGCGGCAGCAAATCTCTCTCTCTCCCCCCCCCCCCCTTTTACACACACCACATCGGCGGTCGTGACGTCACACCACCACGTATTGCCAGCAGCGGAGGGATAAAATCGATTTGATAATACGCTTTTCCGGCACGAGGGAGTTGCTGATGGACCTGGTGTAGTGTAGGCGGTGTGACTAGGGTAAAATGCTAGCGCGGAGGAAATGTGGAACCCGGATGGCGTGATTTTAACGTAGAACGACAGTTGTAATCAAAGTAAAATATTTTACAATTTTACAATATTTAAAGAATTGCACTAAAATAATAAAATACAGGTTGTATTTAAACTACTGTAACAAATTTCGGGAGGTGGTTCCTGGGATCAAACAAGCAAACATGGGCCTATAAACATATGTGCCATAAAGGTTTTATTTTATTACATGTATTTTACAATTGTGGTAACATGTATCACCACCGCCACTTGCTGTGTTTATGTTGGATCGGGCGTCGCGGTCCAGGGCACTGGCCTGTACTGTTTCCTCACCTTAATCCTCTGGACTATTAGCTGTGGGGATATATGAAAAGTGTAGTGTATGCTATACCGGTTTTCATATAGTAAAATTGTAATAATAATGTAGGGAATAATTTTTATAATTGATTTTATGTGCTTCCATTTGTCGCAAACATTTATGGCTCAAACTGACGGAAATAAATTTTATTATAAAATTGATATGATACATAATTACTATGATTTTGTTACACATGGTCATAGTAACTATTATGACGATCTTTCTTGAAGAAGGTTTTAATTGTAATTTCTGCTTTCCGAAACACCTAGAATGAAAATGCGCTTACATATTGTTAAAAATGCGGACTCTATCGATCGATTGATTTTTTACGTTTAAAAGGTGTATTTTAGTAAAATATCTTATAATGCTGTAAAATATACGCATTCTTCTTTCACATACAGCATAAATCGGACTTTTCTGACAATTTGAATGGTGTCTGTACAACTTTTTTTACGAGTTCTTTACGTTGTATAGTGAGGTGCAGTGCCAGTTGCTTTACTTCAAGCGTAACAACATCAACGACTTGGAACAGCGTATCAGTAACGCCTGTGCTGCTGTTCGACATGACTCAGGTATCTTCAGCGATGCTACGTATTCATCCCAAGGCGTTACACTTCGAGCTTGTTTTGATCCCAGGAAATCCTCCCGAAATTTGTTACAATAGTTTAGATACATTCTGTATATTGCGAATTATACAGGAACCCTGGCAAATATGTTCTGCTGTTGTAAAAGTATAACCAAATACTGTTTTGTAAAATGCGTGCATTTTGCGCACGTGTCTTTGTGATATAATGTAATTTAATTTACACATTTTAATGAGAATTAAAAAAATATATATTTCGAATTAATGATAATTTAATATTTCAATTAGGCGCTGAAAAAAATATTGAAGTCAGTTGTGTTACACAGAAGAAAAGATGGATGAAGTTATTATTTCGAAAATATTATTTCTGAATGTTACCACCGCAACGTGATTTTATTTAAATCAAATGAGTTGTTTACCGTAAACCTATCGTTCACCTGGGTTGATGACGGCGACAAGGAAGTCTGCTGCTACCATGTTGAGCCGAGTGCGAGTGTTTTCTGGATGTTGTGTTGTGAAGGCAGTTTATGGAGGTGTTTGCGTAGTCGATCCGCGGTGTCTTCACACTTTTTGAATCAAACCTTTGAAAAATCACCCCATGGATGACGTGCTTCATTGTTTCCTAAATATGCAATGTATCAAAAGCGTTTATACTTCTGTTAACACAAAAGTAACTTAGTTTTGTTAAATTAAAGTTTTATTCATATTATATCCTTACATTATAATATTTCATGTATTATTAACATGAAAATAACAGGAAGGTGATATGTGTGTTGGTAACACGTACTAAAGCCTGTTCACTATAAAGTGAGCACTTTTGAAATCAACCTTATAATAACAGTCACTTCCCCTGTCTACATATACGTTAACGGCCGCACTGAGTGACATGCGTCCAGTAAAGTTGGTAACGAAGGATGGAAACTAGTTCCATATCTAACGTCGAAAAAAAGTGTTAGGTAACGATTTGTGATAACTTAAGTTATTTCTTTCCCTTTCTGCCTTTTTAATGCATAGAAGTGTAAAAATTAGCAAATTTTTAAAATATTTTCTCTCCTAATTTTTCAGTTTCACTTGACCGACGCATGAATAAAATGCTTGAGGCCCGTGGCAGTGGTAATTTTACATAAGGCGGAATAATAAACAACGTGCATACAAGTTGATCTTAAACAGGGCTTTCAAAAGTGCTCATTTTACCGTGAACAGCCTATAATAAATAGTTATTTTGCACAATAATTTTTCACTGAGTGTGCATGAATGCTGTGTGTTGTCAGTTGGTGCAATTTGCTAGACTTGGGTACGCTTTGTTTGCAAGAGGCGGAGGAATATCCTGGAAGTAGATCTTTAGCAGGTGTTGAGAAAATTAGGAGTGGACTATGACTGAACCAGCTTGTGTGTGTGTGTGTGTGTGTGTGTGTGTGTTGCGTAGAACCGACTGTTGTCGCAGCGATTGTGTGGAGGAATGCCCGACAGAGCTCGTACAGCATGCGTGAGTTGCGAGCTAGATAATAGCCTACGTTCGCCTTAGGTCGTGCTGCCCGACCGACCCTCCGTGTCGAGCAAATTGTTTCGTATCCGTCGTGGCTGGCGCTGCGGCCGACGTGTTATTAGAGAAGTTCCTTTGGCCCTTGGGGGGAGGTAACTGGAGGTTAACATCTACTCCCTCCCCGAGCTGGGCTGGGCTTACACGAGCTGTTAGTTTGACCCTCCTCATCTACAAGCAGTGTTGGGAAGCTTGTTTGCTCTCCGGAATTCAATCCATGCAACAGCGGCTGCAGCATCCCCTCCTACGTCAGCCATGTGTGGGGGTGTTGTGGTTGTTAAAGCAAGCGCCGGAAGCCCCCCTCTAATCCCCCCTCTCCTTAGGGGGACGGTCCCGCCCGCCGGTCGTGTTAGCACAGGCGCTTTCTATCGCGACGCCGAGCTGCCGTTTACACTGTCAACACAAGATCCCGGGTTCCGACCTCGGCCATCCGCGAGAGGAAATCGAGGGGATGATGGCTGTTTACAGTTCGCCGACCTCCGCTCCTCCCCCTTCTTTCTCTCCCCCAGCCCGCATCACCCCTTGTACTCGGTGAGGGTGCATCTTGCCGGGCCGCTGGAGTGGCCACCAGTTGGACGCATCTCCAACATCTCCATATCATTTCAGATTCTTTGCTAATGTGTAATTATATTTTACCCCCCCCCCCCTTTTTTTTTAGCTTGGTCGGCATTTTCCCACTTCACTGGTGTAAGACCAGGTCAGTGCCTCTGATATTCATTGCCCAAATTTTGGGAGGAATTTTCCATCCCGAAGAATGTCGGCCCTTTATAGCCGCTTTTAGGCGATTTGTGTAAAAATATCCCCGCGTGGAAAGTAGACATGCCAGAAATAGGAGATGTTTTTCGTCCTGTTGACAGTGACATACTATTGTATAATTACAAAGACATTATCTCCCGCTCTTTTCTGTACTACCGGGGAATGAAGAGACATATTTGCACATGATACTACTAGATGACAGCACATAGGCGATTTAGAGCGCAGTACTATGGAAGACCCAAAACTCTAGCGTTACTTGTCGAGTGAGTTGATGCGACCCTACACAGCCTGTTTGCATTAGAGTCGTGTTCAATGTTGTTGGCGTGCCGGGATTATGTAGTCAAACTTTGTGTTGAAATAACTTTTTGAAATTTGTACGAATCAAGGATTTAGGTTTAAATGCTCATCTTTGCACTTAAAAAAAAAATGTTATTTTAACCATGTTATTATCTATATCATGTCAGAGTACCATAGAATATCCTAAAAACTTTGAAAAATATGTTTTTTGTATTTATTGGTAGTTCTTTTATTACTTTTCAGACGCAGTATTTATAAGCCTGGCCCGTTTTTCTCAGAGCACTTCTTTTCAAATCCATAATTTTTTGCTGTTGATGTTTATACCCCTTCAAAAGTTATTGAAAATAACTCACATAATATTTATTTATCGTTAGTCAATATAGACAATTGTCTATATACACCAACTACACCATAAGCGGCTTCGATTGGCAGTATCGACATTAAAAAGTTATTTACAAAGAGAGAAAGAAAAATCCAAAACTAAGGAGGCCTACTCACCTTTAAACAATAAACATTAAATATGTCAGTGGATTAAATGAGAAATACAAGTCAAGCACTGGAAAGACGCCCAGGGTCACTAATTGCTCGCAAACAACCCGAGAAATAAAATGGAGCTAGGTCGTTTTGCTATCGCCATAGGTTTAGTTTTACCCTTGCAGGAACGCGTGAGTGGGATAGGCTAATGTCATATATACAGTAATATGTTCTGACGGCTCCTCACTGCTACAGCTTCCTTCCCAAACCTCCACCCACCATCGCACTAACAGGAAGAGGAAGAGGAAGGGAAAGGAAGTGCAATACCAGAACCCCTAAAAATCCTCAACAAAATCACCAATAATAAGTAGAGTAATAATTGCAATATCTAAACTCTCCAGAATGGATGGGTGTATAAGTACACCTCTAAATACGCATTTTCCTTTTCTCAATTTAATTTGATTCAAAAGTATATTACTTGTAACATAAATTTGTACAACAATATTGCTTTAATATCCTCAAAAACCATTTATTCAATATTACATAAAACTCTAAAAACCAGAAAAAAACATGTCCCTATGAAATGACAATTATTTACATTATATTGAACACCGCTTCTAGATGTATGCGTCAACATTTTTTCATTAAAAGGCTCTAAAACTAGAATACAATTTCTTTGGACAATTTGACGTTATCCTTTGTAGGTATTTACAATCATTTCATTACATTTAAATCTTAAAACATGCAATATTTTCCTGCACAAGTAAACATATCACTAAAGAGTTTGCCGAATCGATGGTCTCAGGAGAGAAAATACCAACCTCGCCTTTTTCCTCCCATTACATTACAATCCCACACACAATCAATGAAATTTCCCAGTAACCATACATGCATGCTTGAGCCTGAGGGTATCGCCCCCACCAGTACACCAGAGGTATTGCTCAAACTTAACCACACATACCCACATGCAAAGAGCCTGAGATTATTGCCACCACCAGTACACCAGTGGTGTAGGTATTGCTCTTGCACCACATACACCACTACAAACAGAACCAAAAACTCGCATAGGAAAAAAGCCTGATGGTATTGCCCCCACAAGTACACCAGAGGTGTAGTTATTGCTCTTGCCTGTAATAAACACACACCACACACACACACACACTTAACATCCATACATTCTATTCTTCATTTAGTCCGAAATCCTTTTTTTCTCTTTTCCATGTTCTCTGCAAGTCACAGCCCTCATGGAAAAACTTCCCAACTTATTCCGCCATTTTCACGTCAAAATCCCTCTTGCAATCGAGATTTTGCCTGCTCACACACTTAACTACTCAAGTCGTCGATTCCTACTTCCGAATTCCCGGCAATTCTCTACCCATGACTAAGTTACAACTTCAGCACATACGGCAAAGTTTTCGAAGTCCTAATGTACGTCTTTCGGCGATTGAGTCCAAACATCAAAACCGCACAGAAACTAAGTCCAGAAGCTGCCAGAAATTATTCAAAGTCCCAAACTAATACTTACCTCGTTTTGTCGCAGAGTAAACATCCTGCAGTGTTTCCTCGTAGTTGGCGATGATATCCTCTGGTTCCCGGCTCCTGGTGCCACGTCCCAGCTCCTATCCCGGCTCCTGCCGGCGGCGATCTCCTAGATCCTAGATATTTTTTTTTTTTGCTAACTACCCTATTGCTAATTGTTAAGTGTATCCCGAAGGTAGGACGGGAGCTAATTGCGTCTCAGGGCGAACCCCTTACACGTACAAGGAAAGGAAATCATGCAAGGAGACATGCATCGCGGCAGAGGGGGATTGGGCAGCCATGGCCGGCGATTGGGGCCATGACTACCACCCTAAGTGTGCCTATAGATAAACTATAACTTAGAAGAGACTGGGAAAAACTGCCATAGACAACGTAAAAACCCAGCCGACAGGAAATAATTCAAAATTATTCCATGCATGAAATATAAATTCTACGGGGGAAAGAGGGTTGCATAACATTCTTTATAATTAGTAAAGATGAACAGACTAGCAGAGAGATGGGCACTGCTGTCTGAGAATGGCACTGGCTTAACCAGAGTGATGCTTGCACATCACTCTGGTGAGGGAAGTGGCGCTATTGTACCTCTTCCCTCCGATATCGAGTAGACCTGGAAATTAAAGAAAAAAGGAGTGAGCTGCCAAAAAGTGTCAGCAGGGCCAAAACTTACTGGTTTTTACTAGATCGTGAGAAGATGGTACAAGCCTGTAAAGAGAAATGAAAAAATTATCCTAACCTAAACAACTAACCTAAAAAAATACTTAATATTAACATACGTCCTCGGGGACATGTGTCTAAACCTATAGCTGTGCTACCTCGTAGCGAGAATGTTTCCGTAGCCACGGGTTGTAACGTATTATATTTCCACCCATAATGCTGCGAGAACACGGAGCTTCGTTTTGGGAAGGGGGGGGGGGATGCCTATAGCCGTAATATATATATCCCGGAGCGACCCACTCCACTCGAGTCCCCTCTTCGGAGACCAAATGGCGCAACACCGGCGCTCTCTTTTCCAGCACATTTTTCTAATTACAATTTTAAGACAGCCAATCAAATATAACCAGGTAACACGAGCCCCTTAACACGTAGCGAGGCAGCCCGCCTCACAGGTAAGTACTGTGGTTCAGGCACTATACCAGGGGTTGAACGCCAATACAGTCATAAAACTGAAAAACACAAGCAAAATCTTAACATTTTACAAATAAACCTTCGTGAGGGACCTCACTCCTTCACAGTATATATAACGAGATCGAAAATATTGGGGAAAATTCTGCAATAAGTATGCATTTGAAGTGAAGCAATAAAATACATGATAGGGCTTATTAACATCCCCGGTGTTACGCCTGAAGGCTTACCAGGCGACGGCTCAGAACCTAACTTATGACTTAACTTAAACTTGCACCCATCTCTTACTTAAGATTCGAACTCGGAGCCTCCTGCAACAAAGACCGACTGCGCCACGGGAGGTCGGCAAAATGCATGTGGTGTTCCCGCCGTTTTTGTTCTAATTCCCGAAGTAAAACTAGGCTTATATCACTTTCCTGTCTGTGTATGCATGTGTGCGCCTCTGTGTCTGCGTGTGTCCCCTAAAACCTTTGAACGCACGAACCGAATTATACAAAACTCGGTATACATATTTAGTAATGACATTTAACTTTTATAGTTTTCAACCACGCCGAGTGTTTATTTTCAAAATAACGGCCATTTTAGAATATAGGGTCCTACAGTAAAGCTTAGCAACCGTTTAACTGATTTAAATCAAATTTTGCTTGTTGACACTCCATCAGGTAAACATTGGATTTAGAAATGTATATTGTTGCTGGCACGTCATTTTGGAGGATAGCACTAGATGAAAAAATAATAATTTTTCACTATACCGATTCTCACCCAATCTTGTAAGTAAGTAATGCTATGGTAGGCCTTGTAAGCATATGCAACTTAAAAATATAAGGTACGTATTTTCAAAATGGCGGATATACTAATATATTTATTTGTCATATACTGTCAGCATATAATGATCGGTTGGAATTATTTGGGACTTAAGGCATACAAAGTTAGGTTGAAATTAGATTCAGGATTTCGTAGATCTAACAAAACATGCAAATTTTTATTGCCCAATGAAGTATTACTGTTTGCCAAATTTGGTAGATATCTGTAAATTTCTTCCTGATTTATGACCAAAAAATCATAATTTATTCATGTGGCGTTATCTTACAAAATGGCTGACAATAGTGGCTAAGTACTAGCATATATTATGCTTGTAATATATACTTTCAGCATACAAAGTTTGGTCGAAACTGGTAGATGTAGTCATCAGATGTGTTAGTACGTAACCATCTTGTCTGCCATTTAAGCAGATCTTTATGTTGAAAGTGTAGCTTTTACGCGAAATCTTGGAGACCAATAAACCGCCAATAAACCATTAAATTTTACACACAAGTAGTGTTATAAGCTTATAGTTATTGTTATAGTGTTATAGTGTTATAAGCGATGTAAGCTTACATGTTTCAGGTGGGGCAGCCTTTCTTTTTCAAATTACTTTAATATTATGAATTTACTATGTTATCTCTACTAAACAATTAAAATTCAACCGAATTTTGTATCCCAAAGGCTATTGACGATAAAGTGAGCACTTTTTAGATTTACCTTAGAAGAAGTTACTGCCCCTACGTACATATATTTTAACGGGTGTACTGAGTGACATGCGCCCGGTAAAGTTGGTAACGATGGATGGAAAGCAGTTCCATGCCGTAATGTAAAATAAAAAGTGCTATGTAAATATTTATATAATTTAAATTATTTATTTCGCTTTTTTTAATGCATTGAAGTGTAAAAATGAGCAGATTAGTAAAATAAACATTTTTTCGACAGTTTCACTTGACCTACGCATGAATAAAGTGATGAGTCTTACGCCATTGTTAATTTTATATAAGACGGAAGAGTACACAACTTGCATACAAGTATATCTTAAGCAGGGCTTTCAAATGTGCTCATTTGACCGTGAACTGTCTATAACAACATGCATTAGAAGCATCAGTTATGCGTACAGAGATCCTATCTTGCCGGTTTTTTTTTTTTTTTTTAAGATAGTGCCAGATGAGAAAATGTAACAATTCTGCCTTGTTTCCGGAACCATTCAACTAATTCCAACTAAAGTAGTCACACAAGTAGCGCTACAGTAGACCATATAAACTTACATGGATTAGGTGGCTCAAGCATGTATTTTCAAAATGACGACCTCGTAAATATTTTAGACTAATTAAACCTTTATCTACAAGAATATTAGACTTATTACATCCGAAGCTGATGCTCCGAATCCTACGTCCGTGATTCATTTAGTCGCATGCTAGCGTATGGTACAAGGTTTCCAGGTTCGAGTCCCGGGTACGGCACGTGTGTATTTGAAATTGCCTCACTTCTGTTGCATATGTGTGTGGTTTCATCTCTAATTATATCACTGTCAACGGGACGTCAAGACCTGCCTACCGTCTAAGCGTTTAAGAACTTCATTAAAAATAATAACTCTCGCCTATGTAGAGGAAAGTAAGCACTTTAGCTATATCTGTAACTGTTTGTTAAATTTGTCGGGAATCATGCATACACGTGAAGTAAGCTTAAAATAACCTAGACAATTTTTCATCGTAATTCTTGGTTGAGTAACCGTTTACCTATTAAAAGTGAAAATGTTAATTGCTTCTTGACCTTCCATTAGGCGCGCGCTCCTTTCTCAAACGCGAATGGACGTCATGCAGCTGTGAGGCGCTTCTCGTCTTTACTACACCAAAATCTCCAGTGGTGAATAGTTTTCATTGAAATACCGTGTCAATTTGGAAGTTAATATGATACGGATTAAAGATGCAAGTATTAAAATTTATTTAATAAAATTTATAAAACATCTGTACATAATGTACAATAGTATAAATGCATGTAAAACATTAATAATACAACTAGGTACAAAACATACAGTAATGGTTAAGGAACTAGGAATCACGATAAAGATATTTTGGTTGGGATTTACAAACAGAATAATATGTAACTGTATAAAATTATTGAGTAAAAAGTTAAGTAATATAATATGTAAGTTTTCATACACTGACTCTTGCCTGAGAATAACATTTTGTATTTGGTATATACACAAGCCAAATCATTCATGACACACATAAGAAAATAACTTCTTTACTTGTATGCAAAAATGTCCAGAAATCAATGTTATAAAATAAAAATCTCTGAAGACAAAAAAAAAAGGACGCAGATCCTATTTTTTTCTCCGCTCTCTGATTTTCTCTGACTGACTGTCCACTTGCACTTAATCACTGTCCACTTCAAAATCATCTGGGAAAGTTGTCTTACATCATAACACTGCAAATTACAGTAACATGACCCAAACACAAATATTTTCCACAAGTCGCGCAACAATATTTGGTATTTTTACGTTGTTTGTCTTCACGACAAGGCTCACATAATTTCCTCTTATTGTTCTGGTTGATCATCTCTTGTGATGTGTTGTCAGATACTGTACATATGAGTGACATCCGTCAAACTTTGCCGAAGTGTTATGGACAGATTTTGTTTTTCAGCACTGCGTCGAGTTATTTCCTCTGTAACGTAACCTTTGGCAAGCTGGCGCAAGAAGGTCCTTCGGTTGGTTAAATCAAAACTGTTCCCAGAGTAAATGACCTGGGTGTTGATACTGACCACATTGAGCATGGCAAAAAAAAATACCATAAGCCATCGCCGAACATTTTTCGCCACGTTATATGTTGCACACAATTTATTCGCTGTATCTATGCCTCCTTTAGTCTCATTGTAAAATGTTATGATCTCTGGTTTTTTCGAAGGCCATGTGGCATCATTAATCGCATCGTCGAAGTGGAGGCTGAATATGAGAATGGCATTTTTGTTCTTTCTAGGAACATAGGAAACTAAGGTCCCTTCTTTTCTGAATCCAAAAAATAATATACTTTTCACTTCGGTTTGCAACATGTTTGAATTCATTTGGAATTTGCCTTTTTTTTTTTTTCCAGTGTGGTAACAATGGATTTTTTTTTTTCTGCCAGTTCACTCAAAAGGCTTACATCACTGAACCACTTATCAGTAGTAATATTTCGTCCTAAGTTAACTATTGGTGTTACCATCCTGTGAACATCATCTGTACAATGATTACTGACAGCATACTTGGAATCCGGTTGCTTGCAAGCTTATACTTCCATGTTGGAAGTGTAGTACATTTTTGAGTCTACAAGGGCAAAGATCTTGATGCCATATTTGGCAGGTTTGAAGTGGATGTACTGGCGGAAACCGCAACGACCCCGAAACGCTTCCAATTTTCCATCAAGTGTGGCATTCTCACCGAGAGAGTAGCTTTTCTGGCAATTAGTCACGAATTTTTCAAAACATTCTCGTATGGGTGTAAGTCGATCCATCTGTTTCTTTTCATTTCTTGTATCTCTGTTGTCGAATCGAATACACCTCATCAAAAATCGGAAGCGTTTCAGTGACATGGCGAGCCTAAATGTTTCAATACATCCCCACTGGGATCCCTAAGATCATCTAAGTGTAGGCGCGATCCACGATACACACCATCAAGGTACAACAAACCAATAAAAGCCTTTATCTCTATGACATCGATCGAACGTGCATCTCTGAGGCGAATAAATTCAGGTCGCACGAGTTCAATATGTTGGTTTGTCCATGCAACAATTAAGTTGAGAATTGAATCATCAAAAAAAAAAAAAAAATTGCCAGGTTTCTAAAGTGGTTTACGCATTTCTTTCTATGCCAATAACACCAGGAATGTGTACTGACAAATTTTACTTAACCGATTCTCTTCTTGTTTGTAGACGGGCACTTGTTCCATTGGTACGACTCAACTATCTTGCTGTTTTTCTTTCTGTTTGCTATGTAGTTGGCAGCATTGCCATCATCTTCACCTTCTGATTCAACACCTTTGCTCGGTTTCCGAATTTTCTTCTCGCTCATGTATCTGACCTTCACTGTCACAATCGGATTGGTCTTCGAAGTCCTTCTCTTCCGATGTCTCGTCAAATAGCATGCTATGGATTTTCTTAACGTCTTCGGGATTATCCAAGTCATACATGTTTTTTTTTTTTTCGCAGCCATCCTGAAACAGACATTGTAAAACGAATCCAGTTAGTCGCGTCACACCTATCAGGCGCAGCTATTTTTTTTCAGTAGTTTCTGTTAATTTATAATCTTACAGTGATGAAAGTGTAATTGCATGGAAATAGTAAACAATTTAAAAATATATATATCACTTGAAAATCTCATGACCAAAATACTTACGCCAGTAGTCGCGCTGCACCTGCTGGGTTAAAACGCCTGCCACGACCTTGAAGTGACCGTGAGGCATCAGAAGTTACGAAGCTAGGTGGAGGGGGTCCCCACCCTTACACTCCACCTCATGAGGTTAACAAAACTTCGGTAAGGATGAACCTGTCAGGCGTACGCGCTTAACGAAAGGTTAAAGACTTCCGTTTCCGGTTCGAGGCGAAATAAGGGGGATATTTGACTTCTTCGGGGGGGGGGGGGGCTATTTAAATCTGTTTGATATGCTCATGTTGAACTTCGATGCTAAGTAACAAATTTTTATTTAAGGTGGCTACATTTGAGCTAACTTGCGTGCCGCAATAACTATGAACTAAACTTCTCTCTAACCAGTTGTGGGATAGAAGTTGAAAATTGCTGCCCCAGTGGGAAATCAAGCCACGATATCCATAGCAATCTCTCGAGATACAACTGTAGGGTGTTGTCGTTAGCGATGGAAGTGCGTACACGGATTCATCTTACGGCCGTTAGGGCTTACGAATTAACTCAGACTTTCAGATAGAGATTCCTCAAGGGTCTGTCTCTGTGAGAACTTTGTCAACGTATCTTCTCATATTCTCATTTTGCAGCAACGAGCTACCAAAAACTGCAAGAGGAATCCTGTGTGTTTGTACCTCTTCATTGTCTATAATTCCTATGCGTGTGGTTTTCTTTTCGTCCTCTGGTGTGAGGCTCACTTTTGCTTTTCGCCTCTTCCTTTGCTTTGTTCTTTTGTTCTCGTTCGTAGTGCCCAAAACGAATGGGATGTGCGTTCTGACTTAAAGTCAACGATAAAGGGGAGCAGAACAAGTGACGTTCAGTAGGCACCGAGCCCCATTGAAGAGAAGTTTCACCTTTCACTGTTGGCTTTGTTGAGTTGCTAGCTTTCAGGCATTTCCATAGACTACCTTTCGAGGCTAAAGGTACAACGATAACTCATAGGGTTGATAAGATATTGATGAATTTCTCCAAAACATATTTTACCATTTTTCACCCTCTTAGGGCTCGAGTTAAAAAAAAAAAAAACTTAGAAGGTGCCTACACGCTAAGGGAGAGCTATCCCTTAATTTTCATGCTTTTGTGTAGCGGTTTACGTTGTGCGTTGTTGAATGAGTCAGCCAGTCGGAAACTTCATTTTATACGTAAGTATTATTTATTTAATTGTTGCGAGAAAGTAGTTGATTTGAATGCGATAGACGATTTGTATAGTCTGTTCACGGTGAAATGAGCACTTTTGAAATCCCTGCTTAAGATCTACTTGTATACACGTTGTGTGTTCTTCCGGCGTATGTAAAATTAACGTTGCCATGGCTTTCATCACTTCATTCATGCGTCGGTCAAATAAAACTGAAATTTCTAGAAAAGTAAATATTGTATAAATCTACTAATTTTTACACTTCGATGCATTTAAAAAAAAGAGAGAAAGCGAGAGAAATAGTTTGTTATCACAAATGGTTACCTAAAACTTTTTATTCTACATTAATATATGGAACCACTTTCCCCTCCATAGTTACCAACTTTACTGAACGCATATCACTCAGTGCGCCCGTCAAAATATATGCAGGTGGAGGCAGTGACTTTTTTCTAAGGTTGATTTCAAAAGTGCTCACTTTTTCGTGAACAGCCTTTAGCTGTTTTCATTGAAGCCCAGTGCAAGCACGGAAACCAATTTGTTTACGTTTGAAAAAAACTAACACAAATCCTGTCAAAATTCGGAAATTAGTTTACGTCAATTGCCAGTTATGAAATTTGAGATGGCGTGTTACGCAACATAATTTACAAGTTGCTTACTGAATTACTTTATGTAGATTCCTTTGTTTGCGATTGGACTAATTTCTTAACTTTGGCAACTCAAGGATGGTTGTAGTTCGAGAGCTGAAAAATTGCATTGACCTACTAATGTAAGAAATCGGATATATTGCAAGTATGTCTTAACTCCGTAATGCGCTGTGTTAATAACTCTTTCTAGAGATATACTGCAAGCTATAGTATATTCGTAGTTTCTTCACACTTTTTGAATCAAACATTTGAAAAATTACCCCATGTGTGACGTAGCCTACTTGAGTGTTTCTTAAATATGTCATGCATCACAGGCATTTTGTTCTTGTGTTAGCAGTAAAGTATTTTATTTTTGTTTAAATTGAACTTCTGCTTGTATTTTATCTATAAATTATATTTAATTTATAATCAATAGAAATGAAAACCGGGAGAAAATGCGTGTGTTGGTAATGCCTAGTAAGAAATAGTTCTTATACAAAATATGATTACACTGAGTGCTCACGAATGCAGTGCTCTGTCCATTTGGTATAATTGTATAGGCTTAGTTAAGTTTTGTTTGCATGAGGTGGAGGAATATCCTGGAAGTAGAACTTTAGCAGGACTTCAGAAAAGTTGGAAGCAACTGCGAATGGATTATATGCAACTTTTTCATCCAATCGGACTGCGGTGTAAAATGTCTTCAAATGTACATATTGGTTTTATAGGCGTGGGGCATGTCAAATCGTAAAGATGTATTTGTTATTCGATTTTAAAAAATAATTTTAATTTTAAATTATTTATTTATTTTTATATTATGTCGAAACTGTACATAGAGTATTGCGGAAACATGTAAATGTCTCTCATAAGATTATTACTTTTCCTGTTCCCTCCTTTGAAGACTTATTAATACACGATGCCAGAATCTACACATTATCCACATTGTTCACGGTAAAGTGAGCACTTTTGAGGCCCTAGTTGCCATTTAACAGCCAATTTTCATCTTTTAAACACCTTTATAAATGAATATTGCCATGTAAGTAACAAACACAGTGCGTATGTTCCTTCGCACTCGGAAGTTAACTTCTAAGCCTAAAATAAAATAAAATAAATTACTATTCCAAATGAAAAGGCTTTCAAAAGTGCTCACTTTACCGTGAACGGCCTGTACCATCGAACAGGGGAAGGAAGGATGGGGCAGCGTATCCTCGTCGGAGAGTGGAGGGGAAAAAAGTACGCATGAAGGAGCGAGTAGACGAAACGGAGTTGAGTAAGATATGTATTAGTGGGCTCCGGTGAGGGTGAAGTGAGAGTGAGACGAGAATGCAGCAGCGGCCGAATACAAGGACGGGAGTACCCCAAGAAAACCCGCCGGGGTCAATGGCGACCCCGCCAAGAATCGTGCCTAGCACCTGGTTCTAGCTGGAAGCTATGGCGCTTTCACTACAAGAGGAATTGTAGCTCAGCAAGGCAGCAGCTAAACAAATACATCTCTCGACCACACGCGCACACACACACAGAGAGAGAGAGAGAGGCATCTTCAGCACTCGTCAAGAGAAACAGTTCTAGAGTTCACTTTGCACTCTAAAACAATATGTCTTTCCCTTGAAACCTAGAGGGTGGCTTCAGAGACTAGTGTATGATAGTTGAGTGGTGTAAAATACTAGCGAAGACTAATTAGAGAATATGTACGTTATGCGCAGTACATGCTGTGGCCTTTGCTTGGCCGTCTGGCATCAGGATCATGTTCGTGTCGTGACATGCCTCTTGAACATCGCAGCATTTTTTTCTCGTGCGATATCACAGTTTTTTTTTTTTTTTCAAGGAATTAAATTACTTTTTTAAAAACCTAATTTAGAGCAATGGACATGGTGCCAATAATTACGAAAGAATTTATTTGCTTAGCTTATTAATTAATTTTTTTTCACTTAATGGTTTAGCTAACTAAATTTTTCTTTTAAATTTGTTGTTAAACTGGATCATTCCGTAGTAAATTTTCTTTAAGAGAGACTCATGCTGGTATTTTGCTGTTCGTACGGAAATTTCCCCATGGACGTATAAATAGAGGCCCGTCTAATTACGTTAAACCGGTAAAAGTTTCGTCTGCAAAAAAAGCAAACCGTAATTTTTTAACTTTTTCTTTTAACGACTTATTAGTACATGCCACTTGGGTAGCTCTTAATCACAAGCGTCGGAAGATTCATTAAACGTTTTATTCATCATCGCGTGCCTTTGAAGTTTTTAATTGGTTACTCCGCTGCAGCGGCAGTGTACGTTGCGCAGTGCAAGGACGAGCATGTCTTCCTGATTGATGGCGCTTTCGTCAGTGTACGCGGTCATTAGGAAGTGAACGCGGTCATTAGGAAGTGAACGCGGCCATTAGGAAGTGAACGCGCACCTGCTGTGTGGACGTATATTCATCTCTCTGGCTCGACAGCTCCAGAACGCCCAGGGTTGCTGGACCATAGGAAGTTTGAGCCGTGGCACTCCACGAGGGTTGAGGGAGGGAAGTGTCGATGATCAATGCCTGCCGGCGCACCGCAATAACGTAGATTATCGCCGGGGATGTGGAGGCGGACGCTGTTATGAGGAGGCGCGATATCAACAAACCGCTGTTCCCCGGTCGCCCCGCAAGCTGCACCATTTCCTGAAGTCCCCCGCCACGAAGTAGCCATCGTTTTCTGAGAGTGCAGAACGTCTTAAGCCTTTACACAATAGAAAACTTTACCATTTGACTTTACATTTCCTTTCCTCTGACGAAACCACCAATACACAATACAATTGCAAAGTCAGAGTTCAGACAATTGAATATCGGTTCTGCGAGCTTCGTAGAAATGTGTATCTTGTTATGTAAATAATTATGATATTATCCAGTAATTCACTTTACGTACCTTTTTTAAATATCGGCGTAAAATTTATATTAAACGTTTATTTCAAATAAAAAAACTCATTTTTTTCTTTATACAAATATTATTTTTTCTTTGCACAAATAGGTTAATTCCTATATTTCCTCTTCACATCATTTTTTTTTTTTTTTGCCATTTATTTAATTTAAGATGAGCTTTGTTTAATATACCGAAATTAAAATCGCCCTACAATAAAATAACACACTTTCCACATAACCTCTGTTAGATTCTCGGTAAAATGGCTGCTTGACTTTGACTTGAAATTTCAACTTTTCAAAATCGTCAAGTCAAGAGTGCTTGACTTTACACTCTAAGAAATTATTCGGAAATTTACCATACCAGTGTATACGCTTAGTGAGAAAGCAGGAATGGTCATGTTTTCCCTTATACAGTCATTGCAGCGTTCCTACATTTGCTCAGGAAACAGTCAAATGCATTGGGAAATTCCCAACTTTGTATAGTAGCGCTGCTTAACATTCCTGTATCCGCAACTTGATGTGGGGTGTTATTACCATACAGTGTATACATTAAAAACTTCCATCACAGTGTAGGAAGTTTAGCAGACAATTTTTTACACAGCGTACCTTTGACAACCCAATGTGTCAAGCTCCATAAGAAACAACAAGTCGGAAAGCAAACGTAAAGTCAAATGTTAAGAGTGAAATGTTAAAGTTTCCAATTGTGTAAGGGCCTTTACCATAGCGCCTATACACGAGAGACGGAGAGAGAGTGGCAAGTGTGGCGTTTCCCTCTCCCCCATTCACACTACGGGGCACCAAGATCTTCACATTGTATATCTGTAGGTTTTTATATTCCACGATACTCAGTCGAGTTGGAGGTCACGAAGTATGTTTTTAATAATGGGCGTCGGATTCTTTTTCTAATTTTTGAGGGTGGAGGGGGGGGGGTGGTATAGTTTTGTAGAGCATGTGGTGCCCCTAGTGCTGTAAAATTCGCTTTTCCCCATAACTGTGTTGTGAAATTAATCATGTCTGCAGTTTCACGCACACGTGGCTTCCTACTCACATACTTCGACGCAAAATACTTACACCAATGTAAACATTACTATTTACTATTATTATTGATCCACATTCTTAGTAAATATACATAAAGTGTGTATCTTTACCTACCACGTTATCCTGTGTCGCCCCCTTGGTAGTTTGGTGGAAAGGGGCAGTTTTTTTACATACGAGCCCACTAGAGTGCGCCACTGGAGCGGGCCCAAGGGTTCACACAGTTCAGGGGCGCAAGTTATGTTAAAAATGTGTAAGTTGACAGTTCCAATATTCGATCAATTTACACGATACGAATAGTTTTGCTTTAAATGTAACCATTTAATAACTGTTTAAAATTTTTGGTTTATTAAAATACATTGAAAGATAACAAACTAAACTTAGATATAACAGCAATTATACACTACATAAACAGTGATGAGCTAGGAGGGTCGGCGGGTTTCCTCGCCCTTGCATTCCTGTGCCGCTCAAATCTTACCCCTCCCCCGTCACCACCCTATTTTATACTTGGAAATTGCTTTTTTAAGTTATAAAAATGCACTGGGTATTTAGTTGACAGTTGTTTGCCAGTCCGCAACACGACGGATCCATATGTGAACGATAATGGAAGGCACTCCGAAGGAAATCTGAGGGGACGTAAACCCTCCCAAACCAAAACAACTGGCATAGTGTGTTTTTATGTTTGTTGGTTGGATGGGCCGCCAACTTATTCTGTACCCACAGTGGCACAAGCCTCAAAAATAGGCAGTTGTGTTGTGGGGAGGGGGTAGGGGGAGTGGTTCATATATGCCATCCCTGGCCTCTTCGTTCTGACGCCTATGTTTCTACTGATCGTTTCCTGGTGTAATATGCGTGTAAACACTGGCATGATTGTTTTAAAAATTTTGATTTACGAAGGAACGCTTTATCCAACACCAGGGGCGCCAAATACTCTACATGCCCCCCCCCCCCTTCTTGTCTTCTACATCCCATCACATCGCACGTAACATAACTTAACTGAGAAAATATTCGCTTCCCTTCAGTGGTGTTTTGGTGTACAGACTAAATCGCAGTTAAGCAGCTTCTGGAGATTACACCCTAAACAAGCGTACTCTTAATTTTATGGATGTTTTCTGTTAATTGCATTTTTATCGTTGCCCGTTACATTTTAAATATATTATTACATTAAACAAAAAACTAAGTTGATTCTCTCACTAAGTTTACTTACTAAAGTGGCCACCGCAGTAAGCGTTCTTATGTCAGATCATTTTTTGTGTATTAATAAGTACAACTGAGAAAAGTTATTAAGAAGTCGTTTTAACGTTTGAGGTGATAATTTTGCACTCTAGGGTTAAAACTAAGATTAATGTTTTTGTTTCAATTTGTGTGTCTAAAGTTTGATAAATACGACGTTATAAGTAGGGCCACATGTTTTTCGCGAAATGATTTACGCAGAGGCTAGACTCCAATACCCTATGAGGGCACTTGCAGTCTTCCTTTCGCTTTTGGACCCTTGGCTCTGTGTGCAGAGCGTATGTTACATGAGTGAACCAATCTGAATTAAGTTCTTCCGATAATGACCGTCCGTGATCCGCGGGTGGGGGGGGGGGGGGCATATGATGCATGATACTTCAAATTATCCAATCACGCAAGTGGTTCTGAACTAAATTGTTTTGGAACACAACTTGTCCTGAAATCTTTTAGCGAAAAACAGGTGCCCCTAGTTATAAGTAATGGCTTCCCGCAACGGGGAAGGTAATCAACAAACAAGTGCTCACACACATAATTATAATATAACAATAGTTCGCATTAATTTTGTGGCGAAGTTCAAGTCTACCGTATTATCTTAAAGCAATCAAGGTAACTAATTTAGAATCAAAATAATAATATGTTGAACTAGTGGGTTCCCTACCATGTTTGCATGCAGACATGAAGATATCACAAGTTAAACTATAGGTACACATTATGTAATTTAGGAAAATTTCAAATACTGGAACATAATTAAATAATTTGGAAAATAATTTACATCATCATACAGTGTATATGATAAAACGCTGTTATGGCAGATAAAATTACTTCAGGGGAAACAAACGTGATTAAAAACGTGATGAGGTTTTGATGTCGCATTGGCAAATTTCGACGGAGAGCGATCATGTTCGTGGAGGTGAATGAAGAGTGTACGGCGAAGTGTTAGTAGCAGATCTACACGACCTTGGCTTGTTGCTACGCCCTTAAGAGCCACGGCCGACCGCTCTGTAGTTCAAGGAGTTTTATACTTTGCGTCACATGAAGCTTCTATTCTTTTTTTTTTTTGTTCATGACACCCCGCCCTGAACACACTCCAGATAAAAGTGTTCTATTTTTATCTCCTTTGTCCGCTCGTCTTTCTCGCGCGCAGGGAAAATGGTTTATCACAATCTAGAGATTTATGGAGGTCCCAGTCGGAGAGAGGATCCGGTCAGCGGGCCGTGTGGCTGGCGTGCTGCTCAGAGCCGAGCACTTAAAAGGCGAATCCTGGAAAAAATAAACACCTTAAAACGCCTCAAGGTCGCGTGGGGTTGCAGAGGCTGAGTGGTTAGCCTGCTCGCCCCAGACCAAAGGGGATCTGGGTTCAATCCCAGGGCGGGTCACTCCCGGATTTTCGTATGTGGGAATCGTGCCGGACGATGCTGTTGGTCGGCAAGTTTTCTCCGGGATCTCCTATTTCCCCCACCCTTTCATTTCGGCGCTTCTCCATACTCACCTCATTGCCCTCATCGGCTCTCAAGATCTCGCTGTTAAGAGTGAGATAGACCCCCGCATTTTTTGCGAACTAGTTTGTGCGAATACGCGTGTCTCCGTAAATAAATGTTCTGCAAAGAAGACTTTTGTCAGAAAAGATAAAAAAAAGAATTATCTATGCCCGTATTCTTTTTACTTTTGTCATAGAAAGTGTGTCCTTGGAGAAAAAAAATCGTGAAATTGATGTAATATCGCATTTTTAAGCTTGCCTGTGCAGTTCCATTATCCGGCAAGAGAAAAGTACAAATACGAGCGTAGTTTAATCTGTGGTCTTTCATCGCGTGTAATAAAACCCCTATGTTACAGATCTAATTAGCACAGTACAGCGTTACGGCGGAAACACTGCACGCCCTCCAACATGCGATGTAAGTCAATGGATTAAACTACACGGGCCACTCCGTACTTTTCTCTTCTAAGACTCCCGCCTAAATGACGCTTAAACTGCGCTGCAGTGTGACTGAAACGCACGTTTTTCCACGAAACTATTAAATGTGCGTATAGTGTGTTGATCTACGAAAAACACACACTTCAGCCGAGGGCTGTTGAGTCCTTTCGAGACGTTCCGCACCTTACAAACTCCATGTCATAATACTTGAAAATGGCTAAAAAAAACGGCTTTTTCAAAGCGCTGTATCTCAGAATATACGCGTCAGATACGTACAGAACTGCTCAAGCGTCCTGCGCTGAACCTTCCCACACACTTTCCACCAATAAAGTAACAAGGTCATCGCTGAAAGGTCATCGCTACATGTACTCGCAGTGCGACGAGAACACTGCACGTCAGTTCAGCAGAGCCTTGCGCATAGTGGCGATGGTGTACTTGATGTGCGTAGTTTTTGGCTTATAAGATGCTTGCAATAAATACTGTTAGCGTACAACAGTTGGTTGAAATTGGTTAAATGGTATGGTAGTTTTACCAAATAAACCTCAAATATTTGTATGGCCGCCATTTTGTAAATACGTTCATCAATTTCAGTTACTTATCTATCAGAGTATTACGTACGTGCCGAATTGGCGAAAATTGGTTGAGTAGTTTTATAAATATAATGTAAAAGCTTTATTTTTCATGTGGTACTATCTTCCAAAATGGCATACCAACAACAATATTCAACTTTGATTTCAATGCTTACAACTTGCGCTGTCAGCATACAAGATTTGATTTAAATCGGTTTCAAGGTTTCCGAGATATTACATATCAACCTAAATTTTAAAATAGGCCGCCATTTTTAAAGTAAGTCGAAAACTGTAAAAAGAAAAGGTAGCCTAAATGTGCACAGAGTTTGTTGAAATTCGGTTCATGCATTCAACAATTGAAAAGTGGGGACATGCAGACACACACACAGGAAAGTGATCTAAGTGGGCTAAAAAGTGGTGGCTGTAGATAATTATTTTTTACTTTTCCTTGGGAAAAATAGTTGTATTCCTTGAACATATATTTTCTGAGATACGAGTGAACGCGTAAACAGAGATTTCACAGGCAATATTTTACGATAATCCCTTTTCAGCGGTCGCAGTATGGTACTCGACCAACAAATTAATATTGGCGGTATTTTATTTTCTTTATTTTCGGTGCGTGGTACGTGTAGCTGAAAACATGCATGCGAATTAAAAAACGCCAAACAATATTTCGTAATTTGACTTCGCTGGATCAGAAAATTGAATTATCGAATCGCAGCGCTGCTGGTACATTTGGGTTCAGTTCCAGTGAATCTGCAGTCGAAGAGGGGCTTAACATCTCGCGGAAGGTACTTCCATTCTGACAGACGTGGTGTAGTTACCACAGTGAAATGTCTTCGTGAAATTTGACATTATGACAAGTAAAGATGGTTCGTAGAAGCTCGATAGCAAACCACAGTTAACACGATGTCTATGAAACTTTTGTACGTAGGGTGTTGCGCGGGGAAAAAAAAAAAAAAAAAAAAAAAAAAAAAATTAAATACATTAATATTACATGTAATTGAAAAAAAATAATATCGTCTCACAAATAGCCGTATATTTAAAGATATGTACTTTTTTTTATTTATAAATTCTGTATCTGATTCAGACCAGAACAAATATGATGTCCACTCTGTACCCTCTAAATGAGGTAAAAATTGGTCAAGAGAGGGGCAAATAATGGACAGCTGGTAACTAAAAAACTATGAATGGTACATAGACTACTTGAAAGGGAAAAAATTGATCACAGCAGACGTTCTCCTGTACAGAGCACTTTGTTTCAAAATTGTAAGTTATCTGGTTATTTTTTTAAGAACGGCCACAAAAGTTACTCATTCAAATACATAAAATATTAGTTGCAAATTCAAGTGGTTCAAAGATTATTTTTGATGGCTAGAAAATGGTCAAACCAATTATTATTTCAGACTTTCCTTTATAAGTATATTTTCTTACTGTGTACATCTCGTACACCTCCTTGACAGTGTCCAATATTCATCTCGCCGTACCAAATTTTTATAAATAATTAGTACTTCCATTGATATATTAGCAAATGAAAAGCTTTATTAAACAAGGCCAAATTGATTTATGTTGGATTTTGAAAAGTTTGGTTATAGATACGTATTTACATAAGTTACAAGCCACACATACAGATGCTATGGACGAGGTTGCAATTCCGCGAGAAGTGGCGGAACATTAAAACCTACAAGTTGCCCTGGTTGACTGAGTAGTTAGATAATGTGGGTCCAGGCACAGGGGCTGGGGACACGGGAACACACCCGCCGTCTTGGATTATGTAACCTTCTGCTCTGTCATTCCGGTTGGCCATTTGGGATGTCCTTGACCTTGACCTATAGACGCCGTCCTGGATTGCGTCATCTCCTGCTGTCATTCTGGTCGCCATCTTGTTTCCGGTCGCTATCTTGTTTACGTATGCCATTTTGTTTCTAGACTTTTCCACTTCATGCCCTGTTATTCCATCTTGCTGCTTCATGCTCTATCATTCCTTCTCACCTATGTTATCATCACATTGGATGTCGAATGGGATCCATATTCCAGATTTCGGCGTATCAATCCCCCAAAACTGAGTCCGTATGCACTCGAGCGCACTGGGTCGCGAAATCTGTTATTGGGGGTACCGTCATGCTTAAATTCAACGTGAAAGAAGGACCAAGCGCGAAATGCGGGTAGTTAGACACAAAACAAAGTAATGTTTGTACTAAACTGACTCGTATGCACGAGCTTCAGCAAAATGGCAGACACTAAACGACGTAAAACCGTATATAGCGGTTTGCGCGTTCAAAAATAAATGTATTCCAAGTTTGACTAACGCAAAACACTTAAAACAACTCAGATAATCACAATAAAGCCATTATTTCAATAAAACATGACCGTATTACTCATTAACTGTTAATGTTTCCTAGCTACGCAGAACTCTTAAATCGGCTCTCAAGACGACGTTGTTAAGAGCTGTCCAAAACGCTTAACTCATCATCAGATCTCTTAAAATGAAATAAATTTATTCTCCATAATCAAATAACTTCCTTAATATTTTGTTGGAAATTTCAGCTACATTTAAAATGAAAATAATTATTAAGCTCGTGAGTCATGTTAGTATTGTGGTTGAAGGTGCGGTATAATAAAACAAGAGGTGTGGGTTCGAGTGCCCGTGCTGGCAAATGGTTCTTTTTTTTTTTTTTTTTTTCGTAAATTAAATTTTGAAATATTTTTTTTTAGTTATTCTCTGTTATTTAATTCATCACTTGTGTTTTATAGAAGAAAAGATAATATTATGTACACTTCTCAATAATGTAAGTTGTAATAAAAGGCTATGATTTGTAATATTACAAATATATGTTTTGCAAATTTTACAAGAAAACTGTTTGTAGTTTTACAAAGGATTTTCTTGGGAACTGGCATTCCAAGAATTTTTCTTGTAAAAGTACAAACCTTTTTCAGAGTGCGTAGGCCGCGTCGCTTCATTCATGCATCGGCCAAGTTAAACTTTTAAATTATTAAGAGAGTAAATATTTTACAAATTTGTTATTTCTTACGCGTATACGCATAAGGAAAAAATAGAAAGCAAAATAAATAATTTCGGTAGGCCTTTTCACACGTGTTTCCCTGGCACTTTTAATTCAAGGTTAAAGTACATAACTAATTTACTTCAGCGCATGCCAGTATGTATGCCCTGTATGCAGGTAGGGCAGTGATATTTTTCAAATGTTGATTTCAAAAGTATATACTTAACCGTGGACAGCCTACAGTGTTGAATTACTGAACGTACGAAACTGCAGTTACAAGTTAGATGCATTTAATCACCATAACAAATTATTTTTTTAAGTTTGAAAAAGTTTTGCATATGGGCCCTAATAAAATAATTTATAAAATAAGCTATGTTTTCTGTAGATGCAGTACTTACAATTTACTGGGCTGTTAGGAGGGCGGAAATAGATGATATTTAATGTGTAGAGCCCCGAGTATTTAGCAGATAGAGTTGACAGCAAGCTAGGCTGGGCAGCCCTCTATACACTCGAGACATTATCGTTTGCTTATTGGTTGCTATGATGAAGTGAGGCCTCTGTGCAGGACTGTCAAACACTCACTCACGCTACTGCTTCCTGCCTTATTACTGGCTCACAGTTGAACGGGGCGTGTCTAAACAACTGTCGTGCAATCACAACAGTACGAGAAAAGAACAAGAGTTTGAAGTCTACCTCGCCTACGAATGAATTCGTGAAATACTCGTGACTCTATTATTGCGTCATCTCGGCGAAGATTTCTGATCTGGTTGGCAAACGTAACTATCTCCTGAAGGGACTGCGGTGGTGGTGTAGTAGGTAATTACTCGCTGCCCGCCAAGTGTGAACCAGGTTGGATTTCCGGTGGTGTCGCCCCCGGATTTTCGCATGTGGGTATCGTGCCGGACGATGTCGGCGGGTTTTCTCGGGGATCTCCCGTTTCCTCCTCCCAACCATTTCGGTGCTGCTTCATTCTCACCTCGCCCTCAGCTGCTCTCAAGACCTCGATGTTAAGAACCGCCCAACTCTCCCCACTTCACTCTATACCGAGAGAAACGTTTGTTTGAGCGAACTGTGCATTTGTTTTTATATGGCCAAACAAAAATATACAGTTGATACAAACAAATATTTGGTTGTCAGGCAGATTTTGTTCGACCAACTAAACGGTTTGGTCAGTTCAAGTGTATATTTTGTTAGATGAACAAAATCTTTTTTTTTTTTTTTGTTGCATTTCAGATGTTGTTTAGACAACGAAATATTTTGTTAGAGGAACAACTTATTTGTTTGGCCATATACAAAAAATATTTTGTTGGTTCATACAAACTATTTTCTCTGTGATAACCTGATGTCGTGCGAATTCCGCCTTTCACGAGATATTCGCGCGTGAGATCTAGTATCAGAGCGCCATATTGCACGTATTTTGCGTGTATCTTGCGTCGTGTAAAAGGTGATTTAGAATGCGACGTGATTCCCCTAGAAATACTAAAGGCTGTTCACGATAAAGTGAGCACTTTAGAAATGAACCTTAGAAAAAAGCCACTGCCCCTGCATGTATATAATTTAATGGGCTCACTGAGTTACATTCGCCCAGTAAAGTTGGTAACGCTGGATGGAAAATAGTTTCATTTTTTAACGTCGAATATAAAGTGTCAGGTAACCAGTTGTGATAATTTAAAATTAATTCTTTCACTTTGTTTTTTTTTTAATGCATTGAACTGAAAAAATTAGCAGGTTTGTAAAATAGTTACTTTCTTAGTAATTTCCCCTTTTAATTTTATCGACGTATGGATAAAGTGATAAGGCCCATAGTAAGTGAATTTTACGTAAGGCGGAGAAATACACAACGTCTTAAGCAGGACTTTCAAAAGTGCTATTTTTACAGTGACCTGCCCATATATATTGTGTGGTATTTTTTTTTTGTTTAAAATGAGAAAGTTGCCAGCTTGCCCGCGGAGCTGCGGAAGCTACGGGCTCATTACGGCGGCAGACATCGGCGCAGCTCGGCTGTCTCCGCCTGTCTTCGTGCGGGCGACAATGGCGCTCGGGCGACCGGCAGCAATTACGACTCGCGCGCCCTCTGCAAGAGCGGAAATCAGTGAGCTCAGGAGAATGGCGAAACTGCTCCCTAAAGCCGGTATTACACGATACCTGCTGCCGGACTTGGTCTTGTACAAGCTCCTACAAGACCTGGTGCATATACCAGCCGCTGTATGATCCGCCATGGAAGATTGATATAACACGACAGCAGTTTGCGTAAAGACTGTTCACGGGAAAATGAGCACTTTTGAAAGCCCTGCTTACTATTTACTTGTATGCACGTTGTGTAATATTCCTCCATTTGTAAAATTAACATTGACATGGGCCTCATCACTACATTAATACGTCGGTAAAATAAAACAATTAAATTATTAGGAAAAATATTTTACAAATCTGCTTATTTTTACATTTCGATGCATTAAAAAAACCATAAAGGGAAAGAAATAATTCAACTTTTCAAAAAAGGCTACCTAACACTTTCTATCCGACGTTAAAATATGGAATTACTTTCCCTCCAACGTTATTCGTTACCAACTTTACTGGGCGAATGTCATTCAGCGCGCCCGTTAAAATATATGCAGGCAGGGGCAGTTAAATTATTAAAAGGTTCATTTTAAAAGTGCTCACTTTAACGTGAACAACCTTTACTATCATTTGGCACCCTCGGTGGGTGCGCAGTGTGTGGTTTGTAGTAAATATGAACCCCATTCTTAGAACAGCTACCAGTTAGTAACTTGTGTAGGCCTATGAAAATACTAGCTAGTACATCTTAATATTGATATATTACTGTTCGCTTTTTACAATAATTGAGTGCTTACTCGTAAAGTTTAATTCATTTTTGTGAAAATTATGTGAAGTCACTAGAGTACGAATGTGTTATTTTAATTTTGAGGAACATTACTAACCGTTTACAAAATATACACTGTCTACCAAAAAGTAATTGGACACTCATGAAGATAGGTAATTAAGTACGTCAGTTGACTTCTGTTCCACGGCCTTCAGCGTAGGACCGCTGATGTTTGTCCGTGGTAGCATGAACACAGAAGCCTATTGTAACATTCTGGATAATGAAATGCTCCCAACATTGTGGCGTTTTACAGAATGTACCCGTGTTACTTCCATGATGACAATGCCAGGTGCCATGTTTCAAGGACTTCTATGCAGTGGTACGCCGACAACAATGTTCGCCGATTGGACTAACCCGCCCAGAGCCGCGACCTCAACCCTATAGAACATCTTTGGGACGAATTGGATCCCAGGGTGAGGGCTCGTCAGGGGCTGCCAAAATCCATTGCTCAGCTCATGGAATGGTTGCAAGAGGAATGGCGACGAATCCCCGTGGATGTCTTGCAAACACTCGTAGAGAGCATGCCAGACAGGGTGGCTGTTGTTATAGCCGCAGGAGGTGGCCCTACGAGATTCTAACGGGGTGACAACCACCGAGCGAACATAGGGGACAGGTGCCCAATTACTTTTTGATAGATAGCGTAGTTTTTCCTTTACGTGCCAAGTTATTATCCGCATTTAACATTTTATGATAAAAATTTGGGTCCGACGGAGTTGCTACTCACGCCCAAAAGTTAAGTTTTATTGACAGGCTCCGCATCTTTACCATTGTACAAGTTCTCACATTAAAAGTTGTGTTTATATACTGTAGATATATATCGTTTGAATTGATTTTTTTTTCGTAGAATAGGTAATGCTTTAAGTATTTGGAACGATTTTAGAGAGTAATTAAATGTTGTCATCGCCAATAATCGTCGTTGTCGTATTTTAAATACATTTGAAAGAGTTTCCACGTCACAGATGTATAACCAACAAGGAGGCGTCTTTTTCGGTTTCTTCATCAACTCGTTTCAAGTAGTAGCCACGGGGAGCGCCCTACGGTATGAAACTGCGATGTGATTGGTCAGGTACGAAAGCAGGTATGGAACCTGCCACGAAAAATGGGATGTTTCCTATTACCAAACTTGGTACGAAATCTGGCCGTACAAAGCCGGAAATGCCATGATGGGTGCCACACTAGCCCGTATAACGGCCTCTGTGGGGAACATTGCACAAGTTTTTACGCAATCTGGTATCGTGTAATACTGCCTCACCCCTTCCCTTGCCCCTCCCCCCTCTTGATCTCTCCATAATTCCGGGACGAAGCTTACCCATATTTCTCCGTCTCTCCTACCTTCTATTTCGATTTTTCTCAAAACACCTTGAGGAGGAGGAGAGATAGAAGTCATTGTTCTGTTACCAACTGTTGAGCCATAAAATGTATTCTGCATTCGTTGTTGAAATTTCTTCTTCGACAAGTCATAGTGTATCACTCAGATGACTGGCTTCTTCGCTGTATTTTAATCAAACCTTTGAATAGTATCCCCATATATGACGTATCTGTGTAGTGCATCACAAGCCTTTTATACTCGCGTTAGCATAAAAATATCTTATTTTTGGTTAAATTTAACTTTGTTTTTTTTTTCTAATCTATAAATTATTACATCTTTTCAATAATTAATACGAATATAACAGCGTGTGTTAGTAATGCCTAGTAAGAAATAGTTCGTATACAAAATATTATTACACTGAGTGCGCACGAATTCGGTGAGTTGTCCCTTTGATTTAATGTTCTAGACGTGGTTATGCTTTGTTTACATGAGGCGGAGGAATACCCTGGAAGTAGAACTTCAGCATCAGAGATTCAAAAAAGCACGAACTAACCGTGAATGTGCTATAACTGTAATATCAATAGAGAGAGAACCATAAATTTGTTTTTACCAAGTGGAATAAATGGGAATTGATTGCCTTCTGAGGTTGACTACAGAAACTATAATAGTGCAAGATGTCAAACGGTAATCGCCTCTAAAGTTATAGTTAAGTAATGTTATTTGCCCTAAGAAAGTTACATTTTCAAAAATTAATGTTAAACGTAAGTGATGGCAAAATATATACACATCGAATGGCGCCCACTTCTCTCGCTTAATCCCCAGTGAGCCAGAGCGAGCGTAGCGCGGGTGCACAAAATTCGCGTTAATAATTTACAGTGCTGGAGAAATTATTTTAATTTTATCTTTAAATTTAATTTACGTTGCAGTGATTAATTTTAATTTGATTGTTTAAAAAATTATGCACATACGCCATTACAAACACTTCGGTGTAGTCTTAGAAAACCTACTGGGCAGTGGCGTGTGGTGAGGTGTTGCAAGGTAAACTGGTGCTTGCCCAGTGCTGCGCGCACTCGGTGCACGAAGCAGGAACCAGCAGCCAGAGTGGAGCTGGGAGAAACTGAATGTATTGCGGCCGCTCACGAGAGAGCGGCGAGGCGCCCATCACACACGTGCTGTGACATCGACCGGCGATGTGTAAACTAGCAAACGATAGGTGTAGCAAAGAGCAAAACACAGCTTACCTTGCAGCAGTTCTCCACACGCCGCTGCTACTATGTAAAATGAGGTAACTTATATTTTTAAATAACTTGGGTTTGAAAACATAAATTAATTAAATAGGATGTTTAAATTTTTCATGCAATGGGGGGAATTGATTGTTTGAACAATTATGTTCATACCATTGCATAAAATTCGTTGTCGTCTCAGAACACGTACTAGGCAAAAAATTTAGACTAAAAAAATAAATTTAAAAAACATAAATAAATTGAACTTGTCGCAAAATCTTTGTGGTACCGATCAACATGAATCTTGTTTGTTGGAAGATGTCAATTTCTAAAAGATACGTGTAAATCTTAAAATTTGGCTGCGCGTGTTCACGTTAGCATCATCTGACAAATTTTATTTTCGGGAAATCATTATGAAATAGTGAATTTTCTCTTAAAAATGTTCACAAATGTACGAAAGAAGCAAAATTAAAATGGAAACTCGCTTGCAGTATTCTCTGTTAGAATACCCCTTGTTTAGAAACATACGTTAGTAAAACGTAGGGGGAATTATTTTTAAATTATTTCCCAGTGTCTAGGTTTTAAGTTACCAATATTCCAGGCAGTGTCACAGTCTACGATTAACAGTCACTGTAATTAGACTAATTAATTTTTGCTCGTGTTTTGAAAATAAATTTAGCCCCTCTCAGACTTCGCCCTCTCTTTTCATGCAACTTAATCAGCTGCGTAATCATCATCACTCAGCCCGGCAAGTGGTTGCCCACGCCCAGCGAGCACGCAGATGCGCGACCGGCAAACGATAATGACTTGGTTGGTAGCATTATGCTTGTCCCTCTCCCTCATCCCCCCCCCCCCCCCCCAACAGCCAAAATACCATCAGGCGTGACTGTGGAAGCCCGGCTGGGTGAAAGTTTTAACCATTTCGTTCCATAATACTTTCGGAGTTCTGAAGTTGCAAATATGACAATTTCTTATGCGTGCTGTAAGAGGGCGAACCCTCCCCCGCCATATTATTTGTGTTTTTAAAAATATTAAATTCCAAAAGTACCCCTGTACTCAATTATTGACCTTACACAGCAGTACAGGCATCCCGACTGAACTACGAACTCATAATTACGTCACAGTGTTAATTCTGCTAAATTTTGGCAAAAACAATGTCATGACATACATACGATCTCCTAGTCCAGTCGTTATGTCTGTACTGTTGTGTAAGGTCGGTAGCTAGTTGGGTATAGAAGCACTACGGAGATTTTTTTTTTTAAATATAAACAAACCAAAAAAAACTAAGAATTCAATATGGCAGGAGCAGGTTTTCCTTAAACTGACAAATAACATGTTTCGTTATGTCAACCAGTAAGATGTAGGCTTTGTTCATCTGATCAGTGATATGAACCAGTCATAACGTAGAGGAGTAGCATTGTTTACGTATGTCACCCGCAGGAAAGATCACTGCGCACTGAGGCTCCCAGTCTACAGCACTGGTCAAATATAACTCCCTTGTGCAACAGACGTGTAGAGAACTGTCCACATTGGGTGTGACGTCGGGATCACATAGCCCGACAAGCACCCCACGACCAGTGGCGTTTATCCCATAGACACAAGGTAAGCAATGCTTACTTGCCCTATACACATTGGAAATGCTTGACTCTTTATAGTTTTCTCCTTAACTTTAAATTTAAACAGATTTCATTCTGAGTTTCCCGTTTCCGATTCGAGAAACAGTTTTCCTAACTCCCGTATTGTGCACGCATCGTGCTGCTATCTGGTATCTATTTCCACAAACGGGAGCGACTAGCGATGAATCGAACTCGCAAGCGAGTTACTCTGCCGCGTTCCTTCAGCAGAGTAAGCAAGTCATTCTGTTTGCGTCCTCCAGTCTTCGTTTCCTTGGAAAATGGATGAAAGTGTTCGGGAGAACGGGAGTTTTCTTATAATTTGTAATATGCTCTCTAAATAATATTCAGTGTAATCACTATTCCATTCATTTAGTTTTCGTTTTTATTACTGATTTTAGGTATTATAAAATTGTAAATACATCTGGAGGGTAAGCAAAGTTGAAAGTTGCGTTTGTTAGTAGAAATTGAAAATGGAACCACAGTCCGACACTATCAAATGTTATCGAAAACACTCAAATATGTGGCGCTATTATACTACATATCCTGTACAAAAACTTACTACACGCCAGTGCTCACGACAGCCCGACAAATTCCGTCATCCGACCAGCAGTTTTGGATTACAAATTGTCCCTATTTTCGTCGTGTCGTACGGCACGACACACACAGCGTGCAGCCTTGCAAAAAAAAAAATACTACGCGCTTTCCCTAAAACGGCAGATAGGTAGTTAAAATAAAACCTGAAACTTACTAGATTCAGTTCGTAACAATAACTGTATATTCAGTTTGTACACGCCCTTTGAAAATAGCTCATTCAATCAGCGCCTTGTAAATGGCTCCGAGAAACTCTACTCTTCGTGTGGCGTGAGTAAACTGTCGGACTGTAAATTCAAGCAGTCACATTGAAAATATAATTGTTGTGTCTTGGTCGCAGTTTTTGTCGTGTTGTGCCGTGTTTGTCGTGGTTATATGACTCCAGTATGAAAGGGTAAAGGCCGATTCAAATCGAAGTTCAAATGGAGCTCATTGCATTAACTTTGCGGTGTCATTATGTTCAGGTATAGATAGTTGCAGAAAATGTATTCACATTGACTTAAGAGCGACATAAAGCTAAATTTCCCATGCGAGAAGTTGACCCAACTTCCTTATAACGCATAGGTAACATATTTTAGGCCAATCATATTCAAGGGAGGATTCTTTTATTTTCTTTTCTCAATTAACTTTTATCTCTACCAACTTCTCACTGGATTGCTTATTGTGCATTGTGTTTCGGTTTTGTGTATTTGAGCAGTAAACTAATAAACGGTTCGAAAAACTCTGGAATTTAAGAAAATAATTTACTTGCGAAAAATACTTAATTTATGTGATTGATGGATTTATTATTTGCACATGCAGAAAATCTTGTAAATTCTATAAGAACTGCTTATATGTTCATTTAATTGCAAATATGCACATGTAAGCACATGCAAGCACATGTAAGCACATGACAGCTGGGTCACTTTCTATATATAAAAATATTTTTGTTTAAATAGCCAAAATTAAAATATTGTAAATTAACTGTTTAAAATTATTTCTCAAAACAATTGGATAAAAAAAAAAAGTATTTCAGGGTCTTGTTTCCCAACCTCGCTGAATTTAAGAACTAAATTTATTCTTAAATTTATTTGTTCATTTATTTGTAAATTTCATTTGTATATCAATTGTAGTATCATTTTGTAATTGCCGAAGGGCGTACTCTATTATCTTTAATTTAATTTGTAGCCTAACTGAAGCCCATTTGTAAATTTATGATTTTAACAAAAAAAAAAAACTCTGTCGAGGTGAAGACAATTTGTAACTTCGTCATTGATTGTACGAATTTTTTTAAAAATTTTAATGGTTTAAATAATAATTTAAAAAAATTCATTAAAATATTGTAACATGATGCCAGAGAACCGAATTCGAGTTCGTGAGTGATAGAGGTCTTGATATAAATAAACAAACTAAACTGGATTTGTACTTTATTCATACAGCTATTATTTACACTTAAAATATCTGTCTCCACTATTATTCTTGTTATTATCAGTGAGCGCGATGGTTAATGTCTGCCTCAATTCTAATTAGTCCTTACAAATGTGTCTATATTGGTTGCTTTCACTTAATTCATACTCATTATCTACACGCATTCAATCTGTCTATTGCCATTATTCCAATTGTCTTGCAGTCATTCATTCAGTTCAACAATCCCGCTCATCAGTCTCACTCACCACTGCACAGATGCTCGCAATCCGCTGGCTACTCTCGTCATCACTCAATGCTCTGCTGGCTCGTCACTTCGCAGTCCTCGCGCACTTGTCACTTATGGTCGCACAATCCTCCAAACTCTAAACTACGGCTCGGAGGCTCGTCGTGGCGTAAGTAGTCTCGCTGGCCTGATCTATAAGGTCCCCGCACCCCGAGTCTTGCTCGGAGAATCTAAAGCAATTACCAGAATATTCTTTCAAAGGTAACCCCAGAAATTCAACCCGTTGAAGGTGAGCGGCGCGCGAGTCGCGATATGCCTATCGCGGACTTTGTAAATCTCCGCCTGCTTCTCGCATTACTACACTCCTTAACTCGATCGAGCAGGACGGGTCTAGGAGCGATGCAGGCCAGTAACACGTACCACTCCTCGTCCCGAACAGACTCTTCATCATCCGGACCTTCGTAGAGTGTCAGTCGGTCGATATGGACAACCCATGGCTTCGTCTGAGAGCCTTGACGACAAATCCGAAATACATAATCATTGATCTTCTTCAGAATCATGGAAGAGCCTTCCCAACATTTCTGTAACTTTGGACAGTGCTCTTTTAGCCCCCGTGGGTTGTACATTCATACCAGTTGTACTTCTTGAAATACCCCACCCGACATTCTCCTGTCATACTGTTGTGTGTCAGCCTCGTTAAGTGAAATCCAGCACCCACATGTACTTTAATTCCATCACCAGGAAGACACATGGCAAGGAAGGTGGATCGGAACTTCTCTGTGTAGTTGGATTTGAAATTGTAATAAATAAAACCTTTGGTTTGTGTGCTCCGATTTTACATAAGGGGAATTATGTAGTCAAGCTTTTTAGTTCAATTTTGACGAACAGAACCGGGCGAAAGTCATGAAGTGAAGGAAAACATTTGGGCGCAGGTTACGCCACGACTAGAAGTGCAGAAACATCCCGGGAAGGATGTTGCCAAGAAATATCACATCCCGCAGGCAATATGAATTTAGGATGCAATTATTAGTTGTACACGAGCGGGCTCCTCGAAACTCATGGACCGCCTAATAATACAAAAAAAAGAGATAGAGTAAAATCACAAAAACTAACATGAAGGGGATAAAGCAAAAAAAAGCACCGCAAACAGACTTACATAAACGGCGGTGAAAAACTAAATTACATCACAATATGCAATGTAGAAACGACGAGAGAAAATAAATCGTAGCTGACTACATGCTGGTTAAAAATGGAGGAGGCAACGACCTTGGCAGTACGCATATATATCGAATCGTGTGTGCTCAAAACTCAGTGTTTCACATACTCAATCGATTATTTAACCACTACTGAAATACTTCTAAAAGAATTACCAAAACCTTTTTATTAACGAATCTTAAGTAGCAATTTGCAAAATTATGGATTTTAGAGCTATTTGACATCAATCTGAACAAGTACAAAAAATGATAATATTTGCTTACTGAAACAAAACGAGCAAAAAGTACAATGTTTCAAAGTATATTAGTCATTGAATTATTTAATCAGGCAAACATGTGGCGGATAAAACAATTTACTAAAGAATATAATAATTATAGTCGTTTGACAAAAATAAATTACTCAATGAAGCAATTAACTAGAGTACATATTTATTTAAAAAATTTTATCTAGGCAATAAAGGTAATTAATTAAGTAAGTATTACTAGAATATCAACTTTGTAGGAAAAAAATAACTGTGCCAATACATCTGGCACAATACCGCGTCTTCATTCTGTCTTTATTTATTCTCGGGCGCTGTCGAGCAAAATCATGAATGCCAACTATCTGTGGCATAGTTCGCTAGCATAATAAGGGGCAGTAGTTTCCTCTGCCGTCTGTCGGCCAAACAGCAGGACACCAGGGAGGCATAGCTCAATTCCAGTGCCGATGCGTGCTATAATTTCATGGGCAAGCTACTGTGTGCAGGGGACAGTATTGACGCTGGTCTCCCTAATAAAGGGGGAAGGGGTCCGGAGGTTCTCCCCGGGGAAAATTTGGATTTCAATGTGCAAAATGGTTCCATTTAAACATTTTTTCGTACGTAAATATAAACTACACCGCTTGTAAAAATATTAATATTTTTTTAAACATAACTTTTGCCCGAGTGAAAAATTAAATAAAAACAATACGATTCGTGTTGAGTGCGCTAACTTGCCCACGCAGCGATCTAGTTACTGTAAAGTACACGACGCCAACTGCCTGCGGCTAGGCCAGCTTCGGCTATGTCCACTTCAGTTCGGCGAAGGAAGCACTGCCATCGTAGCTACTAACACAGGTTAACGCAGCTAAAATCTCCGCCCCTCCCCGGGCGGTCTTCCTACCCACCTCAGGCCACATAGTTAAGTAATCTTGGGCCACCAGTAGATACTGATCACCTTTCTCTGTGACAGGCAAGGGACCCAGAATATCTAATGTCATCCTCCCGAATGGGGCTTCAACATTGTATTTCTGGAGGTAACCTTGTAACCTGATCCTTGGGCCTTTCCTCGCAGTGCAAGTGTCACACACTTCTTGATATCCTTTGGAAAATACCAGTAGAATCTCAGCCGAACTCTGTCGAGGGTCTTATTATCATTAAAGTGACTATAAGCTGCATACTTCGGAAAATTTGCGTTCTGAAAGGATTAACTGTAAGCCAGTGTGTTTTCCATCATTTTTTTCTCAGTTCCTGTAAAGCATGCCATTCTTCGGTACGAAGAAATTCCACAGTGCCTAATATGCTTTGACTGCTGTGCTCAGGCGGGATATTTCTTCATTTTGACCGACATTCAGCATCTTTCAACGCTACTAACGGATGGAAAGTGGATTGGATCATTTAGTGATCTTTCATTATACATTCAGCAATACGTGTAGGTGACCCATCACAAGATACAGAACCTTGAATGCCTGTCCTCGGTAACTTCATCGATTCACCACTCTTTTCTTCTTGGCATTCACTTTGACGACCGGATGGTTCACATGGCATCCTAGGAAGTCCAGCTGCATTGCTGTCAAGGTGTCCACATGTGTTGTATTTCAAAGTCTTATTCTTGAAGATGCTATATCCACTGGGTTATTTGACCTTCGGGGTCCTTGAAATTAAATATATAACATAGTGAAGCATGGTCGGTTTTTAGAATAAAAGGTCTGCCATAAAGGTAGAGGTGGAAATGTGAAATTGCCTTCACCATGACCAGTTTCCCTGTGTGTGAGACAATAAATTTCTGTCAGACGTGTGCAATACCTTACTGAATTATTCTAGTGGCCTCTACTTTCCATCCTGAATCTGAGATAGCACAGTTTGCAGTGCACTTCATCACTAGGATCAGTATCCAAAATGAACACTCCCTCACTTTTCGGGAATCTCAGGACTGGGGGGGGGGGGGTCAGAATTTCCTTTGGCTTTCTAAAAGCAGCTTCACACTCAGTGGTCTAAGGAAATTTCCTTTTTGCTTCAGTCAGTTCATATAGTGGCTTGGCGATCATAGCGAACCCAGCTACAAATCGCTGGTAGTTGGCACATAATCACAGAAAACCCTGTACATTGGTTTTGCAAGTTAGTGTCGGCTAATTTCTTCCTGCTTTGGTTTTCTCGTGGTCTGTTTCAATTCCGTGGACAGACACTACATGTTTCAATTTTTTTTTTCTCTTGGACCAGATGGCACTTATAAACTTGTTTCAAGTTGACTGCTGCCACTTTCTGGAATACAGAGTCTAAACATAATAGGCGCTCTTCAAAAGTCCTCCCTGTCATAACAGTGTCATCTAGGTACATCTGACATATCTAAATGGAGGACTTATTCCATCAGGCAGGCAGGAGCATTTCACGGCCCTAAATGCATGATTTTCAAATGCTAGTTTCCTTTCCTTTGGACACAAAATGCAGTCTTCTGTTTGTCCTCTGGTGCCACCTCGCACTGCCAGAACCCATTCTTCATAATCAAACTAGCAAACCATTGCTAGCCCACTAGGCTGTTCAGTATGTTGTCTATCCTTAGGAGTGGATGATTATTTAAGCTGATGATAACCCACAAAAAACCTCAGAGAGTCATCTTTCCTCTTCATAAGTATAGTGGGGGAAGACCATGGACTAACTGATGGTTCTATCACATCTATCTCCTTCACTTCGTCCAGCATTCCCTCAATTGCCTCCTGCGAAGCTAGTGGCAGTAATCTTGGTGGCTGCTTTATTGGCCTTGGAACCTCTTGTTGATAATGTGTTGGCAGGTCACATTAGCCCTTCCAAGGTGTTTTGGCCCACACAGGAAGTTATCCGTATTTTTCTGCAATAATTCAGATATAGCCTTATCCTTGTCACCAGTTAAGACATTCTCGTGTTTTTAGTAGTATGTCCTCTAGTACTTTTTGAAGAGGACATTCGATTTGTTTTAATTGGAAGTAACTGTGTGACCTGCCCGCAAACGCTCATCACGACGACCCTCCTCATGAAGTTCTGCACTATCTGACTAATTTATAGTTTTATCTTTACAGCATTAAATTATCGCTTTCCACGATAACTCCTGTTATTCTCATTGAGCGCAGTATTTAATGTTTAGCTCAATTCTAAGTAAAGTCCTTATCAATGCGTCTGTGTTGGTTATAGTCACCTAATTCACACTCATGTTTTATACATATTTGATCTGTCTATCGCCATTATTCCAAATGCCCGTCACTCATGCATTCAGTTCAACACTCCCGCTCACCAGTCTCACTCACCACTGCACAGATGCTCGCAATCCGGTGGCCACTCCCGTCATCACTCAATGCTCTGCTGGCTCGTCACTTCGCAGTCCTCGCGCACTTGTCACTTATGGTCGCACAATCCTCCAAACTCTAAACTGCTGCTCGGAGGCCCGTCGTGGCGTAAGTAGTCTCGCTGGCCTGATCTATAAGGTCCCTGCACCCCGAGTCTTGTTCAGAGAATCTAAAGCAATTACCAGAATATTCTTTCAAAGGTCAACCCGTTGAAGGTGAGCGGCGCGCGAGTCGCGATAGGACTATCGCGGCGGCACGACTTTGTAAATCGCCGCCCGCTTCTCGTCTCGCGATTCACACCAGTTGCACGTACCGCTATGCTGCACTTTGATTTTTACATGAATATTTTGATCATACAAACAGTGGACGAGCCTTTATTTTATCTATACTACTCTCCAATACGAACACAGTTATGGTTTTATAGAAAATGCAGGTTTAACGCTAAGGTAATAGGGAAGGAGCGGCATGTTAACTTCAATCTTAATCGGCCTCTATTCGTCTTGAAGAGTAGCGATGAAGTAAGATGAGGAGGAGAACGAGTAACGATGAAGTAAGAGAAGGAGGAGAACGAGTAGGAAGTATCGTTCATTGCCATCGCCGCGTCTCCAGTGTTAAACTGACAAGCACCGAGTTGCTTCAGTTTGATTAAAGTGTCGGCGAGTGATTGCGTCGAGTGGCGGCAGGGGTAATGGAGGCTGTGCCTTGCAGAATTACTGCTCCTCCAGTCGATGGCGCCTAGCCCGAAGGAGAAAGGCGCCTTGTTTTAAATCCGATTACCAGCTATTCGAGAAGCTGTCCGCCATTATTTAAGGTGAGATTATTGAGACTTTTCGACTCCTTCCCAAGTATCGCGCCAAAGGATTCCTTTCTTTTTTTATTTTTTGCTATTGCAATTTGCCAGATTAATCAAACAGAAGCTTTTTTTGCAATTGAAATATTTGAATGAAGCATGGAATCGGTTATTTTTTTCTTTCTGTGCAGTAGTTTTCTCTAACTTGTTGCAAAAAACTCCCGAAAGTTTTTGAAATAAAAATTTCACGTTTACGGAGTGTAGTATCCTTAAAATTAATATATACATGGATATTTATCGGATCCCTTCTTCTGCGCTCTGTATAGTGTCCTCTAGCTGGTACGTCCGCTCTGCAGTTTCATTTCTCGCAAAATTCTAACTTGCCTTACTTTCATTACTAGAAATACATCTTTTCTTCGCCTCGAACACTGTGCAGCGTTTGTAAACACGAAACGCCACGACTCGGAGCTGTGGTTTTCCTCGTGACTATTAGCTATATCACGGACGTCGACAAAATTTTTACTCGTGGAGAAGATAGCAAATTTTCCTTTTAGTTTTGCGATTACGTTACAAACGTTTAAAACTGCGAAACACCGAGGAATATTCCTGCTGAGTAGCAGTTTATAACGTGAAAAGAATTTCTTAAAGAAATTTCCTCTGAACTGACGTGTAAAAGCGTGTAAGTAGACGACTGTTGAGGACCCAGATAAACATAGTTGTTTATCGTCAGTGAGCTGTAAATTTTCCTGCTGACATTGGTATGCCTCATCGACGTGAAAGGACGCCTTTTAAGCATGTTGCGGAGTATGGACGTGCACAAACGATCGGCTTGAGTGTAGGAGGATTTTAATCCCAAGAAATTGCTGCTCAAATAATGCCACGACAGTGATGTTAGCGCGTGAAAACAGTGGACTGAAAAGAACACGACGTGTGACAGACACCTCACCCTCATGGCACACTGTAAGAAATTTTCCTGGTAAACGTCCTAACCTGCAGTGTAAGTTTTTATTTAACGTATAAATCGCGTGGGACAGTTTCCATACAGCAGTCCACAAACACAGAAGTGTTCCAGTACAGCTACTATACTGGTTTCGTAATGATGGTACCCATTTGACTGTTCAATATACAAGATCAGGAGAGCAATCTGTGCATAAGATAAATTCTTACCTTGCCAGTTTTCGTATCAATCATAAACACGTGCGCAATTTCTTAGACTGCACTGACGGGCCGTTCAGCTTCGTCTCGAGTTCTAGCAGAACGTTGGAACACTGCAACAGGTGTGACAACTGTCTGGCTGCTGCCACGGCTTGACGAAGTCTTGCTTCGCAGAGGAATGCGTGCATTCCTTTTAGCCTGAATCGTAGACGACATGTGTCAGGCTACAATGGGTTCACGAACATATCCACTTGGCGTGTAGAGTGACAACATGTATTAAATTTGGATTGAAATACTGACCGCACATGCACTCGACTAGATTAAGGTGAGCAACATTTCATAGAATGCATTGCCCAGCGCCGTACTGCTCGAACGGCGTGCGTGATGATTTCGGGGTGCAAGTTGGTATCATTGGATATCTCGGATGCTGCGAGTTGTGCACAATCCTTAAGCAATCGCTGCGTCAGGGATGTTGTGGAGGCTGACGTCGCACCCTTCATTCAGCGCACTCTTGGATCCATATTCGAGGAAGACATCGCCCGACCACGTGTTGCCAGATACCGCTTCTTCCCTGGCCTTATTGTTCACTCGATATGTCACTCACTGAAAATGAGTGAGTGAAGAGATTTGGTCTGCTTTTAACAGTGAGGTCTTGAGGGCCGAAGAGGGTGATTGGGGTGAGTATGGAGCAGTGCAGGAATGAAAGGGCGGGGTAAACAGAAGAACCCAGAGAGAACCCGCCGACCAACGGCATCGTCCGACACGATTTCCACATGCGAAAATCCGGCGACCCGGCCGCGGATTGAACCCGGTTCGCCTTGGTGGGAGGCGACCGGACTAACCGCTCGGCCACCACCGCGGCCCCTCTCATTGAAAATGTCTGGGATATGGTCACTCGGCAACCAGCCCGACATTCTCGTCCAGTAGCCAATATCACGGAATTGTGGACTCGAGTAGAATCAGTCGGGCAGGCGATTACCCAGGAATCTCGTCAAAGGCAAGTAGCAACTCGTCGAGGTTTTACAGCATACTAATTTTTTTTGCGATCAATGTTGTTGCAGTGCCATGAAACTATGTTCGTTTGGTTTGTAATAAATTTATGTCAAGTAAATTACATTTTTCTAATGGTTACTTCACGGCGTTGCATTTTTCACAAACATGACTGTAATATGTTGAGAGTTAATGTAAATAAAAGTTGGTGCAGTATACAATTTTTAGAGTTGTGTAGTGTGTTCTATTTCTCTTTCCTGTGCTTCATGGACACAGTGCAGATTTCTAAGAAACGCACTTATTTGTGGAACATATGTTTTCAAATAACTGAAATATCGCCTACAATTTGACGCCCACTTCTGGTACAAATGTCTCCCAAAAAATGTTATTTTCAAATTACAAACAACACGCCATGTACTGTTAACATTGCGTGAGATATCATAAAGGGGTTCCTATTTTCCCTCCCCAAGAGTGAGAATATTCGCGAACTTGTCTTTCACATCTTTATTCTTAATGTGCAAAAAATAATATTTTGAAAAATTAACTAGCCTTTGTATTTGTAACATACGTGTTAAATATATTCTGTCTAGAGCTTTATTCGACCCTATTTCATTAGCATGTAACACACGATCTTGAATAGAAGTGATACAATTTCCATGAAGTTGGCTGCAACCCCCACTCATCTCACTTCTCTCAAAATACCTTTCTCCTTCAGTGTGAAGATTGATGAAGTGTGATTCAGTTTCCGAGATTTCATTTTGTTTAAAATTTCAGTTACTCCATTTAATTCAGCATTGAAATTAACGAAACTGAAACATCACTAGATTTTCTGAAAACCACAAATTAATTTCGTTGTGGCTTTGTTTTAATTTAAAACGGTGACGTCATGTGTGTGCAGCCATATCTTTCACCTACGAGATGTGAACATCTTCATAGAAAATGATTATTTTCCCCATAATTAAGCTGCCCTTGGAATGGTTAAAACTTTCAAGCTACAAAGAAGTCTGTGTGCCCTGGACAAATTTGTTTTGTAATTATAACGTAAGTTTTTTTTAAAATATATAATTGTCTACACATATATATATTTTTTAATTGTATGTAGCAAGATTATGTTGTTTCCAATTGTACGGCTTTTAAATACACTATCGACCAAAAAGTAATTGGGCAGCTGTCCCCTATGTTCGCTCGGTGGTTGTCACCCCGTTAGAATCTCGTAGGGCCACCTCCTGCAGCTATAACAACAGCCACCGTGTCTGGCATGCTCACTACGAGTGTTTGCAGGACATCCACTGGGATTCGTCGCCATTCCTCTTGCAACCATTCCATGAGTTGAGCAATGGATTTTGGCCGCGCCTGACGAGCACTCACCCGGCGATCCAATTCGTCCCAAAGATGTTCTATAGGGTTGAGGTCGGGCTCTGGGCGGGCCAGTTCAATCGGCGAACATTGTTGTCGGCGTACCACTGCATAGAAGTCCTTGAAACATGGCACCTGGCATTGTCATCCTGGAAGTAACACGGGTCCATTCCGTAAAAACGCCACAATGTTGCAAGCATTTCATTATCCAGAATGTTACAATAGGCCTCTGTGTTCGTGCTACCACGGACAAACATCAGCGGTCCTACGCCGAAGGCCGTGGAACAGAAGTCAACTGACGTACTTAATTACTTATCTTCACGAGTGTCCAATTACTTTTTGGTAGATAGTGTATATTAAGTGTCGTTTATGTAGATTTTATTTTTATTTTAGAGGGTTGTTTCCTACGTATAATAATATTCGTAATAAAAGAAACGCAATGTAGAACGCATACCTCATTTGCGTAAGCGTAGTAAGCATATATCTTGCGTAAGGCTCTTGACTATTCCCGCCAAGCTTTTATATACTAAATATAAATTGATACAAACATATTAATTTGTATTAAAGTTTATTACGTCTGTTCGACCAGATCTTACAAGTTCTAAAAATTGTGTAACTATTATAATTATTTTTATCTTCTTAGTGCATTTATAAATAAAATGTTGGTTTTAAAAGTTTTTTTACATTTATTTTATTTTCCCATTTTTAGTCTCCAACCATGTGTTTGTATCACGAATATGGCTTTCCCTTACTAAGAAAGATCCCCATGATGTATCGTGATCGACCAGTAGATCGCTTTCATTCCGATACGGGACATACTGTAGGAGCAAACTATAATAATAGTTTTCAGAACCATTTGACGCTACAAAAAAAAAGCACGCGCACAACAGTAGTGATACTTCTAATCTCCATTTTACTGTTACTCGATTCTGTAAAACAAACTCGATACGACGTTTACTGCATGTAGTTGTAGAGTTCGTATGGCCACCTTCCGGCTCCATCATCAGATCAGCTCAGTGGTAACTTCATATTGTATTGTCATGGGAACTACACATGTATGCGAAATTTCAGCTCCATTGGATAACGGGAAGTGTTTTAAAAACGACTTGCAAGATTTCACCCGAACGTACAAACAAACTAACTAACTGACTAACTAACAAGGCAAGTTAAATAAAAGCTTGTAAAATTAATGAGCATGAACGCGTACAAGTGGTATTTTCCTATTCTTTTCCTCTCTCTCTCTCTCTCTCTCTCTCTCTCTCTCTCTCTCTCTCTCTCTCTCTCTCTCTCTCTCTCTCTCTCTCTCTCTCTCTCTCTCTCTCTCGCTCTTCCCCATCGTATGATTTATCTCAATGAACAGTGAAGAGTAAATTAGATTGCTAAGTTAACGGTCGTTGCTTCTAAACACTTTTGTCAAAGAAGTGCATTATTAGCGGTAATTTTGTTCTTGTCAAAGGCGTTAACGAATATTGGCGTCTCTGCTCAGTTTTTGGAGTGTGATGATGCGGTTTGTTGCAAAGAATTTTTGAGAATATTTCTAGTGTTCAGGGGAGTGAAATTACGCCGAATGTTTCGAAACTGCGTTATTGCAGCTGCGGTTTCCATAACAAAGCGACTTGCTGTTGTCGGAGCGAAGCAAAGGAGTACAATATGTTTCAGAGTTATGAACTGCTCCTCGCAACTTTTAATAAAGTTCCCGCTGTGGCGCTCAGAACTCTGACTGTCACATAACGGAAACTTGTCTCTGGATTCTGAAGTTTTGTGATTTGTGTAGCTATAGTGCGGAATAGATTAAAGGCGTGTAGAGAATGTATCTGTCTAGTTCGTGACGTCACAGCCAACTCACCCCGGTACAATTTTATCTTCTTTAGCTTCCGTGAATGATGTGACAGTCGACTGTAGTACAGTATAGCAGTCGAGAGCATCTACAGACTGAATAGAACTTAGAGCACTCATTAAGGTACTATGATCAACCTTGTGGTAACTTTTTTTTCTTCCTTTTGTTTAAAGGATTTTAAATTGCGAGACTCGTATAAACGTAGGAACTTTTATCATGTTGCGCTTTTTTATCAAATGAGACCTGCTATACGGTCTACTAGACTTCAGTATTTCAGTCGTGATTATTTATTTTACCTTGGTAGTTCTAATTGTCCTGTCGAATTCACGGCATAACACTATTATATCCAACATACATTTGGCGGAGGTAGGGGGTATAATCGTTATCATAGAAGGCGACTACACATTTTGGCCTTTTCTTGGAACGCACTGAAAGTGTTCCTGCGTGATTAAATGAATTTAAATAAATTACTTTTTACTATAATTCTTCGTGGACGCTTCTATCTGTGTTTACTCTTAATATAGCAGTAAGTTCTTACGCCAGCCAACGACCTTCGGGGTACATATACGAAGAATGTTGAATTTAAACATAACCGCTCAACTGTTAAATAAGAACAGTGGCCCTGTTCGGCGAAAAATATCATGCAATAAATTTTATTTTCTAAAATACTTCTCGCAATATCGCATATTTCTTGAACAATAATTCTCGTTCTTAAGTGTTCGTACGAGGGTGTATCAGTATGCAAGTATCCTTTGTTTTTCTGCGTTTTGCAGGTGTAACGTATGTATATATGACATACATTACTTAAATGGCGCTCTTATTTATACTTTCCCAACCAGTCGCCTCGGCGATTTATACACCTATCCTATCGTAGTAAAACTTCCAGATTTCTTCTCTGTCTAAATCAGGATCTTGAGATTCCAACGGGGCCGCGGTGGTTGAGCGGTTAGACTTCTTTTTTTTTTCACTAACCCTACTTAGCAGTACAGCCACCCAGGGTGTTCAATTCTATAACGACTACTACAATTTAACAAACAGTATATAAGTTATATAAATTCACAAATTTTTTTGTGGGAAAGCGTCTTTTCGTCTGGGCGCCATAATTTCAGCTACAAATTCTATTTCTATTCAAAAGCATCATTCACACTTCCTAGGAAGGTGGTGAGCTATTCTGCCCCGACCGAGACAGCTCCCCGACGGATATCCTTTCAGCCCCCCCCCCCCCTTCCCGTTTCGCCACCCCCGCCGGAACAGACCAGGGACCGGGATTCCCACGAATCCGCCCGCGCGACCAGACGTCGTCGGGCCCGCACACAGCTAACTAGCCTTTCGGCCGGTCCGTCATGGCACCCAACGGTCGAATGGCCCCGCCCACGAACCCGAAGTCCTCCAGCCCCCTCCCTATATGTACTATTCTATTTTGTTCTTTTTATTTTTTTCTCCTCGTCCACCATTCTGCTCCAGCCTAAGCATCGTCCAGGACATCGAAGTACCCCTTCTGGACACCCAGGCCATCGTTTCCCGGCAGACGAGGGAATGGAACTCCGCTCCTACGGGTGCCCCACCTTTGTTTTTACACAGACGCATAACACAGACATAAATAAAAATATTATCACGAATCACATATTTCCCTCATTTAGATTTTATTCTCCGCAGTTCCTTCCGTTCTGCTTTCTTGCATTCATTTCGGATCTTGTGTTCTTCTTTATAACATTTTCGTGTTTGGAGCTTTTCAAATTGTAATATTTACTGAAAATTCTGTTTCTTATCTAAAATATGCATCTAACAGGATGTTGTTATCAGTTGAGATAGTGCATTGTGCTTGGTTGTAACCGGAAATTGTTTATCGGCCGGAAGTGGCGGCTTGGTGGGGCCTGGAAGTACATCCGGTGATAAGGTCCCAGCACATAGCGGCATGAGGGCAAGGCAGACAATACTGCTGTAATTAGTGTTTTTGGTAATGCGTCTATGTATTCACGTAAGACGATGAAGATGGAACTTGGTGATCAGATTTAGTTGTATCGGAAATTAGTTGGTACTACTTGCGCCATGTATATTCTTGGCAATATGAAATTGTTTTTTAATCCGTGATTATGTGTTACGCATTTTTTACATATTCTTCTGTGTGATTATATGTAATTTATTTTTTATAAATGTGTTATGTAATCAAGTGTGGTTTATTTTTTATAAATGTTTTGTAGGTACGAAATGTACTGGGGCGTTTTTCCTTATTTTTTTATATTCCTTTTTACTTTATATTAAAAAGGGGGATATATTGAGGGGGGGGGGATATTTGAACATGTATTTATATTATATATCAATATTTAAATAGCCCAATTACATACCTACTTACCACTTTACGCCGCCAATATTTATTGAGTGGTTTAAACGAATAAATTGGACGGTGTCAAATCAGCTCTGTAAAGGGATGCTTCTTAGCGCTCCAGTTAAAGGACTACAAAAATTTAAGTTCTGTTGTTGGGCGTGCAGTGTGTGGTCAATATCGCGAATTTCCGTCCTTAATGGTAGTGATGTTGCGCAGTATCTGTCGACTGTGATTGTTTGTCCACGCTTCAGAAACTAGCCGAAGCAAATCTTGTGCATGAACACAGTGGCTATAACATTGCCGGATGAGAACGCTTATCCGAGTTTCTTCCTTGGTGGCGATAACGCATTCCATCGAGGACCCTTGAGTTTTAATCATGCCATGAGTGAGTGAAGAGATTTGGGCAGCTCTTAACTGCGAGGTCTTGAGAGAGCTGATAAGGGCGATTGAGGATCAGCGCCGGAATGAAAGAGCCGGGAGGGAATGTGATATGCCCGAGAAAATCCGCCGACCAGCGGCATCGTCCGGCACGATTCCCACGTGCGAAAATACGGGAGTGACCCGGCCGGGTATTGAACTTAGTTCGCCTTAGTGGGAGGCGGGCAGGCTAACCGCTCAGCCACCGCGGCCGTATTGGTGCATCCACGTTTCACCGCAAGTTTAGGCTGTTGACGATAGCATGAAAACTTTTAAAAGCCACGTTTAAAATATACTTTGTATATTTTCGCCAGTTGTTTGTATAAAAATTGGCATGTGGCTAATAAACACATTGTACACACGTTATAGTTCTCGAAAGTAAACGTCAGGCCGCAATAAAATATGCGTGCTGGCAGGGCCTTAAAACTGCTCACTTTACCGTGAATAGTGTGTACAATGTTTTCTCTCTTCACTGAAGTGCTGCGTATGGCGACGGCCTATACTTGCAGGGCGCTCGTCTGAAGCGTAGTGTCTACGTCAGCGAATCGCCTCAACGTCACGTGGTCACCTTATACTTTCTTGGCACGCTAATAAATACGAAAGTATGGTGCGTGACTAAATAAAGACAGCTCTCAAGATTCTGTATACAAAATTATCAGCTAAAACTGATTCTGGAAACTCCCGTTTTTTGCAATTTAGACCCCCCCCCCCTCCCTCCAAAAAAGTATAATTCTTGGTGTTGAAATGTGATCTTGGGCACTAAACTTTTCACACTATTGCAAAATATCTAACCATATTTTAATCATACGTTTACTATCAAACACTAGCAATGCACTTCGTACACAAGCCATGCGGAACCCTTAATTGGTGTACGTTCAACAGCTGAAGTGTATATTAATCGATAATAAAGCTGCAAGTAGTTTAAAAAAATTTACCTGTTGGCGCTTGAATTTCAAACTTGAGATTCTTCACTCGTAAGAACGCCTTTGATGATACTGCCCGTACCATTTTTCTGACTACATTGTTTGTAATCATGTGCAGCTTTGTTGTTGTGCTAGCTAGTGGTTGAGAATTCAGTTATGACTAATTTCGGACCGTGCTGCTAGAAGTAAGGCAATCTGACACACACCGCTCCCAGAAACACGATGTCGATGATGACAATCGTGTAATGACGAAGCTAATCAGCGTACTGATGGAATTAAGTAATTGTACCAATAGTGGCTTGAGACGGGGACTGGAAACCACGTGGTGAAAGCCAGCCCACCCTGCCCCCCAACACCCCTCACTCGCAGGCCGAGATCAAGCCATCGGCTTGTCGAAAACGGAACCGAGGATTTAACCTACAGATTAATGAAAGGATGGTATTACAACTGTTCATGAAGGTGGTTTCATTAGCACTTTACGTTCGTTGTAAAAAATTTGAGGAAAAATTCCCTTACATTTGAGGGAAGCAAATTACACTTAAATGTAAGGTAAAATTAGCTCTTAAATGTGGAGTAAATTTACATAACAAGTAAAGTACTATTCCCTAATCGTACGGAGAAGTAGGCCTATCTGACGAAAGTGTGGGAAAAATCCCATACAAGTAAGGAAATATTAACTATCTGTATATTGTATAATAAAGCTATATAAAAAATTCGGGCATATTAGTACTGTTTGTTTCGTTGTTACCGACATCCTGAGACGAATAGCAGCTGAATCCACAGTTCTAAGATCCTCGACACTCACCGGTGGGTGGGCGCGAATCATGATCCGCTACCTCGGTGGGCCGGTGCGCTGTCCATTACACCACGGCGACATAACTGCGTACTTAGTTGATAATTTTATTTTACAGATTTTCTACCATAAAATTAATTTCATTGCTTAGTATTATGCCTGCCCTAACAGAGTCCTACAAGTTGTCCAACATGACGCCTTGTTTTGTTTCTTCCTCCTGTCCTCCCATCGAGTTGTTGAGACAATACTGAACCGGGTTCGTTAAGGGATGGAGGTCTTATTCAAATAAATGAGTTAATTATAATTGCCTAATGTATTTAAAATAGCTACCATAAAATACTCTCGTTTCAATATCTTACAATAAATTGATATATCATGCTATTTACAATTAATAAACTCAATCAGTAGACTTTAAAATTACCTCAAAGAAATTAATATAATTAAAAACTCAATCAGTCATATTATGCAGTGTATCAAAACATAATTAAGTACTTTATAAATTATCTGTCCAAATTAGACAGTCCCAATATTTTCAGTAGAATCCGTATCACATGTTCATTTTACTCCCACCTCAGTTTGGTCCAGGTTCCATCAGTCCGCAATGTTCTCGAGTTCTCCGAGCGCCCTCACGCACAGTAGTCTTCACTCGTCGGGTCTCACCCCCTCTCGTCCATTCACACCACGACCACCTCGCCTGCCGTCGTCTCGCACTCTCCCGTCGTCGTCCGTCATCTTCACCGATGTCCCTCGCTGCACCAGACGTCGCTCGAATACCGCACTCAGCCAACTGGCTTCTACCAAAATACCCCCAACCCTCGGGCCGCTGCGATATTCATAGGTTCGTAGGCCATCGCCCAGAAATTTCTCCAAATACCGTGTTGCATCGAGGGTCCTATTTTCCAGAATATTCTTGCGCATCTTCTAAACTCGTAGGCTTCCCCGTCATGAGGGAGGAGGGGCTGTGACGTCAGACAGGTCAAAGTTCCCGGTGGAACCGGCGTTGGCCTCACCAAACCTCACCTCCAGGTGGCCGATACCTATTAAAAGGTCATACCGAGAGCGCTACTTTCTAACACTACGTTATCCCCCGCAAGCAAAAGCTAAATCGGCTCTTTAGATGTTCAAGGTGCCATCGGGAACTTGGCTATTTTGAAACCGTGTAGAGCCCATTTGTCATATTTTTGTATTACGACTAGAGAGGAATTCCTGTGGTATCAGAAACCGTGGACGACGGAAGCTGACTAACAACTAACCTGCAGTAAAATTACAAAACTACTCAATGCTGCTAATCCACTGCTTCTCTTGACTTGACCAGTGTATCGGAGAAGTATTAGTTACCGTGTTTTTTTATTACAACGACGTATTTGAATTACATTACAAGTTTAGCGGGCGGCCTTCAGAAAGCACACACATGAAATAAAATAAACCGCTTTAAAATACGAAAAAAAAAAAAAAAAAAAAAAAAAAAAAATTGATAATTTATTTTCAGATAATCATCAAAGAAATAATATTGGCATATGATAATTATATAATTTAAAGGCTGGCATGATAAGGTGAGCACTTTTTATATCAATCTTAGAAGAAAATCACTGCTCCTACCTGCATGTATTTCAACAGGCGCTCTGAGTGACATGCGCCCAATAAAGTTGGTAAGGATGGATGGGAAGTAGTTCGGTATCTTAACGGCGAATAAAAACGGTCAGGTAACCATTTCTGATAACTAAAATTGTTTCTTTCGCTTTCTGTTTATTTTTTAATGCATCGAAGTGTAAAAATGAGCCAATTTGTTAGAGATTTATTTTTCAAATAATTTCACAGTCTCACTTGGCCGACACATGAGAAAGTGATGAGGTCCACGTCAATGTAAATATTACATAAGGCGGAAGAGTACACAACGTGCATACAAGTAGATTTTAAGCACGGCTTTCAAAAGTGTTAATTTTACCGTGAACAGCCTATACCTGTGTTTGTCGTCTTTGCTGGTTTTAATTTGGTTGTAGGGCCACCTGTCTGAGGGGTGGCGACAAGACGGCAGCGGCCGTCGTGTTTTACGAAGGAAACCTTTGCCAGGACGTGCATCCGCCCGAGGTCCAGCACTCTGGGGTGCGGACCGGGTGTTCATTGTCCTGCCAGGGATATGGTGAGTGGTGGAATGGTCAAAGGGGGATGGGGTTCGGTAATCCTGCTATCGACAACCGTGCGTGCTTGCGGTCCACCCAGGCGCAGCTGCCCAGCTTCATAACGACGACAGTTGAAACTTAATCCCTGACCACTTCTCACTTCCCAACCCTCAACCATTTCATCAACTTCGTCGTTTAGTTGCTGGCCGCGTAATCCTCGCGCGCCGTCCGAAATTTTCATTTCCAGCCGGGAACTCTTTTCTTTGCAGCTCCCGGATAGCGCCGCCGCTCCCTTACAGCGGCAGGAAACGTAAAGGCTGTTCACGATAAAGTGAGCACTTTTGAAACCAACCTTAGAAAAATGTCACTTTCCCTGCCTGTATATACTTTAACGGGCGCACCGAGTGACATGAGTCCAGTAAAGTTGGTAACGAAGAATGGAAAGTAGTTCCATAACTTAACATCGAATAAAAAGTGTAAGGTAATCATTTGTGACAACTTAAATTATTTATTTTGCTTTCTCTTTTTTAATAAATCGAAGTGTAGAAGTGAGCAGATGAGTGAAATAATAATTATTTTTTCATTTTCACAGTTTCACTTGACCGACGCATGAATAAAGTGATGAGGTGTATGGCAATGTTAATTTTACATAAGGCGGAATAATACACAACTTGCGTACCAGTAGATCTTAAGCAGGGCTTTCAAAAGTGCTCATTTTACTTTTTGAACAATCTAGGTTACATTCGCAACAGCACAGATATAGTTCAATACCTCATGCTACATTCGCAAAAAACATGTCTGTTCCAAATATTCTCGGGATTTTTTTCTTTCGGAAAAGTTACGTCCACCGAAAATTTTTGTGTGGTGTGTTGGCATTGGTTGTTTGTGGTTTTTTTTACATAAGCGTTCATTTTTACGTTTATTCTTACCTTCTTTTAAAAAAGACTTCCATTTTCAATGGAACTCCTATTACACCTCAATATTAGGTTATCTACATGTTAATTATTACGAGTGCATTTGTTCCCGCCAACTTCATGACTCTTTACGTGTTTGTAAATAAGCATTGAATTAAATAGATTTTTCTTTATTAACGTTTTCCCTCCTCGTCACAAAATGTTTAACTACAAAAAAAATGTTTCTGTGTTAATTCAAATAGCAAATAAATAACAACAACCTGCTGTGATCAAATCAATCAATTTGCCTTAAAAAGTAATCTTCGTTCCGAGTTTGTTAGCGTAGTACGTGCGCTGTTTCTTGATTGGATACACACAGCGCACATAAAGGTAAAAAAAAAAAAAAAGTCTGTTTTCTGTGCGCTTGCAATGCGCCACTGTAGCAACGTCTATCGATTCATGTTAGCCCAACTTCCATGTGTATGTGCTGTGGGAGTGCTGTTGCGAATTTAGCCTATACTTTAGAGCAGGGATCGGCAATAATTGTTTGTAGTGGTGTCTGGATGCTTTTAAAAAACATTTTTGGGTTCCGAAAAAAAAAAATGTTAAATGCACCACGTGTAATTTTTTTCTCTGAAGGGAACGTGACTTTCAAAGAGTTTGTTAGCACCTCAAACAATTTTAGAATAGAATTTATATAAATATTATTACATAGTTATGTATAATTTTAAATTATTTATTCTTGAAAATTGCACTACCAGGATTATACTGTTATGCACTCGCAGCGTCGCATCCCGCGCGAGCAACTGGAAGTGAAGGGAAAATTAGTTATATGATAGCGGCTGCGGTAGATGAATGGAATGTCTTGAATGACAGGCGAGCGAACCGCGTATTTGTTACAAAAAGCGAGCCGACACGATAATCCGTTTTGCGGTGCGTTGCTGACCTTGGTTGTGTTGAGTTTCTGCATTTACCTGAAGAATTTTCTAGTGGTTTGCTGCCCTAGTTTCTCTAAGCTTGACTCGGGGTGCGTCGAACTTTCCAGGTCATGGCCGGGAGAGTATAACTAGTGCGACGGGCCTCCGGGTTATTGTTGAATGGATGAATGGCTGAGTTTCAGCGATAGACAACGAGCGGTGGGAGAAGTGACCAGCGGAAGGGAAATCTGCGACTGCGAGTATCAAGTAGTGAAGGGTGCGGGTGGCACACTGAACTATTGGACTAAATGTGTTAGTGAAAAACATTACAAATTATGACAACAGAAAGACTAAATGTGTGTTAATGATGAGTATGAGTTAATTGACTATAACGGAACAGCGACGTTGAAAAGGATGTAAGAGTGGAGATAAATTATTTAATGCTGTAAATAATAGCTGTGTGAAAAAATTAGAAATCAAATTTAGTTTTTAAGACCTCCATCCCTAACGAACTCAGATACGCCCCTCAGGCGTCCATGTAACAACAGGTTTTACTTGGAAGACGCCTACCTCTCCTATAGCAATCAGTTTTTCGTTTAAGAAATGTGCGAGTTTCGTTCGCGCTGCTTACGGATACTTTCGAAATTCGGGAAAGCGCGCACGAAGGTGTGCTTGAGCAAAAAAAAAAACGCACTTGTCTTTTCGAGTTAACTTTGTTGTGAGACTACATTGAGCGAGTTGAAGTAAGATATTTTATGTTCAGACGACTTGGCTGAACGTGTTCGGACCGCGGTACGCCTGTTGCCGAGCGCTGCGTTTTGGTTGGCAGGACTGCCGGACCCTTGTAATGGAGAACTGCGCCCCAAGGGGCGGCCTTGTCTCTGGATGCGCAGTGGTGAAGGGTGTCCGCCACTTTGTGGCGCCCACAACGTTGGAAACCTAACCTGTCAAAATTAAAAAGTGATACACTATTGTATCAGATTATGTTGATATTTAGCCTGAAAGTTTAGCGTTATTAGTTGTTATTTGTAAAAAAAAAAAAACTCTTTAACATTTTCACATGTATTAAATACACAAACCTGCGTCAACATTTCCATGTTTCTGGCGTTACAATATGGCGCTGGACGAAAATGCAGCTTCAATGATGTCATAGAATGCCATCTGCTGTAATTCCAACCTCCTTGCTGCCCCCCTAGAAGACGACACGTGAACGCCTGTGAGCGATCCTCCATTGCCGGTGGCACTTTGCGTCGTGGGGGGGGGGGGGTGGTAGTGGACTCCTGGGTAAACATCCGGTGTGTGTCCCTACTATAAACACAGCCTCTCGTACGTGCTCGGAGAGAGATAGAGTAGCAGCACGTTCCTAGGCTGCACTCACAGTTTTCACTGTAGAGGGAAAATGAAGTAGAGTGCTCACTTGAGTTGCGCAGTAACCACTCTCCGTGTCCCACCATTGTAGTTTTCTGCCGATGTTGTTATTACAACAACTTGAAGTTAAAAGAGTGGTTTTTTTAAGTAGGCGTTTTAAAATATTTGAACTTATCTCTAACCCATTTTCACGCAACTGGAATACAGTTGGTAGTCAGATTATTTTATTCGAGTATAACCAAACACGTCCATTACTGTTGACCATGTGAATTTTGTAGTTGTAGTGGCGATGGTTCAGTCAAGTCAATGTTCGGTACAAACGCAGAAAACGAAAAATCGGCGTACCTCGTCTTTGGTAGTCTACGGCTTTTGCCTTTGATGAGCAATCTGCTGGGGGTATTGTCTTGTAGATAGTGGCCAGTAAGGTGGCTAACATACTAAACCCATGTGGCCCCAGATTCAAGTCGCCATATTTGATGCAACTCGTTCGGGTAAAAGTCTCTGTGTAAGGCAACCATGCCTTTTATGCACATACGCGTTTGGACACAGGTGTTTTTATTACTGACGACAAAAATGCTTGTTCTCTCATTAATCATAAAGTTGCTCTAATGTGGAAAGTGGTGTAAATTTACTTTAAATAAAGGTAACAATAATTTAATATGTAACGCGTGTGTCGCAAAAATAACTGTCACTGCTGTATCTGCCTTTGTCCTTGTTTACTAGCCATATAATAGCAAAGTCACTTTTTTTTTAAATTCTTTCAACACACAAATTTGTTACATAAATCGTTTCAGTTAAGTGATTCCTTGGTTGTAACCTTCGTGCAGGATTTCGTTACTCCCACTGGCAACTAGCGAGAATGTGCGTGTGTCGGATGACGTACGAAGTTATCGCTCATTTACCTTAGGTACAGACAGCGTTCAAAAAAATGTTACCAGTACAGCGATGAGTTTCCAGAAGAAGGTACGGCCGGTATATTTGTGCTGACAGGAAGGTCAGGTGTTTCCAGCAGAATGCCTACCTATCTCTTGGCAGGGCTAGTATGGTCCCAGTCAGTTGTAAACAACGCAGAGGCTGCCTCTGAAGCAGAGGTCACTGAGATGTATACAGATCATGACTTTCCGGGATTCGTGCCTGTTCTGTTTGTAGATGCATATTTAGGTTAGATTAGTAAACCGTCCTCTAATTAATCTTTAATTATATTAGGCCATAATCAAGAGACCTCAAAAAGCAATGACTACAAAATAGCTCCGAAAATTAGGAAGTATAATGTAAAATGTTGGCTCTGAACCAAATTTTTCGAATCATAAAATACCATACAAATTATTGTTTCTCAGTAAATAAGAACACGTCATTATTTTGGTAAAACTTTTTTATGTTTCTCTTACTCACAGTTGTATAAAATTGACAGTTTATAACTAAAAAGAATAAATTCTTTAAAATGAATTCAAGTTTAAATCTAAAACTTGCACTGCGCGTACAGTACTGGTGCTACTTTGGAAGGATATGAATTTCTGAAAAGTTTAGAATTATTATTTTAATTGATAAATATACAATTACGTTAATACTAATATCAGTTATAAAAACAATATTTATCAAAATTTTTATTATAATTGCTTTTAGTATTTTTTTATTGCATTCGGTCTATTAGGACTTGTAACTTTGTAAATATGAATTTGATAGAATTTTAGATCAGCAGTAATTTAACAGCAAAACGTATAGGTATAGTGTATTTTACTGACCCCTTAATATTTGTGTGGGACTCGTTTTAAATTTCCCGCGCGCCTGTCTTGGTGCGCATTCTTCATTTGTCAACCCTATCTCAAGGGTTGGGGGTCCTGAGCTACAAGATGAAGAAATAAGAGTTTGGTGTTGCCTATCATGGTGCCAACAGTCAGTCGTTTTCTCGCTGGAATTCTTTACACAGTCCACTAGTGGCAGTTTAATTTTAGTAGTGTTAAATTCGCCATAAAACAGTCCTTCACATGTAAAAGAAACACAATTTCCATTCATATTATATATGTATATGCACATAGATTCTTAATCTTAAATGAGTTATTTCCCTATTGTTTATAACTGAAACTTATTAAAAAAATCGTACTTGCAAACTGTGAATGGAAGCTCTGTTCATTTTTTGTGTAAAGGATTCAAAGAAATATAAAATTTCCAAAGCAGAAATTATACATGCTCATATTTTTTTTAATTATATCATACGTTTACTAACAATTATATATTCATATATTTGCCAACATAACATACACAACTGTATTTTGTTATCTTCTAGAAATATTCCGAAAATCATTTGTGAGCAGTACGTAAAATATGATTATTGTTAAAAGTTTTGAATCTTGAATTTCCGTACAAATTATACATGCTCATATATTTTTTTATTATATCATACGTTTACTAACAATTATATATTCATATATTTGCCAACATAACATACACAACTGTATTTTGTTATCTTCTAGAAATATTCCGTAAATAATTTGTGAGCAGTACGTAAAATATGGTGGTTGTTAAAAGTTTTGAATCTTGAATTTCCGTACAAATTATTTTAAAAATTAAAAACTGCCGTTTTATTAATAATTGAGCGCGAGAAACAAAACGAAATTCTGAACCAAATTAGTGTTTTTCTTACATTAGATTCGTAATTTTTTAACAAAAATGTTTGTCCAGTATCCACACTATATACGCAACTTTAAGAGATGTTGTATCACGAAAGATAGTGAGAAAGAAAGATACAAGCTTACAAACCCGGCATCACAATAATGAAAACGTTATTTAACGTAAAGATGCTTAGATAAGTTTTAACAGTTATATGTAGAGACCTGAAGAATTCGCGAATTCATTTGGGACAAGCTAGAATTGAAAACACGTGTGTTTATATAACATAAGCCATTAGCCATTGGTCCACACGGTTTTCGACATCTGAAAATTGCTGGTCGAATCGTCGCAGTTCACCGTGACAGCAGACAACCAATGTGCAGTTGACGTTGGCATAGTTATACATAATACTGTAGAGTCTAGCCTGCAGGTCACTGAACTCGCGAATTTTTCAGGTCTCTAGTTACATGTAACAAGTGCCAAAATGCTATATCTAACGATTATTAATTTGCAGTTACGTTGCTTTTTCATTAAAAAAAAAACAACTGAAATGGTAATAAATAGAAAGAAACGCGTGCATGGAAGTGTGTGGTCGGCCAGTTTGTAAACCAATAAAGTGAATGGAACTGTTTCGTGCCATTTCTTGAGTCTATACTTTGCTTAGGTTGCGTAGGTGGAGTCCAAGGGCAGTGTCAGAAACTGCGTATCTTTTACCATTAATTCGTAACCAGTTGACTAGTATTCAGCCCGGATCAACCTGACCACGCCTGGGGCAAGCGGCAAAAGCTGCTGTTCCCAGCCTGGACTCTAACGCAGTGACGCCGTGACGCTCAAGTCACCGCGCAGGAATGCCGCCATCTTCTCTGGAGCTGGTTGCAGCCCGGATGGTTCCACGGAGTAACAGCATCAGCGAAGCACGGACATATCCCGATAACCCGATAATGCTCGCAGACAAGTGTGCATCAGTTAGGAGTGCAGTCACTCTGGAGGTGAATGTATCGAACCACCTATCAGTATTATTGGACTGATTTTTGACGTGAATACGTCTTTAAATTTTGCAATCATAGTGGGAGGCAATCCAGAAAATCAGATGATAACAAAATCGGGGGATACAGTTTGGCATTGCAGTTCCGAATCTATCATCTACATTCAAAATTAGATTCCACCACTCGATTGCCAAAGAATCAAAGAATATGTTACGTTGAGTGAGGACTGAGAAGCATCAGGCGGGGTAGAGGGCGCAATTTTGAGTTCGTTTCGCCGCGTCTCATAACTTCCGCGTAGTATAACTTTTGACTAGGAGAAGCTACGATGCTCGTTTTAAGTTTCAATCGACAGTTCTCGTCAAGATCAATCGATTGCGTGTATAAAAACATTTGTGTGGCGTGGTTATGGTGAAATTGTTTTCGATTAATGTAAAAAAGTTAACTAAACACAATTTCTGCCTATATTCGTCAAAAGCCAAGTCGAAATACAGAAATCGTATACGGTTGGAAAGAGCATCTCAAAAGCAATCGAATGATACTCATAAAACCCCATATGATCGAGTGAAGCGGTGCCGGGAACGTAAAGTAAACATTGAGGTGTCCGAGCGCGTCAACGTAGACGTATTCGCGCAAAACCAACGGCCGAGTCCCCAACACAGCCACACACGTTTTGTTCTATGGGGGAATTTGTACGATAAGCGTTGCTTCACGCCTGGTGTTCGGCGAGTATATTATAGATGTTGCTAAAGGCGAGGGGGGTAGCGGATATAGGGTTCTTGGCTTGTCGGCGGCAGAGAGCAGGGCTAGATAAGTAGACCCTACGCAATCACGCAATGGCGTGGCGATTCCTTTATGTGAGGATACCCATTCGCTGACTGCCTGCTCAAGGGCTCTGAGATCGGAGGTCCGCGGTGGTGTAGTGGTTAGACTACTCGCTTCCCACCGAGGCGAACCTGGTTAAATCCCCGGCGGGTTCGCCCCGGATTTTCGCGTGTTGGAAGTCGTGCCGGACGATGTAGCTGGTAGGCGGGGTTTCTCGAGGGTCTCCCGTTTGCCCCCGCCCCTGCATTCCGGCGCTGCTCTATACTCAACCTCGCGTCATCCCCATCGGCTCTCAAAACCTCGATTTTAATATCCGCCCTAGTATCTCCATTCAATTGTCCACTCACTCGCTCTGATAACAGATCTTGTTTATGATTTGTTAATGTGTTCTGTGAAACGTTTCCTATTGGCCGGGTCGCCGGCTGGCAAGTAAGTGGAGTGGCGACTCTTAACATCAAGGTCTCGAGAGCCGATGGAGGTGAAGCGAGCTGAGTATGGAGCAGCACCGGAGTGCGAGTGAAGGATCGACCCTGCAGGGAATCGAGTCCGGTTCGTCCTGGTGGGAGACGAGAGTTCTAGCTTCTTCGGCACCGCGGCTCCTTATCGGCAGGTAAGTTACCAGGCGCTGATTGGCGAAAAGCGTTCCGACATATTGTTGGCCAGTGACGCCATTTAGCTTGAGTGTGCGGATGAAGTTGGCGTAATAAACGGCTGTTGCATTTCTGTATTCTCGAGTGCTCTGTGTCGGCGATGAGGTTTCTGGGGAATGCGGTGATGCGAACAGTTGTGTGCGGTGGCAGTTGTTGCGTGTAAACACTGCAGGGATGGTCTGTTCACGGTGAAATGAACATTTTTTAAAGCCCTGCTTAAGATCTGCTTGTAGTATGCCCGTTGTGTATTCTTCCGCCTTATGTAATATTAACATTGCCATAGGCCTCATCACTTTATTCATGGGATGACCAAGTGAAACTAAAATTTTTAGAAAAGTAAATATTTTAAAAATCTGCTCATTTCTTACTCTTCGATGCACAAAAAAAAAAAAAAACAGAAAGCGAAATAAATAATTTAAGTTATCAGAAATTTTTACCTAACGCTTTTGTTTTTCGACGTTAAGATATGGAACTACTTCCCATCCATTGTTACCAACTTTACTGGGTGCATGTCACTCAGTTTGCCCGTTAAAATATATGCAGGTCGTGGCAATGACTTTTTTCTGAGGTTGATTTCAAAAGTGCTCGCTTGGTTTGTCGTGAACAGACTTATCAAACTCCATTATGTCGTGTGACCTCGTTACTTGGCGGTGCCGTCGAGAATTAGTCACTACCGCAGGTACCCACAGAGAAAATCTCCACGTTTTTATTGGTATTGATATGCGACAGAGCGTTATGCCGAACTAGTACAGTTCCGAATAAAATTTTGCTCGTTGCAACGCCTAAAACGATATAGTTATGTGTTAAGAAACCTACTTTATTTGAGGATCTTTGTCTGTCGATGTTTCTGACCAAAGGGAGCGACTCCACTCGCTTATTGAGTCAGTTTATTTTCGCGTGGGTCTGTTTAACGGACGAGATTAGATCTAGGCCTAGAGCCCCAAGTAGTCAGCGTATTTATTCCACAGCAAGGTACTCTCATCCGCAGTGCAGAGGACAGAGGTTTGGTACTTCGGACTGTGATAGCGGCCAATAAACAAGTTGGAAAATACCCCCATCTAATCCGTACTCGAAATACTCAGAACTCTTCTACTTATTATATTGATTTTACTTATCGTTAGTTTTCAATACAGTTTCGTGTTCTTGGTGCTTTTGTAGCGTTTTCTTTTCTATGAGTAATGTATCAGTGAAAAGGCCTGCTTGCTTTATGTTAAAAGTGTCAGTCCCAAAAAAAAAAAATTAATAATTCTGTAACAACTAGTGATGTGTGCTACATAATTATGACTAATCGTATTGGCGAAAAAGAATATTATTTCTGTAATATGTAATAGAACATATAAATTTGTAGAGTAATGGTAAAATATAGTTGTATATGTATGAGCTTTTGATATGTAAGGTTAAACATTTGCCTCGGATGCCACGAAAATTAGTACATTCATCTAGACCTGAATTATCTCTGCAGTTTATACTATACAAAACTATGTTTAAATTAATAACAGGACAACTATAGTCCATTCCCGATTGGAAGCGACTTATGAAAATCAACCTTTGAAAAAACACTCTAGGCATAACATGTCAACTAGTTTTTTCAATGAGCTGTATTCCACAAATATATAACACTGTGGTTAACTTTAGAGTACTATAGTATTGAATAAATGAAACTTTACCTTAATATATTCTATAACTTGTAATATTTATTTATTCATAAATATAAATTAACAACAGCGAGAGCAGCGACGTGTTGGCAACGACCGGTGAGAAATAGTTCACAGTAAAAATATTATTTTAACCTTGTTTTTTTAGAATACAATTTGTAAATTAAACGGTGCCTATTGAAATATTTAAATATTTAGGTAACCCCGATGGCAACATATATCATTTTTACAGTTTAAAATAACTGCGGAAAATATTGTGAGTAGGCCGTAATGGGACGGTGTTGTTTTATCGAGCGAGAAAGCATCTGAAAAACTGTCTGCTAGGCGAAGCTTGTCGCTTTCTCTCTCATTCTTCATCTCTTCCAAACTCGGGAAATTTCACTTCGCTACTAAGCAGAGACATTGTAGCATGTTTCATACTTATTACAGCAAAATAATGATTTTTGAATTTGTAATTTACAACTGAAAATAAAATTTAATGTTTGAATACGTATTTTAACATATTTAGATATGATGGCGGGGCAGTTACCAGGTGAAGTTGGCAGACGTGGCGAGCCATGACATGGCGTTTTGCTTTTTGACAAACCAAACGTAAATTATTCTTACTCCGAAAAATACTTCAAATTACCACATCACGTTTGTAGACGCTGTGTTTTTTAAACCTACCTAGGCAAATTACGATGTTGTGATAAATCTGTGTTTCCATGGCAGTAATAAATATACGGTGACGTGTGTTTCGTTAATCATTGCGTCTGTGAAATGGCGTGTCTTTGTGCATCGTGATCGATACGCTGGCGATGTGTGTGCGTGATTTCAAATATTTGATTAGCACTATTTATCCGTTTTAAATGTGAACTGTTTTATGACGAAGTTATTAATTTACATCCACGTCTGTTTATCACAACGTTGTACCTTTACCCTAAGGGGTTTGAAACTACCGTGTAACGTAATTTGCCACAATCCCAGAAGAAAAATACTAAGTTCACCCCGATAAATTTCAATAAACCTAATAAACAGTAAGTAGCAATAGATATAAATATGAGCGGAATAAAAGTTATCGTAGGCTTATTTGTGTGCATGTTCACCGCTATTTTTTAAAATTTGTATGACAAAAATGAGAAACACGAGTTGCGTGCTTGAATTCAATTTGCCTTTTTCGTTTGACTGGTTGTTCCTTCGTTTTAATATCTATTCCAACTGAAGCCGCACTTTTAAAGAAATTTACCAACACATATTAATAACAAAAGGATAATTAGTACAGCCATTTACCTCGCAGTTGTAACAGTGTTAGACACAGTCGCGACAAAATATTAACGTGCATTACATGTATTGAGCTATGTTGTGGAAAACAAATATGTTAATTTAGAATAACCGTAAGAACTGTCGTCAATTCAGGCATTTTTAAAACGTCATAAAGCTGACCTAAATAATATTAGAGGCCTAAACTGTGAATATTCGTACGGGATGGTTGTTGGAATATGGCAGAATTCTTTGAAAGGCTGAAAATAGTAAACAATACATTTGACAGGTATAAAAGTAGAAGTCACATATAAATGTTTATTTTAGGTGTAGCGAAAGTATACGAACATATGTACACACACAATGGAATGTAAACATTGATTTTGACAGATGCTACATGGCAGTCACATGGCAATGTTGTTTACATTTGGCGGAAAGATACGAAACGTGCCTGCAAGTAGATATTTAGCAGGGCTCCGAGAAAGTTGCTTCCAATGGGGAATGGACTATAGTTCAATGAATAATCAGGGTATTCTTAAGCAGAGCAAATCAAAATAAATAAATAAAATTATCTTTGCTTTAATGCAATTAAGTTCATTTATCAGGAACCATGTTCACGTTCATATCTCAAAAGAATTAAACAAAACAAAATTATCTAGTACGTTTGAATAGGCGTTAGTTGTGAAATCTTGTACCATTTTAGTTCTTGAACACAGACAACACCAGCCTACACATTGGTTACCACATGACTGCCAGTAATTGAATTTAAAAGTACTGGTGTATGAAATTGGTTTAATTTCATGGGAAAGAGTGCTACTTAGCTGCGTAGATAGCGGAAAGTCACTGCAAGTCCGCCGAAGTCGTGAGGTCATCCTTCACGGGTGCAGAACACAGGAACAGCTCTCCCGTTCCTCCTCCTAGTGTCACATCCTCTGGTGGACCACAACAAGCTCGTCCTCTGCAGCCGGAACTACCCAATTGGACGTCGAACCGGAACTCGCCTGGATGCGCAGCTAGTAGACCTCTCCTCGCTGGTGGACCACAACAAGCTCGTCCTCTGCAGCCGGAACTACCCAATTGGACGTCGAACCGGAACTCGCCTGGATGCGCAGCTAGTAGACCTCTCCTCGCTGGTGGACCACAACAAGCTCGTCCTCTGCAGCCGGAACTACCCAATTGGACGTCGAACCGGAACTCGCCTGGATTCGCAGCTAGTAGACCTCTCCTCGCTGGTGGACCACAACAAGCTCGTCCTCTGCAGCCGGAACTACCCAATTGGACGTCGAACCGGAACTCGCCTGGATGCGCAGCTAGTAGACCTCTCCTCGCTGGTGGACCACAACAAGCTCGTCCTCTGCAGCCGGAACTACCCAATTGGACGTCGAACCGGAACTCGCCTGGATTCGCAGCTAGTAGACCTCTCCTCGCTGGTGGACCACAACAAGCTCGTCCTCTGCAGCCGGAACTACCCAATTGGACGTCGAACCGGAACTCGCCTGGATGCGCAGCTAGTAGACCTCTCCTCGCTGGTGGACCACAACAAGCTCGTCCTCTGCAGCCGGAACTACCCAATTGGACGTCGAACCGGAACTCGCCTGGATGCGCAGCTAGTAGACCTCTCCTCGCTGGTGGACCACAACAAGCTCGTCCTCTGCAGCCGGAACTACCCAATTGGACGTCGAACCGGAACTCGCCTGGATGCGCAGCTAGTAGACCTCTCCTCGCTGGTGGACCACAACAAGCTCGTCCTCTGCAGCCGGAACTGCCCAATTGGACGTCGAACCGGAACTCGCCTGGATTCGCAGCTAGTAGACCTCTCCTCGCTGATAGTGCTCGCCAAGTTCCAGATACCTCGTTGTCCCAGGTTCGAAGTCGGTCCTCCGAAGTCTTCCTTTACCGGATCGTCCTTCCGTAGCGGTTCATCATATGTGTTGAAATAATTCTTCTTTTAACTGCTAAGGCTTAGCATTTCACTAAGTACATTCGGCAATCCTGATTTCCATCGTAAATATCAATCTTTTATCAATCGAAACCAGAAATTAACTTCACTACTCAGAACTATCATCCATTCCGTTATGGTTCCTAGCTGATTCCAATTTAGAATGAATAAGTTTTGTTCTAGAACGCTATTGTTCGAAAATCAATAAATTATGATAGGCCGGTTGGTGTTGCCTGATTATTTTGAGAAACAAAAGAAGTTATTTACATAGACAAATTTTCATTTAAAGAAACCATAGATAATTACTAAACTTATATAGTATAAACAACACAACTGTCAAACTAGATATTTATACACATCTCACATCGAACATACGTATAACATCTTATACATAATATTACACTGTAGCATTTAAAGCAAATTAGAGACATGTGAGTCATTATAAAGTTATGCATATTGAAGTATTACAATTCTATATCTCTACCAAACATTGTTCAAGTAGTACGCATTGTATGTGATGACATTTTCCTGAAATAAAAAAATTTACCCATTATATTTTTAGAATAATTTAATGTTAATGCAAAATTCTTCTGTTTCGTTGGTGCCATAGTAACAAATGCTTACCAAGTTGTACAGCTGAACAAATTAACAATGGAAACTAATTACATGGGCTACAGTGTGACACATATGTAATTACCAAATAACAAACTATATATATATGTGTGTGTGAGTGTGTGTGTGTGTGTGTGAAAAATGTCAAATACAAAGAAATGTTTGCATATTTTTATCTTTGTTTTGTTTTTAATGTATGAACTGTCATTTGTTAATTACGCATACGTCAAGCAGTAGCCCACGGCATTAATTTGGTGTAGTTTTCTTAATCTGCACAACTTAGTATTTTTTATTGCAAATGCAACATAACAGAAGATTTTTTTTTTTGTATTTGATAAAATTATTCAAAAAATATAAACTGTAAAATTCTTTTATTCTCGGAAAATGACTGCATACAACGCGTACGAGTGTAACAATATTCGTTACAATTATAAAATAATAAATTTGTTGGAGTCCGACGCCCTTAATTAAGGTGTAAGTCATCCTTTGATGACTTCCCTGGCGTTGACGTCTGACGGTACCGTTTTCTTTTTATAACTCCAAATAATCTGCCGCAATTTTCATCCTAGTGTCGGAGTTCTATACCCAATTAACCGTTAAATTACAGTGTCCCGTTTGGTCGCTTGATTTAGAACGTCAAGCATTTCCGACATTGTGCGTATCCCCACTGATTATTCTTCTTTGTCGTGGATCCCCGTATAGTTTATCCTAACATCGAAACGTTTCAATTTTCCCCACTAACCTAAGCGCTTCCAGCTAACGTGTATTATTTCTTCTTTGTCGTGGATCCCCGCATAGTTTATCCTAACATCGAAACGTTTCAATTTTCCCCACTAACCTAAGCGCTTCCAGCTAACGTGTATTATTTCTTCTTTGTCGTGGATCCCCGCATAGTTTATCCTAACATCGAAACGTTTCAATTTTCCCCACTAACCTAAGCGCTTCCAGCTAACGTGTATTATTTCTTCTTTGTCGTGGATCCCCGCATAGTTTATCCTAACATCGAAACGTTTCAATTTTCCCCACTAACCTAAGCGCTTCCAGCTAACGTGTATTATTTCTTCTTTGTCGTGGATCCCCGCATAGTTTATCCTAACATCGAAACGTTTCAATTTTCCCCACTAACGTAAGCGCTTCCAGCTAACGTGTATTATTTCTTCTTTGTCGTGGATCCCCGCATAGTTTATCCTAACATCGAAACGTTTCAATTTTCCCCACTAACGTAAGCGCTTCCAGCTAACGTGTATTATTTCTTCTGACCCTGGGTTTCGTTAATTACCTCGTACCTGGACCTATAGTCTGAAATTGTATTAATAGCACGATTAAAACTTAATATAAGCTATTCACGGTAAAGTGGGCACTTTTGAAAGTCCTCCCATTTGGAATAATTGTCTATATATATATATATATATATATATATATATATATATATATATATATATATATTCTATTTTAGCCTTAGAAGTTAACTTTCGAGTGCGGTAGAATCTACACACTGTGTTTATTACTTGAATTGTAATATTTATTTGAAAAAGTAGATAACGGATAAAAAAAATGGCTTGAATCCAAAAGTAACTAGGGCCTCAAAAGTGCTCACTTTACGGTGAACAGCCTATGCCAGTGTGTCTCCAAACAAAATTTCTTGTTCTTCAACAGTATTACGAGCATTATTTTAATGTAAGTTATAATCTATGTGCATTTAGTTATTTTCATCATATTGCCAATTGTTTGCAGGTATGACTAAAGACCAAAATTAAAATTATAGGCGTTAGTATTTGTGTTAAAGCTTTTCTTTGCCCCGAAGTGTTGTAAGGGCGTTAATTTCTAAACATAAGTTAGCGTGTCTGTTGATATTTTCGTATGTGCTGAGGATGCCGACAAAGCGCGTGTTTAGGCATGTATTCACTATAAATATTGGAGTGAGCCTTATTTTCAAGTACATAAATGCTGTGGTCGAACGCTACCCACTGTGTTGAAATATTACCATACCACACTTTCATGCCTTTATCTGAAACCAAAAAAATAGACCGAAATCCGTCCCGCAGAAGCCCACGTAGCCAGCTAATCCCTTCACAGTTGTTTATAATCCGATTTATGACAGAAAGGCAAAGTTGGTAATCTGGTGTTATTTTGAATTGCCAGTAGATTGCGAGTTACAGGCAGGGAGCAACGCAGGCAACTGGAAGGCTAGCAAGCGTTGTTATTAATGTTGCCACTTTTTAAAATGTTGTGGAAATTTTGCTTGTAAAGCTGTAATTATGTTCTGTTGTGTTTACATAAAGCAACACACACACACACACACAATATGTATATAATGGTAGTAAGCTGTAGTTTTTTCCTCGCAGCACCGATCATCACTCTTGACATTTTTCCGCCCTAAATTGATAGGGTACCTAACCTGGAAACAATATGCCTGATGTTCTCAGAAAATCTTGTACTTAGCCGTTGACTTCACAGATGATACGGTTGTTGAACGAAGGGCGTTAACGACCTCCTGCAATAAACGATTCCGTGCATATTGCATCCACTGACGACCAAAACAGGAAACTGCACTAAAATAATGTGATTTAACAAAATCCCACAATACGTGGTATAGAATTAAGCCGTTTGTATGTATTTCAAACCTTCAATTCATTTAATAATCCTGGAAAATATCTTCCTTTTGTTCTTTGGCCTGGTTATGTCGCTCTTTGCTATGAGAAATTAAATATATGTGTGAAAAACTAGTAACTAAGATTACCCAGCGCCTTCTTTCCGATATGGTGGTAAAGACAATTCACGGTAAAGTGAGCACTTTTGAAAGTCCTCTTATTTGGAATAAAAGTCGATAAATGTATTTTATTTTAGCCTTACACGTTAATTTCTGAGTGCGGTGGGATATACACACTTTGTTTATTACTTACACGGCAATATTTATTTTTAAAAATGGTTAAAGGATAAAAAATGGCTGAAAGGAAAAAGTAACTAGGACCTCGAAAGTGCTCACTTTACCGTGAACAGTCTATAGTGTACTCCTACTTAACTTAAGCTTGGCAGTTCGACGCCAACTTCATACAGTCATGCAACACGTGTGTGACCTAACACGGCTTATGTCCCTCTTTCTCTTTGGTGTCGACATCGTTTCAGTGTTTCACCAATTGCATCGCGTGGATGTTCAGAGCTCAGCCTGCATGCTGCGATATTGCGGTTTTCCATCGCACTTGCTTTCTAACAGCAATTGATTATTTATTAATGTTAACAGTGTGACTCAGATCTTTTTTTACTTGAGTTTTAATGGAGTAACAAATTTCGGAAAGTTTACTGTAATTTTTTGCTGGTCAAAGGTTTTTCGGGGTGAAAAATATTTTCATCACTTAGTGTTGAATACATAATTTCGAGTACTAGTAAATAATGTAAATTACTATTGTTTAAAAATTATGTGGCGGTAAATTAATTCTTATGTTTTAAACTGTATGGATTTATCGTGTGGATTTATCGACGTATTTTGTTATCATGCACCCCATGATGTTAAAATATGGTGTAAAATATTTGTTTCTAGAGATATGTTGCGAGCATTTGTCGTGGTAGTTTATGCGATGGTAAAACCTTCAAAAAGTGGAGTCTATTTTCATAGGTGTCATGCAATTCGTTTTTAGGTGGTTGGCAACATAACTTCCGGACTCCAATTTCACGACTCAGTTGTCATCCTCAAATTAGTTTTTAACTCAACATCCATTTCTATCTAATTTGGGAGCATTCTCTCGCCGTATATTCCATTGCTCACCTAGTTGAAGGGGTCGTGGTCAAGTTACTCCGAGGCGAACCGGACTAGATTCCTGGCGGGGTCACTCTCATGTGGGAGAGGCTGTGACACTCGCTGCTGTTGGTGCGGGCCTCTGAGCAGGGAGATCAGGCTGTAATGACTGTAAGGTGTGTGCTAGCTACTGAACCATTCAGGGGGAGTCGTCCGTGGGGACGACCTAGGTCGTCCCCCACGGGTCTCCCTGGGTGGGCCTGGAGCTATGCTACCATACCTGGTGGAGGTGTCCTCGACTACTGGAAGGCGATCTCCCTCTCCAGCTCAGGAGACTGCATTGATAGTGGAGTTGAGAAGTCATCTGGCTGATAATTGTGTTCAGGGGCTTGCCATCCCTAGTATCACATTGTTGTATGACAACAGGCACGGAAATGGCTAGTTATGCGAAGGCCAATTGCCATTGCTAGCTCAAATGGACCCACACCTCCTTGTGGTACCACTGGGTGAACCTCATGGTTCGGGTCAGCAAACGTGGGGAACTCCCATGCGTTCCCTGTGTCATGTTTTACTAAAAAGGCTATCTGTCTCTCAGGCTGAGCTTGAATCACGGGCAATCGTGATGGTGTTGGCCTGGTGGCGGGTCGGTCCACTCATTTATGGTCAGACCATTTGGGCCCAAGCCATGAATTCTAATATGGAGAAATTCAAATGTATGTAAATGGACCATTAGGGGTAGTGGTATTAGTCCACTCAGATGGAGAACCCACAAGTGTATTGAAAAGAAAGGAGAGACACGGGCTGAGTTCATTTTCTGTTACAGATTTCCTTAGTTGGGGACGTCGTGGGTGCGACTCTGATGGGGCTTGTATCTAGGAACCACCGTTGACTCCCAGCGCCCTTGAGGCCAGTTGAGGACGCACTCGTGCTGGCACTGTGTTGTAAGTTGCACCAGGCAATCGAGCCTCAATTGTCAACAAGTGGGACCCATATCAATACTATGGTGGTACCTAATATAAGTGCAAGACTAATCTGTAAACGAATGTACCGGGAAATATTATAAATGGGCTTATATTATTAAAGATATATACCCAGTATGATAGAAGTGTCTCGGATCACAGACTCATGCCCAGCAGGACAGGAGTGTGTGGAGACAGTTAGGGTGTTCGAGTGCCGAAAATAAGGCGAGTTAGGGAATTCGCATGGTGGTCTGCAGACATGGAGCTACATTAAGTCCCATAACTAGACTAGATTTGGTCCAATATCATCATAAGGGCATTACATCAAGGATTCGACTACCGATGATCCGAAGTATAGAACTTACAATCTAGAGAACGTCGCAAACACATTGGTGGCCCTTTAGCTGGGGACTGTAGTACGCAGAACCTTGTTGTTCAGCGCCAACCAAAACTTCTCATTAACTTTCTTTAACCTCACAGTACCCTTCAACTTGAGTATGTAATTCCTTCCCTTCCCTTTCATTTAATTTCAGGCGTCCAACAAACTGAGGCTGAGATGATTAATAAAAAAACATGGTAGTTAATTCGGGGTGCTTTGCATAACTACTGCAGTAACCCGAAAAATATTCGTTTCAAGTCTAAATGTTAGGGCATTTTCAATGGTGGTCTGATATCTGACAGCATCTTGAAATTTCTTCACGGCCATAAAAATAGTGACCGGATGCACTAAAAGAGTGATGAAATGGTGCGCAGTAATGGAATGAACACAGACTATAGTGTCGCCCTAAAAACTCCCGCAAGAAAAATTTTCGCTATCCAACTGGGGATTCACTAGGATGCATGGTTCGCTACTTTTCAGATTTGTGCTGTAATTCGTTCATGGTTCTACCCCTTCCTCCCTAGTTTATAAATGTGCGTTTCATGTTTTGTGGGCATGCTATTGCATTTACTATTAATTTCAATTGTATAGTTGAAAAAAAATCATCTTACATCCCAGGGTTGATGGCTATTCTTCTGGATGCGCCATCTAAAGGACGTCACTTCTTGTATTATTGCACTTTTGCGTGTGTAGTCTGTTCGCGGTTTCTTCACATTTTTGAATTAACCTTCGAAAAACTCACCCTATTTATGACACGTTTGGTTGTTTCCTAAATATGTCATTTATTACAAGTGTTTTATACATGTGTTAACATAAACGTGCCATATTTTTAGTCATATTGAGGTTTTGCTTATATACTCTCTAAAAATTATAATATTTCTTTTATAATTAATATGAATATAAACAGGGATAAAATAGGTATGTTGTAGCGCCTAGTAAGAAATAGTTTTAATGGAAAATAATATTACATTGAGTGTGAACGAATCCTATGCAGTATCCCTTTGGTTTAATTTTCTTTGCTTTGTTAAGCTTTGTTCGCATGAAGCGTAGGAATATCTTGGAAGTAGAACTTTAACAGGGCTTCAGAAAAGTTGGAAGTAACATAGAACAGCGTATATTAAAAATTTTTGTACTTGATGCAGTGACTTGGGTCACCAGTGGTGCGATTCTCATTCACTTATCCGCTTATCGGAAGCCCAATCACGTAAGTATCGCTATCCTGGCGTAGCAGAGTTGACGATACGGTATTCTGATAGGAAGGTGACCACTACTCTTGGTGCTATGGCAGGTTACATCCCGCTGATTGTTCCCACGACGTATATACTCTTTCAGTAAGCGGAAAACGGAATGATAATCTCGCCCCAGCGCTGTTGCGAAAGTTTCTGACTGCCAGCGTTATAGTTATGCTTAAGAAACTTTTAAACAACGTCGTTTCCTACAAATTGGTTGCTTGCTGAAGAAATTAAAACCATGTTACAGCAGTGAAACACTTCAAGCCTGTGAACCAAAATACCGCACTGCGTTCCGGCGGATCTTGGATCTTGAAACTGTGCACTCATGAGTCGGTCAGCGGGATGTACCAGAAAATGTCAATTTTCGTTTTCCTTACTATTAATGACCTAATGTTTACTGAATCCTAAAGCGTGTCACTGTGTGTATTAACATTACCGTACTTTATTTTAACCAAGTTGTTTAGGCCTAGTTTGTGCTGGTTGCTTGTTGTAAAGTTTACTTATAGGCTTCTAAATTTTTTCTTTCAACCAATTTTCACCTTCCTGCTGCTTTTCAATATAAACATTGCAATGTGACCAATAAACACGGTGTATACATTTCACCACCATCAAAATTTAATGGCTGAGGCTGAATTGAAATATATTTATTAGCGGTTAGTGTCTGTTGGGAGGGCCTTAGAAAGTGCTCACTTTATCGTGAACAGTCTATATATTTATTGACAAGTCTTATACGGAAATGGATTTAGTTTCACCACGTGATAATCAAACCCATAGAATAAAGTTATTATGTGACCCTCTAGTGGAGTGTAAATAAACCTCCTGAAATAGACTTGACATCTACAGTAATTAACAGGTTTTGAAATATTGCTTTTGAGAGAGTGAAAGTGATCCCAATGATGCAGGCAGCGATGTTAGGAATAGCGCGGGCGGGGGTTTGGACCGTGCATCCCCCCCCCCCCCTTCTCCGCACACTGTGCAGTGAAATATCTGGTCCTTTCGACGGGGTGGCTGTTTCACGGCGTCGTGGCGCACGTAATGAAACCCTTTGATTGGCCGGGTTTATCTGGCGCGGCCACATCACGGCGCCCCCTCGCGCGCGTCACAGCCGGCCCTTGTTGACGGCGCCATTTTCCCGCGTTGCTGGAGCGTGCGCCCCCCACCCGTTCCCCACCACCTTCCACAGGCCCTCCTCACTCTATCACTCCACCGATGTGCGTGATTGGCGCGGCGCTCGCCTGGTTGAGGCTCGCGAGTGCTGGCTGTGAAATCGGTCTCCAAATCGTCAGTTCGTCGGGTCGGGTCGGGTCGGATCCGAAAAGTTGGAGCAGTTTTGCGGTGGGTCATTACTTGTAATATGAACTAGCAGTTCGCAATATAATTAGGTGGAAAACTACATTTTGAAAACGCCTTATTTCCTGGAACACATGATTTGTTACCGCAAAGAAAAAGTATTTTATATATGAACGACTGCAAATCAGGCTTGCCCCTACGTACTATTTCATTGATCTATACACTGTGGTAATGACTACGATAACCTCGCATTCTCGTGACTATAGTTCAGCAGACGTCATTGTGGTAATGCCTGTTAAACTGCAAAGAAAATTTGTGGTCTGAAAAAAACCGTAATTAAACATTAGAGAGGAGTAACAAATCTTTAAGAATTATGTTCACCAAAAAAAGTACCAGGACTGCAAGTCTCGAACCCGCGCCTCTTTTTCCCACACCACGTATTATTGCCCTAACACACATTACCATATGAACGCTACGTCATATTGACTTTGGACTACTTTTGATTGGTAGGTTATGGTCAGGTTATGTTAGGTAGTAACATGGGCCAGAATATGTCACCTCTGGAAATAATTGAGGTTAGTGTTTTGGAGAAACATTGCACTTCAGAATGACGTTAAACGTCTGCGAGAGGAATTACTTGCTCATTTACAGTTTCGTAACTGCAGAATATATTGCTTTATTAATGTTTGCGCTGGGATAAGTGTTATGTACTGAATACTACAATGTGCGATAGAAGACCTCTAATTAATATCGCCAAACCGTTACATTTGGTACAAAGTAATTTTTCTTTACTGTGAACACAGCCCAACGAATGTTTATTTATTGGCTATAAAGGAAGGTAATACTGTCATAAAACAAACATGTTCATTAACAGCAAACCTAGTGTTACAAGACGCCAGAGGAGCGTATCCGAGTTCGTGGGAGATGTGGGCCTTAATAAAAATAAAATAATTCAATTTGAGTATTTATTTATTCACACAGCTATTATTTACAACCTTAAACTATCTATCTCCAGTATGACTATTGTTATTGGCAGTGAGCGCAATATTTAATGTCTATTTCAACTCTAATTGAAGTCCTTATAGGCTGTTCACGGTAAAGTGAGCACTTTTGAGGCGCTAGTTACTTTTTTTTTTCAGCCAATTTTTATCCTTTAATCACCTTTTGAAGTAAATATTGACATGTAACATGTAAGTAATAAACACAGTGTGTAGATTCCACCGAACTCGGAAGTAAATGTAAGGTTCAAATTAAATATATTTATTCACTATAATTCCCAATGAGGGGGCTTTCAAAAATGCTCACTTTACCGTGGATAGACCATATCAAAGTTTCTGTATTGGTTAATCATTTAATTCGCGCTCATTATTTGCACATATTCAGTCGGTCTATTTCTATCATTACAAATGGCTGTCACTCACACATCCAGTTCAGTAGTCCCGCCCGCCAGTTACACCTTCACTGTCCCTGTGCTCGCAGTCCTCAGACTTCACTCCCTCTGGTCACTCTCCTCTCCACTCGTCGCTATACTGGCTCGTCGCTTCGCCTGTCTTCACTCACCTGTCGCTTAAGGGCAATGACGCACGAATAACCACGAACCAGAACATTGTTTCAAAGATAACCTCAGATATTCAATCCGCTGAAGGCCAGAAGCACGCCAATTGCGATTGGCTTATCGCGGCGGCACGCTGCGGCTTGCCTTTGTAGATCTCCTCCCGCTTCTTACGTAACCGCTGTGACCTTGGCATACTGATTCCTTCTATCCAGCGAGGCGGGGAATTGGGAGCGATGCAGGCCAATGACAGGTTAGATTATGTTTCCCTAACCTTCTCTGTGGATTAAAGCAATATTGTGTTACTGTAAACACGTAGAGTGTATGTGTGTTATGCACACACTTTCATACACACTGTCACGGTTTGAGATTATCATTGCTGCACAGTAACATCAAGTATGTAATGACGTCGGGCCTCTGTCGAAGACGTTAATACTTGACATGCAAGAAAAATAATAATTTTGGTTTAATGTGTTCAATAACATAACATCACAGCTCTTTGAGTAATGATCTTAATTGCATGTGGGTATTCCTTTATTTTATGTCATGTAACTGTAAAAATGAAATCATCCCGGGTATTGTTGGTATTTTGGAAAATTATTGGTAGGACAATAACATATCACCACCTAGTGTCTCAATGTAAGAGATGATAGTACGCCACAACTGTTCGCAGGTTTTAGGTCTTGGTTAAAAAAAAACGTTATTCACAGATTGGCTGTTTCATCTCATGTAGGTTTCATTATTTTTCCGTAAAACCATTTGAAATATCGATTTTTCAAGGGTGGCTACCTCCCTTACGATTTGCTGTACAACATTGTTCGTATAATGTTTTCTATCCCATTATACATATGGGGTCACCTCACGGCGTGTGTGTACCTGTATAATCGTTCGCTTAAAGTGCGTGCCACTTTTCTTTCCCCTCCGAAGAGTAACCTTTACACCACATGGATGTAACTAAACAGCTAATTGCATTGGTCAGCGGTAGCGCTTATAGTACAGCCAGGTCTGATTATTTTAGTTTAGTAGTGGTTGAAACACGGATTGCTGCAAAGCCGGCACTACTCACAAACAAACAAACTACATTTAAAAACTACTGGACTCACACAGTCCAGTAGTTTTTTAATGTAGTTTGTTAGTCATTAGTAGACTACTGCAATTCTGTCCATTAGCCACATCGTGTCTGGCGGCGACCAGATGCAGAGGTCTGTCAGATCCGAGCACACTCGGAAACTTATTGGAAAACCTAATTATAATATTTTTTTATTACATGTGTAAGTTTGTCCTTGCCAGATGTGAACTGTGCAGAAACTCTTGTGTTTCGTAATTTAATTAACGTAATTAAGTTGTTACGATAATTAAAGTAAACAGAACAAGTAAAAAACCATAATTGATTTCTAATTTATTTGTTTGTTTACAAATGCCTGGCGTTAATCAATTACATACTTATAATAACCTAACGTGTGTGTGTCCATCATAAAATTAATAAATTGCTGTCTTGTATGTGTGGCTAATTTAAGCACCTACAAACTACCGGTGCCGATGCATGCTCTGCATCGCTGTTTTAAAGATGAAAGTGGTTTATAATATTTTATCACAAATTCGATGGAAAATTATCGAATTGTCTGCAGGAGGAGGTTATACGAACATTGTTCTTTCTCCCAAACCGCGAGGAAGCCTCTGGTTGGCCGTGAAGTTTCTGTGGATAGTATTTTTGTTGCATATAGTCGCGAGTGCTTGCATTTCTGGTTGTTACACTACAGAACCTTGTGATGAAGAAAATCGTAAATTTTTAAATCGCACCGACGTTCTCTCGCAATTCGTACTGAGATCCAGAAATGTTAGGAATCCTGTAATCAGCTGCTGTAAGTGTTAGTCAGAGTTCCCGCATCTGGGGGCAGTAATTTCTGAGTAAAGTATAGTTTTCCATTTAGAATATAATTCGATGATATTCTAAAAGGTATCACGTAAGCAAATGGGCCATGCGAGTACTTAGCGTATATCGTTTTATTGGGTGCCAGTGTATTTAATTAACGATATAAGGGCCAAGCTATTTGAGAGCCACATTTTCCAACCCTTGATTCCTTTATCTTGCCGGGCTTTACGTGACCTATTTCACGTATCATATTCGCTGCTATTATTCAAGGTTCTTCAGTAACACGATTCTAGTATATTAATATACCTAGACATTGATTACACATAATTAAAGTAACTGGTACAAAAATAAAAAACGTTAAGTATATTTTTTCTGATAGATTCCCTCCTTTACACATTATAGAGTATTTAGATTAGTCGTTTCTCTAGTTGGTAAAGCCGACCTCCCGGGGCGCAGTCGGTTGGTGCGCCACCCATCTAGGGTGCGGGAGGCCCTGGGTTCGAGTCCCAGGCATGGCATGGGTGATAATTTAAGTTATAACTTAGTACGTAAGCCGTCCTCTGTTAAGCTTTCAAGCCTAAAACCGGGGGATGTTAAAAAACCCTTTACAATACAATACTAGTTGATAAATGTTCATGAATATTTGTGGAAAATGCACTGTACCGTGGGATCACATACGCCTAAGTTCTGTGTGTGCCGGAAATTCGGTCGTGCATAGACAGTTGGTCTCTTATGTTTTTATTATAAGTATATATTCTTAGTGGCATTCAGATAGCAATGTTTCATTTATAAGAATAAGAAAAACTATTTCAAAATTAATTACAACAGGCAAAAATTTTATTTTCGCATTTAAATTCGTCTGTATTCGATTTCAATTGTATTGATTCTGCTACTTCCTGGCTTAGAACCGGGGGGGGGGGGGGGGCTATTCTCGTGAAAATATAAATTTTTCGCGTGACGAAACTTGGCTTGCTGATATTGATTGAAAGAACGTAACGTAAACCTTGACATTTTTTGTGGTTCGGTAGGAACCTGCTTCTTGTATAGTATTTAAGAATTGGGTTATTTCTGTTTCGAAACAGTGGCGTGAAAAATAAGGACGTGGCGCAGGGGTGTTTTTTTTTTATTTTATACACACACACACAGACACACCGGGTGAGTCGCCCGCGCCTAGTTTACCGTATCTATGCAACCCGCACAAAACGTAACTCATCTCCGCTCTCTTGTGTAGCCGAGTCCTGTGCCGTGTACATAATCGTCACGGCCTCTCGTCTGCCAGCTGAACATTCGACGGCGGTGTGAGCCTGCGCCAATCAGCACGTGCGCGTGGATTCCTTTTCCGCCAATACAGTACGCGGTGAATGTACTCTATAATGTCACACGAAGAGAAACCATGGCTCGAAGAGAGGCAGATGTGTGCTACTAACGATGCAATCGCCACCTGCCAACGTATTCGCTAAACATCGAAATTATCTGTAGCAGCAAAATAAACGGATGTTCATTATTTGTAAAGTGACTGCTTCTCGACGCATTGCTGACGTCACACCATCCGTTCACCGCTTACTGTACTTGACGAATCAACACGCACGTGGTGTTCTGCTACGATTGATGTTTTGTTAGATGGGTGGTATTGTGTACGGGTTGCATAGGTAGGGAAAAACAGCCATGGGCGACTCACCCGGTGTGTGTGTTTATATATAGCAAAAGTTTGTAAATGTGTATTAGACACGCTTCATTTAAAGTCGCCACGAAGCAGATGGTAACTAAAAATATACGGAATAAACTGTGCATCAGAATTCCGAACCTCATAGAAAGTCACTTTGTATGGGCAATCTATTCGCAGTATCTTCACATTTATTTAAAATCAAACTTTTGAAAAATCACTATGTATGACAAGCGTCGTATACTTCTGGTAACATAAAAGTATGTACCTGTTTTGTTCAAATTGATTTTCTTATAATTTGACTATAAATTATAATATTTCATTTATAAATAATGTGAATAAAATCAAAGGGTAAATATGTGTGGTGGTAATAATGCCTATGAACGAACTGTTTTCATTCAAAATATTATTACACTGAGTGCGAATGAATGTGGTGTGTTGTTCCTTTGGCGTAATTTCCTAGACTACTTTAAGTTTTGCTTGTGCGAGGCGGATGAATATTCTAGAAACAGAACTTTAGCAGGGCTTCAGAAAATGTGGAAGTAGTCGTGATTGGACTATACACTACTACTGCTGCTACTACTACTGCTACTACTACAACTGCTACTACTACTGCTACTACTACTACTGCTACTACTACTGCTACTACATTTGTTACTACTACTACAACTGCTACTACTACTGCTACTACTACTACTACTGTTGCTGCTACTACTACTGCTGCTACTGCTACTACTACTACAACTGCTACTACTACTGCTACTACTACTACTGCTAATACTACTGCTACTACTACTAATGCTACTACTGCTACTACTACTGCTACTACAACTGCTACTACTACTGCTACTACTACTAATACTACTACTACTACTACTACTACTAATGCTACTACTACTACAACTGCTACTACTACTACTGCTACTACTACTACAACTGCTACTACTACTACTGCTACTACTACAACTGCTGCTGCTACTACTACTACTACTACTACTCGAACTACTCGACCGGCGGCCCCACTGTCTCTAGAGAGGATGGCGGTGTGAGGGTTCAAGTGTGGAAGCAGTGGAATTTTAACTTTTGACATTTTTAAAATATAACGTTACCTTTTCTTTTAAACTTTAACAAAATATTTTAACCTCTGTTTTAAAATTTAACTTGGTTTTATATGTTATAACGCGATAAATTTAATGTTTGGACTATTTTATAAATTTACTTTAAATTCTAGTAGCTGAGACCAGTTATGGCCTTCGGCTGGGTACGGGTGCAAATTTAATATGTTCTGTTCTGTTCTACTACTACTACAGGTGAGTGCTTTAAAAGATGCCTCGTGGGACATGTGTGTAACGGAGCGAGCGAATGAGGAAATACAGTCCAGTGTGTGAGAACAAAATAACGGAGAGTAGGTGCTGGAAGTGGCCGCATGGTGGTTGACTTGGAAACCTGCAACGCCCAGACGATTTACGTAGACTGCGTGTCATTATCTGCGCGCGTCGGCCACCTTTGCCTCAGCGCTTTTTGCTTATTCAGCAAACGGATCCGGTTGCACGCCATTTTGCAACCAGTTTCTGCATGACTGGCTTGGCAGGGAGCTTCACTGCAACCCCACCCCCTGCAAACTCCGTCTGAAACAATTCCGCTTCCAAGAACCGTGGCGGTGTGCATATGTCTTCGCCACTAAAATACGCTGCTGGACCGTCAACACCATGCCGAGGCACCGAAACACACACCCAACGTTCCTTGTCGCTGCCCTTCACTCAACTGACCGTAGCGCCAGGGAGCTGCGCGCAGCGTGCCTCAAGGTCACATGGCGGACACTTCCAGCACCTTACTCTATATGTTGTTGTCACACTGGACTGTATTTTCTCATTCCCTCGCTCCGTTACACACATGTCCCCCGGGGCCTCTTTTAACACTTTGACTGCCATGTCAGATATATCTGACTGAAACCACTCTATTCTTGCAAGGAAACGTCAGACAGATACGGCTGACACACTCCATTTCATAACAGGCTGTGCCAGGCATTCCTAACTGACACCAAATAGGATTTTACATTGTAGTGGCATCTGGTGAATCTTTTTGACACAATTATCGTGGTCTCCCTTGGTCAACAGAATAAAACTATGAGAATTATGTGAGAGGCAGTATTTACTTCATGAACTTGTGATTTACACACAACCACAAAGGAGCTGAGATAGCATGCGCATTATTGGTTATACCTGGTGATGAATAGGATTCATGTTCTCAAATGAATTTCACAAACAGGCAATTCATGCCTTTTATGATGACAGTCATATGTGTCTGACACGGCCGTGTAATGAAGTCATCACACAATAGAGCCACGTCAGACATATGTGACTGGCACATTTTATTGTTCATTTTCACTATTATAAAGTAGATAACCAAATGAAATGTATATAAAATCTTTTTTTTTTTCAATACTATCAATGTGTTTGAGAGAAAAAACGTACCTGGCTTCGGGCAATTCTATTACCATAGCTGGCTTGGCAGTGAATGTGTTAGGACTCAACCTGTACTATAAATACTACTACTACTACTACTACTACTATTATAAGGCAGTTGGCGAGCCACCGTGGGTCGCCAGTTGAGAGGGAGCACGTAGGTTTTATCGGACGGTGGCGATTGGAGCAGAGCTGCTTCGTCGGCTCCTGGGGGCGCCGGTCTGCTCTCGGGTCACGTGCCGACGCTTTGTTATAATTATGGATCGTCGGCCGTCCCCGCCCCGCCACCAGGACACTTCCTCCTCTTACGCCCTCTCGCACTGTTATCCTGGCGCCCCCACGGGAGAGGGCATAAATCCAGGGATAACTCCTGCCGCTATCTTTGCGCTTTCCCCTCGGCCGCTCGACGAACCTCGCGCGCTGCCGACTTCACACATTCACGTCGACAGAACCAGTATTAAGGCCACTCCCTAGCATACTTCTGCCTGGAAAATCAGTCAAATGAGCACTCCTGAAAGCCATGCGTAAGATTTTCTTGTACGCACAAGGTGTATTCCTCCGTCACATGTTAAATTAATATTGCCATGGGCCTCATCAATTTAATCGTGCGTCGGTTAAGTGACACTGTGAAATTATTAGAAAATGTTATAAGCGTATTATACAGATCTGCCAATTCTTACACTTGTATAGTGCATACATAAAAAAAAAACAGAAAGCAAAAGAAACAATTTTAGCAGCCACAAATGCTTCAAGACCTGGAACTATTTGCACTTTGTCGTTACCAACTTACTGGGCTTACAGTATGTCAGACATTGTAGCTACTCATTGAGTGTGTGCAGTTAGGGACAGTGACATTTTTAAAAGGTTGATTCAAAAATACTCAAATAATAATGAACAGTCAAATAGTATCTGTCCTGGGAGTTCAACTTTTTCTCCAGAAAAGCCCCCCCCCCCCCCCCCCCCCCAAAACAGCATTTTTAGGACTTTCCTGCAGAGTTTTCTGAAGGTAAAGCAGAGAAGTACAAAGTGGCATATTTAGTTCAAAAGTGTGCATCACGTGTCGTCAAATCAGTGATGCAGTCTGTCAGGACTCGTAGGATTATGAAGGCATTTTTGCAAAAAATGTGCGTATTTAATTTTTTTATATGAGGACCCTTAAAGAACGGGAGTTGCTGTTCTGATAGTTATAGACTATTCACGGTAAAGTGAGCACTTTTTAAGGCCCTTTCAACAGGCATTAGCCAATAATAAATAAATTATATTGCATCTCACGTGCAATAAACTGTGTTTATTAATCACATGGCAATGTTTAGGCAATGTTTATATTAAAAGTGACAGGAAGATAGAAATCTGATGAAGAATAATTCAGCAGGGCCTTAAAAAGTGCTCACTTTACCGTGAATCGCCTGTAGTAGAGTTGTCAGTCGTCGATCGTGACCAACAGTAAGGCGGCGAATTCTGTTTAGATAACACGCGTGATGAAAATAAACTTAATTTGGCCAATTTACCGTCGTTTTGTTGGATATACACACGCAAACAGTCGACGTTAGAAATAGTAGGCACGGAGTAAAATAAAACTGTAATCTCGCTTGGAAGGCATTCGTGGCGTGGATGGCGCCATAAATAAAGTTATGACGACAGGTCGTGTGATACATACGTCAGAGATAACTGTAAACAAAAAAAAAATGGCGTGACTAGATGCTACATACATCACCAAGCAAAGTCCGCAAGCGAGCTAAAAAAAAATTCACTCTGTGCTTCTGAATTTCTGTGTTTAATTCCGGCCTAAAATGTATTTACGAATCTCCTTCAGTGACTTACATCCTGGGCCGCGGGCCTATTTCTGCGATAAACCGAGGTATTGTCTTGTTAGCCATCCTGTGGAAGCACGTGTATTTATAAGTAAATGTAACAGATCTAAGAGTCACGAAGCCTGCATAAGTGACGCTAATATTTATTAGACTTCTGTTTTTCTCTGAATTTTTAGTTTCCATAATGATAACTATAGTAGGCTACAGTGACGGAAACAAAATCCATTTAAAGTGGAATATTGTAATATGTATGCCAAGTAATGCCAATAATACGTCATATAAAATTATTGCAAACTGTGTATAATCATGACACCTCTTAACGCGTAGATGTTTTGCACTCTTTCCTGTCTTAGTTTCATAAGTATTTAATTCGATCTTGCTTGGCGAAACTGAGTAATATATTGGCAAATTATGAATGCTGCAGATCCTCACAGAAATAAAGGGGTATTTTTTAATACGAATTAAAATATAAATTTATTCCTAGGGTGGTAGGTGCTCTTGAATGTGGAACAAAGACAATAATTGATTGCAAATATTACAGACTATTTTGGGTGGACTACTGATTTCTGAATAATGTGTAATCGAAGAAATATCTACAACACGTGCAAAACCTAACATTTATCAAGATATTTCGTGGGGAAAATTGCGTTTCGAACCTGTTTTTTCGTTTGCACAAAGTTAACTGCTGTGAAAGAAAAATTTAATTAACTACGGTTTTTTATTATCATGTCATAATTTATGACTTAGACACATTTATGTTTCGCTAGCCAAATTTATAATTTGCCACCAAAATATCGACTGTCATTTCTGCCAAAAAAATTACGTAGAAGTATTCCATAGTTTCTTCTTTTTTAATTAGTTAGACTCGTATGACGACTAGGGAGGCCCCTTAATTTTCACTTGCTGATTACTAACCCGCTTTTATATTTTTAAAGAAATACAATTCGTCCTCGCGAAATGTAATGTCTCTTAAAGGTGTCAGTCTTTAGTATTCCCATGTCATAGTTTGGTGACAGCAACAGGTTGTGCGGTGGTAACAGATCTTCCTCAGTTTCACGTTATCCAGACAGTGGTCCAATTTAAATACCTTATCGAATGTGCGGAATAAACTATCGTGGTTCTGGTCGGGTCACTCCGCAGATTCAAAGGCATGCGGTTTCCTGAGGAATAATTGTGGTTCTTAAGTAGTACATAAGATTTAGAGTTATTATTTTTATTAATGTGTAGTGACAAATTTGCTGCCGCGGGCAGTTGCCAAGAGATTGCGCCACATAATGGACGAGTGGAGAGATTTGGATGGCTATTAACATTGAGGTATTGAGAGCCGGTGGGGGTGATGTGAGGTATATGCTATTCACGGTGTAACGTTAACACTTTTTGAAGTCGTGTCATTTGGAATAATAGTCAATAAATGGGACGCGTTCTCAGAAGTAGTACCTTAGGGCGAAAACGTAAGTTTTTCAGGTGACCCACAAATTGGTTGAAAATTCGAAAACTATATGAACGGAACATGCTGAGAATGTAAACGCTACAAGGGTGCGATTTGTTTAATTGAAAACTTAGTAGAAAGGTCTACAAAAACAGTCTAAACGTGAAAATGTGTTTTCAACCTAAGGTACATTTTCTGAGAACGTATCACAAATGTATGTTATTTTAGCCGTAGACATTAACTTCCGAGTGCCGTGGAATATACACACTGTTTTTATTTATTACATACATTGCAATATTTATTCAAAAAGGTGGTCAAAGGATAAAAATTTACTGAAAGAATAAAGTAACTAGGGCCTCAAAAGTGCTCACTTCACCGTGACAAGCCTATAAGTAAGGAGCAGCGCGGGAATGCAGGGGGGGTACGGGATATCCCCGAGAAAACCCGCTGACTAGTGGCATCTTCCCACACTATTATCACATGTTAAAATCCGGGGAGCAACCTCGACAGTAATCGAGCCCAGTTCGTCTAAGGGGGGGGGGGAGGTGAGTAGTCTGCCCACTTCACCACCGCGGCCCCCTCACACAGTAGGGCAGTATACAGAAGTGAAGCGGCGTGGCTGTTAATTTGATTGGCTGCGCGAGGTTGCGGAATATGGCCTTTGTCTGACTGGCTATTGCGTGCCGCGGAACACTCCCCATTGGCTCGGCTGATTGGCGGGCGGTGTTCTGGCATGTCGTCGGCCAGCGACGCCATTTTGCTAGCACGTGCGGCTGGAGGCGGCCTTACCTACCACAGACTGAAGATGAGATAGACTGATTTTTCGTCCCCTGCGCGTGAACACAACATTGACCTACTACCACACCAACACATCTGTCAAGTCGCATGGTCCGCAGTGATGAACGTGTTCGATTGTCACAATTTTCAAAAGACAGAGGGGCCGCGGTGATGTAATGGTTAGACTACTCGCCCCCCTCCCCTCCTCCATGTCAACAGGGTTTGATTTCAGGCGGTGTCGCATGTGGGACCCTTGCCGCACGATGCCACTGGTCGGGCGGGTTTCCTCGGGGATCTCCAGTTTCCCCCGCCGTTGCATTCCGGCTCTGCTCCATACTCACCTGGTTCCAGCCTTGTTAGTTGTCAAGGGCTCGATGTTAGAGTGGGATGGACCTCCGTGGGAACCCCGCGTCCAAGGTCACGAAGCGAGGGAGCGATACGGGCGACACTAACACGCACGCCTAGTGCCTCATCGCTCCTACGCGCCAGACGTGCAGTGTTTCCGCAGTAACGCTGTACTGTACTAATTAGATATGTAACAGTGGGGTTTTATTACGCGCGATAAAAGCCCACGGATTAAACTACACCCGCATATTTGTCCTCTTCTCTTGCCGCTTAAGGAAACTGCATAGGCAAGCTTTAACCATTTTCACGATTTTTTCCTCCAAGAATACAGTTAATATGACAAAAGTAAAAAAATAAGGGCATAGATCATGGTTTTGTTATCTTTTCTAACAAAAAGTGGCATTTGCAGAACATTTATTTACCGACCGAGATACGTGTATTCGCGCGAACAACTATTTACAAAAAATGCGGGGTCCATCCCATTGAGCCGCCCAAATATCTTCTCTCTCCCATTTGTCCTCACTCATCCTTCTCTCTTCAAAAACAAGCGCTTTCGTGCTAAGAAAATACTTTTACCGGTTTCACTTTAATCATACTCTGCATTACAAATCGGTTGGAGGAAGTGTACAAACATATCAAAGCACTTGTTTACGAAACACTCTTCTAACCTCAATCTTATCCACGTGTTTACTATAGTCTTGCTGACAGAGATGTAGTTCATTGTTGGGACAAGGAGGAATACTGGCTACTGCGCAGCTGGCGTGATTACTCTACCCCATATTCACACTATGGTGCAAACAGCTGTTTTACTTCTGTATTCGTGGGTGTTCTTTGGCCATGGCGTACCTGTGCCCCGCCGGTGGCAAGGGATCGATATACTCTCGATCAACGCAGCGCCCACAGGCTACATCCCAGGCTAGCCAACCTCGGCTCCCCTCCTGGACGTCCATTCAGGACAGAGCCGTCTGTAGTTGTGTTGGTAGCTCCGCGTATCGACCTGCCATTGGGCGGGAAGCTCTAGTTCGCTCTCAGGTGGTGGAGACTGAAGTAACTGCCAGTAGTTACGGGGAAAAACAAACTAACTCAAATGGAAACCCAGTGAGAGATATTTCATGTCAAACGTTTTCCTACAGTCCAGTTCCTCTGTACGTAATTATTTTGATTGTGTTTTTTCCTGGATTTCTCATATGATTTGAATTTTAATAACGATTATAATTGTTTTCGAAAAATAAACCATGCCGCATGAATCATCTTAATAAAATCGCCGAGCAAAAAAATTGTTGGGATTGTGGGCTGATTCGCATGCCGTAGTTCACCTTGAAAAATTAAATGAATTTATTTGGATTGTCTTTTATTTTACGTAACCACGTCCAATTGTGAGCCAAACTCAAATTTGTACGTGACGTGCAACCTGCCACCCTTCACGTGATCAGGACTTGCAAATACCGGTGTTGCTATGAATCGCAAGTTGCGCTGCAGCGTGTTTGAGTTACGCAGACTTGAAAGTAACTATAGGCCGTTCACGGTAAAGTGAGCACTTTTTTGAAGCCCTAGTTACTTTTTTCTTTCAGCCAATTTATATACTTCCACCCCTTGTTAATGTAAACCCTGCCATGTAAGTAATAAACAAAGTGTATACGTTCAGTATACCCTAAACCAAACGTCTGATGCCACAATGGAGTGTATTATAACAGCTTCAAAAAGTGCTCACTTTACCGTGAACGGCCTATACTTGACAATGTTTGGTGTCGAGCGAGGGGGCTCAGTGGCAAACCATTGGACTCGCATGCTGGAGGGCCTGGGTTGTGTTCCTGGCCTCGCTGTTCCTATTTCTGTGATCCATGCGTGGTTGTCTGTAGCGCACATTTCAGATGCCTCGTGTTTCAGTTCACACATTTGTGCCACTTGAAGAGGACCATGTAGCTGCACGCTCTATGTCAAGAAGCGAGGGAGCGATACAGGCGACACTGACACGCACTCCTAGCACCTCATCGCCCCTACTCACAAGGCGTGCAGTTAGGACTTTGTGCGATGGAAAACCACAGATTAAACTACGCCCGTATATTTGTACTTTTCTCTTGCCGCTTAAGGAAACTGCATAGACAAACTTTGAAAATGCGATATTTAACCATTTGCACTTTTTTTCTCCATGAATAATGGCAAAAGTAAAATAAAATGGGCATAGATAATGGGGTTTAACCTTTTATGGCAAAAGTCGTATTTCCAGAACATGTACCTATTTACCGAGATACGCGCATTTGCGCAAAAAAAAGATTTCACTGAAAGCGTTTCAGTAGGCCTACATATTAAGCCATTCACGGTAAAGTGATCATTTTTGAAAACCCTTTCATTTGGGATAATAGCCAATAAATATATTTCGTTTTAGCTTTAGACGTGAACTTCCGAGTGCGGGGGAATATGCACACTGTGTTTATTACTTACGTGGCAATATTTATTTTTTAAAAAATGTGGTTAACGGATTAAAAAAAGGCTGAAAGGAAAACGTAACTAGGGCCTCAAGTGCTCACATTACCATGAACAGCCTATAGTCCTCTTAAAGGTGCCTTCACTAGGACTTCTTTTGCGTGGCATGTGCTCTAAGGGCGCTCAGGCACGCATATCGCATGCTTCATCGCCTCTACGTGCACTGAGCCGACAAGTCGCTCTGTGAGACTTAAAGCGGTAACCGTGACGTTCTATGGCATAGTAATAAAAACAAAGAACCGAAAGTGATGGCGAAAATGCCCGTTTGAACTATCATCACTTTGGAAAAAATGTACATTACAGGCGGGTTCAGAATAGAGAAACTAGTCTTCGGAAGTGAAAAGTTTCTTAAATATTGTTCCAAACATCACTCAGATACGTTGAACAATGTTTTAATTACACTTCTATTTTAATGAAAATAACCTTCATTAAAAAATTTAAAAAAACACACAGTCTTGTAGTTGCCAGCACCGTGAAAAGGCCGTGCTTTATATCACGAATTTGTGCAAAGGGACGAGGTCACGTTTCAGGTGAGTGCCAGTATTGTCCTGGGTTTTTCCTTGTATTTGTACCGCAGACATATTTACAAAATAGCTTATTTTTAGGTAATGCCTAAAGGGCTCCGCACAGTGGTTCGAAATGTGGGCTAATTGTCCGCGCCAAAAATCAGAAAAAAAAAAAAAAAAAAAAAAAAACTTGACATTACAACTATTTGACGCTATTTGTAACACAAAAACTATATTATGTAGCATATTCGCCTAATTCGGTGCGAGGAAGTAAGTATAACACTTTTCTAAGCTAAATCGGAACAATATCACTAAATACTTTACAACATGTTTAACTGTACGATCTTTGCGGACTAATTGCAGCGTTTTGTGGGCAACTAAATATCTACGTCAAATTAAACAATAGGAAGCTGAGAAATGCTAGAAATATTATTCTTTTATTTGGAAGTTACATGAACGCATTTTGAGTAATTTTCAAAACCATGGAAGCTTTTGTGAAATAATACGATGTTGTCTCACTGAAAATAAAAGTACATATTATTAGACATTTAAAGAACTTAGATAAGAAATTAATACGTACAGACTATCAGTTCTAAATAGGATACCGTAATAACAAATTAAACAGTTTTTTTTTTTTTTTTTTTTTTTTTTTTTCAAATTCACCGATGGTGACTTGTTTACAATACAATACTTATCAGCTATTTAAATTATTTAACGGACTTTGCGAACGGGGTGTATTATTTCACGATGAAAGCAGGTATCGCTGTATTTTTTTTCATTCGCCGAGGTGGACATTGTGTAAATATAGTGACTATAACAATTTTTCACAACGTTTTCTTGACATTTTTACATTCAAAATGAAAAGTTTGCCTCTTATTAAATTTAGTCTGGAAAACTAATGCTATGACTGTTGGTAGAACATTCAGTCTCGGATGCTAACGCTTGCTGTTATTGTTTTATTTGAAAACCTCTTGAAAGAGCCAATTGGGTATTGGCCGAGAAGAAATATGGTCCAACCGCGGAGGAAGTACTTATATTATTAGGTTTATTATTTACTGATTTCTCCGGGTTTCTTACCGGAACTCTAATTCGAAGGAATTAGCGTGGCTAACTGTACCACGTGGGTCGCCAGAAGTAGGTAGATAAATAAAACAGCGTTAGACCGTTAGTCCGTTAGTGTGGGGAGGTGCTCGAATTTGGATTGGTAATGAGCCTCTAGAGGGCGCCTGCTTCTAAGGGGGCTGCATAAGCAAGAACCCTCCACGAGCAGTAATGTTAATTTTTATAGCAGTTGTTAAATTAAGTCTGATTCAGTCGAGTGAGAATGAGTCTTGTGGAGGGAGGGGGGGGGGGTGGGTTCACCACTACTCTTCCCTAATCAGAAAAAGAGTGAAATTTCGAGTTCCAAAATATTAATACATTGATGATATATTTCTACACTTTGACATGGCGCTCTTTTATATTAGCCGGAGCAATCGCACCCGCTGCTGTCAACCCCCGCCCCTTCCACTTTCCAACATACATTTACGCGTAAAGCCTACATATCTTGTCATCAAGTCCGTCAACTAAAAAGTTTTTGCCGTAGGTAGAGTTTCTTGCAGATTTTCTCTTCTAGACATTCATAACAATAGTCACTCTAAATAAAATAATGTGTCTGGGTGACCTCTGAACTGAATATCAGATTTCATTTGTACGTGATTTGTTTCAACAGATTATTTGTCTGCCACTTGTTATAAACGCATTGTTGCACTAATCCATTTGGACGTTAGTCTCAGTTTGAATGTGTTTGTACACAGAACGTTATAGCTAGAAATGTATTACAAGAAAATAACACTTACTGACTGTAAATATATCCTGTTTGTGTCAGTATTGTAATTGTGGTTGGGTCTAGTCCCCGCCAAAACATAATTTCCACAGGCATGTGTGCAATTAACATTGTCACGTGCCTGAATACCTTATTCGTGCGTCAGCCATGCGAAAAAAAAAAAAAAAATAAAAAAAAAAAAAAAAAGGAGTTTTGGAAATTTGCTTATTTTTTACACATTTATTATTAATAATAAAAAGCAGAAATCCAAAGACGTTATTGCCAATTTTATTGGGGCGTAAGAATCAGTATATGTAGGTAGAGGCAGTGACTATTTCCAGCGGTTGATAAGAAAAGTGCTTGAATAACCTTGAAGAGCCTTTACCATCTCCTTCGTACTGTGCAGTTATAGGTCAAGTTCTTGTGCTTCTGGGACAATATTGATTATATTTTGAAGATGTATTTCTTTGACTGGTATACAGAGAAAGCTTGGCTTTGAAACAAGACTATCACCACTATATATATATATATATATATATATATATATATATATATATATATATATATATATATATATATATGTAGACGTTTTAAATCACGGCCGGTTAGTTCAGATTGGAAAAGCAGAAAGCTTTTGTGTTGTGCTCCGAATATTGCGGTTTTTCCTGCCGCTCTCTTTGTGTTCTTATGTTTTTTTTCTTTCGAAGCGATACAGTGAATTCGGGACAGCAGGGCATGGCGAGCCAGCTTACGAGTAGATAGTAGATCTCATTTCTCTTTATGGCGTTTTACAGGACAGAAGAGAACCCAGATTTCACATTGTGTTTGTTGTGTATATTTAGGTCGTATAAACGGGAATCTGTCAGTATTTTGCCATCAACTGTAAACTTGCGTCCAGAAACAAACTTAGACGTGAAGAGAGTTCAAATTATTCTCATCTGATAATCTTGTCTTGAATTTAGTTATTATTTTGCGGTAATGTTAGGACTGGATTTCCCATTAGACCGACTAGGCCCATGCCTAGAACGGCACTTTTTTAAGGGGTGGCATCACATTGCAGGCAAAATATCAAAACAATATATTTCTGTGTTCTTTGTATAGCTGGGCGATAGAATAAAATGTATATCAATTCTAAAATTCATACAATTAACTTGACTGGTTACTGTTTGTGAGTCAATTGTTTTATGATATTAATAAATGACCTTGTTACCTCCGTACCCACCAATGCCAGCTTTCAGCTTATGTTTATCAGGGGACAGAAAGTGGTATAAATAGAGTACGAGAATATCGAGTAGATCTTCGCTGTCTTTCTTGTTTTAAAGTTTCGTTCAGCTAGTAGCTAGCGAGTGATAGTTTGTTTTTAGTTCCAACGAAAATTTTATTTATTGCAATACGAAGGTGCGGAGAATGTGATGTGTGATTGTAGGCTGTTCACGGTAAAGTGAGCACCTTTGAAAGCCCTCTCATTTGGAATAACATTAAATAAATATATTTTATTTTAACCGTAGATGTTAACTTCCAAGTGCAGTGGAATATACATACAGTGTTTATTACTTACATGGAAATATTTATTTATAAAGTTGGCTAAATGATATAAAATGGCGGAAAGAAAAAGTAACTAGGACCTTAAACGTGCTCACTTTACTGTGAACAGCCTATAACAGGTTTCACTGATGCCGGAAACTGATAGCGGCGTGCAAGTAACTGCGCGAAGCCAGATATTAAAATGGAAATTACTACACTTGACAGTAAATTACAAAAAAATATTTTGTACATAATAATTGTATTACCAATGATAACTACAAAAATTACGATTATATTAAGAATTTAGTTAAATTTTACTTGAGCTCAAACAAAAACCTTTTTACTTTCGTCAAAATATATAATCACCTTAATTAACTTAAAACACAGCATTTCACTTAAAGGAAAATGCTTATAGACATGAATTCTAGAGATAATTGATATATCAGTACAAGAATTAAAAAAATAATCGTCTTTAAAATATAATTAAAATATATTATCTGCTTTAAAAAGAGTCTCATTTTAAAAAATGTATCTTAAACATAGGCCTTTCACGATAAAGTGAGCAATTTTGAAACCCTAGTTCCTTTTTCCTTTCAACCAATTTGCATCCTTCCACCACTTGCTAACGTAAACCCTGCCATGTGAATAATAAACACAGTGTATACATTCACCGTACCCAAAACCAAAAGTCCGAGGCCACAATGAAATGTATTTATTGGTTATTATGTCTGATGAAACAGCTTCAAAAAGTGCTCACTTACCGTGAACGGCCTATGTCAGCAATGGCAACAAATATTTAAAACAATTGGCGTTCAACTCTCCACGTTAAGTGATCTCAGATGATATTAGTGTTTCCCCCCGCGCTGTACCGGACTGTGTAACACTCTCAGGCTGACACAGAAACCGCAGCGACCAGCAGAACTGCGAAACTGGATTACGGGAAGTCGTTGGTAGACACTTCCGTGTTCCACGTGTGAAGTGAACAGATGCGCATCGCTCGAGAACGTGGGCGGCGAATTATGCAGTTCCCTCAACTTCGCCGCCGTGCCATTTGAGTTGAGTCGTGTCTTCCTTCACCTGTCGAGTGGCGTCTGTCGTGGCGGCGTATGCGAGTAGAATTGCTGCCCGTCCCCGGGGACGAGCCGTGTGCTGAAACCGAGCGATGTGGCGCAGTGGACTCGCACTCGGGAGGACCCGGGTTCGATTCCTGATTCCCGTTTTCCATGGTTTACCGAAATCGCTCCAGCAGAATACTGGGATGGGTTCCTAACGAAAGCCATGACCGATTACTTCCCATTCATTCCCCAGTCCCTCTTCCCTGTGCAACTTGCACCATCTCTAATGACCTCGCTGTCGACGAGACGTTAAGTCCAATTACCTACCTGTCGTGTGCTGAACCTACACCTCACCACAAGTGATGATCACATCATTCAAGGATACTGGAGGAAATAATCCACGAGTATAGGCTATTCACGGTAAAGTGAGCACTTTTGAAAGCCCTTCCATTTGGAATAATCTATACTACTAAATAAAATAGAAGTGCCTATCTGTGATGATCGAATTTTTCACTTTTAATTATTTTTTCATATAGTATAATTGATCTAGGCCGTTCACGGTAAATTGAGCACTTTTGAGCCCCTAGTTACTTTTTTCTTTCAACCACATTTTATACTTTAACTACTTTTTAAAATATATAATGCCGTGTAAGTAATAAATAGAGTGTGTGTGCATTCCACCACACTCGGAAGTTAACATCTAAGTCTAAAATTAAATATATTTATTGGCTATTATTTCATGCGAGACGGCATTCAAAAGTGCTCACTTTACAGTAAATAGTCTATAACTAAGCCGTATCTAATGTTAACTTTTTTCGTGTCTGTCTATCTAACTGTCCGAACGGATTTATCTCAAAAACCACTTAACGTAATGACATCAAATTTGCACAGTACATAGATAATAACCCCAGGTCCAACTTAGTCTTTGTTTCATCGAGATATCTCAAACTATTCCGGAAAAAAAAATGATGATCAGGTATGTAAATAGGTACTGGATTAAGCTTTCTTAGGATTACTGCATATAAAAAAGCATTGTTAAAAATATTTTCGTCTTTTCTCCTTTCTTTTTTGTCTATAGGCTGTAAACCTTTCCTTCCAAAAAACCGTAATGGCCCAGTGGCTAGAGTTATTCCAAGTGGAGCCGCAGTGACCCAGTGTATAGATATATATCAAGTGGGGCCACAGTAGCTCAGTGGCTAGAGCACCCAATAAGGGTGCCGCAGAAGCTCAAGGGCTAGAGAACCCAATATTGGGGCCGCAGCTGGGCAGGGGCTGGAGCACCCAATAATGGGGCCGCAGTAGTTCAGTGGCTCAGTGTCTAGAGAACCCAATAGTGGGGCCGCAGTATCTCAGTGGCTAGAGCACCCAAAAAGGGGGCCGCTGTAGCTCAGTGGCTAGTAAACCCAATAAAAATAGTGGCGAGATCAATTCAAAGTCCTAAATATCATGCTAACATAAAACATGTGTGAAGCGATGGCAGGGTGTGTGTGAAGCGATGGCATGGTGTAATTTAATAACTCCATTAAACCTTAATGAAGAAATATTAGTATTTTGAACATAAAACCTAAATGAACCTATGGTGTGCTTTATTTTAATAACTTGAAAAAAAAAATTATGTGAACGAAGTCGCACGGGTCAGTTAGTAGTCAATAAATATGTTTTATTGTAGCTTTAGACAGACGTTAACTTTTGAGTCTGGTGAAATATATACACTGTATATGTTACTTACACTACAATATTTATTTTAAAAAATTACGGAAAACAAGAATTGGCTGATAGGGAAAAACCTGCTAGAGCCTCCAAAGTGCTCACTTTACCGTGAACAACGTATAACGTGTGTTTTGTAGGAGTTCTTACCCGAGAAACGTGCTGATTCGCTTGCATATGAAGGAACTGTTCCCAAATAAAATATCACAGCATAGCCGTGTCCGAAATGGCAGATGTGTTGACAAGGTGATCACGTGACTCGATTTTGTATAGCGAAATGGTGACGTATTTGGTAATTTTGGTATTTCGTATTTTGTATCTAGCGGATGTTATCAAAAATACAAAATTACAAAATCAGCGACATGTTAGTTTTGGCGTTTAAAATTCATACACGAATGCGTAATTAAGAACATAAAAAAATAATAACTGTTCAAAAATACACTAAGCTTGTTTTAAAAATCAAGTAAGTGTTGTGCATTGTTTATGTATTTAACAACAAAAATTTTTTTAAGTCGTTATTTAATAATTTATTATCTTATTTATTAACATATTCGTAGCATTCCAGTAACGATTGTAGAAATATTTCGTCCATTTTGAGCTTTAAATTTAGATTTAAAAAATTTCTTCACTGTTAATGTAAAAATGTGTTGCCGCGAGTGCTAAACAAGTGACTGTTGACAACGTCCGAATTGAAACTTACGAAGTGACAAATGACAAAATAACGAATTTGTCATTTCGGACACGGCCTAAGTAAGAAACGACCGGCAAAGTGTTGCTAGTTGTTGATATTAGACGTCAGAACTCCCAATACTAGTTACATAAGTAAAATAGTTCGCTGGCTTTCCGCGGCCGTTGTCGTCCATTTCTAGGCTTCTGGGTTTGAACCGCGTCGAGGATTTCTTCTCCATCGTTACGGTTGTCGCTGCAGCTTACACCATCAGGAAACAATACCTGACCAATTGAGGACAGCCGCCGATGTCTCATGTGCCTCCGGGAGGCCGTGCTGTCACGAGACCAGGAATCGAAGTTCCCATAACTCGTTTAGTGGATTTACAACAAGAATGCGGCCCGACAGACTGCCGTGTCTATGATTTAGCGGGGCTCCGGGTCCGTGTTTGTAGCTGTTAACCACTGTTGCTATCTTGATAAATGTACGTGTCTGTGTTATCGGCGAGGGAGTGCAGCTCCCCACCAGACACCCGACTGGCGTGTTGTAGTGTCGTGTTGTCTGTAGAACATGTAGTGTTGCTTGCTCGCGTGCAGTGTGTCGGTGAGTCCCTACAACCAGAGTCGCTGCTCATCGATAACCCAGCTTGTTCATCATCAGTCCTTACGGTGCTGCAAGTCAGGGTCCGGCCTCGCACTTATTCTCAGGTAGTTTCATCGCGTGTCGTTTGCAAGTAATTTATACACTTTTCTGACACCCTATGTACCAGGACTGTTGCCAGCCATCGTTAAAACTAGTGCTAACCAGTGTAGTTGGCATATATACATCAGCCTCCCGAAGGGCGTCATGTGTAGATTGTCCTTAAAACTAAAAAACCGGCCTTGTAGTCCGGAATATATATATTTTTCTAAATTTCTAAACAATTTTTTTTTCTATTTTTGAAAGAACTGTACGTGTATGAGCATGTAATTGGACTGTCAAATATGGATGTATAATTTAAAAATAGTTCAATAGGTTTTGATACATTGTTTATTGGGACTGCTTTCGATCCTACCGTAGTTCAGACCAGATTCAACCAGTTCGAATTGTTCTAGAGAAAACCGAGCGAGCGCCCCCGTGCACAGCAACCTTCAACTCGGAACGTACCACTTCCTTTCGTTCACGCCACAGAAACCTTCGTCTGCCTTCTTATTGTATCCTCCGCCGTCCACCCTCTCCGAAGATGTCCCTCGCTGCACCAGACTAACCTGATTGCCGCACTTCAGCCAGATGGCTACCACAAAAGATTGCCGACCCTATATCTGCGGCCATATGTATATGTCGTCGGCCATAACCGAGAAGTTTCTCCAAATGCCGCGTTGCTCCGAGGGGCATAGTTACCAGAATATTCTTGTTCAACACCGACAGTGGTGGGGGAGGAGGGGCTGTGACGCCAGTCAGATCAGCTGTCAATCATTCCCGGCCGCCGGGTGCCGGAACAGAGAAGGCAAGGCTAAGGAATGCGGTTGTTTGTCACCGAGGGCGCCCCCCCCCCTCCTCCCAGGCTGTCGCCGCGTGCGTGTATGTAACTTCGGTCCTAAAAACATTCGCTATATCACTACACAACTTGACTGGTCTCACGTCTAACACATTTGTTACGTTGGGCTTATAATTAATTATTGTTAATGTCTGGAAGGCGGCTACACACTGGCGGTTGTTTATAACATATCTGAATAAACAAATTATTAGTATATAAAACCCAAAAGCAATAAAATGATGAAAGTACGTTATCTCTGCAGATACATGTGAAACGGTAATCATAAACATGCAAATATGTGTATATGGAAATACAAAAGCACTCTGAGACACGAGTTTCGTGGTAACGAGAAACAGAAAGAAGGAATTTATACAGTTACATACATTTATATTTTGATCCAATCCAAACGTCAATATGTAAGCAAATAATGAATATGCAAAAAACACACACCACGTTCTATTCAAGTGTGCATATGACAGTTTGTGTCTGATAAGGTATTGGCAAGCTGTGATTCAGAAGAGGAAATATCTTCATCACTTGAATCACTGGGATCACTGCACTACCACTGTCGCTGTCGACACACATAATAAAGCTGTCTATAGCGTCTTCCATCCGGCCATCCGTCTCCCAGTAGTGTTCCTCTGTTTTTTCAACATGTAAACAATAACCTTCCCAGTCTTGCTTGCTGACACAGGGAATCGCTCTTCTTGTTACAGCTTCAAGCTTTGCTAGACTGAAGTCACATTTCACATTGTTTTCGCGTACAAGCCTCCAGGCATTTGCCCACGCGAGTTCGATTGCGTTTAGCTCGCACATGCAAGGTGGTAACCTAATAACGTCATGGCCATGCGATTTCAAAATCTCATCTATTCGGTATATTTTTCCGCCGCCTTTACGCCTTTCAATTAGGCTGAAACGTTCACACTTCCTCATGTTTTCGCGGAATTCTACATTGTTATATTCCAACCACTTTATCATTTCCTTCATGACAGAATATTTTGTTGGAGGTTTGTTTGTTTGCACACAGTGATACGAAGCATTATCTAACACGACTACACTTCTTTCGGGGGGATTAGGTAATAAAATTTCACTAGTCCACTTCTGAAAATTGTCCCCATTCATCTGACCACGATAATCTCCAAATGACTTTCCAGACTTAAATATTAGTAAAGTGCTGTCCAGAAATCCATCTCGAATTCCCGTATGCACAATAGTTAAGCGGTTTGATGAGCCCATGTTAGTCAGAACACCAAGCTAATCCTTACTTTGCCAACATTTATTGAAGGTTAAATTGCTGTCCACCCACAATTCATCAATGTAAACAATTACAATTACCCGCTTCTCTTCCCAGTAACGTCTTATTGATTTTAAATATTCACAACGCCAGTGGACAGTGTTTGGCCGCTCAATTAAAATCCTTCTTTGGTTGCCACACCTTTTCCACTTAAATTCCATTTCCTTCAAAACGCGCCTCAAAGTGTGCACTCCCCATGGAAAGTTTATTTTATCTTTAATGACGCTCAGCAGTTTGGGACATGTAGGTACTCTCTTCTGTACTACATAAAAGTGTTCGATTAAATCCCGTATCATCCTCCTACCGAAATCATCACAAGTAACGTTTCTATCTTCGGGACGCGAGCGATGTTTATCTGGTGTCGAGAGCGATGTATCAACTGTTAAAGCACTTTCTTTGCGGATCCGACTCACCGTAGAACAGAAACACCTGTGTAATTGGATTCACGCAGGTTGGCTTGGTTTAATGAATGTTTTACTTGTCCATCACGCGCCTCTTCATCACATTTTTAATTATATGGTTGATAATGTTACCTTCCTCACTGTGAATAGTTATACCTTTCTTCCGCACGGGCTCCATCTGTTGCACTCTTCAACGACTTGCCATACACTCTCGTAACATAGGCAGCTTGTACTACTGGCAGCTGACAGCGCAACAACACTACACAACCCAGTTCACGAAGCTGACGAATGGCCTGCTGCTTTTGTAGCTGCTAGTAGCGTGGCAGTACCTTTACAGCGGACACGCCGCATTAGCGAGGCCCAGGCCCTATGGCCCCAGCCACCACCCCTCTGCCCAGACTTGCCTTCTCGTCAGCTCCCATCTATATGCCTTAGGGGAGGGGAGGATCGAGGTGGTCACTCTTCTCCCCCTTACAGAGTAGAGCCCATGCAACATAGTACTCGCGCATAGTTCAGGAGTTCGCGCGTAACAGTATGTTACAGCTCCGTAGACCTTATTAATTTCTTGCTAATGACTACCAGGTCGAAGTAACAAATTATTCTTGGAAGTGGTTACAGAAATGACACTAGCAACAGCACACCACTACAACCGAATTACCTGTGCCCTGTCGATAAGTAAACGATAATGCAAATTCTGCAATGCAGGCTGTGGCGATAATTTCATAAATCCAAGATGATTATTAATGCCCATTAAAGCTGGTTTCACAATTAGACGACGCGATGCGACACCACGCGTCCGACGTTTACAAATTGATTTCTTGTATTTACAATACAGCAATGGATTGTCGCCTTTCGCCGGCGACAAAGACCGTGCTGCAATCTGTTATCCTGTAGGAAAGGTTGCGCTTCGATGCGAAAAGCGAATGAAAGGCAGTGAATTTTTTTGGTATTTAGTTGCTAAAATGGGTTATTATTGACTGCTATAATATTTTATTTTTAAATATAATATATAATATATTATTAGATGTATTAAATATTATATTATATATTAAATCTTATATGATTTATAATATAAGTAATATATAGCATATATAATTTATTATATATATATTATATATCACATGGATATTATATTTTTATGTATATATAAATGTATGTGATTTATAATATGTACTATATGACATGTATAATATACTATATTATATACAATATGATAATAAATATTAATAATGGCATGACTTTCTGGCCCGTTCCCGGGCTACCTCTTGGCTGGCACCGAGTCTGTAGTTTCGCGTATGACTTGTTTTACTCGTTAGTATTTATTTATTTACATTTTCGGCTTGTAGGGGCGGCTGGGCAGTGGCGCTACAAGGCCCTGCTGATTGTGTGGGCTCGGTGGACTTGTTTGGCGCGGAGTGTCTGCGGTAATTGTTCGGGCCGTGTCGAGGACCTGCACCGCGGGCGATACACGACAGTCCGCCCGTGTTCTGCTCGGCTGCCCCCCCCCCCCCCGCAACCACTCCAACACCACAGCGGCAAAAATTGAAACACGCCACCTGAAATTAGCTAGCTGCTGGTCGCCACGAGTTTCATCTGTTAATACTTCCGACCGCGCGTGTTGCTGCTGCAGTTCTGTTTGGCCGTGAACGCGCTGATGTATGCACGAGCCTGTGTTCCGGTCGAACTTATCAACGGAAACTGCCTTCTACAGCTTGTATATAGTCAATTCCCCTGTCTCTTAACACTTTTTGAATCAAACCTGTAAAAAAAACTTCTCTGTTTACGTCGTGTTTGGCTGTTTCCTAAATATGTCACGTACCAGAGGCTTTTAATACAAGTGTTAACATAAACCTACCTTATTTTTAGTTAAATCGAACTTTTGTTTATTTTTATCTATAAATTATAATATTTAATTCTTATACTAATATGAATAGAAATAGGGAGAAAATAGGTGTGTTGGTAACAGTTCTTATATGCAAAATATTACTATAAGCTGTTCACGGTAAAGTGAGTACTTTTGAGGCCCTCGTTACTTTTTCTTTTCAGCCATTGTTAAACCTTTAACCACCTTTTAAAATGAATATTGCAGTGTAAGTAATATGCACTCGGAAGTTTACGTCTAAGGCTAAACTAAAATATATTTATTGACTTTTATTCCAAATGAGGGGGCTTTCAAAAGTGCTCACTCTACCGTGAATAGCCTATAGACTCGGTGCGCACGAATGCGATGATTTGTCTCTCCGGTGTCATTTTCTAGGCGAAGTTAAGATTTGTTTGCATGAGGCGGAGGAATATCCTGGAAGCATTACTTCAGCAGGGCTTCAGAAAAGTTGGAAGTAACCGTGAATGGACTGTAACTGAAGAATTTGAAGGAATTTTCGTCATTTATATTTCGAGTTTGAAAATTCTTGTTACACTAGCCCTAAATTATATGCGTTCTTTGTTTTGGTTCCTGGGAATTGATGGCCCCTCCTCTTAAATATATGTATTGGGCTCTTCACGGTAAAATGAGCTCTTTTGAAAGCCCTGCTTGAGATCTAATTGTATGCACGTTGTGTATTCTTCCGCCATATGTAGAATTAACATTGCCATGGGCATCATCAATTTATTCATGCGTAGGTCAGGTTAAACTGCGGAATTATTAGAAAAGTAAATATGTTTCAAAACTTGTAATTTTTACACTTCGATGCATTAAAAAAAAAAAAAAACAGAAAGCGAAATAAATAAATTCATTTATCATAAATGATGGGCAGTGACTTTTTTCTAAGGTTGACTTCAAAAGTGCTCACTTTATCGCGAACAACCTTTACCTGTCAGTACTGAAATATAAATAGTTCAAGAGACGATACCAAACAAATTTTGTTTTAAACGAAAATACGTCACTGATTTTCTGAAACCGACTGGTCTTCGCGAGAGCAATTATTTCGTACATATATATCTGTGGTTTTGTATAAACTTAAAATGTGTAATTCCTGGATGATGACAGTTGCTTTTATAGACTATTCACCGTGAAGTGAGCACTTTTTAAAGTTCACCCAGCAGGCATAACTAATATATATATATATATATATATATATATATATATATATATATATATATATATATATATATATATATATAAGCCGTATCATTCCATATTTCCCTCTATGAAAACTAGTTCCCCGACATCAGAGGCAGCCATAAAACCCCAGACCATAAATCCACCAGCGCTATGCTTAAACAGTACTTTGCAGTTCCTGGATTTCATGTTGTGTCTTTGGCTTTCTTCACATCAAATTGCGATCATCGTTTTGTAAAATGTTAAACTTACTCTCATCCCAGAGCAAACCCTGGTTCAGAAGTTTTGTTCCTTCCATACATAATCTTTTGCCAATGCTTACCTCTTCTTTCGATTCGCTTTGCTTGTGTATGACCTCTTTCTTGGTGTCCTGCATGACTGAGAAATCATTTCAGTATTCTTAGTATTACTTATTTTCCTAATTGTTCTTGCACATAAACAAATATTGCAGAAGACGTAACATTTACATCTTTCTCCATCATTCTCACCGCTTTCCCTGTCTCCCTTTCGGCCAGTTTCCGTGGACGATCCAATGTTGGTATGTTTATTAAAGTTTTCGATTCTTCAAATCGCTGGGAAACGATTTCGTACAACGTCTGCAATTTCAGAATAAGATTTTTTTTTACGTGTTAACAAAACCATTATTTGTCTCGTTTTCACAGTAGTTTCTCTTGTCTTGTGACTCATTTCAACGTTGTGCAGCTATGAAAGCACACCACACAACACGTTCGAAATTCAGTATGCAGCTGTAGGCGACGGAATGTGTCAGGGAGTTAGCCTTTCCATTGCACCTGTATAAGAATTCAGTCGTACTTATCATTTTGCCTGGCTTGAAATACCTCCGTTGGGAAATACTTTTTATTTATTTAATAAAGAACGTTATACCTGTGATAGTTTTATATATATATATATATATATATATATATATATATATATATTTGTGTAATTTATTATATTTATATACGTGAGGTGCAATTATATTCGTTTGTTCCGGGAGGAGCACACAAAATATATAGTTCCTTTTTACATTGTTTTGATTAGATACATGGTAGTTACATGGAATTTTTTATATTAATTTGCGAAAGGATACAACTAAACTGAGAGGAACTTTTAAGCCCGGCCTTAAAACGTGCCTGCTTCACCGTGAACAGCCTATACATCCCGTAGCCGAAGTCGCGCCTGTGGTTGGCAGGTTCTGTTTGGGAAGTACATACAGTACGAGGGGAAGACGGGGATGAAAAACCGCTGGAGGCGAACACGCAGGCAGGATATTGCTGGCTGAAACAGGAGTCGGGGAACGTGTCACAGGATATACGTGAGAGCACAGTGTGTGGTTTTACTGATGGTTCGGAATAGGGGGGGGGGGGGGGGGGGAGGAGGTTGGCGCGAAGAGAGAGGAATTGGGGCCTCGCTGTGACTATCGATAGTGGTCGAACGGCAACGACACACAACCACGTCGAAGCAAGATCGTCAGACTGGGGTGTGCCCGGACCTTCCAGCCCAGAGTACGGAATCTAAATCAAACTTGCCATTTGTAAACATTGCCCGTGGCAGTGCTGGCACCGAGGAAGCCTTTGCCGACCGCTAAAGTACCTGGCTGGCGCATGATTTGCCTTCCGGAGGTTTGGTACAAAGCACGTCATTCATAAAGGTTGGGTATTTGTTGTGGCGCCTGAACACTAAAAGCATTTAATAAACGTTTTGTGCCCAAAGGCATATTTTACGTGCTCATCTCAACACCAATAATTATTCTTATGGGCGTGGAAATGCCTGAAGCGGCTATTTCCAGAATTTGTTTCACAGCAAAAATTTTCCATGCAGAAACTTGACAACTGTATTCAGATACGCACCATACTTTTAGCTTTAGCGCGTCAATAGTGCCACCGCTAAGTCATGTTGAGACACGTCGTCTATTAAAATATACCGCACGCCAGTTGAGCTACTTGCACATAGAGGTGATGAGGCAAGTGGCGAGCGAGCAATAGTCGGCCTTACAGCTCACGGGTTTTGACATCTCGAACGCGGGAAATACATTTGTAGCTACAGGCGACGGCCACCTTAGAGCGCCGCCTAGGTCGTCTACCTGTCGCTTTAATTACGTTATGGTTTGTTTTAAATCCGCTTTTTTTATTTATTTACAAAACCACTAAACGTATTCCCATGATACCAATACACGCAAAGAAAACACACTTCAGGCGAGGTGCGTATAATACTCTCAATACATCATGCACGTTGTGAACGCTATTCCCGAGTCCTCCAACATACTGTACCTGAAAAAGGCTTCTCACACTGCTGTATCTCATGACATACTTGTCTGAAACATGCGAAACTATTATAGGGACCTGCCTTGAACCTTCCTGCAGACTTTCGACAAATAAAATATCAGGGTCGCCGCTTAAAGTCCCACAGGTACACGCAGCACGACGGAAACTCTGCACGCCAGTTCAGCGCCTTGCGCGTAGGAGTGACGGGGCACTGGGTGCGCCTGTCATTGTCGCCCTTATCGCTCGCTTGCTTCTCAGCTTCAAGCAGCCAAGAAGCTCCAAACAGTTTTGTGTGTTTTAAAGCCCCGCGATGGTGCGATACGGGCGACAGAAGCTTGTTTGCCATTTTAGAAAACTCGAAAATAGTTTTTCTAACATGCATGGTTTCTCGAAAGTCGTTCCAAGTTGCCACCTGAAATGCGTTCTTTTTGTAGATCAATATTCTGGGGAAACGTTCAGCAGTTTCTTCGAGCATCTCGCAGCAAATGATTGCATAACTGATTGAGCATAGCATCATGATTGTACTGGTTTTTTGGAGAGAAAAAAATGACAGTAAAAGCTTACTCACTTACAAAAATTGCATAATTTATATTTAAAAAATTCCAGATACTACCTCGACGCATCTTTGTAAAAAAAAAATACAGAGAAAATTACTTGCATTAAAGAAATAAGTTGAATGAAAGGAAATTGTTGTATCATATGTGCAGCCGCCCCAGAATATGTGTGTGTATATATATGTATGTACATAATATGTATGTATGTATATGTCATTTTTGTCGACTATTTGATTTATTTTATCTGTATGCTATATTAAGAATACTTTATAAGACATTAATCACTACATTTACGGATTTTAGACATTTTACTCATCGTCTTTGTGCTCCATCACGTTTATTGGTGGGTGGCTTTTCTCTCTTAACTGCGTGATCTTCGTATTTCCTGCATGAGGAACCATAATGCCTTGATTTTTTGTTTTGATCATATATTCGTCTGCTTGGTATTTTCCCCCCGCGTGTTCTCTGTTCTGTGCTTTGTTGGAATATTGTTCCAGCTGGACGTATTTTCTTACTTTTTTTTTGTGGTGTTTTATCACTAATCTTATTACACTTCTAGTTGCTTTTTGAATACTGGGTTGTACGTATCGACATTTTGAGTGAGATATGTCTGTAAGTAGAGAATTGTGCCATTTTGTTGTCTGTTTTGCATGGTTATATTGTTTGATCTTGTATATATATATATATATATATATATATATATATATATATATATATATATATTTTAATGGATCTATATTTAATCAATATAGGCAACTGACGAAGTTCCGTGAAATTGTAAAAAAAATTGTTATCTGTAATGCCAAGAAGATAGATGGCCTCAAACACGTGAGGCCGGTGTATGCACTGACGTTAACAATGTTTACTTGGCTGCATCACCTGTAGGGCGATTGGTCGCAACTGAATTAATTATTATGCAGTGGGTCATGTTCAAGCAAATGTTCTGGTCGGCTAGTTTAAGGCTGGCGAGTGAGACGAATGCTTCTTCGAAATGTAACGTGCGAACTTCGCTTTGCTCCCATAGCTGCACGTATTTAGCACACGCTATGTCGAAGTTCGTCACGTCAACTTGAGACGTCCTTGCGAAAACAGAGTTGTTCTTGAACTAAGTCGTACCGCCGGCCCACTGCTGCGCGCGCAGTTTCCGGCTCCGTACACTGTCTTCTTGCCTGCGGTCATCCTCTGGGCAGTCGTTGGCGGTTTGACGTGCGCTGGGAAACAGAGCGGGAACGACGTGCGCTAGGAAACAGAACGGGAACGAAGCGAGTTGGCATTAGCATATAGAGCGGGAGTGCTGTGTCAGACCCTGGCAGGATTGCTTCTACAGACACTCGCTCGTCAAGGCTCCCGAATACCTGGCCTTGCAGAGTGTTCACGAGCAAGTGAGCGCTTTCGAAATCAACCTTAGAAAAAAGTCACTGCCCCTGACTGCATGTATTTTAACGGGCGCACTGATTGATAGGCGCCCAGTAAAGTTGGCAATGATGGATGGAAATTAGTTCCATATCTTAACGTCGAATAAAAATTGTTAGGTAACCATTTGTGCAAACTGAAATTATTTTTTTTCCTCTCTGTTTTTTTTTTTTATGCGTCTAGTATAAGAATGAGCAATATTTGTAACATGTTTACTTTTATAATAATTCCACAGTTTCACTTGACCGACGCATGAATAAAGTGATGAGGCCCATGGCAATGTTAACTTTACATAAGGCGGAGGAATACACAACGTGCGTACAAGTAGATCAAAAGTGCTCATTTTACCGTGAACAGTCTATACTGGTTTTTTTTTCACGAAACTATGAAACGTTCTTCTAGTAAGCTGATTTACGAAAAGAACACACACACATTTCTGATGCGCGTCGTTGCGTTCTTTCAAGAACACTCCAGAATCGCTCAAAACGGCTTTTTTTAAAGCAGCGTGTCTAAAAATATAAGCTTGAGATGCATTCAAAACTACGCAAAGACCCTGCACTTAACCTTCCTACATACTATCCAGCAATAAAATAATAGTGTCAGCGCTGAATGTCCTGTAGGTACACACACTGCACGCCAGTTGAGAACCTTGCGCTTAGTGGCGATGGCGTACTTGATGCGCATGGCAATGTTGAGCCTAATCGCTCCCGCGGAAAAAAAAGATACGGGTAGGCGTGAGTTTTATGGCGGATTCCCACCCGCCATCTTGGATTTATCGATTTTTCGCTAAAGCATCTATTTCAGAAGGCGTATTGAAATTTCCCGCGCCATATTTCCTAAATAACAGCTTCCCAAACTTTATCGAACTGCCACATCTTCGCTACTTTCATTTATTAGGATGTTGCCATACTTTGGAAATACAGTTTTGTATCATGTTTTCTTGGCACGATAGAGCACAGAGCATTGCCTAGTGCATTGTACAAGATGGCGTTATTGGTATATAAGTACGTAAATATAACATTATTTTCAATTAAATTTATATATGTAGTTATGTACATGTACGTATGAAATATAAAAATGATTAAAATTTCTTTATAAATATGTACATGTAAATATTGAGATATAAAATAATTTGCAAGTTATTTTAAACATAATTATGTATACGTATGCATGCATATGCCTACAACCATATTTAAGTAACATATTGTTATGTAAGTACCTGCGTGTTTTCTTGATCGAACTAATATTTGGGTTTTCTCAGAGTGCTCCCAATCTTTTACATATAGCTTTTATTTGGGAAATTCTTTTATGGGCACAAGTTACACTCTTACTGCTAAAAGAATCTCATTTATGTAGACAAAAATGACAGTTGATGTTCTGACTCCGTGAGGTAAACACATCTATTTGGAAGCGCTCTCTCGCTATACCACAAATATCGAGAACGAAGGTCTGCCTTTGACCTCAACTAACATGGACCCACGACCTGCATCATCGCTAACTGGTTGTCTCCAGTGTAGATTCTGCTATCGAGTGTTCTCCTATGGTCAAAATGCTCGACGACATGAGAGAACGGCCTGTACGTAGAGACCTTTTCGCTCGCTGAAGCATTACGACAATGGCCACATGCAGCTGTTGCAAGATGATACAATGAAGGAAGATAGTCAGATCAGCAAGGGTTCGTCTACTGGGAGCCAGCAAGTGATGTCATCAATACCTTCTCCTACATCGATGGGTACCCTTTCCACAGACAATAATGGTGCCACAGTTAATGCTAAAGATGGAATGAGTGTAGTACAGTCGGTTTGTACAGAACGAACACTTGGAAGATGTTCACGTGAAGTCGACGAACTTCAAAATAAACGACCATCAGCTCTAAATACTGATGAACATACAACTCCTGCTACAAAGAAACGTAAACCTGATATTTGTGATCACGCAGGAAGTGAAGACGATCATGAAGACAGCATTGACGATGATGTCTATGACAACAGTGATCGTGTTGAAGACGATGATTATTCCCTCGACGGTCCCACACATTTCCCCAACGAGTTTCCTTCGACAAGTGATGCGAAGAGGGCAGAAGACGATGAGTATACTGACGATATGTTTACCGAAGATACCAACAAACTTGTAGACAGACATATATTTGCTCTATAAGCAACAACGTGGGAATTACTCGACGATGAAAGAGGTGGTATCGATGATAAAATAACGTAAGGATCGGGGTTATATCAGATGATGTGATGAACTGCTTTCATCTGAAAATGTATTTACTAATAGTAATAAATTATTATAAAATAATTGTTTTTTTTTTTAATATTATTTTTGTGTTCTATCCTTCTATCCCCCACAACATTAAAGTGGTTATCAGCAACTACAATTGGCTCTGCCGCCGCCACCGCCATCCCAATCCCAATCCTCCGCCACCACCGCCACCGCTGCCGCCATCACCGCAATCCCAATCCGTATCCCAATCCCAATCACCATCATTCCATAAATCTTTAGCTGCTCCACCCCATGTGATTGGCTGGACGGTGTTTGCACAATGTTTTAATTTCGCAGTACGATTGGTTCAAAGTCAATATGATGACATAGGGCTTGCATACTCGTATATTATAAGCAGCAGGGAGGTAGGCTGAGAGGTTTAGTTTGACAGCAGCTGACATGAAGGATGGATCATCTCGGCTAGCGTCTGCCTCTTTGCATAAATTTTTTCTTGAGTTTTTGCTTTCAAGGTCATGGGGTCAAGATCGACGTAGTCTGCATCTAATATGGTGGCAGTAGTCTGTAATGTCATATGCTTGTTGACTTTTATGTATTATTTCCAGAGTTTTTGTTTTCAAGGTAATTCAAGGTCATGGGGTCAAGGTCGTGATCATTGGCTTCTAATATGGTGGATGGGTGATGTCTACCTAGATGGTGGTTGCCTACCAAGATGGTGGCCGCCTATCAAAATGGTGGCCTCCAATTATGTATAAACAAATGAACGAAAAAATCAAGATGGCGGATGGAGTATATGTGAGGGGGGAGGGGATGAGGGAGTCAGTCGTCTGTTGGGGTCGAAAAGAGGTGAGTAATTGGTGATGCTGAGGAGACCTTTGGAAAAGAATTTTTTTTTAATGTTGTTTTTAATAATTCTTAATAATAACTTTTTTGGGGTCTTAAATTTTTTTTGTGAATTTTGTGATTTATTATTTTAATTTTTTTTCATTTTGAAGTTCAAATGTTAAGGTCAGAGGTCATAGGTCCTGAGTCACTGATCCCAGTAACCTGGCTCCAAAGTCACCAGAGTCGCTGATCCCTGTCACCTGTTCCGGAAAAATTTGTTATTTTCTGAGGATCCTTATAGTAATTGTTTAGTAAATTTTTTATAATTTTAATTAAAATTTCTTTCGGAATTTTTTGTTTAGATTTTTTTGGAATTTTTGGGATTTTTTTAGTTTTTGGGAATTTGTTGGGTTTTTTAGTGTTTTTTAGGGGTCAAAGGTCCTCGAGGTCATGGTTAAGGTCAAAGGTCACATGGGTCAGGGGTAAAATGTCAATTACATCCGAGATGGCGGTCGGGTGACGTGACAACATAGCGGCTCCTCCGAATCCGGTGCCCCACTCCTTTGCCATTTCCCTACTACTAACTAGGCATTACCAACACACCTATTTTCTATCTGTCTTTATTCATACTAGTTATAAATTAAATATTATAATTTATACATAGAATAAAAGTAAAAGTTCAGTTTAAACAAAAATAAGGTAATTTTGTGTATAAAATCCTCGTGATACATGGCAACAATTAAGAAAAAATCCGCACACGTCATACATGGGGTGATTTTTCAAATGTTCTAATCAAAACATGATAAGAAACCGCTCGTTGATTATAGGGGTAGGACTATTTTCGTTTATATGTATATATAACAATCTAGAAAAACAGAGAATTCAACGCGGCAGAAGCCATTTAAATTTACAGCAATTCACAGTCTTGCGGAGTATATTGGCTAAACAGTTGTCCGTCTCTTGTGAGAAAGCTACACGTTAATCGACGCACGTTTTCTGTGCGGGACCTTGAAGCCTGGGCGCATTTCCAGAGGACGGGCGACGAATTCTCTGGAGTCTGTAGTGTCCCAGCAGTTGCCACACGTCTTCACATCGCTTGCGCGTGGTAAGATCAGAGCGAGGTGGCGCATTCGGGAGGACCTGTGTTCGATTCCCTGTTCCGGTCATACTGATTACACTCAGAGTTCCGTGGTTTCCCCAAGATCACTCCAGGAGAATGCTGGCATGGTTCCTTATTACATACAATGGCCGACTAGCTATCGACAGAAGTAGAATAAAGTATGTTCAGGCGTAAGGAGACAGCGGACAGGAGCCAACCGGCCGCCATGTTGGAATTTCCGTTTTTTTTTCCTCAAAATTTTCCTTTTTTTCTAAAAAAAAAAACTACTCAATTTCCCCAAAAATTTCCTTTCATACCCAAAAAAGGGAAATTTTGAGGGGAAAAAGGGAAATTCCAACATGGCGGCCGGTCGGCTCCTGTGCTCTTGTCCCCTTATTACTGAACATGCTTTAACCGTACTACTGACATTACGCAGCAGTACAATCATAACGACTGGACTACGAACTCGTATTTGTCACAATATTGATTTTACCCAATTTTGGCAGAATTAATATTGTGGCGTGATTATGGGTTCGTGGTTCCCTTGTCTTGTCCGTGCTGCAGTGTAACGTCAATAACTAGTTGTGTGTAAGGACGCTTTTGGAATTTTCTTTTTTAAAATTATAAACCAGCTAGTAAAACTAAAGGTTGTTCACGATAAAGTGAACACTTACTAAATCAACGTTTGGAAAATATCACTGCAACTGCCTGCGTATATTTTAACGAGCTCACTGAGTGACATGTGTCCAGTAAAGTTGGTAACGATGGATGGAAAGTAGTTCCTTATTTAACGTCGAATAAAAAGTGTCAGGTGACCATTTCTGATAACTTAAATTACTTATTTCGCTTCCTGTTCTTTTAACGCATTGGAAGTGTAAAAATGAGCAGCTTTGTAAAATATTTACTGTTCTTATAATTTCACAGTTTCACTTGACCAACGCATGCATAAAGTGAAGAGGCCCACAGCAATGTTAATTCTACATAAGACGGAAGAATAAACAATGTACATTCAAGTAGATCTCTAGCAGGTCTGTCGAATGTGCCCATTGTACCATGAACAGCCTATAACAAGATTATGCTGGATTTACGTTGGCATTGGCGTGAACTCTCTGTGACGCGACGCGAGACCAGAAACAATATTTTGACCACTCGTGGCTGGAAATACGGAAGTGTTGCAGGCAGCCATATGTGTGTTTACGCGAACTAGTGAAGAAGAATGAATTACTTACTACACAAACAACCGCACGAATGTTTGTGTTTAGTAGTTTTGGAAAAAAATAGTATGGACCGCCTAAATATGTTTTTATATCATTTACGAACGACGTCTGTCTTCGCAAAATAAAAAGTGTCTTATTTGTATGTACTATATTCGCATGTTATTACAAATGTTACCAAATGAACATTACCACCATCTTGCAACAAGAAAATTTCTTTCGTGTTAACGTCTTAAAATACTCGTCTGTGATTGGGTGAAGCATTACTTCCTTCGCATCGCGCTGACCGCGCCAATGTAAATCCAGCATAACATGTCGGGGAGGGTTTCCCTTAAAGCTGTATTTACAATAACCCGACAGTCCGACAAAACAGCCCCGACACAGACGAAAATTTTTCATCAGCCAATCAGGCGCAAGGTCACCCTGACAAACGCAGCCCCGACAAAAGTAGATTCTATTTCTACTTTCGTCGGGCGTCGGACCGGTCGGCCTCGCTTGGCATTAGAAAAAAACAAACATAACTGTACAAAACAAAATGTTGTGCGGATTTCACTACTGTGGTAAATTTCACGTTAAACATATGTTTTTTTAAGTGCGCATCCTGGTTGTCATGTAACAGAAAGCTAATTAATTGAAGAAAATAAATATTCGTGGAAAAATAACTGCTCCAAAATCCAAAAATACTTCGTTTATAAAGTTATCAAAACAAAATAGCGTACAATGATCTGTGATTTCGTCACACTACATAGCAAGTTACTGGCCATTCTAGGATTTTGCTGAAAGCCACTCCACACTTGTCGGAAGGATACTGTCGGGGTATTGTAAACATTGAATTAATTTTGGTGACGGAAATGGTCGGGCTGTAACGTCGTGTCTGACTGTCGGGACGACCTCGTCGTGACATTGTAAATTCAGCGTAACGACGAAAGTAGCAATATCCAAGCAAAATCTTTTACCTTTTATCGTTTTTATTTTTCATTGTTTTAACCTTTGTCTTTTTTCCTCAATCAGAGATATGGTGCAATAACGAAATAATGTTTGACGACGTGGACATATTCGTATACGTCGCTGAAGCCTGGTTCCCACACCTCGCTGTGTGTGTATGCGCGCTGTGAGGCATATCTAGGGCGACCCCCTGAATGTTCCACCGAACTCGGCAGTAAACAACTCTCATATACATCGCTACTTCGCGTTCTGTTCGGCGCTGACGACAGTGCAGCGTAGTGTGTATCCTCGAGTAATGGTCGGAATATACGCAACATGTTATGGCATAACTCATTGCATTTCCAGGAGCACGTCATAAACTATATAGCTTCGTAGTTTACCTTCCAGGGGTTTTCATATGCACGTAATGCTGTGCTACGAGGTAGTCTGGGATGTGTAGCAGTCTGTATTTAAAATTGTGAGTTGCGTGTCATTGGAGAGTTTTACCATAAATAACGAAAATTCAAGTATTCGACGACCTCCCTAGCACACCTAATAAACATTTTCCGTTTTAAATAATGTTAACCCGACGTAGCTGCACTGCCTTACACGTTTCCATTCTCATTTAACATTACGCATATAGGCTGTTCTTGGTAAACTGAGCACTTTTGAAAGCCCTGCTTAGGATCTACTTGTATACATGTTTTGAATTCTTCCGCCTTTTGTAAAATTAACACTGTCATGCCCCTCATCACTTTATTCATGCGTCGGTCGAGTGGAACTGTTAAATTATTATAAGAAGTAAATATTTTACAAATTTGTTCATTTATACACTTCGAAGCATAAAAAAAAAATAGGAAGCAAAATAAATGTGTCAAGCTATCACAGATGGTTGCCTAACACTTTCTATTCGAAATTAAGATATGGAACTACTTTCCCTCCATCGTTACCAACTTTACTGGGCGCATGTCACTCAGTACGCCCGTTAAAGTATATGCAGGTAGGCGGAGTGACTTTTCTAAGGTTGATTTCAAAAGTGATCACGTTATCGCGAAAAGTATTTACACATTTAAAACTGGTACAAATAAGGGTTGTCATAAATCTCTCATTGTAGGCAGTCGTGTTTATTCTGATTAAAAAAAAAAAAAAAAAAGAGTGGAATATTTTAATGTAAATCCGTATTCAGGACAGAAACGAACGTCGATATTTTTATCCCCATTCATAAATTTAATTCAGTGTTACCAAAAAAATTGGGTTTGGCTGTGTTGGGGACACGGCCGTTTGTTTTGCGTGAATAAGTCTATGTTTTACGCGCTCGTACGCCTTGATGTTTATTTTACGTTCCCGACACCGCTTCACTCGATCATATGGGGTTTTATGGGTAACACTGGATTGCTTTTGAGATGCTCTTTCCAGTCGTGTACGATTTCTGTATTTCGACTTGGCTTTTCGACGAGAATAGGTTGAAATTGTGTTAAGTTTTCTAAATTTTTTACATTAAAACCATAACCGCGCCACACAAATGTTTTTATACACGCAATCGTTCGATCTTGACGAGAGCTGTTGGATTGAATCTTAAACGAGCGTCGTAGCTTCTCCTAGTCGAAAGTTATACTATGCGGAGGTTATGAGACGCGGCGAAACGAACTCAAAATTACCCCCCACCCCCAAACCCAACCACGCATGCGATGCTTCGCAGTCCTCACTCAACGTATCATATTCTTTGATCCTTTGGCAATCGAGTAGTGTAATTGAATTTTGAATGTAGACTATATATTGGGAACTGCAATGCCAGACTGTATCCCCCGATTTTGTTATCGGATTTTCTGGATTGCCTCTCACTATGGTTGCAAATTTAAAGACGTATTCACGTCAAAAATCTCTGTGTAGCCCACTGTTTACGTTATTATTGTTTCTGCGAAATAGTTTTTTAAGCTTTAACAGATTGCTTTGTTCAAGCCATATGATAACCGCTTAAAATTCTGAAGCAACAGAACAGACGTGAAGTTTTCTTATGCTCTTATCCATCTCCATCGCTATACTTTCTTATGGCCAGGCGTAAACTTGAAGTTTTTTTTTTTTTTTTTTTTTTTACTACAGACACTTTCTAAAGACACTAAGGAAAATTAATATCCCAAGATACTAAAGGCTATTCACGATAAAGTGAACACTTTTGAAATGAAAAAAATTCACTTTTCCTGCCTGTATATACTTCAACGGGCGCGCTGAGTGACATGCGCTCAGTAAAGTAGGCAACGATTGATAGAAAGTAGTTACATATATTAACATAGAATAAAAAGTGCTGGATGACAGCTTACTGTTTTTTTTGTCCGTCGAAGTGTAAAAATTAGCAGTTTGTTAAATTTTACGTTTCTAAAAACTACTCAGTTGTACTTGACTGACGCGTGATTAAAGTGATGAGGCCCATGGCAATGTTCATTTTCCATGAGGCGGAAGAATACACAAAGTGCATACAAGTAGATCATAAGCAGGGCTTTCAAAAGTGCTCAGTTTACCGTGAACAGCATATATATTCAAATAGTAATGTCCTTGTACACCGGGATATTACACAGTAAGTGAGTGAATATATTTGGACGGCTCTTGACAGCGAGTTCTTGAGAGCCGATGAGGGCGAAGTGAGGTGAATGTGCAGAAGTGCTGGAATGAAAGGGCGGGGTAAACGGGGAGAACCCCGAGAAAACTCGCTGAACAACAGAATCGTCCAGCACGATTCCCACATGTAAAAATCTTTAGTGACCCGGCCGGGGATTGAACCCAAATCGCTTTGGTGGGAGGCGAGCAGGCTTACCGCTCAGCCGCCGTGGCCCCTATTACACAGTATGTCCGAAGGAAATTGAGTGAGTGTTTTTTTTTTTTTTACGTTATTTAACGTACGGTATGTTGGATAACACTTTTTTTCCCGGCATGTCTGAACCTTACCGTGATTCTTTTTAACACACTAAATCTGAACCAGTGACTCCAATGAGCAGGGTTATTTTTACTGATACTTCGGTTAGCAAGCTATTATCTACTGGCGAATGGGCGAATCAATGGACTAAACTGAGGCTTTGTTGCCAGGTCTGTGTAATTTACTAGAAATCAGTATAAATCACGGTAAAGTGAGCACTTTTGTCGCCTAGTCACTTTCTCCTTTCAGCTATTTTTTTTTGTCCTTCCGCCACTCTTTAAAATAAATATTTACCATGTAAGTAATAAACGCTGTATATATATTTCACCGGAATCGGAAGTTAACGTCTAAGGCTACAATAAAATATTTTTATTGACTATTATTCCAAATGAGAAGGCTTCAAAAAGTGCTCACTTTACCGTGAATAGCTTATAAATACCAAAACCTAAAATTATTAATAGAATTTTACTGATTCAAGTAGAGCAGTTTCAACAGATGTGCAGTCGAATTTGCTGATTTGGAAACAGTTTTAAATTGTTTCGATTCGAGGGTGTATAACACAGTTGATAAATCTCGTAAGGTCGTAACTAGTTTATGCATAACATTTAACTGTCGAAGAACTTGGAAAATCCCTTACCGCGCGTTCTTAGTGAACTCTGCTACTGCGCTGAGGAACTCCACAAGGTTTGCTCCAACTTCCAGCAGAAATGTCAGATTGCCAGGGAGGAGCGTTCTTGATCGCTATAACGTCGCTTTCAGAGTGCAACTTTCTGCTTGGAAGGTTTCAAATAGCGGGTAACTAACTCATGGACTTGCAATCCCTTCGCAGTCGATTAGCCAGAAAGTATCGCCATAGTGGTGGTATCAAGCATCAGCTAAATTAAGAAGCCATTGGTGTAATTTATTAGCACTTTCTCCGACAGGTGCATTTTCAAGATTTTCTAATTTCATATCTCGCAGAGAGCGAGATCTGTATAATCTGTATAATCCTAACTATTAAAACATATTTTATGCAGATGTTAAAGGGCAATAAAAGTTTAACCATTTTTTTTTAAATAATCATTTGGTTGTATATATTTTCGGAATCACTACAGATTATATCATTTTGAGACTAGGAAAGGTTAATTTTCTTCAAAATATCAAAAAGTCCTCTAAAGTATCGTTAAAAGTTATATTGAAATTTGTTCAGTGACAGAGCAGTCGGTGAGAGGACACAGAACATATACACGAACAAATACAGTGTGAGTCCTTTAAAAGAGGTCCCGTGGGACACAGCTATCGACGCCATACCGCAGCATGTCCTCGCCCGTGCCTTTCACAACTTTTGGTGTCGTCTGCACACCTGCCTCGATGTCTATGGCGGCCTCTTCCAGCCACCTACTCTAGGTATTCCCTCGTTCCCTCGCTCAGTTACACGTGTCCCACGGAGCCTCTTTTAAACGACTCACCCTGTAGAAATGTCATGTAATTAAGTCTTATCTCCTAAAGAAATTAACTTGAAACTCAATTAACAGAATTGACACAGTAAACGTAATGAATTGGATTCAGATATTTAAATAAATTATTTCACCAACAAAACGCCCAGTTAAATTTTTTTCTTCATTATTATTCATTGAGCGCAATATTTTTTCAATGCAGTTGCACATTAGTTTGGGAACTCTTTACAATATATACTAAATTTTATGCGGAAAAATATATAATGCGACGATAGCCGACTCCTACATGTCGTTTGCGACAGTTTAAAGGCCCGAATTCATGGTCAGACAATAACAAAAGATTTTGTGTCGAGTTAATATTATTCATAGTAATTAAATGTCCTCCATTTCCCTAAGAATACGCCTGGGCAATGCTTTCCGTTACTGTCGGATTTAAATGTAAGCAAAATTCAACCAGCCGGAGGAGTTCCAGTACTTACTTATTCAAGAGTTGCGAGCATAATTCTTGTTTATTCGCTTGCAGAACTATTGAATGGTTAGCTTTTCGCAGAGCACTATGGTATCTGTGTATGTGGGCGTGTTCTGTGTCGTGAGAGCTGCCACATACCACAGTTTTGAACGCGCTCTGCTCGGCGACGGATGTACCTGGTTGTCCCAGAGTTGCGATGAAATCATGCATTGTTCAGACCACGTCTACCGCTAAGTGTAGCGCGTAGTAATTGTATCTGACTTTGAACGAGGAATGTAATCACAGGGTATGTGTGGCTAATTCACGATGCGTTCAGTTATGTTCTGAGGTCTGATTTAGAAGATCAGGTTCTTAAAGATAAAGTTATTAAGTCTAATTCTTGTTAAGCCATAACTTGTATAGTATCAACAATATTTTTTTAAATTTCATCGTGTTAAACATTTTGCAATAACATTTTTTGTAAAATTTAATTAACGTAGGTTTTTTTTTTGTGGTGTGCGTTTGTGGATTTCTTTAAGCCTGAGTTTTTGAATTTACATTTACTACGATTGAAAACATTTTAATTTTATGCGTTATGCTGATTTTCTGGAAAATATTAAATATATCGACGCGCTGGTGTCCAACCAGTTCGATTCTAAGCGGATGTGAATATAGCGGAAGTTGCTGATAGTTGCTTACAGACGTCTCAGGGTACTTCCGTTTTTCTCGCTGTTCCATTTCACCATTTCTCAATGACAGGTGTAGCTATGTTTCATCCAAGGGGCCATCAACATTAAAATTATTCTCTATATGCCTTCATTGACTTGATTCCATGTGGTTGACGCGTGTCCTCTTTGGAGAAGAGTTGCCTCGCGGAAAGGTGTGCTTCATCTAATTATTGTTTACTAAGGGAACAAAAGTATTCCGTGTATTCTAGTTGTATTGATAAACTGCGCCTTTCATATGAACGCCAAACACTCCTCAACTTGCTGGCCGTAAAGGTTTTGTCATTTCCAGCAAATAAAAATAATTTATATTACATAAATTTTTGCATAATCGCACGCTGAAAATTGTGCTCAGAGCATATAGTTTCAGTACCCACGAACAAAAAAAAATATGTATGACATGCGCCAGTGGCGATACTGATAAGCGAGATGGTGCTGAGAAGGTAGTGACATTGTGTTTCCCCGCTGTTAGTGTGGATAGACGGAGTACACATACCCCGTCGAAGAACGCGGCTGCTTATACGAAGAGGTTTTCGCCTTTGACCGCGGGAGAACCTTGCCTGTCGGGATTGTGGACTATCCTACCGCGAAATTGGTTCTCGCTTTGGAAGAAATGCAACCGCAGTAAAGCGAACATGCCGACCTCCCGTGGTGCAGTCGGATGGTGCGCCACCGATCTGGGGTGTGGGAGGCTCTGGGATCGAATCCCGGGTAAGGCATGGGTGTTAATTTTTATAAGTCAGTCTGTAAGCCGTCCCCTGCTAAGCTTTCAAGCATAAAACCGCGGGACGCTAAACGCCCATTACAAGTAAAGCGGACATGGAATTGCTGAGCGACGTGCAGGAACCGTACAGCCCCGTCGCAGCGATGAGCGTGAGGACGGACACCTGGAGCACAGGGCGAGTACTGACCGCGCAGCCACATCGTACACCCTGGCTCAGGAGCTCAGGCATGTGACACATCAGTCTGTGCCCGGACGCCCTTCACTGCGGCTGCCACTGACTGCAACGAGCTGCAAGGAATGTCGGTCGCGAAGGGACTAATGGCTTGTCAACGACTTCTACGACTAACCCCGCCTCTGCGTGCAGCACCATGACAGTCGCATCCGAGTGTGGAGGCTCCGTGGCGCGCGCCTGCTGGCCGAGACCAACATTGTGCACCGTCGTACTGGCCCAGAACCTGGAGTCACCCTCGCTCTGGTACGCCGACCAGCGACCATTACATCGCGGTGTTGCACCCTATCTCCAGGGCCAGCCTGGGGGCCTTGCTTCGACGAGACAGTGCGCTACTGCATCTTACACACGTTCTTCCGACGGTCCCTGGTTTACCACCATGTCGTGCTGCTACCTTGGCCTGCGCGTTCACCTGATATCGCGTCCGTAGAAACAGCGTGCTCCATGCTCGGACGACTGGCCTGAAACAAGACACCGCGACCACAACGTACGAACTCTCGGCACGGATCGGAGCAGCATGGGCGGAGATACCCCATACGGACATCCAAAGTGTCTTCCTCTCGATGCCTTGCCGTGTATAGGCTGTTCATGGTAAAATGAGCATTTGATTAAGATCTACTTGTATATACGTTGTGTATTCTTCCGCCTTATGTAAAATTAACATTGCCATGGGCCTCATCACTTTATTAGTGGGTCGGTCAAATGAAGCTGTGAAATTATTAGGAGAATAAATTCTTTACATATCTGCTCATTTTTACACTTCGGTGCATTAAAAAAAACAGAGAGTGAAATTAATAATTTTAAGTCGTCACAAATAATTGCCTAACACTTTTCACTCGACGTTAATATATGTAACTACTTTCCATTCATCGTTACCGACTTTACTGGGCGAATGTCACTCAGTGCGCCCATTAAAATATATGCATGTAGGGGCAGTGACTTTTTTTTTCTTTCAAAATTTCATTTCTAAAGTGCTCATTTTATTGTGAACAGCCTTTAGCAGTAGTTATTGCCGCCGGCGCGGTGGTGGGACCGCGCAATACTAGTTTTCCCTCCCATGTTATATACGTAATACCTAGCTGCAAACGTTTCCAATAAATCTGGTTATGATATCTCACATCCTTCTTGGTGTTGCAGTTTTAATGGCTAGCAGTGAATTTTGTGTCAGTCGTTTTACTTTCTGTATTTATTTTTTTAATGATTTTATTAAGGACATTTTGAAATAAATCAATACTTTTCAGTTTCCCCTGCTTTATTTTTTACATCATTTGTTGTATTTTAGTATTCCGAGACCGTAAAGCTGTGATTTTGATAAGCATCTATGCAGAAACATTGGAGTGTAGTCTTGTTTATTTGCTCGAAATTATGTCGAATGAAAAGTCTTCCTGTTGGGCTTTGATAGATAATAGTAAATATTTTTTTCTTCAGTACTCGTAATGTGCTCTAAAATGTTCGCTTACCCAAAATATGTCTATCAGCAGCTTTGTTAGCTTTCGCTTCAATAAACTTTTCGTAAATTAGTCGTTAACGATGCGGGATAAAGTGCACAATTCGGAGTAAATTGACGTGGTTCCACTAACGTCCTGCTCGCACTAATGAATTGCTTGGGAGCTCTAGTGTAGCGCGTAACGTGATTATCTTGCTAATTTGCCGCACCACTAAACCACCACATGACTAAGTCATTGTTTGTTCATTCGTGACGATTAACGCTCATTACAGCGTAAAGAGCTTTATGTCGGTTCAGGTGGCTCCATGTTGTTGTCGACAGTCGTGCTGAAAGAAAGCTGCAAATCCACCCGTTTTTGTTGTTTTGTTGTTTTATTTCGGTGGCAGATATTCCGGGAAATAGGGCAACCCTCAGCCAATTTCTTTTAATTGCTCTAGGATATTCAATTTACTATATGATACCAATTTCAAGAATTTTGCTCTGCCTTAACTTCCTGTTACAACTGGGTTTATTAGTTTATTTTTATTATTAATTTTGTTTATAAATAACGATTACGTTTCTATGTGTTTACTTGGGAATATTTCTATTTCGACCTAAGCTGTGTTTTTTAAAATGTTTGTTTGGATCTTGTAGAAAATAGTTGGTCTATTGAAACAACACCTTGGTAATTTTATTCCACTGTTTAAATATTAACAATATTTAAAATGATAAGATAAAGTTTGTGTTCGAGGTGCCAGCGTCCTCTTTCGGGAAATAGCTTTTAGGATCTATACTTCGGAAATGGTACTATTTTTAACAAAAAACAATGTGTGAAAGCGAATTAAAAGTATTGCAAATAGCCCAAGAAAATGTTCGATATCGTACTGTGGCATTATGGACAAATATAAAATATATAAAAGTGAATTTAAAGCGACCGAATCTGTACTGTACTGTGCGCAAACTTGGTAATTCTTAGTAATGATTTCTAAAACAGTAAACCTGTAATGCTTTACAAAAAAAAAAAAGCTGCCACTTTACAGCATACATCGTTAACCATATGATCGTTTATAATATCACATTCTAGTGTACAGGTTTCTGATGGACTCATTTTCCTTCCTTGTCAGTATTCATTCCAGCTTCCTTTGTTTTTCATTCTGTTTCGTTTTTGGTGCGATACTGTCTTATTTGAGCTTAACGGATGTTCACAGCGTGTTTCTGTGGTATCTGAGAATTGTCGAGTGTTCGTGGCGTAAAAGAGGTCTATGTTAGATTATTTGGACGTATGGAATTGATTTAAAGGTTTTCCTGTTGCCAATAACTATAATATATGCATGCATGTACATCTGAGTTAAGACATAATTTCGCAGTATTAATCAATATAGTATTTATTATTCTATAAAAATTGGTGTTAGAAAAATAGATCAGTAGATTTTTAATTCTTATAGTATTTTTAGCTTCTTAGGAAAATTACAAAGTAAATGGTGTATCACACCACATAAAATAACAATGGAAACTCTTATACAAATAATTTAGTAATTTATAAAATATTATATAAAAGTAGGATACAATGTGTTCCTTTTTATCCTTCCATGTTTACGGAATGTTATAGTTTTCTTTTTTATATGGTCCTCTTACGGTTACATTTTTAAACATTTATTCAGTTTTTGGTTTTCAGCTACTAAAAATAATTCTTTGATGAATGAACTTACGAGTTTTGTGACACGAATTTCGTCATCCAGGCCAATAAATACACTGTTTGGTGCACCCAGAGAAGTGTTCGTTTTAGCCAACACAATATCTGTTTGTATAGGGTCAGAAATATATTGAGTTGCCCCAACAAAATATTTTGTTGAGTAAACAAAACTTGAAAAGTAACGAAGTTAATTTTGTTGTTCTAACAAAATATACGATTGAATATACCAAACCTCTGTGTTGGGCGTAAAGTAAACTGCCAACAAAATATTTGGTTGAATAAACTGTATAAATTTGTTTAGCCACTCATTTGATCGCCTTCGTTCAAAAATACGTCTCGAGAGTGTTGTGTATTTTTTGACAATTAAGATAGTAACAGTGCTTATTAGAACAGTTATTGATGCTAAATAATAGTATTAACATCCCCTGGAAATAAATTCGACAGGAGACTAGAAATTATGGCTGTGAAACTTGAAATACTTATTTACGCGCGTCGTCCAGTATTTTAAATGTATTTGTATGAAAACATTCCAATTTCACCTGTAGTCTCTTCAGCTGAGATTTTTAGGAATTAGCACTCGGGCGTAAACGCTTTCGGTTGTAATCTCGATTGGGATTTCATTTTTTTACTATCAGAAATTTTTTCAACAGATCTTTCGTTGCACCAACCAAATATTACCTTGAGGCAACCCCACAAGAAAAACAAAATAATTTTGTTTCAACAATAAAACATTTCGTTGCCCTTTTACAAAGAATTAGTGTGTTTGCGCCAAACAAACTTTGTTTGATTCAACAAAACATTTTTCTCGTTGTAATAGCCACATTTTTCTCATATCACATATTTTATGAGTCTACAGGAAGTTATGCATAGAAACTTAACAAACCTACTCCAGCAGTAAAAAAAAAAGATTGATTTAAATGTAAATGCCACGCAGCTAACATTACAAGAAAAATTATTTGGGGAATGGGAGATGAACTTCTTGAGAAGTTAGCCGACCTCCCGTGGCGCAGTCGGTTGGTGCGCCACTGTTCTGGGGTGCGGGAGGCTCTGGGTTCGAATACCGGGCAAGGCATGGGTGTTAAGTTAGGTTAGTCTGTAATCCGTCCCCTGCTAAGCTTCCAAGCATAAAACCGGGGGACGTCAAAAAGAAACTCTTTAAAATACAATACAATTCTTTAGAAGCTTATGTTCTGTGACAAAATCCTTAAGACTCCAGGTCTTTGAAAACTGATTTTAAGAATAAGAACTAACACAATCTGTGATGGTAAGTAGTACGCTCCTAAAGGCTGTTCACGATAAAGTGAGCACTTTTGAAATCAACCTTAGAAAATAGTCACTGTCCATGCATACATATACCTCAACGGGCGCACTTAGTAACATGATAGATGGAATGTAGTTCCATATCTTAACGTCGAATAAAAAGTGTTAGTGAACCATTAGTGATAATTAAAATTCTTATTTCGGTTTCTGTTTCTTTAATGCATCAGTGTGTAAAAATTAGTAGATTTATAAAATGTTCACTTTTCTAATAATTTCACAATTTCACTCGACCGACGCATGAATAAAGTGGTGAGGCCTATGGCAATGTTAATTTTACACCTGACGGAGGAATACATACAAGTAGATCTTAAGCAGGGCTTTCAAAAGTGCTCATTTTACATGGACAACCGGGCAAAGGCGATGGGTGTGTTGCGGACTGAAGTAAGTTAACACATCAGTGTCTCAACCCTCCTCACGTGTATTCATAATGAAACTCCCTCGTGCATTACACTAGTTTGGCTCCCCTGTTTACCTTTAATTTGCATTAATAAACAGCACCAGTAAAGCAGATCTGTAGTATCAAGTTTGGCGAGGCTCTGTTCGTCAGCTCGTATGCTCGTGAGTTATGATGCCGAGTAAGATATGGCTGTTAAAATCACTGCACACCGGCTGGCAGCTGCGAAATGTAAATAGTAAATCCCATGTTAAGAAAATTTCGCCTCAATTGGTTAATTTCGAAGATAGGCTTTTCTGACGATATGTACTCTTCGCGAATTTCTTAGGAGAAGTTCCCTACAGTGGAGATGTTTATATAACATTTACGTATAGCGTGTTTGCAAGGGATTTTTAAAATTTATATTTCACGAGAAAGTCTATCTATATTGAATATGTACGCTCGTACAGATCTCCTGAAAATATTCGTGAAGAATACATTTTGTTTTAAACGCCTGCCTTTAAAATTAACGCACTTAGGAGTAATTTCCTTAGCAATGGGATTTCGTATTTAAATCTCGCAGCTGCCTGCCGATATTGTTCCGCCACATGTAAAATTAACATTGCAATGGGCCTGGTCTGGTCACTTTAGTCATGCGTCGGTCAAGTGAAACCGTGAAGTTATTATAAAAGTAAATATTTTACAAATTTGGTGATTCTCGCATTTATATGCATGCGAGAACACGAAAGCAAAATTAATAATTTCATAATGCACTTATGAGTAACTAACACTTTTAATTCAACGTTAAGTCACGGAAATATATTTATCTCCGTCGCTACCAACTTCACCAGGCGCATGCCACTTAGTGTGTTCGTTAAAATATGTGCTGGTAGGGGCGGTGACATTTTCCAAATGTTGATTTCAGAAGTGCTCACTTTACTGTGAACGGCCTTTAACATGCGTTTCCGTAAGCTCGATATGGTGTGTCCCTTCATGCAGCAGTAGGACTAGGAACATAAATAACAAATTTGTCCGAAACTGAATGTCAAATGACTTGTCATCGACGCTAATTTAACGCCTTCATTTATTTTGTATATGCTGTTCACTGCTAATTGAGCACATTTTAAAGCCCCGCTTAGAATACTCTTTGTAATGTACCGCTATGTGTAAAATTTACATTGACACGGGCCGTCTGTCTCGTTCCACTCGTGGGTCATCCGAGTGAAACCGTGGCATTTTCATGAAAGTAAATGTGTTATAGGCCTTTCACGGTAAAGTGAGCAGTTTTGAAATCAGACCTTGAACAATGTCACTGCCCTCAGCTGTATGTATATTAACTGACTACTATGCGCCCAGCAAAGTTGGTATCGGCGGTCGAGAAGTAGTTCCGTGTCTTAAAGCTGAATTAAGAACGTTAGGTAAACTTTTGTGAATATTGAAATTATTTATTTTACTTTCTATTTTTGAAGACCTATGCGTGTAGGAATATTCAAATTTGTAAAATATTAATTTTTTTTTCCTAATAATTTTACAGTTTCACTTGAGAGGCGCGTTAATAAATTGATTCGGGCCATGGCAACGTTAATTCTACACATGATGGAAGAATACATAATGTGTATGTAAGTAGTCATTTTACATTAAGCAGCCTATATTTATGCACATTTTCTTATGTGTGGAATTGCAAGAAACAATGACGTCAGTCGACGTAAACTGAAACATCGCATTCGCGATACTGTGGCAAGTCTTGGAACTGTTTTCGTTAACTCCCTGACATGACCGTGCTTAGGGTTGTGCTACAGGTCGTCCGCACAGGGCCTCGCGCCCCCAAAAAAATAGTATTTAATAAAATATTTTAATATTTTACATTCGTTTGGTTGTGAGTTATATATTTCACGATAACATCTACATATTAAAAAAAAATTATTTATAAATAGGGACACCCGAATTTCACGAAAAGATTTGCGCGCATGTTGTACTTCAATACCCTAATGAGGTATATGAGCAGTTTTCTTTTGCTAATTGGTCGCACGTCTCTGACAGAAAAAAATTTTATTACTTGGCTGGCCAATCAGAATTAGGCTACTCCTGAAGTGTACTTCCGTGATTCGCGAGCAGACACGTAAAACGCGTAACATGTTGTAAAATTACCAAAGTGTATCTGAGCTAAAGTGTTGCGAAATACAACTTGCAAGGAAATCTTTTCGCGAAAATCGGGTGTCGCCATTTATCAAATGTAAAATGTAATGGGCGAGGAGGGGTCGCTTGAAAGCAGAGAATATTTTTGGAAAGGTGACTGCGTTGTGGGAAGAAGGGGTTAACTAGCTTGGAAGGGAAGGACCTCAACTTAACTAATCCTGGAGAATTACACGATGGGGACAACGTACCACATTCGTGGGCAATAAGTGTAACAGTATTTTATTTAAGGACTATATCTCACTAGGCATTACCAACATACCTATTTCCTCCCTGTTTTTCACTTCAGATTAGTTATAAATTAAGTATTATAATTTATAGATAAAATATGAATAGTATTTCAATTTAACAGAAAAAAAGTAACTTTTATGAACACAAGTATAAAACGCATGTGGTACAGGGTGTATGTTGGAAATAACTAATCACGTCGTACATGGAAAGATTTTTCATAGGTTTGATTCAAAAAGGCTGAAGAAACTGTGAATGGACTATATAGGCAGTGGCGTAGCGATATTTTTCATAGGTTGATTTCAAAACTGCTCACTTCACCGCTAACTGCCTTTAGCCCTTTTGAATTACACCATCGTATAGTTGGATAGTTTACACGCAGTTTTGTGAAAACAGCCACGTATCTTTAAGACTCGGCATCTTGTAATCTAGGGGCAACGGGGGCTGAGCGGTTAGCCTGCTCTCCTCCCACCAAGACGAACCGGGTTCAATCCCCGGCCGGGTCACTCCGGATTTTCGCATGTAGGAATCGTGTCGGATGATACCGTTGGTCGGCGGGTTTTCTCGGGAATCTCCCGCCCCCTCACTCCGGCGCTGCTCCATACTCACCTCAATTACCCTTATCGGCTCTGAAGACCTCGATGTTAAGAGTTGCCCAGATCTCTTCATTCCACTCTCCACTTCAAGTAATCTTGGTTTCAGAGTAATTACCGACAATGTATGATTATAGAAAATTTGCATTCTACGAGTTGTTTAATATTTTTGTTCTTAATTTTCATCGTGTGTTATCTGCTAGGTTTAAAAAGTCTGGAACATAATTTTTGTTTCAATAATACACAGTGAAAATTATATATGAAAGTATGAAACGACTAGTAAATTGAACATTTTCTATAATCAAACATTTTCAATAACACCTCTGAAACTGAAATTATGACACGTAAACGAAGAATTTGTGCATAAGTGAAGACGAACCTTAACAAATGTTCACTTTCTATCCTGTGTTTACTCCAGCTCCGTTTCCTGTCCCCCTACGCATTCGAGTATCTTACCAGCCCGCCCGCATCTGGAATACTGTAATCTTCTTGTGTAAAGCTCCTTCATAAATCTACGAATTTTATATTATGCGTGTGTTACGCAGTAGTTGTACTGCGGGCGGGAGAATAAATTAGACTGGCTCGTACTCGAGTGTGCCGCCTCGTATATCACAGTTGGGCTTAGGCGCCTCACAGCTACTTTCCGCGCGCGTGTTTGCAATATTCACGGCGGAGCCAGCTGCCCTGCCCGAGATACTCTCTGTCCTTCACGCGCGCAGCCGTTGCACTGTGTTAGCATCTGTGTTGCCGCTTTTTACAAGTAAATACATGCGTGGAAAAAGGACACTTTTGAATTTCAAATCTTATACCAGCATTCTGCATCCGAACCAGTGAGAATTTCACTTTTTCAATCAGTCGAACGTATCTGGCTGATACAACAGTCACTTCAGTGAATTTTAACTGATGAACAAGTGAAAAAAATTCCACATTTCCTTCACTTATTGATTCTGTGACATCTCCCACTGATTCGTCAGTCATTTTTTCCACTGTTTTCTCAGTGGTTTATTTCTTGACTGATGTATCAGTGAAACTGCGTGTAAAAATGGCGGTTGAACATCTGGATTAAAAATGGTCGCTAAACGACGTGTATCAAGTGAAGCAACAACGAATTAACGAATAAAACTAATACAAAATACTTTCTGAAATGTGTTTCGTCTTTCAGAACGCCATTTTACGAGGTAATATGAACCACCTGCCAAACTTTTTTTACTTTTTTAAATTGCGGTAAGTTGTGCAATATAAATAGCAAACTGTCGTAAATATGTTTTTCACATAATTATTTGCCTACATTCAATAAAAACAATATTTAATTCGCTACTGCAGTCGGCTGTCACTTATTCAATCAGTGAAATTGTTTCACTGAACCAATCGGTGGTTTTTCCACTGATTCTAAGTGGAGCCATTTTCACTTATTAGAGTGGTTGGATTTCACTGCGAATCAGTGGTTTATCACTGATTATATCGAATTTAGAGTGTACTTTGCGTGTTTGCGGGCTTTGGCAGTGCCTCACTGCGCGCATATTTCCGTATTTTGAAATCAGGAACTGGATTTGAACTACGATGGCTTATGTTTTATGGACTATGTGTTTCAAATAATTGACAAAACTATCACGTACAGCAGTAGTTGATGTAATGTAGGTTTGTAGTTTTGGAATAAAAAAATTGTCAACTTCTTTTCGAATAGTAACGTGTCGAAAGCAAAAAATCAGTGGCCTACATATTCAAAAATTACTTTTTAAAAATTTATGCATAATTTGCTATGCATAACTCTATGTAGCAATATTAAAACAATTGCCTCTTTTTAATTTTAGCTAAATTTCATCTTCTGAAAAGCTTCTGTTAAAAAAAAAATATTGTTTAAAAATAGTTGTGTATTTCTCTATTGTATACACAAATTTCAGTATCCTAGTAATGCAGATTTACAATAGTTTGTAATTTTAAGTTAATAATTATTGCTTTTGTACATTCAATGCTTTTCGCAAAAGTTAAAAATTTTAAAATTAAAAATTATAGGCTGTATCAACTATCGCTTATGTGATAGTTACCAGCAGTCATGTATATTTTACCAATAAATCTAAGCCCATCAAAACATACAAAGTATTTCAAGTACTGTTCTTGAATTTGTGTTAAGAATTCGCACATTGCTAGACCTGTCCGTATACCTTAAATATAGTTACAATTGCTTAATTGAAATACCATGCAAAATAAAAGACAATAAAAATCCGAAACACATAGAACTCCGTAAAACTCAGTTAGAAACAGAAGTTTCTGTTTTTCTATATTTGTAGTAAACAATTTTTTTCGCTTCCTTATATTGCTACCCAAAGATTTTGCACCAACAGAATACTTTTTTACGTACGGCCAAACAAACATGTAGGATTTATTCATCCAAATAGTCTGTTTTCAGGCAAGTTTGACCAACAACAAATGGGCTTGGTCAACTGAAATACTCATTTTGTTTATGTGAACGAAATCATATTTGTTGAGTCCTAAATTTTGTTTAGCTGACCTAATATTTTGCAAAAGCAATTGCATGCCTCATTGGCGGTATACAAACAAGTATTTTGCTACTTTTATAATTTTTCTGTTAGGTCTTTTTTTTTTTGTTTTAACGCTCAGACTGGCCGCTTTCTTGCTGTATGGGATGCATTGAGAAAAGTTTGGGCTGCTAGGTTTGAATTTACACACCAGATATAGGCTGTTCACGGTAAAGTGAGCACTTTTGAAGCCCTTGGTTCTTTTTCCTTTCAGCATTTTTTATCCTGTAACCACCTTTGTAATTAAATATTGCCATGTAAGTAATAAACACAGCGCCTATATTCCACTGCACCCGGAAGTTAACGTCTAAGGCTAAAATATAATATATTTACTGACTATTATTCAAAATTATATGGTTTTCAATAGTGCTCGCTTTACCGTGAATAGCCTATAGCAAAATCCACTGTTAGTCATCGCTACCTGCTTACCGCAATAGATGAAAATGTTCGTAATGCAAGCAGCGATTGGAATACAGTGGCCACTGAATTGACCTGTAGTAGTCATGAAGCCGGTGATAGAGCTATAACGCTTACACCCTCTATTGCCTAAGACTCCCACTAATACTGCAATGAACTCATTTAATTATGTTATTTTCACTGTTGTTTATTTTTTATTTCCTTATGCGCTTTTGCTAGCCCCGGATGGGGAAATTACATGTAAGCTGGGCGGATAACAACACCAGGAATCACTGCTAGGTTTTGTACAGTTATCCTCTTAGTGTTTTATTTTTTATATTTAGGAGCCTACAAATTTTAATTTACCTTGTTATCTTGTATTTCGATTGTATTTGTGTATACTATTGATTTAGTTGCCCAGTGAAGTCAAAGATAACTTAACATTTTTATTCCTGCTGGACTGAACTTCAGTAGTATGAGTGCCACAATACACGACGAAAAACGCAGGACAACGGACATAAGCTAACTTTCATTATACATGTTCAGATACATTGCCGCGATTATAGGAATTTGGCTTTCTCCGTTGTTGTTAGTACACAAAGAGGCAGCATTAACGTTATTTTATGAAAGCTTCACACCTCTTTTCACTCACAAAAAAAAATTGTTTAGCTATTTTCCGCCCGGCAAAAGACTGTTGAAAAATAACATTATAGTAAGCTTAGTAGTACACGACGTAATTTGTGCATACTACATCGGACAATGTGTATCCTGGCAGCAGTCTGTGAGAGATGAAGTATTGGTATTGCCTACGTGCCTGGAACCGTATTGCTCTCACTACTGTGTACTGTAAAGAATATTGTTTATGTGCCTGGACGTGTATCGCTGCAGCCGAAGTTTTATGTATGTACGTTTTGTACGAAAACGGTGGTCCTAGGCAGTGGAGACTACAGCCCCTGTGTGTTACCTACGTCATTGTCTATACTAATATATAAAGAGGTAGTGTTTGTAACTTTGTGTGTTTGGATGTAGGAGGTAATCTTCGAAACTACTCATCCGATTTTGAAAATTCTTTCACCAGTAGAATGCTACGTTATCACTGAGTGTCATAGGCTATATTTTATTTTAAAAATCAATAGGGATCCCTACTAAAACTCCAATAATGTAACCCAAAGTGTAAATAAATGACCTATAAAATTCCTTACATTGCGTGCGCTGCGAAAACTATTGATGATAGAACAAAATAATGTACTACGGCTTTGCAGAACACATCATTATCTACGAAAAGTGTCGCGACACCATATGTCTAACTATTATAGTTATGTCACAATAATTTCTATTTTTATTTTAAAAACAGAATTAAAACGTCACCGCTAGAAAAGGCACTTTATTTGTACCTTGGTATTAATCCTTATCAAAATTAATTACTTCACATTCAAGACTGGTTCAGTACCTGTGTATTACTTTTTGAATTATTGGGAAACGTGTTAGGAGGGCTTATATTCCATAAAAGCATGATAGGAGTACCGACTTTTAATGATAGTTCGTGAGGTGGTAAGCCAGAAGGATTAAGCGAATTTAGAAAATCTTGAGGAAAGTGGACGACATCGTCAACATTGGTGACTGTGTCAATCGACTTATAGGTTTTGACTTGGCCGGGAACTCTTTGTACAATGAGATTTCATTGACAGTGTCGTTCCTAGGCGATACTATTGCCCTGGAACACAACCAGTGAAAGTCGCCTGGTTATCAAATATCAAATAAAAATAGCAAAAAAATTTTAAATTATGAATTATTTAATTAATTATTAAATTATAATGTGCTTTTTTAATGCTTTAGGAGAGTTTACCCAACCTAATTAAGGCCGTATTAAGCAGTTTTTTTATCTTAATTGCACCCGTGCGAAGCCGGGGCGGGTCGCTAGTGTTTAATAAACAAGCATCAAAAGGGAATGAGTATTGACTTTTCGTATAAACATCCCCCGTCATTAATAAATCAGGGACTGAGCGAAGTGGGGCAACAGTAACATGGACTCGCATTCGGGAGGACGCGGGTTCGAATCCTGGTCAGGCCGTCCAGAATTCTGTTTACCATGGTTTTCCGAAGTCACTCTAGGCAAACGCTGGGATGGTGCCTTAATAAAGGCCATGGCCGAATCCTTCCTCAGTTCCTTTCAAGTGCCTAATTGTATGTTTCTGTGTTTAATGAACTCGCTTTTGACGAGACATTAAACGCGCAAACTAAAAACGTACAGGTAGCCGTACTGTATTATTACCGCGTAAATATGTGTTACTTTTGGCAAACGACATGTCGACAGTTGAAAGTAACGTTCCCATAATGCAATACTGTCAGGCCATTTGTTTGCGAGCAAATATCTAACAAGGTATCAGATACTGCATGTAGTATAAAACACGCGTGTACAGACTGTGCGAGTGGTCTACATGTCTGTCACTAATACCACACTAGGCAGTTCTGTACTGTTCGACGTGTTCAATTCCACTCCACGCCGAGACGAATTGTATACAATATCTTAGCACTCCATAATTTATCAGTGAAAAATTATCACTTACAATTCTGTTGGTGAAGGTGCATGTGGTGTTTACAAAACGGAACGCTTTACGTGACCGGAACTGACAGATATGATACTTGTGTAAGGTGCGGCAGTAGGAAATGGAAGAAAGCGCAAAGAATGTACAGGGATCGATTTCCTCACAGACAGAACCCACACCACACCACACTACATTCGCGTCTGTAGAGCGACGTTCAAGAGAAAGTGGAAGATTGGAGGCGACACGACCGAATGCAGGACGCAGACGGACGGCGAGGATAGCCAGATTTGAAGAGGATGTGTTGAGGCATGTTGAGAATAGCCCACGTGTAAGTACGCGTACTATTGCAAGAGTACTCAACAGAAGCCGCCGCACCATTGGTTGAGTGCTTTATGAGCAATTACTGCATCCGTTCCATGTACAACGTGTGCATGCCGTGGGTCCTGCGGATTATCCTCGACACTTAGATTTTGTAGCATGGTCTCTGGAGCAACGCAGAACACGCCCTGACTTTGACAGATACATTCTCTTCACTGATGAGGCTTCCTTTCAACGTTATGTTATACAGAATTGTTGAAATATCCACAATTGGGCGGATGTCAATCCTCACATTCCATCCATCCACGTGGATCAGAAGCGATTCAGTGTCAATGTCTGGGCGGGCGTAATACATAACATGTTGGTTGGCCCCTGCCTGTTACCACATCGTCTCACCGGCAAGGTGTACTCTGCATTTATGCGGGAAGCTCTGCCGACATTATTCGAAGAGGTCCCGTTGCAAACACGAGCGACCATGTGGTTCCAGCACGACGGCGCCCCATCCCACAGTTGGCGTCGTTCGCGCGATCACCCTCGTATTCCCTGGAAGATGGATAGGCCGTGGGGGTCATTCATGTTCCTTGGCCTGCACGATCCCCTGATATGAATCCATTGGGCTATTTCTTCTGTGGTTACATGCGTAGCCTAGTGCATGAAACCGCAGTGGAATCCGAAGAGGACCCCGTCGCCCGCATCGTTGCAGCAGCAGGGATTATTCGGGACAATGAGGGTGTTTTCAAACTTGTCCGACAGTCGTTATTGGGGCAATGTAAACTGTGCGTCGACATGGGGCTTTACCAACGAGCCTTTCCTGTAAATGTGGTACCAACCACTTAAATGTGATATATTGTAATGGCATTACTCTATGCTGCTGCACCAAATGTTTCAATGTTCACACGCCCGCACAGTACAGTAATATATCTCAGACCTTCCTAGCTCTATGGCCCTCCGGGTCGTACTATCCAACTAAAACAACATATAAAACAAAACCATTTTTCTTAATTACTAAAATAAAACTATTCTTATTATAGTAAAACTTGTCTTCTTCACTGCCAAGGGAACGTTAAATGACTGATACCGTATAAAAATATGTAAAACATGAATTATTAATACACAGTGAAATGATAAAAACATTCATAAAATTATAAAAAACTCATACTTACACAACATATTAAAATATCATTTTTGTATTATATTTATTTATTCATGTTTCCGTAATTTGCCAGGCAATTTCCCCCTCCGGGAGGAGTATCCGCGGGGTGCCACGGGGAGGGTGTCACCTCGACCCTAATCTCCCTCCTGGAACCTTTATAATTACACTTCTTCTTAACAATAACTTTAATACTGGTTCATCTATTCAGAGCTCAAACTTAAACTTAGATTTCCCTTCCACCTTCGGTATTAAAACGTAAAATCATTAAAATATAACAAACTTTAAAATTTGAAAACATTAACACATTAAAACTTTAAAATGTTAATACTTTAAAACGTAAAACGTGCAATTCTTAAAATCTCTTAAAATGGCCCAGAACATAATGGACACATTAAAATTATTAAAATTATCGGTGGTCAAAACTATTTCCTATACTATTATCCATCCCCGAAAACAGAACTTGCACCGTTCTGTGCCAGCCTTACCCAAGCGTGGCACTCCCGGGGCACTAGCCAAGTTGCCTAGGCGCCTCACTGGCCTCGCCTTGCACAGCAATCAGTTACTTGTCCTGTCTCCTCCCCCCCCCCCCCCACCAATTCAATCCATCTACTCTAACAGATCTTGACCACCTGACCAATCTCGCACAGTTCGTAGCAGTAACGATACAGTTCCAGATGCGTACGCAATACCAATATCTTTACGTCCTTCATGGAATCGCACGACTGTCGCCACAAACGGACAGTTGTGTATGCTTATTAATGTATCGTGCGCGTTGTTTACAGAAAGTGTTATCATTGTCCGACACCATCGCCTGTGCAATGGCCATACACGCATGTATGTAGTACTGCCTGCTTACTAGGCGCTGTATCGCTGCAGCGGAATCTAGCGGGAACTTTGTGTGCGTTTTAAATGAAAACGGTAGGGGGCCGTTTTTGTTTCGTAGGACATACTGCTGAATGAACCAGCATAAAATATTCATAATTCCCGGCAATAACGAGGTTGCCAGCAATAAGAGAGTGGCCACCCGTATTATTTTCATAATAGACAGTATTATTCATGTCAGTTTGCTCCTAGGATGAAGATCCCTATAACATACGACAATGTCCCGCGAATTGTACTTTCATTTCAACTGGTTTTCTATATTTCGCTAAAATACATTCCAAAATCTCCATTTTCAGGGACCTATTTCGCCCTTAATACTTAGTTTAGGTACAAAGTCTCCTATATATTTGCCACTTGATTTTTCATTAAGGATCACCTCACAAAGTTTGTCGGTCGAATTCAGTCCCATCTTGTATAAACAAACACGTATACAATACATACGTCAGCCTTGTTTATGCACATTTAAATGAGACGAGTAATCGATTATATATGCTGATACTTCTAGTACCTGTTTTATAATAATTGTTTGTTTTACAATGTTCGCAACATTAGTTCTTGAATTTAGAGCGGTATAACCAAGTAAAGGTATTTTCATTCACTTTTTGAGTGTTGAAGTAATCCTGTCACATACAGGATGAGTTACTAACACTCACAGGTCTTATTCCGTACATCATTTGGAGCAAAATATGTCATATAAATATTGATCCTATTCCCAATATTTACAGAGTAATTCGACAAATTGGAAATGCTTAAATTATTGAGTATGAGGATGGATGAAGAATATTGTTTGCCAAAGGTTTGTACGAACACGTGAGGGACTACTTGCGCGTATCATGCATGCCGCTACAGAAATAGAAGATAGCCGCGTGCAGCTACATTGAGCAACACGTTCATAAGCGTGCGATCAAGTGTACAGAAGTAGACGGAAACATTTGTGAACGTCTTTTGTAAGCATACTAGACGTTAATTGTGATGCTCAACTGTAAACAATATGGTCTGACAATACATTATCGTAATTACTTCTGAAATGGTTATTATTTTATTCGTCAACTTTCAAATGTTTCGAATTACTCTGTAAATATTGGGAATAGGACCCACATGTATATGACATATTTGACTCCAAATAATATAACGAATTAGCCCTGTGAGTGGCGGTAACTCCTCGTGAGTCATCCTGTATACTAAATTTGTAGTACGGGGGTAAAAAAGGACCGTTTTTAGTGGTATCTTTAATAAATGCCGGTACTACAGAGTACAGGAGCACGTGCATACCTAGTTTTTGACGGAACATTCCTGCATGTGTATCAATGGGTGTATCAATAACAGTGAAAGACACGACATGTGAATTGACATGTATACTAAATGCCGAAATCCTCACATTATATTTAGGGAGGCCATCCATTGATACTTACGGTAAGGACTATAAAATTCCTACGTATGTATACTTCACGTTTTTTTAGTAACAGACAACAGTACTGTTCAGTTACTGATGCTGCTAGCAGCGTATTAATTCCCAGAAGAACTGCTGCGTCGCGTTATCTCTCCTCACAATGGCCACGTAATCGTTGTCATTCCTGTTATGGCCGCTTGGAATGCCAGTATTATACTACTTCGTATCGTAAAACAATTATTACTCAAAAGCCTTTTTCTTAAGAAGGGTCGATTCTGTTTCACCACGAGGAAGTTAATACTGTGATTTGTTATGTGTAAGTCTAGTCTAACGCCTGACTGTAAATTACGTTTGTTTAGTATGCCACGAAATCTCTAGACCACAGTCAACTTCCTGCTATAGATTCGCAATCACTCCTGTTTCAGTGTAGAACATAGCGCATTCGGTGAAAGTTGCTGGGATAAGGATACTGTAAAACATATCTAAACGTGTTTCAGATTTTTTTACAGTGTGACTTTTCCTGACGCCAATTCCGCCACTGTACCCTTCTTTCTCTCGAAATAAAATAATTGTTAAGGGCAGTGTCTTGTGCAGGGGTTTGTAAGGTAGGTTTGTAGGATTCCCATGTCGAGCAGGTGTGTTTGGCAGATAGTCGTGTTATCAAACCATTTATTTTCGTACTATGGGTAAGGACCCGAATAATGTCGATCGTAAATTTTATATTTAAATCTTTCAAAAATAAGTGGTATCACGCCGCATTTAGTACTTAACTGAAGGTAATTTCCATCCGAGATTAATATTTACACATTTTTGTGTTCATACTCTGGACTGAGTGTATCTTGACTATGTTTTGGTAAAGACAAATCCAGAAATGTTATCACGCTTAAACATCATCGCATACATTGAAAGAAGTCAGTGTAGGCTGTAGCTAGCTTTAAGTTAAGAACAAAACTCGTTCCAGATAATTTCCTCTAGGTTATGTTCATTTAAGGCTGTCTTGGAAAACGAAAGCCTGCTAGAAATAAAATTAATAGAACTAGGAAATGTTCCATAAATAGTAGACTATTTTTATATATCTCATAGGAATTAATTATTAGCGTTGATTTTTGACAAAAAATACTGTTTGGTTTGTGGCCGGGGGGTTCGCATACTCTCTAAATTTAGCTGGTCTACCTTCATCGGTTGCAGATTAGCCTCCAATTATGTGTATAATATATTATATTATTGGAACACGTTATTTTCAGAGTTGGGAGGTTTGCCTTACACTCTGAAATTTTTTGTGTGTGTCCAAATGTTCGAAAATAACGGCCAGATCTGCTAGCAAAAAGGTATTAGGGCTGAATGCGAAATATATGCTCGTTAGGGTATGTCTTGACATGATGAATTCCAATTTTTAAGGGCTTTACCCCAACGGTCGCTAAATGACAGCAACTATGCCTTTCAATTGGTGGAGTGTGGATGCACATAGTGGTTATAGCGTGAGATGAAGCAAGATGGCCGCTACCCCGAATGACACAGTTTTATATAAGGTTTCAGTTGTTTGCGGACTTTTTTTTTTTTCGAAATTTCGTTCGTACCGCTAAGTTCTGAAGCCTAATTATTATTTTTTCAAAACAAAAAAATCTGTCAAAATTTAATAATAAATAAACTGCGACTTTGTAAACGTACATAGACGAGGCGAAGATGAAGCATGCAAGTGAATGTGAGTGAAGAGATTTGGGAGGCTCTTAACAGCGAGGTCTTGGGAGCCGATGAGGGTTGTTGAGGTGAGTATGGAGCGGCGCCGGAATGAAAGTGCGGGGGAAACGGGAGAGCTTCGAGAAAACCCGGCGACCAACGGCATCGTCCGGGACGATTCCCACTTGCGAAAATCCGGTGACCCGGCCGGGAATCGAACCAGGTTCGCCTTGATGGGAGGCGAGCGTGCTAACCGCGCATCCACATGCAAGTGAAGTGATAGGTGTAATCTCGGATGCTCGTGGGACTGGGTCGGGGTACGGCGTCGCCAGTCGATCCACGGACAAGCTGCAGGTAAGTGCTGGCGGGGGCGGATGTCAATATCGCGGCCGCCGGGAGTGGTCGCGTGTTGACGGGGGGGGGGGGGATAGGGGGGCACTTTCTTAATCAACTCGCCGAGCCGAGCCGCGGTTCCTCCTGAGGGCAACGCGCCACTTCTGCCGGTCTTCGATACCAAATTGAAGGCCTGACGTGCTGCGACTAGCGTCAACATGACGCCAGTGCTCGGGTTAGACGTCGACTTCGAGTCCCCCAGTAGTTGGCGTCGTTCTTCTAAGAATAACACCTCACTACCTCGGTGCGGCTGTCCTTTCCACCTAATGATTTCCTGACTCCGCAGTCGCCGAGGCGTTTTGACCTCGAGATTACAGATCCAAACTTCTGGTTAACTGCGAGTGACTTCGTAATGCCAGTTGAAAGTTTGCGAAATTAAGGCCAGTGTTCTACTTTTTAGATCCTAACCTCTTTCGGGTAACAGAGAACATTAAAGCGTTCCCTACAGTATAATCCCCAGTCACATCATAAATTCTTGTCTACAGTTGGTTAAACCATGAAATTTCGTCGCTCTGCAGGTAGTTTAGCCTAAACTTCTCGAAACAGCGTTCCTGAGTATGAAATCACGTTTATCGTAATGTTTAGATTGTTTGACAATACAAGTTAGACATAGCGTGTGGATTATCGCGAGAACGGATTGAGCGTACTTGAACGCTAATATGTGATCGAAAACTTCTCTCACTTTTGACAAGCTCAGTTGAGTATGGCGAGCGTGAAACGGAGTTTCCGTACTTAACAATCTAAAACAAGCACGAAGCGTAAGCGTCCGTCCTGAAACACTTCAAACACCACCGTAATAGAGTAATTACTCAGACTAAATTCACCGTATTATTGTGTGATATCAAACGAAACACTATTGTGTCCCAGTATTCCCTTCTAGCTTATATAGAAGTGGCGCAATTCATGTGCCAGGGAAATGGAAAACAGCCTACATTTTTTCTCTACACCAAAAAGAGACGCAGTACGGGCTTATGGCGTAAGGACGTTACTTTCAGATCGTGATGTCCTCGGTTCGGATCCAGGTATCCAGTGAATGTAATTTACAAATTAATTAGGATGATAATTTACTTGTACAGCATGTGGAGTGGCCAGAACAGTGTGTGTTTGTGTTCGAATAATAGTTACTGCTGGCTCAAGTGTTAAAAAGACGCATTGAATTAATTGTATGATAGGTAAAATGTTTCGTGATTTTAGAAGCTTTCTATTCAAAATAATGATTGTAGTTGGCGAAGATCCTTAAAATGGATTCCGGAATTAGCTCGAGCATAATTGTCCTTTGTACGAAAACAGACAGTGAATACGAACAGTAGTAGTTCGTACTGTATAAGAAAAACGCGTGTATTGACACACTGCAGCATAGTGCATGTGTCGAAAATAAGTATTTTTTTCAGGGACCCAATATAAAATTAAATGCAAGCATAGGCACCGAGTTTGTGGTTGGTTTTGGTGGGTTGGGGGAGGGGGGGTCGGTCACTCCGCTACTTTCCAGTCAGCAGGGGCGTCGTACTCCTGTGATGGTTGCCAGTAGTCAGTCACTACTTAAAATTTTAATAAGTATTTATAATTTACAATAAACTACTTGCCTCATTCTTTTGACGTGAATACGTCCGTAAATTTGCAACCATAGTGGGAGGCAATCCAGAAAATCCGATGATAACAAAATCGGGGGATACAGTTTGGCATTGCAGCTCCGAATCTATCGTCTACATACAAAAAGTTCAATTACACCACTCGATTCCCAAATAAATGAAAGAATATTTTACGTTGAGTGAGGACTTCGTAGCATCGCGCGAGGCCCGGGCGGAAGGGAGGGGGGGGGGGGGGGATTTTTGAGTTCGTTTCACCGCGTCTCGTGACTCCCGCGTAGTATAACTTTTGACTAGGAGAAGCTACGACGCTGGTTTAGGTTTCAATCGACAGCTCTCGCCAAGGTCAATCGATTGCGTGTATGAAAACATTTGTGTGGTGGCGTGGTTATTGTGAAATTGTATGAGTTTAATGCAAAAAAATTTTTAAAAATGTAGCACAATTTCGGCCTATACTCGTCAAAAAGCCAAGTCGAAATACAGAAATCGTGTACGGTTAGAAAGAGCATCTCAAAAGTAAACCAGTGATACCCATAAAACCCCATATGAGCTAGTGAAGCGGTGTCGGGAACGTAAAATAATCATCAAGGCGTTCGAGCGCGTCAACGTAGATGTATTCACGCAAAACAAATGGCCGTGTCCCCAACACAGCCAAACCCAATTATTTATGCTATTTTGTATTTATAGGTGTTTTATGTATACAAAAGCAACGCAGTATTTCAGTAGAAGTTATTTTATGTAAATTTAAAAAATATAACATACAGTGAAAGAGGCGGAGAGAATGAGAGTGATAAGATTAGAGAAAAGCGGGTGTGGTCACAGAATGATTTGAGATGGCCATTCTCTCGAAAGAATTTGGCGTCTGTGAAAGCAAGTATGTGGTTTTCTTCAAAACTGCTAGAGTGAACTTTTTTGCTGAACGATCTGTCTTGCAAAACACTCGTGGCACACGAGTGGCCGCGTGGCATTCTTCCCTTTTCCTTACTGGGGCGCGCGTTGGTATCGCCGGTAATTGTGGAAGGGAAGGACGAGCAACGGAAGGGCTGTGGGGTACTAACCACGTGCCGCGATAAGGCTCCCGGGGCTGATACAACTCCAGCGTGAGGTGCAAAGTACACAGGTCAGATCTGCTAAGCCGCGGGGTGCCTCTCTGTCGAGATTGTGAAAGCCTGGCCAGTGAGAAGCGAGTGCATTCTGTGAGCATTGGGAGAGTAGAGTGTGAGACTGGCCTGCGTGTGTCTTGAAACATGAGTGACAGAAGACATTTGAAATGATGTTAATGTATGGCAATGTACAGTTTGAGCATGTATGTGTAACTAATATGTGAGGATTACATGATTGTAGCTATCACAAAGACAGCGATAAGGATCTTACAGAATGCCATTAAATATTACGTTCAATAATATAAATATTAAAGAGTTAATAGTAGACATAGGTAGTTTAATTTTGTAAATAATAACTGTATGTATTTCTATAACATTGTCAGTAAATTTAGAAATTAAATTGAATTCTTTTATTCATATCAAGGCCTCCATTCCTCAATAATTTGGATACGCCTAGGTGACTCGATGCAGTACCTTACATTTCAGGGTTAGAAATTTTAATGTAAATGCCTGTGTCAATCCCAACCTTTCAACAAAATATCCACAACCCCATTTTCAGAAGTTGTGTTACTGATTTCATAGAACTTTACCGATATTTGTGTTGTTTAATTTTAAATATGGTAGTATAATTGTAGTCAGTAGAAACATTTTCAGAAACCTGTCTGAAGGGAGTGTACCTCGTCATGAATTTCATAATGTTGTAAACCTTTTTTTTTTTTTTTTTTTTTTTTTACATTTTTGTAGGGAATTCAGTTTACTTCAGCAGCATGTAAATAATAATGTTTCTGCAAAAAAATCTGTTATGACTTTACGTTACAGGATTAAATGTTGAGTTGAACTTAGCCGTTTAAATTATTGCCCATTACAGTTGGATATGTCTATTTATTTGTTTTACATACGTATATAAAACTCTTTTTTTTATGCCGTATTGGTACCCGATCCATAGCATCTTCGATTTAATCTAGCTAATTCCGCGAGATGACGGTACGCACACGTGTTTGTAATCTGGGTTTACATTCACAGAACGCGTTTATAAAATTCGCTGTAATTTTATTTTGTGTTTCTTTTCGCTAGCGTAAAATTTCCAACTCGGGAATTAAAATGAGCTGGAGAATTATATGTATCATGCTTTTGAATGTTTTTACGACGTCCACCAACTCGTACTACACTAACTCGTAAACTAAGTTAAGCGCACATTGAACTCACTATATATCTCTCTTTCTTGCTCTCTTTCCCTCTCACACACTCTGTCTCTCTTCTCCTCTCCCCTTTCCCTCCATTTGATACTTATAAATTATAGCATGTTCCAGTCACACTAAAAACAAGTCATATTTTTATTTGGCTAAAGCAGACAAAATGAGCGCCATTTTAAATACTATGCAGCTCTCCGACGCGGGAATCTTTATTCATCTGTGAATAACACATTATATAAGTTAAAAGCCGTCGCCCTTCCTTACTGTTATGCGTGATATTGAATAACGAGTATAAAGGGGAGAATTTGACACCAATTTCGTATGTTTCTAGTGAAACGGAACTATGAATAAATATAGCAAATCATTTTTGGTCCTTTTTATTAAATTAATAATAGTGTGTTTTTCCTTTGCATTTCTTGTATTTCGTCCCCGACTTCTAGAAATGCACACTTAACGGACTAAGGTGTTTTTTTTTCCCCAGATGAATAAATCAAACTGTTAGTAGTTTCGTTTGTGTATAATATGTGTACGTATAAATTTACTTTTTTTTTCTGTGTGCTTTGCCAACATATCTTTGTGAAGGGATTAATTTAAAGCGTTTGGTTGCAGTGACCTTTAAAAATTATATTTTAAAATTTAAATATAATTTTAAATTATGTGTTTTAATATAGTATAAATTCGATCGTCTAAGAAGACTAGTTTAAAAAGTGACCTTGCACCTTAAGTTTCATATTAATTTTTTATTTATTTAAGTCAGTTAAATAATCACCAACATTCGCTCGACCCAAGTTCCAATCTTGCCCATGCTTTAGAAAACTTACATTCTAAAATGGTTTTTTATTGCCTGATCTTACATTCGAGATAGCGAGACTTCTCCTTCGGCTCATCATTTTTGTCAGGAATGTTAACACGCACAAAGGGGTGGTTTCGAGCAATCGATACATGTCTGTGTTTGCCCGTTTGTAAAAGCAGGTTGCGAAAGTGAGACGGGGGTTTGTTGCATGGTCACGTTTTAACGCTCTGTATGGATTTTGTTTTGCTGCCATGCGTCCCAGCTTCGTGTCGGAGGATTTACACGCAGCCTCGATAAAACACTTCACATGCTTGCTGCGTCTCGCGCCGCTATGTTGGACGTCGGCTGCTGCCTTTTCTTAATTTTAAATTATTTATGTAGTTGTAGTTGGGATAAATATGCAAATTCGCACGTGTTTCCCTCCTGAGGTAGGGTCACATTATGTATGAGAGGAGACTATCGCTAAGAGGAGCCGACTTTCCTAGCCGAGGTATAGACCTGTCGACGTGGACGAGGTGAGACGAGATGGGTGTGGAGACGCGGCGGAATCAAGACTGAAGAGGAAACGGGAGAACCCTGAGAAAATCCCCGCACCACGACAGTACCTATCCGCCTCACTCTCCACATGAAAACTCTTGCCTGCAGTTTTCCCGGGGTCCTAGGTGGGGGGGGGGACATTGATTAACCAACTGAGCCAACCTTGAGTGCCTATGTAACATAAATGTGTTAAAAAATGCAAAAAATATACGCATGACTTCCATGTGTTGCTTCATAATAGTTAACAGGTGATCACGTGTTTCAGGAGGACGGCCTGAATCTTAATTTATTTTTTCCAGCTTGGGAAAATATTTCAAGGCTATCTGGTGCTCCAGATCGATGTCCGGATCTGTGAAACTATACGCATAAATACTTTTTTCTTCCAGAAACTGACACATTTTAGTATCTTTGCAGACTTTTATACATTCACTGGATAGTATTTCGTAAATATGGTGTATTTGTTGACTTTTAAAAGTGGCACTCGCATGGACAATAAAAGAAAGTCTGTGTTGCTTTAAATACTCGCTGAACCACTGGTAACACCGTGCCAGTCACAATTTACGTGGTGTATACTTATTTCTTGGGATGCGGAAGGGTCGCTTTATTATATTATATCTGGCATGTGAAAGAACTTTCTTCCCCCTCCCCCCCCCCCCCCGACATAGAATTTTCTGAGTATTGGTAATTTGTGCTATTATAAAATAAATGCGCCGTAACTTGACGCCGTAATTGATTATATTTAAAATACGTTACTATATTAGTTCCATTAGTCTCCTAAGAAATTAATAAATATCTGTGAACTTAGATATCTACGTATATAACATCTGTGAACTTAGATATCTACGTATATAACATCTGTGAACTTAGATATCTACGTATATAACATGTATAAACGCACATAAACTTACCCATTCTCACTTGAAATTACTTTTTCTTTTTTTCATTCGTTCATTAAAGTGGGTGCATTGGCTACATTTATAGCACTGATAAAATAAAGTAATACTTGCTCAACTGTTTTAAGTTCAACAGGACATTGTTTCATTCAAGTCCCTTCTTGTGGGGACCGTGGTGGTGTAGTGGCTATACTGCTCGCCTCCCACCTAGGGAACCGGATTCGATTCCTGGCGGGGACACTCCCAGATTTTCACATGTGGGAATCGTGTCTGATGGTGCTGCTGGTCGGCGGGTTTTCTCTGGGATATCCCGCTTCCCCCGCCCTTTCATTCCGACGCTGCGCCATACTCTCTTCGCTTTACCCTAATCGGTTCATGAGACCTCGGTGTTAAGAGCTCTCCACTGCACTCCACCTCTCCTCTACGTGCAGTAACTGGGGCATTTTAAATAAGCATACCAAGCTCTGACACAGCAGCTTGTATCCACGTGGACTGACCCTGGCAGATACGGATTGTGGGCTCGGTTCTCACGTGTGACGTAGGTCGCCACAAACCCCTGGTGACAGTGCAGTGATGTGCGCTTATCCGGGGCGCAAGTAGGCGAACTTAGCATTCGCGGAGTGCCTGGACTGTGCACGGTCCAGGGATTGTCAAACGAAGCGTGGCCTGTCGGGTTGCCGAGTTGTCAGACGACGAGCATCCCAGATGAGCCTACAAGGCAGTTGCACGCACGCGTGGTTCACGTTCGATAACAGCGCCATCGAAAGCAGGCGTAAACTGTTCCGTACTTCTGCCTTTCTGTACGTATATAAGGAAGGGATTTGTATAGTTCCTTCAAGGTTGCTTCCAACTTTTCGAAAGCCCTGCTAAAGTTCTACTTTCAGGCCATTCCTACGCATTATGCAAACAAAGCTTATCCAACTCTACGAAATTACACCAAATGGATAACCCACCGCATTCGTGCGCACTCAGGTTCATGATATTTTGCATATGAACTATTTCTTACTAGGCATTGCCAATATTTCTATTTTCTCGCTGGCTGTAATAATATGCATTATAAATGAGATATTATAATAAGTAGATGGAAAATTGGGTATTCCAGTTTAGGGTCTGGGAGATTGATACATTTAGTTCTGTAAATTTTACAAGTTGAATAAAATAAAATAAATCAAAATACCATATCCATAAATTAAATGTCTTTTATAAATTATTAATTATTACATACATCGAATCGTTTTGCTTTATGCAATGGGAGATGTAGGGTTTCTTTTAATTTATATATATATAAATTAAATAGGCCCATAAAAAAATTAATATGTAACTTTTGTAAATTTCTTTGTAATTTTTCTCCTCTCAACACATAATAATATATACTTCTTTTAAACCCTTACTCCAACACATGCTATGATAGCACAGTTGATTAGGGCGTCAACCATGCTGGCGAACACAAGGTTCGGCAGTTCAATCCCGCACCCCTCCACAAGATGTTTTGAGGTATGCAAAAATAAATAACAGTGCTACTGGTTGTCGCTCTACGACTTAAACTATTCTAAACAAGATGACGGACGACAGTGGCACACACCAGTGCATCCTAGCAGGCGATGAAGGAACTAATCCAGACGACCTCAGGATGGTGGATGACTGAGACACACGCCAGGGCCCCTAGCAGGTACGGAACATGAAGAAACAAAATGGAATGACAGCTCAGACAGAACATGAGAGAGCATGAAAAAATAATAGGGAATGATAGATCATAGAAATACAAAATGGAATGATAGAGCATAAAGTATAAAAACAAAATGGCGGGCGGAAACAACATGGCGGATCCAAGCTGGCGGCGGATCCCCAGCCTCTGCCCTGGAAACCCCTTTTTCCTTCTACTATAATTTATTAATAAAATATAAGAAAATTTTCAGTTTAACCAAAAATAAGAAACTTTTAACAGAAGTATAAAACGCTTGTGATACATGTAATACTTACAAGACAACTAAACATGCCATAGATAGGGACATTTTTCAAATGTTTTATTCAAAAAATTTTTTAAACACCACGGATATACTATAGCACGGTTCACAGATACTGTTAGTGTCAATTTTGATAATGATTTAGTGTATGTGCTGAAATGAAAATACGGTAAGCAAGCACATCTGGTTCATTTACATTTTAAGGTAGTTATGTAATATAGGATTTTTGTGGTATGAAATTGTTCAGGAATTCACATATTATTTTACTGAGTTTCATCGGCTATGGAAATTGCTGAAAGGATTCGGTAAACTTGCATGCACGAATTTTAGTTACACAGAGGTGGATTAAAGAAAGCGGAATAGGACTCCCAACATCGTTGCTTACTCGGTGCTAAGATGCCGATTCTTGTCAGTAGTTGGATTCGACCCACCACCAGTCTGCTTCCTCGTCACCTGACTTAGCTACCAAGGATCCGCTGGTATTATGCAGATTATGATAGTAATACTATATTTGATGCTGCTTAAATTGTTACAAGGATCTATTTGCATTTCTGGAAATCGTAATGCCTGTTTTGTGCTTTAGTTCATACCACATCGAACTGCGATGGAACGGGCTATCCGTGACGTATTGTACATCACATTAGCTCACACGTTCTGGAATAGTGGTCATAACTTTTATATGACCCCATGGCTAATCCTGCGGCCTCAGGCATACATTAAATGTTATAGTTCTTCGTGCTAGCTTGCGAAAGAGTATACCAGCTAATGTGACAGCCACAATGAAGTTGCCCAGTTAAGCTGGATTGTATATAAGATGAAGTCGATTGATATTGTCGATGTCGAGCCATAGACTAAAGATTAGACCGATTATTCGTCGTCTGCGCATGTACCCAACATTGACCAACCTCAAATGAACACAGCTGTCGAAGTCACATGGTCAACAGTTATAAATGAGTGTGTTTATATATAAATGTTCATAAGAGAGGCTACTTTTATTAGTCTTCTTACCTAAAATACAATCCATGCCATTTTTGCTAGACTAAATGACAGAAAAGCAGTTCAGTGTTGGAACACGGAGATTGGTTGTGCGCAGCCAACGAAGTCGGTATACCTCATCTCTAGTCAATGCGTTGATCCATCTAAAATCAATTTTGCGACTTACGGGAACTTAACAATAAAATACTGTGTGTAGCATCTGTGTTTGCGTGTGTGCGCATATTTCAGTAAATGAATGGCCTAAGAATACATTTCCCCCAGGAAAGAAAAAAACTAGTATTATATTTAGCCGTCATTTTATGTATTTATCCCTTTCAATACATTCGAAGAGAAAAATAACTGAAAAACAGCTTTAGAAATCTATTAGGGGCGTTCTTGTGGAGTTACAATGAGGGGAAGGCGAAAATGACAAGGTCGCATTTGTAGTTTAATTCATCGGTTGCATTGCGTGTAATCATTAATATCCTACTGCTGCAGATCTTATCTGCGAGAAATTCAGCTATTGTCGATTCACGGTTTCTTCGGATATTTTAAAACAAACCTTTGAAAAATCACCCCATCACGTATTTAGTAATTTCCTAAATATGCCATCTATGAAGCGTTTTATACCTCTGTAAACACAGACGTATCTTATTTTTAGTTAAATTGTAGTTTTACGTATATGTTATTTATTCACTATAATATTTATTTTCTAATACACACAAATAAAAACAGCGAAAGAAAATCTGTGTTGGTAGCGCCTAGGAATAAATAATTCTCATGCAAAATAATATTACAACTGAGTGCGCAGGAAAGCGATGCGTTGTCCTCTGGTGTAATTTTCCAGACTTAATTAAGCTTAGTATGGACGAGGCGGAGGAATATCCTGAAAGTAGAACTTTAGCAGGGCTTCAGAAAAGTGTGAATTAACCGGGAATAGATTATATCCGGGAACATATATTGCATCTTTGGGAGGGCTCGTTGCAATGCTCCCTTATAACCAGAGACGTCACTTTGAACATTTTTTTTTGTACTGGAGACTGCCCTTAAAAGTTTGCCCACGTTGTGAAAAGAAAGTACTGCTAGTCCTGTGAACTAAAAGTTCGTTATTGTCATTGTGATGCGCGTCCATATTTGACGGCTCGATGAATATATGTCGGTGTGCATTAAACAGCACATTGTTTTCTGATCGTAAGTAAAAACTTCACTAGTTGTTCTGTTTTCATTATTGACTGCGGAGCGTACGTTTCCTCTGAATTTTAACTACACAATTTTGGGACATTCGCACATCACGATGCAAATGACAAAAATAAAAAAAAAAATAAAAAAAAACCGAAAAAGTTTACAGCATCATTTCGATTTGTTTAAAAAAATAAATACATGTTCGGAGCATGCACATGAACTTATTATTTTCCAGTCGTGCGAATCTCAAGTACATGTGCATGGTTTTGTTTATATTATGCATAATACACCTGTTAGGTAAGCGCAGGCGAACATTTGGTTACATATGACGATACTTGTGATCCAGTTAGGACAAATTGGTTTAAAATAGTGGTTTTTACGTTTTAAATATTTGTGTGGATAAATTACTGATGTTGAACATGAGATAATTCAACATAATAATTGTACATTTTCTCTAAGAGGAAAAAATACTCCCGATTTCAAGGCGGCTGTTTGTAAGTTACACAGCGTATAGGATATTTGCCACTGCAGTATATCAGCGTGCTGTTATGTCTGCTCACCAGACCGAACATCTGATGTCTATGTATAATAACGAGTTATTTCTCGGACTACTCGCTTTACCCGCTACAAGAATGCCGTGGTAAGATAGAGAAATAGCATACTAAAAAAGGCACTGCCATGGAAATAAATGAAACCAAAACTTTACAAGTGAAGTAAATAAATGAAGTATATTGAAGTCATAGATACTCAGTGAAAGGTTTTGCAATCACAGTAAACTCTGTCACAGCAAAAAACTAAAACCGAAAGCTATTTATCATGTAAATTAAACTCTTTACATATTTCACTTTCGACATTTATTTCCCATGTCTCTGAAAAAAAAAAGTCTACATAAATGTACTGTGTGTATTTAACTGTTGCTTGTTCAGCGTATTTTTCAAGCTTGTGTTTTTAAAAAAGAAAATTGCGATCGTGCCCTTATACCCAACTAACTATTGATCTTATACAGCAGTACAGGCAAGGCGAGGGAACTAATAACTGATATAAGTTACAAATGATTACTAACACTTTTTATTCGACGTTATGATACGGAACTGCTTCCCATCCATCGTTACCAACTTTACTGGGCGCATGTCACTCAGGGCACCCGTTGAAATATATGCAGGTAGGAGCAGTGACTTTTTCTAAGGTTGATTTCATTGCTCACTTTATCGTGAACAGTCTTTATCCTGTTTTTTAAACGTAGAAAATATAAAAAATCTGGTACATGGCCGACACTAGCACTTACCTGATGGCGAACATTTTTGGTTGCCAAACTGTTAACAATGATCTTTCCAACCTGCAGTAGAAGTAGCCTTAACTCTGGTCTGTGATAAGGAACCTTCCAAGCACACGTTTGGAGTGATCTCGCGGAACCGCGGGAAACAGGAATCAGGATGGCGGACCGATGATATAACCCATGTCCTCCCGAATGCGAGTTTAAAGATGGGTTTACGATTAAATATTGAAGAATTAAGAATTGTACTTAATGACTCGATAAGCACACGGAAAATGAACAATAAGAAGATTTGCAGTTTATGATTGAATTAGCAACTGTTAAGTCTAGCCAATCAGAATAGTAGGAGACGAGAGCAACTGACATAACCAGGAAATATGGACTAGAGTGGAGATTATTTGCATACATTTAATTATTTGTGGTTACTGCTTGTGTAACCGTTTTGAAAAAACTCGTGATATCTTATAGAAGGGGAAGCCGATGCTAACATTGGGCATTTACATCAATACATCTGAAAAGATTAATTAAAGTGAATTCAATAACCTCTTTCAAGAGAGAAAACATGACCTTAAATAGTTCTTTTAATGAAGAGGATACTGTCGCTCGATTTAAATAGTTACTTTCATACGATTTCACAATACGACATAACCTAAATACAAGATGTAAATACAGTTTTCCCCAAAAAAAAATGTCACTGGGCTCTGATTGGCTATTTCGTCTTGCACGATATCTTAACTCACGCCAAGAACACACGCGACCCGTCAAGACCCGCACACGACAGTCTTAAACTAATACCCTCGAATACATTGATTCATACTTAAAGCACACGGCACATCTGTTAAGTCAATCGTAAACCCACCTTACCTTAATCACTGCGCCAACTCGCTCGTTTGTCTGTAGATGCCAGTAACCGCTATAGACATTTTGTAGTGGGAGCGGACCCACTACACAGTCTGGGTAATCCCAGTGCAAATACGTAGAACTTTCAAAGGATTCGTCAGAAGGCAACTGATGAGTTCTGAGGTGCATCGCCCCCCCCCCCCTCTCCGAAGAAGTTAGAAGACATGATGCAGATCCGGCAACGTACAAGGAAAATGAACAACAGAGGAACAATGACCTAAGCAAGGAACCAGGATAATAGAGAGTGGAAATGTACGGACTTGGCAATGGAAAATGGAACCGGAGAATTAAGTGACGAGAATCCAGATTGAAGGATGGTATATGCAAGGGAAGGGGGATCGAAAAGAGGTTCAAAGGCCTCCCTCCCTACTGTTGCCTAACGAAGGGATGGAATGGATATAGTTAGTATATTGTATAGCAGCTATACAATGGCTTAGAATAAAGAGAATAACCACCAGGTTGCTGGGAGAGTCAGGGTGGATGGCAGGTTCAACCGTGCTACACTTACCCTTGGAGCAGCTTGGCAGTAAAATAAAATATAGTTTGTAATCATATACACTATCGACCAAAAAGTAATTGGGCACCTGTTCACAATGTTTGCTCGGTGGTTGTCACCCCGTAAGAAACTTGTAGGGCCACCTCTTGCGGCTATAACAGAAGCCACCTTGTCTGGTATGCTCTCTGCGAGTGTTTGTAGGACATCCACGGGGATTCGTCGCCATTCCTCTTGCAACTCATTCCATGAGTTGAGCAATGGATTTTGGCCGCGCCTGACGAGCCCTCACCCGGGGATCCAATTCGTCCCGAAGATGTTCTATATGGTTGAGGTTGGGGCTCTGGGCGGGCTAGTCCAATCGGCGAACATTGTTGTCGGCGTACCACTGCATTGCAGCCCTTGAAACATGGCACCTGGCATTGTCATCCTGGAAGTAACACGGGTCCATTCCGTAAAAACGCCACAATGTTGGGGGCATTTCATTATCCAGAATGTTACAATAGGCCTCCGTGTTCATGCTACCACGGACAAACACCAGCGGTCCTACGCCGAAGGCCGTGAAACAGCCCCACACCATCACTCCACCGCCACCGAATTTCCTAGTTGGCACTATACACTCCGATAGAAGCAGTTCCCCGGGTAGACGCCACACCTATACACGTCCATCGGACCGGAATAATGTAAACCTCCACTCATCACTCCACAGAACCGATTTCCACTGCTCCAGTGTCTAGTTGCGACGGTCCAAACACCACCTGAGTCGCCGAGCTTTATTGCTTGTCGTGATATGGGGCTTATGTGCAGCTGCTCTTCCGAAATATCCAAGTCGGTGGGCCTCTGTACGCAATGTTCCAATGGAAACCGATACTCCTTTTGCTGCATGAAACTCCTATCGGATGGTAGCCATAGGTTGTGGCCTATTTTTTGACAATTTCACGTTTCAGGGTTCTGCGATATCTGTCGGTCAAGCTTGGAGGTCGCCCAGAACGTGCAGCATTGGCACAATACCCATCGACCTTCCACTTAGGCAGGATAAATGCGACCGGTGATTTGGGCATGTTTACCTTTCGTGCAATCGCCCGGCTAGACAGCCCACTGAGATGTCAGCCCACTGAGATGGCAGCCCACAATCACGCCTTTATCGAAGTCCGATAGCTCTGTACCTCGTGCCATCTCCTTGTCAACTGGTTCTACACCGGCCTGCTGTGTATGGCGGCCACACAAGTCAACTGACTTACTGAATTACCCATCTTCACGGTGTCGAATTACTTTTTGGTCGATAGTGTACAACAATAATCAATCAAAGGTTGATGGTTTATAAAGTAATAAAAAAAACTATTAAAGTTACCTAGTCCGAGAGAGCCAAAGGAAGGAAAGTTATAAGATAGAAAACACAATGATATGCTAAAGGAAATACTTACACCCCTGCATTACCCAGAAAGGGCATAGGCGCGGGGGTTAAAAGAAGAAGATTGCGTGTTTGGTTTGTAACTGGTCACGAAACAAAAAAAAAAAGTATCTGACATAAGTTAGGCAAACTGATATGGTAATATACTTTACAATATAGTTTCGAAACATGTTAATCCTATCGGCATCGCTGCGATATATTGCTTTCATAAATTATTGAAAATCGATGGTGATATATAGCAGATATCACTTATATTGATATTGTAAATATCGCCTATTGCCAACATCGCAAATCGCCGACAGCTCATATTGCTAATATAGCATATCGCGATACAAGATATTGCTCTACATTGTTGAATCATGTCACATTTGCCACAGAAATATTTTTCGTTACGATATATCGCCATATATCGTAATATATTGCGATATATCGTGATATATTGCTGAATCGCTCAACCCTAACTTTGATGAGCTTGGGGCTGATGCGCTTTTAAATTTAATTTCCTTGTATGTGTAGGCTAATGGAAAAGTCATGCGTGCTGTGAAAAAGTGTTGTCAATCCCCCCCTGGTCTTTCCCCTTATCAGACTTACATACACAGACACATACTCGTGCGCGGGTGTGTATGTGCGTTTGCAGAGGTTCTTGGAAACGTTTTTCCACTGCCTAGGCGTTCAGGCGCCTCTGGTATTAAATAAATATTTGTTTCTTAGACAATATATTTTTAATGCTGTAAGTAGTGGTCTTCACATAAGAACGGTGCAGTGTATTTTGTGAGATAAATATTCCCTGTGGATTTATGTTTGTTTCAATACATTTCTCGTGTTCTATTTCGAAAATATATTTTCCGATCTCATTTATTATTATTTTTGAACTTTTCTGTTTCTGATACCTACATGGTACAAAAAATATAAAAAGATCGCGGAATCGTATATTTCCTGCTTGTGTTTATCCGTCCCCTCTAGGCGTACTGAGAGCGCTACAGCCGGAACAGTTTACCCCGCAGACGCTGCCATAAATAAGGAGAGTTATGTGTTGCCGAAGTCGTAATCTAGCCCGCTAGTTTCTCCTCCCCTCCCCTGTACTGGCCGTTCCCATCAAGGCTGCCAACTTGGTGATTTTCTCACTTGAAGTGGTGAGTTCAGAAGGTGGTGTGGTGTCCAAATTTCATATTCCCGTGACGAAAATTTAGTGATTTGTGTAAAAAAGAACTGTTGGCAGATCTGGTGAAGGATTGTTTCCCACATTATTATATAATCGGACATCCGTGTCTTAAGGGTGGTTCATTTTTCCATAATTTATTATATACATCTGGAGAGAGTATGGTAATATCTTCAAGATGCATATTGCATGTTTTATTGCAAACTATTAGTCGCGTAGGTCGTATTTTGTGGGAATAACGATATGGTTTGGTCCCGTCGTTAGCGAATTTTCAGAACGTGTACACTGGAAAAGTACTTGCAAGTATCCGTTTATTCAGCTTGTCAATATTGTATGTTTGTATGTGTGTATAGCAAATATGTTGATTATTTATTTCAGATGGATTTATTTTCTTTCAGTTTCTAATTATTACAATTTCCGACATTGGCATGAGTAGTTATAAAATGTCGATTCTCAGCCACCTGGCATCCTGGCAGGCTCTCGGGTGCCATGGTGGCCATCTTGGATGATGTCAAGCCGAAACCTCCTGCTATGTCATTCCTCACCAATGGCGGCCATCTTGGATTTCCTTTTGTTCCCACGGAATTTACCTTTTCCCCCACCTGCTATATCATCCCTATCACTCTCTCTATGCTCTTGCATTCCTCTTCTTTTTCTCATGCTCTGGCATTCCTTCCTGTCTTTTTCCCACGCCCATCCTCTCTCTCTCTCTCTCTCTCTCTCTCTCATGCGCTTTATGCCTTGGGGTTTTCACATATTTATTCTGGTCTCCTTATTTTCTGTCTTGTCTCCCGCCCCTTTCTTACCTCTCTAGCTTATGGCATCCTCCATCACGTCGTCGTTTGCTGTAGGCAGTCATCGTTAATTTCAATGCCTGCCACCAGAGTGTACTAAGTTCTTTCTTTCTACGTCCTCCATCTTTAATCCCTGCCACCAGTCGGCTGATGTAGGCGGCCATCTTTGATTCCCGTACCTGCCACCAGAGTGTGCGAGGTTCGACCGTTCGCAGCCAGGAGCACTGGCATCGATGCGGTAATTTTTTTGTGGTGGTTGCCTCACTCGCCGCCCTGCAGGGACGCACTAGCAATCGGGGAGGTGAGTTCAAGTGGTGGCCGCAAGGAGCGCTGGGAATTTTTTTTTCGGTGGTTTTATGAACTCGAAAAATGCAGGAGGCATGCGGTTTCTTTCCGACCATCCTTCGGTCGCCAGTACGACTTTTAGACCACACGACAACCATTGCTTGGGAAATGTTAGGAGAAGAGATAAAATAAATACTCACATCGACATATGCACTCAGTAGATAATAAACGTGCCATCGCGAAAAAAATCAGCATTGCACAGTTAGGAAGATAAATAAAATAAATACTCGCACCGGCCTACGCACATACCAGACAATAAACTTGTCGCGAAAAAAAAGGGGATGTTTAATGTTGAATGTACGCATAGGAAAAAACTGCAGGCACCACATCACGCACATTCACTCACTGTTTATATGTGTGAAAGTTATATAAAAAATGTATATATGATGAAATGTAGTATACACACACTCACACACACACACACACACACACACACACACACACATATATATATATATATACACACACACACACACCACACCTTGTTTGCATCCTATGCAATAATAATAACATAAATAAATGGCAGGAAGGTTTGGTATGACGTCATCCAAGATGGCCGCTGTGACACCCGGCACCCTGACAGGATGCCAGGTGGCTGGGAATCGCCATGTTGCAACTACAGGCATGTGTGTGTGTTTATACAGTATGGGGTGGAATTCAACCGACAAACTTCGTATGGCGATTTCTTATGCAAAAACAGGTGGGAAATATACATATATATATATACATATATGCCTAAATTAAATACTAAGGGAGAATGGAGCGCTTGAAAATAGAGATTTAAAAGTGTCTTTTTGCAAAATATCGGAAAGCAAGTGCAATTAAATTATAACTCTCCGAAAATTATTTTATGTTATTGGGATCTTTAACCTTAGAGAAAACTCATTAATATACCCTTTCATAATGAAAATAACAGGGGGGAGGAGGGAGCACAATTATTTTGCCGGAAACTTTTTTACCACCAGGAATTATGATATGAACTTTGTCGTTTATTGAGCGGAATGATTTAATTAACAAAAATGGTAAAGCTGTTGCAACTACCTAGGAATCACCTTCCTCGTGTAAAACGTGCACGAAACTTTTGGCGCTAATAATGCAATACCAGTATTAAGTAGACTAAGATTGCAATCTAATGGTTTTATGGTTATGAGTTCAGGGATTTGGGCGGCTCTTAACGAGGTCTTGAGAGTCGATGAGAGTGGAATGAGGTGAGAATGGGGCAGCGCCGGAATGCTAGGGCGGGGGGGAGATCCCCGAGAAAACCCGCCGATCATCGGCATCGTCCGCCACGATTCCCACTTGTGAAAATCCAGGAGTGACCCGGCCGGGGATTGAGCTGGGTTCGCCTTAGTGGGAGGCGAACTGGCTAATCGCTCAGCCGCCGCTGCCCCAATTTTCTGGTGGTTTTTGTATATCGATCTCGAGACTGTCTCACAGAGGTTGGCAACTGCTAGACAACGTGTACATCCCTACGGAACTCGAAGGAGACTTTCCTCACCGAGGTTCCAACCCGGTTAATCGTGTTTTTACGACCTTTTTGTGGCGGCCATTTTAATTGATGTCTCGCCGGAGCGGCGGCCGGAATGATGACGTTTATTAAGGCCACGTGATATGGCTTTCCTGTGTCGGCGCCGTTTACTGCGCACCCGTCAATTTCAACTAGCTTTTCTGTTCGCCGGGCACGCCTAGCCACACGCCTAATTCAGGCTACATTTTGGCAATTCGTCTCATTTTTCTTTGATGTTATTAAGTTATTCCATTTTTTTCTTCTCATTTTTATATTTTCCCGAAATTTCGCTGTTTTTTCAAGAAAGTAATTTTGATCATTTTTGAAGGGCCCGTGTGTAATCTTTTCCGCAGTACGTACGTATTCTCTTAAAGTACAAATGCACTCTTACCACGTGTTATGACGTAGTTGTGGACATAGGCTGTTCACCGTTGTTTGAGCATTTTTAAAATCAACCTTTGGAAAATGTTATTGCCTCCGACCTGCATGTGATTTAACGGGCACGCTGGCTGTTGTGACGTCACTAAAGTAGGTAACGACACAGTGAAAGTAGTTCCAGGCCTTAATATTAAATTGAAAGCGTTAGGTAAACATTCGTGAATACTGAAATTATTTCTTTTTCCCGCTTTTTTTTTTCTTAATGCATTTAAGTTTAAGAATCAGCAAATCTGTATATTATTCATTATCCCAGTGATTATACAGTTCCACCTGACAGACGCATGAAAAATGTGTTCAGGCGCATGGCAATGTTAATTTTACTTATAGGAGAAGAATACACAGTGTGCATATTAGTAGATCTTAATCAGAGCTTTCCAAAGCGCTTAGTTTATCGTGAACGTCCTATACCTACTGACATACCGGTCTCCCTTCCAGTAGGTGGTGCTTTTAGGTTTATTATTTGTGCATTCGGTGCAACGCCATTAATGTCCGTATCTTAGGCACTCATGCTATATTTATATATTTAATCGAGAAATACGCGAAAAGACGTTGGGCGGATTCGACCAAGTGCGCGAATTCGGCCGCATTTGCGTATAATGTAGAGTTCTGTCGACTTCAGCAAATTCTGCTACGCTGCCAATTTGCGAAATGGGAATTATTGTTAATGGACGTAAACAATGTTATTTAGTGCAGTTTTGTATTCCATTCACGAGACACGACCAAGGTGATGTAGTGGCGGATTTTTAGGCTCCGTGTACAATTCACGGATGTTTAAGAAAATGGACACAAATCACGAATGGATTTAACGGAAGAATCCACGTGGTTTTGCTGCCTACCGGAATATCAGTACATGATGGTGTAAAGATTTAGACCTTTTGAAATATTTTACGCATTAAAATTTTTATAAATAGGCCGCATAAAATACAAGTACCGGTATATACTGGATGTCAATGAATAAGTCTTACAAATTAATAGGGGTGGTACATGAGATGAAATGAAACATATGTAAGCATGTCTGGAAATGCCTCCATATACCAAAACACCGTAATACCGGCGAGTAGGGTTAGTTGGCAACCGATAGCAACCGAGCAGGTAACAGCACGCACTGGGCATTACATGTGTAGGTTGAAGGTGTTTAGCACTGCCCCATTTGACGCACACTAGGAGGTCCCATTTCTGGCCACTTCGCTCCCCTGACCTAACGCCTTTGGATCTCTACCTTTGTGGCCACGTAACAACACTGGTGTACGACACTCCTATGAATACCAAAGAAGAGAAGAACTTGAGGCCAGGGTTCGTGCAGCATTCAAAACCATCAAGAACACGCCGGCCATCACAATGCTGTGCTCCTCAACATGCTACGGCGCTGCAGAGCATGCATCGCATGCTGAGGAAACGATTTTGACCAGTTGCTGTGCTCTCTCAGAGCGTAACAAACATGTTTACAATACTGATTCACATTCACCAACCTTGCATGCTATAATCGCCATTTTGGACATTTGGAGGAATTTCCGGATACGGATACCTTACTAAAATATGTTCCATTTTATCTCATGTACCACTCCTATTAATTGTGTAACACTTTTCATTGACATTCTGTATATGACGAGTAGAGTGCAATAAAACGGAGTTATCAAATTCAGTTTCATAATTACTTGGGAATACTTTCTACAAGAAGAGGCTGACAAGATGAAGTGTGAAGCAAGTAATATGCTGAATATTCACCATAATAGGAATACGACACCCTACCGTTAAAGCGCTGCAACCAATAAACTGGCATATTCACTAAGATTTAATTTCACAAGAAAAATACTAAATTTATAATTAATTTTTTTAATGAGGCGGAATTTAAGTAGTATTTATCATTTTAATGATTAGTCGAAGTAGTATCGTATTTTAATAACATAGGAAAAATTGGCACACCGAAAATTATTTTCAGTATGCTGTTTTATATGGTTATTTGTTACTTTTCAGTATCTTTTTGCGCGTAATTTGTGTAGTTGCATAGACATTGGTTGCCTCAACGAGCAGCTGTCCTGCTGTCATGCATCGTTAAACCATGGAAATTTAATCGATGAGACCTTATCGGATGATATAGTAATATATGCATGCTCTTAACACGTATTAGATAAATTTCCAGTAATTAATGGTAAGAGTAATCTGGAATATTTACTCGCATTTCAACTAAATTCTGTTCTTACTGTAAAATAATATTGTCACTCAAAATTTTCTTTGTTGTAGAATAATAAACTAAAATGACGAAACCATTTATAACTCTGACCACATCGATAAAAAGACGGTTTAATTTTCAAACTGCCAACTTACAGAATTCGTTTTTATGTGTAGTGACATGAGAATTTTGTGAGTTTCATGGTAAGCTCTGCGTTAATCAGTCCTACCTAGATTTTACCTTTGACGTTCCGATAACGAAGGTGCAGATTTGTTTCAGATTTTAAGGAAGACGGACAAACCGTAAGTTTCGAGGTAGCCAACAATTTGATACTCTGAGCTTGCTGAGAAGCATGGAGTGGAGTGGCGAAATGTGGGCAGCTCATAACGGCAAGGTCTTGAGTGTCCATGAGGGTGAGGCGAGAAGCGAGGTGAGTATGGAGCAGCGCCGAAATGCATGGCCGGGGGAAACGGGAAATCCCCGGAAAAAAACCAGTGCACCAGCGGCATTGTCCGGCACTATTCCCACGTTCGAAAAAAATCCGGGACTACGAATCATGGTCGGACGATGCCGTTGGTCGGCAGGTTTTTCCCGGGGATCTCCCGTTTCTCCCGCCTGTTCATTCCGGCGCTGCTCCATACTACATAAATCACCCTCATCGGCTCTGAAGACCTCGATGTTAAGAGCCGCCCAAATCTCTCCACTCTCTGCACTCTCCACGAATAATGGTCGACTGTCAATACACAATTAAAAGAAATAAATGCGTGTTTCAGATTTATGCCTGATTTTAATGATCGAGGTTTGACAACTTGAATTTAGTGAACGATAATATGAAAATAAGTGACTTTATAATAGCAGATATGCGGAGCAGTGGGCTGTGATTGGATGGTGGGAATTTCTTCGTCAGAGAGCGCGAGCTTTCGTCAATGAGGAATTTTTCATGCACTCACTACTCACCTCCAGACGATCGTTTACTATAGGGTAGTTCGATGGGAAATCGTCTGGAGTACGTAATAACGTAAAGTATTGATCAGTCAGGATCTTGCTCCCCTGGCGACCTGTGAGTGTGGGTCGATGGTTTTATGTTTTGAGTGCTTGATACCAACATGGCACTTGAAATATTAATTTTCAACCTCTTCGGAAGCCTGCGAGAGTGTGTTTGAAGAAGAACTGCGGCTGGAATGAGTGTTACCAGTGCTTAATTAAAACATGGTTAGTTTTATTTGAGTTCTAGGGTGATTACCGATAAAGAGACGCTTGTTTGGCTAGCTACCCGCAAGACTTGATACTGCCGAGATAGGAACTGCAGGATTTTCCGGGCGACGGGAAAAGAAGGGACAGCGGTTCGAATCCCCCGACTATGAGTACATGCAGGCCAGCCACTGGCGCCTGTTATTCGAAATGAAAATTGACATACAGTGGGACTAATTTATAGTTTCTGGTTCCTAGTTTGTACCTCGATTGTCAGAAAGGAGAAATCCAAAGAGGCTGACTCGCTGATTAGGTGACATATGTGTATTGGAAAGCAGAAGAACTTAACGCTAGAAGGAAAATGCCTTTCAATTGAGTTTTGCACCTACTGTACAAAGTGTATTGTATTGTAAAGGGCTTATTAACGTCCCCTGGTGTTATGCCAGAAGGGTTATCAGGGGACGGCTTACAAATGACCTAAGTTAACTAACACCAGTGGATGATATAGAGAGAGCTGGTGCAGGGGCGTGGGGTTGGGGAGCCGCGGAGGTCATCTCGGATAATGCCATGCCGTAAACCCCTGCTCTGTCAATCCTCATCAGCAGCGGTCATCTTGGATTTCCTTTTTTTACTTGGAATTTTCCTTTTTTTCCCCTCCTGCTCCATCAATCCACCTGAACCTCAGCATTTCATGCTCTTGCATTCCAATTCTTTTCTCACACTCTGGCACTCCTTCCTGTCTCTTTCTCGTCCGTTCTATCTCTTGGGAGGTTTTCTCATATTCCTCCCTTTCTCCTTTATCTCCTCTCTTGTCGTCATTTCCTCTCTGTCATGCTTTTCGCATCCTCCATCGTGGATGTCATCACTATTGTCTCTGCTGTAAGCGGCCATCTTTGATTCCCGCGCCCTCCACCAGAGTGTTTGAATGTCTACAGTTCGCGGCTAGTAGCGCTGGTATCGGCGGGGCTTGTGTGTGTGCTTTGGTTCACTCGTCGCTTGCAGAGGCGCGCTACATCGCGGAGGCAAGTTTACATGGTGGCCGCCAGGAGAGCTGGGATTTTTTTGTCGGTAGGTGTTTCGGAACTCTAAAAATGTCTTGGGGGAGGGGAGGGGGGCGTGCGGGATCGTTACGACACCCCTTGGGACGCCAGTCGAGCGTCTTGACCATAAGACCACTGCAACATCTAGGAGAAGAGGATGTTTAACGACGAATACGTATATAGTTATTACCATCCCGGCATGTGGACAGTCCTCGACCTATATATAAATCGCTATTGCATGATTATGAGAAGAAATACAATAAATACTCGCATCGGTCTATGCATTCTCCAATCAATTAACTCGATATCATTGCATAAAAACTGCAGGCACCACAACCGTGTGCGCACGTACACACGCTTCTTATATGCGCTATATATATATATATATATATATATATACACACACACATACACACACACACCAATTGCGCAGCACCGTACACGTGTCTTTCGATCACGCGCGTGTCTCTCTCTCTCACTCTCTCACTCTCTCTCTCTCTCTCATACACACACACACACACACACACACACTTGTCTGCGCGCGCGGTAAGGGACGTAGCGGCACTCGCGCGTGGGAAACATTCCTTTCTTACTCTGTTAGCAGTAGGATAATAACAACAATTTCGCTTACGCTGCCTTCAGCAGCATCGTGGTCGTTCTCTCGCTCACCGCCCTCGCGAGGATGATGATGAAGTTCGCAGCAATCGCCCTCACACGGATGGTTCCAGGCTCCAGGGTTTCGGACCGGCGCAGTACACTACGCCAGCAAAAACACCACCGGGAATTTTCGTTATACTCAAAACAAGTCGTGTACATGTATACTTATAAAAAAACACCTGTGGCGTCGCAAGCATAGTGCACTGGAGGTTTACAAAGCTGCGTACAGGAAAAACGACCAACAAAAAAATACAGAGCGGGCAAAAGAACACACAAATAGAAGAAAGCAACAGAAGAAGAGTACAGTAGAAGTAGATGAAGAGAAAAAAAAGGGGGGGGGGTGGTAGCGCTGTAAAAAAGAGTAAATGTAAATTAAAGTACGATTCGATTACTAGTTGCTACAGTGCTAGGGTGATACGAATACCAATTCACGTTCACAATCGCTGCTAGGGTAAGCGTTGAGACCTCCAGAAAATGACTAGAAACCCCAGGTCGGAGACCCATCATACACACTTTCTTTTACAGAAATAATTAGGGTATTTACAATTTCATATACACTATCTTTCACACTACTAATTTTGCTAACAAGGTTGTGAACACTTGCGCTCACTTGGCTACCTATTCTCTCAATTAATGCTCGTAGTTCTTCCAGTTCTGCAGACATAGCATTCACTGCGATGATTGCACAAAATTGTCTAAATTAGTTTATATGTTATTTTTTATCACTAATAACTAGCCTATTTCCTAACTTGACTGACAGTTAACTACCTCCATCTTATTCATGTCACCAGCGTGTTACAGAAAGCCTGCAGGGGTATCTGAGTTCGTGAGGGAAGGAGGTCTTGATAAAATTAAAGCAGCTAAATTTGCTTTCCAAATTATTAAATTATCTATCTACACTGTTACTTTTTTATTTTCTTTGTGAGCGTAATATTTAATGTCTATTTAAACTCTTACAACGTACTTCTCAGTGTCTTTGTTTCGTTATAGTCAATTATCTGTTACTCATCATTAACATGTGTTTTGTTCTGTCTGTCTGTTGTCATAATTTTGTAATGTATTTCAATCACACATCCAGTCCAATAGTCCAGCCTGCCAGCCGCACCCTTCACTGCTGTGATGCTCGCAGTCGCAGATTTTCCATCAGCTGGTCGCCTCACGTCGCGCGCTTATCTTATCGCTAGCCGTTTATCGCTGAAACTTATCTATTCAACAACTCACTCTACTCATCAACTCTCGGCTCAAGGGCGTGATGCACTTTTATATCAGCCTCCCTGACCCTCTGGATGGTTCAACGCACACCGAGTTACGCTGAGAGAAACGAGATCAGTAATCCAGAGCATTATTCAGACAAACGCAGAAATTCTAAAGGCCGAAGGTCAGGAACGGTGAGCCGCCAAAGGGTTGTCGCAGCAGAATGCCTTCATAACTCAAGACGCTGGTAGGATTAGCGCTCGCATGTCATTCAAAACGTTCCCTTGACTTGCCGCCCCGCTGTCATATCACTACTATGTCGTCTTCCGCCTGCTCGAGTGGTGCGGGTCAAGGTCAGCGGTGCAGACCAGCGACACGTAACAATAGTTAACATTACTGCTAAATATTGTTATACCAAAAGAGATAATTTTGAAACCGTAGGTTCAGTAATTTTCACTGTACACTTTAGAAGAGAAAAATAATAAAATTGGCACCTACGTTGGCTATATATATATAAGGTATATGAAACTCCATTAACAGTCAGAATCCAAATCAGGATTTAAAAAATAATTTTTCTGTAAAGGAAGAACTTCTTAGAGCCGTGCATGCTTACGTTCAACGGCTGATTTTTTTTATATTTTTTTTTTTAAGGCTCATGTTTGCCTGCAGTCAATGGGTAATAGTTTCTCCCCTCCTCCCCCCTACCCCAACTTGTCTTTGGGCTAAGGTACTTTCTATTTCTGTAGCCAATTGAATGTGAACGCCCGTGCGCTGTCTCCCTGAAACACCAGATTCAGTGAGTACAAGAGCAAATCAGTGCAGCGAACTGGTGGATGTAACCGTAGGAAATTTGTTCCGTCGAGAAAGTGTAGCGTTTTTTTTTTTTTTCTGCTTCGTTCGTTCCATCGGGTTTTGGTATGTTGTAATCCGTTTGTGCGGTGCGTTGCCATGGCAACGATCGTGCCCCCCCCCCTCCATCCCCTTGTCGGACTGGTGGTAACGAGTTGTGATCAGGCCCCGTGAGCACGAGATCATACATCAGAGAAACGGAAACTGCGGCGGAAAGAAAGTAAGGCTGGACTCGGAGTAGTCCGTCGCATACGGCAGTCCATCGTCCGTCCGGCGGTCACGTGATCTTCAAACCAATCGCAGCCATGGAGTTAGGAGTATACAGGAGATGGCATGTTCTGACGTAGGTGAAGCCGCTGGAGATAGGTGCTTTTACTATGGACTCTAGCCGCCATCTTGACAGTAACCGAAAACATCGTGTTTACATTAGAATGACGTTTAGAGAAAGGTTACATTCGAAGCATTTCGTGTTGAACAAAGAAGTTGATGAATAAATAAAAATATATTACAATTCACGTGTGAAGTTTTACTAGTTTATTATTGGCTTGTGTTAGTCGTGCAATCAAATAATTTCCTTATAAAACTACCGATCGTGAGTGTGTGTACCGCGGACCAGTAATGGGTTATGTGCGACAATAAGCACGTGTTTTAGATATACTGCTCTTATATCAGGATGTGTGGAAAACTATTTTTTGAATAAATGATTAAATAAAGTATAACAAACGTGCTACCGGTGCCGTGTAATGTAGTGCAGGTTGCGTATCAGTAATGAGTGCAACAAACGGCGACCAGCAGCCTAGCTGAATTTCTGGAAGACAAAGTTCACATGTTCCTGGGCCACGAATAAATAATTATTTGCTGGCATTTATATTAAAATTCCTAACACTGACAGTGACTCGAGAGGTTTGTTTCCAATATGACCATCTCCTTTATACATATTTAATGTCAATATAGTAAATGGTTTCTGGTAAATAAATTCAAATCCCGTTTTAGTGTTTCCCTCTCTTTACATTACGTTAGTTCTCTGTTATGATATAGTTTTTTAATTATTTTTCTCTTATTGTAAAGTACACTTTTGTTTCTTGCATCTACAATGTTGGACAGGGTTAAGTTACCCTTGGTACATAACTAAACCACAGGCATTATAATTTTTACTGAATTGTCTGCAGTGGACAATAAAGTATTTTAGAAATTTTTTAGAAGAACAAAAAGGGGGGAGGGACATATTTCTCCAAAAGTGCAATTTAGTACCAAGGGCTTAAGCCCCAGGTACAATCATCGTAAGAATTAACAATAAAAAATTGAATCCACACTTGTATGTGGCATCAGCTACAATACAACATAACGGCGTTAAGATGGCGGCCTGCTCGCGGTAGCAGCGTTAAAGAGGATTTAATATTTTAAATTCTTTTACACCGAGTTCTACGCCGGCCAATCACGAGACAACATATCCAACCACGAGAGTCAGTGCAGTGCAATATTATAACAAGAACATAGTTATTAAATTAATTTTTCGGTACAGTTAAGATTATCGTTTATTTAAATAGTCAACGCAATTATTAACATGTCTACCACACTTTAAATATCCCGAAACATGATTCCCGTGAAACTCTTTTCATCACAAGTAGATAAACAAAAATAGATATCAGGTTAGCCAACATACTGTTTGAAAATATCCGCGATACATGTAGTCTGTCTTTTTTTTTGTGCTCGTTTCTCATTAGTCGCATAACAGTTTTCTTACTGCGGTTGTAGCCAGTTCATTTTCATGCTTCCACAGAAACGCCACTGTTATTTTGTTACGGGAACGTTACGGTGATTGTAGCCTAGACTTTAGTCAGTCAGTAGACAAAATTTTAATTTTATATTAGGAGAGAAAACTACAATAGGATATTATTTCTATAATACATTTTTAGGGATAGTAAAGGAACGATCCTATGGTTAGGTTAAAATGTATGAAAACTTATTCGCTATCGTTTTAGGTTACTTTGGGTACTTTAGTTAGATTAGGTTACATTAACTACAATGGGTGAAATACGCATGCACAGCAATGATATCGATAACAAGCTCACATGTACTAACCACTGCCAAATTGGTCCACACACACACGTGACAAAATTTCTTTGTGGTTACCTACCGACTTGTGTAATTATTATTTTTAGTGTGAAATTCGCCTCTGAATGCATTAAAAACTATTCAGTTTCAATATCTCAGAACCACGTTGCAGAAACTTGAAAAACAAACACTCCTCTAAGAAAAAGCATTATCGCTGAAGAAAGCAAGTTCTTCTCATCCCTTTCCCGGGGGGGGGGGGGGGGGCTGGTGGCTAGGAACGTTTGCCTTCCACCAATGTGATCCATGTTGGTTTCACTGTGAGGCTACTCACAGATTTTCACATATAGGAATTGTGCTGATTGGTGCTGCTGGCTGGCATGTTTTCTCGAAGTTTTCCCCACCCTGGCAATTCAATGCTGCTCCATATCTGCCGTATCTCACCCTCATTGGCTCTCAATACCTTGGTTGTTACAAACCACCAAATCTCTCTCATCTCCTCCCGTCAGATGATGGAGGCCATGGTGGTGTAGCGGCTAGAGTATTCGCTGTTTCACGAAGCACACTTTATTTTTGCATCTCATATACATCCAATACACTTTGAAAAGGACTTGTCAATTATTATTAATTTTTTTTGTTACGCAATATGGGTATTTACACACTTATTAATTCTAGCCGCTCTACAAACATGTTAAGACTACATTTGGTCGCAGTAAAAGTTGTTACAATTCATGTACAGATATATATTAAAGTATAAATATGTAAAGTCTACGTTATATTGAAACACAAGGTATTACATTACGTCTCCTTATATCAGTCGTGTTCTGCTGTATAGAAATTCTTCTACGGAATAGAAGACCTAATTATAAAGTATAGTCTAACACCTTTTTTTAATTTCTGTTAACTATTAATTTACTTCAAATGACTTGGTAGGTTAGTTATTAGTTTTGCCCCAGCATAGTATGGATTGGATATAAATTTTGAGGTTCTGTAGGAGAATACGTGAAGATGATTAGCTTGTCCGGTGTAGTAATGGTGTATGTCACTATTTTTAACTATTTTAAAATATTTTTCATGTATAAAAGAATACTACGGTATATATACCTGCATGGAAGAGTGAGAATTTCGTTATTTATAAATATCGGCCTACAATGGCTTCTTTTCCCTTATTTCTTATTAATCCCACTATTTTCTTCTGTAATCTAAAAGCCTTTTTCCATTTTGTCAATTTACCCCAAAATATGATTCCATAATTTATTATGGACTGAATATTTGAGAAATAGTATGCAAGTATTGTATTATTATTACAAGTCTTTTTTAAGGTATGCACCGCAAAACACATTGAACTCAGTTTTTTACAGACGCTATCAACATGCTCATTGCATGTTAAATTACTGTCTACAATAAGCCCTAGAAATTTAGTATTATTTACTGTCTGTAACCCGTCTTGAGCACAGATTTGTTTAGATTTACTAGGTATTGATTTATTATACTGGAACCAACTGGACATCTTAGTCACTGCTTGTTTTATATTTTTTTCAAGAACAGCGTTATTTGAACTAGTTACCAAATGCTTGTGTCATCCGTAAACATTATAGCTGAGCCGTTGGTTATTGGTTCTGTAAAATCATTACTAAATATTAAGAATAAAATTGGTCCCAGTATTGATTCCTGTGGCACTCCTACTCGATTAGTTCTGGTATTGGACATAACATCTGTAATGTGATTTTTGTCATAATATCTTATGGAGGTGATCTGTTTTCTGTCTTCAAGATATGATTTAAACATATTATTGGTTACACCTCTTACTCTATACTGTTCACGTTTTTGCAATTAAATATTGTGGTCGACACAATCAAAAGGTTTTGAAAGATCTTTGAATATACCTGTTGAGAATTGTCTTTTATCAAAAGAAGTTAATATTTTTTTCAGTAAAACTGTAAATAGCTTGCTCTGTGGGTCTGCCCTCTACAAAGTCATACTAATGCAATGAAATAACCTTGATTTTTAATTAAGAATTGTGTCAGTTTATTTGCTATCAATTTCTCTAAATTTTTTGAAAAGGGCATAAGAAGAGCAATAGGCCTATAGTTATCCATCAATGCCTTGTCACTTTTTTATGTATTGGCACTACTTTTTCATTTTAGTCTATCAGAAAAAATTCCCTGGGAAAGACATTCATTGAAAATGTAAGTCAAAGGCAGTTGTATTAAATAAGAACACTTTTTTTTAGCAGAGTCATAGGTACCTAATCTATTCCACAGGAACTTTTACTTTTGAAATTTTTAATTACATTTATGTCTTCTTCAGAGATAGGTGTGAAAAACTGTGTTATCATTCCAAGTGTTAGGTCTTTGGTGTATGTGTGCAGGACTAATATTTGTAGCTCTGTGTTCATTTTGTAATTTTAGTGAGATGTTTGTGAAATAGTCATTAAAATTATTAGATATTTCCTTGCTATTTTCGATTTTAATACTATCAACTTTGAAGGAAAGGTTAACATGTCCTTGCCTATGTTTCAATTCATTATTAATAATGTTTCACATTGCTTTTGTTTTATTTGAGGAGGAGGCTATTTTTTCCCTATTGTATTTCTGCTTTGTTACTCCGAGTAACTTGTTATATAATTTTTCGTATTACTTACAGTATAATTTTTGTTTTTGCCCGTGGGTTCTTAGCATTTTACGCATTGTTTTTAACCTCTGTCCTGATACTGTCAGACCTTTACTAATCCATTTCATTTTCGAGCTACTGCCACATTTCACAAATTTGAGTGGAATGGCGTGATTAAATTGAAAAAGAAATGTATTAATAAATCTGTTCCAGGCAGTGTTTGGTTCAGTTAATGTATAATCATCATCCCATTTTTCTTTTACAAGTAGGCTTTTAAAAAATTTAACATTTTCATTTAAATAGCCATGATTCATCATCAATATTAAAATAAGCTTATGTCCAATTAGTTGCCCTCAAAATTAGAATTTTAAAAATCATTAAGAAGGGTGAAATAGAGTTTAAATAAAATCACGTGATGTTTTTCTATTTTGCAGATGGTGTAGTTATAGGAAAAGATTGGCTTTATCTAAGGTTTCTTTATTTTGACTACCTTTGGAAAACAACAAAATGTATAAACATGCAATTTACTGTATTGATTACAGCCTACCGTTAAATACATAACCATCTAAACACACAAGTAAACTTTATTTATTTAACTTAACATCTTGTCGACAGCAGATTTATTATAGAATGGTAAACCAAGTGGACAATGAAGGGAATACAAGGAAGGAATTGGTCAAATTGTCTTTATTGAGTCACGCCAGAAATTGCTTGGAGTGAGTTCGAGAAACCATGGAAATTGCAAACCATGAAGGCTACATTCAGTAGGTATTAAAAATATGAGAACTGATTTGGTCGTAGGCCTATATTCTTGTATTAATAAACAGCTGATTTATTGTTTGTCACAGCAACTCTGCTGACTTGGGGAGAAAAAAATTGTAAGTAAGGGGTGACCTTTTTATAAGGTGTAGCCTTGCTTTGGTTTACGAGATGATTTGCCATTACTAACAAATGAATTTCATAAACTCCTACACTGAAATAAGAAATCGACATTTAGAAAAATACGTATCTGGAGTTTTATAAAAGTGCCTGTACCTCTAACGAGTATGCAACTTACAGGTTAGACCATATTTTCACAGCATGTTAGTATTCGCAACCGCACTTGCAAACATTAAACACACTGGAATTGTTAATTTGCAAACTCCCCACACACACAGTAATTGTGCGATATCTTTCACGAATGTATCCACGGTATATACGAATACACTAAACACTGGACTCGCTTGGCCCGGCTCGTACGCATTTTCATACATTAATATTAGTTTTCGTTTGTCGCCGAATAAATAAAATATAGATTATAGTTTTAAGGCGTCTTTAAATGCGAAATTCACATTCCACAAACGCAATAAAAACACAATATTAGAGAAAATCCAGAACAACTAATGAAGCACTCGCGAGGCTGTTCAATTTCAGTGTAAACAAAGGTTGTCTCTCTCCCGCATGGCTGCTTCACTTGTAACGCACTCGCGGACGACTTCAGTAGCGTATTATATTCCATTTTAGTACGGTTAAGTTTTATCGTAACTTTTAAAAGTTCCTGTAGTCAGAAAATTATTTCCTGGAATATTTTCAAGGCAAATATATAGGGAATGGGAATCAAATCAACCATAACACCGTATACAACACTTCATTTAAATGAAAGTAATTGATAACTTTACATATTTAACGGCGATATTTATATCTAGTTATCTGAAATAAACACACTCACGCTATTATCGTTTAGGTCAAAAACGGTTAGATATTAATTTATGTCGATTTTAATACTCATCAAAATACACGTGAAAGATAGGTTGATACAATGTTTTTGACTACTGTTGACCACGTGACATTTTTCTCCGGAGAACAACTGGCTTACTGCACGGCATAGGACGATGTCACCCCTCTGATCGCAGGACAACTTTTCTTCTGTCCGACCATCCGTCAAATATTTACCAAACTTTAACTTTCGACGGGTGGACGAGCCACTGCCTTATAACGACATTCCTTAGACGTGAATACGCACTTTGAAATTTAGAGTTTTAAGAAAGGGCTGCATCTGGAATAATACACTGAGTATACGAAGTCGTGGTGTTGTGGTCCGGTGCCGAATAGCACGTAGAAAAAAGACTGAGAAGGAGCTGTGTTTGTAGCATGTACTTTGGTATCTCTTATTAGACCCACAGTGCACTTTCTGAATTGGAACTTACAACCGGTTTAAGAGAAATTAAACATTTGTTCATCTTTGCGTGGCTTCGCAAATTACAATAATTTAAACAATTCAGAATATTAAATAGTTTTTTTAGTCTGACTCCTCAATACGCCTTTATTTATCACGAACTCCGATATGCCCCTCTGGCGTCATCTAACAATAATAACATTTCAATATTAACACATCAGAGAGTATTTTGCTCCTGTTCAACTGCTTTGACAAAGATACAGATTTAGCATAAAATAACTTCATACAGTATCTGACAAAATACATTTTGTGATAAAAGTGTAACATCTTCTAACTATTTCCAGTCACTTCGTACACCTGTTGCTTAAAGCCATTGGTGCATGAAATCAGTTTTGTCATAACTCGTTTCACAGCGGGTTTTTCAAAAATTTTATCTCGTCAAGACGTGAGTAACAACTTCTAGCACCTTCTTACGTTGATAGGTATTCACTGCCGTCATTATTCTCGGAGCATTGATGGAAGAAAAGACAAAATATTGTTTTATCATTTGCAATCAGTGCAGTGAATAAAAATCTAATAACGTAATAAGCTGCTAAAAGTTGTTGTTTACGTCTTGACGAGGCAAAATTTTTGAAAAATCTACTGCGAAACGAGTTATGACACAAATTATATAAATATACTAATGTCATGCACCAATGGCCTTAAGGTCGCACATTCCTCGATATTCTCAACTCTCAGACTGTCGGCTCTCGGAGGGCTGTCGCAGCACAGGCAGTCTCGCTGGATCGATCTGGAAGGTCCTCGGCTCCGGGTCACGCTGAGAAAGGCGGCGGCTATGAACCAGAACATTATTTCTTAGATAACCGCGAAATTCAATCCGCTGAAGGTCAGGAGAGCGCGAGTTGCGATAGGCTTACCACGGCGGCGACTTGCCTTTGTATATCTCCACGTGCTTCTTGGATTATCGCTCACCTGAGCTTCGAACAGTCCTTCTGTTTCAGAGTAGGGCGGGGCACGGGAAGCGAGATGAAGAGCAGCGACATGTAACATTCTTTATAACTTAGTTTTTAAGTTCTATATTTTAGCTGACTGGTTAATAAAAGTTTAGTTGCCCGCGTTTGCAGACTGATTTACTGCCACATTTTGTGCTCATAAAAAGAGGGGGGAGGGGGATTTTCTTTAAGGGTAGGAGAATAATTTAAAGTGAACGTAATACGTCACTTATCCCTAATCCTTATACGTCTGCTGTAATTTTAACTTTTCGCCCCCCCCCCCCCCTCGTTGCCACCTTTTCTACGTTAAACATTCCGATGCTATGTCCCTAAGCAAACACACTCGTACATCTATATGTATATGCGTACATATATACACCCATGCATGCATCGCACAAGTAACCTCTGTGTGCGTGCGTGTGTGTGTGTGTGATATAGAGAGAGGGAGGGAGAAAGAGAATTGAAATGGCGGTGTAAATAAAGCATAGCAAGATGAATGACATTTCCATGTAGTCGGAAATAGCTTGAAACTACTTGCCAGGAACTGTATTTACCGACGCGTGACGGGGAAAGGGTAAATTGCACAACTCGGAAGATATGTTCGGTTTCATTTTCCGCCCTTATCTGCAGGCGATAAAGCCGCGCTCTGGTAGGGCCGCGCTGGGATTTGTTCCGTGAAGCAGTGATTTACACGTGGCGCTGCGAGTTCGATAAACAACAAGCATTTCGTAGGCGAATAGCCGGCCCGCTGTTTTTATGCATTAAACGTCCCTCTACTGGCGCAAAATAATCCTCGAATATATACGAGGACGGGGAATTAACATTGGCCGCATTCGCAGTGTTGTGGTTTTTGGTGTTTATCTTCTAATTTCGGACGTAAACTTCGTCGTGCAGAGAGTTATTACTTTTAAACGTCGTACCGTTATTTTTCCTTTGGTGTGAAGAGGCGGGCCAAAATAATTCCTACCGACCCGAAAATAATTTCGAAAGAGACGCATGACACAAACCTGATTGCGGTCACTCCGTCCATTGTGCTGATTAAATGTACGTAAAGGCACTTTTGAAATCAACATTAGAAAATGTCACTCCCCCTGCCTGCATATATTTGAACGAGCGCACTGAGTGACATGTGCCCAGTAAAGTTGGCAATGACGGATGGAATGTAGTGCCATATATTAACGTCGAATAAAAAGTGTTAGGTAACCATTTGTTATAACTTATATTATTTATTTTGCTTTCTGTACTTTTTAATTCACCAAATTGTAAAAATGAGTAGATTTGTAAAATATTTTCTTTTCTAATAATCACGCAGTTTTAATTGATCGACGCATGAATAAAGTGAAGAGGCCCGTGGCAATGTAAATTTTACCTATGTTGGAGTAATACACAACGTGCATACAAATAGATCTTAAGCAGGGCTTTCAAGACTGCTCTTTTTACCTTGGACAGCCTATGTGAAATATATTATGATAGCTAATAAACCCTTGAATAAAACCATTTTACTTCTGAGACCCGGTCTTGGTTCGGTTGGTAGGACACGTGGCTTGTGAACTGAAAGGTTCGAGGCTTGACAACGCTAAGTATTTGTTTTTTAAAGGAAGCGAAATATAAAATTGCTCCATACGCCATTATTTGACGCATTTGATGAGCCAATTAGGCTCTTTAAGATGCCGCGTAGACATGCGAGTTTAGTGGTAAATGCTGCAGAAAACTGTTAACTTAAATAAAATAATTATTATATGGCCTTGCTTTCGTTATTAGTCTGCTACCATAATTACTACTACCAAAAAGAAATAAAGTATTCAAAAACATTTCATTGCTAGACACAAAAGGCCAATAGCAATTAATTAATAATGAGAAAATGAGATTAATAGTTAATATATGATCCAGAGGGGAGTAAAGTAAATAATTACACAAGGTGTATTTAGATTACTTTATTTGTTTTAAATAAAAAATGCAAACATAAATTTCGCTGGCATAAGAAAGTGGATATGAATTATATGATGAAAACTTGTATAATAACAGAAAAAAGATGGAGCGCCCTTACAAATAAGATTTTTTTGTATATGCCAGGACATCAATCTTTTAATGAATATAAAACATTAAGTAAGCCAGGTATATGATGAACGAAGTTTTCTTCGATAGTTAATTTTTTGTAAATTTGAAAGTTCACAAACTTTTTAATATTCAAAACATGGGAAGTTTACAAACTGTGGGTTCAAACATAATTAAAATGGTAGTGGAGATGGCCAGTGGAGAGGAGAAAACAGACATGCCACGGCCGTTCTTCGGTGAACGTGACGGGAGTCGCGAGTACCCCGTCACAGCTACCAGATTAGACTGCGAAGCTGCAGTCTTCCCCATACTACAGGTCAGTGCTGACTGGTACTCAGATAACAGTGGTACAGCGAGATGGAACTACCAAACTGTTAACGGTGATGCTGGGAAACTGCGACCTCTGGAAAAGTCGGGCACGGATTCATATAAAAATCACTGTTACCGCGAAACTGGCTCAGGAAAACAGTAGAACAACACTTACCCATAACGGAGGCCGAAAATTACACTAACGTAGCCTGCTAACACTAAACTATGTTCTAGCACATCTAAAATACATGATGAGAAGTAAGATGATCTTCCACGAAACTACATCTTGACTACAATAGAAGTCTGGAGTCGTGGCAAAAAGAGAAAAGAAAATCTTGCAGCCCTATGTGATAGCGACACAAAATATATGCAGCGTGTTAAGATATACAGCCTGCAAGAAAACGCGTGTGCAGTCAACTGGCCGGAAATGCATGGACAACTTGGCTGGAGCATATTTTGCGAGCCTGCGAGGCCGGAAAAACGTGAATGTAACAAGGCCCTCAATATGTTTAAATGAACGGGTTCACTGAGATAATTATCTCTTTCAAAACCACTCAATTCAAAATGAAATAAAATTATATCCCCAATTGAAGCTAAGCTAATATAATGAATTTGTTCAACACTAAAGAGAAAAATTAGGAAAATTATTAAAGAAAAAAACTGTACAATTAGAGACTTGGAGTTTTCTGGTTGCTATAATTTAACTAACATGTTTTCAAAAAGCCGACGTCACTTGGCGCAGTTGGTTTATGCGCCACCGGCCTGCAGTGCGGGAGGTTCTGGGTTCCAATCCCAGGTATGGCAGGGGTGTTAGTTTATGTCAGGTCATACGTTAGTTTGTAAGCCGTCCCCTGATAAACCTTCAGGCATAATGCCGGGGGATGTTAATATGCCCTTTCCAATTCCAATAAAATATTTTGAAAAATAAATGAAGGGGATCTATGTCGGGGTTAACATGTCAAGCAAACTCTCCTTAAAATAAATTAACTAGAGCACATTTTCAATCACGTACCAGGCATACGGCAATGCTCTACCTACAATGAAGATCGGGGTATGTCGTAAGAGTTTCTGCGAACAGTGAAACTATTTATTGCTACATCATAGTAGTTATTTATAAATTTGACACATCCTTCCGTGGGTTCTTCATTCTGCAGTGTATGTACATGTGTGTTAACAAAGTTCCTGCAGTAAGACACTCTTATGAGTGTTTTCCGTGTTTACTTGCTGGATATTGCAGTACTTTGTTTTGGAATTTGGAGAGGGGTTATCAAATACGGCAAAGTGTGGAGTGTTGCTTAACGATACCCGTTTCGTTAATTATCACACAACCTTACCTGGAGAAACAAATCTTTTTTTCCACATCACGAAGTTAAATACAAGTGCCACGAAACGTAATAACGTAGATAGTATAATATAAATGGGGAGTCATAGGCAAGGGATTGGGGATTCTGTGCCTCGGAGCTGTTCATGCTCTGTCATTCTGGTCGGCTGGTGGCTATGTTCGATGCCGATGACATTGACTTTGGCCTTTATTTCGACCCTGTGCCCATGGCCTTGTATGACCTTGAATCCAAAAAATTCCTTAAAAAAAATGTCGGGAATATTGATATTTAAAAAAATTATAAAAAATACGAAAAAATTATTATTAAAAGTTTATTAATGAAATTATTACTAAAAAGTTCATTAAAAAAACTTACATTTCGGGAGGTTTCCCAGCACTATGTCCAGCAGATGACTGACCCTTGCCAATTGCTATTGTCTGTTTAATCAGCAGGCCTCCTTCCCCACCGATTTTCTCATTGGTCAATTAGTCGGCAGGCCTCCGCCCCCTCACCCATACTCATTCCGTTGTATGCAGGCATCTTGGTTTTTTTTTTGTTGTCATTTGTTTCCATTGTAAATATCGAGGTGGCACTGTTTTCTCGATTTCACCACCAATCGAGGTTGTGATTTAGCCACCAAGTGGCAGCCGTATTTATTTATGTTTCTAATGTATAGGTGGTGGTATCGGCCCAATTACCCACTTTCGCTCGACCCCTTCCATCTCATGTCATATTTACTGTCCATGTATTTTTTAGTATCGCTTACTAGAGTGCACTTGTAACTCATGTTTCAACCGCCATAGATAATTTACTATCGGCAAGCGTGCTAACTACCTGTACCGAATGGTGACGAGGTGATGTAAATTGTCATATTTGATTTTTTGATTTATTTTTTAATGTAATTTTTTTTATTTAAATAATTTTTATACAAAGCAGTTTTTTTAAATAAATGAAAGACAAACTTTTTTTCCACAAAATTGATTCACTAAAGTACGACATGAGTAAACACATACACAAATGTATATTGCAATCTTCGGTGTTCACCACTCGATGCCAGCATCGGCGACCCAAGAATTATAGTGGGCTGGGAAACCCAACCACTGAACATACGGCCATATATTATGTCGTTTCAGCATCTTCTTGACCAAATAGACATCAGGAAATGTTGTAGGCAGGATTTTCTCTGCGTAGAAACCTCCATGGATTGAAACATTATTCAGATCCTCGAGAAAGTAGGTCCTTGGAGCATAGTTGCGTATACGTCGCACACGAAAGTGTTTGGGGCTTCAATTTGCTGTAAATTCTTTCTCGAAGATGCCTTTCTGTTTGGAGATGCGCACCAGGCCTTCAGCCTTGGCTTTAGGCTTTCATGGGTCCCTCCTCTTCGGAATAGCATACATGGTTTGAAGTACTTGTAGTCGCCATTCACAGCAAAACGCCTCCACGTCTTGCCCTTTAGAGTCCTATTGAACCTCTCTTGATATAAGCTTTGAGATTGTTGTATGTGGAATAATGATTTATGATATGCTTCTTCGTCACAGCCTTGAACTTTGCATTGTGGAATTCCTTGCCCTGGTCGGTTGGTAGGTTCTCTTCATTTTGTCTAGATGCCACATTCAATCTGTCCGCAATTTGCCTTTGAACACTTAATCTGCTCATCCATGGCCATCATATCGCGAACGATCTCTGTCTTCACACGTTCCATCTTCGGCCTGATCACGGACAGATAGTTGCGAAATAATGTGTTTTGTTCGGTCAACATACTGCACAATTCCGAGATGATGGCATTACTAGTTTCGAGGACGAAGTGTTTAATAGCAGCATCCTCGGATTGTTCGGGTTAGCCAACACTTCGAATTATTCTTCTACCAGCATCGCAGGTTCCTTCATTTCTTGGTACGGGACGACTTCTATCTTCGTCTTGTCAAGATGCAGCTTGAGGCTACTTTGCCCGAATTTTGGTATGCTGTAACTCATTCTCAAAGGTCGACGATGAAATGATCGAATCCTCGCTGGTACCTGCTATTATGTAGGGGCCAGTCTGTAATGATTGTCCAAAATCTGCATTTCTCTTTCCAGCAAAAGGCTCACAGACTCTTAAAATCTTATTACATCATATCCATATTGACGTGATCGTCGTAAACATGCCGCAAATTCATATAGTCCATGCAAAACAACATCAACATGTTTGCATTGTCGCAGAGTAGCTGTTTAGGTTTGCGCAAATAAGTCTGGCCGAGATACACACAGTCCACCTTTGTGTGTCGTCCCATGCTAAAGTAATCCTGCATGCGTTTTTGTTTCTCGCAGGCAACGCCATCAAAAACAAATATCGAGTTTGGCAGTGCTTCACTCGGTGGTATGACGACTTCGTTATCACTGCAAGGAAAGAAAATAACCCACACCATACACTGCTTGCAGTACTTGTGCTAGTCGCTGCTATTTTGGTTGCTGGAGCGATTTCGAATATAGGTACATGTTCTCGAACAAAAGACCATTCTCTTCTTCCAGCAGGTTCAGTAGTTTAATGTCTTGCTCAATTCGATGGTCCTGCAATGATGCACCTCACGGTACCAGGTAACAGCTCAACATTATGAGAGTCACGGGTGAGCTCGTCATTTTCCTCGCTTACTTGCATGAGAAGACAAGCATCCAGCTTGACGATCTGTAAATTGTTTTATATCATTCATTGGATGATGACGAGGATGAGTAGGAGGAGGTAGCATAAACAAGCCTCTTGATTACAGTATTCGTGTTTTCTTGGTAATATAATGTCGCATCAGATTATCACTCCGGCTAAACTGTTGTTAATAGATTTTGCACTGAAATTACTTATTTCAATATGTGATACAGCTGTACTGTTCTAAGTCTAGAATGATACTGAAACAAAAATGTATAAAGTGGGCCAACTTATACTTTTCTCGCTTAGTTCACAGCGATACCTCGAAGAGGTAAGACCATAGCTGTAAGAGGAATCGTTTATACACTGATCAACAATCTACCTTTCGAGCTGCACATTCCTGGTTACAAGTTCTGCAGGCCGGGAATGAAGATAGCGAATAGACTGTCCTATGGTGGCCGGCATCAATGCACCATATGAGGCAAGCAAGCAGCACTATATTGCTTACTCCCTAAACAAGGATCTGGAAATCCGACAACAGGCAGGCAAGACACTTGCACAGAAGGCCGACGAAATAAGAAAATCATCAAACAAAGGTCTCAGAGAAAAAATAGCCATACGGGGCATGTCCAATGTGTGAAGGCCTAGGTGAGGATGGGAATAGATTATAATAGCAAGAGAAAAGCACAGGTTGAAATGTGAACAGGTACAGAGAGCAAGAGAAAGACACAAGTGAAAAGAAAAGCGGTTACAAAAGGAAAAAAGCTTGCAAGACCCAGAAAAGATCTACCGATGTATTTTCCGTTACTTTTGCCTGCACTCAGGGCTCTTCGGGGCCTAATCGGAGTCACGAGTGGTTACATCTGGGCCGTCAAAACAGTATCGAACGAATGGAAGCAGTTATCCGAGGCCCAAAGACACAATGCAAATATGGAATCTATCACCATGGGTAAAAAAATGGCTAAGGTCTGTACATAAAGCCATACACACTAGGAGGTGGAAGTCTGCAAATGCGATGCATCAGGAAGAGGCAATAATGAAATCTCTACCGAAATGACTGCTCACTAACATGGATTTGGAACGGAGTGCACACGTATTGAAAATACTTAATTTTAGAGGAGTGTGAATGAGAGACGAATTGCCACAGAAACCCAAGAGAGACAAATGTGTCATAATTAATCTGGACATGGTAGCCGGGCCTGGTCTGCACTGGGTAACTTAGTGAAATGTGGAAAACATGCATACCTCCACCCGAACTGCGATGTTACCTGAAAAGAACGAAGCTGATTTACAATTGCGAGATGAACATATGCCTAACAGGTGAAACTGTGGACATTTGTGTCTTCATTTCCTGGTTCGTTCGTACAAGTAATTGTATAAAATGTGATGGAAGAAACGTTTTGCATTGGTTTCAAATCGTTGTTCAATTACATGTTTCCGAATATTTTCACATCTTAAATATTTCCTGCAATATTTGCAGTAAAATACTAGTTATTCTCCGGCGTGATAGGCATATTATGAATCGCTTTTGACCACTGTTCACACACATACACTTACCTACAATCGCAGTACGTTGTTGGAATCTATAAAATTCAGTCAGTATTGCGTACTCACTAAAAGATATTCAAATATAGTTTTAATTTATTCGCCTCATAATTGTTGTGTGACTTCATCCGTTAATAATACGTGCGGTTTCATAAAATTTTGTAAAGTTATTTCTGAACTTGTTTGTATTATTGCAATTTTAAATTCACTCTTATTATTGTATTAATATCGTCTTGGTTTAATTGCCGTCTTGGTAAGATTTCGACATTAATTCAAATTTAAGGTAGATACAGCTAGTTCGCAATTAATGTTCAGGGCAAGGCAAAATATATAATCTGTTTTGCCACATGTTTGATAATATTACCCTAAAATTGGCCATTAACATCACGTTTATCACAAGTGAAATCGTCGTATACGTAAACAAGGTGCTCGGAAACTCGGTGCCCGAACTCCACACATAGTTTCTTTACAGTTGCATTTGGAAACGTATTTTTATAAAATTTAATTGCGTTCAAAGTCGCGGCGTACAACACCTGCAGAACAAGGCGGTGCGATTATGTCTGTTCGACAAGTTGCATATGTCGTAGGCGCGCGGTACTCGTTGCGTATTGGCTTTTAATTCAATAATTTAAATAGTTGTCAGAGCTGAACTCTACCCCAGCAAATACTGACTTAAAATTCCTGGGTGTGGGGGAAAAAAAGGGGGGGGGGGGTTTACAAACATCAGTTATCGTGGCAATGTTTTAAAGAATATTTTACAGTAATTTACTAGAAAGCGTTATATCAGAACCCGGTACAACTTCATATCAATATTACCTTTATGAGTTTTGCACATCAACCCCAAAGTTAAAGTAAATGTTGCACAAAGGTATTTTGTTTGCAGAATAACTCAGGGTTTGTGAATAAGGTTAATTATTTTTTGTTAATAAAAGTGGGTCTTTTCTTAACTATTCCACTTCTGCAATTTTGCCGCCCAGGGCTATGGCCCACTCAGCTCTTCATGTTAATCCACCTCTGGACAGCCCATCAAATGCTAGGAACTAAGTTTCCATCTCTCGGAAGTTATTTGCATCTAAAATACATTGAGATTTCCTGTAAATGTTTTTAATTTTCCTTTTTAAGTCTGTGTAGTTTTTTTTCGATGCATCACATAAACCTTAACCGCAATGCGTCATCTTAAATGGCAACTGGTTTGGTTGCCTTGGGACGCCACGCAATGAATTGTGGATAATTTCGGCGTAGTTTACGCCGAAAAAAATTGATGTCGGCCCAACTTTTTCGGCGTAATGCAGAAGCGGCGTGAAGCGCTCTGTTTGAAAGTTGTTGACATCTTCTCTTTGTGGTCGGCGTGATCTGCAAATGTGACTTGATCTCGCAGCTTCCCTTGCGCCATGCCGTAGACCAGTGTTTCTCAAACTTTCCTTTAGTATAGACCACTAGGCGTAGTCTTGTCAATCTGACGGACCACTTGGAGGTAGACTTCCAACGTTAACACGGACCACTTCATTCGCACCTCTTTCATGCAAGAACCAAAACGTAAGATTAACTTTAAAGTACTCGCTGAGATCTATTATTGTCCTTTAAACTTGATATTATAAATTTTGTTGTAGGAATGTTAAAAAATTTACTATTATAATAATTTCTACAGTTTATTTTGGGAACCATCAAGGAGCTAGCTACGAACCATCAGTGGTCGGCGGGCTACAGTTTGCTGTTCTATGTTAAAGTCCTTATCAGCCACTGAGCGCGACAGGTGAGTAAATATATTCCATAGAGCAGCGCTATGAAGAGTAACTGCAGCCCATGACTGAACTTCTAGGTGAATGCGTGCCTCGAACTGAGCGTGTATGAGACAGTAGGGAATCGAGAAAAATATTTTGTGGTAACCTGTCAGGCCCAATTCAGTTTACGGTGTCAGATGTTAATTACAGATAAGAAAATTTTAGACGCGTGTACTGCACTTATGCCGACATAGCACGTGTTTCGTCATCACAGTTAATGAACTGTGAGATTTGCGTTCTGCTTTAGTAATATGTACAGCTCGTACAACACATAGGCTAAAGAAGAGGTAGACCGCTTATTCGTCTTCTGAGCATGTAGGCCTACCCAAAACGACCTACCCCAAAGGAACACAACTGTCAAAGTCACATGGTCCACATTGATGAATGTGTTTGTTTATATCTCAATTTTTAAATGACAAGCACTGTTACATTAATAAAGTATTTTTACCAGTTTGAATGTAATCAAAAATCATTACAAATCGATTAGAGGAAGTATAAAAACATCTCAATAGCACTTGTTTACTACAGAGTGTTTTAACCTCAAACCCAATCGACGCCGTTTTTGCTAGACGTGTATGCAGAAAAGCAGTTCAATGTTGGGACACGGAGACTGGTTGTGCGCAGCCAGCGAGATCGGTCTACCTCATCTTAAGTCCATGATATAACATAGAGTAGCGGAGCTGCTTGTGAACCATTCACCCCCCGGGGAAGATCACTGAGCCTCGCAATGTATAGAACCGTACCGGCAAAACATGACCTTCCTGTGCTTTGTGTACACAGTTGTTTACACTTGGTCTGAATGGATAACATATTTTATGATAAACCGCATCATCTTACTCCGTTTGTGTGATTAGACGATACGCTTTCGACGTGGCTTTTATATTATAGTACTAGAATTGCCACGACATGAGGAAACATCTTCACACAGAGATAGATGGAGAGCGTGAAAAAAAAAAGGGGGGAGATGGGGGAGATATGACAGTAAAGAAAGCAGTCAGAAATGCCCTCCGTACATTGGAAGCTAACGATCAGTCGTACATTGGAAGTTAACGATCAGTCAACCTTTCCCGGTCTAAGTCATTATCTAATGATAAAACCCGGCCCTCCGAGCTAGTACTTGCCAAATATTCTTGAGAAGCTTGTGCCCAGTACGTAGTCAGCGTCGCCTAGCAGGTATGTACTGTCCCCCCCTTTTTTCCCCGTTTTCTCTTAGCTCTTGGTTTCTGCTTGCAATGTTGACCTGACAGTAGCCAAGGTAAAGATGTCTTTTGTTGGCCACCAGCTCTTGTAGCTATGCACGGAATAATTATTTTATCAGTAGCTCAGATATATATAAATCTAGGCTACTGCGAATGTAGAATAAAGAGCCAGCGGGTAGACAGTATGTCACGTTCACAAAAGGACAGACATGCCGAAGAAGGTATGAGACCTACAAGTGGCTAGATGATTGTGCTCAGGGAGGGCGCTTTCCCATATCCGCAGCCACGTCACACTGAAGCGCACAGTGTTATAAAGGCGGTGGAACAGTCACACTCTGATCACTCTCGAGCCAGTTACGAGTTACCAAGCTCCCATTTCACTAACGAGCTCGCACCAGGTGCGGAAGTGCGATTTAGTGGCACATGTGTCAACGAGTAAATAAACCGGCCACAGCTCGATCCTCAAGAGGATATGTGGAAGTAGTGCATGCCCTGCTTGGCTTGTAACACACCACTGCCTGCCATCCGCACACATCAGCCGTGTCAATCGGAAATTTAGGAACGAGTCAGTGCAAAGATGATATGGAGCTCGCCGTGGTGTGGAAATTACGCTCCCTTTTGGTAGCCTTTGCTAAGTTTTATTCCACTTAGGTTGGGAATTATTTAGGGGAAATTTTGTCGCTAAGTATGGTGGTGTTCAAAATGTCATTTTTAAGCGAGGGTATAAGGAGAAATTGTAATTATTTGTGTTTCAAAGTTTGTCTTTGACACGAACTGTCTAGAAAATTGCGCCAAATGGACAACGCACAGTATTTGTGCGCACTCCGTTTAATAATCTTTCACATAATAACTATTTATTACTAGGCATTACGAACACACCTATTTTCTCTCTATTTTATTCATATTAATTAGAAATTACATTTTATAATTTATAGATAAAATATAAATGAAAGTCGAATTAAACCAAAGATAAAATTTTAACGTAACTATAAAACGTTTGTGATTTATTGCATATTTAGGAAGCGACCAATCATGTCTTACATAGGATGATTTTTCAAAGGTTTGGTTGAGAAAGCGTGAAGATGACGCAGACGCGCTATATATACCACGGGTGTACAGTGACACGGAGAGGCGGATACATATCACGGACGTGGGAATGCCGAACATTACGTGTTGTCACAGTGGAGCCCACGACGACACGTGCACATGAACATAAGGGCGCAAATCAACTCCGGACGCTTACGTGTCCGCGAATATGTACAGTCAATAGGAATCGGGTATTTTGTCTCATTGTATTATTTTACCTGGCAAGTGTGGTTTACAAGGAAACTAAAGGCATGGGAAGAAAAAAACCAGCGTTTAGGCTATAAAAATCCTATGTGCAGTTTACTCGCGGTTTCTCCACACTTTTTGAATCAAACCTTTGAAAAAACACCCCGTCTATGACGTGTTTGGATGTTTCCTAAACATATCTTATATCGCAAGCGTTTTATACGTGTGTTCCCATAAAAGTACCTTATTCTTGGTTAAATGGAACTTTTACGTAATTTTTTTTATCTCTATAGGCTGTACACGGTAAAATGAACACTTTTTAAAAGCCCTGCTAAAGATCTATTTGAATACACGTTGTGTTTTCTTCCGCCTTATGTAAAATTAACATTTCCATCGGCTTCGTAACTTTATTCATGCGTCGGTCAAGTAAAACTTGAAATTATTAGGAAAATAAATACTATACAAATCTGCTCATTATTACACTTCGATGCATTAAAAAAAAAATACAGAGAGCGATAATAATAATTTAAGTTATCACAAATGGTTAACTTGCATTTTTTATTCGACGTTAAGATATGGAACTATTTTCCATCCTTCGTTGCCAACTTTACTGAGCAAATGTCACTAACTGCGCCTATTAAAATATACGCATTCAGCGGCAGTGACATTTTTCTAAGGTTCATTTATAACGAATATGAATAAAGACAGAGAGAATTTTTTTTTGTTGGTAATGCCTAGTAAGAAACAATTCTTAATCAAAAATTTTTTACACTGAGTGAGCACGAATGTGGTACGTCGGCCCTCTGGTGTAATTGTCTAATCTTCTTTTGAATGAAGCGGAGGAATATCGTGGAAATAGAACTTTGGCAGGGCTTCAGAAATGTTGGAAGTAACCGTGAATGAACTATATGTGTCTGTACGTATGTCAAATAATAAGGAAACTAGTTTTAGGTGAGGTTACGAAACTTGATTCACAGACATTTATAACAGCCGCCTGAAAGATTGCTAAGACTTTTGCACTAACATCAACGTGCGCGGTCATACTTGTAATTATAATGAAACCAATACACGACTTAACCTCACTGCTCCGGATTTATCACCAGACTATTAATTGGCATAAAAAGAATACAAAGCACTTTTCACTATAAATGACTTAGTTCTAAAAATGAAATTGATGAACCAAATAAGGCGAGGTATTACTAAAATATGGATTGACTTTTTAAGATGTAGCTATTAACATGATTCTTTCATAAATACACGGTCATAGCTCGACATCATTATTTATTAGAGATTATACAGTATATAGTTACTAAAAAAGAGGGATGTGTATTATAAATATTTTGCTATGTCGTTTTTCAAAAGAAGATTGTATTGTATAGTTTGCAAACCGTTAAAGGCTGTTCACAATAAAGTGTGCACTTCCGAAATCAACATTAGCAAGATGTCACTGTATATTTTTTCGGTCACAGTGAGTGACATTCGCCCAGTAAAGCTGGTAATGATGGATGGAAATTAGTTCCATATATTAACGTCGAATAAATAGTGTTAGGTAACCATTTGTAATCATCTTAATTGTTTCTTTCACTACCTTTTTGTTTTAATGCATCGAAGTGTAAAATTGAGCAGATTTGTAAAGTATTTATTATTCTATTAATTTCAGAGTTTTACGTGATCGACGCATGAATAAAGTGATGAGGCCCATAATAACGTTAATTTCACATAAGATGGAAGAATACACAACGAGCATACAAGTATATCTTTAGCAGGGCTTTCAAAAGTGCTCATTTTACCGTGAACAGCTTATACAATTGTGTATTGTTAAACAACTCATTCATTTCGATCTGTACGCTCGTTCCTTTTGCTTGTTCCTCGTGTGTTTTTGCGAAAGACTAATGAAGGTCTTGGTAAAGAAAACATCAGGTTGTTTGTATCCGATCTGTGGAAATATCCATTGTTATCTCTTGAAAAATGATATTAATGTTTGTGGAGAAAATACGCAAACAAAGAACTGTGATTTTCATTGTTGTGATGCACTCAAAGTTCTTTCTTTTATCATCGACCATCTTGTGTAAACCAGACAAATGCAGAGGGCCCGACGATAATTTTGGTGGCACTGTATTGACAGCAGTCGTCGATTAATTGAACGCCTACATAGGCGCCTCTGAAATTGGAAGAATGATATATAGGCAAAAACGCAAGGATGGAAAACAATATTAGCTACAAATATCAAACAGCGCATTTTTATATAAATGTTGGATTTATTGTTCGTTTACGCCTCAGAGTTTCTGAGACTTCTAGCAGTGATACGTGGCATTGCACAATTGAAAAGAGGTTGTAAGGATTTATGGGTTTTTGATATTGCATGATACCGAATGGAAACTTATGTTTCTAAATAGGCCTATTTCACATTGACAAAAAAAGGTTAAATTCTAACAAGCTGACTGAAACACTACACAGGATGTTAATATTGATTCTGATTATAAATAATTCCTGGTTTATTGTTAAAAATAATTTAAAAATTGAATTGGTAATATACTACAAATAATAACATTAAGTCATAATATATTACAAATAATAAAATTGAATTCATAATATTACAAATACAGTAAATATAACTAATATTGTATTGTGGAAATATGTGGAAAGTGTGTTCCCCCCACCCAATCACGCTTTGTTTCTCCCTTTTCCGACTCAGAAATTATTTTCTTGTTGCGCCAACAGTTGAACATATAGCATCCATTCGAAATAAACCAATTTTTATTTTATTTTTTCAAACCTATAACGTTATTCAATCCACTTTTAACAAGGAGCCGGACAGACATTCCTTCGCATAACCTTTTAATAAAACTATCGCAATGAAATTCATGCGAATATTCTTCAAAAACTATGACATCATAATATCTTTCACCTAAGTCTTGAAAAGCGAATTTTCCTACATCGGGATAAAAAATTCTGGCTCCCTGAAGAGTTCTATTATAACAAGTTGTTTTATCTACACTTGAAGTTCCCCACAAATAATGTTGCTTCTTTTTATGATTGTAGCCAGACTGAATCCATTCATTATGCCATTCTACTACTGAATTATACCAACACAAATGTAGTATTGGCTATGCTCAACGAGCCAACTCAATTGGAACAAAGATATTCTACACAACAAGGATGAATATATTAATAAAATCGTATATATCTGACAACAAATGGGTCCAAATAACTGGAATTCCTTATTCTACGAAACCAGTTAAGTATCGGAGCGTGTCTTCCTTCTTCCGAGAGTCCTGTAAATCAAGAGCTCCAGAAGGGATGTGGTTTCTCAGAACGTCCACCATTTCTTTTATACTCATTCGGCATGCTAATTATACCCAAAAGTGGAGGTGGGGGAAACCATTGGCTTGCCTCTCAAGGCGGCGGGGGGGGGGGGGGGGGGGGGGGGAAAGAGAAGCATTAGCAAATCGAGCATTTTTGAAAGCCCTCTCACTTGGAATAATACTCGATAAATATATTTTATTTTAGCCTTAGACGTTAACTTCCGAGTGATGTGGAATATACACACTGCGTTTGTTACTTATGTGGCGATATTTATCTTAAAGGGTTGTTTGAAGGTTAAAAAAATGACTGAATGTTAAAAGTAACTATAGCCTCAAAAGTGCTCACTTTACCGCGAACAGCCTACGCTACGATGATAACACGGTAATAAATGTTATCTGGAACTAGTAATAAGCTTTAACAGTAACAACGTTCTCACGCTCTTCCTACCTGAGGCCAAATCGATAATTATGGAATGAGAAGTAAGCGTGGAGCTGAGTGGAGCTAGCTCTGGCTTACCCACGCGACATCTATCATCTCCGTCCAATTGTATTGTAGAGGGCTTTTTAACGTCCCCCGGTTTTATGCTGGAAAGCTTGGCAGGGGACGGCTTACAGATCAACTTATAACCTAACTTAAATCAATACCCACGCCTTGCCCGGGTTTCGAACCCAGAGCCTCGCGCACCCCAGATCCGTGGCGCACCGACAGACTGCGCCACGGGAGGTCGGCATCTCCGTCCAAGTTTGATGGGACTCGGCGACTGCAGCACGGAGTCAGGGGAGGAACCGGAAGTAATTCACCAATATATATATGTATATGTATATATGTATATATATATATATATATATATATATACATACATATATATATATATATTCTACAACACCGACCCCTCCCTAGTAGTCATACTGGTCTTATTGTAAACAGTCGTGCCGATTCTAATTAAAAAAAAAAAAATGGAATATCTGAATGTAAATATTTTTTTTCGGGACAGAAATGAAAGTCGATATTTTGTTTACAATTGATAAATTTGGTTGTCGGCTGTTCAAGGTAAAATTAGCACTTTGAGAGATCTGTTTTAGATCTACTTGTATGCACGTTGTGTCTTCTTCCGCCTTATGTAAAATTAAGGTTACCATGGACCTCATAACTTTATTCATGTGTCGGTCAAGTGAGAATTCGAAATTATCACAAAAGTAAATATTTAGCCAATCTTCTTATAGTTACACTTCGATGCATTAAAATATAAAAGAATCGAAAGGAATAGTTTTATGTTAAGCCTATCACAGATAGTTACGTGGCACTTTTTATTCGACGTTAAGTTATGCAACTACTTTCAATTCATCGTTACCAACTTTACTGGACGCATGTCTCTGAATTCGCCCGTTAGAATATTTGCAGGTATGAGCAGTAAGGTTTTTCTAAGGTTGATTTCAAAAGTGCTTACTTTATTGTGAACAGCCTTTACAGGGGTATAAACGTGGTCGTTGGGAATTGTCAAAGTCAGATCGCAGTGAGTAGCCGTCTGTTTACAATATTTATTCTTCTGTAAAACAGTGTTTTAAACTATAACGACAATGATGTATCTTCTATGAACAGATTATTAAAACCCTTTAGTTACCTGAAAATTCTGAGGAAACAGGATATGCGAGAAGCTTGTTATATAATATTTTCCATCGCCTTCACAATGCTTCCTTACGACTCGACGTAACCTTGAGTTATTTAAATTGAGTGAGTGAAGAGATTTGGACGGCTCTTAACATCGAGGTCTTGAGAGCCGATGAGGGTGATTGACGTATGGAACAGCGCCGGAATGAGCGGGCGGGGGGGGGGGGAACGGGAGATGCCCGAGAAAACCCGCCGACCAACGGCATCGTCCGGCACGATTCCCGCATGCGAAAATACGGAGTGATTCGGCCAGGAATTGAACCCGGATCGCCTTGATGGGAGGCGAGCAAGCTAACCGCTCTGCCACCGTGGCCCCTATTGAGGCGTTTAAAATTTTTCACTAGGGATTCCCCGGATAGTCATTTCACTGTTTCTTCGAATGTTTTGACTCTCATCCTCTGAAATATTAAAATTGATTGTCAACGTGCTCAGTTAACTTCACACAGCTTATCCTATGTGTTTAGTCCACGTTTACTCGAACTCGGTTTGGCAGACGATTCAGTTAATTTAACTTCAAATTTTAAAACAAATGTGTATTTCATTTTGTACTAGTTAACGTGTGCGAGGCGCAATGAATAAGTTTCTGACCGTAACTGTACGTCGATTGGAAAATATTTACTTGCGGAGCTCCCCTGGGAACGCAGATAAATTAATTGTTGTACTTTTTCGAAGTTTACAGCTGCAAGTCGAGAGGAAATATTTGTACAATAATCACGGGAAGAAATCAAGCGGCACGCCGTGTTGTATGTACTGTGCGGAAGTTCCGACTGCTGGAAAAAACAGTGTCGCCGCTTGTTTTTCACGAGTTGTGTTTAACTTGAGTTGTCTCTCACCAACTGCTCAATGCCATAGAACGTCCTTTCGGCGGAGTTCTTGCCGAGTATATACGCCACCTGCAACACTGAAACAGAATGTACGAGTGTGATACAAGCAGATTTTTTTTTTTTACAAACATTAAAAAAATCACCCCATGTTTGACGTGTTTACCGTGTATCACAAACTTTATATACTTATTCCCTTAACAAAATTATATCCCATTTTTATAAATTATAGGGCTGTTCACGGTAAAATGAGCATTTTTGAAAGCCCTGCTTAAGATCTACTTGTATGCACGTTGTGTATTCTTCCACCTTATGTAAAATTAACGTTGTCAAGGGCCTCATCACTTTATCTATGCGTCGATCAAGATAAACTGTTAAATTATTAGAAAAGTAAACATTTTATAAATCTGCTGATTTTTATACACTGAGCCGTTAAAAAAATATAAATAGTGAGAAATAATTTACATAATCTCAAATGGTTACCTAACACATTTTATTCGACGTTAACATATGGAACTACTTTTTATCCATCGTTACCAACTTTGCCGGGCGCATGTCACTCAGGGCGCCCGTTAAAATAGATGCAGGCAGGAGCAGTTACTTTTTTGTAAGGTTGATTTCCAAAGTGCTCACTTTATCGTGAACAGCCTTTATAATATTTAATTTATAATTAATTTGAATAAAAACAGGAAGGAAATATGTGTGTTGGTAATGCCTAGCAAGAAGTAGTTCTTATGCAGAATATCATTACACTGAGCGCTTACGAATCCTGTGCATTGTCCCTTTGGCGTGATTTTCTAGACTCGGTTAAGCTTTGTTTGCACGAGGCGGAGGAATATCGTGGAAGCAGAACTTCAGCAGGGCTTGAGAACAGTTAGAAGTAACCCTGAACGGAACACACCCGTGTATTTGTCAGAATCGTAACTTGCCAAACGGCAAGTCGGAACATTGCTCTAATCGATAGCTAGTGTAGACGCGGAGACGCTCATCTCACGACGCCGGACGACTCTAGTCCTAGTGTCGGCGCGGATGGATGGGGAGTATGTCGACGTCGAGCGAAATGTATAGAAACGAAGTCGCGCGAGTCACATGACCTCGGATCTTTTGGACCAGAGTGCGCAGAACGTCCTTAGTACAGTCGTGTTTACTCCTCGGCCTTGCCATTGTCCGTGTGCCCGTGCCCTTTTTGCGTGTCTTTTCACCCATTACACGGATATTCGGAATTGAAGATATCGATATGACGTACTACAGTTTAGCTATTCGAACACTGCCTTAGAATCAATCTCTCGGAATGCGCACCCACGCAGAAAACACGTGAAACAGGGGCAAGTCAAGGAATTTTCACATGGGTCAGGGAAAATATAAGTATGAGCCAAATACGGAATACCGTTGTATTTTTATTTGTGATAGTTCCGATTTTGATTAGTTTCGTGCGCGCACATATTAATTCAACACGCCATCTTAGGTCACTACGGTGAAGTTAGAACCAAAAATATTTACCACATATCGGTTCTTAAAAAATGTTTTATCAACAGATGTACTTATTGGCCACTGTGAAAAGTAGTACCTAATATGGAAACCAGTGGCGTGTGGTGAAGTGTTACACGGTAAGCTGGAGTTAGCTCTGTGCTGTACCCCGTTTCTTGATATTTTATACCTACGCCACTAAAACATAGCTCGGCAGGTAAAGCCACAGGACACCCTTGCTGCTCGCTTGTGAGTGGTCGGGATACACTCAGTTTCCCCAAGGCTGTACGGTGGTTACTGGCTCCTGCTGCGTGCACCGAGAATGTGCAGTACAGTAGTGAGCAAGCACCAGCTTACCTTTGTAACCACCACACTCCACTGGTTTGCGTCTGGAGTCGGCGGGATAAGCGGCTGTTACACCTCTGTACTCGTAAGTATTCTGTGTCCGAACTGCCTACACGACCTCGAAGTTGGTGCGTCGATAAGAAAGTGTTAAGGGAGGAGGATGGGGGAGGGGGAGTGGAGAGGTGAGAGGTGAGGCTTGGGTGGCTCTTAACAGCGAGGTCTTAAGAGCCGATGAGGGTGACGCGAGGTTGATATACAGGATATATCTGGGGTGAGGTTACAAACTTGCAGGGATGAAGAAGGGCACCAGTATCCATTTGAGATAGGAAACTTCGATCCGGAAACGTCTCATTCGAACGTCACAATCAAAATAGTATTGTGATGTATATTACAGTGGGATGCAGCATTCAGGACTTTGTGGACGAATGTACCACGTTTAATGTCGTAAGGTAAATTATACGCTGTTCACGGTAAAGTGAGCACTTTTGAGACCATAGTCATTTTTTCATATTTGCTATTTTTTTTTTTATCATTTAACCACCTTTTTAAATGAATATTACTATGTAAGTAATAAACGAAGTGTGTAGATTACATCACACTCGAAATTTAACGTGTAAGTCTGAAATAACACATTTATTGACTATTATTCTAAATGAGAGGGCTTTCAAAAGTGCTCACTTTACCGTGAATAGCCTATAATAGCTTTGCATTGATGCCTGCAAACCAGGATATACATACTTGCTCGAGCCGGGAATCAAACTCGGTTGCAGTTACGCATGCTGGCTCCGATGCCACGAGTCGGCCAACAAGTACCTTAAGCCGATATTACCCGATACCTGCAGCCGTACTTGGTTATTGTACAAGCTTCTACAAGTACTGGTGCAAGAGCCGGTATCCCAGCCGCTATATGAGCCGCCATGGAAGATTCATATTACACGACAGCAGTTTGCGTACTGGTATTTGGCTGACGCCCTCGGTGGGTGCGCAGTGTGTGGTTTGTAGTAAATATGAACCTCATTCTTAGAACTGCTACCAGTTAGTAACTTAAATAAGCCTATGGAAAAAACTGGCTAGCACATCTTAATATTGCTATGTTACTGTTCGCCTTTTACATAAAGTGATTGTTTATTAGTATAGTTTCGTTCATTTTCTCGTAAATGTGAAGTCACTAGAGTACGAGTGAGTTATTTTTAATTTTGACGGAAATTAGTGATCAGTTGCAAAATATAGTCTTTTCTTAACGTACTGGGATACTATCTGCATGTAAAATCTAATGATAAAAAAATTTGGCCCAGCGGAGTTTCGAACTCGCGCCCTAAAGAGACATTTTAGTAGCGACCGTCGCAACTTTATCACTGTACTACTTTTTTTTATTTATAAAAAAAGATTTATTATCACACACGATATACAGAGGCGTTTACCCTTAACCTATTATATACAGTACACATTCAACCCACAATATAAACAATAACAATATACTCAATAAAATATCTACACAATTCTTACATAGGGGCACAAAACGATATGAACATTTGGTGAACTGGTTTTACCGACAAAGTCGATGAACACATAAAAAATTATTTAACGTGAGGGGCAGCGCACGACGTACACCCCGACACGTGACACTGATTTATAACACTACCACCTATCGACGATTACTACTGGAACATTAAATTGTACACTTGTCACGCCGCGCCATGTTACACCTATCTTGACGAAGAAGCTGGACAAAGTCTTGAACTGTCACCGGTTTCGAATGGTCCACCAAAAAACCGATCGTATGAAGTATATACCAGGCCGCAGCTCTTCGTCGAACCCAGTTCACACATGACGTGTCGAATTTATATGCCGTATATACATTAAACACTTTAAATTTATTTTGTTCATAGAGTGGATAATGCTTTAAGTATTTAGAACGGTTTTTAAACGGTAATTAAAAGTTGTCATCGCCAATATTATTCGTCTTTTTTGTATTCTAAATCTATTTGAAAGAGTTTCAACCTCGCCGATGTATAGGAGCTAATCAAAATGGAGGCTTCCTTTTCTGTTTCTTCATTAACTCGTTTCAAGTAGTAGCCGCGGGGAGCGCCCTACGTTCTGGAACTGCGATGTGATTGGCCAGGTACGAAAGCTGGTGTGGAACCTGCCACAAAAAATAGGACGTGTCCAATTACCAAACCTGGTACGAAATCTGCCCGTGCAAGGCGGGAAATGCCATGACGGGTGCCACACTAGCCCGTATACCGGCCGCTATGGCGGACCTTGCACAGGCTTCTACGGAATCTGGTATCGTGCAATATTGCCTTTAGGCGATGAAAGTCACGCAATGTGTCGACGCAATGGATCCTGAGGTACGATAGTGGGTATAGGCTGTTCACGGTAAAGTGAGCACTTTTTAAGGCCCTTCTAAATTTCTCTTTTCATCCTATTTCCATCTTCCTGCTGCTCTTTAATATAAACATTGCTTTGTCACGAATAAACACAGTGTATACATTTCACCACCCTCAAAATGTAATGCCTGATGCTGCAATAATATATATTTATTAGTGGTTAAAGCCCGTCGGAAGGGCCTTAAAAAATGCTCACTTTACCGTGAACAGCCTATAGTCTGCATTCTGTGTTTACGTGTGGACGAGTGCAGTTGATCAGTCAGAGTGCGATGGAGTCCACTACCGCGGAACGTGCGGATATGGTGTTAGTGCGCGGGCAAGCTAACGAGCACAGTCAGGAAGAGGCACGATTGTATCGGACATTCCCTATCTCATGGATGCTGGGGCCGTTCTCTATCACCCCCGGGTACATCCTGTAGAGCAGCTTCGGAATGCAAGGGCTGGGAAAACTGGATATCCCCGAGAAAACCCTCCGATCTGCACGCGGCTATCAGGGTTTTTTTTTTCCTGGCCAGTCCCCAAATCCCGCTACGCCAGCGTGAGCACCTTCACAGTTCTGTGTGTCCTCCGGCATGCTTGTTAGTAACTAAGACGGTTGGAGAATGGGATGCGTCTCAGGGCAAGCCCTACACGCGTTAGGTCGGGTTTAGTTAATAAAAGGGCGCATGCATCGCGGTTGAGACAGGGTTGTCTTGTGCTATGGCTGCAATTGTAGCCATGGATACACCCCGAAAGAAGGGTATAAAACAGGCAAAGCGGATAAGGCCTGGGAAAAAACTATGCAACAGTCGCGGACGATAAAAGTATTCCTTTATTGGATTAGGACTGGAGAAAGTAGGGTGTTTGTTAGTTCGCGAAGATAGACTTTGTGTTGTTAATGAGTGGTGATATGAAATGTGTCGATCCGCTGCTGGAATGTATCCAGGGTCGTACCGCAGTAGCACGGCCCTGGAAGCTGGGGACAGAACTGCGCCACCCGCCCGCAGACGCCAGACATCTCTCTGGAAGCAGAAAAAAGTATTAGTTTCCAGGCATAAAAAAAGGAATGCTATCAGGGAGCGACCCCACCGGCTCGTCTTTGATTAAGGGGGGAGGGGGGAGGGAGCGTTCTACCCGCTACGCCAACTACGGTCCTGGAGTGGGAATGTGCTCGTGTTTTCTCTCATCTCCCGGTGTTTTACTTGAGGTCGTCAAGGCAGCACTGGCTCGTCGGCAATTCCAGCCTAGCTGACGTGGCAGGTGGAAGCAGACAGTTGCTCCTTTATGAAGTGTAGCAGAGCAGGCCTTGGTTGCTGGTGGCGCTTGTTTATGTGCCATTACCTAATGTTTAGTGCTCCTACTGGCGCGAGGGAGTTAGTGTGTGGCTGTGCGCGCCGGCTCCTTCATTTCTGCGCCGGCGAGGGGTAATTTACGTTTTGAAGACGTCATTAGCCGGCGTGGCTACGTGCAGGAACGGGTCGTGAAAGCTTGAGATATTTTCCACTTCCATTTGAGAAATGTTTCTCCGTGTAAACGATCTACCAGTTCATCTGACGTCCTTCCTTCTGTAGTGTTGCTGTTTAGAAACAATTTTTAATCTGTGTAAACAGTTTCTGTACACACATTTGCTGTCCTCTATGCTATAGAACTTTCGCCGGTCCAGCGGACTCTTAAAACATTAATTTTTTTTTTTTTTTAATTTGGTAAGATTCGAAAAAAGTAATTATTTTTCTCGTTAGCAAGATCGCTTAAAATTGGTTCATTCTGGAACAAAATATGCATTTTTCTTTGCGGAGAAATTGGTGCGGGTCAAAACTAAGTTAAAATACGAGGAAACGTATTCGAAGTTTCTTTTCCTAGGAAAATTTGCTGTTGCTGTAAAACTATCCAATTCAGATGACTCTTTACAAGACTATACACGAAACGATATTGGTTATTATACGCGGAACGCACAGATAGTACAGACTGACTTTAAAAAGGGCAGAATTTCGTAATTCAGTCAATGTAGCAGATGGTGGTGTTAAATGCGGCTGTACGGCTTTGGACAATGTGAGTAATACTGTGTAGTACGAAGTCAGTGCTCCACGTGTTTGTGTTGTACTGAGTTTTAATTGTCGTGCATATACTTCACACATACCGACAACGAGTGACCAGCTCGTTGATGGCGCTTATTGCAAGCTTCACACTTTCGTGTCCAACTGTCTTAAAAAAAACTGCAGACAAAATAGTGTAGTTTATTTCACGCGATAGAATCTACAAACTGTGTTTATTACTTAGATTGCAATATCTGTTTTAAAATGTATTTAAAGGATAAAAAAATTGCTGAAATAAAAAAAGTAACAAAGGCCTCAAAAGTGCTTACTTTACCGTGAACAGCCTATACCTATGACATTTTTTCTGTACGTCATCGTTTATCGTGCCAAAGAAGATTCATGTTATATTCATTCGAATTATGCATGTGTAGAAATGGCTGAATGATTTAATTTTGCGGGCTATCGAGTGAATACCGAATATAGAATAAACTTTTGTGTTAGTTTACTGCAGCCAGTTTGTTTCAAAGTTAAAGTCATGCCATTTTATAAATTAATGTTCAGAAATTTAAGATATTATCTGCATTTATTTTTATTTTTTCCATTAAAAGTTTACAGTTCAGAATGTTTCGGAACAGTGCCAAAAATAAAGTAAAAAAATACAATATGTGTTTGTATCGCACGCTAAGATGTAACTGGAGCAGTTTTCTGTGTACAGTTCTGACTTGAAATTCCATTTAAAATAATGTCAATCTAAATTTGCTTGCACAAAAATGATACTGACTCGACTAAAATTAGGATTATTTTCTCATATTTTCTACATGTTTAGTAAATCGCAGCGGTTGACTAACACCCTCCCCTTCCCCCCTCACTCAGCCAGCCGACCCTAGCAAATTACATCAAGGCCATTCAACTAAATTACTTAATTTCATGCCTTTAAGTCGTCATACATTCATGTATGTGTCCCAATAAGCTAACAGTTTAACCGTACCACCACACATATGTATTTTGCTAGTCTTACGTGGCACCAAGTTTGGAATAGTTTCAATAACTAGAAGTTATTTTTTTTTTAATTTAAGTCCCTGTCACGTCCAATTAAAATTACGTTTTCGAAAATTAAAAAACTACGATTTTTTTTTATTACAGAACCGACCAATTTTAGCGATGACAATTTTCCCCGTGTCGTAGGCCTATGTGGGCTCTATAATTTCACAGCTTTGCAACTTAATCGTGCCTGTACGTGTGCACCGTGGCAAATATTTTACATTTTTACGATGTAGCAAGGAAGGGGAAAGTTTACCTTAAAACACATCCAACTCAAAGTTCCCTCACTTTCTAGGAGGGCGAAATTCCCTTTCTCGATTACAAATATCACAGGTGATATTCCCCGCAGTAAAACATGAATTACTCTCACGTCAGACGCCACGCTTCGTGTGAAAAAGGAACACGAGCGTGCCCACATGGGCGAACTTATACGGCTGTTTCCACCAGCTGTACGCCGTACTGAGGTAAATAAATAAACATAGCAACTTCCCAGTAACATCTGGCATGTAGTATTAGCTTCTAGTGAAATGAATGCTAATGCCAGGTAGATATGACTTCATGTAGAGAAGGATTATTCGGAAAAACCGGAACACCATGAAGTTACAACTACGCCCATAGAGCAAATAAAGTGAACACCAGAGTGGCAACAGCAATGTTATCGAGCGGTCGCTAATTGTTTTTGCCCTCTTCAGCCATATCAACTTAGTCGGCACAACTACAGCATCACTTCGAATTACGAAGTTGGCGCTACTGAGTACTTACAGCGCTCCTGGCGGATATACGTTGGACTTCTTGAAACTGCAGTACACATATTATTATTATTATTATTACACGTACCGTTCAATATCTTTAGGGAATTTGAACACTTGTGGACCACCTTCAACAGTGGAATAAAATTAATTATGTGTGGCATCAGAAGATTACGATGTTCTGCCAAGAATTGCAACGCATTTCAGAAAGCCAAACTTATCCTGTCGTTACACTTTCGTCGTCAACAACTATATGGACAGGCAACATAATAAACATTATGAGGCAAAACTTTTATTTGTGTAAATCTATGACAATGCATAATTCTTTTTAAAATGTATAAAATACTTAAGCTCCGGCAGTGTGACAACTAGGAAACAATTTGTAATTGCTTTAATGGGCATCAAAATATTTCACAATAATGATGGTATGCGTGGAGAGGGCCTGGAAATATAAGCTACCTCTTGTTCCCTATCCTATGAACACCCCCTGACTACGCCGAGCGTAGTGGGATACAAATAAGAAAATAATACGCAGAAGACCAAAACGTGTCGGGCGAGTCCATTGTCGCTGCACGAAGCGGCACGGTTGTTCATTACAGTAGTGACAGCGGCCGAGAACGGTTGGGCGAGAGCAATGAGGGTGTGTAGAATAACTGGAGAGGACATGGCTAGGGTACGGGTGAAGCCGGCCGGAGGCGAACAAGGGATGAAAACGGAGGGGGCGAGAGCGTATTTCTAGGGAACACTGTGGTTTTCAGACTTGAGCAGCGTATTATCTGGTGTGTTACTTTGGTAATTTCCTGTGGTGCGTACGTGCGTACAAATCGTTGGGATTCGTAACCAGACTTGGAGAGGTTGCAAGACAAAGAAGGCCTGAAAATGGGAACGAAATTAACTAGAGTTCACATTCTGTGGGAAACGCAAAAAATTTAAGTTCAGCTAGCGATTTTCAAGGTGCATTAGCCATAGTTAAATTCATTAGGATATTTGACACATTGTTTGATACTCTTAATTCACCCAGTCCCATTTGCAGAACGTGTAAAGCGCCTCTGAAGGAAACCAATAAATCTTTCTGGCTCAACTACATAAATGAAATAAAAGGGTACATTTTAGGATGTTATAACTCTGAGGGTAAAGGCATTCTAAAGTCACCACGTAAAACTGGGTTTCTTGGTTTCCTTATTTGTATAGAGAGCGTCATCAGAATGTTTTATATTTTAGCTGTCGAAAAAAATATCCTAACAAACAAGTTGAGCCAAGATCACATTGAAATGTTTTTTGGCTGTATCCGAAGACAGTTTTGTTCAAACAATAATAATTCTGCGAGGCAATTTAAGGCAGCATACACAAATTTTTAGTAAAATATCAAGTGCGGTTTTCAGAAAAAGGTAACATTTTATAACATTCTGACATAACAGTTTTGCGTAACTCAACGCTCCCATAAACAAACAAACTTCGAGGCATTTAACACAAACAACCTAGTAAAGAAAGCGACACGAATCTTTCAGCGGATTTCTCAAGTCTAAGTTTATTTGTTGAAACTGTTATTCCACAAATAGCTGGATTTGTGGTGTTTAAATTATCAAAAAATTGGACTGTTACGTTTGTGCCAATGTGCTGTTTGCCAACGATGAACACTACTCACTTATTGAGACAGAAACTAAAGGTGGCTTGATATCGCCCTCAAAAGATGATGCAGAAATATATAGGATAACAGAAGCCTATTTTAGATGTGCACAGAAAAACATTTAAAATTTACATGCACATCTAAGTGCTCACACATTATTATCTGCAGCAAAAACTGCTAGCAAAATAAGTATTTTTTATAATCTTGACCAGCACAGCGGGAATTTCGGTATTTTCTCAGGACACGTCCATGACTTAATAAAATACACAATATCAAGTGTTATTTATTTTGATCTTAGACTCCATCACGCGACAAAAGTACGCAATCACGTATTTACAGGGAAAAAGGTACGCTCAGTTTTAAGCAGACTTGTCATTTTCAAAAATCAGTGAAGAGTTCATTGTATTTAGAGCTCGGTATAAAACTTACATCGTAATAAAACTTTATATATGTTGTACTCATACCCAGCTAAAAAAATCATATGGTTGTAAACAATGCTGCCATTGAAAATCCCTGGACACCTTATAATATGGACGATACGTAAAAATCGATGGAGCTGCCACCTCGTATAATTTTATAGTGTACTATTCTGTTTTGGAAAATCATTGATATTGTAAAAGTCTGTTTATGTATAGCATTTTTTTAAAACATGTGTAATGTTTTACGAATTTCCACAGTACTTTATATATGTATGAAGGTATATATGGACGCAATCTAATTACCGATTATATTTATTACTACACTATTTGACGTTTGTGCAAATTGTGTTCATATGTATATTCTCCTGCTGCCTGTGCAAACTCATAACAATAACATTTTTAGATTACTGACAATTACACAGAATATAAGTTTATTTAGTGTGTACGTCAATGACTGCAGTATTTTTGTGCCTATGTGAAGTCCACAAGTGTCTTACAAATTGGTTACAACTTAGAGTAATCGGAAATGTAAATTATTTAAGTATGCATAGTTGTAAAAATAAAACTAAACATTATGGATATAAATACAATTATTACAATAATTTTGTTCCTCAAATGTGTTTGTGTACATATATGTATAAGTTAAATGTTAAATATAATATTATTGTACGAATTATAGAAGTAATACAATTTTTACACTCCACAGGTTTTTATACATTATTTCCTTCGAGCAAGTATACCTAGAGCTCTCTTTGATTACATCTCACTATGATGTGTTGTGGGAACTATATATATATATATATATATATATATATATATATATATATATATATATATAAGTTTATGTGACGCGGTTAGGTAGAGTGTAGTATTTCGGTTGTGTACATGTTTACTTCAAACAACTCTCATGTATTTCACTTCTTAAACTTATCATCACTCTTTAAACTGGTCTATGTAAGTGCTGCGAATTTTGAAGTAACCATCTATAATTTATAATAGCCTTGTAAAACGCTTTGTGTGAACCATAATATGTCTTCCACATAAAATGGTTCAGTCAGCGATGTATTAGAACACGTGACTGAAGGTATCTTCCGTGTGGGAAAGCGTCGAAATGAATAAACTTTAACATTGCCATGGTACTTACGGCGCGAAAACAATCATAACAAACTATTAGTTACCTGCACTTTGCAAAGTGACAAGTGTTATTTCAAATAGTTGGTCAAAATAAATGTAATACGAGATCAAAAGGACTGTTAGTAATAAATACAAATGACATCTTTCAAGTGATTTCAAACAGCCAGATTATGATAAATAAGAATTATCAACATCATCAATTGTAAATATGCTTTAGGCAATTTTATAATTTGTGATTTGCGGCAAACAAGAACGGATTCCTTGTAACAACTACTAAACAGAAAATATAGTTGTACTGCCTTGAACCGCTGGAATATTTCCCAGCTTTAACAGACCACCAAAAGGAATAAAACGGCTTAAATATATACTCATACCAGCTAGTCTATGTGGTACGTTATACAACACAGCGTTGATTTAAAATAAGCTATGGAAGTGATTATATGAAAATTACACAAGTGTGTTTTAGGTTAGAATTTTATTTATTTTTTAATTAATTTACAGATGTGTAGGAAAGTATTTCACTTTGGTAACAATTTAATTGAATAATTTCGAATATGGCTACCATAACATATTCATAATCACAAGTTCGTTGAGTTTTTAGTGTAACCGCACTCATAAAATTAAACAGAAGTGTATACTGCCGCTGTCGTGAGGGACTCAAAAATTTCTCAACTTTAACACGCCGCCAATAGATAAGTACGAGGAGAAATGCTTTGAGAGAGGCATATAAATAAAATTTGATGCTTCCTCTCCATTTTATACGCGACGTTCCCCCACCATCTTCAGAAACAAAAAAGTTGACTCGATGCTATTTTTTTCTCTGCGCGTTTGCAGAAATCATCAGCAACATAAAACTTTATAATTGTTTTAAATAAAAATATTAAAAATATAATTACGGCAATAAGATAATCATCGGCAGAAAGGTTTGACGATTTGCCATTAAAAGTTTCAAGTTATTCGGTTAAATAGTTTTTGAGTGGTAGCGAGTTTAGAGTGAAAGATATTTCGGCAGCGTGAGGCCAACTATGATCGTTTTCGCTTTCTTCCAGCGTTGGAATCGGGGAGTAAACGCCGATATAGACTGTTCACGGTAAAGTGAGCACGTTTTAAGGCCTTCCCAACAGGCTTTAACCACTAATAAATACATCTTATTGTAGCATTCTAGCATCAGTCATTAAATTTTGAGGGTGGTGAAATGTATACACTGTGTTTATTCTCGCATTGCATGTTTGTATTAAAAAGCAGCGGGAAGGAAATAGGATGAAAGGAAAAACTAAGAAGGGCCTTAAAAAGTACTCACTTTACCGTGAACAGTCTATAACCGGCTTCACCTCGCTTTGCAGCCTGTCCTATACCAGGGCCTCTCCAGATGTGTGACTATACACATCCTCCTTGGGCGAGAGCTGCTCCGCGCGTATTACCTGTCGAGAAAACGTAGGTCGCGCAGCGCGGTGTTTTAACAGCGCCGCGGTATAGTATAGAGGGAGGTTATCAGTTTGGCGTGTATAGAGCCAGCAGTGTCACGTGGTTCCCCTCCCTCCACCGGCGAGCGTTCGGGTGAGTCCTCCACTACACTGCGACCCCTACCTTCCCTCCCTCGCTGCACGAAGATTATTTTCTCATTGGAAATTTATGGTGGCAGTAATTACCTTTGCCGCTCGAAACGAACTGTAGCAAGACAGAAGGTCGCCACTTCCGATACGCCAGAGCGCATGTGCAGAATATAACTGATGAATGTTTGTAGTCGCAGCGAAATGTTTTACTGTGGAAGACATGGACGCTATTGCTGCAGCAACTAAATATTTGGGAGTAGCCAATAATATATTTTTATTTCAGTATACGTATATGTCCGTGAGCACTAAATGGCTTTAGTACTTTGTCACATTACGTGTTATTGTGAACCACAATCCGCATTTTACCAGCAACGAAATTTCACTTTGGAAAGCATCAACCAAATAGTTTTTGTAACCACTAACAAATAAATTACTTAAGTGCTTGTTGCAGCACTGGATCACTCGACATACTACAGGTTGTTTTCGGTAAAGTGAGCACTTTTTTCCTATTAGTCAATTTCTATCTTGCCACCACTTTTTAATATGAATATTGTCATGTGGCTAATAAACACAGCGTATACATTTCGCCATCCTAAAATGCAAACGTCTGAGGCTGCAAGAGAATATATTTATTAGTGGTCAATGCATGTTGGAAGGGCCTTAAAAAGTGCTCATGTTACAGTGAATACCCTATAGTTGTTATTTGCTGTGTGCACTTACAACGTGAAATAGGCTACAGCCTGTTAACCTAAATATGCCAACGGTATTAACGTCGAAAATAAGTGAGCTTTGTTTGTGGAGTTGCACCTTTGCATTATTTACTCCTGGTACTGTTCTAGGGAAATTTAACTAATTGCGAGCTGTGTATTGTGATGCGATTCATAACATAGTTTATAGTTCTACAAACGGTTAGAATGAGAGCTCAGTTCGAAAATCCTCCGCGGCTCCACTCTACAAGCCAGAATCGGCGGAATAACGTAGTAGTGTCGCCATTAGAGTTATCGGAGTTATTGCATCTCCTTGCGTTTCATCGCTGATACGTACAAATTCCGATTTTAAAATATTCAAATCTTAAAAAGGTTTGCAGTTTTATCCATAACTCTTCGCACACCATACGTTCACCGTTCTCTGGCGGGCGTGAACGCCGTCATTATGTGAACTGTTGAAGTGAACCGATGATTCACCAGTGATGATAACGAAGCATACTCTCTCACGCACTCCACAAAATTATTAAATTATTAATTATGCCATCCGGAAAATTTTATTTTCTAGTATTGGAATTAGTTCCTACGGTTTTTATTCACATGAAACGAAGTATTTACGTTTAAATAACATAGTAAAGGCTGTTCACGATAAAGTGAGCACTTTTGAAATAAACCTTAGAAAAAAGTCACTGCTCCTACCTGCTGGTGCACTGAGTGACATTCGCCCAGTAAAGTTGGTAACGATGGAGGGAAAGTAGTTCCATATCTTGACGTCGAATAAAACGTGTTACGTAACAATTTGTGATAACTGAAATTATTTATTTAGCTTCCTGTTTTTTTAATGCATCAAAATAAAGAAATGAATAAAGCTGTAAAAGATTTAATTTTATAATAATTTAACAGTTTCACTTGAAAGACGCATTAATAAACTGATGAGGCCCGTGGCAATGTTAATTTTACATCAGACGGAAGAATACACAACGTGCATACAATTAGATACTAAGCAGGGCATTTGAAAGTGCTCAGTTTATCGTGAATAGCCTATAATATAAATTACTTCTTTTTATTCACTTAATGTAAGCTCCGCCAAGTAGTTCCTTCCGCAAAGCTGGGTTTAAAAAAAAAAAATAACCGTTCGTTGCTGTAAATGAGCTTACATTTGGGAACCAACCGTTTCTGTTCACACAAGAGCACTTACCGCAAAAGAAAATGACTTCTGTGACACAAATGAATTCATGTGTGGCTAGTTTGTAATCTAGCAAGTTCTGACGTTGTAGAAAGTGACTCCTAAAACTGCTAACAAGTAGCATGACCATAATACAACTGATTAATGATGTCTATTATTGCAACCTTCTTTCAAGCTATAAATGACTCTCGTCAGCTATACCGCGTTGCTGAAGCTATAGTTTTGTGGTGACAAATTAATTTTTTTTTTTCCGAAGACTGCCTTTTTTCCTTCTTTTTGAAGGAATTCTATCGCGTTGTCTTGTAATGATACAAGTTACCGCCTTAACGCAACACTCTTTCATCGCCTTTGCTGTGGCGAAAGCTCCATGATTATTTCCTGCCATCCATCAACAACTGCATTTTGTGCGTTCATTTGCGATTGTTTGGTCACGTGATATAGCGTCGAAGTCACTGAGACTGCCATTTTGTCGGTGATTACCTTTTTGGCTGGCGCAAAAAAAGTCTTGAATTTTTTGTTCCGTCTTTATTTTAAACTGAAAGTTACTGGGTTGGTACCATGCTCAGCAGGGCATTTGTTCAGCTTCTTGAAACTCTAATTTCGCACCCAGTTCTTTTCAGATAGTCGTGTGAAAAAAAAAAAAACCACACGTGACCCACTCTGAAATATTTGAAGTCAAATATTTTAATACGTTCCAATCATCCTGTTGCTGATTATTGTGAGAGTTCGTTTCTTTGTGTATTCTTCTTCTTACTCAATTTTGTGGTATATCACTGAAAATCGTTATACAAAGAGTAGACAAGTCAGATAGATCTTCTTGAGAAAATTGTGGTACATCAAATATACGAATTTTTTTGTGGTTTATCTGCCATATTTAACCTTAGAAACGTACCAGGACAGAAACTGCAATGTAACGTTTTCAGTGTGATAATTTCCGAAACTATGACTGTGTTGCTAAAAACACTATTGAAGTAAATGTGGTCTCGTTCGATCGGCATACGACTACAATGCTAGCATGACCTTGAGATTTATTAATTTTGTCCATTACTCTCAAATTAGCAACCATATGTTGGTGTGTCTACTGAAATATCAAAGACCTGTTTCGCTTCAAAGTTGTCCGTCAGATGGTAGGGCGTGTGTTCTTTAATGTTTTTTTTGTGTGTTTTGATGTGTCTTAATTATTTATTTTGTAACTGAAACATAAAAAGTACTTATAGTGTTCTTTTATCATAATAGTTTTTGGGGCCACAACATCGTGATTCAAGAGTTCGAGTGGTCGTGTTGTGTTGTCGGGAACACGCAAGTTTTTTGTATATCAAACGAAGTGATGACACTGCCTTCTTCCCGGACAACTACCGCCACGTGAATTCGTTAGAATTTTTGTTGGTTTCCTGTCTTTTAACATAATGTTAGATTAGGTGATTGTGTCTGACCACCTAGGGTAAGTAAATCGGATGCTGTTAAGTTGCTGTCAACGGTTTTTGCTTTTTTTTTTTTTTTTTTTTCACTTCCTATTAAATTTCTTTATCGGTTTTTATTACTTTATAAAGGCCCGAGTTTAGCTGCTCGTGATGTAACATTAACTTATATGTTATGTCTTCGCACTACTTCATACCCTGTGGCCATGGCCATAGCTGTTTGAAGCGGGCGACGAGCTGATTTTTATTGTTTCCCCTGGGCGCAGGAGTCCGGACCAGCTGCCAGCAATATCAGCTAAGAAACTTGTCCAGTTAGTTGCACGACTGCATCTTTATTCAGTGGGATGCACTGAAACGGCAGAGAACATCTGATATTACAAAGAACGTTTTCCAAATTGTAAATAGAAAATCATTTTGTGTAAGAACTTTCTTTAAAATAAAATAAAATGTATAAACAATGATTGGTTTTTAAGTGTGTTGCAATGTGTTGGCAATTAATATTTTCTGGACTTTGCATATTTAAAGGCGCACGCCTTTATTAAGTTGAAATTGTTGTATGGTTTAGCAATTGATACTCAATACTCAGGCATGTGGTAGGTTCTTTTTTTGCCTTTCTATTGGGACATTGTGGATAAACCTGTATCCACATATGTATATATATATATATATATCTGTGTGTGTGTGTTTATTTATATATAAAGGAGATATGCATGCTTCGTATTAATCCGTTCTTGGGAGCTCGTGACCTGTTGGTCCGTGTCCTGCGCATCTAGAGATGGTTCACAATATAGAACCAGCGAGAAAAACCAGCGCGTACAGTTTGTCTCTCCGTCCCCGGTCTATTCTCTACGCAAGGCCGTTTTCACCTGTCCGCCATGGAAAAGTATTGATTGGAAGACGTGTGTTGGAATGAAATGAACTGCAGAAAAATGGACAATTACGCTAAACAACTTACTTTTAACACCCATAAACACTTACGTTTGTATTGAAGGAAGCCCACGTTTGTGGATTTACGACTCGTAGTGGCGTAAATACCGCACAAATTATGTTTCTTGGTTGGACTGGCACCGATCGCGTCACAGCCCCCGAGCACTTGCTAGTACACTGTCCAGCGTGGAGCTCTGTTCGCCGGGCTTGAGTTGACGCTTGCCGCCGCTAGAGTTCAGCAGTGTTCCTTGTTCTCGTAGCACGCCGGAAGGACGGCCCTGGTCCGCGCAATTACGAATGGCTAATTTCAAATGTATCGGAGATGACGTCACAGATAATGCACTGGACTGTTCTTTACTATTTGTGAATTATAGAAACCCTGCTAGGGCGTAATTGAGTGAATGATGTTTTCGATAGTGGCTCACTATTGGTGGATGATTGTAGCTACCCCCATAGCGAGGCATTGCTCGATTTTTGTATATAATCGACGGTAAAACCTGGTATCAGGGTCAGACGCTTGGGTGCGAGGGAAGTCTCCCCAGATAACAGGTCAAGTATTTCAGTTTGATCACTGGTTAAATAAAAATGTAAAGCCCTTAAGGAGATTGCAGGAACGTCATTTTGACTCTCTAATTCTTCATTTACAGTCGGGATATTTTTAGATAAACATGAGCAGTATAAGTATTGCTGCACAACACAATAAGGAGTCGCTTCCAATTTTACAATAATATATATTAGTAAATATTTGAGGAGGAACCTTGAATTTTTCTTGCCAAAATAATTTAAATTTTCCTGAAACATGACCTTCTGTATGTTGTCAGTTCTCTGCAATTTTGGACTTATCGAATAGCTTCATTCATGGCTTCGTTTCGCCCACCTTTTTGGAAACGGGCTGTTCGGGAAGATTAAATGCCCTCTGCCAGGGCTTAGAAGCCAGAGATTATCTCAGATTTAATTTAAAAATATTGGTGGATATACATTTTTGAATAATGAATTGTGTAACTGAAGTAAAAAAATTTACCTTAAAAATACCTGTTAATGGCCATGGAAAATTTTAGGTGGCCAGGTTTGGGAGACATAAAATTTTGCGTTTGTTGTATAAAGCCTAAGATAAAATTTTAAGCGGCTGTCAATGTTATGGCTAGGGAAAGTTATGGATGGAAATACAACATGAGTCATATTTTACCTGTTTTAATAATTTTTTGTGAATTCTAATTTTGAAATTCTTTTTGGCTCAACACTTGGGTTGTACTATAGAGTTAATCTTTGTGGATGTATTAATCCGTTTTGGTGAAAAAAAAGCGAAGAAAAAATATAATTAAAAGAGTCCTTGTGGGACAATATTTTTATACACACATCGTTTTTTCTGGAATGTTATTGTAGACCATCAGTTTTCTTAAAAATTGTAAATGGAATATTGTTACGGCCATTTTGGGTCTGTGTAATGTTTCTCAAAAAGAAAAGAAAAAATATCATGCTATATTAAAAATAAGTATGAAAATTTCTGTGTTTCAATTTGGTAGTGTAGTTCTAACCTTATGCTATTTAATGCAATTTTGGTAGTATATATTCTGCTTCATTGACCACGCTTATGCATACTATATGCCTCTTTCCTTATATCACCTTGTTTTTAAACATATATATATATATTTTATTCTTGGCAATTGTATATTTGAGGTGTCCTAGGTTCTCAGGGCCTCAAAATTATACGGTGGAGTACCGCTGATCAGCGAATACTTAAGTTTTATTCAGAGAGATGGTGAAGCTGTTTCACTTCCGATAGTCACAGAGTACGCCAAAATACAGAAGTGTAATAGTCTTTTATAGAACTCACACGCCAGCAAATTGGTGTTACTGGCCAGCAAAACGCCGTTCACCGCCGGGTAATTGAACTTGCCGACCGACAGCTCAGTCTGCAGGGAGTCTTTCGCAGCAAGGGGTTCACCAGTCAAACACAGTGCGTGTTTCGGAGACTCGTGCGGCCAATCAGCGTGCGGGTACTCCCACATTAGATGAACCGTCATAGCATATAATCTCTGTATACGTGCCTATTCTGTGATACAACACGTGTCTGTGTCTGTGTCTACCTGAAGCTATTTCCCCCGCTCGAAGCCATGAAGCGGGGTAACGATAAGTGCTACAGTGCTAGGCGTATCAAGTGAGCCGTTGCCACTAAGCGTAAGGCTCTGAACTGGCGTACAATATTGCATGTACATTTACCAGATTTTTGTTATAACTTGTTTTTCAGAAAGTTTATCGAAATTGTTGGCACGACAAGACGTAGCCTACATATTAATTTTTAACAACTTCTTGCATTATTAGGCATGCACTATCTTTATTGTGTTGGCACTGATGGAAGCTGAGAAATAAGATATTCTTTCTTATCTTCCATCAGTGCTCCGATAGTAGTAATGGTAATGAATATCTATCAATGTAAGAAGGTGTTCGAAATTATCCTTTATGTTTTGTCGTTCCAGAAATTTTGAAAAATTCTGTGAAAAACCACTTTTGACCAAAATTAAGATAAATACACGGCTTTCGTACACCATTCCCCTTAAAGCAACGACCCTATCGTTTTATTGGCACAGTGTAGGGCCATCGAGTATTTTGGTTTGTGTCTGTCTTGTATATTTTGAAATACTGTACAGTGCTTTCTCTTTAGCTCTGTGGGAATGCTCTGAGATTGTGTTTCTAATGTGCGGGACGGCTTGAAATCGGTCAAGCAAGCCTGGCCTGAAGTGTGTGTTCTTTTCGTAGATCATCTCACTGGACACGAGTTTAAGAGTTTCGTGGAAAAATTGTGTTTCGAACACTCTGCGCCAGTTAGGCGGACCCTTTAAAATTGAAAATTAGCGTGCTGAGAAAACAAAAAGAATAATCCATCCAGTTCGAATTACTGATCGGGAGAGGTGGGAGGACAGGCGCGTACTCGTTTCGTTTGAAAACGTCAGTGAGATGGGGCCTGGTAGCGAAGGGTCCTTACGGCAGGGTTTAAGAACCAGCGCACTCTAGACAATTGGATTTCCCAAATTCTCCTTGCGCGTGAAGTACAGTAGGTCAAGCACACGATAAAATTGGTTTGAAAGGGTTTGGAGGGAGCGGGAAGGGAGGCGAGTTCTACAGTGAGATGTCTGTCGGGTTCGACATATTTTTCTCAACCTTCGGAAGGTTACGAGCATCGCATACCTGTATCTAAAGTAGGATACATAACTATAGTTACGCAGATGTTTTATAAATTTTATTAGTAATTTCAAGTGCTGGCAGCGTGTAAATTGTATTTCAAAAAGTTTCGCGTCTTTTGAGTAGGCTGGTTGAGAGGGCGGGTGTTCTCTGGGTGCTGCTAGTTGGGCCCAGGGGACAGCCGATGTCTTGACGTATCGGTCACAGTGTTATCAGTTTTAGTACTTGGTTGCATTACAGAAGAGACGTATCTACTAATGTAATAGAAGGCCAAATAAATCAAAGACACTGAAGGCATGTCATTTGGCATTTGCTCCAGTCCTGGAATTTGTGATTAGGAAACGAGGTCGACTTTCTGCCAGATAATCGGGAAAGATGTTTTTCCATAACCTGAAGTGTTTCCCGCTAAGTTTGATCACTTACCAAAATTTGGTTGGGAAGGTAAGTGGCGAGTTTGTGCAAAAGTTGGAACACCAGAGCCCTGTCTGTACAAAACTGGCGGTCCCTTACGTTCAAGCTTTCAGAAACATCGTGGTTAGGGTCTAACGAGAGACGCACTGCTAAGTTGTTCCGGTTATTGTGGCGTCATCAAACATGCTTGAAGCTGCAGCAAGTCCTGGAATCATACGTACCTGTTTATCTCAAATTGTCGTCATTTGTAGGACCGTTACCACTGCCTCTTTCACCTGCCGGTGGATGGGATGGGATGGTAAATACTGCCACCCGAAATATAACAGAGTATTTGGGCCTGCCTTGCTAAGAAATCGTCGGTGTATTCCTGCTAATGTGCACGTTTGCCTCGTTTACATGTGGTAGCGGAATTCAGGTACGAGGCCATAATTGCGAAAGTGGATTTACCAGCGATACCGGGTGACAGGGACTGCGTTAAATATGCCCAGAAGTGCTGAAGAATGAATTTGACAAGCGTCCTAATCATCCTGCGAATTGCTACTATGTTTTCCAAAAACAATAAATTACTGAGTGTGCCCTGAAATGTTCCGACCTCATCAAATAAAACGAGTGTGTGCCTGTCGATAGACGTAAGCACATTCTTTACTATCGCTTATGAGTTATGTTTTAAGTTCATTTTATAAAGCTGTTGAACAACTTCTGCAGCGTTTTTATTACTACCCATTCTTTTATCACACTAGAGCGCACCGTTATTCCACCAATGAGAATATTACAACAGTGATCGAGAACACAGTGGGGAAGAAGGGGGAAAGGCTTTTAGTATATGATTGTTTGAGCAGTAAATTAGTTTCATACTGTGCTGTTGAATTTATTCTTCTGCAAAGAAACGGCTTTCTGGGGTATTTTTACTGCACCGTATTGCTTTTTGTGCTGCAAGGATGAGCTCCGAAAGGCTAAAGACGATAAGACGATACGTCTTCCCGATTCCTGTAAGTTCCAAATAAGTGTAATTTTAGACTTGGTGGTCGGATAATTAGTAATGTCTTTGTATCAGTCACATGGCAGTTTCGCGACGCTGTAGGTATCACAGTGACTAGGCACACGTATATATAACCTTTTTAGTGTCGTTGAATGTCATGTTATTTATGTACGGGTTCGATTAACTTTGAACTGTAAGTGTTACATAACTGCGGTGACCTGGGTCTGAATGGCCTTGATAGTTTTATTTTTAATAAAAATTGGCGTCGAATATGTGCTGTACAGTGATGTGACACACATCATACCAGTTATAGGCTATTCATTGTAAAGTGAGCACTTGTGAAAGCCCTCTTGTTTGGAAAAATAGCCGATAAATATATTTTCTTTCAGCCTTGGATGTTAACTTCCGGTTTCGGTGGTATACACTGTGTTAATTACTTACATGCCAATATTTATTTAAAAATGGGGTTAACAGATAAAAAAAAGTCTTAAAGTAAATTGTAAGTAAGGCTTCAAAAGTGCTCACTTTACCGTGAACAGTCTATAATGGTTAAGTCCGTTTGCCATGCTTCTCTTGTTGCGGTGGTGGGTGTGTGTAGCGGACTGTTAGCGTTCCGCGAGTTTCACCCGCGAAATGAGCCAGTCATTCCAGGGCACGACAAGTTAGCGTGCCATGCACTTAACCGCCTCCTCATTCCGCATACATGGTGCTGCAAGAAAGCGATTAACTACCGACCTAAATTGATTTTCGTTTTCGTTTTTCGGCGACGGTAAAAGGCTGTCGTCACCGTGAAGCAGAACCTTCGCGCCGCCTGAAAACCTCCCATTAAATAACTCCCAGGGAGAAAAGTTTGGCAAGCCCCTACATTATGGAGCGCAAGAAGGGAACCCCTCCACCTCCCCGCCCGGGCCAACAAAATAGTTTGGTAACTTCGAACACCGCCCCTTGTTACTCGCAAGTTTTTATTGTTCCTGTTAGCGGGAAGTTTTTTTTTTTTGCAGTCTCTAAGGAGGGCGGTGTTTTGGGCGAAGGGAAAGGGTAAAGATTGCAGGGGAGAAGGCAGGAGTCGAGAATATTCGAGAATATAGTAGTAAAAAAGTAAGCATCTTGGAAGCAGCAGCCAGCGACGAAGCAGTTGCGTTATTGCAGTTTGTTGTGCTGTTTATTCGCTCACTCCCCTTGTCCAGTGCTTTGGGAGACTTCTTGTGAACAGTGACGTTTACAAAAGTTTCTGCAGCTTTCGGTGATAAATGGGCTCGAACTGTTTACCAGACGTAAATATGTCTTTAAATTTGCAACCATAGTGGGAGGCAATCCAGAAAATCCGATGATAACAAAATCGGGGGATACAGTTTGGCATTGCAGCTCCGAATCTATCGTCTACATACAAAATTAATTTACTCCACTCTATTTCCAAAGGATCAAATAATACGTTACGTTGAGTGAGGAGTGCAAAGCATCGCGTGCGAAAGGTGGTAAGGGGGGGGGGGGGCAATTTTGAGTTCGTTTCGCCGCGTCTCATGACTTCCGCGTAGTATAACTTTTGACTAGGAGAAGCTACGACGCTCGTTTAAGTTTCAATCGACAGCTCTCGTCACGATCAATCGATTGCGTGTATAAAAACATTTGTGTGGCGTGCACAATTTCGGCATTTATTCGTCAAAAAGCCAAGTCGTATACAGAAGTCGTATACGGTTGGAAAGGGCATCTCAAAAGCAATCCAGTGATACCCCATAAAACCCCATATGATCGAGTGAAGTGGTGCCTGTAACGTAAAATAAACATTAAGGCGTCCGAGCGCGTCAACGTAGACGTATTCACGCAAAACCAATTTTTTTTTTTTACTGAACTATTAAACGTGCCCCCAGTATGTTTACTTATACGAGAATACATTATACGCCAGGCGAGAACGAAATTGTACTTTATAGAGTTACCACGCATGCTGTATATATTATTTTGGAGTACTCCAATGTACTTGAAAACTGCTTTTTTTTAGACTGCCATATCTTAAAGCATACTAGCCAGACACGAGTCAAACTACGATAGGAGCCCATATTGAACTTTGCTACAGAGTTTTCATCAATAAATTGATAGGGACAGTTTGAAAGTCCCACAGGTACACGCAGCACTACGAGAACACTGCTCGCCAGTTCAGAGCCCTGCGCTTAGCGGCGATGGCTCACTTGATGCGCGTGGCAGTGTGACCCTTATAGCTTCCGCGCTTCTCGGCCAGAAAATGAGAAAAAAAAAGGTTGCAGGCAGGCGGTAGTTCACTGGTTACGAGAAACGCGCTCGACTAAGTACAGCGCGCACCAAAATATTACGTAACTGCAAACACTTGAGCTCACAGACGAGTTCGGAACCGGACGGGTTGACGACGCGGCTTAGTCACTTTTCGCTGTCACGTGTCATTGATTAGCACATTTTGAACGTCAAAGGCCGCGGTTACACGGGCTGCTGGCAGAACTACTTCAGTTAAACAAGTTCAGCTATTGAAGAGGTTACATTACCTTCGAACGAGATCCGATCGCAGTTGTTTCTCGTTCAAAGTGAACAGTTTTCATAACTAGTTTCGAACGACTTCTCTTCTCTGCTGCGCTCCTATTGGCTGCTTCGAAGTAAACAAGCAGTGCACTGAATTTGGCGGGAATTCCTGCACTTGCTGTATTAACTTAAGTTTAAGGTTGAATGTACTAATACCCACCCACTGTGCCATTACAGTAAAAGTGTACGTTTCATAAGAATTAAAAAGATAAATAGTGATAAATGTTGGAGGCTATTATAGTTAAATATCATACATTGTAAGTTCAATGTTTGTTGAGGTTAGAATTTCCATTGGTTTCATTCAGCTTTGAGTGTGTAACCACGAAAACACGTTCTGTTTTTAATCTTGTTCATACATGGCTACCAAATGTATTTATAGGCCATTCATGGTAAAGTGAGCACTTTTGGAAGCCCTCTCATTTGCAATAATAACCAATAAACGTATTTTATTTTAGCTTTAGAGGTTATAGAGTGCGATGGAGTAAATACACTGTGTTTAATACTTTCATGACAATATTTATTTAAAAAGTTTGTTAAAGAATAAGAAATGCCTGGAAGAAAAAAGTAACTAGGGCCTCAAAAGTACTCACTTTACCATGAACAGCCTATAGCTAAATGTGTTTAACAGCACTTGTGTAACCACGGCCCAAGACTCTATCTCTGTGAACAGTTTCGATTTGGGCGTTCCACAGACGAGGTTGTGGGGCGGAGCGGAAAGAGTTGTTCGCCTCTTTACATCGAGGTCTTGAGAACCGATGAGGGTGAAGCGAGGTATGGATCCTCGCCGGAATGCAGGGGCGGAGTAAACGGAAGCTCCCCGAGAAAACCCGCCGACCAGCGGCGTCGTTCGTTCCCACATGCGAAAATTCGAGGGCGACCCCGCTGGGAATCAAACCCGGTTCGCCTAGTGGGAGGTGAGTAGTCTGACCACTAAACCACCGTGGCCCCATGAGGTTCTGGGTTTGAATCCCGTGCGTAAGCCCTGAATGTGTATTTCTGGCAGATTTGATAATAATCCACAATTTAAGTAAAAGTTCAATGTTACTTAGACTCGTAAAACCCGTTACACTCGACACTCAATGTGCTTGACAATTCCATCCATGTTCTGTCAATGCTTTTACTTGCATGTAACAGTTTGATACGCAACCGATGAACATAGGTCTGAATATTCACATGTCTTACTCAACACAGATTTTTGTTCAGAGTTGTGAGAAATGGAACGATATTGTCAATCCTGAAGTTTGGTTTCATGTGAATACATGAAATTCGCCGTAACAAACACGTATCAAGCTAAAAATACACGAGAAAATAATTACTGTTACCTCTCATTAATTATATGTCAGTACCACAATGTTATGCTTACAAAAATGTTACAAAGTTATTAATAAACACGATAAAAATATATTTGTCTCAATGCTTCTGATCTGTTTAATTAGGTTTTCGGGGTTTTGGATTCCAGGGGTAAGTATCGCCCATTAAATTTCATTTTGTAATATAAATTAATTCGAAATTTCTCCAAAAATACAGTTTGGACGAAAAAAGAATGCCAAACTAATTATAATTAACGTGTTTGATTCATAATTGCTAATATAAAGTGCATATAGTTTCGTTATATTCCAGACGTTTATGCTGATACGAGAATTAATGGAAATGATTACACACTATGTAAATGAGGTTTTTTTAAATGCCTATATTTAAATCCGAGAGTAATTTGTATTAACACGACTGCCAAAGACCTAATTAGTAGACTCTAAGTAGTTAGCATCGTATTCACAAAATGAATGCATTCTGAAAATGATAAACACCAGAAGGCGTGAGCTAGTTCCCCGAAACTATTCCCGGACTGAAAAAAAAATAAAATATTGGCGGTAGTAAATATAACACTCGCTAAAAGTTATTATTTTTTTGTAGATAAGCATGCGTGACATATGACATCATTCATATTTAGTTTAATGTACAGATAATTTGCCCTGACTGAACTGATATTTGCTGTATTTGCTGTAATATCATTTGTAGAACATCATTGAGCATTTTTAAATGGGTTGCGTATTTTTTTCGGAAATACAGTAAAACTCTGTTAAGACTTTTTGAAGGGACTGAAAAAATAATGCTTATTAACCAGGAAAACTTCTTAAAAGGGTCAGATTACACATGTGTGTACAGACAAGGTGCAAAATTATTCAACTTATTAAGCAGGAAAACTTCTTAAGTGGGAACTTCTTAACAGGGTTTCACTGTATTGTTATATAGAATATGCTCTAACAGATGTAAACATACCCACATGCAAATAAAACTAAGCGTGCAAAATGTTTCTCAGGTTGATATCACCGAGTCGCTAATTAGAAACCACTAGAATCCGGAAGCCAGGCCACCTTTCTCCGCAGGAACGTGCGAGGTGAAATCATTGCTTCAACTTCAACCGGCACTCCTCAACTGTGCGCGTTCCCCGACATCGACCCAGTCTGCAGGTTCACGCCAAAGTAAACATTTCTTTTTCGGCGTGCCGTTAGTTCTAGCCGTAAACTTCTGCCCGTCGTTTACTTCTCCGCCATCGCCGGCTCGCCAGCTTTAGCAGTTCATTTTCACACTTGGCAAGCCTGGAACAATACGGGCAGGGCAGTCGCCGGAAGGGTGGCGAGCTTGGAAGACTTAAGCTCGGGATGGTTTTAAGGGTGATGGCGGGGTGGAGGGCTGGCTTCAAGGACCTCGCGTCACCTTTGATAAAATAATTATCCCTTTCTGGCTCTCCCGCTGCTTTCCGGCGCAACTGGGTCGACCTCCTTTACGTAACACCGTAAGAGGGAGGATGTTGTAGAGTGCACGTCCGAGCCGCGCAGTAGCCAGTCTCCGTGTCCCAACACTGAACTGCTTTTCTGCCAACACGACTGTCATAAACAACGTGTGGGCAGGATTTCAGGTTGGAACATTGTTTAGTAAACATTATTGTTTTTTATATGTTTGTATACTTCCTATTAAAGGCTGTTCGCGGTAAAGTGAGCAATTTTGAGGCCCTAGTTACTTTTTCCTCTCAGGCATTTTCCCCCCTTTAACCAACTTTTTAAAATAAATATAGTCTTGTAAGTAATAAACATAGTGTGTATATTCCACCACATTCTGAGGTTAACTTCTAAAGCTAAAATAAAAAATATTTATTGACTTTTATTCCAAATGAGAGGGCTTTCAAAAGTGCTCACTTTGCCGTGAATAGTCTATACCAATGTTAAATGCAATGAAATTATATTCAGAATGGTTAAGGTATTTTATTCATAAGGGCCTGTCTTTTGAAAATGGAGATACAAGCGAACACGTTCATCACTGTTGACCATGTGACTTTGACACTTGTATTGGTGTGGGGTAGGTCAATGTTGGGTACATGCGCAGATCACGAAACTAAGTCTACCTCATCTTTAGTCTATCCATAACACAAGCCAGCCATTTGAAGGTTGTTGACGACTATAAAGTGAGCACTTTTGAAATCAACGTTTGAAAAACGGAACTGCTCGTGCCTGCTGCATGTATTTTAAAAGTGCGCACTACCTGGCATGCGCCCTCTTAAAGTTGGTAATGAAGATGAGAAAGTAATTCCATGTCTTTACAGTTAATTAAAAGTGCTGGGAAAACATTTGTGAATGCTGAAATTATTTGTTTTAATTTCTGTATTTTTAATGCAAAACAAGTGTATACATTAGTATAATGGTGATATATTTAAGTTTCCTGTAATTCCATGCACAGTTTTACTGGACCGACGCATGAATGAAATGACCCGGCCCATGTCTATGTTAATTGTACGCATGGCGGAAGTATACAAGGTGTGCGTACTAGTAGATCTTTAGCAGGGCTTTCAAAAGTTTCCACTTTACCGTGGACAGCCTATATTTGGCGAGAGCATGGCGTAGGCAGTTAAGAGGGCCGCTTTTCCTTCAATCTTCGCGGCACCTTTTGCTGGGGGGGGGGGGGGGGATGCTGCAACCTTGTTTACACCAGCTTCGAAGGCGAGAAGTTGGGATCCGTTGTTGCGATTAGTAGATTATCCTGTATTTTTTAGACGGGGGATGGGGAGATATAATGGGGAAAATATGTAAAATAATCGCGAAAGCATGCTGAGGATAATTTATTATGCGATAACCATCAAATAGCACGTCTTCATAGCACTTTAACTTTTATGAATTTTCTCGTCACTATCATTTACGATGTTTATTTCTTAAGTGAAAAGAGATGCGATAAAAATGTTCTTAAACATGAACGTAATGCAGTTACACTATTTATTCGTGATAAAAATGTTCAAGGCGCTGGAACATTATCGTGCAAACTAAAACTTAGCTATCCAAATGCACTAGCTTGTGGCTAAATGACGATACACTCCTTCAGCATCCCTGATGTACCATGTTTAGAAACCTGCAGAATACTCGTGTTAGTTTGACGACAGTATAGAATTCACTACATCGTACACAAGCGAACTTCATCCATAGTTTTATTGGGCGTTGCGTTTTCACGTATGTCATTTACCTATGCAACCTCTTTAACAGAGGTTGGTTCCATGGCCGAACGTTTATTATTGGCTCAGGCGTCTACTGAGGTTCGCCGAACATATTGCCGGCCAACGGCAGAAGTTGAGTTAAGGTGCAGAATGTTGGGAGTTCAGCCTGCCGCGTTCATTGCCAGTGTTTTAAAATATACAGCAGTTATGAGAGGCTATCGCGTTTAGCATCCTTAGTTTGTAATAGTCTGTTCTCTGTACCTTCGCACTTCTTGAATAAGGCGTTTGAAAAATCACCCCATGTATAAAGTGTTTGGCTATGGTTATTTATTAAATATTTCATGTGTCGCAAGCGTTTTATACTTCCGTTAACATAAAAGTACTTTTTTTTTTTTGCTAAATCGATCCTTTACTTATGTTTTACTATTTCTTGCATAAGTAATATTAATGAGAACAGGGAGAAAATGGGCGTGTTGGTATTGCTTGGTAAGGAATAGTACTTAAGCAAAATATCATTGAAGTGAGTGAGCACGAATGTGGTGCTTTGTTCCGTTGGTGTAATATTCTAGACTTAGTTCAGACTTATTTGTTCGCATGAGGCAGAGGAATAGCGTAGGCGTAGAACTTCAACAGGGCTTCAGCAAAGTTGTACTATTACCGTAGCGCACGTGGATTTGCCACGAATGTACAGATAGTTGTCGTCAAATCGCATGCCGCCATCTTGGATTCTTAGATATTTCTGTAAAAACCTGCATTATATATATTTTTTTGTAATGAATTATATAGAACGACAGGAAGTAATTTAACTGCTGTAGTCGCCCGCATGGAAAAACCATTTAATTCTTTCCAGCTGTTTCGAGTTAAAAATAAGTAAAGACAGGAAAACGTGACAACTTAATAAAGCTTGAGAAACTTTTATTTATGCTTTGTCGAGAGAAAAATTACGTTAAATCAACTTAAATGTAAATTATGACGGAAAAATGAATAAATTCAAATGTATGAGCAATTGCATAGTTCTCCATATGCATGACAGCGTTTGGCATAAATTCAAAATTATGAAATTTTTTTGCAGCCCGGTGCATTCATTCAGTTCAAACTGAGACGAAACAATACTTTTGCATTGGTGATGCACGTAAATATTTTGAAATTGTATTTTTTTTTTTAGTGGCAGTGCTCTGTTGAACAAATTGTAGAGTTACGTGGGCGAGATTTCCCAACGTTTCTGTGCACGCACTTCTTTTCGCGTGTTCAGATCGTTGAGAACTGTTTCCCGAGCGAACAAACATGGCGGGTGCGCTGTGGCGTGGCGTGCAGTGTTAATTTTTAATTTCCTCCGGATTTCGTTTGACCCTTCACCCGTTAGGCGGCACTTCAAAAGCAACTCGTGGCTGATTTCTGTGCCAAAGAGAAGTTTCCCCAGCTGCTAATGACATTCTTTAGTGCCCGCGTTTGGGAAGAATCGTTGAGACAGCTCGACTTCTTACTGTCAATATGGTGGCTCTCGTACCCTATGACCGCAAAACATTTCTTCAATTTATTCTTTTTTCGTCATAATTTACATTTAAGTTGATCTAAACGTAATTTTTCTAACGACACGGCATAAATAAAAGTTTCTCAAGCTTTATTAAGTTGTCACGTTTTCCTGTCTTTACTTATTTTTAACTAGAAACAGCTAAATGGGTTTTCCACATGGGCGACTACAGCAGTTAAATTACTTCCTGTCGTTCTGTATAATTCATTATACAATATATATAATGCAGGTTTTTACATAAATATGTAAGAATCCAAGATGGCGGAATGCGATTTGACGGTTTAATTCACGACAGCTATCTGTATGTTTCTCGTAGGAATGTTAGCAAAGTTAAAATCACGTACTCCTAAATCCACAGTTTCTTAAAATTTGAAACGTAAAGTGGAAGTCAAAGTGCTAGTTTGTCGACAACCAGAGCCTGTGAGGAGAAAACAGGATGTTCGCTACTATGCGAGGCCGCTTTTTTAATTTACGAACATAGAGAACGGGAAAGGAGAGAAAGGTGCATTTGCTTTGAAACTGTTTGAAATGCATGCGATCAGAAGTACATCGATTATCCAGACTAATAGGGATCAAAGGTAATTCGGAAAATCGAAAATGCGGACAAGGAAAATATGTTAAAAACGAAGATAAAACAATTTGTAGAAAATCATTTTCACACAACGTTATATTTATTACACATGCATAGAACACAGTAAGCTTACACAAAACAGAAATTGCACATAAAAAAAATTAAATCACTTAACAAGTAACCACCCCCTCCTGGACGTATTTACTGTGAACAACACGTGAAAGGGAAAATCACAAGAGCCGACAAACACTGGGACGAAAGAGACTTTCGAGTTTTAGTCTATTCGCTTTATTTTTAAAACGAGCCCGGATAACTGGTCGTCCGTATAACCGACGCGACGTTCCGATAATCGACTTTCTACTGTATTTTCTTTTGTCAATGCTTGGTGCCCTTAATTACTTATGAAACTTTCCACACGGCGTTATTTTGTTAGTAAACATCTGCGTTGAAATTCACTTAAGGTAACTTTCACATGTTTACACGTGCCATATTTTGAAAACTGTATTTCATGATTCAATATAGAGCTGACTTCGTCAAAACGTTGCTCGGCATTTTCAGAATTTTAATGTTGACCTTTGATCACATTTCGCGTACGTACTGTTTTATGACGTTTGAATAGTAATGCGATGGATATAAACGCCAAGGTTCTTTAGATGTGGCACAGATGCAACGCAGTTTGTTTCTTATCGTTATTAATATATGTCTTTAAAAAGGTTTGCTCGCAATAAAAATGCCATAATCTCTGTATGGCAGAAATATAGAAAGCTGTTATTTATTCTTCAAATTTATGACTATAATTTTTTACTCCGGGTTTGTGTATCGTAACAGATATTATTTTTACCTAATAATTTCAGTATTAACCGCAATGATTATGAATCGCACTATATACACACACTTACATAGATACATGCATCTGTATATGGAGGGTTCAGAGCACAGGTAGATAAAATCCGTGTTTTATAATTAGTGGTAAAATTCATGATGGTAATAATTTTGAGAGAAATTTAAATATAGTGAATACTTAAATCAGATGCACAACAAACAGAATGAAGCTGTAGTCGAAAGTTTCCATGGGAAAAGTTGTAAATATTTATTCTTAAAGCTTATATTCTTCTCGTTATCGGAACTACATGGACTTGATTTAGTTATGCACTGAACCGTATGTGTGTGCGGGTGCATCTTGCTCGCACACGGGCAAGAAGCCCGTGATATTATTGTTAACGAAACCGGTAAAATATCTGGAGGTTACGCGCCTTTCTTCCATTGACTTTTCGTCGGAACATTTACAGAAGTGACCTTTGACCTCAGAGAGCATCACTCCCACGCAAGTGCCCTGGACCTCTCGCTGTCCATTTACCGCCCCGCAGTGACGTGCTCGGCAAACGAAGGACGTTTTGTGCCAAGGGGAAAAAAAAAAAAAAAAAAACAACGCGGGAAATGTGTATATTGACATTTAGCGGGATGAGAGCGCAGGACCTTGTGCACTTCTACATCGACCGTTAGGGGCCGCGGTGGCTGAGCGGTTACCCTGCTCGCCTACCACCAAGGAGAACCGGGCTCGATCCCCAGCCAGGTCACCGGATTTTCGCATGTGGGAATCTTGCCGGACGATGCTGGTGGTTGGCGGGTTTTCTCGGGGATCTCCCATTTCCCCGGCCCCTTCATTCCGGCGCCGATCCATACTCACCTTATTCGCCCTTATCGGCTCTCAATACCTCGCTGTTTAGAGCCGCTTCACTCAACTCCATCGAACGTTGAACCTACTGGTGCAGAAGAGGCCTGAAAACTGAGTTGAGCACAATTGTTTCTGCCTTCTTTTGAACTACCGTGTTTGCGATTTTCCTCCGGATCTCTGAAAGTTAAGAGGACTATGTAGCGAGGGAGCCATACGGGCGACAGTAACACGCACCCCTAGTGCCTCATCGTTCGTACGCGCAAGGCGTGCAGTACGTCCGTCGTGGTCCTGTTCAGTTCAAATTGGATCTGTAACAGTGGAACTTTATTACACGCGATGGGGACACACATATTAAACTACGTGCACATAATCGTACTTTCCTCTTGCCGCTTGATTAAGGAAACTGCCTATGCAAGCGTTGAAAAATGCAATTTTTTATCACCTTGACGAATTTTTTTCACCATTAATACACATAAAATGATTAAAGTAAAACTATAATAGGAGAGAGAGCAGCGGGTTACTGGCTCACCGACCGCAAAAAGGACCTAAGTCGCATTTGGTACAAGAGTGGACTGAGTGCCAATTTATTATATGCAAATGAGATTAATTAGATGTTTGATTAATTGGATAATTAATTAATTAAATCGCTTATTTAAATGGATTAATTCGATTAATGGATTAATAAAATAATGTTTTGGTATCCAATTCTTTATATTAAAGAATTCTTTGATATCAATTTTTTTATTTTTTTATTGGTGTTATAAGGGTGACACTGGCAGAGAAGGATCGATGTGTTTTCTGTGACGTTCTGGAGCCTACTGACCAGAGGAGTGGATACCTCGAATAGCATAAAAGGAACTAACTATTTCGGCGAAGCAAATGAAATAAGCACGAATCATTAAAAAGTTACTTTAACTGAAAGACTTTAATTATGCAACATTAAACCGACTTTAATCGTGCGATTTATATTAATATTATAACGAAATATAATATATTTCAAACTTAACAAAAGCTAACTGATCATTAATTAAACAAATGCCCAGCTAATATAAAATTACATCTCACCATTACTCCAGACACCCTCCCCCTCCCAACACAAATATAAATACGTACTTCACCCTCATGGGCTCTCTAAACATGCAACAAAATACAGGTTAAACCGGACGAACGATCTTCCACCTAAAGCCTTACAAAAGTGAATGAATACGCTAACTTACCCCAATATTGCGAAGCCAATTGCGGAGCAGTTGGTGATTGCTGTGCCAATTTCAGTGCTGATTGCGGTGATAGTGTGGTGCTGATTGCAGTGCTAATTGTGGTGCTACTTGTGCAAATTGCAGTGCTACTTGCGATGCTACTTGTGGTGCTATGTGGTGCTAGTGTGGTGCTGTGTGGTGCTAGGGTGGTGCCATATGGTACTAGTGTGGTGCTATGTGGTGCCAAGTCTTCAGTGGTAAGTGTTAAGTCTAAAGTCTTAAATGTGGATGTGAAGGAGCAAGTATAGACTTAGTCTTGCAAATTGTATAACGACTCTTAAAAGAGTTGTTAAAAAATTCATTTCAGTATTTAAAAAATAAGTGTGTATACCATCCATCTCAGCATATAGTTGAAGAATAATATATCTTCACTGCAGAGATCAATGTGTTGAGTCAAGTCGTATTAAAATCGTAAGATTTTTTTTAAAATCGAGTTATTTATAATTTTGTATTTTGGTTTGTTATAAGACAAAGTCAATGCCAGCTAGTGAGGTTCGCCATTCTGCGGGGCAAGAGTCCGTTTACCTGAAGTTATCCCAACCCATTATCAATAGTCTAGCTTGTCTCACCATTCCAATACTTTCAGAGTTCATTGGCAAGATTTTCTCGATATTCTCCCTCATTACTTTACTTTCAGAGTTCATTCGCTTCTCAAAGGTTCCATTTCCATACTTGTTGGTGTAAAAACATTACATCTCAGACACAAATTACTCACTCTCCAGTTATTCCAAAAAAATATATATATTAAAAATGTGACAAAAGGAATTCAAACTATTAAATAACAAGATACATATTTTCCTTCACCATAATAAGTTTAATTTTTTCAATAATTGTCCTTAAAAATAAATTCACAAATATTTACAAACATTTAAACAACTTTTCACAAACATTTAAACAACTTTTCACAATCTATCAAAAAATATTCACAAGTTTACATCTACAAAAATATTCCTTAATATTATATCCACATCTTAATACTAAAACACTTATATATATACATACACACACACAAACATTCAGGCACACATTCATCCACACATCATTTAGAAATTATTATTATCATTTACAAAAAGTAAAAAACCAAAAACTATACAGCAAAATGCGATTCGGGGTGTCGTCCTTGTAATTCACAGCCAGGTTAGAATTTACATTGAATAAATCTAAAAATTATGTATGCTATTTACAGCAGAGGCAATTCGGGGTGGCGTCTGCTATGTCACATCCGGGTAAGCAGCCCACACACCAACACCTACGATGCCCCACACACACACACACACACACACACACCACATAGCACTTATGTAGATTCTTATATTATGCGACCCCGTACTGTGAAGAGTAATTCTTGGGTGACATAAAGGACAACAGGGGTTAGAATGACGATGATAAAAAAAACCTGCAGCCAGGACAAAGCTGTTGCTTTGAAGAGATATGTGGAATCGATGCAGCAAATGCAGTATGTTTGAAAACAGCTATGATGCAGATTGTGGTGCGGAGCAGGGTTTGGTGTTGGGTGCGGTACTGACAGTGTTAGTGGTGATGTCGAGTTGGGGAAGAAAATTTTTCTTTGGGATCATGTAGTGCCCCCATGGTAAAGTCGATACTCCATCCGGCTCAATGATGCGCTTACCATCTAAACCTGATAACACTACTTGCATTACCTGTACGCTGTAAACCTCATGATCACGTGAACGGAACTGGCATTGGGTCCCCGGAACCCTGGTGCAATTACCAAAGCAATCTCGATAATCCTTGTAACAGAGGGATAGCAGCAAGTTAGGTTTTACACCCTTTGCCTTACGTATACACTGCTCATTCGAAACAATGTATGCGTAAAGCTTGGGGCATAAACCTACAAAGTGTGTGATAATGCGACTGGCACATTCATTCTTCATCACTCCAATATGTCATTTGTATGTATAAAACCACATCTTTAAACCTGGGGTAATTACTTCATAAACATCTCTACAAGTAATTTCATAGATCAATGAATCGGTATCACAGTATAGAAGGTGCAAGACTGGCGGAGGAAATTTTTCACACGTGTACTTATAACGAAATTCATAAAGGGCTAATTTTTAAATATCCATGATGGCAACACCAGTGTACAAAGGCTTGTTAAACATAACAGAGCTCTTTGACAATTCGATAAGGACAATATTCTCATCGGTGATCTGTTGTGCCTGGAATGTTCTATAGCTCCAAAGCACAAAACACGATGAACCGAGGTAAGTTAAGTGTGGCTCCATGCATTAATTACTGCCTCTGTGTTTCCCTGAATAATATAATTCTTCCGCGGCATGAATGTCAAAAGAAGCCGCTAGAAGGTATGCCATTTACTGGAGCCAAAGGGAGATCTCATAGCACATCGTGGCATTTGTATGGAAACGACAAATCCACTTCTGCAAAAAAGCATGTGTCCCCATCATTTACCGTGTTTGCAAAATCCCACGATGAAAACATGGAAACCTCGACCCACTCGAAAGTGCCAATAGGAAGCTTGCTCTTCATAGTGTGACTGTACAGGCTGTTTACTTCGAAATAACAGATGTATTTCGATGCCACACTGGGGTCGTACTTTTCACCCATGTGAATGTTATTGGCTTCTGCACACCTTCTGGAAACCTGGGCAATGCAGCCCCTAACCCCATGTTCAATAAAAAGGTACATATTAGGGTCGGTCAACAGCTCTAGCTGCGCATCAGTCATCGACAATAAAGTGTCCCATGCAAGAAACGGAGCTGTGATGTACATGGCGGGGTCAAGGCCGTAATGAGCCAAACATATGGTCCTGAAATTTTCAAAAATGTCTGCCAGCAAACAAGTGCCCCACATAAATACTAAATGGTGTACTGCAGCAGGTTTACACAGTGTAACACATCCCATGTGGCTTGGGCATGAGCATAATCCTCAGCGCTAAGGCCTTTGCCTTTCATAACATTATGAAATGCATCCTTTGGTGGGAGTGACATGCACATCAGAATTTCTTGGGACTTAACAAAGTCATAAGGAAACACTTCCTTCCTTTTTGCCATTTTTGGGTGTTGTCTGGAAACATCGAGCGGGTGATACTTAATTGTATAGTTTTCAAATTACCTGCCAAAGTTTCCAGCGAGGCGCTCATGAACTGAAAAGAATCAATAAAAGTAACTTGAAATATTGCACTTTTCCATTGAAATCAATCCCATTGGGTATACATTTGGTGATGGACTTGTATTTCTCTAGGGTCATTCCAATTACCTCGATTCTACCCAGGTTTTCATTTACCACGGTTCCGTCAGGTTTTGTTACGTGATGTTCGGCCAATGGTTTTACGAGAAAGTGATCATCATAGTTTTGCAGGTTATGAAATACAGCGATAAGTTGTTTCTTGGGCAGTCTGAAGTTCAAGTTGAGTTTATTATGTGTGTGGCCTCTGATTTCCCCGGTCAGATGGTCATGATCGACCACAATATCATCTGCACCGAGTTCTGTCATACAAATATTACAACATTTCTGAGCTGCCAACCTAGCTTCATCATCAGGGGTTTTTGGCTTCATCGGAACAGTCACATTGTATATTCCTGCAACCCTCTTTGTCAATTCAACCAATCTATCTACTAACTGGTTCATACAATCATCACCCACAAACTCAAAGTAGCTAGATAATGCTGTATTGTACTAACAAACCAACAAAATGCTACGAGCATATGAAACATGTTGGATGGTGGTATTTGTATTACTCATATTATCATTTGTCGTAATTTGCAAGTACTTATCGGCCCCAGTAGGCAAAGTACTGGGAACAGCCATATGTTGCTGACACATCATTATGGTTTGCGATTTTCTCCTCACTACTAAAGTATTGGAGACAACAACCACAAACGTGTTTTTTGTTTCCCTTATTTCCCAACTTTCTGTTAAGCAGGCTTGACAAATCCATAATGGAAACAAAATTCAAATGGACATCATTACCACAAGCGCGAATGGCCAATACATTTACATGATGTGTATGATGTACAGGAGAAATACACTTTGGTATAATAACCCCTTGCTTATCGAAAGTTTCGTCACTAATATTACTATCTTTGTCTACTGCAGAGTAGACATTGATAGAAATATCATTGTTCTCCTCAAACTTTCGAATATCCTGTAACACTAGAGGAACCGACAGACCTTCAGTAACCAAAACCTTGTGAGGATGTGGATATGAAGTTATTCTCTCTGTATGTTGTGCAGCAGGAAACATAGCTGATATAATGACATAATGGAAACACAATCCCTCAGGACACTGCACAATGCAGGCTTTCCTATTGGCAATGAACTTGGGAAGCATAATGTGAGCAGCACCGATAGTGAATACTCTAAACTGCGATATGTAAACATCCATATGCAGAATTAGAAGCAGACTCCAGCTACTACCATGAGTACTAAATTCATCAAGCCTGTTTGTGAGATAAGGTCTCATTGTCTCATCGTAGATTTCACCCACGCATGTTAAAAACCGGACGATCATCTTGGTCATAACATAACACAATACTCGTTCTGTATATTTATTTCCTGCAAAACTTTGTGCAAAGTTCCAATGTTCATCTCTGTACACATTTGAAATTGGGAGTATATGTTCTTTAGAGACTGGAACCATGCTCTCTTGTGACCTGGAGTAATACTGGAGTACGTCTGCTCTGTATTGAATGTCTCCATCTGAAAGTTTTTACGCAGGTCTGAACCTGTAACAAACCAATTTTCTGAATTATTATCTTTACACGTAGGTAGGATGCTAGTACAAATATTCTCTTCGAGTTTCGCTTTTACACTGGGAACAGAACATTTTTTATCACAATGATTAGTGTTGTAGCATTTTACTAGTGAATTAATGCTTGAACAGTCGTGATATCTTGTAATATTTACAATTTCTGTATTAGTCAGACTTTTTAAATTTTCCTTCTGCATATTTCCCAACACTTATACAGGATATTCTTCGAGAAGCGCATCGTTCACATCGTTCACACGGTCTTCATAAGCTGTGTCACCAGAGTCCCATTTCAAACAATGTACTTCGTACGTTTCATGTCGAAAAGTCATTTTCAATTCTTGATTTAAGGTAGACCAAGGTGTCGGAGCTTTCAAAGATAACATTTTTGTTTCATTATTATCAGTTGCATAAGAATTTGCGAGTTCTTTAATTATAATAGAATTGTCTTAATAATTTTCTAAACCTTCCGCAAAGCACATCATGAATGTTAATTATATATTATTACAAGTTTCAATCACAGAGTTTTAACAAGTCTAATGTTGTTTACAAAAGATCAGTCGTGGCTTCCGAATCAATTTCATCAATACTGGAATCGCCTCTTTGTAAAACAGGATGATTAGCAAGTTCCACTACATTTTACCATCTCGTATTATGCAATCTCTCCTCAAATCGACTGTGTTTGGCTGATTGAAGAAAACTGGTATACCATACGGACAATCTTCATCACAAGGCAAATACGAGACAATATCGTCATCGCCTCTTAAATCCTGTGAGAGGAATGGATACACGTGTTGAATTTCGTGTCCTGCAAATGTTAGTTGAAATTCTTTAGGTAGCAACAAGAGGTTCTTGACATCTAAGCTTAAAAGCGTCTTGCTTTATCCATATGCTAAAATGACATCAATCACTCTTAACACAATCTTCGTCACAATCATCGCAGCAGTGACTGTTGTGCATATTACCTGCTGTTAAATATTTTAGACTGATGAGCATATCGGAGAAATATGTTGATTACTGCACCCACCCTGCATTACACACCCGACACGAGCTGACGAATTCAAAGTGGCCACGGTTTTGCGTTAAAATCACTTAAAACCGGACCTTTTCGAACAAATTATTGTAATATCGGCGATTTTGTTTTAAAACTCATTCCAGCCTGAAATCGTGCTATTTTTTATACACATTTGTTCAAGTATATGCCTTTCTGATATATTTGAGCATTAGGAATTGTAAAATAAACTTATTACAGAAACAATTTGTCTTTTGTAGAAAAATATATACATTCGTTAGCTTCCAAAAATCGTAATGGGGTTTTAAATACTGTATTCTAATGTGTTAATTTCAACTTAGATATGAGGATTGCTTTAAAAAACTTTTCATGTCGTAAAGAATATGTGTTTACAGAATATATATGCACGTAAGTTAAAAAATGTTTGAATGGAAAAAAATTTTAATAGCAGATGTGTGTGGTACCAACTTGTTTGGTATCAGAAAAAGTTAGTTAGCAAAGATGTTTGGGTGAGTTTCGTGGGCTTGAAAATTTTTTTATGGAATAAATGTGCTTAACTGGAGACGTGATATTTTCCGGGATGAGGCAAACCTGCCTCGAAAGGCTTGGGTCGGCAGTTGTGCACTGATCAGGATAGCTGTATCCCACGCTCAGATAACTGCTGACCATCGGTGTGGTTCCCCCAACTGTCTCGACTTGAGGGATTGCGTTTGACTCTTTGTCAGTATCGAGAGCCGCACTGGTGGAGAAAGGAAAGCGATGGCCCGCACTGGCTTTGTTGAGCGCATGGCAGGGGGAAGGGTAACAAAGCACGGCAGGCGACAGAGATCGCTGTATTGTCGGCTACGAGGCGGCGAGAAATTCTTGGTTGGGGTGGGGGGAAGTGTCGGCCATAATTTTTCGGGGCTGTGTTTAGTGCAGGCGGAGGCGACTGTTCTGGGAAATGGGTTGGGGTTGTAGGGGGTGTTGGAGGAACGCACAGTACAACTCTGCAGGTAAAATTGGGGGCAGGGCTGTGGACGGTTTTCGATAGCCGGCGATTTCTACATGCAGCGGACGAAAGTGTAAACTCTCTCCCCCTCCTTGTCCTGCATCTACTCCGCGCCACTCGAAGCAGTTAGCAGAATAATCTATTCCCTTCTTGCCGGCGTGAGAGGCTTGTATTTGCCAACTACGCATTGCAGAAGGTGGGGTGAAACAGTGAAATGGGTGGTCTCGAGCTTCAAGAGAACTTGCGGTGACTTCTTTCACCATGTCATGTGTGCGGAAGAGGAGGCGGGGGCAGGCAGGGAAATTTTTTGGTTTCGGAGAGCCTTCACTTACAAACGAGCCGTCAGTCTGCCTCCTTGGGTAACACAAGGCATTGAACACATCCTATACAGTTTTCTCTCGCGTGTTCGGATAAATGCTTCGGTTTTTATTTGTTTATGCAATCGCTGAGAGTTACGCGACTATCGGAAAATGTTTGAGGAATTGCCGCTATTTTAACGTGAGGTAAAATGGAAGTCATTTTCTTGGATAGTGTCGTGTGGTTAAATTAATTTCTTAGTGTAAGCAATGATTTTTGTAGGGCTTTAGGTGGAAGATCGTTTGTCTGGTTTAACCTGTATTTCGTTGGATGTTTAGAGAGCCGATGAAGGTGAAGTACGTATTTATATTCGTGTTGGAGGGGGAGGGGTCTGGAGAAATGGTGAGTTGTATTTTATGTTAGCTGGGTATTTGTTTAATTAATGATCAGTTAGCAAGTTAGCATTTGTTATGTTTGAAATATATTAGATTTTATTACGATATTAATATAAGTCACACGATTAAAGTTTGTTTAATGTTACGTGATTAAAGTATTTTGGTTAAAGTAACTTTTTAATGATTCGTACTTATTTAATTTGCTTCGCTGAAATAGTTCGTTACTTTTATTCTATTCGAGGCGTCATTATGTGTAGTATTTGCTCGATCTGTATGTTTAAATTAAAATATTGTCTCTTTTCATTAAAAAAAATATTTACTTCGCCGAAAAGAAAACATTTCTCCTGTACCTAAACTAGTTAAATCCTCATTATACCTCCAGAGAGCAACCTGCTCATTATTCACATATGTCAACAACAGCAAAAAATATAAAACAGCCCTACCACTCTTACACCAACATTAACTACTATATAAACAATTACAATTACAACCCACTCCTCTAGTCATCGGCCCGAGGACGTCACAGAGTACACATCGATCCTGCTCTGCCAATATCACCCTTATGACACCAATGAAACAATACAAATTGTTGATATCAAAGAATTCTTGAATATAAAAAAGTTATATGAAAACATTTTATCAATAGATTAATCGAATTAATCAATTTATTTAATCGACTAATCTAATCAGTTATTTAATTAGTCAAACATTTATTTAATCTCGTTTGAATATCATAATTTGGAACTTAGTGCACTCATGCACCATATGCGACGTAGGTCACTCTTTCGCTTGGTGAGCCAGTAACCCGCCGCTCTCTCTACTTATAAGGACATAGACAATAGTGTTTTTTAAAATCCTTTATGGCAAATAGTCATATTTCCAAAACTTTTATTTACAGAGGTATGCGTTTTTAGCGCAAATAACAGTTTCGCAGAAAACGTTTCAATGCATTGCCCTGTTAACGTTGAGTATAATAAATATACGTCACACACTGCGGAATTAGCCAGCTCAGTTCTCTGTAATAAATCGATTGTTCTCAATGTGCAGAACATGTGCAGGCAGAATTTGTACATACTGTCTAAATGCCCGATACAAATAACATGTAATGTCGGTTCCTGCTGTATAAATAATGGCAACTTCAAAACAGACATCCCCTTATTTGTTAAATTGATTTTTTTTTTAATAATACCTAATACACCTAAATTACACTGTGGTAAAATATTGTCACTTATTCATAATATTTTATAGAAACAAATACGCATTTGTTATATTTTTGTGAAACCGATGACATTTTTTGTTGCTAACTTCACAGTCTAAATGTCTTATACAACTAACGTTTAATGTTAGTTCCTTTTATATAAGATTGATTATGTAATTCTTATAATTATATTTTTGTCTATTTTACTACTTTTGTGTCGGGCACAAAAAAAATCCAGATACGATTGAGATACGGAATACAGAAACCAAAATTGCACTCGCGCTTAGAACAATTCGTTTCTCTTGCTACACAAAATAACAACTTGTAGCCCGTTCAGCAGTTACGCGCATACATAAAATTATTTTGAGAGACCGCGCGAAAATTAATACCTGCTGGCCACAAACTATAAAATTTAATTGCTACGTCACGCAAAATCGCGTATGATTGATTGGACTCTCACCATCCTTCTTTACTGAATAAAAGGCCAACTGAACGTTAAGTTAATTACATTACAGCACAGTCCTGCGAGTGCGACAGTCTAGTGTAAACTCCGCTACGTGGAAACCGATCAAGGCTTTAATAAAAGTTGAATCCACTATCCACAATATTCTCAAAGCTATCAAACCCTAATAGAACCAGCTGCATATCACCGATTGGTCGAAATATCACGTGCCAAGTAGTTTAATTTACAAACTTTGCGGTGAAAGGATTTAAAATTTTGTTGGTATTTTTGTCATATTAATTTTTTTCTTAAATGTCCCATAAACGTAAAAGTCCTGGTTACAAAACTTAATAAATTGGCGTAGAGTATTCCACTAATTTTGATAACTATAATATGTTATTGTTGTTGTGTTTGTTTTTTCTGGCCTTGTCCGCATTCACTTTTTATCACCTAAATACTCCCCATTCGCTTTTTCGATGCCTCCAGAGCGCAGCATCACACCCACGAAAATGGCCGTTATAGAGGGTATAACGAGATGGCAATTACATTGAATGTCCCAGTAAAAAGTGAATGTTGTGTTTGTTTGCACAAAATTGCATTTGTTGTCATATTGTGAAGGCTTGCATATTAAACCAGAATGTGTTCCTAAAACTTCCTCAATAGTAAGAGATTGTTTTGTACTAATTATAATCTAACTTTTAACAATAACTTGTTATAGTTTTGGTTTTAAAATTTCGAATTGCAGACACGCTATTGGACGCCATATCTAAAGCATTCATATACGGCTAAAAAATTTTACGTGTGACTACACTCAAATGAAATAAATTCCTGTTGTAACTCTATTCAGCAGCGAGCGCTGTAACAGCCATGTGTACTAATTGAAGCCTGAGAAGTCATTCATTGTATAGGCTGTTCACGGTAAAATTGAGCACTTTTGCAAGCCCTGCCTAAGATCTACTTGTATGCACGTTGTGTGTTCTTCCGCCGTATGTAAAATTAATATTGCCGTGAGTCTAATTACTTTATTAATGCATCGGCAAAGTGGAACTGTCAAATTAGTAGCAAAAAACTGCTTTACAAATGTGCTCATTTTTCCACTTCGATGCATTAAAAAAGTAGAAAGCTAAAAAATAATTTAAGCTATCACAGATGGTTACCTAACACTTTTCATTCGACTTTAAGATATGGAACTACTTTCCCATCATCGTTATCAACTTTACTGGGCGCGTGTCACTCAGTGTGCCCATTAAAATATGTGCATGCAGGGGCAGTGATTTTTTCTAATGTTAATCTCAAAAGTGCTCACTTTATCGTGAACAGCCTCTATCGTGACGTTGCAGATGGTGTGTTGAGCGGAGTGATAACGATATTAACAAAGCTAGTTGTGAAATAGAACTGATCCACAAAACTGGAGGCTGATGTGGAACCAGGATTTTACAGCAGTTTATTATTCCTCTCACGCTCCTGTATTATTTAAACGGCTTCGTTTCCCAGTATGCCTATAAGTTCTTCAGTGGAAGCTGTGTTAGTAATACTTATCTGGCTAAACAACTGCGGCAAAGTCAACTGTATTGAGGCGGAGCTAACATGATCGGAGTTGGTTGCTATACCCGAGGGACAGGCCTACTTTTTAACTGCCGCCTTGGATGAATGAGTTAAGGTCAGATGGGGTGAGGAAAACCGGTGGAAGAAACGGAAGCATCCGGAAGCTCCTAACATTAGTGTCCGCATTACCACCAGCACGAAAATCCGAGTGAAAAAAAAAAAAAAAAAATATCACCGGCCTTCCAAAGCATGGCGTAGAAAGAGAACCTCAACATGCAAGTGTGTAACATCTCACTACTAACAAATTGTTGGTCTTGTTTGTTATTTACCTCAATGAATTTTACTCCCACGTGAAGGAACAGTTACAAGGAGGTATTTTTCCTCTTTTGAGTTACATTTAAAGAGAGATGACCTTCCATGATCTACGTAATGCGCTACTATACTGCTGAGAGAATTACCGATCAAGTGGGTAGGTTGGGCTTAATGTCTCGTCGACAGCGAGGTCATTAGAGACGGTACAAGTTGCGCAGGGAAGAGGGATTGGGGAAGGAATCGGCCATGGGCCTTTGTTAGGGACCCATGCCAGCATTCGCCTGGAGTGATTTCGGAAAACCATGTAAAACCGAAATCAGGATGGCCGGACTGGAAATCGAACCCGGATCCTCCGGAATGCGAGTTCAGTGAGTTACCACTGCGTCGCCTTGCTCGGTATCGATCAAGTCTTTATGTAGAAACAGAACAGATTACTACTGCATACCCACTTATAATTCATTGCGCATGCGCACAGATAGAAAGTTGAGGTGAGTTCACGACAGGTCGTGGAGTCAGACAAAAAAAAAACAACAAAATGCCTTACGAATTCTGCTTTTTATAGTCACACATACTTGGTTTACAATTTTCGGTATTAATTTCTTATTGTTTTTCATTTCATTCCCATAAATTTAGCTGCACGTGGACAACGAAACAACGGAGGCACATTCACTGTTTCAAGGTTGTCGAACTTCATAAAAAAAAACTTCTATCGTGTTTCACATACATCATACGCTAATAATTTGTTGAAAGCTTTATTGCAAATTTCTAACCCGTTCGGGATTATACCTATGAAACTATTTAAAATGACGAATGATCTGAGGAGGCACATTTTGTAGGCCTAGAGTTACAAACCAGGAAGTCGAAGTTTCGTGGTTCGTTTGCCTATCCATGGTCGTCTTTACCAATCATGCCGCCAGTTCTCTCCTATTTCTTTTTTTTTTTTTTTTACGTGACTCTTGACTCCATACACAGCACAAGACTTTCCCAAACACCATTTATTTATAGGTTGTTCACGGTAAAATGAGCCCTTTTTACAGTCCTGCTTAAGATATATATGTATACACGTGTGTTCTTCCGCCTTATGTAAAATTAGCATTGCCATGGGCGTGATCTCTTTATTCATTGCGTCGGTCAAGTGAAGCTGTGAAATTATTATAAAAGTAAATATTTTACAAACCTGCTCATTTTTACACTTCGATGAATTAAAAAATACAGAAAGCGAGAGAAATAACTTAAGTAATCACAGATGGTTACCTGAAACATTTTCTTCGGCGTTAATATATGGAGCTACCTTCCTGTCCATCGTTACCAACTTTACTGGACGCACGTCACTCATTGCGCGCGTTAAAATATATGCAGGTAGGGTTCAGTGGCTTTTCTAAGGTTGATTTCAGAAGTGCTCACTTCAACGTGAACAGCCTTTAAGTTAAGTGTTTATCGTTGTTGTATCAGTCGGCGAAGAAAAACTGAGTTGATTCGCAATCGCCTCGTGTCCGTGTATCCGAACTGAGGGCGAATGTAGTTTCAGTGTAGCTTTCCTTGTACTTGATAAGTGAAGTGAGTGATTCACTACAATAATCTACTTATTTAATGGGTGGCGATAGAGAGATATATAGCAAGGAACTGTACTTGATTGACGTAGGTAAGGATGGAAACCTGACTAGTGGGAACCAGACACAACACCACATTACCACACACAACGCTCCATGGCCATTTTTGAGGACATTTGACGAGACACTGCCCTCATTCGCCGCCTGTATGGGTTGCCTAACCACACATTGAGAGAAGACATTTTTTGACCCAACAAAGAAGTTATTTTTTTAGGGCTAGAATGTCTTGTGGCTTACGGGTATTTTGTAATACTTGAAATTTTAGTAAGGATGCATGGTGAATGAATGAAGAGATTTGGGCGGCTCTTAACAACGCGATCTTGAGAGACGATGAGGATAAAAGAGGTGAGAATAGAGCAGCGCCGGAATGAAAGGGCGGGGGGAAACGGGAAATCCTCGAGAAAATCCGCCGACCAGCGGCATCGTCCGTCACGAATCCCACATGTGCAAATACATATCCGGGAGTGACCCGGCCGGGGATCGAATCCGGTTCGCCGTGATGGGAGGCGAGCAGGCTAACCGCTCAGTCACCACGGCCCCCAGGATGGAAGGTGTTTGTTAACATAAACTCTTCTGTTTGACTCTCAATGCAAGTAAACGTTTGCTACCTTTATTTATTTTTTTCCTGCCAGGATATCGCCTCCACCCTCAGGCAACACATGGAGTACCGGGGCACGCTTAGCGCGTGCTCCGATTTCACAGCGCGTCTATAAAAATATTCACTTAGAAAGATGTTGGTGGCATAAACCAACGAAACAGTCGCCAGTATACGTCCAGACAAATGTAAAGTTGGTTTTAACAAATCTGTTGTTCGCCGAACCAAGTCTGCAGTGCAATGAGAATTGTTTTGCAGACCCACGACAAGCCACCTGCTAGATTCCATTTGACTATATTAGCTTGAGAGATCAATACAACCTGCCCCGCACAAATCTTCGAACAAGTTTTATCCGGATCGAAAGTCTGTAGACAGACTGAATATAGCTTATTTTGTACACGCTCATAATCGTCCAGTAATCCTTAACATTAGTCAATTTAAGTGTAGCAGTTGGAGAAGCTATTTGTAGTACTGCTATCTTAAGATGTACCAGTTATTCAAGAACCATCAATAATTAATAAGTGAATAGTCTAAATGAATTTGATACGTCCATGTACAGGCCGTTCACGGTAAAGTGAGCACTTTTTGAAGCTGTTTCATCAGACATAACTAACCAATTAAGCCATTTCATTGTTTACTCGGCTTTTTGGTTTTTTGTATGTTTAATGTATACACTGTGTTTATTACTCAGATGGCAGGGTTTACATTAACAAGTGGTGGAAGGATATGAAATGGTTGGAACAAAAAAGTAACTAGTGCTTCAAAAGTGCTCACTTTACCGTGAACGGCCTATAATAATCTTTTATAGACATAATTTCAGGTCAGAGAGGTGTAATGAATGTGATACCATATCCTGTCCCGTTTCGCAAAAAAAAAAAGAATTATTATTATTATGAAATGAACGAGTAGTTGGAGACACATGTGTTTATTTCCCTAAAACGTTTGGTTCATCGCATTTGAGCTAGTATTATTTCGCTTCGATACAAAAATCTTTGACTCGATGATGTAGTATCGATTCCCCTTGTTTCGCAGTCATAGTAGCTGTTTGTCCAACGCGACGAAGGGTCGAGGTGGGGTTGTCCGCTGTCCGTAGTTTCATCGTCCCCCCCCCCTCCCCCTCTTAGCATCCGGCAACCTTGCAGTAGCACACCCGCCCGCCGCAAATCAGTATAATTTCGTTGTGCGGTTCATTTTTGGCGGGTATGGATGCTGTCCAATTGACGGCTCATCACGACCCTACCCCCTCCCCCAACCCCTGTAACACACACTCCAAACCCTTCCATTGGTGGAGCATTGCCTCCTCTCTTCTCCTGTCAGCCCAGAGCATTACGTCTCGCTCAATTTCTGACAATCTATACGTGGTGTTTAACTTTTTTGTCACTTACACTGCCGACAAACTAATAATGCAGTTATGTCATCCATATCGCGATGCCGAGTTAGCCAGCAATCTAATTACAAACATCGCGCGCGCCTGTTTTTCAATCCTTTATTACTCCGCTCGTAATCAAACAATGGAATTTCAATTTTTTCTTCTCTCTCGGCAACCGTAACATCCGCGCAAGCCAGATTTTGTACGTATAAGAATCGTGCGCCATGGAAATATGAGACTTCTATTGCGATTAATGTATACATGATAAAGCCATATTAATGTTTTCTTTGCACTGGTAACCCAGTAATATTCGTTATATCTCTAAAGACTCTACCAGATTAATATTATTATGACATTGGAATTAAGTTATATATACACACCAAAATGGCGACACTAGCCGGCGTCTCGGAACTTGATTTGCCAATCAGCGCCTGGTAACTTACTTGCTGCCAGCCAGTAGCCCAGCGAATATGGCACTTTCCGCTGCGCGTGGTGGCCAATCAGACAGAAGGCCCGTTCCCAGCGCCTCGCACAACCAATCAGGGAATGCGTACGCGCGCATCATTGGAAACGCCACGCCATTTCGACTCTTGTGTATTTATTTACTCTGTGGCCAGATTATCGGAATTTCTATGGTTCTGTATCACACTGTCGTGGCTGAAGTAATTAAACATGAAGATTGGATATATCAGGCTTGATTTTAAACAATCGTCAGGTGAGTGACAAAATGTTGTACCTTCTTCAATGCGTTGTGCACGTGCGTTGAGTTTGTGTCGCAGATAAATCACCAAAATCTGAGCCCTAAAATTATGAGCTCGGCCATACCTTACATCACACTCTAAAAAAAATTATTGTAAAATTTACCATACCAGTGTATACGCTTAATGAGAAAGCAGGGGTGGTAATCTTTTCCCTCATACAGTCATTGTAGCGTTCCTACATTTGCTCAGGAAACAGTCAAATGCATAGGGAAGTTCCCAACTTTGTATAGTAGAGAACGTTAAACATTCCTATATTTGCAGCTTGATGTGTGGTATTACTACCATACAGTGTATATGTTGAAAACTTCCGTTATAGTTTTAGGAAGTTTGCCAGAAATATTTTTACGGCGTAGGCTTTGGCTTACATTATAACGTTCTGGAATACAGATAAGGCCTAGATATTACTTAACCCTTCCACCATTGTCTTATATCTAGGACGTTGCAAGGGGAAGTGACTTAAATGGTCTGCACTGTACACGGCAGGAAATTGCATCCAGTGAGGAAAGGTTCTCACGTGACAGGTAACATTATAGTCTATTCACGATATCTATACACTTTTTCAATCAAATGACGTGTTAGATTCTTTCCTAAATATGTCATATGCCACAAGAGTTTTATTCTTCTGGTAATATCAAAGTACCTTATTGAACTTTTACTTATATACTAGATGACCCGTGCGACTTCGTTCGCATGACATTTAGGACTGCGGCCCCACTATTGGGTGCTCTAGCCTCTGACCATCTGCGGACCCACTGTTGGGTTCTCTAGCCACTGAGCATTTGCGGCACCCGTATTGGGTTCTTTAGCCACTAAGCTTCTGCGGCATCCTTATTGGGTGTTCTAGCCACTGAGCTACTGCGGCCTCACTTGATGTATATCTATCCACTGGGTCACTGCGGCCCCACTTGGAATAACTCTAGCCACTGGGCCAATATGGCTTTTTGGAAGGAAAGGAGGACAGCCATGGACAAAAAAAGAAAGGAGAAATGACGGAAATTTTTTTTAACAATGATGTATTGTAACGTTTGCAATGTAATTCCGTCTGTGTACTTTTTGAAATTACAATAAGAATTTTTCCTGAAGGAATGAGATATTTTACCGGGATAAAAAGTAGCCTATGTCACTCTCCGGCCCTCCAACTATCTCTGTGGAAAAATCACGTCGATCCGTTGCTCTATTTTGATGTGAAAGAAGGACAAACAAACACACTTTCGCATTACAATAGTAGTAAGGATTATCGATAATACTTACGTAATGTATATATAATAGGAATAGAAACAGAGAGAAAATAAGTGTGTTGGTAATGCCTAGTAAGAAACATTTCCAATGCAAAATATTATTAAACTGAGTGCTCCCATATGCGGTGGGTTGTCCCTTCAGTGTAATATTTTTATACTTGGCTAAGCTTTGTTTGCATGAGGCGGAGGAATATCCTGTAAGTAGAGCTTCAGCAGGGCTTTTGAAAAGTTGTAAGCAACCGTGAATGGACTATAGCTGTTTATACTATATTCCATAGTCTTATAAACAGCTGCTGCCAATCAAAATGAAGCACAAATTTTTATTGGTCTCTATATACAGGTTTTTCGGAAATTAAACGCCCAAAATGTGGGAGCTGATTTCTTCTGAAAAATAAAGTTGAAAATATACAGGACACCGCATACCTAAACGGAATATTGAAGGCGATATGAGCGTATGGAAAGTGGGTTTTGAAAACGTATTTTCGCTGAATGCCTTGTACAACGCTAACAGAGTCCGCAGCAAGAAGGTGACTTATGCTTCCCATATTGCAGAGACGCATGCGTAATGCTGGCCGTCCTGGGTCTGTGCGCACTGTTCGGCTTGAGGAAGCGATACGTCAGCACAATGCCCTCCACTAGTACACGCTTCATGGGCGTGTCCCATTCAACCGTGTTGGACGTACTGTGGGTAAATCGCCGCCAATCATACCGCTGGCAGAAAATACAAGGCATTCTGCGAAAATACGTTCTCAAAACCCAGTTGTCACATGCTCATATCTCCTGTAATATCCACGGTAAAGTGAGCACTTTTGAGGCTGTAGTTACTTTTCCTTTCAGCTCTTTTTTTTTATACCTTAACCACATTTTTTAATAAATATTGTCATGTAAATAATAAATATAGTGTGCACACCCATCGCATTCTGAATTTAACGTCTAAGGTTAAAATAAAATATATTTATAGACTTATTCCGAAAGAGAGGACTTTCAAAAGTGCTCACTTTACAGTGAATAGCCTATACCAATATGTAACTGGAATTGTTAAGATGCGCCAAAAAACGTTACAAATAAGTTTTTGAATACCAGCAGTTAATAATTGAGCCAAACTAGGCGAATGCACTTCTATATATTTAACGGTGCTAGTTCGGTTGTATTTCTCGATTATGGTGTACACGTAGTTCGCTGTGCCAAAGTCTACGTAAAAAACGTAGTTTGTAGGCGGCTGAGCGGTTAGCCTGCTCGCTTCCCACCAAGACCGAACCGGGTTCAATCCCCGGCCGGGTCACTCCCGGATTTTCGCATGTGGGAATCGTACCGGACTATGCCGTTGGTCGGCGAGTTTTCTCGGATATCTCCCGCTTCCCCCGCCCTTTAGTTACGGTGCTGCTCCATACTCACCTCGCTTCATCCTCAACGGCTCTCGAGATCTCGATTATAAGAGCCACCCAAATCTCTTCATTCACACCCTGTCACTGACGTAGTTCGTCGATAGTCTATTCACGACTGGAAGATACTTTTGAAAATTAACCTTTGAAACAACACCCCAGGCGTAACATGTCAACCTGTTTTTTAAATTACTTGCATTCAACAAATGTGATTGACTTTAAAGTACTGTATTCTCGAATAAATTAAACTGTAACTTAGTGTCTTCTATAACTTGTAATAGTTATTTCGTATTAAATACGAATTAAAAACAGTGAGAGCAGCGATGTGTTGGCTACGGTTAGTAAGAAATAGTTCATAGTAAAGATTATATTAACCTAGTTTTTTGTTTTGCTATTTGTAAATTAAACGTTGCCTATTGAAATATTTAATTATTTGGGTAGTCCCGATGGCAACATATTTTATTGTTACAGTTAAAAATAACAGCGCGAAATATTGTGCGTAGGCCCTAGTGACACAGTGTTTGTTTTATCGACTGAGGAAGCAACGCCCCCCCCCCCTCCACTTTCACTCTCACACTCTCTGTCACTCTCCCTCGGGGAAATTTAGCACCGCTATTAGTAGCAGAAAAATTATACTTGTTTAAAATTTTAGCATATTTCGTACCTATTACAGCAAAATAATGATTTTTGAATTTGTAATTTACAACTGTTAAGAGGTTTTAATATTTGAATACTTATTCTATATAATAAGTAGACGATCTCTGTATGCCTGCTGTCTGTCTTTAATATCTCCAAGTCATTTGAAACTCAACAGAAGTTCTTCAGATTTTGCAAAGCGAATCCTCAGGGTAAAATACAAAGTTCGAATTTCAGCAAGCTCTGATTACGCAATCATTATATTTTACCCTAAAAACTAATTTTAATAACTTTATCCCCATGAAAAGTTTTGTAATAATGCATAAAGAATATTGCATAGAGATATGAAGGTATTGAAATATTTTTGTTTACTTTAAATGTCTCGCTTTAATGTTGAATTAATTAAGTGGGGCCGCAGTGTATCAGTGGTTAGAGCGCTTCCGAGTGGGGCCTTAGTAGCTCAGTGGATAGAACTATGTTAAGTGGGGCCGCAGTGGCCAAGTGGTAGAGAAATATTAAATGGGACAGCAGTCGCTTCAATGTTGAGTTAATTTCACATCATTTCATTATTACCTACATATATCTATGCAATATTTTTTTCAGTCTTTGTATGTTAACCAAATTTTTTAACATGGTAACTGTTCTAGCTCCGTGACAATACAAAAAAAAAAGGTCACGGGCTGGGTCCGCTAGTTTTAATATACTTATATGTGATGGCGGGAGAGTTGCATATGTAAGGTAGTTGTGTGTGTTCGCAAATATTGGACTTGAGAAATTTATGCGTTTTAGTCGTGAACTGTGTTTATGACGAAGTTACTTATACGTCTGTTTATTTATCACAACGTAACCTCGCACTACGTGTTTGAAACACAGTTGTGTAACATGCTTACTTTTTTGTGATCTGAATGTTTGCTACAATACCAACAAATTACTATGCCCGGCTCAGCCAGAAATAGAAAATAAATAATTAAATAAACCTAGTAAATACTAAATACCTATGCAAAAATATATAAGCATAATAAAATATACGGTATGCCTATTTGTGTGCATGTTCACCACTACCTTTGAAGTTTGTCGCTGCTACGTACAAAAAAAATTAGCGACACGAGTTGCGTGTTTGAATTTACTGTATTTTTCATTGGACTGGTTGCTCCTTCGTTCTAGTATTTATTCCAACTATGGCCGTCCTTTTAACGAAATATTCCAACACACATCAATAACAAAAGGTTAAATACTACTGTTCTTTCCGCAGCAGTTGTAACAGAATTTTCTGAACAGCTGTAAACAGTAAACAACGCATTTGGTAAAAAAAAGGTAGGTCACATGGCAGTGTTTGTTTTTAGGTGTAGCGGAATGATATGTAATAGTAACCAAAAGTAGAAATTTAGCAGGGCTTCAGAAAAGTCTCTTCCAGTCGTGAATATACTGTATGTGCCGTTATATTCTTTTTCTTTGGCGTGACCTTTACGTTTCAGCTTTTATTGGAGACAAAGATAAAGCTGAGCCACGTAATTATGGAACCTTGCACTCAGTGAGGAGGGTGGGTTTAGGTTGCAAGGGCCTCCCTCTCATCGAGATGCTCGTCTGCGTCTCACAGTCGCCTAGTCTTCGTCATTCCTTCCTGTCCCTCTAATTTCCCCTGCACGGCTGTTTCTTCTTTGTCTCCCAACTAGATCAAGCTTCCCGTCAGCACTGCCTCGTGGACGTAACTTCGCGTCATCCCGCCACCGGAGTCCCTATCAATACACATGAGCGTATGTTATCTTGAAATCACATGTTATTTGAAAATAGCCCAATTAGGGGGACTTTGTTCTAGTACGTTCTGACAATGTTGGTAGTGTGCGTACTAATATCTGTAGGCCGTTCACTTATTATTTGAGCACTTCTGAAATCACCCATTGAAAAATGTAATTGCCTCTACCTGCATATAGTCCATTCACAGTTACTTCAGCCTTTTCTGAAGCCCTCCTAAAATTCTACTTCCAGGATATTCCTCCGCCTGGTGCAATCTAAACTGAACTAAGTCTGGAAAATTACACCAAAGGACAACGCCCCGCATTCGTGCGCAGAATTTTGTATGAGGACTATTTCTTACTAGGCGTTACCAACACACATGTTTTCTCCTTGATCTTTGTTCAAATTATTAATAAATTAAGCATTATAATTTATAGATAAAATATGAATAACTTTCCAATTTAACAGAAAAAAGAGTAACTGTTATGTACACAAGCATAAAACGCTAGTGGTACATGGCGTATGTTGGAAATAAGTAAACACGTCATGCATGGGGAGATTTTTCAAAGGTTTGATTAAAAAAGAGCGAAGAAACCGCCAATAGACTATGTACTGTATGCTCGATGGGGGCGCGGTCACTGGTGGCAAGCGCCTTGTGAAGTTGGCAATGACGGAGGGAAAGTAGTTTTATGTAGTAATGTTGCATTTAAAATGTCAGGTTAGCATTTATTAGTACTGAAATTATGCATTTTACTTTGTGTTTCTTTAAGGTATGCATTGCAATTTCTTGCATTCCAAAGCAGGTATAATAGCTTCTTTAATGTTCTTAAATTGTGACAGCTTCTCTGCATGTGAAATTTTCTAATGTGTGACAGCCGAGGTAAAATAATCTATTATTTTGTGGGAGCGACTACAGAGGTCATAATAGCTACTGCAGTTGGAACAGAACATATTTCAGAAAACGCATTAAGTTATGTATTCTCTGTCATGTCGTCCGGAAAAGAAATGCATCCACAATCTACGTTTGCGGGTAATAGTTGAAAATTAAAAAAAATCCAAATTGGCGGGGACTGGCTCCCATTTACTTTCGCCATTGTGCGGCGCGGTAGTCTGCACACAGAACAGAACAAAATTAAATTGCATCAGTTCCCGGCTATTGGCCATGACTGGTCTTAGTTATGTATATTTAAATAAATAAAAATAAAATTAATGGACTTCCTGTCTAATATAACTCAGGTCTTCTATTAGGTAATAGCCGAAAGGGGATATTTAGACATATTTTAATCCCCCCCCCCCCACATTTATCCCAATTAAAAGGCACGAACGCTGTTTAAAAAAAGGAAAATAAAAATTTTATAAAAATTATATTGTTACTTTAAGGGGAGGAGGAGGAGGTTTTAATTTAATAAGAAGTGCAATTTTGATATTTAATAATTAATTTTCCTATCTACTATTTTGAAACTGAAATTATTACAATTTAATATATCCACTGCCAGGGGAACTTTACTGATATTGATTTACAATTTTCATGAAAATGATCTATCTTTTATTTATAAGGGGTCCCACACTCGGATGTTATGAGTGTGGTACGGCGGCTGTTAGTCTGGACCCCGTATATTTAGATCTGATACGATTTATACTCACTTACATCTCCGTCATTTCTCTCTTAGAGAGAAAGGTGAGCTATTCCTAGCACTCCGTATGGCTGTCTGGAACCCAGACGGCTCACCAGGAGCCAGGGACAGGTCCTTCCCTACGAGCGACCTCCACCACCACAGCCCCGGCCCACCAGCATCCTAGTCGGATACAAGGGCCACCACCGGCCGAGGCTGCTGCGACGGTCCAGTTTCTACTTCCGATACCCCCCACACCCCCTGCCTTCTTTACCTTCTGACCCGGCTGACGAGACTTTTAGGGTAGCCCTGACCACATTGATCTACTCCTAGCCACTCTCTCGGCTCCAACTACACCAAAAACACTCAGCACACCAGCTTCCTCCCGACCAACAACACCGGCGGCAGAGAACGAGAACATGAACATGGAAACAGACTTTCAGCTGGTCAAAAGAAAGAGAGACAGAACCTCCTCCGTACCTGAGAAGAGAACGGCACCGGAGAACAAGCATCTCCATTCAGTGTCGTATGAGGCACAGTCCAACAACATTCCTATTAAAAATAGGTTCTCCCTGTTACAAGACGTCACAGAAAAGACCTCAGCAGTAAAGCTCTTAAAGCATTCCCACCCACCAATCACACCCGGCTGCACCTCAAACACAACAAAAATGACAAACACAGTTCCGTTTATTGGTTCCTGACGCCACTAAATATAATCTCCTTACCCAGAAACTGCGAGCAATTAGTAGGGACGGGTTCTCCCTTCTACCCACTGCTCAGGGAACACAAATCCTCACAAAAATTCCAGAACACTACCATGCTGCTCGCACAATACTCGAAGCGAACTACATCCACTATTTCACTTTTTGCCAATCTTCCGAGTAATATTTGATCTCCACCTCACAACTGAAATAACTGATATCAAGGCAGATCTGGAATGCGCCGGCTCCACAATCCAGAACATATACAAGTTCATAAACGAATCCCAGATCACACAGACCCGAACAAATTCACGTTGGAGCCGCAATAATTTTTCTGCATTACGGCGGCGCAGAACACTGCTCTCCCCCCTCTGCTCTCAGTCGCCAATGGCACGTGGCACAATACCGAAATTGTCTAGCCTTAGGCCACACAAAAAATCATTGTTGAATGCCAACAAAATGCCCACACTGCGCCGGCCCTCGCCCCGAGAGTGCCTGCACTATGTACATCCAAGCCAACATGCAGTAACTGCGCAGGCAACCACACGACCCTTTCAAAAACCTGCCCCAAGTTCCTAGACTTGGTGCAGAGACAAACTGCTGCTGCAAAAGACAAACCAAATTCTGTCAAACAACCTCCTGCCCTGTCCAGGTTCACGGTCAGGACATTGCACCCAGGCAAGTCATATTCGCAGGCACTCTCTGCGCCTACTCACAACACAGCTCCCACACTTGACACACCAGTAACAACAAACACACCACCTCAATCCCGCCCTCGCCAGCGAAATTCGCCAGGAGAGATGCGAGGTGCTATGCATGATTTCCATGTATTCGTGGAATTCCTTAGAGCATGCGACTTCGCGTCGCTCATGGCACATTTCCACCCCTACATCCTCAAACTCCGCAGTGTCACAGAACAACAAGAGAGAACCTGGCTACTCCTCGAAGCCATGGCGTCATTTGCGGCCCCCTAGTCCGTCAACTTGGCCCACAACAAACCGCTATTCCCTAATCTGTACTGGAGCGACTCCGAAACACATAACATAAATATTTATCACTATGACGAGCGACAAAATCGCGAATATTTTCTAGTCACAACCAACTGATCGCAGCACATAGTTTTGCATTTGTTTAACAGAATTTTTTCTACCCTCAGTAAAAAACAGTAATTACTTTAATAAACAATTAACTAATTGACATTACTGACCACCTAGACACTTTAAACTTCCTTAAAATTGAATAAATTTATTTAAAAATAAATTGATTGTTGTAGTGAACAGCGCCTGATTTTTCAGTTATTTATTTATCCTTTTATCTGGCCAGAAACTAGCATTTCAAGTTTTGCAGCACTAATCATATATTTAAAACGATTAAATGACATTATTTACAACATCTTTTAATATACTTTAATTTTTCCGTGTCAAATAAAAGCTGTTCACGTTAAAAATAACGTCCGTGCGGCCATCTCTTGAGCAACTCCGTAAACTCCGCCCCACCAAGTTCGCTCGGCCAATCAGACCCCTCTGGCCAAGTTACAGCCCAGCTTCTCTCACGCGACGCGTTTTCCTGGCTCTGCTTCCGAATTTTACCGGTTTGATAAATAAACAACATATAATCCTATCCAAAACGACTTTTAAAATGTTAATTCACGCCTTCAGCGTAAATATACAGCCCGAATTAATCGAAATTAAGCCACGAAACTGGCCGGGTTTTTCCGATCGTTGCGGGACAAAAATCGCCCACTTTTAACAAAACTAGTTCGCGCCAGCCATATTACTCTCAGACGTTCACGAGTTAACATGTTTTTGCATGTCTTACTACCCTTTTAGTCGCTCGCCACAGTACAGTCAAACATACATTTACTCACAATTTCACATTTTTTAACGTTTTTTTGTTTAACAATAATTCACTAGATCAAGTAAAATACTGAAACAACCTCACATAAATTAAATTTTCGCTCAACTTAAATTCACCAGTACAATACACAAATAATTATATAAACCCTTGCCACTCCAGTCATGGGAAAACAACTTCTATCGATATTTTAACTTCATTTGGCTAATAAGTTCCGCTTTTTTTTATACCAAACTATCGCTAGCTCCCTGACAGGGAGCTCCTGACAGTACTTCACAAGTCCTGAACTTTATAATTCCGCGCTGATTAATTTAATTATCTTCACCACTCTCCTTTATCCCGCACAGGCAGGGTAAACTCAGCTTTGGAAAGAGCTACCAGGAGCTACCATGGGAATCCTGTACAGTAATGTTTAATTTGCAGCATCTTGTATTTTTGATGGGTGGGGAGGGGGTTAGCTTCTCCTCACGTCCACAATCTAACTGACAACCAACTGGGTGGCCAAGGTCCCTCACAAGGGACCTATCCACACCCCGCTCTGAGGGAGTAGCGTCCCAGTGATGTAAAACCGGCAGCCGGGTTGGCGACAGACAACTGGGAACAGACAGACACCGTGTTGTCTGCGGACCGCGAGGAGCGTGGACGGCAGTAGCCAAGGAGCTAGGACTGCGTCCGAAGGATGCACGCGTCGACTGCCCCCGAGAATTTAATCAGGATACGTCTCGGGACCTCTCCGGCATGCCCCCTGGTGTACAGACGGCCCTTGTCTTTGTAACTCCCTCCCCCCCTCCATTTCGAGCTGTTCCCCCTCTCCGAGATGCCTCTGGAGCGACGGCCTTGCCCCCACCATCTTAATTAATCTTCTGTGTCTGCGACCATGTCTCGGCCGTGCGGCACCGCTCACTCTTGTGAGGGCAGAGTGCGTGCCCAAGTTGCGCACCGGCCATTATCCGTGTCCGAACATTAGACTACTTTTCTGCCGGTACGACTATTATGAGGGGCCACGATGGCTGAGCGGTTAGCCTGCTCGCCTCCCACCATGGCGATCCGGGTTCAATCCCCTGCCGGGTCACTCCGGACCTTTCGCATGTGGGAATTGTGCCGGACGATGCCGTTGGTCGGCGGGTTTTCTCGGGGATCTCCCGTCCCCCCGTCCTTTCATTCCGGCGCTGCTCCACACTTACCTTTGCCCCCCTCATCGGCTCTCAAGACCTCGATGTTAAGAGTCTTCCAAATCTCTCCACTCACTTACGACTATCATAAACGACGTATAATGCATCCTGTATGTAAACACGTGCTTTGATATGTTTGTGTACTTCCGATGATCAGTTTTTTGTGCATTTAGATTAAGGTTCCCGCTTACCTGGTGCCTTTTTTCCCGTGTTTGAGGTCGAGAGGCCCGGGAGGGATAAGGGCGACACTGCCACGCGCCTTAAGTACGCCATCGCCGCTAAGCACAAGGCCCAGAACTGGTGTGCAGTGTTCTCACCGTGTTGCCCGTATCTGTGGGGACTTCTAGCGACGACTCTGTCATCACATTGGTGGAAAGTCTGTGTAGTAAGGTTCAGTGCAGCGCTCTGGAGTATGTTTTAACGTCACGCTTTGAAAGAAAAAGCGCGTGTGTGTGTGTGTGTGTGTGTGTGTGTATATATATATATATATATATATATATATATATATATATATATATATATATATATATATATATATATATATATATATATATATATATATATATATACATAGGCTGTTCACGATAAAGTGAGCACTTTAGAAATGAACCTTAGAAAAATTCCACTTTCTGTCCCTGCATGCATATGTTTTAATGGGCGCACTGAACGAGACATTCGCCCAATGGAGTTGGTAACGATGGATGGAAAGTGAATTCCATATCTTAACGTCGAATAAAAAGTTTTAGGTGAACATATGTGATAACTCAAAATTATTTCTTTCGTTTTCTGCTTTTTAAATGCATCCAAGTGTAGAAATGAGCAGATATTTAAAGTATTTATTTTCATAAAAATTTCACAATTTGTTTTGACCGACGCATGAATAAAGTGATGAGGCCCATGTCAATGTTAATTTTACATAAGGCGGAGGGGTACACAACGTGTATATAGTAGATCTTAAGCACGGCCTTCAAAAGTGCTCATTTTACCGTGAACAGCCTATCTTCTTTATATATAAAATCCATATACACGCCATATGTTATTGAAGTAGCGAGTAAGGTTTTTAGTCGTGTTTCGTTCCGACAGGTGGCGCTGGAGTCTAACTTCTATATTTATGGGCAGATTTTGCTGATACTTGCAGGAAATGTTAGTTGATCTAAAAGAGAAAAACGCCAGCGATACCACGGTCGAATATCGGTCGACGTACCAGACGTAATAGAGAGGACGCATTGAGAAGGCAAAATAGAACGTGAAAGAGGCGGAACATCGTTCGTCGGGATCAGCTAGTATATACATAAATACATACATACACACGATTAATCCGAAATGGTGCTTTTAAATGCCAGTGATGTCTTGAAAGTAATCGATAGGGATAGTCTGGAATCTGTGTGCGTTTTTTGTACAGTAGCGTGTTGGTAGTTTGGGGGGGGGGGGGGGACTGTATTTCAAACACTTTCCGAAGCAGTCCAACCGCCACGAATGCGGGGGTCCTTGAAATCGTTTCGAAGCAGTCTACCTCCAGGGGTGTGTGTGTTCCCCGAAGTTTTCTCTTCTCAGCGTCTGAGCTGGCGCTGACAGGGTTTTCTGAGTGCAGCGGCATTTATCATCAGAACTGCAAATCTCCCAAGAACGCCCGAACTTACCTCGGAGTTTGTGCCTCGAATATACGTTGGTCTCACAAGGAACTTCTCAGCGGTGAACTAGTTAATAAGCAGAATTCCGTTCAAAATAATTGCGATGGTGAATGTCATCTCGAGTTTATCAACCGCAATGCTGGTGACATTAGTTTCCATTCAGTAGTTCCATTAATTTCTGGTTTGTAAATAAACTTAAGACGCTTGCAAATAGCAGTGCAAAAGACGTAGACTTTTTTTTACACGTCTTATTTAAGTAATTCCGTACTTTGGATTACGAATACGTTTAAGTGTAATATATTCACAGTTTTAATCAATTTATTCTACTTATTTCTTGGGTTTTATCGGCATAATTAAAGGAATTTAAAATCGCCGAGGTTTAATTAAAATAAATTAGGGTACACATTGTTATTTTAATAGTTTTATGAGAAGGAATGTTTCTGCTTCGTGAATGAAATTTGGCAATCTTTATACATTTGTAAACACGAATGTGTGTATAGTAACGTTTCCCTATAAAATTGTACTTAAAAAAAAAATGCAAATACCGATATACAGAATTCTTCTTAACTCCAAGTACAGACGTGTTGAGGTGATGACGCAACGCGAAGAAAAATATATAATACGACTTACGGCATAATTGATTTAACTATCAATAAAGATGTACATCCTAAAAATTAAGGTTTTAAACAACTTTATGTTGAAATATCATAAACTGCTTGAGATGAATGAAAAACATTCTTGAAAGGGAATTTTTGAATTGAGGTATCTGTTCTGTAAAAGTTTTATGGGTAGCATTATTCCTGTTCGTTAAGAAAATAACGTATCTTACGTTACCATCGTAACAAATAATGTAAGCCGTGGAAGTATTGAATAATTATGTTTCAACGAGCAAAAAGCAATTGCTGATTTTGGTGTAACACTCAAGACGAACGGTTCTCTGGAAACGGTTACAAAAGTTAAAAAGAACGCGGTTGATTGCCTGTTGGCTGTAATGAATAGTTGCAGCATTGAATTTTCTTAGTGGAAGGGGGTGATCTGATATGATTAGAGATGATAGTTTATCGCGGTAAAAGTTGACTGTATCGTAAGTTCCAATGTATTTGAAAAATTAACACGTTAGAAATGTTGCTGTCGTTATCGGCTGTCGTATGTTTACGAAACTAATTCCATCAGGTCAGTTAGATTTCTGATCCTCTTAATATCGGACTCGCGACTAGTGTGTAAGAAAGCGAAGCTGAGTAAAAAAAATTAATCATCCACTCACAGAAGACACAGTGGCACAAAGATGTTCGCGATATTCCATTACATCTACATCTGAACCACCTGATTCTCACAGATGTTAAGATTTCGCTTCAAGAAATGAATGTTAAATTGGGAAATTCGCTGTTTCATAACAGATGTTTTGAAATCGGCATTGGTTTGCCTGTCGCTCGAACTGTATTGCAGTGTGGTTGAAATGCATATTGACGTTCGCTGGTTGGTTACCTAACACAGAACAAGCAGTCAGAAGCGTAACCTCGGACGGAATGAAAGGGAAATTAAAAATACTTAACAAGTCTCAATGATAATACATGTATCCATTCAATAGTAACATCAATTACAATACTCAGGCTAAGATGTCTTTCTCGTAATAACAATTCTAATAACCTTCCTCTAAATTGAGTTTCACTAAGTTCTCGCGTTTAACATTACTTCTTAAGTACCTCACGTAGCATGACTATCCCTTCCTGCGCCTATTGTGGATTCTCTCTTAAAGGTTATTCACGGTAAAGTGAGCACTTTTGAAAGCCCTCTCATTTGGAATAATAGTCGATAAGTATGCTTTACTTTAGCCTTAGACGGTAACTTCCGAGTGCGGTGGAATATACTCACTGTGTTTATTACTTACATGGCAATATTTATTTAAAACTATGTTTAAAGGATAAAAAATGGCTGAAAGGAGAAAGTAACCAGGCCGTCAAAGTGCTCACTTTACCGTGAACAGTCTATACCACTGTGCATCGACGCACAGTCACACAAAACTGGAGTCGATCGGCTGGGCCCTCGTGTCGTCGTAGAGAGTTGTCTCGTGATGACCTTCCGCTGGCGTCGACCCCTGGACGCCCTGATGCAGCTCGCGGACAGCCTGGATAGCTCGTCTGTGATGGCGGGAGGGGGAAGGGTGGGGGGTGGGCCGCACGCACGGACTCGAGCTATCCTTGGCCTGAATTCTTCTTGCCGCCCTGTTGTCATAACACGAGTGGACCCCGCGTTGCAGCGCCATGGAGCTTCTCCAGCTGAACCTACAACAACACGCACTTCAGACTATGCCTGTTGATTACTTTAAAGAATTTCGCACATTACAGATACCACAACATTACTAGTAACAGCTTTTTTCATAGTGTTACATCTCAAATTATTCGGATTGAATACTGTTACAAAGTACGCCTTCTGGCTGTTAATGGCTGAGAATCATGATTTGGGGGGGGGGGGGGGGCTGTAACTTATGGTAGAGCAAGGGTTGATTGACTAACTGGCTGGAATGAAGCCGGGTTATTATTGTATTAACAGAACATTATAATTACATGAAGCTATGAATTAATCGGGGGGAGCGAAGCTGTATTAACTGTCAATAGCCTACCTAACTATAACCATATCACGTTACTGAATTATCTGGGTTTGTCCCGCCTTGTGTTGAGTTCTGTGGCTGTTGTACATGCTGCGGTGTTACGACGGACAGCACAGCGAGCTCCTGGGGTCCTCCATTCTGGTCGGCGTCACGAAGAAGAAAGACGCCGCCTGCCACACAGTAACGCCAGATATTCGCGTCGCACTTTTTAAGGCCCTCCCAACAGGCATTAGCCACTAATAAATATATATTATTGCAGCCTCAGGAATGAAAGTTTAAGGGTGGTGAAATGTGTTTATTGGTTTATTGTGTTTATTGGTCACATTGCAATGTTTATATTAAAAAGCAGCAGGAACCTGGAAATTGGATGAAAGGAAAAATTTATGAGGGCCTTAAAAAGTGTTCACTTTACCGTGAACAGCTACACCAGCGTTCGGCGAGGCACGCCCCGTTTGCAGCAACCGCCTTCCTGATTCATACTTAAGTGAGAGGGCGTGTTCAGGCGACGATGTAATTAACGGCGCCTTCACGCCAATGTAGCAATCAATGACGTGTAGTGCTTTTTTTTTATACAGAATAAGCCATATAATAGCCCTACATATTTGAGTGTTTTAGAAAAAATTACTTAAATGCCATTAAAATATGATACATTGCACACTTTACAATACAGTAAATGGTTGATATAAGCCGGCCTGTGGTTCCATTTTCAATTTCTACTAACAAACGCAACTAACAACTTTGCTTACCCTCAACATGTATCTACTCCTTTATAATACCTCAAATTAGTTATAAAAACGGAAACGAAATAAATGTAATAATAATTAAACTGAATATTATTACAAATTATATGAACACTCCCGTTTCCCCGAACACTTTCATCCACTTTCCAAGGAAAAATGTAGGACTGTTGGACGCAAACAGAACGACTGCTTACCCTACTCGTGTTTTCCTTGCGAGTTCGACTCATCTCTAGTCGCTCCCGTTTGTGGAAATAAATACTAGCTAGCGGAACTATGCGTTTACACGAAAACTCCCGTTTCTCGAATCGAAAACGGGAAACTTAGAATGAAATGTGTAAGGCGAAAACTATAAAGGCTCAAACATTTCCAATATGTATAGGGTAAGCATAGCTTAGGTTGCGTCTATGAAATAAACGCCACTGGCAACAATACGTAGAATAATACTCGAGTACCCTGCGCTGAACTTTGCTACAGACTTTCTACCAAAGAAATGATAAAGAGTCACCGCTTCAAGTCCTGTAGGCACACGCAGCACAAGAACACTGCAGAGGCCCTGCGCTCAGAGGCGATGGCGCAGTTAATGAGAGTGTTATTGTCGTCCTAAATCGCTCTCACGCTTCTCAAGACTCGAAAGCGAAAAACAGCTCCAGGCAGCCTTCCTTCTTAAACGTATCGGTTATTAATCAGTCATATGATCTTTTATAGGATGTTCACGGTAAAATGAGCACTTTTGGAAGATCTGCTTAAGATCTACTTATGTGGACGTTGTGTATTCTTCCGCGTGATATAAAATTAACATTGCCATGGGCCTCATCACTTTACCCATGTGTCGGTTAAATGAAATTGTGAAATTATTAGAAAAGTAAACATTTTATAAATCTGCTAATATTTACACATTGGCGCATTAAAAAATTTTAAGTGAAAGAAATACTTTAAAATTATCACAAAAAATAACTTTTTATTGGACGTTAAGATATGGAACTACTTTCCATCTATCGTTACCAACTTTACCGGGCGCATGTCCCTCAGTGCGACGGTTGAAGTATATGCAGTCATGGACAGTGACTTTTTTCTGAGGTTGATTAAAAAAATGCTTACTTTATAGTGAACAGCCTATACATCTAACTTAGCATACAGAAGCACCTCACAGAGTTTACACTCGAGTTGAGAACGTTACAGTGCTAGACGTGGCAGTCCAGTACATGAAAGAACAGAGGTCACGTGCTCATTGACTATATAAAAATAAAATTCCTATAATTCATTTAATTCCTTTTTGGAAAGTAATTTTCTTTCATCGGATAATTTTTTAAAACTATTATTTTGTAATGCAACGGGAAAAAACGTGTAATGTGCCAAAAATGTAGAAAATCAATTTACCGTCTCGAGTGCACTTGCCTCTTTCAGTCTGGGACGTTGCACAGGAAGTACAATCTGGTCACGTTAAACTGTAAAATTAACAGTATCATGGTCCTTATCACTTTATTCATGCATCGGGAAACGGTGTAATTATTAGAAATTCAATATTTTACAAATTTGCTAGTTATCAAATTTTATAGATTTAAGAAACAAAATGCAAAAAAAAAAAAATTCATTTGAGTATTTACAAATATTTTCCTAGCACTTTTAATTCGATGTTCAGATTTGGAACTACTTTTTGCGTCGTTATCAACTTTGTTGGGTGCATGCCCGTCAGTGTGCTTGTTAAAATATGTGAAAGTAGGGACAGTGACAATTTTTAAAGATTGATTTCGAACTGTTCATTTAGTAGTGAACATCCTTAATATCATACTATATGCTCCGTATACAGCAGAAAACCACGTTGAACAGAAAAAGTCCCTTTTGGGAGGAGACATAATTTGTTGTTGAGACTATATGTTCTCTAGTGTCTTGAACAGATGTTGCCGATATAACGTCAATCGCAAACACACCTTTATTGGTCCCGACATATCCACAACGTTTCAAACAAAAAATTTGTTTGTTGCAACGCCTCAAATTATCAATTATAGTCTACTCGCGGTTTCTTCACACTTATTTTTTTCAGTCAAGCCTTTGAAAAATCACCCCATGTATGTCGTGTTTCGGTCTTTCCTAAGCGTGTTATACTTCTGTTAACATAAAAGTATCTTAATTTTGGTTAACTGAAATTTTGGTTAATATTTGATTTATAAATGATAATATTTAGTTTGCAATTAATATAAATAGAAACTGGCAGAAAAGCGTATTGCTAAAGCCTAGTGATAAATAGAACTCATGCAAAATATTATTAAAGTGACTGAGCTCGAATGCGGTGCGTTGTGCCTTTTGTGTAATTTTTTTTAGACCTAGTTAAGATTTGTTTGCATGAGGCGGATGGATATCCTGGAAGTAGAACTTTGTCAGGGCTTCAGAAAATTTGGATCGAAGTGACCGTGGATGGACTATAATCTATGACTTGAAAGGTTTACCTAGTATAGTGTGTGAATAGGGCTCATGTTACAATACACGGTTGCGAAAGGAAAGGGACACGTAACTTAGTACGAGCGGACGAATAGGTAGTATGAATTTTTGCTGTTTTACAAAATACAGAAACGTAAGTTTCTGCAGTAATTCCCGAAATCGAAAGTATAATCAGCTGTTGCAAATTACTGTTATAAGTCATATATTGTACACGCCTCGTTTTAAAAATATTTTCGAGATGTTCAACACCACGTAAATGCCACCGACAAGCCATGCGCGCGTGTTTATTAAAATAAAATAGAAGATATCGTAGTGGCCGCGTCAGTTTTCTGCGCTTGTTGTCTCGCAAACCGGAGTGTCCACGAAAACGAAACTCAACGAACTAAATATTGGTTTCCTATTGCATACGCGGATTGACTGACACGCAAGAGTTAGGAGTTGCCCAGCTTTCTTACGTGGATCCGTGAGTTAACCGCGTCGCGTTCATCCGATTGTGGAGCGAACACGGGGTGTGTTACGTGCTCCACTTCCGTGATCCGTATCCGTGTCATTGTAGACGGACCTAATGCGGTTTACACAATAGAAAACGTAGGCAGTAAGCATTAAGGCTCGCCTTCGCCCATTTTGCAGAATCTCTTCGTTTTATTGTCATAATTTCAGTTTCAAGGTATTACTGGAAATGCTTGTTTAATACTTTTGTATCTAATTCTACGGTGTGTTATTTCCTGCATGTAAAAAAAAAAAAAAGCAGAAACGAAACTAATTGATAAAAGTTAAATATGTTCCTGACATTTTACAACTAGCAGATAACACATAATTAAAATTAAGCACAAAAATACGGAACAACTCGTAAAATGAAATTTTTCTGTAATCGTGCATTACCAGTGATTAGTCTGAATCCGAAATTATTACGCAAGAACGAAGGACTTCTACAGAAGTTGTGAAGTCGAGCTTTATCAGTTCACAGGTTGCTCTCTAAATTCAGCTGACACAGTAGCTATGATACTGCCTAAGTTCGACCAATATAAACGCATCTTGGTGTGTGCTATTTACAGTCAAAATGGAAACTGTTGTTTGTTTATTCGTATCTTTATTTTCGGCTCTTGTTTTTTAGTAGCAAGTCCATATAAATTAATATTGTAATAAATAGTTTGAAATAAAAATTCTAAAGTATGTTTATTCTGATGAAATTTTTTTTCGGTGACCAGCTAAACTTTTCACTGCAGTTAGCGACTCCACTGTGTAGGACCAGGTTTGAGCTAGTGCGTTGAATACATTTCTACTGCATATTTGTTACTGTTTACTGTCTGAAGTTTTTTATTGTGTAAACTCTCGAAGGGAAAATATCTAACGCCATTTTCGATTTTTAAAATTTTCTGCTATAGAGTTTGTTTGAAAAGGCGTACTGAAATTGTCGGCATTATAAAGTGTAAAAAAATAACTGCCCGAGCCGTTCTATATAATTACATGCTCATTGCGATGGTTATTTTTTTAAGCCGTAGTGAATTTAAAGTACTGCTTTGTTTTGTTGTTTCCGCTCCAGCTTCGCAGTGAAAATTCAATAATATAGGAAAGCTCGGAAACTATTTTTTACACTGTATAATGCCGACAATGTCAATAAGCCATTTTAAACAAATTCTCTATGGTAGAAAATTAAAAAATCCAAGATGGTGTCAGATATTCGTCCTTGAGTGGGCGGTTTCCAGTGGCAGTGGCCATGGAGTCGCTGTTGGCGTCGGCTAACGAGTGTTGGTGTTGTGTTGCAGGCTGCGACGGCAGTTGTCCGCCGCCTCCGGGGGCGGCGCCCGCCAGACTGCACATCACCAGCCGCGGCAGGGTGTCGCTGGACCTGAGCCCACCTACGCCGCCGCATGCCGCCCCCAAGCCGCCCCTCGGGGCCGCCGGCGCCGACAACCTCGAGAAGGTATAGTTATGTTCAGATAATCTTGGCGCTGCTTTGGGGGAGGGGAAGGTAGGGGAGGTCTCTCCCGACCGCTCGCCGCTGGAGGGAGGGAAACCACATGACACTGCTGGTGCTACACGTACCAAACTGCTTACATTACGTTGTTTCTGTGCCTGCAATTTTCAGACCTGCATATTTTATGAAATCTTACACGATATGTATAAATACAAAGGAAACCCGTCTATTACTGTGGTGGGGCCGAGCGGTTAGCCCGCTCGTCTCCCACCAAGGTGAACCCGGTTCAATCCCCGGCCGGGCCACCGGATTTTCGCATGTGGGAATCGTGCCGGACGATGCCGTTGGTCGGCGGGTTTTCTCGGGGATCACCAGTTTCCCCCGCCCTTTCATTCCGGCTCCTTACCTCAATTACACTCATCGGCTCTCAAGACCTCACTGTTAAGAGTCGTCCAAATCTCTTCACTCGCTCACTCTTACTGAGGAAAATAAATTGTATTTCGTTTACAGTCGATGACAAAGCTACTAGAATTGAGCAGGATCAATAATTAAATATTCAATTGTTACAAATTGCAGTGTCACTTAAATACATCGCATTTTACAACAGTGATTAATATTTTCGTACGAAATTTTGACTGGAGTGTGAATTTGGAAACAGTGCATATGCAGGCTCCACAGTAACCAATCTTTAAGTTGCAGTATATATTTATAATGAGAATCAATGAATAACTAGAAGAAAATGCTATAGAAGACGATGATGTTGCGAGCAGCGGCGTGTTAAACTGTTGCAAGGTAAGCTGACGTTAGCTGCGTGCTGTACACTGTTGCTTGCTAGTTTACACTTCCACCAGTAAAACGTAGCTCGGCAGGTGAGGCTACAGGACGTGTGTAATGGGTCCCTTGCTGCTCGCTTGTGAGTGGTCGGGATACACTCAGTTTCTCCGGGCTGCACGGTGGTTACTGGCTCCTGCTGCGTGCACCGAGAATGTACAGTACAGCAGTGAGCAAGCACCAGCTTACCTCGCAACACTTTACCACACGCCACTAGTTGCGAGGATTGAGCAACGTTAACACTATGATAAATCCTTAGCTAACTTTGCTTTGTGTGTTGAATAGGATATAAATGGAATGCAATACCGTGAACACAGTTGTAAAAATTGGTGATACAGTTCATAACCCTGTGCCGTTCATCAACAGCATCTACACTCCTCCCATTGGGGCTACATTAGTGTTCTGCGGAACCTTAACCTTCCCGAAGTGCCACTATACCACCAGGCTCCAAGTGAAGGCTTGGCAAAAAGATACAATTGAGGCCACGGTCTTCACTAGATATGCACGGAGGGAGTAAGGTTTCATTACGCGTGTACCACTCAACCCGCGTACCCTTACGAATTTAAGAGATTATAATTCCCCCTTAAGGTCTGATTTGCTACGACTATAACTGCTGCCAGATGTCGTTAAAGGTGGTGGCAGGGAGAGGTTTTGATGGAGGAGTGCTTCTGAGATGGGTAGCCCTACGTGGCCTGCACTCGAGTACCACTACTGTGGTGTACAAAGTGTCTTAAGTCTCAAGTTTTTTTTAAGTCTTACGTCGTACTTCCTACGTCTTAATTTTTAAGTCTTATGTCTTACGTCTTTATTCATAATTTGTAAATCTTAATATTTCCATTGCAGCTGCAGCACGTGCCGGCGTTCTCAGACCAATTTCTTACGAGTATCTGCTTCACAGACGGTGGCTTAGCCCGCGGATTCCGTGGGCCCGTTTTCTGGTGTTGCCTTGATACTCGCGTGTATATGAAATAGTTGCGGAAAATTCCTTTTGGCGATTCCTAAACCATCTCTCCGTCGAGTGAAAATGTTCCTGACAGCTAATTGCATATTTTCCCCTCGTATGAAACTCAACGCACCGTACTACTTCTCTCTCTCTCTCTCCCCCTCCCTCCTTCTTCACTCCCTTCCAACCCTCTCTCGTTTTCAGCCTCACCTCGAAGTGTACAGATTCGGCCATGTGCGAGCTTCATTTGCGTATGATTGCATTTTGACCTAGATATCCCCCCCCCCCTTTTTTAGAATCAGCTTGACAAATTTCTTTCCATTTCTGTTGATTGCAAAGTAATTGTCAAAGGTGAGGATTTTTTTTCCGTATGTGAATAAATATGCCTACTCTTAAATAATTTGTGTTGACCGTCTAGGTATTTCATCCCGGTCGTCTCGTCGGAAGCGTACAAACTTTTCCAACAGTAAAAATATGTCCTGTGAGGAGGGGGGGGGGTGTTTAGTGGATTGCGTTCCCTGTAGTTAATATAGACATACATTATCGTGAAACATCGTGTGAACTCTACGCTTTCCACGTCGATTTATACATGACTTTATGTGGGTTATACTGCAGTTATTAAGTGAAATTGGACATAAATATTCAAAAGCTCTCATTGAATCCAATGTTGTTCTTTTCAATGCCGTGTTTTATTCTTTATGAAATTATATTTTTTAAGAAAAGCATAATGAAGGATTTTCTGTGTCCAATATTCTGTGTATACAGGATGTAAACGATAAGTGTTTATATCTGTACACAACAGTACGGTTCCGAGACGAGAAATTTGATGCAGGACACTTTTTGTCCATAGAGTCGGGAAATATCCGTAAATCGCTTAACAAATGTGTACTAAAACACGTGTAGCGCGCTGCTGTGGGCCCGGCCTTAATCGGACCTGCTGGTTAGCTGAAGCCATTTTGTACAGAGGTCAAATCGGGCAGGAAACGTTTAGTAATAGCTTTTGTTTGAAACACACGTTGCATTGTCACAATACTACAGACAAGTTACAAAAATCAGAAAAGAATGTATAAAATTTGCAAATTAAACACCTGTGCCATAAACCGAAGTGTAAAACAAAACAAAAAAAAAACAAAAAAACTCAAATAAGCAAACTTGTGGTGCCATCTTTCAAATGAGTACGTATGTAGTATGTTATTGACAGCAGGCAATGCGAGCAAGAAGCTAGTTGCTTCACAATGAAACGTGGTACTGTGATAAATAAATGTCAGAAACAAACATTTCTATCCCGGACAACAACATAAGCATTACCTACAGAATGTAATGATTCATTAATCATGTTCGAAGTTTGCCCCATTGGCTCGAATGCACGCATTGCATCGCTTTGCCATCGCCTCACGCATGCGCGACAAAACATCCTCTTGGGTCTGAATTACAAGCTCAGAGGCGGCAGTGCGAGTAACGAGATTTATTTCAGATATGACTGGTGTGCTGTAAACCAGCTCTTTCATACGTCCCCAAAATAAAAAAAAAATCCTGGGGATTTAAGTCTGGTGACCTCGCAGGCCAGGCAAACGGACTATAATGCTCGACCCACCGATTCGGGTATGTCTGATGGAGAAAATTTCGCACTCGTATGGCCGAGTGTGCTGGCGCACCGTCATGCTGTATCCACATGTTCGCCCGTGTTGCGGGAGGAACATCTTCGAGTAATTCCGGTAACACCTCAATAAAAAAGAAAAAAAACGAGATACGTTTGTCCATTTAGGTTATCTGGGTCTTATGGTGTGGTCCCCTAAAATACCTGCCCAGATATTCACCTGAAATTTTCTTGTCGGCCACGTTCGTAGGTGGTTTGAGGGCTTTCAGTAGCCCAGTGGATGTAATTCTTCGAGTTGAATATCCCGTTGTCATTGAAAGTAGCTTCATTAGTGAAAAATATTAGTGAGGGAAACGTAGGTACACGTCGGCAGTATGCATTGTACCATTCGCAGAACTCATTACGTGGTCCATAATCCCGTGGGTGGAGCTTGTGTGCTTTTGTGTTGTGATAAGCTTTGTGGCCATGTTCTTTCCACACTTTCCATATAGTTGTGTACCAAGTCCCAAGCTGGTCAGCGGCGATCCGGGTATTGGCCCCAGGATGTTCTGCAACATGCTCCAACAATGTCTCGTCTAATGAGTCTTTAACATCACGGTGGCGCGCATGTAGTACACAACCCTAAAACATACATGCCATAACGTTACATATCTGGTGCACAATACGTACAGCATTCGCAACACACACTCGTCGTTATGCTTACTTACTTGCAACGAACCTGTCTCACGACGTCTGCGGTCCACTGTCGAAAAATACACGTGACTTGGTGTGACACGCCGAGGAAATCGTTGTGCATAAAGCTTCCTTGCTGCATGTGCATTTGCATTTGCAGCACCGTAGTCCAGATGCATGTCCGCCATTTCGCTAAACGTAAAGCGATTCATTCTGATGGCAGTTTTACAGGACTTTGTCGCTAGCGACGAATGCAGCGCACGTGAATGTGTCAGGAAGGCAGGCAGAATGCCCATGTAAGGCTTGAGGACGTGAGCTAGTTCGTCATCTCCCCTTCCCCCTGTGACGCACGTGAGGACCAAGGGAATGTTAATGAACCTTGTCGGAACGCGCAGCGCTGCGCGACCCGGCCGCGTCATACGTAACACTTTCATTACAACATGTCGAATACTGTAGTTTCCCACGTGATGTACCATAGGGGTCCAATACAATAACTGCTGTTAATAACAACATACGTACTCATTTAAAAGATGGTAACTACCACATGATTGCTTGTTTGCTTTCCTTTGTTTTGTTTTACACTTCGGTTTATGACACAGGTGTTTCATTTGCAATTTCATGCTTTCTTTCCTGATTTCTGTAACTTATATGTAGTATTGTGACAATGCAACATGTGTTTCAGACAAAAGCAATTACTAAACGTTTCCTGCCCGAGTTGACCTCTGTACAAACTGGCTTCAGCTGACCAACGGGTCGATTAAGGCCGGGCCCACAGCGTCACGCTGCACGTTCCTTAGTACACATTTGTCAAGCGCTTTTACGGTAATTTCCCGACCCTATGGACCACAAGTGTACTACATCAAATTGCTCGTCTCGGAGCCCTGTACACTGCTGTGTACAGTTGTAAACACATCGTTTACACCCTGTATGTCATTCACGGTTACTTCGAACTTTTCTGAAGCCCTGCTAAAGATCTATTTTTGGTTACCGACTACGTATCCTTGCGCTAAATGTAAACTTAAACACTGTCATTTGACTTGTACGTTTCAACTATCAAATGCTTTGTTTACCATTTTCAGAATTTTGGCATATTTAAAAAACAATCACGTAGTTAGGTCAGTTTTGTGACTTTATAAAATAATGTAAATACGATATCTATTATGGTTATTATTTTACATATTGTTCATACGTTTGTGTTATTCACTATATAACACATTGCACACAATACATGTTAATATTTTGCCGCCACTGTTTTTACCCTGATACAACTGTAGGGGAAATTATCTGTAGTATTTAACCTCTTGTTATTATATGTGTCGTGTTATTTCGTTAAAAGGACGGACTTGATTGGGAAAAATATTTAAACGAAGGAGCAACCAGGGCAACGACAAGAGAGTGAATTCAAGCATGCAACTCGTGTCGCTTTTTTTTTTTTTTTCGTACGAAGTAGCCATAACTTAAAACATAGTGGCGAACATACATGCACACAAATAGATCTGCTGTAACTTTTATTCAATTTAAATTTCTTTGCAAACTTAGATTTTACTAGGTTTATTTAATTATGCTTCCCCCCCCCCCTGCTAGCCTATAGCAGTTCGTTTGGGATTGTGGCAAACATTCAAATCACAGAAACGTAAGCACGTTTCACAGTTATGTTTTAAATACGATGTTGTGATAAATAAACACACGTGAGTTTCAAATAATTAGTCAAGTCACAAAATTACCTTATGTTTCAAATGTATAAATTTCGCCCATGCAAGATCTCTATACCCACACTCGATGGCACATCATAACGACCACAAACTGGCACCCTGTTCAGCGTTTACAAATTTATACGTCACACTTGTTATACTTTTCCTATGTTGTTGTCACCGCTGCTAACTTGACTGGTAGCTTGGTGTCCAGTGTTTCCAACGACTTCGAGTTTTTTTCTTCAAAGTTTGGTTCGAAAAGTTCTTGGATAATCGCATTCAGCTGGTTCGCAGTTAACTCACCGATTTTGAAATCAATCTGTAAGAACTTGTCTGACATGCGGCCAGTTGACAGCGACGAATGAAGAGTAGTTGAGTTGAGAGATTTTGGTGGCGCTGAACAACTAGGTCTTGAAGAGCCGGTAAGGGTGAAATGAGGTGAGAATGGAGCTGTGCCGGAATGCAAGGGCGGGGGAAACGTGAGATCCCCGAGAGAAAAACACGCAGACCAGCAGCATCGTCCACTTGCCAAAATCCGGGAATGACCCGGTTCGACTTGGTGGGAGGCGACAGTCTAACCGCTCAGCCACCGCGGCGCCGAATTAAAAGTAGTTCCGTATTTTAAGGTGGTGTTGAAAGTGTGGCATTTAAATTTCTGGACGTTGAATCTATTTAATTGGGTTTCTGTGTGCATTATTCACATGCGATTAAGAATTGACATTTTAAAAATATACTTACGTTGCTAGCAAGTTTTACTTGATCGGTGCATGAATGAATTGATCGGATGCGCGGAAATGTTTGTTTCGCCGCGTCTCATAACTTCCGCGTAGTATAACCTTTAACTAGGAGAAACTACGACGCTCGTTTAAGATTCAATCCACAGCTCTCGTTAAGATCAATAGAATGCGTGCATAAAAACATCTGTGCGGCGTGCAATTGTATGAGTTTAATTTAAATTAAGAAAACTTAACGCAATGTCGGCCTATACTCGTCAAAAAAGCCAAGTCGAAATACAGAAATCGTATACGGTTGGAAAGAGCATCTCAAAAGCATGCCAGTGATTGCCATAAAACCCCATATGATCGAGTGAAGCGGTGCCGGGAACGTAAAATAAACATCAAGGCGTCCGAGCGCGTCAATGTAGACGTATTCACGCAAAACAAACGGATTTTTTTAATTATGTGCAGATTTGTTATATCTGCAATAAGAATGAGGTCGTTCGCGTAAGCGCCTGTATATTGGCTACATTTATCTCGGCACTGCTTTTTAAAACTTTTTTCTTGGATTTCCTTTCTTGGTTTGTAAAGTAAAATAGTTTCAGTGGATTGAGATTAAAGCAAGCACACGAAGAAAGAAGATAAACGAAACATCAATAATATGAAGACAGAGATTCATATCTCCGCCCTGTGTTTTATATCCGAATATGAGAGAATAGAAAAGTAATATTTCTTTCTTGTGCGGTAATGTTGTATTCATTCGTGTCTTAAACTATGAGGTTTTTCTGCTAGCTATAGCGTGGTTTATTGGAAATCCTTTCGCGAAACTCGCGCTAGTCAGTGCAGAGGCAACTGTGAACAATATACGAAACTTTGTAACGGGTTTGATCTTGTTGGTAAGAAACAAGAGGAGGGAACTGGCGTTCAAAGAACAAGTCGGTTTTGTAGGATAAAATTGTGCATTTAATTCTTCGGGCTTGATAGTTTTTAAACACTTGCGCTTGGCCTGTTTGACAAGACTATAATTTACACGATGGGAGAAGTTATAAATGTCTCTTTACACTATACATTAAATAGCTACACTTTTCTAGAGGACGAGTGCAGTTCACTTGTGTTTACTATGACCACCGCGCCTTATCTCAGATCCAAATTGCAAAAATTCTCCCAAAATAAAATCTCACCCTACGTTTTAGTCTAACATAAAATATTTAAAATGTTAATCTAAACTCATTATGATTTTCACAGTTAATTTTTACCGATTATGGGGATATGAAAAATAACTTTGAGATTTACTTACTAGCGTATTCATATCTTACTGTAAACATGTTTACAAAACGAGAATCATAATTTCTTAATCGCGCTTTGAATATATAAACATCAGTATATTTTTCTACACAGTACCCATCAGATCTAAATTGAATTGTAACGAAAGTAGTACAGAAATAATAATCTGAGTCACATTTTCAGAACTTAAATAAAAAAAAAGAACACCATCGTGGAACTGTTCAGAGCTGTAGTAGACATGATTGTCAGTAGTATGAAACGGCAATGTTCACCACCAGGGGCCATGGCGACCATCATGGATTTGCCTCCCCCCCCCCCCCACAAAATTTCCCTGTTTCTCCACCAAAACAGAAAATTTCCCGCAAAAATGTGTTTTGCATAATGTGGCTGGCATTTGCTCAGTTCGGAGGAGTCCGACGGAAATGATGCAAATGCCAACCCGATTGTGCAATCATTTACAAGCACTTCATGCTATACTATTCCATGCCAGCACCATCCGTCTTCTCTGAAGAATGCTCGAGTTCATTGCCCCGGCATGCAACTTCATGCTCAGCCTTGTTACAAGTATATATTGTACGACCTATGCCAAGTACGCATATGCTAAGGAAAGCAATATAAATTACACACACATACATGCTAACTAATCGCAATTATGCTAATCGCGCACACATTAATCACCCCGCCATCTTGCCTTCGTCCGCCAACATATAGGATTGCTGTCCACGCCCGCTCTATCCCTTCCTTTTCTCATATTCCTTCTGGTCTCCTTTTTCTCTATTGCCTTCTATCTTTCCTTCTTGTCTTCCACCCCTATCCACTGTCTCTATCTGTCTTGGTTTTTGCGGCCCCCATCTCCAATTCCCGCACCTGCCGTCAGACGTCTGATGTAGGCGGCCGTCTATAATTCTCGCGCTCCCTACTAGAGTGTGCGAAGTTCTACCATTCGTAACTAGGAGCGCTGGTATAGATGCGGCCATTTTGCTTGTTTGTAATCACGTCGCCTGCAGGGTCGCGCTAGCATCGGGCAGTTTAGTTTAAATGGTGGTCGCTAGGAGCGCTGGATTTTTTTATTAGTTGGTTATTGTTTCGAAACTGAAAAAATGCTGGAGGCGTGCGGGATCGTTCCGACACCCCTTGGGTCGACAATCGAGGGTCTTTACCACAAGATTACTGCGTTATATAGGAAAGGAGGATTTTACAGATATAGTTATTACCATCCCGGCATTCTTAAAATATCTGTACATGCCCCGACTTTATATAAAAATCACCATTTCATGCGGAGTGTTAGGAGAAGAAATAACATAACTATCTGCATCGGCCTATGCACTCCCCAGAAAATAAACTTGTCTTCGCGAAAAAGAGGATGTTAAATGTCTAATACATATAGAAAAAAACTGCAGGCACCGCGTGTGCGCGCGCACACACACGTATCTGTATATGTGTAAAAGTTATATAGAAATTAATGGTTCTTGTACTATGCATATTCCGGTCCGCGTGAGCGCTGGCAACCAATCAAAACTACATTCGCATGTAATATGCAGCCATACATACACAGCCACAATTGTGCTGCAACGCACATGTGCGGCGATCACGCGCGAGCATGCGCACACTTCTGTATCTCCAACTTGTCTATGCTTTCGAGTGCACGCACTTCTGTATCTACAACTTGTCCGTGCATTCAGCCAAGAGTGACACCGTATGCGTGCAAGTTTGCCTTAAGCCCACTTATAAGCATAATTGGCTTAATTTCCGAACTGTTTAATATGCAGCCACCAAATTCATAACATAGGCATCACCCCCGGTGTAGAAAAAAAATACAGAGTCAAGCATGTCTTAAGCCTTCTTATAAGCATAGTTTGCTCTCATTTCCGAACTGTTTAAGTTACAACCACCAAATTCATAACCTAGGATCACCCCCCCCCCCCATGATGAAAAGAACCGCAGGGTCAAGTACACCTTAAGTCCTCTTATAAGCATAGCTGGCCACCATTTCCGAACTGTTTAATACATAGTCTTCATATTCGTGACATAGGCATTACCATTGATGCTGAATAGGGCGGTAAATACAAGTAGACCTTAAGCCCTCTTACTAGCATAGTCGGCTTTAATTTTCGAACTGTTAAAGACATAGTCACCAAATTCATATCATAGATATCACCCCCGGCGACGAAAAGGACCACAGGGTCAAGTACACCTTAATCCCTCTTATAGCATAGTTGACCATCATTTTCCATCCACTAAATTCATAGCATAGGTATCGCCTTCGACGACGAGTAGCACGACAAGGTCAGTTAAACATTAGCTCTTGTATAAGCATAGTTGGCTATCATTTTCTCTGTCGAAGCTACAGTCACCAAATTCATAGCATAGGTATCGCCTTCGACGACGAGTAGCACGACAAGGTCAGTTAAACATTAGCTCTTGTATAAGCATAGTTGGCTATCATTTTCTCTGTCGAAGCTACAGTCACCAAATTCATAGCATAGGTATCGCCTTCGACGACGAGTAGCACGACAAGGTCAGTTAAACATTAGCTCTTGTATAAGCATAGTTGGCTATCATTTTCTCTGTCGAAGCTACAGTCACCAAATTCATAGCATAGGTATCGCCTTCGACGACGAGTAGCACGACAAGGTCAGTTAAACGTTAGCTCTTGTATAAGCATAGTTGACTATCATTTTCTCTGTCGAAGCTACAGTCACCAAATTCATAGCATAGGTATCGCCTTCGACGACGAGTAGCACGACAAGGTCAGTTAAACGTTAGCTCTTGTATAAGCATAGTTGGCTATCATTTTCTCTGTCGAAGCTACAGTCACCAAATTTATGTCACACGCATCGTTCTCGACATCGAACTAGTGGCAGTGTTCATTATACCACGGCATGTTTCATCTGCTGAAGCCATAGTCGTCAAATTTAAATCATATGCATCACTCCCAACAAAGACCAGAGCAGCGAGGTCAATTATGCATTAACCCCACTTAGATGCCTGTAATTCTGTAATTTCCAACCCTCGAAAGCCATGACCCCTAAATTCATATCACAGGTGTCATTCCTGGATGCAATCAATATGATAAGGTTAATTAGGGCTGTTATAAGCATAGTAGAATGTAATTTCTGAACTATTTAAATTCGGCTAACATGTAACAGTCAGCCATACATGTAAAGAAAATAAAGGCAGATATGCATACAATTCCATTACTGGCATGTCGTAGTAGTGCGTGTAGAAGTGTAGGGGCCTGAAATAGCACACATATGTGCTGGTCCACGCACATTCGTCAATCACTCACCACCATGCTCGTAGTTTTATATACATGAATAAACATTAGCATGGGTAACATTCAAAACCATCCATACACAAAGAAGTTAAGATATACATAACCTAGCTGCGAGCAAGATGTATCTAGCCGTGGAGGTTACAGCATAATGAATACATTTAAATAAACACGGTGAGTCTGACCCAAGGGCCAGCGCACCAAGGCCTCGATGGCACGGGTAATCCGTAACAACCACCACCTATACATTGAAGAAATAAAGGTGTACACAATTGCACCAGAGCAGGGTGTGTGTGGGTAGTCACCAGTTAGATTAAAGCATGCACGAGTAGATACAGATTAACGCCGTCGTCCAAACAAGAGCGTCGCGGGAGCCGCATGTCGAAACGATCCTGTACGCGAAAAATCGGTCACGTTACTATAAAACTATACCTGTTGGTTCTGTAGACCATAATAGCGATATCAATGTTATCAGTGCACCAAGAATGCTCGAGGACATGAAAAGAGCATATGTTCGCAAGGAACAGCCTCAAAAAAATTTCTACAGCGTGCCAAGTGCGATACACATTACGCGACTTGTAAAGATGGTGTTCCTTTGCTTGCTATGAAACACATACATTTAAAACATTAGATACATTTAAAACATAGCCTATGCAGTCAGATATAAAAAAATAATGCAAAATCAAATAGTTAAAAGCATTTACCAACCCACGCATATTGCTCGAGCGTCGAGCGCTGTACGTTATGTTAGGCGAAAAAATTTTCCATTTTGAAGTTCAGTGCAAGAACAATAACGACAACACTGATACACACTGATGCAAACAGATATAAAAATATATAATGTTATAAAAATAGTTATAATAACTTACCAACCATTGTAATCACATATTAAACATGCGTCCTGCGTCCTGTACTGTATGCTGTGTTAGATGATGCAAGACAAGACCATCTTGGTTAGTACAACATAATAGCAGATGACTTCCATACGAACCGATTGGAATAAAATCTACAAATTCAGAGTTCAGCCAACACTCCCAGCACTAGCAGCAGAACGCGCCCGACCCGACCGACATTGTGCGGTCAACTAACGTCTTGAGAATCTGTAAGGCAGCCCAGGTGGCCGGCCAATGGTTCCGAGCACCGTGCAGGTCTCGGCAAAGTGAAGGCTCTAGGGTGGCAGACCAGCTGAGTCACTCATACATGCCTTTCCCTGTACGAGAGCAATTCAGTTATACAGAGGGCCCCTGCTAGGTAACAATTTATTTCGTTTTAAATAATACATACGTGCACTTGTTTGTATACATATCATTTATAGTGCTCGAACTGTAAGCACATTATGAAACGAATTAGCCACGAATTTTTATTAATATAGAAATATCATTTACTGTACAAACTTTGTAATGACGAGTAAGGAGGCATCGCAACACACATACATTTCAACTATGTATGTTCTCTATTCTTAGAATACCTATAACATAAGAAGTGGTTTACCTTACCTAAAAAAAACACTGGTGTAGTTGCTTCATACACAGAAGACCTGAAGACCGCGAGTTCATCTCGTAGCTATAGGCCGTTCAAGGTAAAGTGAGCACTTTTGAAGCCCTAGTTACTTTTTTCTTTCAACCAATTTATATCCATCCACCACATGTTAATGTAAACCCTGCCTTTTGAGTAATAAACACAGTGTATGCATTCACCATACCCAAAACCAAAAGTCCGACTTCACAATGAAATGTATGTATTAGTTATTATGTATGATGAAAC